>OY720181.1:3158800-5646300 GCA_963082885.1 Parascotia fuliginaria | reverse complement strand
AAATAAACTATTCTATTGTAATATCTTGGCGCTTGGATGATAAGTGTTTTCGCTGAACAAAGGTACGTGAATATTTTAAATATTTGTGAGTTATCTTTTTGAGAGCGTTGTGTTATGTGAATATTGTCCAGTAGAATATCAGGGTTAACAAATTTTGCAAAAACATACAATATGTTTTTTCAGTCTAAATAATATGAGCGCATTGAGATTTCTGAAATACCGAACGGAACCGTAATTAATAGAAACAATATAAGTCATTTAGTACTCTGTTGTGTCTATCAAACAAAGTAAATCTGTCAAAAATACATTTGAAGTTAGGATGGTGAATAATAAGTACTTAAAGTCCAACTTATGTATTCAGTATTTGCGGAAAATCAGAGAGAAAGTATTCAGGCAGACTTCTAAATTAAACGTCTTTTCACAGTGAACAGCTTTTATAATTCGGACAGTTTTGTTCAGCGCCGCCATTTTTAAGTCAATTCATGGAGAAACATCACATTGATGTCATCCTCATTTTAATAAATAAATCTTCTAGGTATGTATGAGCCGCCATTGTGGAGGCCACCATACCAGTAGTTTGGCTTTTGGAATGGTGTCCGCCACTTCTGGATTCCACTGACTGCTTACCATCAGGCAGGGTGAAGTCACTTTGGTAGGCTAATATATAAAAAAAGTAAGAAGTCTGATTGTTTAGTATTTAAATAAAGTAATGTTTTCCCTTTAATTTCCAACTAGCTGTTACACTCTGCTCCACCTGCGTGAATGTCAGTTATATCTCTATTTACATTGACGATTTTTCATACAAGCTTTCATCCCTTATTTCAACCCCTTTAAACCATTTATCTATAAAAGATAGGCATGTTGTTCCCCGAGGTCTAATCTATCTCAATACCAAATTGCATCAAAACCTGTTCAGTGGTTAAGACGTTAAGCGTAACAGACAGACATACAGACAGAGAGAGTTAATTTTGCATTTATAATATTAGTATGAATTTGGAAATTCATTGCCAACTCAATATTATTTATAGGTAACAAATATCATAATGCAATTAATATGTAACATAATTGAATACTGTTATTTTGTAAAAATGAGCAAGCAAGCCCGTATCCATACGACACGATAACTTCGTTAACGTGTTGCAGTTCCAATTCGCTTCGTTTGAAGTAATTTTTCATATTTGACAGCATTTTTACGACTCTGCCTCGTACGCCTATCTTTTTACAAAAACTAGGTCTGTAGTTTAAATCTTGTAATTAGTTAGTTCCATGATGGGAAGTAAGGCAACACTAGATTTTCCGTATTAATCGAGTTTGACCTTATTTGACAGGTAGCTGCTGACTACAGATTGTACTAGAACTAAAAGTAAGTTAGTGTTTTGTTTGCGTAGGAGAGTAGGAATGTCCCCTGAAATTTGCCATCCTATGCCCATACGTCTTCTCAAATGCTTAAGATTCCCATTCGTCACTTGTTTGTGTTTATTTTAAAATCATTTATATTTCAATAGATATCTCCTTTTGGTCACAGGCTTCTTGTAGATACAGTTTATAGAAGAACGACGCTTTTTAAAAACATTTATATAATCCACCTGCTTGTAAGTGGTTACTGTAACCAGAGGGCCTAGATAAGTGGACATCTGTTCTCTTAGTATTGCAGGAATCAGAACCATAGCGATGTCTATCATGAAGAGACATGAGAGAGAAAAAAAAGAGCATGAAAGATCTGATTGGGTCATAGTCATTCTCACCTACAGTGCTAAAGTGCGTATGAAAATAATGCTTTTCAAATTTTAACTTTGTGTCAATAGCTGTAGATTTGAGCAATAGATGTAGACACGTAATTGACGTATAAGTCAAAAAACGTATTGTGTCTTATACCTTTTTTCTACTAGTACCTCTACGTATGTTTTTTATTTTATTGTAAATACGAGCGATATATTCTGTGTCTGCCCGTCACGTGACATTACTGCCACTCCGACTCCAAGTTCGATTGATGGAAGTGAACTAGACAAAAACTATTGTTATTGAAAACGTCTTTACTAGACGCATTTGGGCTTTTTATTTCTAGCATTGACACCAATTAATCTTGGAAATCTGTCTGACCCGATATTGAATATGACCTTTTTGCCTATTACTATGATACCTTGACTAGTTCATTTTTTTTACTGGAAATACTATTTTTCTAAAAAGCAAAAGTAGGTAGTTCTTAAATATCTTTTTCTTTTTGAACCTACTATGTCACACACTTCATGTGGTGTTAACGATAACTAAATTAAACTATTTCAAATAATACTTTGGCACGTGAGCACGTGCCGAACATCTGTGAACACGCAAATCTTTGTCATGTGTGGAAATTTAAGTGTGGGGTATAAAATTATAGTCAAAGCTGAATGTCAACACCATCTTTACAGACTATAACATTCTTCAAAACTTTTCAATTAGATGCTCAACAGAATACTTTTCTATATTCCTCCACTTACGTACCCCTTTGGATTTATCCTCCGGCTTGGTCCAATCACAGAATCTAGATGCGACAAGCAAATGAAAACGTATCGTCTGCCGGGGATTCTATGTATTCCAACTTTATCAATTGATTTCCTTCCTCTCCGCTGGGATGTTTCGAGATACCAACATTTTTATCTTACTATAAATATTTATTTTATCACCTGCAAGCGTGATACGGAATTTCGTTTTGGTTATAAATGGATAGTAGAGAAGTGATGTTGTTTATGTCTGGCTTACGTAAGATACATAACCTAACGTAACATCACATTTTCTATACATAGTAAACAACAATAAGTATTCTCTGGTCGTAATCACTGTAATCAAACGCGGCTCAGAGATTTCAATCACTGTCGCAATAGAGTTGTCTGTTGCCTATAACTCACCACCATTTAAGACGGCGATAATGGTAGCGAGCTTGAACGTGTAGATCGCCTAGTAATATTGGTAATCCGCATCCCAAAGCTAAGTCGAAATAACATTCCATGTCAGTAATTTTTTAAATACTGTAAAGTTACGTCTGCTACATTTTGAATGATATTCGTTTTTGTATGTGTGGTTAACACCTGATTTACTAATTAGTTACACTGCGTTAAACCGACATACCTATTCTAAAACATTTGCATACTTAATGGTCAAGGTTAGGCACTAATTTACTATACCTTTTTCAAATTATTTATATCTACAACACGTTAAGACGTGATCTTTAAAGTAAATTAATTAAATGTATAATATCTGCGCCAAAAGAAGGACTAAAGTTTTCACTGCCTCTGTGGTGCAGTGGGAGCGCAAGCGACTGCTGTGCACGAGGTTGTGTGTTCGATCCCTACACAGAACAAAACTTTATGTGATTTATAAATTTTTGTTCTAAGTGTACTATGTGTTTGTAAAGTTCTTCGCAACACAAAGCTTGTACGGAAGTTCTCTTAAAATAAAACTGCAACAAGCCAATGATGAACAAAAAACCTGACTATCTTAAAGCACTAATCCTGACTATAAACCACTAGTACCCAATATTCAATCTTAATAATTAAAGGCTTACTTAATCGACTTTTTCTATTTAACCCTCTACTCGATCTTAATGTTTACTAAATGTAATTATTAGATTCGTTCACACGTACTCTTTTTACTGTTAGAGTTCGATCGAACGTGAGATAAATGGCTAATATATAGGATTTGCGGTGAGATGTAGCGGTTTAATTTAGCCGAGAGGAATACGTGAACGTTAACATGTGTCTAGTGGACTATTGAAGTGGTGTTTTATTGAACGCTTGTAATAGTTTTTACCATTACTTTAATTCGAATTCACAGAAATAGAATTTATAAATAGTGGTTAATTATTTATAGAACTAAACCTATGTGCATTTTAACTAGCACATGCTTATATTTCCAATGGAAGGTAAAAACGTCTTGCTCAACATATAGCGCGAGTATTATAAACTATAATATGCCTACATCTGGCGTTCAAAATGGTTGCCATAATTAAAAAAAAATTAACTGACTTAAGGTAGAGATTTTGAGTTCGATTGCTACAGGCGACAGAATTGTAGTGTCTAAAATTAACTCCGAATTTGCAAAAAAATAATTGTTTGCATATTATATTAATCTAGTGGCACATAGATTTTCTTTTAATGCAGGAGTAACAAAAATTATGTCGCTAATATAAACATGTTCTGAATTTTGGTGTCATTTCTTAAAGTACCTCGCGACACAGTTTGTTCCATAGTGCTGGAGGTGTCTTTAAGAGTAAATAAAAATGTAAACCATATAATAATTAACAAAAAGTCCGACTACAATTACCAAAGCCAAACAAACCAACAAAAAGGTACAAAATAATTGTAGTGGGCGAGACCCATTAATGCTATCTTAATGACAAACTTCCGCTTTACTATCCCAATGTTGCTTGCAATGGCTGTATTCTCTAATCTTTGTATTTCTAGTTTACATGAGGTTATTACACTTTGTAAATTATTTATTTATTTTTGGTTGGAGAGCCTAGCTGGCTTCAGCATGAATAGGCAGAATTGACCGGGAAAGTGCTTACACTAAAATGTTTATCAACGTAACATACAACTTCAGTGCATATTGCCATAATATGATAGCTGTAGTAGTTCCTTACACCTATTAAATTGTTAATTTGATCTTAATTCACACTACCTTGTCATATTGCACTCAACGCCTTAGGGATGCTATTTACTTCTTTATTTCTCTGCTTCGGCGGTCATTCCTGATGCAGTACAAAAGCGCGGTAGCTTTAAAATTTTACTTTAATGCAGGATAATGCCCGGCCGCACGCTGCTGCACAAGTTCGACAATATTGCGAAGAGGTTGGGATACGTACAATGAATTGGCCAGCACGCAGCCCGGATCTTAATCCCATTGAGCATGTTTGGGACAATTTATGTATATGCGAGAAATCCTGTGCCCACGACAGTGGCAGCACTAAGAACAGCACTTTCAGAAGAATGGGACAATATTCCGCAAGATCTTTTAATAACCCTAATAAAATCTATGCGGAACCGATTAGAATCCGTAATAAGGGCACGTGGAGGTAATACACCTTATTAAGACATGAATAAACCCTTGCATAAAGTTTGTGTCTATTGTTAAAACCATTTTTTTATTAAACCAATTTTCCTTAAATTTCTGTTTTTTCTTCAAAAAAGTCTTAAGGTCCTTTCCAGTACACAAACTTAAACTTAAGGATATGACCCTACGCTGTTTTAAAGTTCACGAACCAATCTAGAGGTTTCAATTTTAATCTGTATATAAAGTTAGCATACTTGGTTAAATTATTTATTTCAAAGTCGTCTATTACTTTGATGCAGTTTATAAGTCCGTCAGTGTAGTACAACTAGTATTACGCTCCAAATAAATAAATTACAAGTAGAAAATATATTGCTTAACGTAGCATTTACTATAAGTAATTCAAATAGGATTCTCTTACAGCAAGCCGCAAGCGAAGCAAGTCATGCATTTAAACAAAAGCAGCTATTTATTCCATAAATAATTGAAGCACTGCTGTTTACATAAATGATGAGCCGCAATCACAAAATTATTCCTACAGACAAAATATGTATAAGCAAATATCAAACGGTCAGATATTTTATTGGCCAATGAGTCGGACAAATCGGTCTTATAAGTGCCAATCAGGCTGGTCGGGATAGATAAGATCTAGCCAAATGAACGTACAACCACTGGTAATAAGAACGCTTATATAAAAATACATATTTCTTTATTATTTTCGTATTTCTATTTTCTTAGAACTTGTACGTTTAATTTTTGTCTGTTTAGATATTGTATTTGTATTATATTAAAGGCTATATTTGTGTTTTAAGAGTTGGATAAGGAGCTATTACCGAATCAGCAAAAATAATTATCCATATTGATAAGTCATTGGTAATTTGTCTCCAGTTGTAAGTAAAGAAGTAAAGAAAATTGCCTGTAACTTATTGGCTCCCCTTTAATGGTAACTGCCGCTGGATCTGATACCATGTAAATTTAAGAGTACTTTATACTTGAGCTTCAAGTTACTATATATCCTTCCAATAATTAAGATTGACCCTGCTATTATACACACTGTACTATAATGTTTCTCGCAAAATAGTCTACTCAAAATACTTTGGAGGAGGTCTTTAACAGTGGACATCAATTAGATGAAATAATTATACTGTCTCGGTGCTACCATAGTGGTTAAAATCTGTACTATTATATAAAGTAGAAGAGTTTGTTTGTTTGAACACGCTTATATCTGGAACTATAAGTCGAATTCAAAAATGTCTTCGCGTATGATAGTCCAGTTCTCGAGGAAGTGTATAGGCCATGTAATATCGCGCTACTGGCAACGGGAGTAGAGCACTAAGCAAAGACGCGGATGAAACCGCGTCGCGCCAATCTAGTCAATCAATCGTGTGTGCGATATTGGGTTATCGGTTAAAATCCCCTGTAGCCTAGAGACAGAAATTGTACCTGGTGACAATAGCTCCTATTACATCAAAGCAAACATAATTGCTGAAATATGAGACATATGAGACAATATAGACCTTAATGGAAAAATATATATTGGCAGGCAAACAAAATGTAACCTAAAATAATAATTATAGACGAAGAACATCTTCTATCTGGGTTACATATTACATACATGGCTGGAGCCAATTTTTTTTTCGTTTCTTTGTCTTCTATCAACCGATATCTGAACACACACTACGAGTACCGAGCTGATCATCCTTCACGCAATCCATTCATGATCCTACTCTGATCAGGCAGTAAAAATATAATTACTTCTAAAATCCTTATTTGACCAAAACAAATCCATATACCAGTAGATAAACATATAAAATATATCCGTAGGTAAACAAATAATGACGAATTGCTTCCACCAACATAATTAACCAACCAATTTTCCTCTATTGACTGTTGTGATTTCCTCGAATAGATACATTGAGTTTTTATTTGGTTACCCGCATAAAGGGAAAATAACATCCAAACAATCTAATTGTTCCTGAAATACGTCTCTAAGGAATTCGGGTGAGTGTTGGTAAGATTGTATATTATGTTTTCTTGTTTTACTTTTTTCGAGGTTTACTATCTCATATTTTTTTCGTGAGTGTCGTAAGGGCGATTTAAAATCGAAATGGCAGAGGTCGGCAGCGTCCGTCAGCGGCAGGCAGCAACGCGTCGAACAGCCACGGATCGTACCACTGACAAGAAGTGTGCGGCCGCCGGGAATATCTTACTGGATGTTAACGCTTATCATAATAAGCGGTATCTGTAGCCTGTGGATTATATTTTAAGCTTTGCATAGACATAGTAAAACACCAGCGAACTGGCTGTAGGTTATTTGGCTGACTTCATGTAATTTTGACTTTCATAAGCATCTTATTATGATCAAAATGAAATAAATTCTTTGAGTTTGAGTTTCAATCAAGCCATTTCTGATCGTGATGAAAAAATATGGCAATCGAAGTGGTAATAAGGTCTCACTGACTTAAATGCAAATGCATGCATGTATTACGGCTAAGTTCATTCTATGAGAGAAAATATACTTCTTGCAATCCGGTTTATTCATAATAAAACCAAGGAGAATCTACTACCGTATAGAATTTAAATCACTTATCGTAGTCGTAAAAGCTGACGCAAGCCTTGCTCTTTTATGCCCAAGTTCTCAAACGGTGGTTTCTTTGTAAGACTTAAGTCTTTTCATCCCTAAAATTTATATTGAAGAGAGAAAGATAGGTTAGCGAATTAACATTTCAAAAAAAACTGTTATTTTAAAAATTATTAAGTACATGTAATAATTTTTTTTTAATCTTTTAGTCCGCTTTAAAAATACGATCGTAATATTTCTACTTCGACTTAATTTGAATTACGATTAAACTTCTCAATTCATAGCGTTTGACTTCGTAATGAGTTAAAAGTCGAGGAAATAATTCTTCTTTTATCTTTTCGTTCGCATGGGCGTGTTAATAAAAACACACTTATGAACATTACTACTGTTAGCGATAGGTATTTAAAATTGGAAGTATAAGTAGTCAACCATAAAATTGCTTTACCGCCCTTAGTGTAAATTTCGTTTGCATATCACAAAACAATAATGTCTATTTTTGCTTTTTTTTTTATATATAAACCTACCACAGTGACTCCACCCGCCTGATGCTAAGCAGTCAGTGGAATCCAGAAGAGGTGGCCACCATACCAAAAGGCATCGCTTTAACCTGCTGGTATGGTGGCCTCCACTATGGCGGCTGGGAATGGTGTTAGGGCAAGGGAGTGAGGGAGGTGAGGAAAGAGGAAAGGAGGGAAATTGGGCCTCCGGCACTCTCACTCACCGAACGAAACGCAATAGTACGAGTACTACTACTCTTACGTCGATCTTCTATGAGAGGGTAGTACTTCCCTAGACGATCCAGCCCATTCATGCTTGCAAGTTACCTCATTTCAGTGAGAGTTGTCATTGTCATAATGAGTCTTATTCAATTTTAATTTTGATAGAAAATTTTGGCAAAAGTGGTAAAGCAAATATGTGGGCGACCATACGCTAAAATGGCTTAAATTTTAAATGATGCAGTATAGGCCAAATTTAAATGTATTAGTTCGAGTGAAAGTTTGAGAAGAATAAATGGTGATTCCATATTCAATGCTGGAAATTACACTGCTAGGCGTGAGAATACAATAAGAAAATCAAAGCTTCACATAAATTATTTCAAAACTTCATAGGATTGAACATTCACCACCAAATACCTACGTAGGTAAAAATGTATTTGTAATCAGTAATTACCATGTTTACGTTCGAACAACTGATATACGGTGAAGGAAAACAGTGATTAAACTGGGACAACAAATAAAGCACAAACGATCTCAAGAGAGTCCTGGCATTAAGAACAGGCCAAATAATAAGTCAATGATAAAGATCGGTCATTTCGGTCACAATGTTAAATGCTATATATGAGGGTGAGTTTGTTGGCTTACTTCTTACATTAATGTTGATTTAAATAGAAAAATAGGATTTAAATTCTGGACCTTAATTCTAGACTATCTCGATGATTCGGTCTGGTCTTTCTCGGTCAGGTTCAATAGACGGGTGGGGTTCAGCAATATTGGGGTTTACTGTCGATACACTTTTAGTGTTTAAACCCGGTCCCGGTTGTCAGTCGTTAGATCAAGTCGGATGCCTGTATAATAAATTATGGGTGACCTGAACAAATCCTGACACTAGGTTGACCACTAACCACTCGATAAAAAGACTTTTAGTGCCAGCCTAAACTGTTGCATTGTACTTAGTAAATGGCAACAGGCTCAGTGACATTGGACCTAACACGGTTGCACGGGTATTTTATATTTCTGCTTACCCCTTCGGGGCAAAAAAGCGAGATGCGCTGTTAGTTAAATTCTATCTATATTCCTTTATTTTCAACTGAATATTCAGTTCACAGAATTTAAAACCTTCACTCTGTACCCGATCACATCAGTACATTCAGGCATTATTTCATGTCCCATTTATTTCTCCTTTATACTTACGGGAAAAAACACCTGGACAAGTGGGCACACAAAGATAAATCTTGTACTTACATAGTTTCCAACTCCAGTAGTCTAAAATACGATTAAAGTGCTCATATAATACCTAAGACTTAGTCTGAACTTAAGTCACGAGAACAACGAGAATTCACACGACTAGCGTTCAAAGTCTACAAAATGTACTCGTAAAGTTTCTTCCTAACTCCCAGTCCCACACAGGAATGTGAACCATAAACTGCACATTTTACTTAACAAAAATATAAGATTTTGACCCGAGTAAGAATATTTTAATAACTATACATTTTTTATTTTCCATATTCCATATCTTGTAAATATGTCTATGTTGGTAACAAAATGTAAAATTTACGCTTTACATCGCCGCTTTGCTGGGTTTTGTAGCTATGTACGTAGCAGCAGCGAGACTGCAGTCAGTGTAGCGTTAATGCTTTCGGGGGCGGACGTCTACGCCGTAGACTGTGGCCACGCGTAGCAATGTCCATACTTCGCGCTACGAAACAGTGTCAGACAATTTAATATTAAAACATTTTTATTAGAGTTCTTATTGAGTTGATATTTAAATAGTGTTGTGATGATTATGTTCCTGATTAATCCTATAAAAGTAAGTACCTATCTAATGAGTTTTACTGAAGTTTTTTATTAGTCGAAGTTAAGCTGGTTATCGTGCGAAAAGTTATTTCATTATTCGTTTAAGTGAGCCATTGTTTTTTTGATTAATGTTCTTACTTTTTCTGTGAATTTTTTGATTTTCTTGTAAAATTAGTGCCAGATTAAAATGTTATAAGTAATAAATGTGTTATAATTAAAGCGCATAGTGAATGCAAGCATCATAATGAATAAGAATTGTATAAAATGTTATAAAAAAAATAGAGTTATTGTCTTTTTGTAAGGTAAATGCACCAGTAATAGAATAGACACGGAAGGAATGAGTTTTTATATGTTAGCAATATTTGATTATAAACAAAAGTCATCGAGCTATCCATATTTGAGGTTATTTTTAAATTTAGTGATTGAATTTAATTTGGCGGGAGGCACAAGGTGTTCGTAGTATTGAAAAATAATATTTATGGCTGTTGTTATGAAAATTATTAGTGAGGTATGTAGAAGTTTGCTTTTCAATTTACTTTAGGTTTATTCAAAGTAGAATGAAATTTGTGCTTGGTTTAAGCATGTATCTGTCCATTATCAAATAAAAACTTAAAGCTTTTATTTATTAACATTAAAACCAATTGCAGCGTCATACATTTAATAGAGCAGAAATGTGTAAAAAACACAGGACCTTAAAATTTCAATACGTATTGTATTACTTGAAACAATCACTATTATTTATTTATTTATTAACTTTATGCACAAATTGTAATTTGGCAAAGGCATTTTCTACCAGCCAACCTTTGGGTGATGCAGAGATAAACAAAGTAGGTGCCAGTTAACAACAAAAGATTATTGCCTGCTATAGGTAATATACGTAAATAAATATATACTTAATACACATATATACTGGCCTGTTGGTCTAGTGGTTAGTGACCCTGACTGCTAAGCCGGAGGTTGTGGGTTCGATTCCCACCCAGGACAAACCTTTGTGTGATGAGCATGATTGTTTGTTCCGTGTCTGGGTGTAATTTATCTATAATATGTATTTATTTACAAAAAAAAAATGTATATAAGTAGTTTATCAGTTGTTTAGTACCCATAACACAAGCAAATATAATTGCTTAATTTGGGGCTAGATGGCGTTGTGTGAATGTGGTAGAATATTATTATTATTATTATTATATATATTATAATTATAATATTCATAGATATAATATATATATATCTATATATATATACAATATTTGTGTATGTATTGTATATATATATATATATATATATATACAATACATACACAAATACTGATATATAAATATACATATATATACTTATACTATTGATGTGACGACTATTATGTATTGATGAAATTGCAAAAAATACTAAAAATTTACGCTTAAATTGTCCATAACTGGTGCCTTTCTTATATTAAATTAATCACTAATATTCATTCTGATCATTTTACCTCATGATATAATTTGATTATTTTTAATCCCCGAAATTTGACCCTTGAGACCTTTCATGTTTGAAATGTTTAAAGTTCAAGGTTAATTTATAAACGGTACTATGCTATAGAAATTTATAGCCAGAAAATACAACAATTGCTTTTAATCTAACAAGCAATCAAGTTTTACGTTTGCTAGGCCGAACGAGGTGAGAATTATACACTGACTTGTGTGTTTACAAGATTAATTGAAGAAAAAGAAAATAAATAAATTATTTAATTTAGATTAGGTAATTGAAGAGTCAAAGGAGGTATGTTTGGATTGGCAACAAATGGCGTTCTATAGTCTCTGCTTATCCCATTAATGGGAGACAGATGTTAAGTTATGTATGTAAGTAATTATACAGCCTAGGTGGCAAACAAGCATGGCTATGCTCTTTTAGCATCGCAAAAGCAATGTTATCACAAACAAAAATTTAACAAAGAAACATACGACCCGAATTGATAACCTCCTCTTTTTTGAAGTCGATTAAAAACACAAACAAGCCGTGGCCAGTCATGAGAGATGTGGTAATAAGGGAGCAGAAGGTAAGGAACACATCCAAGGGTTAATTAAGCTTAAGACGCTCTTAATTATCGAACGAAACGCAAAAGTACGAATACTATTAACGTCGATATTATACGGTTAGATACTTTTCAGGTCGATCCGACCCATGGATGTTGAACCAGCAAGTATCTACTTGAAATAATATACTTACGATTTAATTTCTTTATATTTTTAATTGTAATAAATACAGTATTGATTTACATTGATAATAAACAGATAAATTAGGGTTAAAACGGGGCTCTATTACTGAGACTCCGCTGTCCGTCAGTCTGTCTGTCCATCACCAGGCTGTATCATATGAACCGTGATAGTTAGAAAGTTGAAATTTTCACAGATGATGTATTTCTGTTGCCACTATAACAACAAATACTGAAAAAAAAAACAACCGTGATTTTTTATAGATAATGGCCCTTCGTTTGTGAGTCCGACTTGCACTTGGCCGGTTTTTTTATTAATGACAAGGTTTTCACGGCACAGTTTCGAGCGCGCTAATTTAGATCTTTGGTTAATGCTGCGCTCCTCTAAAACGATTATTTCGAACTCGTCAGTAAACAAACTCTGTCATGTTGAAGAATAAAAGACTTAGAGAGAAGTACGAACTCTAGAAAATGGCTCAGTTGACACTATACAAATTAAATTATTTTATTCAATTTTCATATGGTAAAATTAATACTTAAGTAAATCTTAACAAAATATAATCCTAGAATGTTGTGTGCCTGTACTAAGAATATCTTGTATTACAGGCGGTATGCCATAAACCGAAAGTTTTGTACCAATTTTTACTTATTACACCTTTAATACAAACAAAAATTTAATAACCTATCTGTATTCAATTTGTAATGGAAAACAAATATTTATCTTATCAAAATCCGATATCAAAACGTAGTACCCAAAAGTAACACATATCAGCTAGTGACGGATGGATCGTCAATAATATTTTCAGATTATCATTGCTCTTACATAAATACATCCCGTTGATAAAAATAACGTCTCAATCACTTAAATAACCAATTTTGTGACATAAATAACGTGTTTATATGACATTTATGTCATATAAAGGTAATGTTATGACTAGCTGGATTGAACATAGTTCCTTATTCTGTCACATTGATAGCCTATTTCAATTTGGGGTAGCGTCCGACGTCAGAATCAATTGTCAATATCAGTATCTTATTATTGAACTAGGAAAAGGTTCTTGAGTTGTGGTAATCTATATATATTATTATATCATAGTCTTCAGTATCTGTTATACCGAAGATTATACTATTTTTCTCTAGCTTCACCCGCGCGTGAAATATGGTTTGTTGTATCCCTCGGGAACCAGACCGATTTTCAGGATAAAAAGTAGCCTATGTCCGTCTCTGACGCCGAATCTATCTACATAACAATTTTCATGGAAATCGGTTCAGTCGTTTAGGCGCTGAGTGGTAACACACACTCACACCCACACATGCATACACACATACAAACTTTCGCATTCAAATTATTAATTAGAAGAATTAAGTAGTAAACATTTGTGTTTCTTAGCCACGTATAACCCGCTACGAAAGAGAAGTTGAGTGACTTGTTTTTATACCTACTATAATTCTGCTCTACAGTAGAATATTAAAAAATTCTGAAAGACAATGCCAACTTTAACAATGGATACCCGAGGAACAAGCCTTTAAGAGGTATTATTTTAATAAATTAATTTCAAAGTAATTACTTTTTTTTAAATATTCGTATAAAACATAAGTTTTAATTCTTAAAGAAATTTAAGCTGTCATAAAATTCGGTTCGCGCCGTTTCTCGATTCATTAACAGTAACAATAGGTTGAACCGATGCTAAACAATGAAAACACTTAAATATTTTGAAAGGGCTTCTCCTTTCCCGAATCTTTTTTTAACACTTGACTATAAAAAGGAAGAAAAGGCAAAGCTTTAAATGAGAAATAAAAGTTTATATTGCGGTAAAACGCACGCATGAATAATATATACGATATATTCCATGTAATATATTAATTCATTCGGACACTCACACTGTTGAATAACAGTGTAAATTCAATAAACCAAATAATATTTTAAATAAAAAAAATGTGACATGTAGTATTATAGACTGGCCTGTTGGTCTAGTGGTTAGTGACCCTGACTGCTAAGCCGGAGGTCGTGGGTTCGATTCCCACCCAGGAGAAACCTTTGTGTGATGAGCATGATTGTTTGTTCTGTGTCTGGGTGTAATTTATCTATATTATGTAAGTATTTACAAAAAAAAAGTATAAAAGTAGTATATCAGTTGTTCAGTACCCATAACACAAGCAAATATAATTGCTTAATTTGGGGCTAAATGGCGCTGTGTGCATGTGGTAGATTATTATTATTAATAATGCTAGTGGTCGCCCAGTAGTCTAAATATACACTTGTACATATTATAGTCGCAATATTTGTTTTAACATGAACGTTTTTGTTCTTTGTTTAATAATATTAAAATAACGTACGAAAGATATATTAAATTAAATTCTCTCAATAGTTAAATCGGACTAGCTAAATCCGTCCTACGTATAATCTCTTACATCAAAATCGTCTAGTTAATTAAGCTGATTTTTAATAGCAAAACGATATATATTAGTATATAGCTTTATTTATAATCAAGTTTAATCTAAATTAACATCTATACTAATATAAGAAGCGAAAAAGTTTCTTTGTTTGAACGCGCTAATTTCTGGAACAATCAGTCGAATTTAAATAATTCTTTTTGTATTTTTAGGTTATAGTTTATACGTACCATTACGCTACCAGCTACGGGAGCAGTGCAATAACCAAAGGTGTAACTGTAAGGATTTACTAATGTTGAAAAATGCAACTCGCGGGTTTCGCATCAATGGGCTGGATCGACAGGGAAGTACTACCCTCTCATAGAAGATCGACGTAATAATATTCTTATAGCGTTTTGTTCGGTGAGTGAAAGCGCTGAAGGCCCTAATACCTCTTGGTTCTCTTCCGGTTTTTTTTTTCCTTCTCCATCCCCGTCTCCGTGGTCGTAACGGTTAAGTTGTGTCTTCTAAGCATTATTTCTGTAATGCTTGGAAAACACAGCCAGCTCTATAAGTTACGGCTACCACTTACCATCAGGCGGGATGTATGCTTGTTTGTCACCAAAGTTGTTTAAATAAAGAAAAAAAAACGCGGCTGAAAACGCGCAGCGGACAATTACGATCGTGGAAAGAACCGTATCTTCTATGCAGCTAAAATTGAAATATTTCAGCATTGAAAGTTACTGCGCGTCAGAGCGATCTTTAGCATTGTTTATTTATATCCAAACTGACATGTTATGCAGATAACAAAAAAATCGCATTATGAAAAAAATAGTTGAATATTTTTTTTTGAAATTCAGAACTTTTGAACCTGGTCATTGAATTTCATCGAGTTAAGTTTTCAAGTACTAAATGATAGATATTGCCATGAACTATGTAAACTGATCTCATACAACCGTACGATATACTCGTATCTGTCATCTTAAAACTAAGCTTATTAAAGATAACATAAAAATATTAATATTAATTAAACCCACATCTCTAAAATATTCAAAGATAAATAGCCATTCAGTATTACAATCTAATCAAGGAGGTTAAACACAGAGGTCCCTTTTAATCACACCGTGAGGTCCTCAGCTAATCTTGTTCATGACTTCTTAACACGGAACTCCTGGGTCGTACCGTAACACTATTAATTTAATACAGTAGTAGTATATCGAGTGGTTTTGTTACTTGAATGGTAATTCAGAATTCCTTTGACTGGAAGAGAAAATGTCACACTGATGCGATTTGGTTAATGAACCGGAAAGATTTTGAGACAAATTGACATGATGGAATTACGTGTTTATGATAAAATCGATAATTGTAATTAGGTATGTAATGATTAATAATAATAATATAATAATAATATTCTACCACATTCACACAGCGCCATCTAGTCCCAAATTAAGCAATTATATTTGCTTGTGTTATGGGTACTAAACAACTGATATACTACTTATATACATTTTTTTTTTTGTAAATACATACATATTATAGATAAATTACACCCAGACACAGAACAAACAATCATGCTCATCACACAAAGGTTTGTCCTGGGTGGGAATCGAACCCACGACCTCCGGCTTAGCAGTCAGGGTCACTAACCACTAGACCAACAGGCCAGTCGAATGATTGCCAATTGAATGAATGATTACATAGACTTTAAGCTTATATGATAAACAGTATTATTTTTATACAACATCGTAACGCGTAAGATAGTATGAGAAGGTAATCTACACCAACCGTAACAACTATTGTCTCTTTTTTTTTTTTTTTTTTATATTAGCCTACCAAAGTGACTCCACTCTGCCTGATGGTAAGCAGTAAGTGGAATCCAGAAGTGGCGAACACCATTCCAAAAGCCAAACTACTGGTATGGTGGCCTCCACTATGGCGGCTTAGTGAGATGCATTTTCACGCCCCGCTTAAAAGACCCAGGATCAAAATTAGATGGGAACACATGCGCTGGCAAAGAGTTCCAGGCTTTAATTGAGCGACAAAAGTATGAAGTGCTGAACCGTTAGGTTCGAGACCCTTTAGATTCCACTGTGAAAGGGTGGTACTTTAGTCCCGCACGTGTTGTTCTGGATAAAAAGGGAGAGGGTGGGATTAATTCAAAGAGCTCTTCAGAACACTCTCCATGGTAAAGGCGATAGAAGACGGCCATTGAGGCGATGTCTCTTCGCAGCTGTAAAGGCTCAAGGATCTTAGTAGCCTCCGGGCTTCCGATGATACGGACTGCTCGCCGCTGCAACCTATCGAGTGCATCCAGTAAGTACTGTGCGGAGCCATCCCAAAGATGAGAGCAGTACTCCACGCAGGAACGAACCTGTGTCTTATAAAGAAGACAGAGCTGCTCGGGCGTGAAGTACCACCTCACCCTGATCAGGGTTTTAATGACGCACTCGATGTAGTTCTTGGGGTTGAGATCTCGGCTGATGTCCATACCCAGGATACTTAGGCTATCCTGTAGTGGTAACGCTGTGTTCTGAAGAGAGGGAAGGGGAAGGAACGGAGATTTTTTTGCAGAGAACGCGCACACCTGTGTTTTCTTGGCATTGAACTCGATCAAATTCTCACAAACCCATTGAGAAATGCGGTATAATACTTGGTCGAGCTCAGCGACAAGTTCTAGGCGTTTTGCCTCGATGTCAGTCTGTTTAGCCGCAGGATGTCCGAGATATCGCCCATGCACTGTACTATCATCTGCATAGCAATGAATGTTGCCAAGGGACAACATGTCATTGACATGCAGAAGATACAGAGTGGGCGACAGGACGGACCCCTGAGGTACCCTCGCTGCCCACAAAGACATGCTGTCTTTATTGCTGTCTCGCAATAAAGACAGCATGTCTTTGTCAAAGATTGTTAAACTGACTTTTAAAGACTAATTAATATTATAATATAACAAACTGATCCGGCGAACTTCGTACCGCTTAATAGCTTATCGTCGTTATTAGTATTTTCCTCGCAATTCTTCAATTTTTCTCACCTTTTAAATCTTTTCGTGACTTCCACAAATATTAACATTTAAAGATTAAAAAATAGCCAAATCGGTTCAGCCATTCTCTAGTTTTAATGAGTCAAACAAACAGCAATTAATTTTAATATCTTTCGATATATTAATTAGTTGATTTAATTATTATGATTATCTGAGACACGGCACAAAATACTATTAGAGACCTGAAATATTTTTTTAAACAATGTGATTAAAAGTAAAAATTATTGACAAATAAAACTTAAACATTCTATTTTAATACCGGTTTCTGTTCATGTGTATAGTTTAAACACATTCAAACAGCCGTTTTGTTACATTTTGTATCGTGCGTGTAAATTTATATCTAGTCGAATTGCTTTAGCTATTGTTTGAGATTGATTGTTATATCATGCCATTTATTCCAAATACCACATTAAAGTAGAACGTTAGTTACGATGTGTTGTGTTTGGTTTATCTTTGTGTTAGTATTTCAGCTCATTTAGCTTAAATTTTATAGTGATTTTTGTCAATTTCAAAATTGATGATGGAGAATAATATCCTTTAAACCTTCTTAGCTCAGTTCAGAGTAAGTGATGTCTAACAAGCTGCTTTCAAATCGGAGTTTGACCCTGACACGCTTATTACTAAATTAATCAGTTTATATGTAGCCAGATAAGGAGCAGAGACGTTGTCGTTGTGATTTCTTAGAAGGCTGGCAGTCTCTCAGCGGAAGACCCTTGCGATATCGTAAAAAGGGCTCCGATAATTGTACCTATAAACTGGCGATGGGTACGACACATAACTCGCAATATTAATGACCTTAGGATTAAACAAAATTTGGAGCTTGACCACAAATTAAAAGAGACAATGTGAGTAGGTACTCTAGAAGGTCAACGACTTAATGGTAAAGGTCACGGTACAACATTTGATTTATGTAACGTTGAGATATCCTATAAATATTTCGCATCACGATTACTCAGTCAATGAAACAAGCAAACCCTCATTAATCAATCAGTAAATCACAGTCCGTTCTTAGTCCTTGACTTCTGAAGTTTGTCTTACAAACCCACATAATTTCCATAAAACACTAAAAGCCACACGCGACCCAATTGTGATCCAAGTGTAAATTACACTGTTACTGTGGATATATCATTCCAAGTTCTTGATGGGACCGGTTTGTCAACACAAGTACCACTCGTTCATAAACACTTAGACCCTTTGGAAGCCTTCGAATAATAGACAATCGGGCAGAGTGAATCACGTTATAATAATATACGTACTGAGCGACCGACTAAGATATCGGACAGAAGTGATGATCTAGTGATTTTAGTAATCGCCTCTTATGTGTGAGGCTTTGAAATCGGCCAAAGGTGTATGTGGCTTTTCAAAGACATTTGTTAGGCTTACATCGAACTATCTCTATTTATTTTAAAGGAAAACTTCGTCAGGAAACTTGGAATTTTCATATAAATTTCATTCAATTAGATTCTTTAATCGCGATTCCAGGAATTTTAATAAAATAAAATTAAGTCTAAATATGTTCTAGAAATACTGTACTTAAAAATATTTTCGAACTTTAAAATAATCTACTATTAAATAAATTAAAGTAAACATTTTTCAAATACAGTAGGTATAATATTAAAAGTAATTACCTAGATGTACCTGCATCCATATTCATGAATAATAAAAACTAACATGATCGAACCGCCTGACAGATCCGATTTCCTGTCAATCTTCATCAGTTAGCCGACATTGAAAAGGACTGCCTTTCCAATGTCGGCCTTATCCATTTTGCAATTTTCTTCGGTAGATATAATACTGAATAAATGAAAATGTGATTCGACGTGTTTCGACCCTTCACATTTTCTTTTACGGATAAGTAATCCTCTGTTTAATCTTAAGGAATATGTATGAAGTGTAATCAAAATTGCTGTAGAATGGCTTCACATTATTAGAGTTTCGATAATTGATAGATTAGTATTTAATATTTGTGGATATTATTATTATTGAGCTCTTCTTCATTTCTTCATTGTAAGTGGTGTGAAATAAAAATTAAATTGTTTACCGTGTACAAATTCAAAATCCAGGTAGACAAAGATATTCTAGGCAGCAAAACCCAGTACCCACTTTATCGATTAAAATCGATACTCCATACTCTACGTAACAGTCGGTACACAAAACCGAACCGAAATACACTTGTAGTAACAAACAATTTCAGTTCTAATACTATCAAGCTAACAGTAAAACCATAAAACTAAGTTCATAAAATCATGTATACTATACTATTATATAAAGCGGAAGAGTGTGTTTGTTTGAACCCGCTATCTCTTAAACTGTTAGTCGGTTATGTAATATCACGCCACTGGTGACGGGAGCGGAACAGTAAGCAAAGATGCGGGTGAAAATACATAGGTAATATATAAAGAGCTTACATTTAAGATAAAGACCTTTCTAGAAAAGTGAATAGCTTTTCTTGAGACTAGGGACTTCAAATCTCGGGGTTATTGTGGATTTTTGTGTTATTAACAAACATGTATCATAAGTTTAATTAAAGAGAAAATAAACTGCTGAATAGCTTACCTATATAAATAGTCTCGAGTGTAGGACAAAATCTTGTCCCTTGGTCTTGGCTTGTCTTTGTAGACTGTCATACTTACTCTTAATTCGAATTCTAAGAAGATCCGTTCGTTCTCATCGGTCAGCAAAGAACGTTGGAGTTATTATCGAGAAGTGAATCTAATCGCGTATGACGTTTTTGATTGTTTCTTTTAATTTAGTGCTTATAACGATTATTTTATTGCCCTCATTATAGAATTATGTAGGCATCTACAACCTCATAATAATACCTAACACAAAAACACAGTCATACTTTGAATTTTGGCTAAACTATTTTTAATCTGAAGCCGAATAAAATAAAATATTTATCAAAGGTCATCAGTCAGTACTTTGCACGAATTTAAGTAACGTTTAAGTAACGCAGTATTTTGGTAGTAAAAATTATCTTAAATTGAACGAGGAAATATAAATACCTAAAGGTATTCACGCTTGTCTGCAAAATGGAATTACAAAGAGCTCTCTAGGGAAGAACCATTTGTATGTATCAGCCATTTGTCCAATATTTAAAATAAAACTTTTTATTGCAAAGATATCGAATACGATATATTGTAAATTGCAATTCGATACAGATAACCTATTGTTAATTTATCTGGGAATACATTAATGTAGGAAGAAATTATGTTAAATTTATTAAACTTTTCATGGTAGAATTGATTGTTAATATTTTAATAATAATTTCACCAAGAAAAAAGTAAAAGTATCTTTGGGAGTAACCAAAGATGTCCACTGCGGAGCGGTCGTAAGCCGCCACAAGGCATCGATTGTCACTTTATAAAAGGCCTTAGACAATCTGCCCACGCTGCGTTTTCTAATTCCTTTGTAAGGTCATTTTACAAATGGGAAAACTGTTTTCAATACAAGCAATGTTCAAATTTAGCTCTGTTTTCCAACTTTGCAACTAACTAACCAATCATTGGAAACAAATAATCCTAAATTCAATACATAAATTTCGAATGAAAACGTTTTTCCGTGAAATCGTTGAAACTACAAAAATTTCTCCATTTAGGTAAATATGCCCGAGTCACGGGGAAATTAGGCGCACCCTGTAACGTTATTAATGACTTTCCGATATTGCCTTCACTCGACCTTTGAATTTAATAACCTACCCCAAATTTTAGGTATCGGCGTCTTTTATTTTTCCTTGGACGGTGACCTAAAACGAAAGTTTAGCTTTCAGATTATACTTTGCCACGGACTAACTTATTGTGTTGACTAAGTTCTTATCCCATTCATTAGTATTTAACAAGATGTGTTTGGCATCTAAATATTGCTAGTAAAAGCCACAGCCAGGTCGTCTGTTTCTTAGGGAGCTGAATCTAAATTATGCCAGCGGAGTAAATGGAAGTTCTGCGGCTAAATACAACTAACACAACTTTTGCGGCTTGCCGACGTTTGCGGCACATGTTGTCGTAGTTTATATAACTGTATGTCAGATTTGTCTTCTCCCTTTGTTCTAAGCTTTGAAACCGCTGGATGCTGTCAACTTCATGCCGCAAGCATTGAACATAAATAAAAACTCAGTGTTTATTTTATTTTAATATTATTTCAGATTCATATTATAAACAGTATCATACAATCACAAAGAGGTTCATATTTTAAGGCTTACGCAAAGTCCCATCTTTTAGAGCAATTTATTCACCATTCTCTGTAAGGCACTATTACTTATTCTGTAGCCATACATACAAGTCGTGTCTAGCTGTTATCGCGTATATCTAGACCAAAAAATCGAGTATGACCAACTCAGCGATTTAACACATGAACCAATAAAGTGTAGTTTGTGTGTTCCGCGTTTTAAAAACAATTTTTCTAATTTTATTTTTTAGCTTTCTATTGACATGGGTTCTTATATAATATTACCACATTATATTAACATTAGGTACATATCAATCTGATTTATAATACGCCTTTGTAGTAAAACCTATTTTATGGTCCAGGCCAGATTGAGTTGTTCCGCAATCTTTTGTTCTCCCTAACGGGGCCATCAAATACACCTTGTTGCGGTATGAAATGGGCTCATAAGGGTTTCCATTAGGACCGTATGGTGTCAATGTTTCGGAGATACTTAGTTTATATGTTTGCCTCATTGGTCACATTGGACGAAAAAGTTAAATGTACATACTACCAGTAAAATATGTTTAGAGAACAGACATTGTTTCTTTTTAATTGATTGAGACTTCAATAAAAAATAGTTCTAGGAAAAATAATAAATAATCACATATTGCTACGTCTTTTATCGCAAGAAGTAAGCAGAGATGTGACACCTGAGCTTTGCCAGTTACAATTAGGCGAGGTTATTGTCATATTCTTGGAACAATACTTTTTTGTATAGTTTTTAGAGGTTTTGATGTATTTTGTTTATTTATTTAAACTTTCTGCAATATAAAGCTTGCACAAGGCGGACTTAATGCCTAAGGCATTTTCTGATAGCCAACCTTAGGGTCATGCAGAGATAAATATTTTAATCGTTGATCGTCTAATACAACGCCTCCAGGTAAAAAGAGTTTAAAATTTATCAAAGACGATTCCTACTTAACATTTTTCTTTTGAGCTGAAGTGTATTAAGAGTATACGTCATGTTTTCTTTCGTGATTGCAAATTTATTGGGATTATTTTTACAACACTTGAATAACACAGTTATGTTTTTAAAATACGTGACTAATTACCACTTTATACACCTTGCTAACAAAGTGCGAGATAACCTATTCGAAACTTAACTGACAGATAGTACTCCAACATCACCACACGAGCCTGATAACCTTAACTGACAATTAAACTCTTTAATAATATATGACAAATTTAACTAGAAGATGTTTTATCTGTTAGATATATATCAGACACTAGCAAATATTAGTGAAACAGGGTCTCAATCTTCTGCAAAACAATTAGATACAATTAGGAATGATAAATTTATCGTAACATCAATTCAAAATTCTCAAGCCTCTAGTTTCAGGATTAAATTCCTTTCAATACAAGTCAATTTCAACGTAAGCCAGATAGTTCAACTTAGAAACAGCCATTATCTTTGAGATGAATATAAGACGTTAGAATAGATAATGTTTGTCCCCTATCTAAACTTAATACGTTGCCCAAAGGCCGATTAAATGAGATGCTTTAAGCTTCAACGCGGGTTACATTTAAGGTTGTCTACTGGTCTGCTTTTGTTAAAAGGTGACACAACGAGGTTGCTTTCAAGAACTTTCTTGCTCAATTTAGGGATAAAACTATTAATAATATTATTAATATATTATACTATTAATACTATAAATATATTATACTATTAATAATATTATTATATTTCCCAAAAAATAGTGTTTTCGAGTACTCCTAAAAAGTTTTTAGACAACTTTAGTGAAAAGCAGTCACATATCCTACTTGATTACATTTACGAAAAGCTGTGTCTTCGACTGCAAGAACAGTGTTATTGTTTTGCATGCTTAAATTATATTATTAGCAGGCAAATATATCTGTTTTATATAAGGCATATTAGAAGACTACGGACGGTGGCTAACATCAAAATGTAGATTTTTTCTCTTTAGATAAATCCTTTGTTACATACCTAATCGAAATCCAACATTGTGATATATTTTATAACAATTCTTTATTAAGGTTAAAACGAGTATAGTAAGCACGTCACTAAAAATGTTCTATCCTTCCCAAAGGACAGAACCTTCATATAAATATTCACGTTATGTTGTAATATTTAGATGTAAATGTACCTTAATAGATGTTATACAGCTCTGTTTACATCCCCGGGGAGAATGAATGATACTGATATATTTTTAATATTTCTAGTATAACTTTGCAGGTTTTGAAGGCATTTATATCTGAGAATATCAATAGACCATCAAACTTTTCAGCGTAAAACATTTTTATATAAATCAAACCGCCTCTAGTATTTACGGTTGTCACAGTGGAAAAAAAGCGTACATTAAAAACTCAAGAACCATGAATTACCTATAATTCACAAGAGTACGACATAATAATACTACTAAAGAAGATACGATCTCTGATACTAAAGAGTTACCATAATAGATACCTACAACCCTAAAGGCTTGACTAGCGCATTCTATAAAAATGGAAATTGCTGCATTTCAAAACAGCGTTTCTACAAAGTACCTACCTAGATATTGCAAGAATATGATACTGCCCATATAGTGGTATTAGCTTTAGTTCTCTACAGCACTATCAATTTGTAATTATTGTTTAATTTGTGTGCCTTCTCCTGCTCTTCATAAATTGGGTAAAATATTAGTGCCATATTAATCAAAAATACTGTGCACGAGGTTGTGCATTCGATTCCTACACAGCAGAAAATTTTGCTTCCTATAATAATACCACAACAACCACACAACGCCATCTAGACCCAAAGTAAGCATATATTAATAGCTTGTGATATAGGTTCTAGAATGCGGATAAACATATTTAAATTTTTTTTTTTTGTAAATGCTTACATATATTATTATAAATAGAAACACCCAGACCAATGCAAATAGCCATGTTCATGCACAGAAATATTTGCACTGAGCGGGAATCGAACCCGCGACCTCTGCGTGGCAGTCCATACACAGTACCACAGATCCACAGAGGTTGTCGAATATCGAATGTCCTATAATTATAATACTAGCTGCGCTCCACGGCTTCGTGCCCACCTAAAATGTATTTTGTCTCTCCCGGGAACCAGACTAATTTTCGCAATAAAAAGTAGCATGTCTGTGTCCGACACCTAATCCATTAATACAAATTTTTATCGAAATCAGTTAAGCCGTTTAGGCGCTAATTGGTAACAAACATACACAAAAACTTTCGCATATACCTATAGTACTAGCTGTTGGCGCGTCGCGGTTTCACCCGGGTCTTTGCTTACTGCTGTGCTCCCGTCGCCAGTAGCGTGATTTAACATAGCCTTATAACCTTCCTCAGGAACTAGCCTATCATACGCAAGAAGAATTATTCAAATCCCACTGGTAGTTCCAGAGATTAGCGCGTTCAAACAAACAAACTCTTTCGCTTCATATAATAGTATAGATAAGCACTAGGATAGTATTCGTTCTGAGTCTGGGTCTCCGTATAATTTGAGCTGGTTAACAACAAGAGAACAAACGCTTTATCACGGGGGATTTTATAAACATGCCTTTAAACACTAAGCTCACCTAAACTTCTTTAGAGACTACATGAAATTTTGTCCAGTGTGAGAAACGTATATACGCTGGTATTCTAAAACAAAGCACTATACACATCAACGATTCACAGATTTACTAATATTAAACATTGGTCAAAAGTATTTAATATTCATGTATGATGCACTCATGAATATTACCGAGGCTAAAACTTAAAGCATATTATGTTTCATCAGTAAAATATTAACTGACTTAACAGCTGCCGCACTTGTGCTTTTATAATTAGATACTTTTTTTTTGGACTGGCCTGTTGGTCTAGTGGTTAGTGACCCTGACTACTAAGCCGGAGGTCGGGGGTTCGATTCCCACCCAGGACAAATCTTTGTGTGATGAGCATGATTGTTTGTTCTATGTCTGGGTGTAATTTATCTATATGTATGTATTTACAAAAAAAAATGTATTTAAAATGTATTTAAGTAGTATGTCAGTTGTTTAGTACCCATAACGGTACGGTTTTGTACGGTAGTAGATCCACGCTGATTTCAGCATGAATGGGCCGGATCGTCCGGGGAAGTACTACCCTCTCATAGAAGATCGACTTAAGAGTAGTAGTATCCGTACTACTGCGTTTCGTTCGGTGAGTGAGAGCGCCGGAGGCCCAATTTCTCCCCTATCCTCTTTCCTCACCTCCCTCATTCCCTTCCCCTAACCCCATTCCCAGCCGCCATAGTAGAGACCACCATACCAGCAGTTTAAGACGATTTTTAGTATAGTGGCCGCCACTTCTGGATTCCACTGACTGCTTACCATCAGGCGGGGTGGAGTCACTTTGGTAGGCAATAATATAAAAAAAAAAAAAAAAAATAACACAAGCAAATATAATTGCTTAATTTGGGGCTAGATGGCGCTGTGTGAATGTGGTAGAATATTATATTATTATATTATACGTCATATCTTCTGTTGTTTGTTTCAGAGTGGTAATGCAGCAGAATCTTGGATATAAAAATATGAAGGTAAGAACAATAGCTTATGTGAATAAAAGCAGCAAGCAACCGATGAATGAGGGCGGCTCACGACGGGCCAAGATGGCAAAAACTGGGGGAGGACTATGTCCAGCAGTGGACATCCTTCGGCTGATATAAAGATGATGAATAAACTTATTTCTTTTCTTCAGATAAAGCTCGTTTACTATTTACGTTAAACGTTTGTTTGAAAATACGTTTGGACAGTTCGACAAGTGAATATGATCGCAGTGGCGGCAACTATACGATGCTGTTTTGATATCCGCTAACCATACTTCATATCTAACTGTACTAACAACATACTTACCCGTTTGTTGGTCACGTATCTCAGATATATGACGCAAAATATAGCTAGCTGTTCCTTAATTACTGCCAAAAATACCAATTTTGCACTTTGCACCGAACAACTCTCAGCTACGTTGATTAGGTTGTCGGTCCAATTTGTAGGCCGTCTTTTAACAATAGCTGACCACACAGTTCGTAGAACTGATAATTGATGAGTAAGAAAGGTTATCGAGTAAACCACATAATGAAACATGCAGTGCATGAATGTATAACGAGATAAATTTTAATACACTTTGACTGTCGGAACAAATATTTGTGGAACTTACTTGACGTAATACATAACGAAAAAGTGAAGTCGAGCAATATTAGCTAGTACCAAATTCAGTCAAAAGTTTTAGTAGCACACGCGTATAAAATACATTTCATTATTTTTCATAGCAGTAACTTGAAGTAAAACTCATTTGTTCCATAAGATTATATGCATGATAATTTTGAAAGTCATAACAAAAAAGACGTCAACCAAATCGTGACAAAGATAAAGCCTCAAAGAGTTGGCAAGAAACTTAGGCACCTACCTAAGATGTTTTTTACTTGTATACGTGACGTTACCAAAGCACCATACAAAATAATTATAACCAACCGTCCATTTATACTATTCTATACAGAGTGTATACGACGGTTTGATATTAAATAAAAAGACGATAAACAAAAATATAAAATTTTCTAATAAAATAAATAATATTTTAGTAGTAACAAAGTAATACACCATTTATTATGACAAGTTCACTGACCTGTAATGAGCGGCAACGTTTATCCTTCGGCGTGGATTATGACTTAAGTCAGTGACCGTTTGACGTACTTACAGAGTGTTTAGAATTATTGAATTAAAAAAGTAGTCCTGTGTCTAAACTATTGAAGATATTTAGTTGATTTTTTTTTGTCTCGATTTATAATGTCACATAGTATACGTAATTGCATTTAATATCATACCGTCGTATACACTCTGTATAGTGAAGTACTTAATATAAGTATATAGTTTTAATTGTAATGTTAATTATACGTTTAACCGTATGAGGATGTTTAATTTAAGATTTGCGTTTCATGAATCAAACATTATAGTTATACACTTATCTTTGATGTATGTCGCTAAAATCGCTTAGTCAGATTAGTTAAGTAAAATAAGTAATACAAAAGTAATTAAAGAGGCATTTAATTTTCAAACTTTGCATTACAATAGTTATAATAAATCACGTAACAAGTGGGTTGCATACAAGCCAGGACCTCATTGATCTTCTCTGACGTCATGATTTACGGTCACCAAACGTGCGCATTATATCACTATTATTACTAACTTCCGTCGCCCAGATATACCTACCTATATAATTTATGAAAGCTCTCCCTACTTCAGCTGACATACTTTTATCATTTAAGACGGTCACGAGTAACCCGGGCACACCTTAAAGTATCCCATTAAATAGTTAGAGCGGTCCGTAGTAACAATAAACAACTTTAAAACTTTGATTTTAGCAACTTTGTGATCGAGAATCGCTGAAATAATCATGAGGATTGAAACATTTTTGCTTACCTAGACAGGGTTAATGGACAGCTTAAATTTATAATTTGTATCTAGTACCTACGCGGTGAAGTTTTACAACCACTCACTTTTATGGTAATGGATGAAGAATATATAGGTAGCTGGAGGAATATTGTACTCAAAAGTTTTAATAAAGTTGGTAAAAGTGTGTGAAGGTTGTCAGACGCACTGAATTGGGGTTTTAAAACTCCCATTTTGGGAAACCCACACTGCCTGGGAATATTCGGGAGCATTCATTTACTATGTAGATCGGTATTTACTTCCTTAAACTTACCGATGTCCGTTCCTTAATTTGAAATTCAGCCAACTGTCACTCGATAATTTATTCCCTAGTCTCCAGAGTCTTCAAGAGAGACGTTTGCCGAATAAGTTTAGGTTGTCGCTTATAGTTTTATTTATAATTTACTATACTCATACATAAATATCTTATATTGAAAATTTTAGCTGTCATGTCAGAAGCATATAAACTAAATAACAAAGTAGGTATATTTTCGTTTCGGGTAACAATAATATATTTAAAGCATGACAAGAGATATAAATAAAAGATTTTTATAACTGTATTTCTGCTATTAATTATCAGATAAGTTATACCAACGCTAATTCTCAGAGTCAATATTTCAATTTAATTTTCCTAAGCAAAGCTGTAGCAATAAACAATCGTTGTTTTTGCAAGCACTGTCGGCGACGTCAAGAAACTCTGAAATATTTACAACTGTACCGTAAAGAATCATTGTTCTATAGATAATACAATGTTATAAAGCGCCTGTCCGATAGTAGACCAAGTGTTTGCTTTAAATTCTCATCAAAATTTGTAGAGCGACTTCATTCAAGGTGTTGTTATTAACTTTACGTTCTTACTTGTGTTTGTTTAAATTTAGAGTTTAAGACAAAATTACGAGTGGTTGAAATAAAATTTTACATTGTTACAAATACATATCTAGCGCGGTTTCACCCGCGTCTTTGCTTACTGCTCTGCTTTCGTGGTCAGTAGCGTGATGTTAGATAGCCTATAATCTTCCTCGGTTATCATACGCAAAACGAATTATTAAAACAATCATCCGACTGGTAGTTCCAGAGAATAACCCGTTCAAACAAACGAACAAACAAACTCTTCCACTTTTATAATAGTTTAGATATAGTTATAGCTTTTGGGTATATAGGTAGTCCAAGTCAAACTTATTTATTGTTTTAAGTTCATAGACATACAACTTATAATCACATCAGAACTAAAAAAAGATGTCAGACATTTGTAGAACCATGAGGAGAATTAGTAAGAAATATGGACCACTCTTTTTAATCGCCAGATAATTAAAATGTATGGTGTGAGTTAAATTTTATAATAACAAAGGTAGAGGAACGGTTACAATTTCTATGTAATAATAAACTTTAACAACCCTTTTTCCTTTTGAGTTAACAGGTTTATCCCATATTTAGCAGAGACGATAATTAAAAACCCGCCTACTTAGCAAGGCTTATATATTTTTTATCATCATAGTCAAAGTACCTTATTTCATAACCTGTCTATCCTGTAAATGCTATAGTCTCATTTATTTTAAGATTATTAAATTAACTAAAGTACCATAATATTTCTTTTGATTTTCCTTGAAATATTTCTATTTTTTCATTGATAACTCAAACATCAAACCATTTATTCTAAAAATATCTCAGACTTACGACCAAAAACCTCTAGAACAGCCTTATACGTGTTGAGTATTCGATATTGACGATATTCAACGTAAACACTACACGACACTTGATATTCCCACATCTTTTGTCCTATTGTGTACACAGAAACGCCTGGGGAACAGATGATAATACGAAAATCAAAAAGATTTCCATGAAACTGCCACTGTTATGAAAACACAATATCAACGCTTTTCTACTCTGACGCTCTAAAGAAGAAAGGTGTAACTAGACGTTATGGGACAGAAAAATAGCCCCTATCATATAATTCTTTAGGCACACATTTCTGCAACTAGTAGCACATAGTTGCGTTGGTCTTTCTAATATATAATTGTACTATTGTTATCTAGTCACGATCGATAAAGGTCTTTGATGACCTTTACAACTCTATTAAGTACGAACGTGATATACGAAAATAATATTAATTATGTTTAAGATCATTATTGCGAATATAGTGTACGTTGATGTCTGGACACGTAGCTATAGCCCATTTATTCGAATATCATGTGCATTATAAAGGAACTACTAATTCATATAATACTAGCTGTTACCCGCCCCTCCGCCCGCGTGAATGTCGGATAAATAGCTGTTTACATTGACGATTTTTCATACAAACTTTCATCACCTATTTCAATTCCTTGCAGCCAATTTTTCTCTATAAAAGATAGCCTGTGTTGTTTACCGAGGTCTAATCTATCTCTGTAATATTTTTATTAAAATCGGTTTAGTGGTTTAGGCGTGAAAGCGTAACAGACAGACAAACAGACAGACAGAGTTACTTTCTCATTTATAATATTAGTATGCATAATATGAATTAATTTAACTGCTCTCAAATGGAGCGGCTGATTTTATTTAAGTAATCATATAAAGTTTTTTTGATTGTTTACAAATCCGTCACGTCAAACTTGCTTATTTGACATACATGCAGTATTTCTTAGTTTAAAAGATTAAGTAATATCATGACATGTACAGTACCTATTTTTCCATTCCAAATGTACCTATTTTAATAATATAACAGTATTGGACCGATGACTTGATTAGACCGGTCGAAAAACACTGAATGAAGACTGGTTTCAATTAAATTCTTTTAAAATGTATGACGGAGGCGTATGTACCCCAGCGGACTGGCTAAAATAATGATCGTCAAGTATTGCAGTAAAAATATTTAGTTTATAATATGTTGTGTTGAGTTTTCGAATTTCTCTATGTTCTAGTTACGCAGTTTCTATATTTAAATAGGATACTAAACTGTTGTCTGAATCCTTAGCAAATGAACAAACTTCTGTACAAACAACATTAGAATCTTTGTACCCAACTATGAGTACTCAAAAGACGCACGAATAAATTCAAGAGTTTCTAAAACAATTAAGTACACAGGAGGAAAACAAACGTTTCTTATTTACTTAGGCCATGGTTCAATCATGTCTAATAAAGTATTTTTAGAACAGTTGGTTATAAAAGACTTGTTATGTGTTAATTGAAAATTAATAAATGACACTTATGCGTTAATGGCTTATAATAAAAAAAACAATTAGATATTTGTTTGCTGAATGAGACAAATTTAATTTCCTTGACTATCAGAATGTTGAAAGTAATGTACATTTTTGTAACATTGCTCATTTATTTCTCACTAATTAAAATCATGAATTTAACATTGTAAAAATGTTACATATTTATACTTGTTAATTCACTCTTTTTAAAACTGTATTTAATATAAACTTTTATTTTAAAAACGCTCGAATAAACTCAAAATATTACAACAATGTTGAACGCGTAACATTCTAATGAGTGGGATGAGACGTCATAGGATGAATACGGAACAACCCTCTAAAACCGTAGCTCTGCGCTCGGGACTTTGTCTTAGAGGCTTATATTAATTCCAAATTTAAATTAGGTGTCGCATTAATAGCTTGAGGCGGTGACTAGCGACACACCGTTGAGATACATTGTCCAAATTTTGCAAAGCAAGAGTCTTGTATCACTGGCATCAAAGTGGCTTGCTTTTCAAAACGTGTTAAATGTAAAACACGTATAAAGCTTTAACTTCTATACCGTGCGGTCAAGCTGGTATTAGGATTTGTTTAGGTCATTCATAATTTATTATATAGGCCGACTTGACCTTGGCTGTTATCAACGTAGTAACAGCAGAGACTTTTAACGTGCCCTCCGAAGCACTGCTACGCTCAGATCTACACGCGGTAATCCATCCGTAGACAAGTTAAACACTATTTGTTGTTACCGTACATTACGCGCAATAAACTATGAGCGCAGCTTGATCAATATTTAAAAAAACAATTACCGAAATCTGTTAATAATTTTATTGACCATTGCGTCATATTTAACTGTAAGTACACGCCACGTAGAGGTCACGTGGCGTGTACTTATAATGTTCTGGCTGTTATGCGTCTCTACATGAGAAAATATCACGACCTACGGATTGTTATGGGTCCCCATATTACATAATATTTATGTGACCCGCCGGATAATAGTTTTGTATGGACATTCTTCGTGTCAGTAAATTTTATGTTATTGTTTGTTTCGTATATATAGTTATTATTATATTTTGCCCTGTACTAGAATTGTAACTGACTGACGCCCTGTACTGTGAAAGCTCAAATTCTGAGACAGAAACGACAACCATCAACAGATGCCCTAAAACGTATGGGATTGACATAAGTTAACTTAAACATTGTCGTTAGCTGGTGTCATGTCAATCCCATACATTTTATAATCTATTCTATGAATAGAATAGAAAACTATGCCACTTGTCATAGCCCTCTCACAGATTAAATAAAAATGCATGATTAGGTCTGTGTTACTTTACATTGTGTTTTATTCAGCGACAGCACAAAACAATTCTACTAAATCCTATTAATATTATAAATACGAAAGTTAGTGTGTTTGATTAAAATTTACATGTACATAGATTCAGTGCCGGCGACGGACATAGGATACTTTGTATTCCGAAAAACAGTCCGGTTCCCGAGTTACATTAACTAAACCATCATTTTCCACATTTTCAAGCCGAGGGGCGCAGCTAGTACAGTATAATTATAAAACAAAATAATGTAGTATGTTAGGAAGAAATCCAAAATAAATTCAGCCTTTATTAAATTCTTTTTGTATGACAGCTATTTGCTTACATGGGATTACTCTTCCATTTTTACGCTTTTTTGCCGCTACGTTTGTGAATTCTGAAAAATTGACGTCAGTTTAAAAAAGATACATATTAATCCGTGAAGTGAGCGTTGCCTGAATATAATTTGTGGCAAAAATTCGACAATTTTAATTTAATTTTGAACTGTATATAGAAAGTAAGTTTGAAATTAAAATAATTTAGCAGGTGGTAATAATAATAATAATACCAGCCTATTTACTGTCCCACTGCAGGGCAAATGCCTCTTCTCATATAGAGAAGGTATGAGCATCAATCACCACGCTTGCTCAAGGCGGATTGGCAATTTCACTTATTTAAGTCCAGGTTTCCTCACGATGTTTTTCCTTCACCGTCAGTCAGAAATGTCCAAGATAAACTTAGAAAGTACATATGATTTGAAAAATCACATTGGTACTTGCCCGGATTCGAACCCATTACCTCGTGTTTACGAAGCGGGTGCCTTATCCACTGGACCATTTCGACTTTTTTTGGTGGCAGGTGGTAAGAGATGACCTTATTTATATTTTTTCAATCAGTTTTAGAATTTTAATATTTTAAGTGAATATGTAAATATGAATGATGCAATACGACACTATTGCAATGATATTTTTCGCAGGAGTTTGTTGTGAGACCGAATGATACTTTTGATACCGAAGCGAGGCTAGGGCTGGCGTCTAGTAGTAAATAATAATAATACTAGTGTATTACTGTATACTGCTAAATAAAAGACTCTTGTCATACAGAGAAGGTATTAGCATTAATTGGCACGCTTGCTCAAGGAGGTTTGGCAATTTCAGAATTTATAAGTTTAGGTTTTTTACGATGTTTTCCTTTACTGTATAACTCTAATATATCTCTCAAAATATCACTCGTAATGTCCATGATAAACTTAGAAAATACAATATAATTTTGATTTGAAAAAGTCCCATCGGTACTTGCCCAGATTAGAACCCACGACGTCGTGTTTACGTAGCGAGTGCCTAAATCACTTGGCTGCCATGACTTACCTGCAATAATTACGTTATAACAGTTTTTAACTGCGACTTGTTTACGTCTGTTCTATATAATTATAACGTATGCCAATTTGTAATTATTTTATTGTTCAAATTGTCTGTGCTGTTGACTAAATTAACAAAAATATTTAATTTCTGTAGCAATATAAATTCAAATTAAATGTATGGAGATTTTAACATCGTATTACTACGAGTATAATATAAATCTGTATAATGCGTAATAAAATAATGTTATGAGGTTGTTATTCAAAATAAATAGTTGAAATGTTTTACTGAAAACTCGTACAAACCCGTAATTATTATATATGTACATGAATTAACACTAGAGGTCAGTAACCCCTACTATAAGTTACGTGCCTATTTCTCATGCGATTTTTATACCTATGCAAAAATTTAAAATTGCTCGACTTGGCAAAAAGCTCAAGCAAATTTACAATCCTTTTGCTAAAATGCTCGTCACAATGGAATGCTCAAGTCACCAGCCCTTTTAGAGTAAAAACCAGGGGTACTGTTTATTTTTACTTTACTGGTGAGATTTGCACGTGAACTTGTGGTATGGCTGTCCATATTGTTAGAATAAGCATTTACTGTATACATATTATGTATACAGTAAATGCTTATTCTAACAATCTCTTATGAAACATAGTGGTCGGCGAAACACATTGCTTGATTTATGAGTTACGTTCGAACTTCTGTTAAACTTCCAACTTAATACGCTTACCAAATATTTCAGGCCGTTTTACATAAACTAACCACTAATGTCTGCGAATGTACTTACTAACATCTTTAGTATCTCGAAGCAACCAAACTTGGAGTATTTATTCACTGGAACTTTAGTTGTGAGAACTTTTAAAGTACTTCAGTGCTGTTCGCTTCGTGTAACAAAGGTAGTTGGCCTGAGTTCAGTCTAACAAATGGCCATTGGACGGAATTAAATGGTGGGGAAACTGACGGTCTCGGATCTTTTGTAATGCTAATATTTGCTCCGGAGATGACAAATTGTGATGCATTCGGCGAAAAACCGGGACGTTCGCCCACAAACCTTGATGGAAGTAGTTTAGTACAAATAAAAGTTCCTATCTTAAAAAAACTGTACTTGGGTAGGTTTTTATGCCTTTTATGTTGTGTTTGAAGTTTTGGTGTTATGTAAAACTTGGACTATTTTGTGGTTCTATGTTATCGATCAGTCAGTGATTGTAGTTACCCAATCATGAGATCATTCTTATTTTTTTTGGAGACAAGGCTTAAAAATTTACAATGCATAAAAATAAACTGACTAGAATTTAGACTTTTTATTATGCCACTAACAGAATAATTATAACCAATCAAATAAATGATTATCAAGTAATTTATTCTTGGATTTAGACTTGGCTAAACAGTTTCTTAAAGTGTGATAATTTAAATGCGTTTCTATTTAGATTTCTATTTGTCTGGATGAACCAGAACAACAGGCAAAGATTCTAAACTGTAGCTTTATTCAACAAAGATAAAATATATTATTATTCATTAAACGTTTGTGAATGATTGTCCTCGTAATCCCTCATTTGTCTCTTTGTCTAAAGATAATGAATTTCGATTATGCGAACATTTTATGAGAACACGCCCACAACGAAAATTTTGTAACGAAGAGAATACCTTACTACTACTACGACTAAAATTATATCTGTTGTTGACTATGCCTTTCTTTAGTTATGTAAAAAAAAAATACCTACTATAGGAAAAAAGTGCAAAAACTATGAGATTTTTGTATTAAAATATAAATAAATTTAACCCTGAGTTTGTATGTGTGCGATCGATACGTGTCCACATTGTAAACAGTGTCACAAAAACATTATTTATTTTATTACTATTAAAAATAGTTTCCATATTTTATATTAAATTAGTTTACGAAATTAAATCTGTAAAATAAAACAAAAAACCTTCAATAAAGCCTCATCACAAAGACACACGCTCTGTATGAGTATATTGATTGGCAATCAAATAGGACTTTAAAGTATCTCCCCAAAACTTAATTTAGTATTCAATATTCTGCAATATTTACAAGGTCTATTATTATTTACATTTTGGTAAAGCTCTATTTATTATAAAATAAAACATTACTGCGTTGGTTTGTCAAAGGCGAAAGTTTAATAAAATATAATTATACCTATGTGTATTTAGTTTTTATGACTAAATACAATATCGCGTTCAAATACAATATTTATTATCTAAATACGTATTATTTTCTTCTTTACTATTATAAAATAAAATAAATAATGCATAAATAAAATGAATGTGTCTCAAATATCTTTAAAATTCTGGACTGTTTTACTTATGTTTTTTATTTTCTTTCTTTTCTCGTAAGTTTAGTTAAAATAGATATACACTGACGGACTCATAAACTGCATCAAAGTAATAGACGACTTTGAAATAAATATTTTAACCAAGTATGCAAACTTTCTATACAGATTAAAATTGAAACCTCTAGATTGGTTCGTGAACTTTAAAACAGTGTAGGGTCATATCCTTAAGTTTAAGTTTGTGTACTGGAAAGGACCTTAAGACTTTTTTGAAGAAAAAACAGAAATTTAAGGAAAATTGGTTTAATAAAAAAAATGGTTTTAACAATAGACACAAACTTTATGCAAAAGTTTATTTATGTTTTAATAAGGTGTATTACCTCCACGTGCTCTTATTACGGATTCTAATCGGTTCCGCATAGATTTTATTAGGGTTATTAAAAGATCTTGCGGAATATCGTCCCATTCTTTTGAAAGTGCTGTTCTTAGTGCTGCCACTGTCGTGGGCCCAGAATTTCTCGCATATACAGCTCTTTTTAAATTGTCTCAAACATGCTCAATGGGATTAAGATCCGGGCTGCGTGCTGGCCAATTCATTGTACGTATCCCAACCTCTTCGCAATATTGTCGAACTTGTGCAGCAGCGTGCGGCCAGGCATTATCCTGCATTAAAGTAAAATTTTCGCCTATGAATCCCATGTAAGGCACCACGTGATCTTCTAAGATCTCTGTTATGTAGCGATGTGCAGTCAAACCCCCTCTATTACCGTTTTGACGGACCATGTCTATGAACACAAGTTCTGTTCGTCCGTTCATCAATATGCCACCCCAGACCATACACGAACCGCCTCCAAAAGGAACACGCTCCTCAATGCAACTTTGAGCATATCGCTCCCCACGTCGATGATAGACTCTTCTGCGACCATCTGCACCATATAAACATGTCCTACACTCGTCCGTGAACAATACGGAGGCCCATTGCTCTTCTGTCCAATTTAGGTGATCACGCGCAAATCTTAAGCGAGCTTGTCTGTGAGCTACAGACAACTTTGGACCATTTGCTGGCCGTTCGTGCACTCACATTTACTCCACGCACTTCATTAAGCTCTGTTTTGATGTTAACTGACGTGAGGAAACGATTTCGCAGGGAAGTTGTAACAATAAATCGGTCATCACGACCGGTGGTTGCTCGAGTCCTGCCTGTACCACGTCTCCTTCTGTAAGAACCTGTCTCCACAAACCTTCTGTATATTCTAGAAACCGTAGACTGGTTTAAATTTAAATTTCTACCAATCGTTCGTTGATCCAAGCCCTCCCGCACCAGTGCTACAATTTGAGCCGTTTGTTCGGACGAAGTATCCATAATATGGTTCAAAAACTCTCGATGAGTTAAAAAACTAACCCAAAAATTCTGCTGGTAACAATAATTCAATTGACAAAAGAATAAAAAATCAATGCGAATCAATTTAAAACTTTGCTTTAAATAACACGCAAATCTGATACTACGAGTAAATTTTCTTTTCCCGGCTATATTCATTTGATTTACTGCAGTTCTATTTTTAAATTTTGCTTTTTTGTAGGATTAAGAGCCAGTCTCTCCATATTTATATAATTTAATCTAAAAAAAATCATTTCAAAGTAATCCTGAACTTTGATGCAGTCTATGAGTCCGTCAGTTTAGATATAGAAATAGTGTTCTTATAAGAGACAAAGAGTTGCTCGCTCAAGGGAATCTACAAGATTGAATTACTAACAACTATATAACATAATAATCACTTATATAAGAGAGTGAGTAGCTCATTATGGGGTCAATAAGGAAATTTACTAAAGATTAGAATAAATAACCATGCCTGAATACATAATGTAAATTATTTAAAAAGAAATAAGTTAAACTAGAGCTTCGCTTATTTAGCAACAGAAATTTAAAAAAATATGTTGGTAGTAGACAGTGAAATTAAACTGTACAATTTACAAAAAAAAGGGCGCATTTTACGAAACCTTGCCAACATAATAATATTTTAACATGTTCGTACCTAAGCATACATCTTTTTTAAAACATAAAATAATAATGCCTGAGGTATGTTATTTTGGTGAAATTCCCCGCTAAGATCACCAATATCACGGTAAGATGTGTACACTCAAGGTTGCTAGCACTTATCGTCGCCTTAAAGCTCTTTGGGGAAAGCTCACCGCATCCTACAGGATACATAATTTAGTCAGGGCTGCGTATTGTCAAGGGTTTCACTGAAGTACACAAGACTGTTTTAGACACTGATCTAAGATTCTTTTAAAAATTGGGTCAAAATGTTATTTTAGGCCGCAAATTCTTTTACCAAAGTTTGCTTTAGAATTAAAAAGACCCGCTGTATAAATTAAAAAAAATAACAACCCTAAAATTTTAAGAATAAAAATTTATAACTGAATTTCATAACCTTTATCTACTAAACAAACTATTTTAGTGCAAGTACTAAAAATAACCCTGTGTATACGCATAAAGTATAAAACCTTTTACGCCGCAGAAATAGCCCAGAATCGTTGTTGAGTAAATGGACAAAATCCAGTTGTAACATACATTGTGAATTTTGTGAACTTCGACATCAGCGTATATAACAGCGCGTACGTAGTTATGAGTATAGTGTGTCTGACACTATAAAACCCATTTAAGGTACCACAAGTAATGCGCGGGCTTTAGTCATCCTGTCAACTGAAATACCTAAGTGCAAAATATTTTTGCGGCTTTTCGTCAACAATAAGGCGGTACATACTGTAATAAAAACTCCGAGAATGTTTATAATATATTAGCTTTTTTCGCAGTTTTGTCTGTGTGGAATTTTTGTTATTTCACATGGGAGTTAAAAAATATACTTTCTTTGTGGAAGTCTGCATTAACCTAAGCACTTTTTGGCATCAGTATATTGCAAGCATTCGACTTATCTGAGAGTAAGAGTTTATTGTAAGGCTATGGCCGCTTGCAAGCACATTTTGAGAAACTTCTAAACATAAACTGTTTGAGTCTCGTTGTCACAGTACTTCAAACAGATTCGCTCTTTGAGTACAATCCTAGAAGTTCGCGCTTTGTGATTTTCCTTATGCGATTACTTGCTCGAATAAATCTACCTCAACCCAATAGTCGACCGCAGTCAACTTGGGAACTAATTGCGTTTCTGTAGATGAGAAGAGTTTCCAGTCCTCTGAAAAAGGGAATAATTATACATACCCATTTTATATATCTTTACAAGATGACAACGCCAGGTTGTAGATGGTAGTTTTAGCAATCAGTCAGGTAAATAATAAATAGTATTTTAACTAGTAAATTCTAGGTATGAATTTAATTACCTGTAGGGTACTTTTAAATCAATATTGTGCGACATTGGTTTTTCTTTGATTTTTTCTGCATAGCTTTATCGCTGTATAAAATTACTTTGAGCTTTGTTAAGTAGCTAATGAGAGAGATAAGGGTGGCTTAAAGAGTACATGTACAAAAATATATTAGTAGGTGCTCAACGTGGACTAGGCTAGGTGCTATTCACGCAGGTGCTCCTTGGATGGGTGCTCTAGGTGAACTATGTTTTAGAACTGGTCAAAGTTAAAATATTTGAATGAGTTCTATGTCCAGCAACGTTTTCCAATAAAGCCATCAAATCGATATCATAGCTTAATCCTAAGCGGAACGTAAAAATGCCATAAAATGTATAGGTACTATAATAAGTAGGTAATAAGACTGTTTTATTGCTCTTTGTTTGTGTGTTTTATTATTCGGTTAATTTGTTTTCAACAATAGTTTCTTGAACCAGAAGATTATATTTTTTTAGGTACCTAATTGTGTAAAGATGCTCATAATATTTATTTAAATAAAATACTTTCATTTAGATCACTTCGGTGACACTTATAAACGTCAAAATAATAATTACAAAATATCAGCACAAATGTAGCACAAAATAAATTTTTTATTATCTACATTAACATCGGATATACATTTAAAACAAAATCGTACAATATAAACGATCCTTTTTGAACAAACTGTATCAGTTTCTAGCAATAAAAATTCACGTGGCGACCAGGTGTGTTGAGAGTCAAACTATCGTACCATCCATTTGCCTAACTGTCTTTCAAAACTATCTGTGTTCTGTTGTGTACGAGGAATTTCTCGTGAAATAAAAGCAAACTACATGTTCCTACAATTTTTTTGCTTTTGGAACAGTGGAAAGGCAATTTTTGTTTTTAGCTTTAGTAGTTGCCTCAAAATTATCCACATGCATTATCTAAAAATGCTTATTTATAATAACGAGACTGACCATTACGCTATAGAGGACTTGTTTTTTTTATAATTGCCAATTCTATGGCGGCTTTAATGTTTTTTTTAGCCACCGTTTAAAAGACCCATGATCAAAATTTAAGAAAAACATTTGCATTAAAAACGAGTTTCAGTTCACTGGAAATGTTTTCTGTTTTCATTTTCATTATCTCTATTTATTTAATCTTTATTAATTTAATTAGTTTCTGTTCAATTAGCTAATTTACCGACATAACTATGTATGTAGTGTCATATCGTTTGGTTTTAAACCCTTTAATTTGCACTGTAAAAGCGTGAATTTGACTAATGGTAAAACATTTAAATGGTAATGATAACACCATTATTAGAAGTATTGCCTTCAAAATTCGATAGGTACACTTTCTTCCAACAACTCAATCATTAACAACTGTAATGATCTTACAGTAAAACGCTATAACCACTAGCTACCTCCATCACTACATTAACATTTTAATGTTAGGTGTACACCACGTGCAGCTTTACTGTGTAGGTAATTTATTGCTTAACTACGCTAAAAGATAAACTCTATAAATTCACCACGCTGAAGATTACTTTGCCTTAATAGCTAGGGATGTCCTTCCAACTTGTTAAAAGTTTTGGACCTCACTTGATGTTTCATTTTTATGCAATATATAAGTAACGTGTACTTGCCGTGACTCTTAAGATTGAATTCTCATAAGTCCTGTTGCGAAGTGTCAGTGTTAATAAAAAAGGAATATGTGAAAGGCCTCAACGATGTCGGTTGGAGCGAACGCAACTCGACACCAAACGTAATCCTCTTATCCTATATAAGATGATGGAAACCTTTTTATATAAGCAGACATATACATAAAGTATAATATACTAAATATAAGTGCAATACATGTCATATATCAAGTATAAACTGTTATTATCATCAACGTCAATTTTAAGCCATGTTATAAGAAGCTTTTCTTGGAAAATACTCTCCAATGCCAACCTGTTACGGTTGGGTTATTACCAAATCCTCTTATAATTTTGTTTTTCTTTATAGTTTCAATTATGCTTATTTATACATAAAGCTTGGCACGATGCGATGTCTTGAAATATCGATACAGCAGTGTGAGCTGTATTTGTCGTATTCTTGTAACTTCTTTTTAATAAATTTAAAGGTTGCTTTACTCCTAACTACGTTTTGAATCTTAATTGTAATATTTAGTTAACCTTAATTACTCAGTAACTTATTCTAATATACTACTTTCTTATATACAGCAATGAGCAATAACCAATTTTGAACAATATTGAATTTATTTTGATGAAATTGACAATTATAAGGCAATTTTTTAAGTATAAGTCCAATTTAACTATTGATAGAGAAACCGTCACAGACGACCAAATTAGATACACCAATTCATAATAACGTTGTTTTAGCCTACTTTAGTTGTATTGATCTTACAAATTGCCAATTAGTATCACACAATTGTATTGAAAGCTTTTGAGGTAACTTTTAGTTATTCAATGTGGTTTCAATACAAATACATTGTTTAGCAATGTTCTATACACAATTAAATTTTATTTGCTATTGTATGTTATTGTGTTTATGAAAGATGAAATGTAACAAGATTCCTTTACTAGATCCCTTTATCACTTTCACTTACTAGATCAGATTCAGTAAAAATATCTTGAACTACAAATAGACAGTGGATTGAGATGGGACAAACAAATTAACTCGTTAACTACCAGGGCAATGCGTCTTATTCCCATTTTTAGTTCGCTTACAGAATCTGCTGATACTGATACACTAAGGATGGTATATTATGCATTGTGTCAGTCAATATTAGGATACTGTATTACAGTTTGGGGTGGTACCGGTAAGACCATTATGTTGAAAGTAGAGAGTCCAAAGGGCTGTTCTCAAGGTCATGAGAACAAAGCCCTACAGATATCTAACATCACAACTCTACAATGACTGTAAAGTCCTCACAATCAGACAGCTATTCGCCTTCCGATCCATCGTCAGGACTCATAAACTCTTGCCACCATCAAAGCAACGGAAACGTACTACAATAATCCCAGCCACCGTACATAAAACCTCATTTGCTAAACACCAATTCTATGTAATAAGCAAATACATTTACACTAAAGCCCATCAACAATTAAACATACTAAATCTGAACACACATAATCTAAAATTAAAATTATCAGAATGGCTTTTGCAACAAACATATGATCAGACAGAATTACTATTTAATTGGATCACATAAACATGTCACTAAACAAGCATGCACGTACCACATACTTTCTTACACATACATCCACACATCCCTGACATACACAATCACTTATTCCTAACATAAACTCACACCCACACCCCACACACACACATTCACACAAACGCCCAACACAAGTTACGCAACGACACAACACTTAAAGAACACATTGTTGACATTGAACGCACTGCTATCATCACCCAACTACCATACTTTCGACACGCACCCTCTTCATTAAATTATATTCATAGTACGTAAAGATGAAATACTTTAAGGCTGAACGCTGTCTCTTGAGTCACAGGGTTTGCCTAGTTTAAGAGACAGAGTTTTTACTCAACTGTACCTAGTTAACCTACTATATTGTAAATTTATTTATTACTATATACTATACTGTAGAAAAACGAATATGTAGTTGTGGCAATAAAGATTTTTATTATATTATTATTATTATCTTTTCAGGTCAGTTGTGTTATATTTTCATCAAACTATTTTATGAATATTTCTGTTGGTAACGTATTTATAATGAGGGGCTACATAATGTATTTGCGATTGCTTTTACAATGTTTTAAATCTAAATTATGGACCATTTCTCTATAAATAGTGTTCAACAATGCAATGCATTCAACGGAATACATAATGATTAACAATTTCGTTTATTGTTTGTGTACAGAGCTATATAGCATATACAAACAATAAACGCAGCCATTGCGTTTCAGTGGTATAATAAAAGGCTGATATTAAAATAATTATAAAAAGAACACGAACTGCCTTTGAAACTATACCTATATGGAACTTAAACAAAAACTAAAAGTAGAATTCCTCAATATAACTAAAACGAACCAAAAACATTATCTATGTATATTTTGTTTATGTTACATTTTTTAAAAAGTGCTTAACTAGTTGCCATCAAATATGTATGGGACCACGGCTGAAACATGACCTACCTTACAAAGAATCATCCATCTATAATTTTTCAAAAAAAGAAATATATGACCCGTAAATAACTGTGACGACGACGCCAAGTGTAATAGAAAATGCCCGTTTGCTATTTAAATCTCTATATCTATTATGATAATATTATGATTATTCTAACTCATCGTTCACTAGTTCGCCGAAAATAGCGCTGCTGTGATATCTGTTGTGGTAGCCATGCCATGTTCATCTGACAGATCGTTAGACATGAGTGATCACGTGGGGCTAGTTAACCGCTAAAACTAAACGCGAAGAGAATACTCCATAGTTTGTATTTATACTTTCATATCTCTCTCTAATTTATTAAAAGTAACTGTATTTAGTTGCCTTTAATGATAAGAGCATTATAAAAGAACAATTACTGTAACCCGAAACTTATTAATAGTGCATGTATTTCTTTCCAATTTTGATCCTAGAGTTTTTATAAAGCTTGCATTGTGGTGCTTGCTGACATTGAAATGGTGATGGACTTCTGAACTCCACTAACTGCTTATAGCTGCTACAGTAGCACTGGCTAGGTCTTTACTTCTTTAAAATAGTACGACCACTTGACAGATTTTTAATTCAGTTCCATGATAGGATAATAAGCTAATAATATTTTCTATACCTAGTAAAATGATCAAACTAATATTAAGCGTATGCTATACTGTTAAACTATTTGCTCTGGTGATTGGAGAACAGTATGTTCGAGAAGAATACAACTGAAAATTCTCATCTGTAAAGTTCAAAAACTCCTAAGCTACAAACCTGTTAAATTAAGAAATCAATACACGTGCGATTGCGTTTCGTATTCATGTCGTACTGAAGTCACCCTGACAATGTGTTAGTTAGCCCCTCTGCTCTACAAAAGAACCCAAGGCGTTCACGTTCATCCCTTATCTAATAAAAATGAAAAATTGTCCTCGAACATGATTGAGAGGTTTCTGACGTATAAACTTTTTTATTTATTTACGATCAATTCTTTCCTTGTGGTACAAAATGACATATTGTGGTGCTACCTTCATGCCGAAATATTGATTGCTCGTCTTTGTATCCTCGTTTATTTTTAGTAATAGTACAACAGTGAGGTAATATCGACGTTATTTTTATATACCGAGGATAGGAATACATTCTATGAATATTTGGAATAATGCAATCTTTATTATTTATAATGAGTTCTATTTTTACTACATTTTACATTTCACCAATTTTTTAAATTAAACATAAGTTGTCGCTAACCAAAAGTGTAAAAATGTGTAGGTCGAATGGGCTTGCAGCCTAATGTAGCCAGGTATCGTTACATTCACATTTCCAACTTTTCCATTTCTCAGAATCTAGTTTATTATTAAGTAGCAACCCGTCTCGGCTTGGCACGTGAGTACTAATATGTTTATATGTCATTATTACAAATCGTTTGAATACCCAGCTTTTTTATAAATAGAAAATATTAAATACTGAACGACAGTGAAAATCACATCAAAATTTGTTGCGTAGTTTAAAAATATTAGCGGAGAAACAAGCAAAAGAAAATAACGATTTCGCAACGATTTAGATATTTTATCTTTTTTTCTACGTAGTAAAACCAGTGAAGGGGCAAAAGAGGTATGTTTGAATCGCAGCAAATGACGTTCTTTAGTCTCTGCTTACCAGGAGACGGGCGTAAAGTTATGTGTGTATGTATCTAAAAAACCTGTGTTTATTACTTTGTTTAGTAATTTGTTATAGCTGAATATTTTATGTTTGAATGTATAGCAACCCGAATGAAACTCTTACTGCAACCACCTATCAACGTACATACACGTGAACAAATTCGCTTGCTGCCATTGTTGAAGCGATAAAATGTATTTTGCCGATATGTACGAACGTCGAGCATTCTCTATACACAGTATTGCAAATACAAATATGTTCGATGTTCCAATAGTTGTTACTCGACGCATAAACTATTATTATTAATGTTATTTAGTTTTTTAGATGAAAGATGATGTTTTATTTTAGATTCTACGTAAAGAATAAGCTTCGTGTTGCAAAGGACATAACATAGGACAGAATGCAGAGCATTAACAGACATAAAGTACACCAAGACTCGGAGCAAATATTTATTAATTACACAGTTCTTATTTGGTGTAGGGGATTAATTACCACTTGACGCTTACCACTTGAGACTTAGACGGGCGCACATCAGCAGAGCCGACAGTCCACGGACTTTCTGTCGTGTTGTTTTTGACACTAGAGCCAAACATCGTGCCTTGTAACGTGCGACCTTACATACATTGTAATGCAATGGAATATTAAGACAGTTCAAGTGTTACTATGTACCGACTGTCACGCAGAGGTCTTAGACATTCAGGTCAGGTAAAGTTATATTAAGTTTTTCTGCCGAAAAATTGTCATAGTAGTGAGTTTGGCATTATATAATTCAGTGGCAACATGCTCGCTTCCTGGGATCCAATAGGTGGCAAGAAACCCTTCGTTAAAAAATGTCTATATTATACCTAAATAAATATTGTCAAACAACATTACTTGGCTATGGTCCATTAAAGAATACAAACTATCTAATTGGCTTTGGCTTTGCTTTAATCGAATTACAGCAACAGCATGTTGAATTTAAATGTGTTTAGCCGTGATGAATGGCGAGAACTCCGTTGTAGTACCAAACAAATCTCTTAGTAAATTAGGCTTGATTTACTCTTACGATGTAAGCACGTATCCACCGAGGGAATAATGAAAATCAACCTACTGACTCCTTAATTTCCTTTCGTGCCACGTAGGTACATTAAACCTTTTTCTGGGACAATAGTACTATACTCTGAGTAAAATTGTATCCGTATTTTAATTATAATGTTTTATTTTTGTTGGCAGCGGTCGTCTTTTGACTGATATGTTGATGATTATGTTTGTTATAGTAGTAATTACTTGTAGATTTTCTATTGTTTTTTATAGTCTGTCTCGAAAATACAGTGACAGTGTGCACGACTGTTTAGTGTACCTACTGCCGTCTCGAGTTCAATGCAAGGATAAAACTGTCGTAGAAATTATTACGTGTATATCACATTAAACTCATTAATTGTTATATGGAACTTAAGTTACTTAAAAGTAGGTGTCTGCCTACTCCCACAAGAGAATATCATGATGCTATACATTATTGTTAGATAATTATAATCAATTTTATTGAAGTCTGAATATAGTAGCTAACCTATATTACGTACTCTATAACATTATTGCTGCGGCACAATGAGAAAATACTGCAGCAGTTACGATGCACATACTGTCTAGTTTAAAAAAACTAAAAACTATCTAAATATTCAATACATGATTTCAAAAAATTACTTAGGATGGACTTAGGACTTAGGAAGAATAAAATACGAAACTAAATGATTTCAATCTTAATATCTAAGTAATCGTTTATTTTAGTGCTAAGTGACCTAAATGACTCTTTGCTATTTTTAAACCAATTTTTTTATTTTTTTAAACAGCCAACGTTTAAAGAGTACGATGTGACTACATGAGTAGATACGGCTTATCTACTTTGTAATGTGGTATCGAAAATAATCATTGAAAATCTTGACTGAACTGAATAGGCTACACAAAAAAAACATAAGTCTTTTGCATCCTGTTAAAATATATCTTCATTAAATTACTAATTATAATAAAAACTTCTGAAACACCTCAGCAGGGTAAAATAAAAATCATTCCTTTGTGATTTCATAAGAATATATCAAGGAAAAGCCACGTACTGAGTCGGCGTTGATTTGGGGGCGAAAATCTGTGTAATCTAATATTTACTGAAACCACGGGCGGTCTGTAATTATGACGGAGAAAGGTGTTATTTGCGAAACGTTACGTTTGTGATACAATAATATATTTATATATAAAATTGAGCAGAAAAATATATGAAATTAAACGCAAAATATTTATTTTTTATTAAATAACGGTAAAATATAAGTATAAAGTAACAAAGCATTTCTAAATATTAGAAGTAGAAATAAAATATCGTAAAATAACATAATAAGAAGGGAAAACAGCTATTTATTTAAGCATTTACAGTAAACAATAGAAGTAAGCCATCATGAAAATCTGTAGCTATAAGGAAGTAAAAGACCGTAATTTTCGACCGCAGATTCAATCAACCGAATTTATTTTCTTCTTTTTTTACGACGAAGAAAATGTAAATTTTTGAATAGAGGTCTCATTCAGCCAAGAGCCATTTTTTTAACCATTCTTTTCTTTTCTTAAATATGGCAAAAGTTATGTAAGTTTCGTGTGAAATACTTTTAAACTTTGTAATATTATGCGCTTCTCTGCTTTTGAGCAAATAGGACTTGCGTGACTAAGAATTTTTAGAAACTAAAGATCACACTTTAAGTTTTATTCTACGGTCAATAATTATTGCTAAGTATATAGTTTATTTAAAAGTTATCGTTCTAGTACTTAACAAACCTTAAATTTTTTCATTCTTTTCAAGTCTAATAAAAATTGACAATAATATAAATTTGTTTACTTACATGACATGTGAGGTACAATCCTCTTTAATAAGTAGTACGTTAACGCCGCCTATGAGCCTTGTAAAATAAGGAAAACGTTAAAATTGCATCAATTAGGTACAGATATTCCTTATATAGGATCATTATACCGATAAGTGAATATAATTGCGACCTTCTTGCCAATAAAAAATATTTTTCTTCATCATACGTTAAACTAACACCTTATAAAACACCAGACACCAATGTTTTTCCTTGTTGTTTGGCTGTTTGTTCTAGATAATCTTTCACAAGGGTACTAGATTGTGTAAGAAAGTAACGTGTACAATGTGTGCACACGGCCATATTTTATCGACATACGCCGCAAAGGAAGTCGCGGCTGAATATTATCAGGTTACATGTATGCTTTGTGTTGAGTAAACAGAGCTAAAACTTGTGCAAAAATATAGGTATAGAGGGTTATACCGCCATTATCGGCAGATATGTTAAATAAAGTTGATAGATAAATATTACGTTACGTGTAACTCATTGGGGGAAATGTTGAATATTACCCATAATCAACATTTTTGGCCTGTAATGTTTAATGACATTTGATCGACGAACTGGAAGTAATGTTTACTACATACTACTCGTACACTCAGATTTTACATTTTATGTATTTACTCATTTACGTCAGCATTTAAATGAGTAAGTAAAGAAAATGTAAATTTGTTTGTACGTACTCAGTCAAGTTTATAAATTCAACGTAATTTCGGTGTTTATAATCTGTGAGTAGATATTGAACTATGCCATCGGAAAGTGGGTACCCTACCAATCATTATCGAAGTATAAACTCGTAAATCCTAACGGTCGTATAATATACTTTACTAGATTAGAATTAGAAAATTATAGATTAGAAACAGCAGTAAAACTATTTAACACAGGACAGGCAGAAGCCTTCTGTAGTAAAACCCAGTGGTTTTGTGAGGTAAAACCTCAAAAACTCCCTAGATATAATTATTATAAAATAAAGAAATCTTTTCCCTCTTTTTCATGACGATGTGATTTGTAAACTGATTATTTTATTTTAAAAAGTTTGTTTCCTGCACGTATTACATTTGATTTTAATTTTTTTTTTATAACAGTAAATACTAATCTCTAGAACATAATTTAAGCAGGTTTAATGTAACGTAACCACGAATTTAGTAAATTAACTAAAATTTCAACGTGTATATCGTCTCTTGTCATCTGACCTCTACATAAGCGGGCGAGGTTGACCTAAGAGTTTATTAGACTACGAATAATTTATCACTAGTATACATGACGTGTAATATGCAAATGGCTCTAATACCTTGCATTTATAACCCGTTTTAACATAATACGTTAATGTACATTGTCAGTTACACGGTAAAATGAACAGATTTATGTAATAGGGGATCAAGCTTACTGCGTCTTTAATAACGAAATTAATCTATCCAATCTTGCATTTTATTAAACAGTTTAATCAACTAATCTGTTGTAGTTTTAAGGATAGTGTATATGAACTTATTCCACAGTTCACATGTTGGCTTTACCTTTTTGTAGCAATATGCAAATTGAGGCAACCTGTAAAGCACACATTTTACTTTTTATTTTTCTTCTCAATATAGAAAGCTGTAATTACTTACATATAGAGTAAAGTGTAAAGTGTAGTTGAAATTGTTATAATTATATAGTATATATTAGTTATATTAAAAAGAGTGGCCTGAGTTTCTTGCCAGTTTTTCTCATGCCCTACCTTACGTCAGCGAACTGACTGTGGGTTTTTGGTTGACATCTTGTAATTTTTAACGTTCATAAGAGTTAATTTAATCAAACTCAATGAATTAATATATTTTCATTTAATTACACAATAGTTTCAAAAACGCAGTTATTTATAACAAATTAAAGTTAAATTGTTCGCCACTCACTATTATTGAATTACTATTCACCTTTACTAGAGCTTGATTGTCGTTTATATAATAACGTAATTAGAACACGACTGGTTTATCTGAGTTGACAAATAGTGGAATTAGATATCAGCGGCCGTTTACTGGCAGATTTGTAACCCGAGTTAGCTGTGTTAGTAGACAAACGGGTAATGAACATTCCAATGTTCGGCATGTTGGATGCCTAAACATTCCTTTTGTCGTTACAATGCCTCGCATTACTGATTTAATCTCAGTCATCAATGTTTGTTCACTTTGTTCATTTTGGTTCGCTTTTTTGAGAGTTAATAGCGTGATTTCTTTTAAGATTTTTTTCGCTCTTAATAGTAGATAGGTCGATTTAAGGAGTATCGACATTCACAGGGCTATTTTAGTAACATTTTCTCGATATCTAAAATAAATATTGAACTGCCCAGCATGCCTAAGTATAGGAGAACTTCTGTTTTGTGAAACACAGCGTTCTTACTTTTATGCACGGCTGCAGTGAGTGGGTAGGTTTCAAATGAACCAACAATGATTTAAGTAGTTCTTTCTATTAGTTTGACCACTGGCATAATGACCCAGACAGACAATATTAAGTTTTTTTTTGCTGTCAGTTAACGTCGATATTTTGTAATAAATATTAAACGTGTTACTGAAACTGCGGTCACTGTAATATCACATAAAAAAAATCTACCTTAGCTTACTTTTCCTCATCGACCATGCTGATATTTTTAGCCCTTAAGTCACAAAAGCGTACGTAGGACACTAACGTGAACTACGCAGTCTAGGCAGAAATAATCACCTTGAAATATACTACGGATAATCCAATATACATTACTCAATAAACGACCTTACATGTCACTTCAAATTCCACTAAATAATAATCCTATTAGCCTACGAGGTACACTCTCGTACAGCGTGTACTTGTAAGGTTTCGTAGCGAAGTAATGCATTAGTCGTGTTACAGTGTTATCGGGCCATTGATATAGTAGGGTTAAAGCGACCTAAATGCTAGAGGTAACATTACCGTCGAATAGTAATCTTGATTTTACATTACATTTGATTATTAATTGAACTCATTTAATTTTGTATACAAGTGAAAGGGTACATTATAAGAATTGATTTGTTAGTGTTTTATTTCAGTTAAACGTATTAGGTGATTTAATAATAATAATAATATTCTACCACATTCACAAAGTGCTATCTAACCCCAAATTAAGCAATTATATTTGCTTGTGTTATGGGTACTAAACAACTGATATACTACTTATATACATTTTTTTTGTAAACACATACATATTATAGATAAATTACACCCAGACACAGAACAAACAATGATGCTCATCACACAAAGATTTGTCCTGGGTGGGAATCGAACCCACGACCTGCGGCTTAGCAGTCAGGGTCACTAACCACCAGACCAACAGGCCAGTCAAATCAGATTTGTGAGATGAAAGTACCATTATATCAGCCAAAAGACGTTCACAGTGGATAAAGACAGAAAGTACATATTTAATACCTGCTATACTTTACGATAAAAGTATTGTAGGTGTTAAATATATATTTAATACTAGCTGTTGCCCGTAGCTCCACCCACGTGAATGTCGCCATGTCGGTTATATCGCATCGTCCATACAAAATTTTGGTAAAAACAAACAAACAATTTATCGAGAAAATATAAATATTTAAATTGCCTTTAGCCTATAAAATAAACACCAGCACATACTAGTATCTATTTTGAGAACATTGCTCAGTGATGTGAGATGAAGTTCCCACGATACGAGTCAATAAGCTCAGTCATGGCAGCTTACATTTAAAAAAAGAGCCGTTTGAATGCAGAGAGATGACGATGAAGGAGATAAGTCAGCGCATTGGATTTCAAATGAAGCAGTTCGTATTCTTTCCGATGCGTTTGCGTTCATTCCAAGCTCACAGGTTCACAGTGTGGACAAAAATTGTCAATGCTTACAAAAGGAGTACGTTTCAAATACATTTTCGATTCAAAGGGGTCGTTTTGTTTTGAAGTGTCGTTGGATGGTCCAGTGCGTAAGCCAACTTGTTTAAAATACTTTTCACGTTTGAATCGGTATGAAATTGATGATTTACTTACCTTTTTTTCTATTATTTAGTATTGAAATGATAACAGAATTTGAAAAAGATTATAAATCTGTTTCATCTTTTAGAAAAGGCTGAGTGAAATATGTAGGTATACAATAAATCTCGAATAAGATATATAAAAAAATAAGCAGTTTTTTATTCTATTTTTGCATCTGTGAGAGGTAATTGATTTTATAGAATAACTTAGTACAAAAAAGCACAGGGTTTCAAATTAGCATGTCTATTTGTAAACGATATGGCATTTATACATTTGCTATATTTGTGTAAGCGTTTGAAAATATACCTAACATCGATGAATTCCCTTATTAAGTTCCGCCTCACTCCGAAAGCTAAATAATTTACTTTTACGACCCTAACAAAATGATAGGATAATACGATTATTCGTAGCAAGGCATGAGCTAATAAATTTTCTGTTTATAAACCCATTTAATTTTATATTTCAGACGTCAACCACGCTTATCCTGCTCCTCCACTTATCTCTTCACACAGTCGACGAAGGCCACGCAGTAAATCCAAGTGAGTATAAAAGTATTCTTATTTTGTTAGCTTAATATCATTTTGTTTACACTGACCGTAATTTGTAACTTTTGTAGCATAATAAAGGATTATTCGGTTCTTTGAATGTTTTCAACCTTATCCTAAGGAAAATTTGGTGTCCGATGTTGCTATCGCCGTAAGTATTTCTTTGATATTGTTATTAGTTAGTAACAAGGCCAAGAGAAAGTGAGCTACAGCTGAAATTAAATGAAAATGAAAAGGTCAAAATAATCGCAATATAAATATAATATTGCCGTAGCAAAGTTGTTGTTACTTTTTAGGCTTCATGAATATTTTAGGTTTAAGAGCTGTCTTTGTTTGGTAAAGCTTGTACGGCAAAATAAAATGACAAAGTTAAATAAAGTAACAGACTACATATCAGAAATCGGATAATTTGGCAGTATTTATTAAAAAGCTGTTCAAGAGACTGTGATTTAGATTCTCGTATAGTACTTAAATTGCGTGATTCGAAAAAAAATCTGATGAAATTTAGATTTTGTTCGGTTATAGTATATTTGTAAATTTTCTTGAGACATAGAACTTGCTGCCCCTTTTCAAAATAAGTATAAATTTTTTTTATTAACCTAAGCAGATAGCCAAACGTGAATTTAATACAACCAGTTTGGCAAAAGACTTGTTAAGTATACACGTATGTTAATTAACACCAATATATTACTAGACACGGTGGGCGTTACAACAAGGCCACGTGATCTTCGTCATGTTACACGAGCCATATTAAGGAGATTTGTGTTTCTTAAGTAAGGCAAGCACGTTCTTAATTACTAATTTAGAACAAGAAGGTTCCAAGATGAACTCGTTAACGTCAAGAAGGATTATTCTTATAATTTACTCATTACAATATTATATATAGTATTAACGTTCTTAATTTTATGTTGAAATGAAAGTAAATTTTTGTTTCATTGCGTGTTAAATAGGATTCTCTGTTATATCATTATCATCGTTTAAGATACGCTCAAGGTGAATATTTTCTAAAATCATCTTCATTGCGGACTGTCTTATACTGCCCTGCTCTAAAAACTTAACTTAATATTAAAGTAACAAATACTAGCACCGACTACAATGCTGCCGAGCGTCCATACTAAAGTTATGTTAGGTAACTGAAGTGTAGTATGACTATTACTCGTAGTGTGTGACGGCCCAATCGACTATCAAAGTAGCCTCTGTGCTTTTTTTAGACATTCATTCTATTGCAAAATGAGGCAAAATTATTCACGATATAGACTAATTTAATTAATTACTAGAATAGTAACAACGACGTATTTATTAATCCTTCGTTTTCATCATCGTTTTCAACTCAAAGATATCTACTATGTTGGACATAAAGAGGAGGGCATTAGAGTTAATAATTACCCATTATAGTTTTTATTTTAAGTAGTATTTTAATTAGGTATTCAGAAGAAATTGAAATAAATAAATAATAGCACAACTACTCAAAGCTGTCAAGACCCAAAGTATGCATAGCATATATGTATATATATATAGCTTATTTTATGGCGAATTCACCGAATGCAAATAAACATATTATATACTTTTTTGTAAATAGATATCTTTTATAGGTACATAGAAACACCTATGAAATTATATCTGTACCTTTGATTAAATATTTACGAATTATTTTAAGTTTTATCTCGTGTGGGAATCGAATCCAGTGCATAATTGACTCACTGCGCCATAGGAGAATCCAAACAATTTTCATTGTAATTTTAAATTAGCTTACAAGAAAAACGCGCCTTCAAAGTTAGAATTTGATTAAAAGAATGTTCGGGTTACGTCTTATCGTGAACAATATTGACTTTTAAATTAAGTATACTTTATTGGAAGTATTCTGTTACCCTTAATGTTATTCAAATTAAATTTGGAAATATTAAATAGAACAAGACACTTTTATCGTCTAAATTATAATTGTTGATCTCTTTTAGCGTAAATAAAAAATTTAAAAATGAACTGCGATTAAATAATAAATAATGTTTTTTTAAGGTTGCCTATGATGTTTTGAAGTTTTTGTTGACTGTAATTCAGTTATGTTTGAGGTAGACTTAAAATGTTTTAATACGTCTTGTCTTCAACTGTGTCTTATTGTCTCTACTTTGCATGATAAACGCCAATATGGCTTCAATAATTTTTTCAGAACGTTGACGGCTGTCTGTATGATGATCAATGAACGGCAGAGGGTCTTATCTTCCCATGGTCAAATCAACTACTTATATACAGTCTTTAAGACGTACTAATTAGACAATTTAACAAGTTTAGGAGAGCCTAAATTTATTGAGTGTTACCACAAAACTTATTTCTTGAAATTTATAACTTAATATTTTCAGATTTTCCTTTATTTATATATTGCATTAAAATGTTTATTTAAAATTTTTTCAATAATACAGGTGGTAATTGCACAGGGTGTTAAACTCGAAATATCTTTTTTAATGTTACTACAAATTTTGTTGTTGCCAAATAGATTTGCAAACTGGATACACGCTGCAATTGACACATTGCGTGCGAATTTGAACTATATTCATAGCAATTAGCGTTCAACTGGATAGTGATACAACTTATAAAATATAATAATATTCTACCATATTCACACAGCCACATCTAGCCCCAAATTAAGCAATTATCTTTGCCTGTGTTATGGGTACTAAACAACTGATATACTACATAATTATATACATTTTTTTTATATACTATTATAGAAAAAATAACACTCAGACACAAAACAAACAATCATGCTCATCACACCAAGATTTGTCCTGGGTGGGAAACCCACGACCTCTGGCTTAGCAGTCAGGGTCACTAACCACTAGGCCAACAGACCAGTCAAAATATAATAATGTGTGTAATTGTGTAGGATACACAATCACACACCTGCAGAACTAAAATAACATATTTTCTTTCTTTCTTTCTTTCTTTGATTTGCAATTTCTAGACAAGTGAAGTTGACTGTAGTTGGGTGATTAATAAACTTACTTTAATAGTAAGTTTATCGTCATACATTAGTAAGTATAGTTGAAACTTAGTCAGTACTCCAATAGGCTTCTCGTGTAGCCATTGATGGATTGTTATAGGACTTGTAAGCTTAATGCGTGGCGAACTTTACTCTTAAACTTTGATGGGTATAAATTTGTCATTCGTCAATTAATTAGTGCAGAAGGTCAAGGACAAGTGGCGTCATTGATAGTAGAATATAATAGATTTAAAAAATGTATAGGATAGACATAAGCTAACGACAATTTGGTGTGTTGTTTATGGCATTCATCTAAGCCCTCTGGTTACAAATATTGATCCCTCCATCCACGAAAAGTTTGTATAGGTATTATCATACAATTCCTTGTAAGATGTAAGATTTTTTTTATGTTTGACGAAATACATTCTGAGAGATGTCAGATTATCTTTTAAGTATTGGCAAACTATAGAGTTTGAGTAAATTGACTTTTTATAACGTTTTTTTAATACTAAATAATAAATATATTATTCTTGAAGATCACCCAAAATTAAAAAAAATATTAAAAAGTCAACTATTACATTATAAAAAGGTAGCTCGTAAATGTGCAAAACATATTTTGTTAAACTCTTCTGCAGAAAGAAACTTTAGTGAAAATATGTTTTATTGTTACTTAATCTAAACATGACAACTTTTTGAATATAACATAAAAGGTTGTAACATACAATATCAAAGCAGAAAGAAGGCTTAACTGACTATCTAAATATTGGAAAATATATTCGTTAAAATAAAAACAGATATGACCGTTTATATCAATAGGCTCTTTCACGTATCAATAACAAATACTACTTCAAAAAGCATTATATTAGAAACATCAAACAATCATTATTTGAAACTGCTCCTTCAATATATTTTGCGATGTCAAACAAGATTTTACGATCCAATTTTGTCTGGATTATACTCACGTCAATGTGAACTCTTTTATTGGTGATATAAAAGTCTCGTTGGAATCTTTCAATATGATACATCATGTATTACGGTTATTATTAAACTAGGAATAACTCATTTATTTATTTTAAATACAACTCTTTAGAAATGCTGTTAAAATTAATGCTACTACTAGACTGTCATCGACATAAAGTACATCTGAATAATTTAATAAGTTCAGTTCAAATTATATGACGATTCTATTATATTTCTATGCTGAACTTTAACTCGTATGAAAAAGTCATATGATTTATAATGCTCAGCGTTGGTAACACTGTTCGTAAATTTTAAATTATAATTATTTTAACATGGTTGGAGTGGTGGCCACCACTTCTGGATCCTACTGACTGCTCACCATCTGGCAGAGTAGAGTTAATAGGCATTAAAAAACATAAATAAATTGAAAACTTATAAAAATGAGAATATAGAATATAATATAAAATATAATAATATAAAATATAATAAAAAGTCGAAATGGTCCAGTGGATAAGGCTCCCGCTTCGTAAACACGAGGTATTGGATTCGAATCCGGGCAAGTACCAATGTGATTTTCAAATCATATGTATTTCCTAAGTTTATCTTGGACATTTCTGACTGACGGTGAAGGAAAACATTGTGAGGAAACCTGGACTTAAAAGTCTGAAATTGCCAATCCGCCTTGAGCAAGCGTGGTGATTAATGCTTATACCTTCTCTATATGAGAAGAGGCCTTTGCCCTGCAATGGGACAGTAAACAGGCTGGTGTTATTATTATTATAGAATATAATATCATATAAAAAATAGTTGTAACACACTTCTGTTTCACACTTTGGGATAAGCAGCGTTATGGTTGTATACACGTGTCATATGTTAACAAACGCAATGTATTTATATTTTCACAATATGCAAATTTCACAACAATATTTGAACCAAGTAATAATGTAAAAAAGAACTACTGTAGACACAAAAGATGTTTTATTTTCATCATGAAGTGGTAACTGATACTAAACGCTACAAATATTAATAAAATTTTTAAATAATATTTTTTGGCTCTTGCATTCTATTTTGATATTATACGAATAGAGAATAGGATTGAAGCTATTCGTAATGTGGTTTGATAGTCATGTATTTATGTATAATTACTATATACATACTTTTACTTAGCATCGCGTTTAGTGTTGGTTTGGATAACTTTAGTTAACACATTTAGTTAATTATTACATTATATTAACTAAATTCATTAATTAACTTATTATCTAGTATAACTATAGTATAAGAACAATTATATTAAATTAAAAAAATAACAATGTACTACATGCAGACTATTAAGATTTCAGGATTCACGAAAAATATTTCAATTCTTTCCAATTGTGTATTTTATTATAATTTATACATTTCCAACTACGACTAAAATGAATTTATATTTTCGACTCGTATTTTTATGTCTTCTCTTGGATTTCATCTTTTTATTGTCATTTTTGAAGATTCGTACATTATTATTGTATGAATAGGATTTACAGACTGTTTGTTACATTGTCCTAGTGTAGCCATTATTTACAAGAGCTTAGAAGAAAAATAACTTGTGCGAATATTGAATATAATAACATCAATATTAAACTTGTGACTTTTTTAATTACTAATCAAATTGTGCTAGTGGAGACATATGTTAATTAATTCACTAACTGCTAAAACTTACAATGGAATGAAAGTTCTTTAAAACATGTTTTTAAATAATTAAATTTCTTAACCTTTATATTATATTTTCTAAATTTAACTTTGATTTAATGCATGGCTTTATTAACAAGGGTATTCCTAAAAAATATCTAAAAGTTATTAACATTGGTAAAAAGGAAAATACTTGTTACATTTTTAAAATCATGTTAATTCTGCGATTGACGTGGAGAGACGATGTCCTTGCAAAGAATAGGAAGTTGTATGACATCACGTTATGCCATCTGCGTTAAGCTCCATGTAAAGTTTGATAAGCTTCTTCAAAATTTATTATGAGATTATACTTTTACTTGGAAACACAAACAATATCCAGTAAGCTTTCAGTGAGACAAAATCCAATGAATTCAATTTAATGCTGCTACAAAAATATCACAAAGAAAAACGAGCGAACCAAATCGTTGTGATATTATATACAAAATTATCATTTGTTCGCGGACGATTATGCCGTTGGTAGGGCGTCAAAGCACCACTGAGATGTTTTCCCCAAAAATTATACCGCAAATAAAATTTGGTATAACGCAAGTTTATCTACAATTTTGTTCAAAATAACGTCTTGAATATCTCATTAGACGCTGTTGAAGATTATGGTGAAGTTCAAGTCGACGCCTGAAGATTTTTCCATAAAACATTCATCATTGCTAAAGCTCCAAATCGTGCCATGTGCGTCACCTTTTTTTCTGACGCTTTATTTGTTCCCTCTGTTTCATTAAGCATTGCCGTTATAACTTTTATTACATCGTTTCAAGGTAATTACGGTGTACAATAAGAGCCCTTGTGGTTTTTGTTATTTTTTGAGGTAGTGAATGTCATATTTCGAACAATGAATTCACATTTTTTGGGTCATGTATTTTTTCTTTGTTGTTTTCCAGGAACTTATTGAGAACGATTTTTAACGCAGTGTCGGTATTTGACACCTGTCATGCTTTACACGAATTTTGATTTATTATTTTGTCTATAAATAAATAATGGGGTTGTGAGCTTATTGTTGCTTCGTGTTATTATAAAGTAGTTTTATATTCTAGCTATACAGACTATAATGTAGGTATTATTCGCTAGTTTCGTTTTGGAACTGTCCGATTAATACAGTTGTTTGAAAGTAAGCTACGATATTGTACCCATTATACGAAACAAATTTAAAATATCGCAAGTAACTTTATTAAAATTGAGTAATTAGATATTTCTTAAATTAGTATGTTATAACTTAAATCTAGTATTATTACTTAAAGATCTCCTTAAACCTGTAGTAAAATAAATGATTACAATAGACCAGTAGGTATGAAATTGAGTAGCAATTAAATACGTCAAACACTATTCAAACGCTGTCAAAATACGATTATATTAAAACTAACAATCCACGGCGCGGTTTTACCCGCTTCTTTGCTTACTGTTCTGCTCCCGTCGCTAGTAGCGTGATGGTATATAGTTTAGCTTCCTCTATCATACACAAAAATAATTATTCAAATACGACTGGTAGTTCCAGAGATTAGCGCGTTCAAACAAACAAACAAAAAAATAATTTCGCTTTCGCTTTATATAATAGTATGGATAAGATACACAAGCTAAATTATGAAGATTGTAAGTTATATTGAGAAATAGCAAACATTCATTTGTATAAGTTTTACACGTTATTATTTTCTCTAGATATAAATTACGTCATTGACTTTTCATTATGACAGTCATTGACCTTACATTCCCTCGAATACTAAAATACAAGCGAATATTAAATTCATTTATTTAAATCACCAGGTTGTACGTGTCTCCGGTTCACGTCGACTTATGGGAAGGAGCGTGGCACGTTCAGCAGTCCTGACTACCCTCGTCCCTACCCGCCTCGAGTCGACTGCCTTCTGTACACGTTCGTCGCGGCACCTCACGAGATTGTTGAACTCGTGTTCACCGATTTCGACATCTATAAAGGACACCTCGAGTGAGTGATTTGAATTTTAAGGTATAAATATACTGTTAGGTAATCCATTTTCTGTTATGGTGTTAGAGAATTTATGTCATAACCTTGTTGTGCCACACTATTAGGTACTAATGTCCTCTACTACTTTTACTTGAAGTTTACTCGGTGAAAACTTATTTATTTCTAATTTAAGCTCGCTTTTAGATTTTTTATTTATAAATTTTTTGTTAATATAATAATCGAAAAATAAAAAAAAACATTTTTAGCAGTCTATTGTTTATTGCATTGAAACTTAGAACTAAAATATACTTAATATTTGTCTTTGCCCCGTATTGTCTTAGTGTATTTGCAAAGAGATTGATAAATAACAGCATATATTTGCATAAAATCGTAAACACTACAATAAGCAATAACATTTTATTAACTTTTATTATTGACGTTGAATTTTAAATTGCCAATTTTGTGATAATCTAAAGCCGGTATTAGGACAGGGTGGTGGTAGCAATTTGTGGACAGACTTAGCAACAGCCAGTATAACTTGATTCTGAAAGCTGTGGTATTGTAATAAGATTGAATTTACTTTATACTGGTATTTGTATGAGAACTAGACACTTGATCAACTGTAATGACTATGTTGATCTGTATGAATTTAATTATAACAATTTCATGAGTAAATCTGATATGAACTGACAGTATTATGTGCTTGATTCATCAAACTATGATATATGATAAATTAATTATTATCAAAGCCTAGCATAGCCCTACCAAGAGTTCACTTCAGCTTATCTTACCGGTAAAAGCGTAAATAAAATATTAAAAAATTATTGCCGTCTCTTGTATTGACGATAAGAAATAAATTTTATATAAAATATTTAACGCTGTCACGTCACGCGCGCCTGTCACTGTTCAGACAGACAAACGATTTTTCACGGTTGACTGCTAATTTGCTATTGTTACATATATGTTAAACTCAAATTGGAACAAGATGAGGCTTGTCAATCATCTCACCATGAATGGAGGAAACTTTTACAATACCTATGCGTACAGATACTAACACTCAAATTATTTCTTTACAATAGTCCTGTCTACAAAAACGAAAACATACATGTTCTTGTTTTATAGCATAGATACGTAGTTAGGGATTGACAGCCTCAAGGTTTTAGGAGTTAAGTCTGACTCTTAACGGGTTAGTTGATAGTTAGATGGTATACAATACAGAGGTAGCGTTGCTGCCGGTTTTCTAGTATATTTTTAGTTGCCTCTTGCACCCGATAGCAGATATGAAGTAGGTGATTCTATATTCTGTACAAGTCAAACATAAAATCTGTAGTTTATTGTCCTAAATTATGATCACAATATCCTTCTCAAACCACATATTATTGTTCTCGTTATACAAATAAAAGCGACACTTCCACAATAACCCTTTATGTTCAAGAAATGAACGTAAAGGCACATTTACATTTTCGTCACATTTGTAGCTATAAAGTTGCCGATGTTAACGTTTGGAGACAGCAGTTTCTGAGCTCTATAATGCTTCTTTAAGTGTAAGGAATCCCTGAATACGCGACTTTAAATTATATGACACAGTTTATTATTGTCTGCCATTTATTTCGGCCTGTGTTGTGGATACGTCAATATATGAATGAAGCAAACAGTCTCAATTTGAGGCTGGTCGCTCAGAGGTAAAGGCTCAAAACATGTTGCGGAACAGCTTGAATCGACTCGCCTCAGTTTGAGCCGCAACGTGCGCAATTTAAAATCAAATCGCAATGGCACCAGTCTCGCGTCAAGTAGCTGCTGCTTTAATAGCAATAACCATAATTTAAAAAAGAGGAAGCAACAAAAAGCTATACAAAAGAAGAATAGCAGTTTCGTTGTCTATTGCGATCCGAGGCGAGACGCCCATCTCCATCACATGCACGGCTTGGACTGAAACTCCTTTAAGCACGGCAAAAAAAAAACCGACAAAATATGTGTCTCCACTTACGCAGCCTCGGAGCGAGACAGCCGCTCAACCTGAGGCTGCCTCTAGTAGATATTTGGCTTTATATTTCGAATCAAGTGGATAAATTAGTAGTAAACAATTTACATGGTGACCTTAATTTCCTTTTCATATATAAATAAAAAGAAAATTAGACCAAGGATACATAATGTAATTATTAATTATGTTTTTATATCTTTGATAATTCGGTTTAAGGATGATGCCGGATATTAATTTCTTATGAATATTTTATCTGTCCTTTCATGTTTAGATAACGAGAACGCAATTCAAAGCATTTATAAACAAAAATATATACTACAAATACAAATATTATACTATCACAAGTGACAAATGCAAGACATCTTATTTACTTATTGAAGTTGTTACTAGATACTCGTACAATGAGTGTGTTTTTCCGTTTCAAAATTTTCGTCACTAGTAGGCGTCACTTTAACTGTCACATTGAGCCAATCAGGGGTTCACTTCCAAAAAGCGCTTGACAGCTAGACCTGACGTATCGGTGCTGCCCCCTCATAGGCGCCATTTTAGAAAACCCTTTCAGTAATTTTCTTTTGTCCATAAGCACGTGAATTATCCATTTAGTAAATTGAACATTGAAATTGCCGAAATGGACACTGAAAAATATTTGTTTTGATAGCACTTTCAAAATGGAAGACCTTATACCAAGGTGGCGCCAACTGGTGGCGGAAATTTTCCTAAACACTTTCATTGAAAAGAAATATTAAATTAATTACATAAATAACTAATGAACTTTGCATTACTACGAGTTAAAAGAAAAAGTAAGTAAACAATAATAAACAAAACAAGGATTAGAATATCAAAATATTCAAAAAACCCAAACCTCGGTAATGTGAATTAAATAACAATAAACTTGCGTTCTGTAAATTAAATCAGCTCCTAATTTTGATAATGAACCGATATTTAAAAGTGAGGTAATCAATTTAATTGAAAATGGAAGCCGAAAACGTAAAATGTCACCCTTAAATACTGCTGCTAGAGTAATTTTAATCTCACCTTACATACAATAGATACATCGGAACAAAAAATCTCATCTTCGAATTGCTCTATTCACTTCGTATCCTGAACCAATTACGGTAAAATTAATGTTCCCTACACGTACATGGCGTTAGGTAGGTTACTAACGATTTTCACTCATAACTCACGTTCGAGCTTGTTCCCACATTCAAATTTCATGTAATTAATAGTGTCATAAAAATATGTGCAATTTATGAGTCAATATTTTCAAAGTAGGTAGTTTATATATTTTATTAACGCCCGGACAGAAGCGGGTAAGTATATTTAAAATTTTAATTAATGAACAGATAATAATTAATTAATAATTTTATCGTTACAAGTTAGGACCTACAGTCTACATGTAAATGCATTTAACAAATAGCTTTTATTCAGTTTACATTTATTTCAAATAAAACTTTCTAGCTTAAACACTGTCTTCATATCTAAATAAATTATCTATTAAACTAATAACATTTGGCTATTCCTTCAGGTAGCTTTAGGTCTTAGATATAATAAAGTAACGATGTAGATACAAATAAGTATTGCACCAAATAGATTACTAAACTCATATTACTGAGCAATATAAAAATTAAAATCAAATTCCTCGCTGTCAGACGAGATTTTACATCTACTAATTTAAATGTAATCTTTTCGAACTTTAAATAAAAACTTAATGTAATTTTCGGTTTAGATAGTTGTAAAGGTTTCTGTTTATTTATCTTTATTAGGAATGTTTAGATGGCATTTCTTTTTATTTTATTCTTTATCGTTTTTATCTGTCTCCTTGTTACTGTTGTTGGCTGTAAATATGATGGCACATAATACGAAATTAAGTGAAAATTGTTCAATGTATTGACAACAGCAAGATATTATTTTGACCTGACATATTGCACTTCTAACAAATGTAACTTGTAGTAAAGTTCATATTCTTCTTCTTTCAAAACATTTTTATATTTCAACTATATTTTTTTGTGTTAATGTTGTTTGACTATAATTGAAACTATTTTCAGAGATAAACTTATGCTTTATTTTGTATTACTTTTTATGTTATACACTAATAGTTACAATGATAACCTGAATGTTTAAAAATGAAATTATTTATAGTAAATAATTTGATTTGATTTGATATCATTTATTTTTATATAATATGTTTCTTTGTATAATATGTATGTATTTACAAAAAAAAGAATATAAGTATGTTTATCCGCATTCTAGAACCCATATCACAAGCTATTCATATATGCTTACTTTGGGTCTAGATGGCGTTGTGTGGTTGTTGTAGTATTATTATTATTATTATTATTTGTCATTCTCTGAATTCATACGTACATACTATAAAACACGGATTTGCAATCATCATAACATAATTTTAACGTTATTCTTTGAAAACTGTTTTTCGTTCCAGTAAAGCTTTGCTACAACAAGTTCTGCGAATACAATTTTAGTTTGATGATTCATGGAAATAGCGGGCCAAACTTTGTTTGAATCTTGTGGTAATGGTCAGAATGTTAATCTGGAAACCTTTCACAGCATTAACTATTCTTGTCAAAGCTTTGATGTCATTTGCAGTGACGCCCTTTATCTTGAAACAATTTATTAGATTACAATACTATTACAGGTAGTTCTGCAGATAGACGATAGAGGTTATCAATAGTTGACAGCTCTGTTGATGACATTGCTACGTCGTTTGTGTGAAAAACAAAAAAATCTTAACTCGAACATTTTTGTAGCACAAAGACAGTTGAAACATAAACATCGCTAAAAATTTAAATTTTTACTCATTTCCACTACTTAGACACTTTTTTCCGAAAACTTATCAAAATTTATTCATTAGTACAAAGTTCTTGCATGTCCGATCCGAACAAAATGTGCGCTGTCAGAACTCTTTGAAACAAAAAACTATCATACAACGAAGCAAAAATGTTTCTCGTCCTAACAAAGTGTTCTATTTTTTTTTTGCGAAAACTTTTTACTTTAATAAACTATCGGTTCCTCTGTCCCACATAGTTTTGGGTAGGAAATATTTCCTCAACTTTGTCTGTCAACAGTTGAAAGATTTACTGTACTTTTGTTTTATACTTTGGAAATAAGAAAGTATTGCGAGATGAGTTGGAGCAACAATTGTTACAACTTTTAACGTATTGGATGGAAAAGAACAAGAAGTGTTCGGTATCTTTTGAACAAAATTTTAATTTATGTTATATGAAGTTTTCGATGTATAATATATATAAACTAATGTTATATCCGTATGAAATAGCAGCAGGACATATATTCGATAATATTTATTTAATCGAACGGTCTATATTCACTCACTGCCAACAATTCGCTTGGAATTCTATTGCGCTCTGTCGGTAAACAAAACTGAAACTAGATTCATATTTGAAAATCGTAAAAATAAAATGGATTCACAGTTAAATGTGAACGAAGACTCGCTCAAGCGACTAACATCGAGATTGCTTGAAACCTACTTTCATTTTGTAAAATTTTGATCCTCTTAAAACAGTGTCATTAGGAATTTAAATTGATTGTTGACCAGCTAGGTCAACATTATCATTACTAAAATTATTTCTAACGTAAAGTCCCTTTAGATCTTTATGAACTTGGTGGCTAATATAATTTTTATACTCGATTTCGTCGTACCATAATTTAGGCCTGTGCAAACATCTCACAATCTTCTACTAATCGTGTATGTCTAACTGACCCTAGTAAGTAGTAGTAAAACGTGAGTGCGGCTCAAAGGCACCGGCAACTCATGATCCCTAATTGAATTACTCGAGAAGTACTTTGTGCCATATAAGCTGTGGTTTTCTGCACTTATTACATACTATATGCGATAACCTCGATTTCTGGTATCATTCGGCGTGTCCCAAAATTTAACGATAAGACGGTACCGGTGTATGGTCGGGTCGACAGGTCGTAACTACCTAGGAAAAAATAATAATAAAATCAAACTCTATTGTTGCAAAGTTAGATTAACATTTTAGAAATTATTGTAACTTGATACCCTACACCATATGATTAGATACTGTGGCATATTTATGAGAAGTTTCAAAGTAAAAGCATCGTTACGAAAACGCTTTCAGCAATCACAATTTGTCATAACAAATATGAGTCTTCACAGTGAGAAGGATACAGTCCTACGAAGAAATTATAAGACTCCAAAGAACGAGAAAATATTGAATATGACAGTAAAATAATAAGAGCAGAAGTAAATGAGTTCATATTGAAAACTAGCTTCCCGCGGCGCGATATTATCCGCGTCTTTGCTTAGTGCTCTGCTCCCGTCGCTAGTAGCGTGATGTTAGCCATAGCCTATAAGTTTCCTCAAGGACTGGGCTATCAAAGAATTTTTCAAATCCAACTGGTAGTTCCATTAGCGCATTCAAACAAACAATCTTTTTTATACTGGCCTGTTGGTCTAGTGGTTAGTGACCCTGACTGCTAAACCGGAGGTCGTGGGTTCGATTCCCACCCAGGACCAACCTTTGTGTGATGAGCATAATTGTTTGTTCTGTGTCTGGGTATAATTTATCTATAATATGTATGTATTTACAAAAAAAAAAATGTATGTAAGTAGTATATCAGTTGTTTAGTACCCATAACACAAGCAAATATAATTGCTTAATTTGGGGCTAAATGGCGCTGTGTGAATGTGGTAGAATATTATTATTATTATATTATTATTATTATTATAAACTTTATATAACAGTTATAGATGTAAAAACAAAATCAATTGATTTGAAAGTTAAAAGCGAATTGACTGTAGAAACGTTCTATACAATCTTGACTGTCATGCATGTATTTCTGCTATAAGTTATGAAATTAAACAGTATTATCATATATCACTTTACTAGTGGAAATTGTCGTAATGTCGTTACGATTAATCGTGCGTAACTAACAAATGACTGACGCAGATGCACGACAATTTCGTAACAATAAATATGAATGGTGATTAAATGATTTTATAATTTAATACAGATATTATATAATATTTATCTGTCCGGCTGATTGGACACTGATAATTGAAGGCTGGGCATGATTTTTACACTATGTATGCATATTACTTATCTGTGTTTTTAATTTAGGTTTAGAGTTTTGCAATTGTTATTTTCTTCTGTTGGAATAGTTTATAACTAAAAAGTCTTTCTTTTGTTCTTCCATCAAAATAAAATATTCAAGCAATATAAAGAGCTGTTGCATGCGACTTCGTTCGCGTGAAAATTCAGATGTGTGCATGTAAGAGAATATTGCCTGCCTGATCGTACGGCAATATTTAGTACATTGTATCAGTAATAAATATCTATTTAATCCGCCTTTATGGCAAACCTCATTTAAATCTATTTACCCGCTACCACTAAAACTGACGAAATTAAACAAAAACTTGCGACTCTATTTTCCCACTTAATAAGAGTAGTTCCTAAATATTAAAAAATGAGTATTCAGGATGAATTTCAATAAAATACGGAACACATCTTCCATTAATTCTGGTAAAGAATGTTTATGCAAAATTGAAAGTAGATTGGACCAAGGAATCACATCGTTTCATACAAACTTTGCCTCCCCTTTTCACCCCCTTAGGATTCGAATTTCGCAAAATCCCGTCTTAGTGATACAAAAGAGAACCCTCATGCAAAAGAGACCCCTCGCACTTGTAGTTTCTGAGATTTCGTGATGAGTGAGCTAGTGAGTGAGTGACCTTTCGCTTTTATATTTATAGATTAGCCGCAGTTGCATCATAGCCTAAGTCTATTTAATTTTCTCTTTTTTTCATTTTACTTTTTATTTAACATCGTATCACGCCGCCTAATGAATGCTAATGAATTCATTCGTTTTGTTTGTAAATGTAAAATACGGTAAGCGGAAGCCTCAACAAAAATCATACGTTACATCAGTACGTTCACGTGACTTACATTTTCAGCTTTTAATTTAATAAAATATTCAGCATGCGTCTCTTCAATTTTATGAATCTTAATATACGTTGCTTGTATCAATAAATTATTTTATTTTGGAATTACATTACCATAAAACTATAGAATATAAATATACCTAAACAGCAAATATGTATAAAATACTACGACAAACTCGATTCGGAAGTGAAAACATGTCAAATAAATACATTTTTATAACTGCCAAAACTTTCATCGTTTACAAATTATTAGATCACCTCTCAGCCACGGCTCTTTATACATTCAGTCATAAACGTTTTTAGACGATTTTGTTAGTACCAAACAAATTACTGGACGATTTACAGTGATTGATGAGTCTACTCAGATCTTCATTTAGCTCTTTACAAGCCGGTGAACGCAAATATTTAAGGTTGGCGTGAAAGAGGGCTGATTGGAGAAAATCGTTTATTATTCCGTCCTATTTTCGTTAATACAAAGGTAAATTTAGTACCTTCGTAACTCCATACATTTGAATTACTTCCAAGTATCTATAAGAAATTGTACTTTTGCAAGCGTATTCCTAATTGGCCTTTATGTCTTATCTCTTTAGTACACTTTTTTTCGTGTATTCTTTTGAAATAGGTACATATGCATGTAATATTTTTTTTTGTATACCTACTAAAAGCCGTGTTAAAATTTACGAAGCAACTAATAAGCTTATGGAACAAAAATACCTTTCAAAACCTTTTCACAATGCACACTGTGTTAAAAGCGTCATACAGAGCTAAAGTGCAAAACCATTTAGCTGTCAGTGGGCTGTCCAGTTTTACGTTAAGCGTTTTATTTTGCGTTTTTGCCGGAATTACTTGTTCGACAGCAGACATTTTTTGTTGGTTATGAATGACGCGTACGCCGTAAGCCTTTGGTATTGTTTTTAAAATGTTAAAGTAATAGTAAAAAGGTGAATGGTTCTCACGGTTATTTAAAGGTAAATTTTATGTGAAAATTCAGATGTGTGCATGTAAGAGAATATTGCCTGCCTGATCGTACGGCAATATTTAGTACATTGTATCAGTAATAAATATCTATTTAATCCGCCTTTATGGCAAACCTCATTTAAATCTATTTACCCGCTACCACTAAAACTGACGAAATTAAACAAAAACTTGCGACTCTATTTTCCCACTTAATAAGAGTAGTTCCTAAATATTAAAAAATGAGTATTCAGGATGAATTTCAATAAAATACGGAACACATCTTCCATTAATTCTGGTAAAGAATGTTTATGCAAAATTGAAAGTAGATTGGACCAAGGAATCACATCGTTTCATACAAACTTTGCCTCCCCTTTTCACCCCCTTAGGATTCGAATTTCGCAAAATCCCGTCTTAGTGATACAAAAGAGAACCCTCATGCAAAAGAGACCCCTCGCACTTGTAGTTTCTGAGATTTCGTGATGAGTGAGCTAGTGAGTGAGTGACCTTTCGCTTTTATATTTATAGATTAGCCGCAGTTGCATCATAGCCTAAGTCTATTTAATTTTCTCTTTTTTTCATTTTACTTTTTATTTAACATCGTATCACGCCGCCTAATGAATGCTAATGAATTCATTCGTTTTGTTTGTAAATGTAAAATACGGTAAGCGGAAGCCTCAACAAAAATCATACGTTACATCAGTACGTTCACGTGACTTACATTTTCAGCTTTTAATTTAATAAAATATTCAGCATGCGTCTCTTCAATTTTATGAATCTTAATATACGTTGCTTGTATCAATAAATTATTTTATTTTGGAATTACATTACCATAAAACTATAGAATATAAATATACCTAAACAGCAAATATGTATAAAATACTACGACAAACTCGATTCGGAAGTGAAAACATGTCAAATAAATACATTTTTATAACTGCCAAAACTTTCATCGTTTACAAATTATTAGATCACCTCTCAGCCACGGCTCTTTATACATTCAGTCATAAACGTTTTTAGACGATTTTGTTAGTACCAAACAAATTACTGGACGATTTACAGTGATTGATGAGTCTACTCAGATCTTCATTTAGCTCTTTACAAGCCGGTGAACGCAAATATTTAAGGTTGGCGTGAAAGAGGGCTGATTGGAGAAAATCGTTTATTATTCCGTCCTATTTTCGTTAATACAAAGGTAAATTTAGTACCTTCGTAACTCCATACATTTGAATTACTTCCAAGTATCTATAAGAAATTGTACTTTTGCAAGCGTATTCCTAATTGGCCTTTATGTCTTATCTCTTTAGTACACTTTTTTTCGTGTATTCTTTTGAAATAGGTACATATGCATGTAATATTTTTTTTTGTATACCTACCAAAAGCCGTGTTAAAATTTACGAAGCAACTAATAAGCTTATGGAACAAAAATACCTTTCAAAACCTTTTCACAATGCACACTGTGTTAAAAGCGTCATACAGAGCTAAAGTGCAAAACCATTTAGCTGTCAGTAGGCTGTCCAGTTTTACGTTAAGCGTTTTATTTTGCGTTTTTGCCGGAATTACTTGTTCGACAGCAGACATTTTTTGTTGGTTATGAATGACGCGTACGCCGTAAGCCTTTGGTATTGTTTTTAAAATGTTAAAGTAATAGTAAAAAGGTGAATGGTTCTCACGGTTATTTAAAGGTAAATTTTATGACAACGTCATTATTTTTGTAATTAAATTCCTAAGTTACGAATTGAAGTAAATAAAAACTTTCATGTCAACGAAATCAGACTATTTTATTAGTTTAGATTTTATTAAATTCATGAACTTATTAAAAATCATAACCATAGATTTCGTCTACGGCCAATTCGTTCTATACAGCAGAGGGAAGAACTCAGAAAACCTTTTTAACCACCGGATAATTAAAATTATTAATGTTTCAATTCATGACAACTCGCGACGCGATATAGTCAATCAACCATACAATAAAAGTATACAATTTAGCACTATACTCGTTAATACTACTCTATAAATGATATTTTATTGTACATAATAATTACGGCATGAGTAATACTTTTAAAAATGAACCTACATTAATAATTTTTTTTGAGTTACTTACCTTTTACAGTGTTACTGACAAGTAACTTTTTTGACAATTTTTATTTGACATTAAAATTGGTAGAATTATATAGTGTTGGGTATCGTTATTATCTGCATTTAGTCGACTATAACCGTAAAAATCGGTGAGTTCTACCGAATTACACAGTTTGAGTATTAGCGATTTTAGAAAAGGTAGAATTTTTTTTGACCGTCATTTTGACAGACGCCATAATATGGTCGATCCACAGATGCGGGTTTTTTGACATCGACCATAATATGGCTGTTCAACAGATGAGGGGTTGCTCTCTGTACTTTTACAATAGCGTTATTAATTCATCGTTTGTGCAACAGTCATCTCTTTTTATTAAAAAATGCCTGCAAAATGTTAGTTCAACGTCGTAATTTTTCAGGCAATCGATGCCAAACCAGTTTCCTGCACAAAATTCTGAACAGTAAACAAAGAAAGCCGCAATTGTGAATTTAAAGAAGCATTACAAAACGCTATAGCTCAGACCGGGCTTTATCCAGTGCAAAAGAAAATAAAAGAATCGACCACGCTTTAGAAAAACTGGCAAAACCGTGGTCAAAGTACGTATTTCGAACATTAATTCTATAGTTTTAAAACGATATACAAAGCGTACACGTGTTTTATTTTCTGTTTCGTGTTATTGCACGTTTGTTGAATAATAAATGGATAATTAAACGAGAATAGCGGAGATTTCATGTCATAATGCTTTGTCATAACGATACACAGAAGATGAGTTCTGATTTTTTTTTTGCTAAGCGAGCTGAAATGGCGGTTCATTTGGAACCGGTACGTGAAATAATAAATTTCATTTTACATACAAAGCATATTTAACGATTCTTTGTTGGCTATACCCGAATCCAAACTATAGTATTTTACCGTGATACAAGTAAGTACCTACCTATTGAAATTTTATCTTTTTATTAGCAAATAGATCCATGAGCACCTATCGTATCTATTACAAAAATTATGCTAATCTTTTAAAACAACTTTTTACCTTTTAATTACTACGTAGACATATATGTACTAATAAATAAAGCGGAAGAGTTTGTTGGTTTAAACCTGCTAATCTCTAGAACTAACATTCGGATTTGAATCATTCTTTGCGTACGATAGCCCAGTTCTTGAGGAAGGTTGTAGGCTATGTAACATCACGCTACTGGCGACGAGAGCAAAGCAGCAACCAAAGATACCATGTTTACAAACTCAACGTTTAAAGGCTTGTGCAATGAATTAGTTATACGAAAATCACAGATCATTACCCAAATAATCGATTTTACAGCACATTTTTTTCAAATATACGACCGCTACATGAATAATTTGTAAGCGATACTCGTACGTCATGTGTGTCATCAATCATCGTCAAACATAGAATACACCTGCGGCCGTAATATTACCAACATACCGTCATTTCCAAACTTAATTGTGTGATGGATATATATTATAACAGTTTAGAAGTAAATTGTTCGGCTCGCCTGTGTAATATTACAGGTACCTAAAATATGGCTGTTTGGTTTTGGTTTGCTTCATTATCGAATTTTGTGCGAATTTATGATACATTTTGCGCGTAAAAATAGAAAATTTTTCTAACAGGTTTAACGCTGTCGCAACTCCGGTATTGATAGTAAATTTTAGAATGTCTCGTTATATTAATAAAATCAAAAGACAACAGTGTTAAGGATATAATAAGTCTACTATAAATATAATACATGAGGATATTATGTTATTGATACAATGAATAGTTTCACATTGATATAGGTACATAAATTCTCGACTACCTTTTGTCTTAATTATGTCAAAAAATAACCCAAGACTAAAAACATTATTTTCCTATCTACCTTTTGCTTAGTCGTAAGTCAAATAATTACACTATAAATATCTGAAGTCAACAATAAAAACTGTGAAAACAAATCGTTTTTAGATTCGGCTTCTCGCCAGCATTTATTTAGCTCGGTTACGGCTTTTAAATAAGTATTTGCTATCTAACAGTCGCTTCGCTTCACTGAATAAATGTTAATTTGATTTTTCTTTATTCTATTGTCTCGTCTAATCTATTCTCTGTAGGATTGTCGTTGAGAAAATCTTTTTCATTTTACTACTTTAGGTATATACTCCAGGTTCAATGATAGGTTATATTTCATATCTTTGGCGCAAAGTTAGTTATAAAATTTATAAACCTGTGTTTGTGCCTTAAATATTAAATTTATTAAACTGACTTAAGTGTTTACACCTACTTTATTATCGTCACAAATATACAAATAATAATAGTGTACATAAAATTATTATGCAGTTTAAGTCCTTATGTCTTTGTTCCAATATCACGCTATCGTAGTTTGTGGCCATCGTATTTCTCACCAGTTCTCTAGATATCCAAATAAATACCCAATAGTGTCACGCCCGTTGTTACAAACTACCCACGAACAAGCGCGTAGCGCACATTGTTGGAAAACCAACAATTTTTATTGTTCTACAAAACTTTCAAAACATTTTCTGGTATTGTTTTAAAAACTGCTTCTTTATCTTTTTAATGTTATATACATAGATTAAACTAGCCGGACATTGTTGCTGTAAAGCTCGAACGTAACGGTTTCAATTAATTTTATGAGAATTTGCGTAGATTGTTTTGAGTTACTTTTTCATTTTTTAAAGTGCTAATGCTACATTTTCCCGGCACTTATTTAGATTAAGTTGTTAGTTACATTTCAAACGTTTTAAAAATTACTTTGTTAATGTTTAACTTAAATTAATTTCTTGTTGTAACTTAGTATAACGTGACGTGTTGCGGCATTGTAGCAACATTGTCGGGACATTGATACAACGCAATTTAACTGAAATCTTTAATATATACTACTAGCTGACCCAGCGAACTTCGTTCCGCCTAATAGTCGCCTAATAGTCCAGCCATTTCAGAGATTAGCCGGAACAAACAGACAGACAGACAGATAGACAAAAATTGTAAAAAAAATATTTTGGTGTATATATATTCATATACATGTAGTAAAAAACAGTTATTTCAATATTACAAACAGACACTTCAATTTTATTATATGTATAGATAAGCTAATTATATTCTTCGTGATATTGTAACCGCATTGTTTCTTTCTTTTTTATAAATAAGTTACATTTCGAGAAGAGTCTTATATTTCGTATGGATCGTAAAGGACACTTAGAGTTTTAACATTATTAAAATATTTAATTCTAATGCAAAATTTTACTCATAGATATATAAAGGTATATTAAATTTTCATTTTCTTTTTAATATTTCTGCTAAAAACGCCTACAAAAGTTCTGTAAAACAAAGCACAAGTATTTTTATCAAATGTCACAGTTCTATAGAGCTCGCCCACGAACATTGATTGAATAAACAAAAGCACTTCCAAGAACATACCGGGGAAAGTTTTGTATTATTAGATTCCTAGAGCTCTTATGTTATAACGTGGTTATAACTCGACGATAAGAATGATTTATTGCAGTCCAGATTTATTCACTGCTTAACATTAATTCTCTGTGTTTCATTGACCTTTCTTTTCACCAATCTCGCTGCAGGCTGCGTGACAGACACTTAATTCTTTACATTTACTGTGGTCTATAACTCAAGAAGATTCTTAATTTAAGGGGATGCCTACCACCCATAATGAGGCAATATTTAGCCCTAAAGACTGTATTTTTCCTTTTGAGATTTGTCGGTTATGCTAACTTTAGCTTGCCAACATTTATCTTTGAAATTGCCGCATTGTCAAACAAATTTTGTCTAAATATAATGACTATAAAATGCTAAATCTCAAATAGAAACAAAAAGTATAAGAGCTGCAAAAAGTGAAACATTAAATAAAATATAGAATAATTTTATATAAAATGCTGTCGTATCCATTTCAACATTATTTTGGTCCCATGATACCCATTGCGGTAAAGAAATCAATAATACCGAAAGCATTTATTGAGAAATTTCCCAAACACTTTTTACCACAATTTTACTAATATACAATTCAACGTCTCATTTATAAGTGACAGGTCATGAATGATTCAAACTTTTATATTCATCTTAAAATATATTCATCTGAACATTAATAACGTTAGTTTATTTTAGATTTTATAAATGCGAAACTTTGTATGGATGTATGAATGTTTGTACTCTCTTACGAAAAAACTACTGAATGGATTTAATTAAACCTTACAATAATATAGGTTATACATCAAAATAAGACATAGGCTTATAATTTATAAAGATATTGTGTAATTTTTTTAATTTACGCAAGCGAAACTGCAGGCGACAGCTTATGCTTTATAATGTAAATTATATGTTTCAATTTTTATCTACGTATATTTTACGCGTGAATACTTTATGGCTATTCTATCCATTTGCACTCCTCAGGGGATGGTAGCTAAAGCAAATATGCTTTCAGCGCTTCCAAAGTATATAATGGCGGTTATTATTCACTATAAGGTGAGCTGATTGCTCATCTGCTACATTTTCAATATAATACTACAATAATACCTATAGACTATAACTAAACCCCTTTTCTTTTACAGAGAAAGCGTTGATCACGGCGTTCACTGTGGATTGACAATTCATACTAGTTTTGTTTTCATACATTGGTACTTTCCTAGTTTAGAACTTTGAACCTTCTGTATAGATGTTTAAGCCACAAAGCTATGACGGTTATATAGCTTTGTGTAGTTTTACTAAATATTTTAGCACTTGGTAAAACTTGTGTATCTAATTCTTTAAAAAAAAATGCGATGCTAAATTTTGGATCATTAAAAATCATTAATAGAAATGGTAAATTTTTAATTAAATTTAATTTATTTTTTATAATATTATCTATAACAGTGGTAAAATAAAATTTTATTAATATTCTGTCGAATTTCAACGCTACTGTAAGTAAGCCGATTAAGTAGAGGAATACAAAATACTTCAGCTCGTAACATCATAACGCAAAATTAAGTTTGCCTACGAGCCATTTTCAGTTTTGAGGCTCAGTTATAAAACTTATTAAAAGCAGATTTAAATTGTGCTCTTTATGTTTGTTCATCGAAGTCTGGTATTTTTTGATTGAATGAACAAACTTATAAAACCCTTTTTAATTTATAAATTACTAGAAGTATTAAATTATTCTTAACGCAGTAATTTTGAGTGATTTATAAGTAGATACTTGGATTAAATTATAATTAATGAAATTTTATTACCTTTTTAATAACACAATTGAATTATTGCTTATACTGCTTGTCTGAAAGAAATCGGTTTCAGCGATAGCCTATTATACCTACCTACTATTAGTGTAAAATTAGTTTTAAGCAAATTTTAATGTTTATAATCCTATATTATAAATGCGAAAGTTTATGTGTGTGTGTGTGTTTGTTACCACTCAGCGGCTAAAAAAATCAACTAATTTCTATGAAAATTTATGTGGATAGATTTGGTGGCGAAACGGACATAGGTTACTTTTTATTCCAAAAATCGGTCTGATTCCCAAAGGAATACAACAAAACAAATTTTACGCGTGGGCGAAGCTGTGGGGCGTAGCTAGTGTATAATAAAGCATAAAATAATAAATAATTGTAATACAACAATTTGAATAACAGTCGACTATTTGAAGTTTTACAAAAGCATTTTGATGCTGCACATATAATTTCTAATACATTTAAATGATGGCCTAATAGGGAGACTATTAGGCCATCATTTATGTTGAGATCTTAGTTGAAGCAATTTCTCTGCCTGTGTTCAAGTTATATTATATAGTATAGGTTTTCAGTGTATAGTTAATAACGTTACAATACAATCGAAGCTTTGCACCGGTACTTCACGTCGGCTATCGATATGACATACGGTCTCATAAATTTGTACGGAAACCGCATCTAAACAAGACGGGTGTAATTTACGCTCATAAAACCTTGTATCTAGTTTGTCTAGTTTACTATTGTTAAACTCAAGTTATGTTCTTCCGACGGCATGTAAACACAAATCTTGGCTTTGGGCTGAATATTAATTACTTGATAATAATATATGTTTTGTTGACACGTATTTTAGGTTTAAGTGCTTCAATAGAAACGAGATAGCAACATTAACACCCAGTTTCTGAAAGGCCTGTCAAATCATTGTTCAACTAACACGACTGTTAATTTAACATGGCTGTTAAATCAATTCGAGTTTCTGAAACGTTAATCATTGCAAAATTAACTAATCTACGATTTTGTACGAAAACGAGGTTTGTATGAAAACAAACCGAATGTCAAATCAATTGGCACTTGACATATGATTGCTACGTTAATTTTTGTGTTGATCAGCCTTTCAGAAACTGGATATCATTCTCGTCGTAAAAGTTCGCGTCCTTTGATCACCATCACCGCTAAATATTTGATACTCATGCTAATATCCGAAACGGACATGATTGTGATCCAAACAGGAACAATGTTCATTTATCAAGATTTGCAAAATATACACTATTTTAAAGAAAATCATATATTATAAATAATACTGCATTAGAAATATGTTTTGACATACCTTAAATAAGATAAATTCGAAGAAAAACTGAGTTTCACATAAAAAATCAAGTGTATTCACAAGTTAATTTGCCGACGAGCACTGATTAGTTGACAAAGCTTTTGACCGACGTATGATCTATGATTAATACATAACTAGCGTTTCAGAAACCCAATATGGAGGTTAACATACGATTCTCGAGCCAAATGTAACAGCTATGTCAACTGACAGGATGATCAAATTAAACTAAACAACCATGCTTTTAGCAACCCAATTGGCACTTGACATGAGATTTAACAGGCTATTAGTTAATTTTTGCGTTGATCAGCCTTTCAGAAACTGGGTGTTAGTGTCATACAAAACTGTTGTCTTTTGTTTCCTTTGTAAAGAATCGTTTATTTAATAAAAAGTCCTCGCTGTCTACTATTTTGGCCGATATTTCAAAATAAAAAAGGAGACACTACTTATATCTTTATCCAAAGCACCTTTTTGATTAGATTGATATCTTTAAATTAATGATACCTATCAGATAGTGTCTTTTTAAGCTTAATATACATAAACAATCTATACTATTATATAAAGCGACAGAGATTGTTTGTTTGTTTGAACGCGCTAATCTTTGAATCTACCAGTCTTATTTGAAAAATTATTTTTGCGTATGTAACATCATGCTACTGGCAACGGGAGAAGAGTAGTATGCAAAGACGCAGATGTAACCGCGCCGCGGAATTCTAGTAATAAAATAATTTGAAAATCTTAATTCATTGATTGTATTCTATGATTCAATGATTTCACTAATCTTGTGAAAAAATTATCTCTCATTTTACTCTTTACTTTAATTCCTCCTTGAATAAATTAATACACTATTTCATCCTCCATTTCAGAATTATAAATCACAGGCAATATAAAATATTCACAAAGAGGAACGAACAATGAGCTTTGTATCTTTTCATTGCAGTGTGCCATAAAATAATAGGAATAATGAATAACATGCTGAATAGAATTGTTGTATGAATACTGGTATACTTATGTGACCGTTTAAATGCCAGGAAATAGTAATATCGAACGCCAGCAGTCATGTCAGTTGGCAATGCAATGGACAAAATTAAATAGAGCATCTGCTACATAGTATCTAATTGTTTGTGGTGAAAAGAAAATTTTGATTTCTGCTAAATTAAAAAGTATCAGATGCAAACGATACTTCTTATAATTAAAAACTATATTTATTTAAGCTAAGCGAATTACTTTCGAAGCTACCTTTGGACAACCGATCAATAAATGTATCTTAGTATGAGTCAAAATGAAGATGCTCGAGAAAGACCATTGCCAGAAATATAATTTCGATAGTACTGATTGACATCAAAAGAGCCTAAATCCATACCTCTATACTTAATATTATGAATGCAACTTAACTCTGGCTTAGAGATGAGACGTATTTACGCTACCAGGTTTTAAAATCAGGGTTTCGCTTCGAAGTACGGCTCCCTGGTACGAGCAGACAATACTTGCAAGTATGAAAGTATCTGCGATAGCATAGCATAGAAAAACGATTCATATCTCAATGTAGATAAAAAACACACTCGTATTTTGTTAATAATAAATACTTTGATCTTCAAAGTATTTTTTTATTTATACGAATTTGCTCCTTACCTTACTGGGAATACAGGTTGAATTTCTATGCAAGTATTTTAGGTAAGACGCTCGCGTCCAATACTTGCAAGTATAAAAGTTAGTGCTTTAAGGCGAACGATAGCATAGCATAGAAAAATGATTCATATTTCAATATAGATAAGAAACACACTCGTACTTTGTAAATAATAAATACTTTAATCTTCAAAGTATTTTTTTATTTATACGAATTTGTTCCTTACCTTACTGGGATACAGGTTGACTTCCTATGCAAGTATTTAGGTAAGGCGCTCGCGTCCAGCGTGGTAGCGGGTTACCATGCTCGAACCCGACCTTTAGCGGATGGGACGACACATTCTCTCAAGTATTTTAAAACCTGTTTTTTGACCCTAGTATTTTTACGTACTTGTGCTTAGAAGTCCTGGTATTGAATTTTCTCTCTCATATCTACTACTCTGTCTGTCTGTTACGCTTTCACGCTTAAACTACTGAACCGATTTAGATGAAATTTGCTATTTTTGTTGCGAAAAATGGCTTGAAGGGGAAATAGGGGATAAAAGTTTGTTTGAAAAATCGACAATGTATATACAGAGACGTGCCCGAAGGATGCGTTGAACGATGAATAAATGGGTTAGACATTAAAGAATTTTATTTGTAAGTATTAATTCATTGAATTGAAATAAAGGGTGTAATAGGCATTTCTTAATTTAAAGCACTACTCACAGCCTTATTGTACGTGATCACAATTAATTCCAACGCGTGTTAAAATTTAAGACTTATTTGCTACAAACATTGCCGAATAAATTCAGAATAAACGAAGCGAAAAAGTTAACTGCTACCAAAATGAGAACATTGTTAAGTGAGACTCGCACAAATATGTCAACGCGAACTGTTAATTATGAGACACAGCAGTAGCTCAACCATGAGTTAACGTGCGTATTTCTCACTGGTGGCAGTATAAAATATTTGTATGTAAAAATAAACAGCGCCCCTGGTTATTATACTTAGAACTAAATTTTGACATTCTATTATTTTACATTGTCTCACCCTGAGAAAGCATGTACCTAACTTAGGATACAGCTACCTATGAAATTTCGACAAACATTTTGTATTGGGATGACTTGCCTGTAGGCACTCCTGTACTTTCCATTTAATTTTTATACTGTATTGTACTTTTGCTTCTAAATAATTTTTAAATTTACATACAGAATGAGATCAACGTTAAAACGTTAACTATTTCGAATTTTGTTTAATTGTGTTTAAATAAATGAACACAATTTCTTTTTCATATTTTTTTTAATAATACTTCCCTATTTAATAACAAAAATTTTTGTTATATTCAACTTGAGCTCAACATGCTTATTCATTATAATGACATCGATGTCAAAACGCTCACATTCCAGCCATACTCACGTTGATTTATCAACGTTCCTTATCATCATGAAATTAATAGCCCAAATAAAACATGTTAAAATTATTCCCGTCATAAAACCCAAGTGCTCAACTTGAAATGACGTCAGTACTTTATGTTTAAATTCATAATGTTTATATACATACTCATACATCCATGTTACCGAGTTCACAGATGAAACTGACTATCGCCTGAGATTATACGATGTCGAAGGTTGCTCAAGTTAATTCATGCCATAAATAATGATGATTTGTTCCAAGTAACTTTATTAGGTACTGTCAACGTAACGGTAAAGTGTTGTACTAAAATTTGTCGTAACTTTCTTAGCAGAGATTTAAGAATAGCAAATAGTTACTAAACAGCGAATGAATCAGGTTAAGTTTCTAGTTCGAGTTGTATTTACAGATTTTGAAATTAATAAGGCAAATAATTATGATTCTTTTGTTACCTACGTAAAGATGGAACAATCAATACTCAATACTCAATATTTTATTTGCGTTCCACAATGTAGATAAGATGTTAAAGATATATTGCATGGCATCATTATGGACCCTGTCGGGTACAGCAAAGTTAGAAAGGAGGAAGAGGTAATAAAAATACTAGATTTCCTATGTAATTTACTACCATATTATTATAATTATATTCATCTATCTATCTGAATTATATTCATCATTATGAAAGTAATAATTTGGTTTTATTATTAAAACCTTTAAGGTACTTATATTTCGCTGGTATGTCTCTATGCATCGAACAAAACGAAGCAAATAAACAAACAGTTCAAATGATATCCTGTATAGTCTTAATAACTTTTTTTTTATTTAGCTTAATAATAACATCTTACAACAGTAAACTGATGTAACAAAAACACAATATCAGAACAAATTAAACAAAACTGGGACAAAATATCATATTCAAATTTCGAATATCAACTCGGTATCGACAACTAAATTCATTAAAACTATTGCTGGACCAAATGTTTCGTACTCAAAACTCGGCCCACAAAATTTTAATACCGAAAATTATTTTACTTCCACGTACCTATTACGACTAGTGTTTTGAGTTCGAACTATAACACAAGCTATACTTTAATTTTAACATTAAGTAACCTTTTATGTTTATTAATATTATTAAATAGTATTTTATTTTGCTATAGGATTGATTATATTGAAACATACTTATAAGGCAAATATTTATTGATCTTGTTATGATACTATTTGTTTTGTGCATGGGAATTATAATACATATATTAGAATGACATTATTTCCTTGAGAGGAATTATAATCTTTTGAAAACTACACTTCAGTTCCAAGTAGTTCAATACTTATTATTAACATTAAAATTTTCTCTAACCAGAGTTCGAACTTAGATTAAAGGAACAATCTATAACCTCATAGGTTTTTAGAACTACTGAGTTAAGTTTTAAAATTATATCAAAGTAAGTTTTAAACGTTATTATTTCAATGTTCTACAACAAACTACATGTAATTGTAAACATCACTAATATGTAACAAAATTGTTGTAAGGAACTGTAATAATGTTTTAAACTGTTACCATAACGCTAAGGTTTTAGTAGAGATGAGAATATTTTGCCGAGTTCTAAACGGTTTAGTGGTCAAACGTGTCCAGCTATACGGTACGAGTAACTTTTATGTTAAAAGTTGTACATATTCCCTCTAAAGTAATGACATTTTGCCGGCACTTACCGGCTAGTTCTCTGCCTGCGTTTAGTTATATACTGTTGAAGCAGACTTTTGGTAGACCTTTAGCAAAACTAAAACTAGTTCTAGTATATGCAAATTTGTGTCCAGCAAGTGGAAGACAACACGTCAGCGGTGTTTATTACTGACGTTGTATTTTTGGTCTTTTTTGTATTTTTCCTATTATGAATTTTAGATATTTAAGTCTAAACTAATATTATGAAGAGAAAATGTTTAATTTTTTGTATGAATGTTAGTTTTTTTTTGTAATGTTTGGACTAAAAATCTACCTTACAATTTGAAAATTCTTTCACCTTTAAAGCGATGCGAGGGCAGACAATAACGGACATCTATTAGTAGATACATGTTGCAGTTTTCTTAATTATCGTCGATTCTTAAACAGAAAAGGTACTCCTACCTGAAAACGAACTTCACGCTGAAACTTTCACCATGAAACGCTGTTCACGTCTAGCGCGTCTAAAATTGAAAAAAATTCTGTTGTTTCCCTGGCATGTTTTGACATTTATTTCTTTCTTGCAGCGAGATTTAGAGATATCAACATTACAATAGATGCATCTATTGCAATGTTGACATCGCTCAGCATTTTTATTATGCTTTAGTGTTCTGTGATAATTTTTTTGATGTTAATTTCTTTACGAAGAGTTTGCCAAACTGGCGCCAGTGAACGCTACCAAGTTAAACTTATAGCAACTTTATCGCAATAAGTATCATATTTTTCAGCTTTTGGTGTAACATCAACATTATGTGGGCATTTCTACTAATGTATATCATTTGTCTAGTAGTTTTCTACTCAACGTGTATGACCCCGGGGGTTTTAATTAATCTGGTTTCCTTAATTATTGTTTCATAATGTATGAATTCTCTTTGTATATTACATGTTTTAGAAACGTAATTTACTCTGTTGGGTTTTGAAGGTCTTATGAAAACATTAGACTCAAACATATTTTAAAGGTTACAAGATTAAACCAAGCCGTTATTAAAGTACTGTAGGTATCTAGTTAGTTTAGGTATAAATACTTGCACAGAAGGCTTTTGAGTATTATAATAGTGACAGAAAAGTATTTTAGGTACGTTAAAATTACTCATTCACAATATTGTAGAAACAAACTATGAACATAATTTTAACAGTGCTATTTTTATTTTTACGAACAGTTCTGCGAAGTTATGAATTTTGCTTGATTTCAAACTACTATTATTATTATCGCAAACTTTTCAGCTTACTTTTGATATTTTAACTTTATGATAACTGTTTGAATACAGATATTATGTAAGTTAGAATAATTGTTCGTTTGTTTTGAAATTTCCATCATAATAATATGGCAAACTTTGATTATTGTTATTAACGAATAATATAACATCTTTACGTATTCGTGGATATGAGTGAGTAGGTACGTAACTCCTTGGCCGATTTATAGTAAATATATAAATGGCTCCACGCCACCCCTATCCGAAAGTATAGTAAGGGATTACCAGGTAACGGACAGGAGAGTTACGTACGTACAATATAATATCAATTTACTGTTATTTAATTGTTAAATATCTCAAATATCATAATCAGTTTAGGGTTGGACTTCGATTAATTTACGAGTATTTATTTATTTTGTAAAGTCGGTTTATCTCACAATATTTTATAACCGCGAAAGTTTAGAAGGGTTTATTTGTTAGTCTTTCACGCAAAAACTGCTAAATAGATTTTAATGAAACTTTAGAGTAACATAGCTCATACAGCAAAATAACACATATGGTATAATTAATAAAGATATTGTGTAAAGTTTTATATCACGCAAGCTAAGCTGCGGGCGAAAGCTAGTATATTAACAATATAGGCTTTTTATTTAATAGTATTTATTGTCTGCAGTTGCGCGCAAGGTGATTACCTGAAGGTGTACTCTGAAGGTGGCGTCCATGGCCCTGGGCCTCCTGGCGTGAATGAGTATTCTGCGTGGTCAAGGGTCCTGTGTGGAAGTCGAATAGATGCCCCACCAGCACTGTACTCCCACGGACCTCTACTAGTTTTAGAATTCCATTCTGCAACAAAAGCAACCAATGCTACAGGTTTTGTTGGGAACTACAGGTTTATAGATAGAAGTAAGTACTTTAGTATTTAATATGGTCTATAATATTTTTTTTTTAATTTTCTTGTATTTTTTTTTGTCCAGTGTCAACTTACTTATCTTTTGACTTAAGTTATGATAATGTTGTAAAATTATGTACTATTTTGCTAAAATATATTAATATTATTACCCCAAAAAAACAACTGATAACTAGCAACTTTAACTTAATAACTTCAAAATCTTTCAAGCGAAACTGAAAATTATTACCAATTTGTTACACTTTTATAATAAATGCTTATCATTTTATTCCATTCAAATGCCAGTAATTCATTCAATTAAGTTGTTATATTTTATTTAGTTGGTATCATCAATTCTTATTAAAGTCACTTTCAGTCTCATCCAGAGCTGTCTGTCTCTGTCCATTCCAATCAGCGTTTGGTTCAGTTGCCGTAAATATATCAATTAATTTTGCTAATGCGCTAAATGACTCGAAAGATGGCTCTACGAAAAACAAATTATCTAAAAAGATTTCAAATGTTTTGATAAATAAGTGTGCTTTAATGTTTTTGCTCTAAAATTTTAATCGAAATTATCTTGATCTTTAAAATTCCTAACGGTATAAAATTAATTTATCTACTGGACAACAAACGCTTTTTATGGAACGCACAATTGATGTAGCAGCAAACCAACCAATACATAAATAGGAGTTTTAATCAAGGAAATAATGAAACTCAATCAATCATAATTGAAATAACTTTAAAACAATATCATTTTTGCTATAATTACGAGACACATGACATCGAAGTATAAAACAAACTATGTAGTAAAAAATATTACTCTGGTAAACTTACAATTACACACTTAATTACGAGTAAAGAATGTACAAAACCTAGTCATTTCATTTCACTGGAAAATGTTTTATTTTATTTTCAAGAACAATATAATCACAGACATATCTATCTGTTGTTCTATAATTAGTCGCCGAAACGTACTATTGAATTTCAGATATCTTAAAAAATATAATTCAAATTACGGCTAAAATTTGTTTACTTTTTGAACGAATTATTTTAATCTAATTTACTGTAGAACGTTTTACGAAACAAGACCGAACTTTTTACTCACATATTTGAGTCATATCAATCGATACCTGAAGTTTTCCAATTTATTAAACTTGTGTGTTCTAGGAAATTTTGAAACAGATGGCGTGCGGGTTCCCGAGACATGGTGCGATTACATGTTTCATTCGCAACCGAATAGACCCGCTCATGGGAAATTGTACAGTCCAAGGTATCCGTCTAGTTACCCTAGCAATGTGAGGTGCACGTATCATTTTAGTGCAAGGTATGTAATATTTAATAGAACATTGGTAAAGTACAATTATTCAATTAAAGCATTTGTTCGCTTTTATGTCCTGCCGTACCGTTTATTTCTTTGTGACAGTCATAGTAATTCAGATCACCTGAATGACAAATTTGAGTGCCAAAATAAAAATGACAAAATGTCAGCCAATAAAGCGATCGACGACTTTGAACAAAAAATAAATTCTAAGAGTCAACCTATTGTTTGCACAATAAGAAAACAAAATTTGTAATCATACTAAAATTTTTTATTAGCCTATAAGCCAAAGACGATAGCTATAAGCCAAGCACGCACTTCTTCAAAGTCTAATCCAACAAGCTAATAAGATTAAAACAACGGTTGTAACAACTGAAAGTTGTTTGGAACATACTAAAACATAACTTACTATTTTAGGCACAGCGAAAGGATCAAGTTAGTTTTCGAAGAATCATTCCTTCAGAAAGGCGACGAGAGGTATTAAGAACTTCTTAGATACATTACGTAAGAGTATCAAAATCCTGAATTTATTGACGTCAATATTAATAACTGAACGAACACTTTGTTGAACATTTTCATAAAGATGATTTGTAAAATTATACTTGAGTGGGTTTGTTCGCTTTCATAAAGTAGGTACTTATTTTCCTAAATTTTATATTAAAAATAATGAATGCCTACAACAAGAAATATTAAATCCGTATCCGTGAAAATATCTTATATTTTTTTATTAAATATATAGCTATTTAACTAATTAGGTATTATTGTTGATGCATTTTTGCCATGTTAGAATAAGTTCATCGATATCTTTGCAGAAACATTGAAATCCCGTGAAAATACTTGTCTCAAGGATCACCTACAATTGCTCTGCGTTCGTAATATTTAAGACTGGATTCGATAAACTCTTCCAAGCAAAAACTTTTTGATAGCCAAGGTTTCTTACATTTAATGTTCTTCGACTTTTAATGCTCGTAATAGTACTTTCCAAAAATATTAACAATGCTAATCTCATACTTTGGCTACTTTAAGTTCATATTTTATATCTGCAGTAGATAAAGTAACAATAAATTCAGGATTTTCATACACGATCCTCTCATAACGCCTTCTTTTTCCTTAGCCTATTGGTGTTATAACTTTTCCACTTTTCAGTTGCTTGAATCGTGCCGACATCATAAAAGTGTTCGATGGACGTACTTCGTCGGCACCAGTGCTAGCCCTACTATGTAATGAACTCGTTGGTAAGTCATTAGATTACCATGAAGGTTGAATAGAAGACGTCTGGAAGTTTATTGATCTAAGTTTTACGCAAAGTTATTGTACTAGTTTTATATTTATTTGTTTGTTATACTTGCTCTTAAAAACTTTTTTGTTTTAATTTTATTATACTATTGAGGTATATTTTGAATTAAAATTAAAATTGAGTCTTTGACACCTTATTAACATCGAAAATAGATCACATAATTCTCTGTCCACCTTGCTGGTAAAATCACTTCCGTGAAAAATTCACAGGAAAATATTTTTGATAAAAGCTAAAATAATATTTATATAAGGTAAGAATTGGGAAAACATAAATACGGTTTCAGCACCACCGAAATTTGACAATTAATTAGAATTTTCAAAGACAAAACGAAATAGAAGATTAAATAGAAACTTCAAAGATACATAATGGAAACCTCAGCAGTCTGGAGTTAGTTCCTTACTTAATTATTATATTAAGTATAAATGTATTAATAATACAAACAATACAAAATACGCTGCACAATGTTACAGCGGAGTAGAGATAAGCTATAGTTTACACTAAAAAGCGATCCGTCACCGCCGAAACATACGATTTTAAACTGAACAACGTGCATACTCTAAAGTAATTAGGCTTAATATTGTTTTACACGTTAGCAAATATGTTAGTGGAAGATTTTCATTAAAAATAAATCTCTATATGACTTGTATCTCAACGGTAGAATGTCGAAAACTGAAAGACTTGGGATGGGACTGTTTTGTCGTCCTGATAAAAATCGTATATATTTATTAGCCGCGTAAATATGTAGTACCTATAATAAAGAAATTGTATAGAATATAATTATATTGGAAACAAGCACGTGTATTTAGGTACAATAGACAAATTAGGTAAAATATCATTTATTTTACACGCTTCTAACTATTAAAGAGTATATTAAAGAAGCATAAAAGTTTAACTATTCCATGAACGATCGCAGGCTTTAACGCGATGAAAAATGTGTTAAAACCGTACATGGTCTGTCTGCTTGCCAAGTTTTTCCAAATCCGTTCAACGGTTTACGTGATTGAATAACAAACAAAGTTGTTCTACCTGATGTTTTCACAAATTTAAACATTTGTAATAATAATTGACGCTTTCGTGCCTTTTTTCAACTATGTAGAGATCTGGTTTGATACCAACATGTTACATAAAACGTTTACTATGACCTTCACAGCTCGATTGCTAGTGAACTAGTAATCAGCCCTCTCAGTACACTATTTGTAATAATTGTTATAAGTATATTACAAGCGAAACCGATGGCTTACCATATTCACTAAGACACGAAGAGGTGTTGGTGTGTTAATATGGTTAATCGCCCAGCGAGACCGACCTCGAAAAGCTAGTTTAACTTCTAAGTATTTGTACTTAGCTAAATACACAACAGTTTAATAATCTAATACAACAATTTATTAATCCTTAATAAATAGTTTCACATATTTACCCCCAGTTTCTGAAAGTCTGATTAACGAAAAATTAACTAATCACCCGTTAACTCTCATGTGGAGTACTAATTGGATTGCTAAAAGCATGAATAATTAGTTTACGTGATTAAATCAAACTAATTATTCATGCTTTTAGGTAATTTACATGAGATTTAACAGGTGATTAGTTAATTTTTCTTTGATAAGCCGTTCAGAAACTGGGAGTTAATGTTAAAATAATAATAGATACACCCAGGTGTTAAGCTATTAAGAAAGCAATTATACTTTTTTTATAGATCAATCAATATGAATACTATAATCGCAACCTAAATTCGAATAAAATTCTGTACACCACGAATAAAATACCTAAAATACCTTCACGATTACATAACCAAAGTAAATTGAAATGCCCCACATAACTATGCAAAAAGCCGCTTTATTGAATACTTGTTGAATCGTTTGAGTTTTTACAGCCAGGTAGTAATATTACTTTTGAACTCTTAACATAACATATAATCAGTATGATTTTTGTTCATGAACTTACTACTGCCGCGGTGGCAGTGATACTGTGTACAAACTATTATTCAGAGGTCTCGGGTTCGATCCCTGGCACGGGTAAAGTAATCTTTTTGTACAGGAATTCTCAATACCTATTGCCCGTAGTCTAGAATTATGTTCGGTAAATGGCAGCAGTCTTGCGCTAAGAAGCAATTAATTTTTAAATTTAAATTTTTCTTTAATTAACGATAATTATAGTACCCAGTATACTTAGTAAAACGTGGCTGTTGTTGGCGGCTATCGCATCATTTTATAATTTTTGTTATAAAAAAAAATAAACTTATTAAAAAACTCCAATTCTTTTTTCAAATTATTTCCTTTATTATTATTCTTTTTTCTTATTATTCTGAATTATTTTTGGCATATCACTTTTGGTTATAACATAAAATTATTTCTCATATTACCTAAGTAATATGTGTGTGGTTGAAATACTACTGCAAATTTTACATCCATTCGATATTACGAACATGTAACTTAAAAAATATGAAAACGACGCGAACTATGGCAATGGTTCTCTTTGCTTGCTTTTCATGTAAACGTTTAGGTTTCCATTTATACCCATTTGTACGTTCCATGGCGCATAATTGGAAATCATACAATTCTTCTTAACAAGGTTTTTCGATTAATTGAAACGACATTCCCGTTGTAGTCTTTGTTCTTTAATTAACTTACGGAAATTGTAAATGAATGTTGAAATTGCAGAAAACAATTTTAATTTATTTCTTTTGAAATTGCTAGTGCTGCTAGCATTGAAAATTATATAAAGTTTATTTTTAAAATTAGCTTCGTGCCAGTAAGTTACAGTTAAAGTATTAATAATTGACGGTAGTAGATCCACGCTGGTTTCAGTATAAATGGGCCGGATCGTCCGGGGAAGTACTACCCTCTCATAGAAGATCGACTTAAGAGTAGTAGTATCCTTACTACTGCGTTTCGTTCGGTGAATGAGAGTGCCGGAGGCCCAATTTCCCCCCTTTCCTCTTGCCTCACCTCCCTCATTCCCTTCCTCTAACCCAGCCGCCACAGTGGAGGCCACCATACCAGCAGTTAAGGACGATAGCTTTTGGTATGGTGGCCACCACTTACCATTAGGCGGGGTGGAGTCACTTTGGTAGGCTAATATATATAAAGCGTAGCGTGTAGATAGCTAATAGGCTAAAGGTTTGTAAGATTAAGGCTCTGGTCCGCGCCAGTCCGTGATAATACGATGTTTTAAACTATATCAACGTCCTTCGTGTCAGATTCCAGGTATACGAACACATACGATTATTTTTATGCTTAGTCAGAAGTTCGAGAATTAGTTTGATTTACTGGTATATCTGGTGAATATCGATATTAGACGATGTCTCCACCTTTCAAAATTTATGATTTGAAATATTATTATCATTGCAAAACAGCTCAAATTTTTCAGTCAAATAGTGTTGTGGAACAATAGCTAATAAGCTACAAAATTGTACCTTTATTTATTTATTTGTATATAACAAAAATTTTACAAACTATGATAGGCTTTCTTTAGATCTAGTTAGCGCTGTGTAATTTGTCATCATACTAGCTCGCACCACAGGGCATGGCCTCTTATCTTAAAAAAGACATGATCCTCACGCTTACTCAAGGCGGATTGGTGATTTCAGACTTATTTTGTGTGTATTATTTTGATATTACTATTATCATACTAACGTATAATGTATTGTGCAGGTTACGAGATTCTGTCAACAGGACCAGATTTATTGATCCAATTTACTGCGAACTCCAACATGCCAGGCCAAGGATTCAAAGCCCGCTACCAGTATCAAATGGACGACAATTCAAATCCAGGTTTAGTAAGCATGTCATAATAGTGGTAATATATATTTTAGCTTTTGTGATGTATGTATTTAAATTGAATTTCATCTATCTATTTATAGTATATAGTGATAGTGAATTAACGAAGTTGCTGTGTAGTCTGCATGCTTCAAGAATGTTTAAATAGTGTCACTTGAAAAGTAATTGCAGAGGAGAATATAACCAAAAATTAACTGGAACAAGAATCAGAACTTTTTCATCATTTAATTTGAAGAGACTTAAATTTTATTATCATCAATCAATGAAAAAAGTATTGTTGCAGGACGTTGAGTTGCTTAAAATACTTTCTTGTCTTTAAAATAAAGAATATAAAGCAGATTTTAGAAAAAAACAATGCATAGAATATAATTTTTATAATTTCATAAAACTGAGATTTTACTAAAAGTTTCATTATATTTTATGTACCAAAAATATTATTCAAATTCAAAGATCTTATTACCAAGGAGTTGAAGACATTAATATTAATTATGAAATTTGAAATTACATAACAGTATCTATGATTTCCCAACAGACAGACATCTAAATAGTTTCATAGCAGCAATGAAATTAATGCTCTGTGGTTTCTAGTTACAAACAGTTGAGGCGATCGTTTGTTCTGCTAATATTGCCAAGACAGAATTCGTTTAAATTGTCTAAGTTAAATTGTAATAAATGTCTTTGTTGTTTTCAATTTCGAGGAATTAGTCAGTTCTATTAGTAATTGTTGATAGTTATATAGATTAATTATAGTTTCGTCTCTTGACAAGTACTTAAATTGTAGAATTTCATTTGTTTTTAGTTATACTTTCAATTGCATGGTAGAAATTAGCTTTCAAGTTAAGTGTAAACAAAACTACATAATCATTACAAGTCATTGTGATTGTCAAATATTTAATTTGTACCTTATTTAGAACATTTGTAGTAAACATAGAACAGAACAGCCCTTTTTGTTGGCGACCCTTACACTACGTTTACTAATCAACGTAGCGGTGAGCCATTAAATGCAATCCGTTCTGTAGCGATATTTATGGTTGACCTATATTAAGCTGTAAAGAACTTCAAACTGAGGCTCAACAACATAATTTGGCCAATAGATATTGTTTTTCAAGACTCATATAATATTTATTTACTAATTTCTGCAATTTTCATCTTTATTCATTTGTGACACTGATACAAATCTAATAACGTAATACCGAGATTGTGAGTGGCAAATAAATATTGTTTCTGTGACAAGAGATTAATATGTTGGAACACATTGCTCAGATATTAAATGATAAAATAATTATTACACAAAGACAGTCATCTTTGTTGCCCAGTGGGGCGTGCGATTATTCTCACACGGGTAAAAATTGAGTGATCTGTAAATTTTGTGACGTTCGTGACATAGGGTCTCTTCCCTATAGCGTGAATTATTTCTTGTCAATAATAAAATTGTTCATCAAAACACAATCCACGTTTTTTCATCCTCTCTCAAATTCTTTTTCAAAATAACCATCTTATCTATTCGACTCATTTTCAAACCTTTTATTGTAATTTAATTCTTATAGCTATATAAACGAACATTAATAATTATGAATCCCTTTCGCAGATGGAGATTCTAATAAGAAATCAAGTACGGCTGAGGGCATATCCGGCTTAGGGCCGGCTGTAAGCGCCGCGAGTAAGTATTAAAATAATGCCTCCATTTAAAAACTCCTTGCCAGCGTTTTGTTAGTAAAATTATCTCTTATATTAAAATCCGAGTGCTTTATAACGTGAAAATGGCAAAAAGGTTTTTGGCATATAAATCAATAGCAAATTATCTACCTTGAATGTTACCAAAATAAGTATTTTTATACGTTATAGGTATAATTTTAGCTAAAAAATCTTTAAATGCCGTAACTCGGCTAATGCTTTGGGAGATGTCTATGTCCAGCAGTGGACTGCCGTAGGTGAATAACAATGATGAATCTATGTTGTTGCAAATTTGCCAAAATTGTTCTGACTTTAGTAAAATTTTAAACCTATTCGGTATATGCTTTACTTATTTGTGGTCATATTATTTTTAGGAATAAGCTTCCAGGTAGTATTTATAAACACTGTAAGTTTATTTTATAGTCAACATTTATGACAATTTGTACATAACGGGTGCCCTAGTATTGCTTTTAGTTTTGGATAGCCCACTAATAACTACTACATGGAATCAGAACAATAATAAACCGTATTATGGGTATACTCGTATCAACCTGACGCATAAAACTTAAGGACGCGTAATTTAGACAGCTATTCAAAGTTATAGTTTAATCTATTGTCCTTTAAAAATGTCACCTTCATAGATGTCAATACATAATTTCAATAAAGTGTAGTGAAAAATTGTCTGCAGTCGTGAAAATTTACATAAAAAATAGAGTAATAATATACGCTAAGTATATGTAGGCTTTAGTAGCTACACTTTTCTAATTTGGATTCGTGCTGTAAAACGTTAATAAGACTATTGACTATATTTTTGTCTTTTTTGATGTGATGTAACCCTTGGGGGGTTTATTAGAAAAACAGGATTTGAAAATTGGTAGTGTAGAGTTTTAAGCAGAGAACTTACGTAAGAGTGGCGAGAAACAGCATTTTGAAGCAGCAACAGGGTTTCTATTAAAAAAAAAAATTATGCAGATATTTTTTTTTTATTCTTGGCCACTATAATATTATTATATTATATTTCTGAAGTTGCTAATCCGCCTACTCAAACAAATTTTTCAAGAAAGAAAGAATATATATAAAAACCTAAAACTTTACTATTTTGGAAAAACTTAAGTTACTTATTCGCATGTAAACTAATACTTTACGCCGATATTCCAGACGACAGGTAGTACTTTCCCAGTCATTCCGACCTATTCATGCTGAAACCAGCAGGAATTTACTACCGTATGTCAATCTCAATAGACAAGTACCCTTCAATAAGAACCAAATGTGAAATAAAACATACTTTCAGCTTCATCTTGCCACCAAGTACTAAGCAGTGATAAAAGTAAGACGGGTAAATTGACATCGCCCCTATATCCGATGCCGTACCCACAGAAAACGCAGTGTCACTACGATTTTCTGGCGAGAGGAAGGGAACGAGTCAGACTTGTGTTTGAAGACTTTAGCTTGCAGCGAATATCAGAACATATAATTGAGTAAGTATTAATAAAATTAAGACTTTTAATAACCCTTTTATTACAATAGTATCTACCTAATATGAAATAATTACATATAAAAAGGTTAGGTATGGATATAATGTATAAAAAGCCAGCTTCCCTCAAAATTGAGTTCTTGAATATATATTTAACTAAGTAACTACTTTAAATGTCAGACAGAATTTTTATTTCGCCGTGTAGCTGATATTTCTCTTTAACTCTTTAGAAGTATAAAATAGAACAGAAAATCTTGAACTAAGATGAATATTAATGCTTAATTAACATTACCTTACAATGGATATATCTTCAAAGAAAATAAAACATTGTAAAAGATATAGCGTAAACAAATTCACTTTGTTACAGTTGCGAGAGTATGGATTCTCTCGACGTATTTTTGTATGTAGATGGTCGTCTCGAAAAGATGGCATCATTTTGCGGCAACGACATACCAAAGCCAATAATGTCGAATGGACCGAAGTTATCTCTTGAATTCCGTGGAATGTACTCATCGAGACACGCCAGGGGTTTTAAGATATCATATTCTTTTGTTGAAGGTACATTTTCTTTTTATCTTAATTTTGTATGTTCGGTCATGCATTGATATTGTGGCCTGTATTTGATCGGTACAATAAGATTAGGGTTTTATGATCGGGTGAGTTGTCATATATTTTGTTGCCCATCATCTGCAAGCAGTATGTTCCTTTTCCTTATTAACTCTTTAATCCGTCACTGGTTCGATAAATGTCCTCTTTAGTTCTAAATTTACGAGTATTTTTTGATCTTTACTTAGTTATGGACTTTTTACTATACTTGTAATAGTTTTGTGTTTTTATAGCTGTTGTTTTGTTATTGTTGTTTTGTCTAGAACACTCGTAAATAACTATAAAATAAAACACTTTTGTATTACTGTCAACATAATTAAATTATATTTTAATTAAGATTCAAATCATGTAAAACAAAATAAAACATTGGGGACACTCATTCACTCCACACGCAATTTATTGAAACTCATAATTGAAAAAATGTCAAAACAGTTTACGCTTGCAAAATTATTGCTATTACTGTATTATTCGGAATATTATCTGCTGTAGTATCTTGTTAGCATAGCAACAAAAGGACTTTCACATAATACAGTCTATAATGTTATCAATCATATACCTACTAGGCTTCATTTTCCAATAAGTACCCACAAAATATAATCTTTTCGAATTTCCTTACCCCTATTCAGTATGATCCGATTCGCCAGTTCATCATACCAAATGCGGCTTATATGCATCATTCGGATTCTTTTTGTGAATGCATTTCAAACATTTTGTATTCCGTACTTCATAAATGTAGATACTGTGTTGTAGTTTAGTATAATGTCCATATTGGTTTATGTATTCTATTTGTTATAGTGTGTAGATTTCGATTTACATTTCATTTTAACCGTTAAATTATCAAGTTACTTAAATGCTCTTTAACCGTTTTTATGATTATGATTTTACGTTCTTTCCACAAAATGAAAAAAAAAATTAAATACAAAATATGTTTTTAATTTTGACAGAAAAGAACAATCATAAAAATTCAACTTTCAGATTACGGAATCGCTACGGGGAGACAACTTTTAGAATTTCCATGTGCCTTCGTATTTAATAGCAGCGAGAGAACGAGAGGGGTGATGACGTCACCAAATCACCCTGGCCTCTATCCACGAGATACAGAGTGCAATTACTTCTTCTACGCGAACGAAAATGAGAAAGTACATTTACATTTCACTTATTTCGACGTCGAAGGTGTGGTTCCGTAAGTACATTTGAATACTATTAGGTTTAAGGAGTTCGAGAGCCTCATGACTATTCCATAGTAGCCTTAATCAGTTTTTTTTTGCAATGTGGTTCCTTTCGCCACAATTAAACCGAGTTTATTTAACTCCTTTTACGACAAGTTAATTTATTTTAGTTAGAAGCTACCTAAAATTTATTGTAATAAATTTAATTTATTCACTTTATCTTGCTGTATCGTTCTATATAGGACTTTACTAAAATATTAGTTTGTATAATTCGTTATAAATGAGTCACAAAAGTAGGCTGTTGCCACAAAATATTTTCTTTTTTAAACACGTCACACACATATTTATTTATTTTTGCCACACAGATGCGAAGCAGTATCAGCCAGCGATTATGTCCAATTTTCACATCAGATGATAGAAGCCCAAAGTCACAGATACTGCGGTCAAATTAAAGAGCTTCAAGTTACGTCACGGAAGAACTTCCTCAGAATAACATTCAGGTCTAACGATCGACTGGATGGTACAGGATTCAAAGCTAATTACATATTCGTGAGAGACTCCGAAATGAATAGCATGATTATGCCGAATTCCATAGATGAGGGTATGTGTATGACTAAGTACAATTAAAATATAAATAAAGTTTTAATATTAGATAAGATTAATGATCTACTACCACATTGCTGCCAAAGGTGACATATTTAGTTCTCAGAATGAATTCTAGGAGCTCTGTTACTTTTTACTTCAAAATTTTACAATGTCACCCGGTGAGACAAAATCACGTCAACTTATGGAACAGCTAGTGACACTCTCGTTAATCCGTAAATTATCATTTTATAAGGTTAATAAACTATAAAACACATTAATACACATCATGCAAAACCTAAATTTGTATGTGTAGTGTAGGTAGTGTTATAAATTATATTTATTAAACATGTTGCTAAAATTTTTAAGCTTCTGTATTTTATACCAAAGTAAGGAAACGTATAACAACTTAGCCCTACCTTAGTATAACGTTAAAGTTATTTAGTGTTTCACCGTGCACTCCAAGTTTTATGGCAGTCGTCGTCAGTACTAATAACTTTCACGTCTAACGCGCTCGGTGGCCGATTGCTGCGTGGTTAGTTGCTTGCGTTTAAATCGCAAGAACAACCGCTTTTTATATGATTTGAAGGGTGAACTAGACTTAATTTTAGTTTGTTTGGCTTAATTACGCTTGATATATATATGTTGTACTTTAATGTTTACCTGTAGGATCTGATCAAAGTATGTTATTACAACTTAACTGTCTTATATACAGTCACAATCGATACAGTAAAAACAGTGTTAAGACTGATTATATAAATAATTATAAGAAAAATACAATAACTCAGATAAACATAGAACTTTAACTTATACTCTATTCAAACTTATTAAAATTATTTTGATCAAATAATCAAAACACTAGTCGTATTGCCAGCAGCAAGTTTGCTGACCAAGGGAGAACTATGAAAAGAACAAGCAAGAAATTTGGGCCAAGCCTTTTCATCGCCAAATGGTTTTAATTTATTTAAAGTTTCTATAGCATGTTAAGTGGCCTAGTTAAACACCACGCTTCATAAAATACAATTGAGGTATTCATTATTTAAAAAAAGTAAGACGAGAGTTTTGTGTAATTAATTTATAGGATTATCGCTAAGCTGGCTTTCAAATCATCTTCGAATTTAGGTAAATATAGTGTCTCGCTTAGTGACTATTGCTTCAAATTGATTATGATTCTAAATTTTTTTTCATTTGTCATCACGACTTATACTAAGTGCAACAAAATTATCTCTTATTGTTATAAAAGAATGACATTCAAAGTCTAATTTAAAGTGAATTTTTGTGTAGTATCATGCAATACTCATCTTTTATGGTTTCCATATCGATTCTTATCCCCTAAAGAGAAGGAAGTTTTTGTTACACATTGTATAGAAACATTGCAAAACTTAACACCTTTGAGACCACCTCGGTGTCAGTCCTATTGTTTGTCACGCCACAATGTTCTCAGGGACTATTAGTTTCGGCGATGTCTTTGGTAAAAGTTTTGTAAAACTTTTATTCTTGTGGCCTTTGATGGATGACGGATTCTAGATACCTACATAAATGTACGTAGATAACAAATTATTTCACGCATTATTTATATGTAGTTTTAATTTATATATGTGTACCTTTCAAATAATTCTTTCAAATATACGGGCATCTTTTTATTTGTAAAAAAGAAACCTGGACTCTTGGAAGGCTTACACGGGACACAGGCCCATATTAAATCCATACTATAGCAGTATAAATATGATATGTCTGCGGTACTCGTAAGTGAAGTCTTATTACAACTTATGAAATCTAATGAGTGATTTCATAATGAGAGAGAGAATGAATTAGCCCAGAGCTATGGAGTTGGAGGTTCGGTGGACTGATTTTCTGATGCTATGTGTTAAAACGTCGTCTGCCTTTCTTTCTTAGCCGGGATATATTTACGAGAAACTGGGCAGACGGTGACTCACCTTTACACTAGATAGGCCTCTTATACAACCCACATAGACATGACAGCCGACAGGCAAGAAGGTAACACCGTAGTGTGCTGCTAGGAGCGTCGAGCGATGCGGCGTCGGTTTCACTATCGCGGTTCTCAGACCCGGTGTGAAATTTCGTATATTTTATCCTGAGCAATTTTGTCTAGATAAATTTTGGTTAAAAAGTAAAAAAAAAATATGATTTTTTGGGGGTTATGATAGGTAGCTTACACTTTTATAATATAATACACATTATTTTATATATCTAATAGTTCTAGAAAAGAGCTTAAATAAATTAATAATAGATCTTTATCACCTTAATGTTGAAAGAATAGAAACATATTCCTCTTGGTATAATATATGATGAATGGTATTATACGCAAAAATGTCCATAGTTAGGTTGCTTTGATTTTACGCCATTATAACCAAACAAATACTGAAATGGTATTGCAAGATGAATTGGCTCAGAGGATACGATTTGAGAAGGGATGTCCCATAGGAAGAGATTAAATAAACTATCTTTTATCCCCGTCCCATATATCATTAATGACATCTGTCATGATAACAGAAACCTACAATCATGTATCTATAGAATTGTTCCACAGGACCTGTGTAAATTACATTACACAGAAACGAACCAAAAATGAGGAATTTAACTTTAATACGTAGACATTATTTTGTTTTATAATTATCTAAACTAGTATTATAAAGATAATAGATTTGATTTTTTGTATGTTTGTTTGTTTGTTTACAAATCTACGTTACCTATTTAAAAACTATTTCTATTATCTTATCTATAAACTTTTGATACCAAAGCACAGCAGACGTCTAGTTACAAAACTAGAAAGAATTATTGAAATAGTTTTATATTTCTACAGGACTACAACAAAGGATCAACAAAAACTGCAAAGGATTATTGAAATAATTTTATCACAGTTTAAATAATTTAGTATTCGAATATTTTCGTCATCCTTGCACTTTTCTGCTCAATAAAAACATGAAAGTCTTTACCAGTGTATGAGTTTCCTTCCAAATTTTAATCCGGATAAAAGCATCTTACACGAAGCCACTATGTACTCATAGGATAATTTAAAGTTTTTCTAGGACGGAATTTACCATTCTTAAATCTCACTGGCTGCTTACCAAGAGGAAAGTAATTTCAGTAGGCTAATAAAAAAATATAATTAATGTAATTTTGTTCCAGGTACAACTAGCTGTATATCAAAATTATTAATTCTGGTGTGTTTGTGCGATGTTGTGTGGAACATCAGATAAAGTATAGAACTTTGTACTGTCGAGACGATTTGAAATAAAATGTAAATATTATTAAAATATTTTTATTTACCTTTAGTAGTTATTATTACCAACCGTCTGCGTGAGGTAAGTATAATAAACATCATCCTTCAGAAGAGACTTATGTGCTGCTTTATCAACATGCATTGTCAAGTTTTGTTATAGATTAACAAAATCTGTCACTCACTGTACAATTCTTATTAATTTTGTTAATCACATTTGATTTTGTAAATTCCGCTGTATCTACATACGAATATATTGTCCCAGCTAATTATATTATTAAGAAGACATGAGCAGTGATCACTCCGCTTGCTCAAGGCTAATTAGCGATTTATACACGTACTTATTTGAATAAACACTAAATTACGATATGAAAATATGACGATCGAAAACGCTTTCAATTCATTACTCACGCATGTCTCGCAAAAAGTAAAGAGAGCAATAATATTATTTAATGTATAATAAACTTGTACGAGCTGGCGATGGTATAGTATAAACTAGCTGGTTTTAACAAATACATTTCTGATGCGTCCATCATGCTTGTAGTATCATTCCATCTACCCTGCCCAAGTTTCTACATGCCTTTGGGAGTGAGGTTTATGATGTCTAAATATTTGATACGATAAACCGCTACGCATGTGCAGTTCTGACGAGTTTGTGCAATCATCTCCTCCGTAAGCATGCAAATTCCACAAAGCAACGCACTGTGCGGAGCTTGCATGCGTCTGTGAAATCTAAGTTGAAAAATGAAACTGTATAGAGCTAAAGTTTTCTTAATTTAGACTTTTTGACATCGATACTACGACGACTACCAAGGACTTCATTTCCACTCAGGACAAATTTAATAATGGTTTTAAAACTATTACTTTCTATGTCAAACAAACTGAGCAAAGACACGTATCCATGGGTTGTATATTTATAAAAAGTCCCTGACAATTCTGCGTGAAGGTTACCGTTTAAAGGATATGGTATTCGATGGATGAGGTAGTGATATTGATAAATATTTTTATATTCAATATGTGTTGTGACTACGGTCCTAAGCACACTTGATAAAAATCATTGCCTACTGAGGCAATGGCGGCATAGTTAAAAAAAAACGAATATTGTATCGGCCACTGATTCTCTCTCCCTTTGTCCACAATACGGGCATATCAACACACGCTAAATAAAAAGTACTTATTAAATGTCCCTTTAATGTTGGCACAAATATTCTATTACTTATTTTGCGCTGTACTAAAAGTATAATGTTTACGCGACGTAACGTATCGCTTCGCTCTTCTGTCCTTTTAAATTCACGTTCTAATGTATCAGTGCTCAAGTCACGTAGAAATCGAGAGATTGGAGTCAAACTTAACGTCGTTTTAGGACTTTGCAACTAAATATAAATGTATATTTTCTTTTGAGTTTGTATACTCAGGACTTGACAAATAGGGTCGTAAAATGCCTCAAAAAGTAATATAAATCTTTAGTGTCTTTTAAGGTTTTGAGTGTCGGATTTTATATTATATCCGCATTTACTGGCCTGTTGGTCTAGTGGTTAGTGACCCTGACTGCTAAGCCGGAGGTCGTGGGTTCGATTCCCACCCAGGACAAACCTTTGTGTGGTGAGCATGATTGTTTGTTCTGTGTCTGGGTGTAATTTATCTATAATATGTATGTATTTACAAAAAAAAAAATGTATATAAGTAGTATATCAGTTGTTTAGTACCCATAACACAAGCAAATATAATTGCTTAATTTGGGACTAGATGGCGCTGTGTGAATGTGGTAGAATATTATTATTATTATTATTATTATTTAAATAATCAACACAGTACTATTAATGAATGTTGCAAATCAAATAGTTTAACAACATTTTGTCACATGTGTTTTATTTAACACAACAACACAACACAAGTTGCAAAAGCAATATTTATTGAACTGCGTTATTTTTTCAAATTTTTCGATACCATCGACTTGATACCGTTTTCTATACAGTTCTCTAGTTTAGAATAACCAGCCTATCTCTTTTCGTGGGCAGCGCTTTCTACGTACTAAGTAAGTATCACCTTACTGCGGTTATCAATACGCCTACCAAGTCCGATAACTACGACAAACTTTTCCCTTTGAAAGCTTATATCCAGTAGAACGCCTACAAGTTAGTAGACAAAAATGTATATAATATACATTATTATTACATACATTTATATTTAAATTGCTTAAAAAGAAACTTGTAAAGCAATCTAGAATTTGCACAGTTGTCTTCAGAATCTTTACATCTACTATCAATATCAATTTCTGACTTTAATTAACACAATTTCTTTTGAAACAAATTGTCAAACTAAACTTTTCATAACTAAAATACAGGGCGAATGCAGCTTAACTATGTAATATTATAATACTGTTTTGTTATGCATAAAACTATGTTAATTCCATTTGGTTACTACACAATCGCCTCTAGCACGAAGGCTCTGTCAAACCTTTTGTTACCGACACAGGTCGGACTTCAAAGTTTGCATATTATTATTACGGACATTCTAGCAACATTTTGTGACACTGTTCTTGTATATCTGTGCATAATGAAACCAGGCTTTGACACAATCCAATACTTATTGAAGCGTTTATACATAAAATGTTATATTAAGTTAGTTACTAATCTTTACTTTATGGTAGGAATCATAACTTTTGTTTAATACCATTTTTTACCGGGGATAATATATTATGACACTAATAACCAATAACTTTACTAGATGAAAGCATATTTTGAAGCCAAAATGCTGAGCGCAGAGGTAAGTGTTCTTAACATGGCTAAGGGATACTTCACGTCATCGTAACGGCTTATGCTGTATAAAGCACCAATTTAGCCGTGTATGGAGTACTCCTCTCATCTCTGAGCATAAGTCATCAAATACCAGGTTGTTGTGGCCGTCCTTCAACGATCTCTATTAGCCCAAATACGTCAACTGCTGGACACGATAAAGAGCAAAGGCTTCGCTTACATGCATAACTCATTTGCGATACAAGAACTTTAAAATAAATTTTAATAACTTGATACTATGTGAGAGTACCTATCTATAAGCCACTATGTGAATTAAAAGTAATTGTCAGACAACATTTCTTAAGCAAATGTTACTAGACTATTAACATAAAACCAGAACATTATACCTACTAAATCTATTATTATTATTTGTTTTATTGCCGACAGTTGCTGACGAGCAAACAGCCACATGTCGCTCATGGACGACTCAGAGTCCCTAGCATTGCTCCTGCAATGCCAGAGACTCTGCGAAGCCGCTACCTATCGTGATGGAAGTGGGGTAGAAGAAATGATTGAAGGAGGTGAGGAAAAAGTAAAGGGGATAAATTGGGCCGTCGGCACTCTCACTCACCGAACGAAACGCAATAGTACGGATACTATTACCCTTACGTCGATCTTCTATGAGAGGGTAGCACTTTCCCGGGCAATTAATCGATTTATCTACTTATAAAAAACGTACCTATGTATGTCTTAACGGGTTGTTTGTTGTGTACTTGTTTTAGTGTTGAATTATTAGTATTGCATATGCGATACTAAGGCTACTTACTGTGTTGTACTGTGGCTACAGTGGCCTGAAATAGTAAACCGTCGGTGTGTTTGACACCTAAAAAAAGATAAAAAGTCACAATTTATATCGCTTCTCTCATAATATTCACTAAAATGATATTTAAAATGTTATACAAAACAACTGTCTCCTAACTATGTGATTGTATCTATAAAAAAATAAAACAACAGATAAAAAGGGATATAAAAACATGATTTTCCTTTACAAATCTTTAGACCTCTTTATTTTGTTCTTTTATATTTTTAACTTTACTCTGGCTATAAACTACTAGCAATTCGGAGCGCGGTTTCACCAGCTTAAAGTTACATGTATGGTTACTGCACTGCTACCGTTGCTCGTAGTGTGATGTTACATAGCCTATAACCTTCCTCAAGAGTTGCTATTAAAAGCAAAAATAATTATTCAAACCCGACAAATAGTTGTAGAGATTACAACGTCCAAACAAACTTTTCCGCTTTAAATATTTAGTATAGATGAATAGACACGTGAATATTTTAGGGTTTACGAACTCTAATACTGAATCTGCTGCGGTAAGTTATTATGGAAATGAATCTTTGGAACGATCCGAAACTTCGATTTGTAAGTTATGAAACGTTTTAAGATTTATATTGAATTTTGTTAAGCTTTACTGCTTTTATGGATGTGAAAACTTGTTCTAGAATTTCATAGATTTGTTTTAGTTGTTAATGTAAGATTTCTCGTGATAAGAAATTTGAGAAAAAGTAAATAATATTATTCTATCATAAACAATAATATATACTTCCACATAGTCTCACCCCATTACAGAACTAGTCTACCTCTGTATTATTTAAATAGCTTTGGCTTCTGCCAGTGCTAATTTTCAAAATCAACAATCATTTAATACAAGTGATGATCCAGCAGTTACTTACTAGTTCTTATTTTTTATTTCTGAAGAGAATGCTGAAATGATAATTATAAAGGTTTATATTTTTTGAACATTGTGGAGGATTTCTAGGACCACATAAATCAGGGTAGCTAAAATGAGGTTTTTACTCAGGTAAATTAATAATAACATAACTAAATTACATAGGTACGAGTATATTAAACATTAAAACAAAATACATATATGGAAGAATGAATTGAAACTTATATCTTGAAGCAAAAGGTGAAGCATTTTCTTTTATTTTAAAACCATGTAATGTTTCGAACTGAAATTGATACTGCATTAAGTCGACGAACTTGGCGCAGTATCCTGATATTTATTAAGTGATTATGTGGTTAATTTCAACATTACGAAGCAACAAAATATTAATTTATGTGTATAATATCTTAACCATAATTTCAACCGATAAACGCCCTAATTGCTACCCTTGGTAGGCGGTATATGTACATAAAAAGAAGGTTTTATATTTTAAACAACATTACAGGAACGATTTCAATTTGTTTAGATTTTCTTAGATTTTTTTTATATTATAGCCTACCAAAGTGACTCCACCCCGCCTGATGGTAAGCAGTCAGTGGAATCCAGAAGTGGCGGCCACTATACCAAAAGCCATCGTTTTAAACTGCTGGTATGGTGGCCTCCACTATGGCGGCTGGGAATGGGGTTAGGGGAAGGGAATGAGGGAGGTGAGGAAAGAGGAAAGGGGGAAATTGGGCCTCCGGCGCTCTCACTCACCGAACGAAACGCAGTAGTACGGATACTACTACTCTTAAGTCGATGTTCTTTGAGAGGGTAGTACTTCCCCGGATGATCGGCCCATTCATGCTGAAATCAGCGTAGATCTACTACCGTATCTGACCGATTAGATTTTAAAACTGTAAGTAGACGAGTATATATCATTATGTGAATATGAAGGGACGTTACTAGACGTAAAATGAGTGCTATATAAATTTTATTAACATGAAAAATCTTTCACTTACGAAAGCTACAACAACGTTTTACTTGAACGTCGAGTGCTTATTTCTTTACTTAGACACTTAGCTAGCTTTATCGCCTTCTATCACAATACACACGCTAACCAATACGTTCGAGTTTTAAAGGATATTATATAGTTTAATGATGTCAAAATTTACCTAAAACCTAGACGAGAATATTAATAGAAATTGCATAGCGTTTTTAATAAAACTTGGGTGCCTAACATGAAAGTCATCTGTGTCTGCGAAGAGTTTTTGTCGAAAAAATTTCAGTATTAACTCAAAATCTGGCAATAGACTTGATCTTCATAAACAAATTACCTGTTTAATTCCATACATATACACACATACATAGCTTCACGCCTTTTATCCCCGATGGTGTAGACAGGGGTGTTGAAACGTGGCTTGGGTGGGTTGAAACATTTAATTTTGAGTACCATGTAATAGGGTACGGGGCTTTCTCGACAGAAAAACCCAATATTACTTTATATCTCTGACCAGGGGATCCAACCTGAGACCTCAGCGTGGTAATCCGTACACAGTACCACCTCACCACAGAGGCGGTCCTATTTAACTCCATTTCAGCCATAACTAAAGTAACTAATTAAACGAACATAAAAAATAAGTTTTTTAAAGCAATAAATGACAGCGACGATTGAATTAACCTCAATAATAATTACTTTATTGCTTAGTCCGAAATTTGTAAAAGCAAAAACATAAAATTTAAAAATACTAAATATCCATCTTGCTCTCTATAGTATAGTGTCCCTACGTGTACGTGTCTAATGGACTGGGTTTTCTGTAAGTATACCTGTATTACTCGAGTCGTTAGTTGACGGGTACTGCGAGTGCATTGTGCTAACAGCTAATACTTGTTTTAGCTAGGGTACTTGCTGACTATGTTGAACTGCCCGAAATGTTTCTGTTAAAACTAGAAACGTAAGATACCATGAAATATTTTTTTTTCTTGACGATGCATAGCAGTTATAATAGATTACAATTTACGAACACATCTAGCGGCAAAACCAAACAAAAATAATAATAGATATTCACTCGTAGTTACTTTTAAATTACGCCTTTATATTTCACTTATCTTTGTAAAGATTTTATTAAAAATTTGGCTTTTGAATTATGGTGTTCTGTTTCAACCCGTTATATAATATCACTTCAGATTGAAGGTATGAGATTTTGCTCATTATGAAGCATTTTAACTAAATTTAATTTATAGTTGTAGCCTTATTTAGAAAATAGAAAATATCTACTGTTCGTATTCGTAGTAGGTTAAAGGTTTGGAATATTTCGTTGCACTGAGGTGTGTAAATAAGTTTATGTTTATCTAACCTGTTCGTTGCGTGGTTGCATCATTAAATTGTAATCTCTCGCGTAGGAATAGGTACTGCTAGACCAATATTGTTAGTTATATGTTATCAATCATGTAAGTGTATAATTCTGATTAAATATATTAAACATTGAATAGCCTATTAAAAATAGCTGCATTTATTTTAATAACTTTGACTGGTTTTCGTAAACATGTTGTTTTTTTTTATTTACACCTACATAAAGATTAAGTAAATATCTTATTCCGTCAGTTTCCGAAAAAAACTCCTACCTATTATTAATGACACCGAAAGCAAAACAATTATTTGTAGGTCACCGTTTATATTTTGTACTATGGTTTAAGGATAAGGGTGATTAACGAACTCTGACCAAATTACCTACTGGCTATATATTTTATGCGGTTGGCTGGCATTTGAAAGCCCTGCCAGGGTTTTTCAAGTGACCTTTTTCGGGATATTACCTTCTATTAAAACCATCAACCCGAAAGACTTCCCTGGTTAACAAAATTCTCTACCGAAGTCATTTAAATGTTTATTAAAACGTTCGAAAATAGAAATAACCCTAAAACTGTATTAACGTGACTAAAAGAGATTTAAAAGGCAGAGTTGAATTAATTTTATTGTCCCGGAATGGGCTCTCGAAATGTTATTCAATAATGTTTATAAAAACGACAATGTTTATTTGATAACATTGAGTTTGTGAATATGCCTACGTAGCTGTATATCTGTACAGTGTATACTGTATTATTATGCCCATTTCTATGGTATGTTACAGTAGTTGTACATGTGAGAGGGAAGGTATAGATACATACACAGCAACCGGCTATAATCGAAACTAATATTATAAAGCAAAAAGATATGATTTTTTTTTGTTTGTTTGTTGGGACGATATAACTAAAAATCTATGTTGCTGTTTTGAAAATTCTTTCACCTTTAGAAATCAATAAGTTCTGCGGGTAAAATAGGCTAATTATATTATGTTTAACATATTATTCCCAGTCATTATCAGAATTTCAATTATTTTAGCACTTTCGAAAATCTGAATGATGCAATACGACACTATTGCTATGATATTTTTTGTAGGAGTTTGTTGGGAGATCGAATGAAACTTTTGATACCTAAGCGAAGGCAGACCTTTAATATAAATATATGCGGTAATTAGGATTGTAATATTTGAGATGTCAGCTTGTTCAGTTCATCCCTAGATAAGGGCAGCTCTCGACTAGTTAAAGTATAAAATGAACAGTATAAAACGAAGTGAGCCAGTGTTTTGATCAACCTCTTCATTAAAAGAGTCTTAACAATATAACTTATTATAAACATCTCATAACATAGTTCTTTTAATCTTTTAATCTTTTAATCATATAAAAAGAAAAACTCCCGCGTTAAGGAACAAGCGCTGTATTGTGGGGGACTCAGAACAAAAGTTTATGGATGACACAAAGTTTTGTCCCGTGCGGGAATCGAACCCACAAACTCGTGCACAGTAGTCGCTTGCGCTCCCACTGCGCCACGGAGGCAGTCAAAGTTATAACTATGTACGTCACTAAACAATAACCGTTAATAGTAAGATATATTCAATATGTACACTACACTTCATCATTGTTCAAGATCAAGCCACTACCGTGATCGGTTTTCAATACAATCCACATACTTGCCATACAACATTAATGCCTCCTTGACATTGTTGACTCGCTAAACTAGTTATTTGAGAGATTGGAATACATAATGATAGTACGATTATAAATTATAATTGTTTCTAATTGAAGAATATTTGGTCTAAGTATATGCTATAAAATTTACGTTTTATCTAGTGATGTTTCAAGCATATCATTATCGTCGTACTACCATGGTATTATCTGACTACAGGAGAATGCCTCTTCTCATACAGTGTTTATCGCCTTGCGTTTGAATTGCGAGTTGCTTATTTAAACCTAAAATAAACTGTATAAAATTACATATTTACATTGACGATTTTTCATACAAACTTTCATCCCTTATTTCAATCCCTTAAAGCCATTTTTCGCGATAAAAGAACCTATGTTGTTCCCCGAGGTCTAATCTATCTCTATACCAAATTTCATCAAAATCGATTCAGTGAGTTAGTATAGGTTGATAGCGGTAAAATTAGTTTTCCGTTTAAGAATTCAATAATATGAAGAAGAAATGTCCTATTGTCTCTACATTTGATAACGTTTGTCACCCTATTTTACGCTGATGTCGGTGAGAAAAAACACACAAACTCATGTAAACGATGCTAAAGGGTTTCAAACAATAATCGTATAAAAAAGGCTATTAATTAAAAATGATATTCTCTGACATAATCTTCTTATGTATCATAAACTTATTCATTTAATAAAGGTTTGACAACCTCTGTAGTTCGGTGGTACTGTGTATAGACTGCCACGCAGAGGTCGCGGGTTCGATTCCTGCTCAGTGCAAATATTTGTGTGCATGAACATGGCTATTTGCATTGGTCTGGGTGTTTCTATGTAATTATAATATGTATGTATTTACAAAAAAATAGTATATAAACATGTTTATCCGCATTCTAGAACTCATATCACAAGCTATTAATAATAATAATAATAATAATAATAAGCAATTTTAAACACTTGTAGGATAGTTCGAAAGTTTATGCAAATTCAGGATAATGACTTAACAGACCAAAACACAAGTTAACACTACACACCACACACTGCATTTACTTGGTTGCAAGCCCGTAAATGTAGTTAAAACCAGCTCAGAAGCTGAGAAAAACAAAGATCACCTATAATAATAATAATAATAATAATATTCTACTACATGCACACAGCGCCATTTAGGCCCAAATTAAGCAATTATATTTGCTTGTGTTATGGGTACTAAACAACTGATATACTACTTATATACTTTTTTTTTTTTAATACATACATATTATAGATAAATTACACCCAGACACAGAACAAACAATCATGCTCATATAATATATGCTTACTTTGGGTCTAGATGGCGTTGTGTAGTTGTTGTGGTATTATTATTATTATTGTGGTTTAGGGCTAAAACATAATATTTAAGGAAACCTTCATAGTTAGTCAATGAGATTAACTGCATGATAAACAACAAAAATCCCTAGTCAGTATATTATTTGGTTCATTAAACAGGTCAAACCAGACGAACTTGGAAATGAAATACAGTGGCCGTCGAATTCTAATTTTCCACGCGAATTAATTCCAATGCTGTTTTTTTTAAGAATGCCAATAGCAATCAGTAACTTTTTGGAGTCAAATTGAATTTAAAATGTGTTTATATTTTATCCATACTTCCATACTAATATTTTAAATGCGAAAGTAACTCTGTCTATCTGTATGTTACGCTTTCACGCCTAAACCACTGAACCGATTTTAATAGAAACATAGGCTATCTTTTATTGCGAAAAATGACTTGAAGGGGTTGAAATAGAGGATTTCCCCCCTAAACAGGGATCTCCCCTCCAAACAGGATTTTCGCCTTGTCGCGGCGTGGGGGCTTAGTAACCGTGGTTACCCAGAACCACGGTGAACCAAGAGGAAGCCCAAGATGGCGCCGCTCCTCTGGGCTTTGGTGGTAAGCCCACGATGGAGCGGCTCAGGTGGGTTGCGGTGCTGTATGGGCGGCATCGCAACTGGGTCGGGCTGCGGTGTTGCTTCGGCGACACTGCGACTGAGGAATGGCGGAACCGCGGCGAAAAAAAAGGGATGAAAGTTTGTATGAAAAAAGCGATATCACCGACAGCTAGTATTCAATAATTTGAAGACCTACATTCAGTGGGGAACGCGTCATGGCTAAAATTATGCAATATTTTTTTTATGTAAGTAAACTTAACTCTTACCGATGCTTGTAGCTAGATGGTAAACATTATTAACATCCAAGTTCTAATTGTTTGATTTGGAAATAACTAATATCCGATAGCATTACCTTTATCTGTGAATTAAAGAACAACCTGACTGTCAAGCATCAGTTTTTTTTTCTTTCTTTCAGTTAAACACCTCCTTTGCAGTCGCGTCGCCTCAACACCTATGCAATTAACATCAAGCTGATGATGATGTTACCCTATGATGTGTTTCTGATGATAAAAGAGACGTTTGAGGTTAACCGTTTTCGTCGTCATTTAATAAATACGAAACTTGAATTAGTTTGGGGTCTATTATCCAACACAGGGGCTATCTCAAACAAAAATCTAATGCGGGTAGCGGACGAGCCAAAAGTTTTTTCTAATATTAATTCAACAGCATAGTTCACATAAAATTAACTTTACGGAACATTTTGGTCCCTAGTGTGATATGAAAGAAAAAGTTTGGTATGCGGGCAGGTCAATAAGAGTGTGTACACACTTGACCATTATTTAAATTTTTGAAGTTAGATACTATATTATGGTGAAAGAGCTTTAAAGTCAGAAACTTATTTTGATTCATTAATATACTTTAATCTCTATTAATACCTACGTACTTGAATTTCACTTATTTATTTTGTTAATTTTTCTCTCGAAACTAGTTACCAGAATCGATGATTTAACACAGTCGATATCGATTAGGCCGTACTAATCAAAATATTCACCTGCTTTTTTAATTATTAATAAAACCGTGAATTTTCATTAAATTACCTCAGCTTCATTACTGTTAAAAGCGCCAAAATAACAGTATTAAGTACTCGAGAAGCACATTAATCCTTAAAACGGGTAATTATAATGAAATTTTGTCGCCATACCGTGCTCTCGATGTGTGAGAATAATTTAGTGCAACATTACCGCATCGTAAATAGTGCTGTGACCTATAATAAATGAAGAGCATTTTAACTGATTATTTAGTGTCAAATTTTAGTAGGCAAGTAGTTTAATAGTTCAGAGTACAAGTTATCTTCTCTCAGTAATCATTATAATATGTAATCATCATAATATCAGCTCATTATTACCCCACTGCAGGAAGGCATGAGCATTAATAATAATAATAATAATAATAATAATAATAATAATAATAATATTCTACCACATGCACACAGCGCCATTTAGCCCCAAATTAAGCAATTATATTTGCTTGTGTTATGGGTACTAAACAATAAACAACTGATATACTACTTACATACATTTTTTTTTTGTAAATACATATATATTATAGATAAATTACACCCAGACACAGAACAAACAATCATGCTCATTACACAAAGGTTTGTCCTGGGTGGGAATCGAACCCACTATCTCCGGCTTAGCAGTCAGGGTCACTAACCACTAGACCAACAGGCCAGTCAAGCATTGATCGACATACTTTCTCCATGCGGATTGGCTATTTTTTTGCATCTGTGTTACGTGCTTGTAAAAATTGAACTCATCTCAATTTTTCACTAAGTTTTAATTGTTATTAGCAAAAGATTAAATTTCTATTTAAAATTGCCAGACTAATACAACAGAAACAAATACAGACTGAAAAACTTTTAATCGTATTTTAAACTTTACAAACTTACAATTAAACGGGTACAAGTTCAATTCAAACTAAGCACCAAAATATTTGCGTATCACATATTAAATCTATCTCGATGTGTAAATAACATACCACATATCAGCCGAGAGATGTCTACTGCTGGACATAGGTCTGTCCTAATATTTGCCACCTTAGCCGGTCGTGACCCGCCCTCATCAATCGGTTGCCCGCTACCCTTACAAAGTCGTCGGTCCACCTTGTGAGAGGTCGACCTGCGCTGCGTCTTCCGCGTGCAGTCACATATAATAATGTAAATCCATTTTTTTATTAGCTTACCAAAGTAACTCTACTGTGCCTTTATGGTAAGCAGTTAGTGGGATTCAAAGATTATCATTATAAACTTGAAAGTAGGTTTAAAATTATACAAAATATGTTTATAACAATTTTTAATAAATAGTAAGCATTTAAAAATAATTTTAAATGCTTACTATTTATTAAAAATTGTTTTAAATGTAGGGATGGAATTATTTCCATCCCTACATTTACAGGAGTAATGTGTTTCATTGGCTCCTGTCTCAGCGTTTTTCAACTGGGCTATAAGAATTGTTTATATTTTTTCATTTATATGCTACTTACGTTATACATGCCGGTTTTAGTGGAATTAAAACTTTTTTTTTACTTTTAGTAGTGTAGTGTAGGGCAATATAATTACCACCAATTTTTCCTAATTATGGACATAAGTGTATATTTTATTATTGACGCATCCCTACTCAAAAATATCGGAAGACCCATGGCATAGTTATCTGTGTTAATTAACAATTCAACCTATATTACTATAACCGTTATCATTTATAGGATGAAAGTATTTCAAACGGTATGCTCCAATATATAGTCATCTAAGAGAATTCGTTAACCCTCTCAAACACAGATTTGCCTTCAGGCTATTTTCATTAAAACCATGCAGAATATTGCTATTATAATATACGTTTAATTGCTTGGTTGTAGCAATTTGTGAGGTACTTCGTGCGGAAAGATGTCAGAAACACTTAGATATGAATTAAAACAATACAAGCTACGAAATTAGTTAGGTAAAATGTTCTAGATCTGTAAACTAATTTGTTTCAACTTTAATTGTAATCACATTTAGTACCTATTTAAATTAAATTGAAATATTCTTTCGTATTTAAATAGGAAAATTTATTTACTTAGCTGTATTTTGAATTCTAACTTCGATAAAAGTTTATGTTGAATAATTTTTTAAGTCGTAATAGATATTTAGGGCACGAGAATGATTATATCTCCTTGATTTTTTAACGTTTAAACGCCCGTTTATTGTCAAACTTTTTATTCTAATGTTTCAAACAATACCCATACACTATTTCAACACTAATGACAGAAGAAAAATATAAAGATTAATTTTTAATCTCTCACACCGTTTCACGTCTCACCTATTTAACGAAGACAGCATATTTCACCCGCATTCTCAAGGGTCGTCCTTTTTACACCGCACTTATAACACAAAATTAACTAAGTAGAAAGATCTAATCAAACTTACACAGAGACTTGAGCCCTTAGAGCCGTGTTAATTGCCAAGTACCCCATAAACTTCACAAGTATGAGAATTTTAATCTGTTACGTAGCCCCATTTCGTTGTCTTCCTGATTACCTATTAGTGCAGTATATTTTGTAGCTTCTTTATTGTTATTCATTAGTACCTGCAAATTTGTAGCTCAGGACTTTTTGGCGAAAGAGAAATTACTAGTACTAACAGGTACTAGTAATTTCTCTTTCGCCAAAAATACATACATACAAAATTACGCTAGAAAAGATACACAATGAACATTTTCAGTATTGTAATGCGCACTCATCAACCATTTTGCTGCAATTAATTATTCATAAGTAATACCTTTTTTATGTGGGCGTGATCATGAATTATTCATATATACCGCTTTGTTACCTTTGCTTTATTAAACAGGGTGTGTAGACTATGAACAATTGAAATGAAAAAGAAAAACTTGCTGTAATATTCATACCAAACCAGAATAACATTTAGCCTCAAATCTTTGTTACTGTTGTAAAAGTTAAAACTAGAAATTGGATTCTAATTGCTTGAAATAAAAGTCATTATAATATTTACGGGTTTTTAGCGGTTATGACTTAATCGATCACAAAGACAGGAGCTTTATACATTTAGATTTTATTAATATTTAGAATCGTTGTGGTATTTGAAGCTGCATTCAGAAATGACGCGGCATTAAAATATTTTATTACCACTGTGTATCTAATTATACAGTAAATAATGATGTAGTCAACTTTAAACCCTTTTAATTTATATCATGCACTAAGAAATATTAATTATAGTATCATTATACCAATATGTTCATTTATAAGACTATAAAAATATTTCAATCGCTAGTATAGCATTGTTACCATCAAATATAATGTTTGTACGTTGAAATCGTTGAAATATATTTGTCGATATTGAGTACTCATTTCATGTTTGGCCGAACAATGGAAAACCGTTTTGCCATTGTTCAATACAAACACAAATAGAGGATTGATTGAGTGGACTGTAAGTACACCTGATTCAATGGTATAAAGGTTTATGAAAAGTGCTAGATTTATTTGTAACATTTTCACGGAGAGAAAGAACACTTCAGTATAGTCTTCGCTCGCTTTAACTCGCTTCTTTCATATATTTGTCTTGGACCTCTCTGGCTTTTAGCCGGAAATAATATTATTTCCCGAGTCAAATTTTGCATCTAGGGTCAATTATCTTTACCAATGTTGGCAGTTCTTTTGCATCTTATCGGCGTTATACACTTCTCGAATTCTTTGCACGTATTACATACATTTATAATGATAATGGATAAGGCACGCGCTTTGTAAAAACAAGGTAATGGGTTCAAATCTGACAAGTACGAATGTGATTTTTCAAATGATATGTACTTTCTAAGTTTATTTTGGACATTTCTGACTGACGGTGAAGGAAAACATCGTAAGGAAACCTGGACTTGAAAGTTTAAAATTGCCAATCCGCCTTGAGCAAGCGTGGTGATTATTGCCTGAAGTGGGACAGTAAACAGGCTGGTATTTATTATTATAATGATAAAAGATGTATTGTGTAAACACATATTTCGTCTTTCTTTGTGACATTATTTGATGCAGTCAAGATGAACTTGCTATCGTGTAAGATTATCGTGTAAATTTTACAAAGTGTGAATTCGCCATAATTATGTATACTTACACACAGTAGTTCTTTAAAGTATCTATAAAAGTTTTATTAAACTTTACATTTTACCCATCAGGATTGATTAGCACCGAACGCCCGAAATAACCTTCTAATTAGTAATGGCGGTAATGTGGTTGCGGTTAACCTAAGGTATAGCTTATTTGTAATATGGCATCGCTTTTACACGTAACCTTAATTAGCTTAAATGTGATTTTAAGAGCTCTGCTCTTGCCTTAAAAGTCACATGGTAGTAGGTATATGTACCTATACCAAGATACAATTAATAAGTTTTCTTTCACATACTTAGGTACTCTTCACAAATTAGTCTGTCATTAATTTAATTCTAGATGTTCTTCTTTGACAGCAATTTATTTTATTTTTTAAGCTCGCTGCTCCCCACGGCTTCGCTCGCACCTATAATGTGTTTTGTCTCCCTCGGGAACCAGACCAATTTTCGGGATTGGATAGCCTATCTCCTATCTATCTACATACCAATTTTCATTGAAATCGGTTGAGCCGTTTAGATGCTGAGTGGTAACAAACACACACACAAACTTTCGCATTTATAATATTAGTAGAATATTTTTTAACCAATTTACATCCAGTTTGTAGTCGCTTTTTATCTGACATACAAATACTGTCGTCTTGGACATTAATAGTTCAATTAATGCAAAACAGTTGCCTGAAATTAGTGTTAAAGAAAGTAAAACAATAATTAGGTACCTATAGGTTTTATCAATCTTAATTTGCTCTTGTAGTAAGGTTCATATTAACTTGGCACCAACTTCAAAACTATAAAATACTTATTTAAACATTTCTGATTAACTAAATCAAAATACTAGTTACTTTGTGCTAATTAAATTTTAGAAGTCAGTTTTCTTTTTGTTAAAAATTATTTTATTGTTTAACATAATAATATTGATTGACCATTTTTCACTTTAACAGTATTTACAGTCGTAAAACAAATAATAATAAAAGCTTTTAGTAGAATGAAAATGTAAACAGTGTTTCAAAAATAAATAAGATCGGAATTTCTACGTAGTTAGGTACAACTTTATCTTTTATCTTCAACGATATTTTACGATCAATACTGTGCGAAGTTTTGTTTTCTACAGTTTAATTTTGAAGCACCTGGCATTAAGAAAATTTGGACTAGTAATTTAATTTTTTAGCTGTAATTGCAAAACAAATGTAGATTATCTTTTGATGGTGTGTTAATGCAGTAATTGTTTAAACACAGCCGAGGGCTTTTAAGATAATTATGTAAAATAATACATTTTTTGTCGGCAACAAAGATGAGACCACTTCCTGTCATCAAGGAATTAAACGGACAAAAAATGGTTAAATATAATCCACCGAAATCTTTTATAACGGCTTGAAGATTCTTTAAGCTCGAATTTCTTTTAAAAAAGACCAATTGTAATTAATTCTACTTTGTAAGTTACTTGTATTTTATTAGATATTAGAGGTCCGTCCTCACTTCGCTTCGGTATCAAAAGTTTCATCCGATCTCACAACAAATTGAAAATGTCATAGAAATAGTTTCGTATTGCATTATTTAGATTTACGAAGGTGCTTAAAATATTGAAATTCTGAAATTGAGTGAAAATAATATGTTAAGTATACTAAAATATAGCCGGATAGGCTATATTTTTTAATTTCTTTGCTTTTATTAATTTCTATAGGTAAAAGAATTTTTTAAATCGGTAACGTAGATTGTTAGTTAAATCGTTAAAAACTATTATACAAAAAATCTAATCATAAAATTAGTTTAGATATTTGTAATATTGAGCACTAGATGCACTTCGTAGCTTTTCTATTTACGCTAAAAACAAATGGAACCTACGAAAAACACTGTAGATGGTCAGCTTGCGGTATGATTGTAATTATGGATAATCATATATCAGCCAGCCACTGCAGGGAAAGGCAAGTCTCTTCTCATACTGAGCATTGATTGCCACGCTTGCTCAAGGCGGATTGGCGAGTTCAGACTTTCTCAGAAGTCCAAGTTTCTTCACAATTTTTTCCTTCACCGTCAGTAATATAAACTAATAAAGTACATATGATTTGAAACGTCACATTGGTACTTGCCCGGATTCACAACCTCATGTTTACGAAGCGGGTGCCCTGTCCACTAAGCCGTTTCGACTGTTTTTTTTTTCTTTTTTAATGTCCACTGGGCCGTTACACCTTTTTTTTTAATGATTTTAGTAAGTTTAAAATAATTTATGGCGCCTTTTTTATTATGTGTTATGGTTGATATTGTCAATAGATATTACATTTTTTTCATAGCGACAAAGTTGTTAAACAAGCATACGATTCCAAGGCTAAACCGGTTCTTTAAATGTTTGCAATAAATGTATCATTGTGATATCGCGTTAATTTCAAGGAACAACGTTTATTCATTAGGAGTGCACAACTAATAAGCACAATACAAGAGGGTCAAAAAGGTCCAGTAATAAAAATATAAGAAATATTAATAACACAATTTATAGCGGCATGTTATTCAAACTCGTTCATATGTAAAGTTTAATTTCCTGGCACCAGTTCCTTTGAGCACTTTCCTTTGTCTTTGTTAGTCATTGGATTCAGTACAACGCAGTACGCTTTAGTACTTTTCACTTAGGAATGCTCTAAATGTAAAATGTGTTAGCTAAAACCCAGCCATGTGTGAGTTTAATTCGCGGACGGCATATTCCCGCTATAGAAATCATTACTTCGACCGTTTTCATTCTTGTCGTCTTCTTCTTTATAGGTTTTACTTTTAAATTTTGTGCTCAGTCTGATCAGTTAATCTATGCAATATACGTATATCTAGCTGCGCCCACGGCTTCGTCGCCGCATAAAATATGTTTACATACCAATTTTCATCGAAATTGGATTAGCCGTTAAGGCGCTAAATGGTAACAGAAACACACACAAACACACAAACACACACACACACACACACACACACACACACACACACACACACACACACACATAAACTTTAGTTTTTATAATATTAGTATGATACTGGTTTGTATGAAACTGTTTAAGAGCACCCTTAAATTCTATTTGACTAGATACTGGTCGAGTATTAGGGTTGACCAGTAAGTGGGTGCTAGAAATGGGATAAATAAAATAATACTACTTCTCTATTGCTTATTGGAGCTAAAACATCAAGTGTAGTTGCTAAAAAGCATGACAGATGATGACGTGAAACAAAATATAACTATAAATTGTTATTCGTTTAGGAAAACGTGAATTAAATTTACTGTCAAATAAATAGATAAAATTCATGACTATCTAAAGTGATAATAGCAAAACTATACATACTTACAGTCCTTCTACATACATCATGTGAATAATTTAATTGCTCTATCTAGAATTCCATCGAGATGCGGCACATCATGTTATTAATGTTAACGTTAGTTATAAACCTATATATATTGGGGTACAAGACGACGACAAGTTTCTTTATAAAGTCACTTTGAAAGTTTTTATAGTATTTAGTTGGCAAACAGTGACAAAAACTGTTAGGCACTAGACCGAGCGGAAGGTCACCCATGCGATGGACCGACCATATAAAGTCTGTTGTGGGCGGCTCCTTGAATGAATGCAGCAGGATGACCTCCAACAGTGAGAGCTGGCAAGACAACGTGAGGCAAATGTCATCCGCCTTCTCCAATAGTACGACATGATAACCACCACCGCTCTGCCAAGAGCGTAACGACGAAGAAGAAGTTGGCAAACAAACACGGTCAATTTTATCGTGTCTATCTATACATATAATAAAAATGTAACCAATCACTGTCTGTACATGGAAGATATATGAGAAAAAATACTATTGGGACCTATATCAACGCAAATAGAACCCAAAACAATGATTTTTAAAATTTTTGTCTGTTTGTCTGTTTGTCTGTTTGTCTGTTTGTCTGTTTGTCTGTGCGTTTGTGCACGCTAATCTCAGAAACGGCTTATCCGATTTAAATATGGTTTTCACTAATATATTGTGGTAAGCTTCACTTAACATTTAGTGTTTGTTTCATGTCAATCGGTTCATAAATAAAAAAGTTATGCCAATTTAAAGAATCACATCGAACATTCGTTAATTTACTACGAAATCTTATAGAAGCAGATATTTTAACAGGTTGCGGAATAGCTGATAGTCATTCTAAACAGTCTTTCATTTAGTTTTAAACGAGTCCAGTTTCCAGTGTGCCTATGTTTTGCGATGACTAATTAAAGTAATTAATTAATTAAGTAATTAAAGTAAAGGTAAGACACTAAAAGTTGTGGGTGTGGATCTAAGTATTAGCTGTTTTTCGGTCAGCTTTATGTGGCTCTATCACGTGTTAGCATTACTAGCAGCCTGTATGCTTTGATCCCTGATGGCTATACGTCTAATCCATATATCCATACATATTATAAAAGGCTTTGTCCTGACTGACTGACAGACAACGTAAAGCCTAAACCGCTGGTCGTAGCGACTTGAAATTTGGAGGGTGTGTTTGTCTTAATGTCTAGAAGTGTACAAAGAAAGGGTTATTAAAAATTCAACCCTTAAGTGTATGAAAAGGGATGTAATCGATTGTATGAAACGTCTTCATTTTTTAAGTTACAGCTTTGAAATTTTTTTTTTACTGGGGTGAATTTATAGGAGTGAAGTAAGGGATGAAATATTGTATGGAAAGATCTTTGCTTTTGAAGTTGGCGACTTGAAATTTGGAGGGAGGGGGAAGGGAGGGGGAGGAAGAGGAAAGGAAGGGAGAAGTGAGGGGAAAGTGCGGGGGTAGTGAGGGAGAAGTCAAGGGGAAAAGGGAGGAGAAAGTCAGGGGGAAATCGAGTTTCAAATTCACGCTAATCTCAAAAACGGCTTATCCGATTTAAATATGGTTTTCACTGATACATTGTGGTAAGCTTCACTTAACATTTAGTGTTTGTTTCATGTCAATCGGTTTATAAATAAAAAAGTTATGCCCATTTAAATAATCACGTCATACATGTGGTATGTATTTAGCTTAGGTTAGTGTGTTTTTAAGTTAGGTTAACACATCTTATTTCTTTATAAAAATGTAAATACTTCATCAGTTAAAATGTAAATAAAAGTTAGATTTATATTTTTCTGGACTTATTTTATTTTTTATGATAAAACATGTTAACACGTCTCATTACGGAATAGGTGGAATTAAAGTTAATTACGAAATAGTAGTAGTCGATTTACGCTGATTTCAGCATGAATGGGTCGGATCGACCAGGGAAGTACTACCCTCTCATAGAAGATCGTTGTAAGAGTAATAGAATCCATATTATTGCGTTTCGTTCGGTAAGTGCGAGAGCCGGAGGCCCAACTGATACAGAGATGACAATCCTCGCAGCATGTGGGGGACCAGCTGAGTATCCGTGGAGTCATTGTGTGGGTGGTGTGGGTCAACCCGCCGGCCAGTAAGACCCGTATAAATGGTGGTGCCGCTGGACGCCCGGGGCATTGTACAGGGGCCCAATTAGACCTAACCGTAGTATTACGGTAGTAGATCCAAGCTGGTTTCAGCATGAATGGGCCGGATCGTCCGGGGAAGTACTACCCTCTCATAAAAGATCGACGTAAGAGTTGCAGTATTTGTACTACTGCGTTTCGATCGGTGAGTGAGAGTGCCAGGAGCCCAATTTCCCCCTTTCCTTTTTCCGCACTTCCCTCACTCCCCTAACCCCATTCCCAGCCACCATAGTGGAGGCCACAATACCAGCAGTTTAAAACGATGGCTTTTTGTATGGTGGCCACCACTTCTGGATTCCACTGACTGCTTACCATCAGGCGGGATGGAGTCACTTTGGCAGGCTAATATATTTTAAAAAACCTTATAGCGTTTTTATTCCTCGGATTCCTCTCATTCCAAACCATTTCCCGGAGTTCAGTTTCCAGTGAGCCTATGTTTCGCGATGACAATTAATAAAGCCTAAGGTCAGACACTAAATGTTGTGACTGTAGATCTAAATACTAGCTGTTTTTTGCATGGTCAGCTTTATGTGGATTTGTCACGTGTAAGTAATCCTAGCAATCTGTATGGCTTTGATCCTCGATGGCTATACGTCTAAAATCGTATATAGAGAAGCATTTACTGTAAAGATTTTTCTTATTCACCTAAACGAAGATGTTTATAATTCAAAACAAACCAAAAGATATATCCAAAAAATGCTGTCCAAAATCACTTTTCCACGCGGACGAAGTCGCGGGCACAGCTAGTATTTAATAAAGAAGAGAACACAGATCAATTCTAAGAAGGAAATAACCTTACTGATCACGAGGACACAAAACCAAAGAAGTGTTTCGGACTTCTTCGTTCTCATTAAAACAATAGCACAGATCCTCACTATTACTTTACGCTGATATTCTATGAGAATCGGTTCATACGACCGATAATCAGCAAGTATCTTGCCATTTATAAATATAAAAAAGTGCAATTTGCATCACGCAAATAAGTTATAAACTTAGTAAATATGTCACTGTTGTTATTAGTAAAAGCTTGTCTGTTTTGCTACCGCCTTCGTTTACCATGTATGTTCCTTAGAAGTATCTTCTAGCATCGATAAATACAAAAAAGAACATAACAGTTGCTTTAAAGAAAGTGTTTTGCATAGTGGTAATAGTCAAGCTGCATGTATATAGTACTTTCCCATTCGACAGTAATCAGACATTTTATAATTTAAAACTCGTTATTCCATCTAACATAATAGTTCCCAATTAACGATTGTGGTTCATATCGACGAACTGCAATCTAACACATAAATATACGTCGATTCTTGTCACGAACAGTAGGAATATTTCCAAATGGCATAACTTATGTTTTCGACATTGCCAGCCACGGTTGGATAATGTTGGTTAGGAATCAAACATGAATATTATACGCATTTTGAATGGTTCAAAGTTGAATTCTATTAACAAATAACTTAAGGTTTTTTTCAAACATTGGCAGGTACCTGCCGCAAACACAGAGATTAGAATCGCTATTTGTTTATAATGGTTAACCCGACAAAGAGTACTTGCCAGTATTGAAACACTCATCTCTAAAATGGTAAAATTTACGTAAAATCGCTGAATTTTTCTGCTATTTACTGTTATAGATACGTTTACAGAATTTATTCCGAAGAAAAAGTTCATGTTTCATGTTTAATTAATACATGCATATGTTTAATACAGTATAGAAAAGCTGAAAAATTTAATAACTTGTAATTATGTCATAAAAAACATATCACCTACATGCATAACCGGAGCGGGTTGCTGGTAATCTAAATTAATATTATAAAAAGAAAAATGTTTTTTTGGATGTTTGTTTGCTTAAGTTGCGATTTAACTCAAGATCTACTTAACTGATTTAAAAAAATATTTTACCTTTAGAAAGCTACTAAGAAGAGGTAGTCACATAGGCTATATTTTATTATGTTTATCGTATTATTTACACTATTGCAGTGGTATTTTCCGTAGGCGTTTGTTGTGAAACTTTTGATACCAATACGTAGAGAGGGCGATCGTCAGTTATATAAAATATTTGCACATGAATATAAAACTATCTACTTTATATACAGCGTGCAAAGGTAATATGTCTGTTTGTGGCCAGTATTTCACACTGTCAATTTAATTAGAACACTGTAGACTTGGCTCCATCCTCATTAGCGGACCGCAGCATTGCGGAATTTAGAACAGTTGCATTCATAATAAACCTACTAAGTTTACAAATTTATACGGTGTACGGCGTACTGATTACAGTAATAATACGCATAGGATGCATGGTAAACACATATTATCTGGCTTCAATGTTTTTTTGTTTAGAAAAATGGTCACTATTATGAAACACATTATAAAATTCATTCGGCTGTAGTAGATGCTGCTGGTGTGTGATTGCCGAGACTTTGTGGGTGACCAAGTAAAATGGAAAATCTTCTTATTATTCTTGCCTGTATCTAGATGAGGTTTAAAAAATCTTAAAATTCGTCAGTTGCTTGCTATATACTTATACTAATCTTTATTTGGCAACCCGTTTTTATGCAATGGATCGTTCAGCGCTGAATCATTTTTACAATATGTAATGTATAATGTTGATTATTGACAGCGCCTCAGCGGCAAATAGAAATCTAAATTTTCAAGAATCTTGGATTAAAGTTTATATTTAGCCACTGTAAACCACTATCAAAATGAATTAATTGATTGTTTGCCTTTCTCTTTAACCCCATCAATTCTTTTCATATCTCACTTCCACACGCAACAAAAAGAAAAAGACCTTTTAAAAATTCTTTCTATTGTCCAGACTAGATTAGACTGGCGCTATTCAGTGTCGAGATTTTATTGAGTCTAAACGACTATCTTTGAGAACATTCTTGAGTTTCAATAGGGCTCGCGTCAAGCTCAAAAGGCGCTTTCAATCGTCCATGAGACACTTGCCTTACAATATTTCGCGTGCAATGCTCGGCCTGGTCTAAATTATTCATCGCACGGGCCAGTGTCGACCATCCTGTCGCACTCAACTTTAGTATTCCCATGTGTATGATACTTACAGAATAATGTATAATGTTGCGACGTAATATGTACGTGGACAGAGATTATAGTGAAGCGTGTAGTGTAATGCAGATAAAATTTTCTTTCACGCAGGTCTAGATTTAAGTAGTAGTGTTTTGTGATACATTTTCTTTTGTATTTTAGTTTTATTTTGAATAAAATGATACATTAACCAATCGTCTCTGTTCTTATTCGTGAATAAAATTAATAAAATAAGTCAAGATGCAAGTGACAACAATCTAAGTTTAACATTGGTATCTCAGAATAACACGTACAGGTACTTATTATGGGTATATATCTGTTCCGTTCCACCACACATACCGCAACCTTTAAATCTTGGTTAACCAGGCTTCGTGGGCGGTTACAATAGTTCGGTATACAGTGGTATGTTATTAGAGAAAGGTAGGTTTATTGACTGATCAATCCCTAAAACAATGTTTGGCATTTCGATTTATATAGGTTTGATGTGGAGGTATGAAAACTAATTTAGTTGTGAATAATAATTATCATTTTGCTTCACCATCACTGAAATTAAGATAACAGCTATAAAAATAGGTATTTGTATCAATATTAATCATGTTTTTTACACTTTATTGCTACAATTACATTATATCACTATATTTTATTGGTAAAAAACAATTTGCTTAGTATTTGCATTTACTACTATAAATATAATAATAATAATAATAATAATAATAATATTCTAAATAAATATATAAATAGACTTTATATTTTTACAAATTCTCGCCAATATCTTAGATTTCGATGAAGTAATACCTACGTAGGTACCTATCCGTAAAAGCTTTCGTTATCTTTTTCTACCCTTATAAACATGGATTACTTTTCTCGGTACTGATTAATTTTATCCCGAAATCCTTAAATTTATTTTTATTATTTATACGTAGGGTCGTAGTTGATATGCTGTTAATTTGGAAAAGCGTTTTTGTCACTCGTACTTAATAAATTTCTACAATAACAGCGTAACTAAAAAATAATTTCATTTGAAAGTGATCAAAATGAAAACTATATGTATAAAGAAGTAACAGTCAAAATCCCACAAAACATAGAAACCAGATCGCCCATTACAATTCCATCCTTGATGTAAAGAGTACCTGCATTGAAAATAAAGCAAAGGCCCAATTCAGTCCGAGGTCATTATGTCAACGGACCATTAGAATCATTAAACAGGCGTGCTAACGACCATGTGTGCTACGATTCAATTCGACGACCGCGACCCCTAAATATATGCTGCTAATGCAGTATATTTGCGATTTGTGGATCAATTTTACTTAAAAGTATTTTTACAATGGTCTTTTCGATCGATTTTTCGCAGAGTAATATAATGTTATGTGTGCATGAACATGTCTATTTGCATTGGGTGTTTCTATGTATAATCCTACTAATATTATAAATGCGAAAGTTTGTGTGTGTGTATGTGTTTTTTACCACCCAGCGCCTAAACGGCTGACCCGATTTCGATGACAATTGGTATGTAGATAGATTTGGTGCGTTTTGTCCCGAAAATCGGTCTAAAATATATTTTAAGGACGGGCGAAGCCGTAAGGCGCAACTGGTATGTATATATTTACAAAAAAAGTATTTAGATAAGTATGTATATCCGCATTCTAGAACCCATAACTTAAGCTTTAATATAATATTAAGCTTACTTTGGGTCTAGAGGGCGTTGTTGATGGTGTTGTTGTGATATTGATATTATTAATTAAAATCGTTTATTATTGCCAAATGAACAACATAGTGTCAGTAGAATTTAGCTTGCTTCCTAAAATAACATCATGCACTTCTCATCTTTGAAATGTTGATTTAATTTTACTAAATGGAGAAAATTATGTACTTAATACAAAAACACAATTATAATACAATACAAAATGTTCTGTGCAAAAAGACAAGCAATTAGGACGTGGTCGCGATATATCACGCTGGACAGGTGGCAATATGCTGCCTGATAGCGTCTCTTCTAATGATTTCCCACTGTTTGTGGTTCAACGTTTTCCTTACATAATGTTGCCTGTTTTTCTTGCAATTCTTTAAAAATAGCAACAGAGTGGGAGATAGTAAGAAGGAATACAGCTAGACTTATAAGAAAAATACAACTAGCAAAGTGTCTGTCTCACACTAAATTTTGATTAAATTTTGATTTTGAATTAAACAGAAGTGGCTTCAATTAGCTTGAAATATTTGCATTATTTTATTAATAACATATTATATACTTAAATTGAAAATTTAAAACCACCCGACATAGTGTATATTATTCTACTAGTCAAGCCCTTCCATTTGGTAAATATGTAATCTGCCATTTTGTGGCGGTGGCCATCTTGGGCTAATTTTTATCAAACATAGCTAAGAACACTTAAGACTAATTCAAATTTTAAACAAAAATAAAACAAATGAAAATCGGTTCAAAGATACACACACAAACAGATACCTCAAACTTATAACACTCCGTCGGGGGATAAAAATAATTAACAAAGGACAGGACAGAAAAGATTGAAAGGCTTTAAACTGTATTGTTAAAAGCGTATGAAAGAATCAAACCAAACCTATATTGAGCTTATTCATTATTCATCTATACCGTTTCATTTCCTTTTATATACCAAATCATTTTGAACCGATTCAGTCCTATTGTTATGCTCGATATATGTTATAAAATGGTCCATAAAGCTACCCGTGAAAAATCACCGTTATATTTTTTCAGAGAAAACGGACAACTTGTTTGCGATGAATTATACAATTTATTATGCTTTGTATTATATAAATCGCTTTGTATACTCACAGTCTTTAACTATATAAGGGTAATTTTAGTGTTAACTGCAACTCAATCTACGAACAACTTCAGAAGAAATTTGATTCTGCCTACCTTGATGTTATTGTTCCTAATGTACTTGATATTCAAACGATCTGTACCTGTTAGTAAAGTCGATGATAAAATCTCAGATAACAGTGAATCTAATTGTAGTAATCTTAATAGTATGCAAATTAATCTATTTGCCAAATATCTTACAGTCGTTAAATACAAGCTCTGAAGAAACTACAAACTCTGATACAAATGTACCAACAGACATACTACATGCGGAAGGGCCATAATTAATTGTGTTCCGTGCCAAATGATCAATGAATGTTTGGCTAAAAGTAAACGGTAATAAAATTGGCAGACCCACACAATGTTTTATTGCCACCCGTGATATTTAATTAAATAATGACTTCCAGTAAACAAAAGCGTAGTGTGCTATTAATCTCACCTGCATAACACCACACCTGTACTAAGGACACTCGCATACTTGTCGTCTATAAAACTCGCATGCTTGTTGTCTATAAAAGTCGCATACTTGTCGCCTATATATATAAAATTCGCATACATGTCGTCTATAAAACTCGCATACTTGTCGTCTATAAAACTCGCATACTTGTAGTCTATAAAATTCACATATTTGTCGCCTATAAAACTCGTATACTTGTCGTCTATAAAACTCGCATACTTGTTGTCTATAAAACTCGCATACTTGTCGTCTTTAAAACTCAAATACTCGTCGTCTATAAAACTCGCATACTTGTCGTCTATAAAACTCGCATACTTGTCGTCTATATATATATAAAACTTGCATATATGTCGTCTATAAAACTCGCACACTTGTCGTCTATAAAACTTGCATACTTGTCGTCTATAAAACCCGCATACTTGTCGTCTATAAAACTCGCATACTCGTCATCTATAAAACTCGCATACTTGTCGTCTATAAAACTCGCGTACGTGTCGTCTACATATATACAAAACTCGCATACTTGTCGTCTTTAAAACTCACATACTTGTCGTCTATAAAACTCGCATACTTGTCGTCTTTAAAACTCGCATACTTGTCGTCTATAAAACTCACATACTTGTCGTCTATAAAACTCGCGTACGTGTCGTCTATATATATATATAAAACTCGCATACTTGTCGTCTTTAAAACTCGCATACTTGTCGTCTATAAAACTCACATACTTGTCGTCTATAAAACTCGCATACTTGCCGTCTTTAAAACTCACATACTTGTCGTCTATAAAACTCGCATACTTGTCTTCTATAAAACTCGCATACTTGTCGTCTATAAATATCTGATCTGCAAAAAAAAGGTAGTATAATTATGGGTAATTTCAAATTTCTGTATTATAATAAACTTATCGCAGTTCAGTGTTGCATATATACTTTTTCCAATTTATGGCATAACATTTAGTCCTACATCTTCAGCAACAGTCTATACTCGCAAAATTAGGCAAAACAGCCTCCAGCCAAGTGGACATATGCCTGAAAAAGCGACTGCAGCTGATTTCTGTATTCAACAACCGTATTCAGTTTACACTATATGTAGTGTAAGTAAACTGAATAAACGTATACTGAGTTTTTGAAAGAATTTAACTGTAGTAGATCAAATGAAAATGAAATGAGTTCCTTTGGTTCCATTCCGTGGTATCCTCACAGCTTCGCTAATGAAAACAAATGAATATCGTACGCTCATCGCTACTTTCATGAGGCATTCTTTTGTACTAATAAATTTTAGCCAAGATGAATAATTAACGTTCTAGACAAGGGATAAAATTGTTGCTGTTTTACATTTTGTTAAAAAATAGTTATAGGAACATTAAAGTCTTTCGTGGCTGTTGGTAATATTTAAAAGATCAATAAAGAAACAAAAATCAGAGACATTTAATCTATGTACTTAGTTATCTACATATATATCATACAACTAGTTTTTCGCAGAGTAGTTTCACTCGCGTTAAGTTACGTTTTTGTTTACTACTCTGCTCCAGTCGCCAACAGTGTGAAGTTGTATAACCTATAATCTTCCTCAAAAACTAGGCTATCAAAAGCAAAACGAATTATCAAAATCCGACTGGTAGTTTCATAGGTTAGCGCGTTCAAACAAACAGACAAACTCTTACGCTTTATATAATAGTATTGATAATAAATATCCCCGAAATAACGCTACTGAGAAGAAACTTTACTTTGCATGAAGCCTCTTATCATACAGAGTCTAAGGTTTCCTTACGTCCATTGTAAAAGTACTTACATTTATTAATTTATAAAGTCACTTTGGTACTTGCCTAGTTTTGAACTCACAAATATGTGTATATGAAATAGGTTCCATAACTAGACTATCATTATATACCATATACATCATTAAAGAATTTTTTGAGACTAACTCAGTAAATGTTTCTCATATAAAATATTTATACCATCCACATAACGTCAATGTATATTACCCTCCTTGACTTCGGCAGTCGGGTAAAAATCAAAATATATACACCAATAGGTTTCGAAAGAACGCCATAGAATTTCCATTTTAATAAGCTTATACGGGGCTGGCGACTTTAGATAAGAAGACAATAGGTGTGTCGTATTTTAGATGACAACAACAAGTGTGTGATTACCCAGTTTTTATTGAATCCCGTATTGGACATACATACATACATACATAACTTCACGCCTGTCTCCCATTACTGGGTAAGCAGAGACACCATTTACTGCAATCCAAACATACCTCCTCTACCTTTTCAACATTCATTATTCTTTTCATACACACACGTCGATTACGGGTGCTTGTAATTTAGTCCATTGACAACACATAACCTATTTGGTCCGCGTTTGTTCGTCTAGGGTGACCCCTACCAACTTTCCCAGTCATTTCCGCTCCATAAATCTTTTTCGTTATCCTACTTCCATCCATGCTTTCCACATGCCCAAACCACCTTAACATACTCCTTTCAATTTATACACCTAACATTATACCCCATATTAGAATGGATACAAAATCGAAGCGATACTGTATATAAACTATTTCGGCTTCGATCACTGAATCGGGTAAAAAGTGTTATAGGATTTTTCTTTCAAGAAATTTCTTAGAGTCAGAAATTGTGTAATATACTCGCAAATGTCTATAGGCTCGCCCTGATATATTGGATCCGACATAGTGCAACACTATGTAATTACAAAAGTGTAAATATGTACAAATACGGGTGTAATGCAAGCTGAAATTGCACTGTATTTGAGTATTTCATATACTTTAAAACAAATAGTTCCGACACTGACAAACAAACGACTGAGTTTTAAAATAAAAAAGTTAAAACATGAAATTTGATATTCAACCTGCTTGCTGTTTTCTTGGTAGCTTTTACATTCTCTAGAATAGTTATATTTATTTTATATTTTGTTATATTGTTGGTATTGTTTTAACGAAAACAGAAATTAAACTTTGTGGTAGAAACTTATCTTGACAAACAAAGAAAAACTTCTAGTCTTCCATCTATTAATTTTATTATTTTGTTATTATATTGGTCCTAGGACTTCTAAGCGTTAAGGGGAATAAAAATATTTTACGATAGGAATGGGTTAATGGCTATCAGTCCTGGATTTTGGTAGAGATTTCCTATTTACCCGCTGTAAAAAATACTTCAAAGACGACAATGAATTCTATATGGCACACATATCTCAAGGTTCAAGGACAACTTATTTATTTAAAGTAAAAATCCTTCCAGAGAAGATGACATACATTTTACACGATTCTTACACCCATATACCAAGTTTACTACAAGTGCTTACTTTTATAGTATTTCACTCTTTGTTCGTGGCATATACCTTTGTTTTTTTTATGTTTTAGTAATATAATATAAAAGTTAAGTATGTTATAAGAAAACCAGTCAGGTATTTAAAAATGAGTATTAAACCAACTAACTTATTTAATTAAAGTCTTATTAAAAATACTAGTCCGGGGCAGTGGTCCAACTGCTCTGTTCAACTAGATACTGACATTAGTCAGCTGAGCTTGTGGATTGAACTGACTGTAAACTCGTTTGACGATGAAATTATCACTATTCACATCACATTATAAGCTCGAAGACGTTCAATGCAGAACTAAAAGGTATCAAGTACTACATGTTAATCCTAGCCAAAGAAGAAGCGATAGAATCAGGGTCTTGTTAGCAAGAGAAACACATTTCTCAAATTTATGTTACAAGACGTCAAAGTTACTTCCAAGTAAAAGCTTTCCTCAAGTTTTTATCTGTATGGCAATTAATGCTGACATTGAACATACATTATGTACGTATCATTAATATGTAAGTGTCATTGACAGGTTAGGCTTCTTAGATTTTAAGGAGTTGACTGTAAAAATACATGGTTAGGTAGTACAGATCCTTGATAAGACTTTTATCTACGAGTACGTTTCTTATGCCTGTTTGTGTAGGACGAATGTATAATAAAATAAATAAACTAATTTGTGGGCTACAGCCTAAAGTGACGCCACAGGGTGAAATGTACTAAAAAGAAAATCACAAATACGGCTCCTACACCTGTACCAATGGGTTGATTACAGGTAGGTATTCATTTGTACTGTAATAACGGTTTAGTTACTTCAAGTACCTAATTTAGAGTAACCGATCATTGAACGCCTGGTGGTGGCGCCACCATCACTGGTGTTCATAAATTATCTGATACTGACATAAATTAGTGTTTAGATATTTATTTTTATTCATTTTAAAATTGTCGACCAAATGGTTACGACAGTAAAATTGTTTTATGTCGTTACTTAATATAGTCATGCCCTCTAGTGTAAAAAACAAAAACTAAACATTTACATAAGGCTCTACGTTTGGTACAAAATATATAAACTTTGGAAGTTCTACGCAAACAATTCTACGTAAAGCTCTACAACTCTGCAAGTAGATCGTAGCTAGTACCGATATTTATCACAAGGTGGCGTCTATTTCAGTACGGTGACTACGTTATGAAATATTTAAAAGCTCTTCATAAAACTAGTTTTAACACGAGTTTTAGCAAGTCGTTAATTAATGTTTTAATTAATATTTAGTACTTTCATAAATAACAGGTAATAAATTGAATGTTATCTATTCTCATAAAGTCTTTTGAAAAAGTACACTGCTGGACCCAAGGAACAAAAAAACTCTCACTAGAAGTAAACCTCATTTTTCTAATATCGTGATGATGAATCATCAAAAGCTATCCAAGGGTCATTGTAACATTATTGTTATACCCGCTCTAAATTATAAGTACGTACTTAGGTAGTTACTTACCCATATATTTTATAAATTTTAAATATAAAACCTACTGCTCATTTCCCGAATAAAACTTTTTAACTTAACTAGGGAAACAAGGCTGTCACGTGCACGCTAACTTTACGTTCGTTTCGGTTTGAATTCTCACTAAAAGTTTAGATTTCGATAAAATGACTAAATTACTGTGTAGTTGTATAAAATTGTATATAATTAGGTATATAACGAATACATTTTTCGAACTTTAGAATTTATAGAACACGACTATCATTTTCATAATTTAAATGTAAATATATTATGTAAAGATTAAATTTTAAGGTACATTTATATTGGTCAGTAAGAAATTATTTAAGTGTTTGTGAATATTAGACGCGATGTTGAACACTTCGTATTAATAAAATTAACAAATATAATTTTTTACCTCTTCGAGTCTAGTAAACGCTAACTACTAAAAAGAACTCAACAATACAAAAGTAGCAAGAAATTTAAAGATTAATCAGATTAGAAAAATTGCTAAGTTCTTAATTGATTATGAGTATTACATATAACTGCATCAAAACGTAATTTGGCTAATGATTACTCTTCGTCTTTATCTTTTATATTCAAATGGTTTATATATTTGTTGTATCCCGGTTCTAGAGTACCATTTATACGACTCATAAGCACTTATTACCAATTGAATCACCAATCTCTTTTATTGCTTCCTATTGGTGTTAATGTTGAGAGGTATTAAAATATCCGTTTGAAAGCTCAGGTTTTCATTGTTACTTTAAAATATTAATCATAAATAATTTTCTGATGATAATTTGTTCACAGTGAGATTATGTTCTTTGTACTATCAACGAATTCAAGATACCTACCATTTGTTTGTTTATATTTTACGTCTAAGATGTTAATTTTATATTTATGGCGTGGTTACGAATAATAATTATATTTTGTGTGTATATTAATTTATGATTTCACTAATTAGCATAATTTTCACATTATTCCATATTTCATTTATTAGCTACATACTCGTACTATAAATTAGAATGTACCTATATAAATAGCTCGAAATTATGCCGAATTTTACCATGTACGTGTATATTATATTATAAAACTAGCTGTTGCCCGCAGCTCCACCCGGGTGAATGTCATGTCGGCATTATTTCATACAAGATTTCATCCCCTATTTCAACCCCTTTAAGCTATTTTTCTCGACAAAAGATTTCCTTTGTTGTTTTCCAAAGTCTATAACTTAAAAATTGATTTAATGGTTCATTGGTCATGAAAGCGTAACATACAGACAGACAGACAGAGTCACTTTCGCATTTATAATATTAGTATGGCTATTGTAGTATGGATTCATACACAGATCTCTAAAACTGTACAGGTCAAAACCACTTTTCTATGTCTATTTTAGGAAAAATTAAAAAGAAGCTCCATAAAAATACGGCCAAGAAAAAGAAATTACTACTTGGTAATTTTATTTAAGTCTTTAAGCACCACGTCGGTTGCTGGCGGCAAACAATAGCTGTTCTATTGTGTACGGTTGCATGGAGTTCAAAGTGTAAAACATGAAAATAACCAAAGACATTTTTAAAATTTACATAAAGGTATTTATTGACAATAACAAAACAATTACATCCGACTCATTTTTATTTATAATTTATACGATATTTTAATTAATTCTAAATTGTTTTCTATTAAATTTTATTGACATGAAATGCCACGAAGGCTCAGTAGAGTCAAACAACACGCCTTCAGAATAATAAGTATTGTATAAGTGAAACTATATGAGGCGTGAAAATTTGCCTCTCTTGTTGGCTTACAAAGTTTGGTACATTTTTGGTTACATCAAAAGTAAATGTACCGGTAGACTTATTTTACTGTTATACCTAGCCCTACGTTGGAAACCTTGCTGTTTTTTGTAAAGCATCATATTTTATTAACTTTTTATACGCTGTAAAATTGTAAGATAGGAAGTAAAAAAAAGGTAAAGACTCAGTTATTATCAGTCAAAGTCGAACTCATTATTTCATTTAGTTCAAATAGATAATACTTACAAATGTCATAAGCGCATACCATACAATTCAAGAAAATATTAACAGATCGAGCATGTGATCGAGAAAATCAACTACATATTATTACTTCTAAACAGAAGAAGAAACATAAAATAGATAAATAAAAAACAGTATTTATTTTATTATTTAGCTATTTTTCCCATTCCTGAGCAAAGGCCTCCCTCCATCCCTTCGACTTATTGCGATCTTGCGCTTCCTCCTTCCATTTCCCCCAAAAAACTGTCCAGAACGTCCATCTCTTTCTCGGTCTGTCGCGACCTCGCACTGTCTCAGGGCACTAACTTTGAGCAATATTGGCCCACAGTTTATTCGGCATGCGGCAGACATGTTCAGCCTAGTCCCATTTAAGTTTGGCAAATTTTTGAGCAACATCAGCTATTTGAGTTTTTTAACGCAGTGTTGTGTTCCGAACGTGATCACTTAATCTAACACCCAGTATACTGCACTCCATAGCTCTTTGACAGTATAATAAATAATAATAGCGTTTCTTAAAGCTAATTAATAATTAAACCGAAAGACGCAAATTTTAAATAGATAGTAATTAATTCGATAATTATTTCTGATATTGAATATTTATTAAAACTATACCGTTGAACGTATATTCTGATTGTATTGTTACATTCTACTATATTCATTACATGCTATATTGCGGCAACTTTGCCCTTGCGTAAAATGTCATTCTGACTGATTATTATTAACCAGAAATATTATTGGTAGTAAGTATTATAGTTGGTAGCTACTGTATATACTCTGTGTGGCGTGTTTCAACTAAATCGGGTCAATAACTTAACGTGCCATATTTAATCACAAGAAATTTCACACACTTCTACATCTATAGATAATATTATTAGGTAAAGAATATCAATGTCACTAAATTTTAACGCCGTGCCCGAAGTAGTTTTATTTGTTGGAGTATAAGTTTGCTAATAAAATTAGATTATGTAGGTCAATAGTACTGTTGGCGCCTTTACCGCGGAACAATGACAGAAGTATTGACTTCACTTTTTGATCTGGTTAGTGTAACTATATTAAATTATTATTAAATAAATTCAATAATGTACATAACTATAAAAAAAATGCAATATACTTGATTATATACTTGATTTAATCGTTGCACAAACTTGTCTGAAACTTGATAAGATTATAGGTAAATCAAATAGTTATATTTATCCATTTTTAACTCAGAAACTAGAAAAAACAGTTTAACTAGTGTTTTATACAAACAATTTAGTTCTACTTACTAATAATCGTCAGTTAGCCACACATTTATACGAACCCTTTCATGGACACTACTGTAGACACAATAGATGTTTTATTGACGTCACGTCCATTCCCGTTTACTGTCCCGGAAAGTGTTAATTATTAAAAACATAAAGCACGTTTCAACCATTATTATGATTGAACGTTCACTATTAAATAATAGTGAATTTCCTTTGGCTGAAGTGGAATGAATTACCGAAACATACTATTGAATCAAAGTGAATAGATAATGTAAAATTCTAATTGACATTATAAATTGAATTAACTGTAGTCGGCCGTAATAGCTAGCATATTCAGAAAACTACAGTTAACGTCATTTTATCGTCAAGCCACGTAGAAAATTCTACATTGTTCGTGCACAAAGAAACCGCACTATGTTTTTTCAACCATGCTTTAGATGAAAAGAAAAAGTTGGAAAGAAAGAAGAGAGAAAATTTTAGTTCGGCTAATTAACATTTTTCCTAACAAATTTAGTTGGTAGCAAAGTTATTTTAGTAGTTACAACAAAAATACTTGAAAACTTTTTGTATAAATCGAACTACTTATTACTAAACGACACATTTTGTAACATTGCATAACAATTAGAACTGTTACTCGCTATTCTATCTAACAAGTCTAAAAGTTCATTAAGTAAAATTGATTCTAACTTAGTCTAAGCTTTCTTGTTCATTTGTTTTTAGCACTCTTTAAATGGCTTTGCACTTTAACATGCTTGTTGACTTCGTTGTCCGCACTTAGATCGCTTGATCCATTACGCAAATTAGACATTTGCTTAGATTATCGCATCCAACTCAGCTCCGCCTAGAAACCTAAGAAGTGTACTGGAATTTTTACAGGCTTCGCAGAGTCTTCTGAGGGTGTCAAAGACTAGTGGCTGTTGTGTCATCACTACGTTGTTTTCTAGGTCTACATGAGTGACGGTTTCATCGGATAACATGTTATACTTAAAACATATTCTTAGAGGTGTTAGGTCAACTAGTGTGCAGATTAGAGACAAACATTCATTATAATTTGAATTATTAAGTCACGGCAAACTAAGAAAACACTGTACTACCAACAGGCGGGAGCAACCAACTCTATCATTGTTGAACTTTATGAACGGTGGTGAACCACTTATTATCAGTTCGCCCTCTAGTTTATAAAAATCTATTTTAAACGATCCACTTTAAATTTATTTTTTCTACAATCCCTTAATAAAGTGATTAAGGTACCTGTTGTTGAAAGCGGTTATCTTGGCACGTGACGAGATTACAATGACGCTGCGGGCAATTGAAGATTTAAAAGATCAGTTATTCGAGTCGTCTTTTAACAGTATTTTAATTCTGTCCAGAATAAAAGTTAATGTCATTGCTCTTTAAAGTCGAACCGTATTAACGTGGCCAATTTGTTTTCACATAAAATTTGGAATTTGAAACTTTGCACCCACGGCCCGCCATATAGACATTCAGTTCCTTTTCCTAGAGAAAAGGTTGAAATTTGCCAGTAAGTACCTAAATTTGAGATAATTCATAATACCTATTATTTATTCTCTTTTTTTTCGCACTATAGAGCAAGTCCTGTGTCGTGGGGAACTTTACAAACATACATTCAACGGACACAAAGTAGACTCACACAAAGTTTTGTACCGTGTGGGGATTGAACCCACAACCACATGCACAGCAATCGCTTGCGCACCTACTGCACCACGTATATTTCGTCAGTTAAAGATGTCATGTAATATAGGGAAGGCCTATTATAAAACAGACTAAACTTATGGTATAAGTCTATAATAAACTTGCTTCCCGCGGCGTGGTTTCACCCGCGTCTTTGCTTACTGCTATGCTCCCGTCGCCAGTAGCGTGATGTTACATAGGAGTATAGAAAAGTGTTTTTTTTTTTCAAATTTTTATTTTTTCTCTCCGTAAGAACCATCCTCGTACTTCAAGGAATATTATGTAAAAAGAATTAGCGAAATCAGTTCAGCTGCTCTCAAGATTTGCGCTTAGCAACACATTCAGCGATTCATTTTTATATTATAGATTATTATCCTGATGAGCTGAAACTTTTAGAACTTCTAAAACTGAACGCTTCAATCTCGTGCACTACGCTCAGACAAGAGTCATCACACTTAAAATTATGTTTCTTACGCCACTCTTTCCAAACTTTAATGAACGTCATGAAACTAAAAGTTTTACTGCTAAAAGTGGTACTTTTAATGTTTCTTGGCGCTCTAGATGAACTGGTTTTTCCGGTTTAATGAACTGCAAATAACGACAATGGTCTATTGACTGACTTTCATTTAGTATCACGTTTTATGACCCTGTTTAAGTCTATATACAGGCCTTTGTTCTGGACTTCCCTAGTGTGATGTGTCGATAAAAATTGTGTATGCATCTGGTTAATGGGGTAGCTATTTATGTTGTTAGATTCAGTTCAGCTGTTTCTGACATTATCTTTAATCAGTGAAAAGGTAATAACGATATAATGGGGACAAGGGTGAAGGGTGAAACTCTGAGAAATTTAAAGTAGTGGCAATACGAGTACAAGAATAGCTTGCATTCAGGAAATCTTTTCATTGTTCACTATAAAAGAAAATAAATGGATAATTCTTCTTTTTCTTACAATAAAGTTGATATGTTGTAAAGGGCAACCGATGGATGAGGGCGGCGAACGACCGGCTACGATGGCGAAAATTGGGGGAGGCCTATGTCCAGCAGTGGACGTCTTTTGGCTGATATGATGATGATGATGATGATGTTGTAAAGTATGCACTATTTTTTGTCCCGGGATAATCTCAAATGTCGCGTTGCATGGAAGTGAGAGAACATAAAAAACACACATTTTTATTTAATACTTGAGTGGCACGCAACTTACTTAAAAAACTTACCCACTCTTTGTTGTTCAAAAGCTTTCCACAATAAAATGATATATCTTATGAGAAATATAACATAATTAACCATACAAACATTGTTAATGGTGGAGCCAGCTAATCCATTCAGCGCAGACGATGCCATTTTTTCAAAAGGTCACTGGTGACATACGTAATTCTGAGATGGTTTGCACTTAAGAAAATTGACTCTAATAAGACAATTGGCAAAAAGGAATCTGCAGTTACCGGGACATTTAGACTGATAGCTAAGAATACGTACTTAACCTGTTTCTTTTTTTGAATTAAGTTAAATACACTGTCCTGTGATCAGGTGTTAAACGTATTTATCATTAGCTTGTACGGTAGTAGATCCACGCTGATTTCAGCATGAATGGGCCGGATCGTCCGGGGAAGTACTACCCTCTCATAGAAGATCGACTTAAGAGTAGTAGTATCCGTACTACTGCGTTTCGTTCGGTGAGTGAGAGCGCCGGAGGCCCAATTTCCCCCCTATCCTCTTTCCTCACCTCCCTCATTCCCTTCCCCTAACCCTATTCCCAGCCGCCATAGTGGAGGCCACTATACCAGCAGTTTAAGACGATGGCTTTTGGTATAGTGGCCGCCACTTCTGGATTCCACTGACTGCTTACCATCAGGCGGGATGGAGTCACTTTGGTAGGCTATAATATAAAAAAAAAAAAAAAAAAAAAAAAAAAAAAGCTTTCTGCAGTGTTGTTTCACCCGCGTCTTTGCTTACTGCTCTGCTCCCGTCGTCAGTAGCGCGATGTTACATAGCCTATGACGTTCCTCGACAAGTGGGCTATCATACGCAAAAATATTTTTTAAATCTGACTGGTAGTTCCAAAGCGTTCAAACAAACAAATTCTTCCACTTTACATAATAGAATAGATTTCAGCTAAAAGCGAATTGCCAGCGGCTTCACCCCCGTGGGTAAGCATACCACAAAAAATATAGAAAGCCTATGTTACTCGCTGTTATTGAAGCTTTCTGTATTGTGATAGAATTTTTTAAATTGGTTACGTAGATTTTGAGCTTATCCATAATAAACAAATATTTTCTTTTTATAATATAATTTTAAATAAACTTATTTAATTTACAGCGAACACAGACAGTTTGGGGCTCTTTAGTCAACTAAGGCCGTTCGAACTTATCCCGTGTATAGGTACCTACGTTTGTACGGGAAATTCCACCATGTAACAAACAATACAAAATGTATTCTGTTGTTACAACTACTGTTCTACTGCTGCTACTCGCTATAGAAATAAGACCTCACATAAATCCGTAGAATAGAAAATTCTTTATTGCATACCACTTATTACTAAACAAATAACAGGACAGGCACAACATTAGCTGAGACAATAGGTGGTCTTATCGCCTAAATTTATTGTCATTCTCTAAGGTCCGTATTTCCTCAATGGGCTGTGTCACCTTGTCATAATATTATATATACGAGAGTAATAAATTATTTATTCACAATGCAGTACCTTGATTTCGCGAGTCAAAACAAAAATTGATTAGACCCGTGCAAGATAACGATGATTAATGTGAACCCTCATCGCGTTTATACATCTTTGTAAAAGGTTTTAAATTTTCAAGTGATTTAAAGAAATAAATTTATTCTCTAAACTAATATTATAAAGAGAACAGTTTTGTATATTTGTTTGTTTGCAACGATTTAAGTAAAAATCTACGTTAGGTACCGGTTTGAAAAATTCTTTTACCTTTGGCAATAAAATAAAAATTTAGCGGGTAACTTATGCTATATTTTATTATGTTTAACCAATTTATTAGTCATTTTCAGAATTTAAATATTTGAAGCGCCTTCGTAAATCTGAATGACGCAATACGACACTATTGCTATGATATTTTGCGTAGGAGGTTGGTTTGAGATCGAATGAAACTTTTGATACCGAAGAGAAGCGAAGGCGGACCTCTAATACTTTATATTTTTCATTTCATAAACCTTTTGGAGTAAAAGTTATTATATTTAGGACAGACGCATTTGTGGGTAAACTTAACCGTTGTTGCTAAAGCTCGTTTAAATACAGTTTTTGTAATAGATGACAAAACACACGAGTATAAAATGGCGACGGTCATAAAAAGATCAAATTTATGTGGATCATAGAAAGACATAAATGTATCATCATCAACATTGCATCAGCTAAAATATGTCTAGTGCTAGTTATGATTTCATACGTAGTTAAAATTTTGATATCATTCAATTGAAGAGGATAAATTTAGAGAAAATAAAGTAATTCGTTGATTAATTATAGATTCTCAAATAATATCCACCAACACCTCGAGACGGCACGGCCGGCTTTGCTTTTCCTAACGGAGACACAAATACGCCGCCCTGACGACACGGCATACCTGCACTACCCCGGCTATGTGCTCGAGGAGCGCTTTCGCGCTAAGGCCGGAGTATGCGCATTCGTCAGGGCGGATGTTTGCGTTCGCCGTCTGCGCTGCCTAGAGGACCCATCCTACCCCATCCTTTGGCTTCACGTTGATCTTGGTTCTCTGAGCCGGGTCTACGCATGCCTTTACCGTTCCCACTCCGGAGATTTGGAGACAACTCGACTCTTTGACCATCTGAGTCAGGCGGCAGACTTAGCGCAGGAGCGGTTTCCGAACGCGGAACTGGTGTTTCTGGGAGACTTTAACGCCCACCACGAGACCTGGTTGGGTTCTCTCAGAACAGACCATGCGGGACGAGCCGCCCATGCATTCGCTCTCACGCATGACCTGACGCAACTGGTAATCCATCCCACCAGGATACCAGATATTCCAGGTCAAGCGCCCTCTTTGCTAGACCTACTGCTGACGAGTCACCCAGACCAATACAGTGTTTCGGTCCACGCCCCACTGGGTAATTCCGACCACTGTTTGGTCTGCGCCTCAGTGCCTCTTGTTGCTCCCCCACGACGTGCGGAGGTAAAGCGACGACTATGGCACTACTCGTCAGCAGACTGGGATGGTATGCGGGAGTACTTTGCTTCCGTCCCATGGGCATTACGCTGCTTTAAAAACAGGGATCCGTCGCAAAGTGCTACTGCTGTCGCTGGTGAAATCTTGTTAGGTATGGAATATTACATTCCATCCTCAGATGTCACCAGTGCCGGCAAAACGCGTCCCTGGTTTAACCGTGAGTGCGCCGATACTGTTAAACAAAAAGAATCGGCGTACCGCGCTTGGATCAGGGCCCGAGCACGGCGCGACCCTAACTTGGATCGCCTAAAAGCAGCGTACAATAAAGACACCAGGGAATGCAAGAGGGCTTACATCAGAGCGGATGCCCAGCGCATTGCACGGATTGGGCAAGAACTGATTTCGCCTCCTACGGGTAGCCATAGCTACTGGCGACTAGCCAAGGCCGTGCAATCCAACTTCTGCAAGCCTTCGCTGCCCCCCTTGAAATGTCCTGATGGATCGCTGGCCCACGAGCCGCAAGAGAAAGCAAACTTGCTTGTAGAACTCTTTGCGGCTAACTCCCGAATCGACGACCGTGACTTGCACCCGCCGACTATATCTGGCTGCGACTCCGTTATGCCTAATATCCGTATTAGGCATCGTGATGTCCGTGCGGAACTAAGGTCGCTCGATGTTCGGAAAGCCAGCGGACCGGATGGTATTCCAGCGGTGGTTCTCAAGAAATGCGCAGCGGAGTTGTCTCCTGCATTGACGCGCCTATACCGCCTATCTTATTCCTCGGGAATTGTGCCGGAGGCTTGGAGAGAGGCGAATGTTCAACCGATTCCCAAAAAAGGGGATAGGTCCGAGCCAGGCAACTATCGACCCATAGCTGTCACCTCAGTTCTCTGCAAGGTGCTTGAGCGGATAATAAACGCCCAACTAGTCCGCTACCTAGAGGGTCACTCGTTAATTAGTGACCGACAATATGGCTTCAGGTCAAAACGGTCTACGGGTGACCTTCTAGCATATATCACGCACCAATGGGGTGAAGCTATGGACAGGCATGGAGAGTCCTTGGCCATCAGCCTTGACATAACCAAAGCCTTCGATAGAGTCTGGCACCGTTCGCTTCTGTCCAAGCTTCCAGCATATGGTCTGCCACCCCAGCTGTGCAACTGGATTGCCGCATTCCTGCGTGAGCGCCGCATTAGAGTCCTTTGTGACGGATCGGCCTCCGATTATTTGCAGGTCAACGCTGGGGTGCCTCAGGGGTCCGTCCTGTCGCCCACCCTGTATCTTCTGCATGTCAATGACATGTTGTCCCTTGGCAACATTCATTGCTATGCAGATGATAGTACAGTGCATGGGCGATATCTCGGACATCCTGCGGCTAAACAGACTGACATCGAGGCAAAACGCCTAGAACTTGTCGCTGAGCTCGACCAAGTATTATACCGCATTTCTAAATGGGGTTGTGAGAATTTGGTTGAGTTCAATGCCAAGAAAACACAGGTGTGCGCGTTCTCTGCAAAAAAATCTCCGTTCCTTCCCCTTCCCTCTCTTCAGAACACAGTGTTACCACTACAGGATAGCCTAAGTATCCTGGGTATGGACATCAGCCGAGATCTCAACCCCAAGAACTACATCGAGTGCGTCATTAAAACCGCCTCCTGTAAACTCGGTGTTCTGAACAGGGTGAGGCGGTACTTCACGCCCGAGCAGCTCTGTCTTTTTTATAAGACACAGGTTCGTTCCTGCGTGGAGTACTGCTCTCATCTTTGGGATGGCTCCGCACAGTACTTACTGGATGCACTCGATAGGTTGCAGCGGCGAGCAGTCCATATCATCGGAAGCCCGGAGGCTACTAAGACCCTTGAGCCTTTACAGCTGCGAAGAGACATCGCCTCAATGGCCGTCTTCTATCGCCTTTACCATGGAGAGTGTTCTGAAGAGCTCTTTGAATTAATCCCACCCTCTCCCTTTTTATCCAGAACGACACGTGCGGGACTAAAGTGCCACCCTTTCACAGTGGAATCTAAAGGGTCTCGAACCAAACGGTTCAGCACTTCATACTTTTGTCGCTCAATTAAAGCCTGGAACTCTTTGCCAGCGCATGTGTTCCCATCTAATTTTGATCCTGGGTCTTTTAAGCGGGGCGTGAAAAAGCATCTCACTAAGCCGCCATAGTGGAGGCCACCATACCAGTAGTTTGGCTTTTGGAATGGTGTCCGCCACTTCTGGATTCCACTTACTGCTTACCATCAGGCAAAGTGGAGTCACTTTGGTAGGCTAATATAAAAAAAAAAAAAAAAAAAAAAAAAAGTTAATCAAAAATTCACATAAAATTGTATAATTTATATTGTCATAAAATATCATGATCAAGAAACTCAGACCAGCCTTTTTATCACCTAATTTCTGGTATGACTTTTAGTTTGTGGTAAAATGCAATCAAAATAACATACAAAATTTAATCAAATAACTATTGGATTATTAATTTGAATCAACACATACACTAAATTTCGTATTTTTTTACGTACAAACCATCATAGTAAAATAATAATTTATTCTTATCTCTATGTTGTTTATCTTGTGAGGTATTTAAACTAATTTATTATCAAATTAGTTTGTTTAGAAATTTGTGTTCATTGTATAAGTTTGTAAAGTTTCTCGCAGCCCATAATTAAGTTACTAGAGTGTTGTCGTCGTAATATACATTTATGTAAAACAATCAGAATCCATCTTGTCGGATCTATTAATTTTCAACATTAAAAAGTGTAAACATTTTTATATTAGCCACATATTTCGTAAATTACAAAGCGGAAGAGTTTGTTTGTTTGACCGGGCTAATCTCTAGAACCAGTCAAATTTGAATAATTCTTTTCGCTATAAAAAGTTACCAATCTAAGTTTAAAAAAAATGGAAAAACGAGTAAGGTTGGTGACGGAGATTTTATTTTAAATGACTATAATTCGGCAATACAGTGTTCGGTACGAGAAAGAGTCAAGTGGACAAGAGACAAACAATTGAAAACAAAAACAACAACACAGATTGTCTCTGTGGTTCGGTGGTACCCACTGTGTACGGACTGCCACGTAGAACATTGTATTGTCTATTGCATTGGTCTGGGTGTTCCTATGTATAATATGTACGTATTTACAAAAAAGTATTTAAGTATTTACATATCCGCATTGTAACGGTGAAGGGCCACCTCGTTTGTAGAACGCGGCGGCCGGTAGGGAGTTTAGTTCAGAGAGGAATAAAATACAAGTCTATCAGAATTTACATGAATGTAATACTTAGCAGAATTTAAATCGTAGTGTTAACATGAAAAGAGTTTGCCGCGGCTTTATACAGAGCAAGAGAATATATATATAGGGCGTGGTTACACCCACGCCCTATATATATATTGTGGGAGATTTCGTAGGTGTCCGGCCGGGAACAAATAGGCAGACACTTATCTTGATCACTGGCTGGAGCGTAAGAGAACGGCTGCGGCTGCTGCCGGCGTTTATATACCCCGGCGGCGCGCGGCGATGGTAGGCCGGTGGTAGGGTTCAGAGCGGCGGAGGCGTGTGGGGTCAGCATCGCCACACACTCCCCTCGTTTGGGGAGAATTTTTGCTGGGCGAAAATTCTCTGCTCCTGGGCCCTCCCGGCGAGATGTCTGATACCCTGAAACAGTTTTATAAGGAAGTGTCAGGTTCGAAGTAAATGTAGATATATTTTTAAAAAGATAATGTCAAGGAGTAACAAACAAAATGCTCGACGGAACGGAATACTAAATTATCAATCAAGCTACTAGGCAACATAATATATCTATAGCTAAGTATTTGCAAACGCCGAGTGAATGACTTTTGTCGCAGGTGGCTTACGCATTCCAATACACAAAAGAGTGTTAATAGAAAGAAACGATTTCTAAGTTCTTAAACATAAGATATAATTTAGAGTGTACAATGAAATTTGTTCAGAATAGTTTAGTTATTTTTTTCAATTATGTTTGGTTTTATATTTTAATAATGTATATATTTGTTTAATAAAATGGCTGGTTGAAACAATAGTAATTAGTACACCATCCGGAAAGACTTTAGAGAAGAGATATGCCCTTGGAGAAGAAAACAAAGATAGACGAGAAATCGAACCTTGTGTACATGGCTTGGTAGTGACCTTTTAACCACTGGACCATTTAGTGAAAAAACGATTATTTTAGAGTATGGTTAAAAATTCATAAAGCAATATTTCTTATAGCAATTGGTAGGACAGGAACGCTGAAATTTAGAATTTAAGTTTGTTTATGAGTAGCAACACGAAAACCAAACTACCCACGACGCAGAAAGGTGTTGTCTAATCGTATTAGACTGTGAGCGTTATTGTTGTGATTGTTTAACTTTATGAATTATAGAATTTTAGTTTAGGTACTTAGATTATTATTCCTTATAATTAATTAGTTTTAAATCTTTTATGTGCCATTCACCTAGTGGCTTGCCAGACATATCGGCTAGTTTGTAAACTAGAGGAGATTTTTTAGCAATGATTTTACATTTTATGTATTTAGGAGCTAGTTTTTTATTAAAGTATTTATCTTTGTCGCTGAGATAGAATGTACGCTTCCATACTATGTCACCCACATTGAAATCTGCGGGTTTACGACGAAGATTATAAGACTGACAATTGCGGCGATGTGCCGTTAGGAGGGCTAACTGTACCTTCTCAAATATAGAGGATAAGTAGCCTAACGACTCAGCATAACTGTCTCGTGGCTCGTGCACTATATTTGGATCAGAATCGTAAACAATATAGTGGGATCCGCACATTATTAATTCGCGACCGTATACGAGAAAATTAGGAGAAAAACCTGTTGTTTCGTTAACAGCACAGTTGAGAGCAAATTGAATTTTATTTATTAAAACATCCCAAGTTCGATGATCGGATGTTACAAAAGTAGAAATAGATGTCATTATTGTTTTATTATATCTTTCTACCATGTTTACGTGAGGCGTGTACAGAGGTGTATAATGTAAATTTGGAATTTTGTATTTAGATAACAAGTTTTTGAAAGTTGCACTAATGAATTGTTTACCATTGTCTAGAACAATGGTTGATGGAATACCAGATGTAACGGTGAAGGGCCACCTCGTTTGTAGAACGCGGCGGCCGGTAGGGAGTTTAGTTCAGAGAGGAATAAAATACAAGTCTATCAGAATTTACATGAATGTAATACTTAGCAGAATTTAAATCGTAGTGTTAACATGAAAAGAGTTTGCCGCGGCTTTATACAGAGCAAGAGAATATATATATAGGGCGTGGGCGTAACGTGGGAGATTTCGTAGGTGTCCGGCCGGGAACAAATAGGCAGACACTTATCTTGATCACTAGCTGGAGCGTAAGAGAACGGCTGCGGCTGCTGCCGGCGTTTATATACCCCGGCGGCGCGCTGCGATGGTGGGCCGGTGGTAGGGTTCAGAGCGGCGGAGGCGTGTGGGGTCAGCATCGCCACAGCATTCTAAAACTCATAACACAGGATATATTCTATGATTACTTTGGGTCTAGATAGCGGTGTATGTAGTTGTTGTGATATTATTATTATAACAAGCGATGTATTTTCCAGATTTCTTTAAGCTATCTTGCTACTGCTCCACCTGCGCCTTAACGCGTTAATAAAGGCGTTAACCATTAGACAGAATAGATGTATCCAACAGTTTGTTGCCGTTTAAGAGATGCGACATTGTTAATAACGTTAGACGATAGCGGTTTTTTTGATACATCAAAGGATTTATAGCGCGTTGTTCGCGTGATATGCTACGTTGTTGGCTACATTAACGGGCTCTCATTCTATGTGACGCACGGGCCGAGTAACGGTACGGGATCGAAAACTATAATCTTATAAGAACTGCTCAGCAATTCCCACCTTATATTAATTCTTTAAATTGCAAAAATGCATTTTAGCACGTTCATTGCTACTATCAATGCAGCTTCAACCTCTTTCATGTTTGAGTGCTCGTCTGGAGTGGCATGAATAATTAAAGCGTTATCTTATCAAAAAAAGCCTTTAACAGCGCAGCTCCCTTAATATAGCCGCAGGTTTTTTGACCATTAATTAACGCGTAGTTTTTCACATTTACTATCGCTTACATTAACATCAACTTAACGCAGATGGAGAAAATGTACTCCTGGTGTTTTAATATTAAGCGGAACAAACTTATTAGTTAATAGCAGAATACGATAAAAGTAGAAGCGTAGCGTACGTCGGACGTATCGTTAAAACTTGGAAGTTTTCGCGAGGCTTGCAACTTTCAACAAGCTTTGGCGTAGTTAACTTAACCAGCTATGTATGAATGTACAAACTCAAACGATACGTTACTTATAAATTATTGCTGCTACTTTTTGATGATCGATCATGTGCAAAGTTTAAAAACTACCTATTCTCTATATTAATGTGACTTTTATTTGTTGATGGCATCGAATTACAACGACGACATGTAGACACGTGTATAATGGTTAAGGATTTTCAATGTTTAAACAAATAATTATGTAGTACCATTGTTTCAAGTAGAAATGGTGATAGTATTCAATCATTAGAATAAATAAATAAATAATATTTTGTTTTATAAAGGAATTCAATTCAAACAGTTTTTGTTATTGATTTGATCACGATGTTTAAAGCCTTTACATTATTCAAATGTTTTTCCCGATTTTTACAATAAAATAAGTAAATTTAATCAGTACACAAAAAGTTTCCATTGGCACAAATCCGTTACCAATCTATTCGTGTTGTATACCACCACGAAAACTGTAAGGGAATTCTTAAGTAAAAGTTGTTGTTAAAGTTTATTTTACTCACGTACTGAAAGAGAATGGGCAACATATGAGCACACGTTGGCAATGCGGTCACGGATACACCTGAAGGCGCTGTAAGAAATTTCCTTTGTTTTGTAAACATAGAGAAAGAAAAATGTAGCGTAATCGCGTATTTGTAACTGTGTTTTATTTATAAAATAGCTTAGGGTACCATTTACTTATCAAAGTACTCCACGAATGATCCATGGTTGAAAATTAAATAGAATAGACTATTTGACTAATTTTGTAAAACAGTTTTATATTATTGTTTATGTCATAATAAACAATAACAACGCCGCCCGCAGGCATCTTCCTACGGTGGCTGGAGATCCCGGAGCGCCCCACGGCGACTCCCGGGGCGGGCGCGACGGGCGGGGAGGAAAGTCGTCAGCTCTTTCTCCCGCTCGGGCGCCTCCTTGGCGAGCATTACCTGCTCGCAAAAGGAGGCGACTCCCTCCCAAGCTTTCTCGCTGCGGACCATGGACAGAACCACAGCCGGCAGCGAGAGTTGGGCCGTCGCGAGCGCCGCAACTAGGTCGCGGCGCTGGTCCGCCCACGCTGGACACTCCACGAGCGTGTGGAGAGCCGTGTCCGTGGCGTGCCCTGCTGTTGGTCGCGCAAGTCGCGCCTTCCACTCCGCCACTAGGACTGTGCGGAGCTGGGACCGCTGCGCCTCGATCTCTCGAGGCTGAGGTCGCAGGTCCCGCCCCGCCGCCTCCTCGCGCCATCGGAATAATAAATAAATATAGGTCTGTCTGTTCCTTTGTTAACTTCTTCTAAACCGCGTCACTGGTTTTAAGGTGTTTAATGCCGATTATTAATTTCTTCTAACAAGTTTATATGTTTTACATGCTTATTATGGTAGATAAAAGTGCCAATTTATAAATAACTAGCTGTTGCCGCAGCTCCGCCCGCGAGAATGTCGGTTAACGCATAAAATTTTAATCTTCTAAATTGACGATTTTTCATGCAAACTATCATCCCGTACTTCAACCCCTTAACGCTATTATTTTGCAATGAAAGATAGCCTAAGGTCCAGTCTAACTCTATAAAAAAATTCATCAAAATGGGTTTAGTGATTTACACGTTAAAGGGTAACAGACAGAGTTACTTTCAAATTTATAATATGAGTATGGATTAAATTGTAAAAACATTCAAGTACTTTCATGCGAAATCGGATCGGGTCGCTAGTTTCATATAACCCACATAACCTAAATGTCAGTCAATATCCATAACAATCGAGTACGTTCACAATATTGGCCCGTATCTTTCGAACATCTCACCTTATTTTCACACTTGACAAAGCAATGCTTGATTCCATACACGTAATACAGTCTCTTTTATATTGACATATTATTATATCCAAACCTCTGTATTGCTTTTTGTAATACTTATTTTTTATTACAAACATAAAAACATAATTTTAGGCCTTAGTATGGTAGCAGTTATGTGACTTGGCCATTATTGTAACATGAGTGCAAAAATAAAAATGTTCTATCCATCGATCTATTCCTTTTGTTCAGACTTGGATAGTTTTTATTTTTTATTTTTGATTTTGGCTTTTATACTACTCTCTTTATAAGTTCGATGCCTTCAAACTTTAGCCTAGAATTACTTTGAACTTATCGGTCTCTATTAACTGAAAGTAACAAGGGTCTATCTACTACCACAAAAGTTTATTTTTAAACGATATCTTATAAATTTTCTTTGCGAATTTATCATTCCTTAATCTAAGGGTGATAATACTTAGTAAAAGTCCCTCTAATAAGATCACGTAGCACTGTGACGATATTACCCCACTTAATTAGGCTATTGTTTTAATGCCACTAATACTGGAGCTAACTGACATAATTTTCATTAGATTATTTTCGGTCAAGATGATACACAAAACTTTTTTCCAATTTTTTTATTAGATATGTTTTGATTTGGGGTCTGTTATCGTTATTAACAATATATAAGTCCCATTGTAACTTAAGCTTGATACAACAACAAGGATCTTAAAATCTTATCAATTAACAGATTTAAATTTAAAAAGACTTGCTTTTTAACAACTGTTTCGCATGTGAATCATGATTATATATCTTTATATAATCATGATTCACATGCGTATAACCGTCGTATAACCGGCCCCCGTGCTTAGCGTTTGTGGACTATGAGAAAGCCTTTGATTCGATCGAGACCTGGGCCGTGCTGCAGTCTCTCCAACGGTGCCATATTGACTATCGATATATCGAAGTGCTGAAGTGTTTGTATGAAAACGCCACCATGTCAGTACGAATTAATGGTCAGAGCTCAAGGCCTATCCAGTTGCAGCGAGGAGTACGACAGGGAGATGTTATATCCTTGAAACTGTTCACCGCTGCACTGGAGGACGTGTTCAAGCTTCTGACCTGGAATGGACTTGGCATCAACATAAACGGCGAGTACATCACTCACCTTCGTTTCGCGGACGATACCGTGGTCATGGCTAAGACCGTGGAGGAGCTCAGTGCAATGCTAGTAGAGTCTCTCGACAAGTGGGCCTAAAAATGAACATGGACAAGACTAAAGTCATGACCAATGTCCATATTACACCCACTCCTATTACGGTCGGAGGTATATGTACTCGTTAACGAATTCTCGAATTCGTTGACGAGTACATATACCTGGGACAAACAGTCCGATTAGGTAAGTCCGATTTCGAGAAAGAGGTCACTCGTCGAATCCAACTCGGCTGGGCAGCGTTCGGGAAGCTACAACATATCTTCTCGTCCGCACTACCGCAGTGTCTCAAGACCAAGGTCTTTGACCAGTGTGTGTTGCCAGTGATGACATACGGAGCAGAGACGTGGTCGCTAACTATGGGTCTTATCCGAAGGCTCAAAGTCGCTCAGAGGGCGATGGAGCGGGCTATGTTAGGCGTCTCCCTGCGCGATCGTTTGAGAAACGAAGAAATCCGCAGGCGAACCAAAGTAACTGACGTGGCTCGCAGAGTTGCTTCTCTGAAGTGGCAATGGGCAGGACACATAGCTCGCAGAACTGACGGCCGCTGGGGCAGAAAGGTTCTAGAGTGACGACCACGAACCGGAAGACGCAGCGTGGGCAGACCTCTCACAAGGTGGACCGACGACCTTATAAGGGTGGCGGGCAACCGATGGATGAGGGCGGCGAACGACCAGCCACGGTGGCAAAAATTGGGGGAGGCCTAATGTCCTGCAGTGGACGTCTTTTGGCTGATATGATGATGATGATGATGATGTAAACTCAAAGTCGCTTGAGGTCTTATACCCTGTTAAAATTTGTGTACTTAACGTTATATACGATTGGGTATCTCCTTTTGTGGACATCGTAGGAGTGACTGTTTTATACCGTTATATAGTATCGGTTTTCACGATTTCAATGATGTAAAAACTCAATTTCGAAAAAAAATGGTGTTATTATTGTATACTCTGAGGTACAGGTTTTTGTTGGGATCCTATTTAGAGATATTTAAGAATATCTCCACAGCTTATACGAAGACAAATGAGTTGAAAATAGAAAGTAAATTTATGGCTTAAATCACTTCTTATTGTTTGCGGTTTAACCTTTTAACGATGTTAAAAGGTTGAATTATGAGACTCGTAAGGATAGAGTTACAAATAAATTAAACTTGAAAATGTGTTGAGTATTAACGCAGAACCGTATATGATTAATCTCTTTGTTATTTAAGCTATTATGCCTAAGTGCGATAAACAGTGATATAAATATATTTTTAACTGAAAGCTTTTTAGTTTTACCGCTTCTTTGTTTATAATTTTTCACCTATATTGTATATCAAATGTTAACCACGTAAAGCACTGATTAGTACAGACCATATTAAAGTAGTAACGGTAGTAGATTCTTGCTCGTGTCAGCATGAATGAGTCGGATTGTTAGATGAGGTACAACGCTATCATCAAAATCGACGTAAAATATTAGTTTATATAATGCGTTTTGCTCGGTGAGTGAGAGCACCGGAGACCCAACCACGCCCCTCGGTATTCATCTTTTTTCTTCCTCAACCCTATCTCCGTTTAGATAAGTTTTGCCATTGCCGTAATAATAATGTACTAGGATATAACGTTTAGGTAAACATTGAGAAATCTCGAAGCGACTTGATTGAATATTTCAATCATAATGAATGACTAGCATACCGCAGTGCCGTTTCACCTGCACTAAGTTACATTTTTGGTTACTGCTCTGCTCCCGTCGTCAGTAGCATGATGTTACATAGCCTATTACCTTCCTCATGAACTGGGCTATCATACGCATAAAAAATTTTCATATCCGACTGTCCGACGTACAAACAAACAAACTCTTCGGCTTTATATAATAGTATAGATGGGTGCCAACGCTAACTTCTGGATTTAAAACCTCGTGTATGCAAATCTTTATTCCTTGCACAGACTTGCTATAAATCAGTCAGTACAACTTAATAGAAGTACCTGAATTCAACTATATGTAGCTCAGAAGCAAGTTTTGCATACGAACAAACATAGGTACGTAAACTTAGTTCTTGTTACAAACACAATACTCTCTATGGAGCTACGAGTAATCAATGAACTGGCAACTATGTTATCGTTTTAGGAATTATCTAGTTCGTTAACTAAAGGAATGAACAATTGCTTATAATAATAAAATTATGTGTATCTAAATTGAATTAAATTATACTTTAACACATATTTTATTAAAATTGTAACATGCTGACTACTCTAACTACAAATCATGCCAAAATGTAATAAAAGTTAATATCACATTTTAAATTAATAAATAAAAAAAGGATTTTGAGATTTTATATTTATTTCGAATCATTGCAATTCTAATATTAAATTAATAAATTAACTGCAATTTTGTTACTTATTTAAAGTTAACTATAAAATTAAACATTTTACCGTGATCAAAAACATGAACGCCTAGTTGAGAAGGAAGTTTATTCAAGGAAGCATGATTCATCAATCAACGTCTGATCCGAATCAGGCTCTTCCCGTCTTAATCCATAAGCTGTTCAAGTAATTCGTTCACGATTTAACACCCAACACTTTTATTTTCTTTTAGCTAATGAACACTAGTTGTTTCTTGAACATTGAGTTACTTTGTTAAAGCATCTTGCTCAAATATACTATATAACTAGACTAATTGAAAAATTAGACGAAGAAAATTATACGTTGATTAATATTATTTTAGTTCAATATTATCTTTATGCAATAGGTAACAATCGGAAGTGTCATTTGCCTTTAAAAAGTTGATTTCAATGAAAGTATACCTACTTTATTTTTGCGGCATTGTCAGCTGTATGCACAGTGCTTCTTTTAGAAATTTTGAAACTGCTTTTTAATCCCTGGTCACACTCTACTAAAGTATTACTAGGGCTTAGTTCTTCAAAATATTAAGCTCGTGTAAATACCTACTAAACTTGCCTAGTACGCGACACATTGCTCCAATTTGAATAGAAAAACGCTATGTCTTACCTTTCTTAGTTACATATTAACCACGGTGATACATTTATAATATACTAGCTGTTGCCCGCAGCTCCACCCGCGTGAATATTGGTTAGACCTCTGTTTACATTAACGATTTTTCATAAAAACTTTCATCTCCTATTTTAACCCCTTCAAGACATTTTTTGCGATCAAAGATGGTCTATGTTGTTCCTTTCATCAAGTTAAATTTCATCAAGATCAGGTCAGTGGTTTAGGTGTGAAAGCGTAACAGACAGATAGACAGAGAGGCAGACAGACAGATAGAGTAACATTCTCATTTATAATACTAAGTATGATTTTAGCAACCAGTAAATACAGAGGTATAGTCTGTCCCTTTAGCTTTGCTGAAATTCATCACTCAGCGTCTTATTTTTCTCGACTAGGTTTTTCCTGGTGACGCTTGATACAAAAATCTGTAAAAAATGTTCTTCCCATTTCTTTAGAGTGACAAAGTGCCGACCTTCCTGTTACCCTGTGTTCACACGAAACTATCCCCTATTATTTACTAAGAACCCTTCTTTTGTTGAATCATTTTATTTGAATTTATACTCACCTGTTCTTTGAGATTACGTGAAAGCTATAACTATGGAGGTTATATGTTAAAGGGTCATAATATATCTAAGTCCTGACCCCAACTTTAATCTTGTGATATTTTGGTAAAACTACTTTATACAAGACAAAAATATTTAGGGATCTGACTAGCTTGAATAGACTTCAAACGGAGACATAGCGCTGAATAGCGTACTTACGACTATTTTGGTGCAGAATGATGTTCGGCAATAAGATAAAGTCACCGAAGATAGTGATTAAATTAACACGTTAGAAGGCGATAGATACATCACCAATTACACAGAATTGGTACAGAACGGCGTCATAAGACTGTTACTTTAATCTGATACCGATTATGGTGAAAACCCTCCTAGAGTATTGTTTGGGAGAGGCCAGTGGCAAACTTATTTCAACAGAAATGATGATAACTGAGGTGGAATCTATCTATCAAGATAAGAAAGAAGCAAACTAGCAGTAATCTACGTTATACGTGAATCTTCTTATGACGTAAATTTAAGTTTTCCACTATTTGATCATTGTTAAAGCCCACAGAAATTTATCAAATCCTTTAATTCACGTTGTGAACGTCGGGTTAGTTGATTCATTAGTATTCCGTTCTCATCAGGCGGTCCAGTATTTTTAGATAAGCTTTGCTACTTTTCATTTTAATGTGTCCCGCTTTCATTCCGTTTGTACGACACCATCCTGATTGCGCTGAACCCTGACGTTAAATAAGTTACATTATTTTTCACTTAAATATTGATGGTACATAGGTAGTTAAAAACATTTATCTGTTACATCAATCTGGCTGTAAAATGTTGAATTACAAGGTAATGTACTGATTGCAGTCTGGAAAGATGACGTGCTGATGAGGTTTATATGCAGCAGTAGACTGTAGAGGTTGGTAATGATGATAGGTAAAATAGTTGATAGCAGTTCGCACAAGGTAAACTTAAATCTTGCTATGCTTTGCTCTCAGGAAGAAACACAAAAAAAAACACACTGCCATTATTTATTTTTAATCCGTCCAAACCGTGGGCAAAGGTCTCCCCCATAGAGCTTTACAGCTGTCTACCAACGACCATTTTATCGATGAAAAGTTTTAAAATTAAATACTTACCATACTCACGTATTCTTCAGTTTTTATGCAGTCGCATGACCTAATCATTCTTTAAAAAATAGAATAATTTGTTCCAGCCAATCAATAACGTTCTAGATAAACATATGAAGACTGCATATATATCTATCTAACACCCAGCTTCTTTAACTTAGCCATTTCTTTTATTCGACTTCTTACCCTGAAATGTTGAAAAGTCAAAAAACAAAATAAAGAGTACAGAATTTCCAGATCTAAGCTCAAAACTCGTTTCTAATTAGTGCTGGTTTGTAACTACAAGGAACTAACCACAACACAAGGACGTAAACTTACAAGTCAATTTGTGCACAATTCGTGTAAACACAAGTGGGCCAAACTCTGCGGTCAAAGTTATACAATAGAAACTGCTTCTATACATTGTTGTGACATTTGCAGACAACGGATTGGACTCTCTGTATAGTCATGTATATTCTGCAGTAGGATTAAAATAATTATATAAGCATAAAATAAATGATGTTTCTGAAATAAATCGTACTACTTCTAGTCCTTATCCCTATATATATGGTCAGACTTTTGTGTGCTTATACATTAGTTATATAATAACATTTAAAAAAATATTAAAAGAAATCAAGTCAACGTTGTAATTCTTACAAATAAAAAAAAAACATTCAATAATAACGCAATTTGTTTTTATAATCGTTGGCTGGCTAGACGTCAACAGTGAGTGGTTCAAACAGCTCGCAGTGTGAATTGATGATGGACCCGGCAATCATCACCTCACTACGAAGATGTCTTTATTTATATAAAATAAAGAAGATTGATAAAATATAGTAATTATATATACCAAATATCAACAGTTTATATAAAACCAACATAGAAACATTTCTTACAGTTCACATGTTGCCTTTACCTTTTGTAGCAATATTCAAATTGAGGCAGCCTGTAAAGCACACATTTTACTTTTTATTTTTTCTTTACAACATAGAAAGCTGTAAGTAATTAATTATCTATAGAGTTAAGTGTATTGCCTGTGTCACTTTGCATGCTACTTGAAACTATAACTTAAAAAAATTGTAATAACCTGGCGATTAAAAAGAGTGACCTGAGTTTCTTGCCAGTTCTTCTCATGGCTCTACGTCGTCAGCGAACTGGCTGTAGGTTAATTTGCTGACATTTTGTAAAGTTTGACATTCATAAGTGTTCATTTAATTAACCTATATGAATAAACATATTTTCATTTCATTTCATTTCATTTTAACTACTCGTTTGGTGGCCAAAACTATGGCGGCTTAGATGCTTTTTCATGCCCCGCTTGGTAGACCCAGTATCTTAACTAGATGGAAACACATGCGCTGGTTAACTTTCTACACTCCGTACAAAAACTAAGTTAATGCATGCATTATTTTTATTATTACTTATGATGTTTATTTTTTATAATTACTTAATAATATTGTATTAAATACCAGATTTTGAAACAAATGATTTCCAAATATAATAAACTAGAACATTCGTATTTTCTCCAACATATACAACGTATTCAATAAGAGATATACAGACGTACTCTTTTATCAGGTACTTCGTAGCAGCCTTCATAATCAATCATTTTACATCAGTTATATCCAGTTTCTACCCACGAATATGCGATGCCAGCAACCCTTTGCGATGAAATGTATTATGTAATCAAATTGTTAGCACATTTTGTTCATGTCTGTTATGCCGGCAGTTTGTGAGATGGCTTTTGGTATGGTGGCCACCATCGGCAGTGAGTGCTTACCATCAGGCAGAGTATAGTTACTTTTGTAAGCTAATATAAATAAAAAGATTTTAATAAAAAAAATATACCTAGTGTTTAAAATTTTCATTAAGTAACATTGGGCAATTATAAAGATGTTTATTTATTTAAGTATTTATTTATACAAAAATCGTTGATTTTTAACTGTTTTGGTTCGTCCGCAACACAATCTAATAGTTCACATTTGTAACGGTGGATGAGGGTGATTTACGACCGGCCCGATGACGAAAATTCAGGAAGGCCTATATCCATCAGTAGGCCTATATCCATCAGTAGACGTTTTCGGCTGATATGATGATTGGTATTAGGTATTACTATGTAAAAAATTCAGTACTACGTTCCAAAATACAATTTCTTGTTATATAGATGGCTCGTAATCGAAAATATAATTCAGTATTTTAAACTGTAAGCTCCTAAGCCTCTCACTGCTTTATTTGATTACACAAAAGATTCATTTGGTAAATGGATACAAAAGTAATTAATAGCAAGTAGCAGGCAATTCTATGGGTCCTAGTATAAATTTCCCTATCATTGTTTTATTGAACTCTTGCTTGACGTCAAATAATTGGTAGAAATAATACTCACATGTCAAAAAACATATGAACTAAGTAACATAATCGTATAATCTGGCCGAAAAACAGTGTTATGTTTTTCGACTAAGAATTACGTAAAGTTTTTTATGATTTATAGTTAATGTACTAAATATACTAGCACAATCGATAGACGAATGTAGTCGGTATTCAATATGTAGGTAGTTATGCATGTCACTTTAAAAATGGACCAAAATTCCCTACCTAAGTACTGTAGACTAAAAATGATGAACCTACCCTAACCTACCTACCAAATAATGATTACGACATCCGTAGTCCACCAAGATACGAAACAATTACCTATCGTATCTAAACTAAATCCAATAAAAAAAAATTAAATACAATAATTAATTGATAATTATTTATTCACCAAGACAACGCAATCTCAAATTAACAAATAAGACGTCCTTTTGTGGTAAAATTATTTACCTGGAGTCAAAACGGACAATATTAACCTGTCTGTAGAATAAAACAAGCTCTTTACATTCACAAAGGTCAAAACTGTACTAAAGGATTTCAATTTGATGCTTAAAATACAATTTATATTCACTACATGGAAAGAACCCTTTTCGTATGTTACGTTAAAAAGAGATAGCGCAACAGTCATGTTTCAAACAAATTTAATTTTTACAACGCATTCGTGTTGTTATGTAAACTGGTAAAAAGTGGTTCTATATAAAATATTAAATTAAACAACCTACTTTATATAGCAATCAAATAGAATTATTACTCTAATGTGACCCTTATTTTCATAACTATAAAGTTGCAGGTAATCGGAAATATAATTTCTTGCAAGAGGAATTAAGTTTGTTAGCAAGTTTAAAGCAAGTTGTCAGACTTGTAGTATGGGCCGCAGTAGTGTTAATTTTAAAAGTTGTGCAAAAAATGTCGCTACGGTAAATGTAACACTGCTTTTGAAATATAAGGTGTAAGAAGGAAATTGCAGCTCTACGATTAAAAACGGGCTTTTGAGTTAAAGTGCAGAGGAAATATTTATTTCTTGCAATTTATCAAATGTCGGCTTGACTTTTCTTGCGTTTTATTTCACAGTGGGACATTTAAATGAAGACTGTATTAACATTGTACAATATTTTTGGTTGAGTTTATAAAACGTTTTGTAGGTATTCTTGCATTTGGCGATTTGTTATAGTAATAGGGGATGAGCCAACAGCTTACCCGATGGTATGTGGACACTTATGGACATTTTAATGGACACTTATGTTTTTTTAATGATAAGGACTCAACTATGGGAACTTAACGGTAGGCTACAGTATTTAAATATTGAACATTATTTATTCCAGTTATAACCAAAATCAGTTTAACATTTTACGAAAATCATTTAAAAGTTTAAGCCTATTTGATTATAAGACTGTTTTAAATTTCATTTCAAATTGAATAGCGACTAACCACAATTGAGTTTTTTAAAGAAGGTACTTGTCAATTGCGAATTTTAATTTATAAATAAACTAGACGTCTGCCCTCGCTTTTCTTTGGTACCAAAAGTTTCAATCGGACTCACAACAAACTCCTACATAAAATGTGATTGCAAAATTATCTAAGTCTGCGAATTAGTATTGCAAATTTACAAATATTGAGATTCTGAAAATTGCTGGAATTATATTAAACATATTAAAATATATCCTATGTTACCCGCTCCATTTAATGATTTCTAAAGGTAAAGATTTTTTTAAATTGGTAACAGATTTTTAGTTAAATAGTTACAAACAAACATACAAAAAATCAAATCTTTTCTCTATAAAATATAAGTTTAGATTTAGATTCTAAAACTTTAATCAATTTTAACTACGCGTTTACTAAGTTTATACAATTACAATGTCATTAAATTTTACTTGTCGACGATCAAAGCAAATAACTTTTACACTGACATTTAAAAAACTTTAGTACTTAAAAGTATTATTGAACTTAATAAAAATAATAATGTTTCACATGTTCAAAACCTCGTGTTTTACTTTTAGTTATGCATTATTCTATCAATAAATAAGTTTGAAGACCTGGTAAAAGTCACGAGCAACCAGCAGCAAGTGATGCTCTTTAAATAACTTTGAAATGTATTTCATCATTTCGCTAAAGTCATTTCTATTTAAAATAACTGTTATTATATCATCTATACTTTTACTGGAAGGTGCCAAAGATACATTGAGTTCAACTTGAATTATTCAAACTTCAACCAACTTCTAACAATCGTTTGCCACTTAATTGCCAACAACCTTTCATTGCTTGTGCAAAATTACAGTTTCGTAACTTCGATATTACTAAATCTAATTTACATTTTAGTAATTTTATGTAAATATCATTTACCTACATGTTACTTATAGTTATTTACTCTCACCTATTTATTATGTTAAAATACCTACAAATAATTTCAGTCGAAACACAGTGCTTCGTTTATTAATCGAAGATAGCTCGGTAAAGCAGGTTACTGCAACTTGATAACTGAGTATAGACATGTCCAGTTTGAGTACTTATAATCAAAGGCTCTTATGGTCATCGGTCTGAATTATGGAGACGCCGAAACAACAACGAAAACTTTTCTGCATGATTTTTTAGTAAATAAAGTAATAAAATTAAAATACCAAATAATCTATTAAGAAACAGAAAGTTCTCGTAGGTATCCAGACTGAAGATTACGGAAGAATAATTAAAACAAAAAACATAGCCTAAAATGCTTGTTTAAAATAAGCACGTCGTTTACATAATAATTCGGCTAAAATTTATTTCACCAAAGAAAAATGCTACCGATTATAATATTTTGTTTTGCAATCAAATAAAAATGGCGAGTCAATTAAAGTAAACGGTTTTAAAGAAATAAATAATTCCTTAGGCGTCTAAGCTTCAGTAAAAATAGCACTCATTTCCATAAAAGTTTTTTTAACTTGTAAAATATTGTTTCCATTTATTTTATCTTTGCAAACTGACAGACGAAACTTGAGAACATTTATAATAACAATTTCAAAGGAGCAAAGATATTTCAGTATTGTGTAACAAAACAAGGTTAACGCAAATTGCGAAGGCCTTTTGAAATATTAAACTTTAAAACCTTGGTTACTCCAACATTTGGGAACTGAAAATTCATTCTTATCAATTTTAGTAAAGAAGGCCACTCGTCAAATATCTACGTGATGTTTAGATAACATCATAGCTATAACTCAAATTCTATCATTATTGACAACTCTTCACATTCGCATAGATCAAAGTTGTCCTATCTATATTCAAGATGGCAGACGTTTAATTGTTATGATAACTCTTTTTTTTTTCTTTTACCGCCTAAACGAAGAACGTATGCTTAGAAAATACAACTGTGAAAACTCTGTGTAAGACGGTAAAGGATATTGGTCACATGGTTTCGGATCCACCACCTCGTTCATAAAACGCGGGTGCTGTATCAAGCCAACGTCACTTGCAAAATATGGTAAATAAACTGAAAATATAGGTAAAGAACATTGACACTTACACACACTTACACTTCATATTATGCTCTATATGTTTTTGTGATCTGTTTGCGGATGGATGGCAGAAAATATTGTCAGAGTGCTTGCGGTTCTGCGAGTGTGATGCATGAATGTGTTTTATCATATAATTTTTTTTTGTTTTCATTTTATTCCTTTTTATCTGTGTTTATTGTTTTTAATCGTATATGATTAATAATTATTGTAATTGGTAGTAATTAACCGTTTTATTATTAAATAAATAAATAAATAAATGTTAAGTGAATAAAAAATGTCTCGGGGTTGAAGCTACCTCATATTTTAATGAAGTCCCTATATTTATTTTTACGAGACAGCAGTATGATACAACGGTAGCGTGGCCTGCAACTTTTTTAATAGCATAAATCATGAGTGCCGAGCAAAGATGTAAAAACGGTTTGTCTCTTATTTTAAGAACTTTAAAAGCATGATTTATGAAACTTACTAACGTGTGTTTTGTAATAAATTAAGCAGTTGTTGATCTATTTCTACTACGTTTATGACATCTTTTAATAATAGTGACGCAAAAATTTTTAAAATATCTTGGAGATGTCTACTGCTGGACATAAACCTCTCTCCTAAGGTAGTAGGGCGATAGAGAATAGCCGTAGGCACTAACAAATTTCCACATAAGCCCGGTGACTTTACCTTATGCATAAGAAATGGGACCGCGACCAACTTTCTCTGTTCAGTATCGTCAACGTTTTGAAATACGTTTTAAAATATTATACACGCTTGTAATTTATAGCACATAGCACTATTAACCTCTTGATACGACTAGAGTTAAAAAGGTTAAAAACAAAGTAAAAGACAGAGAACAATGGCGGATGCTCCACCGACAAGTGCAGAGGTAAATCAAGATCAGGTCTATAATCAAATTAACGACGGGGTAGGAAAGTTCTCGAATGTAGAGTACGGAACGGACTAAAAGCAGCACGGTTGGCTGCACGGGACAGGTAGGTGATCTGATTATGAAGCATGATAGGATGACGTTAGTATAATATTTTTTTTTTACTATTATGCAGTCTCTGATTTAAATAAACACGAAATTTTTTTACCACAAGCACGTAATTTAAACAAAAATCTTGCAAGAATGTAGAATGTAAGTTGGTATCCAGTAAGATGGCTAGCAGGCTTTAAAGTTCTCACTAAGAGAATTAGGTACCTACATTTTATGTTGACATTAAAAATTTACTTAAAACGTGGAATTCTTGAGACTTCCAACAGTCGGGAAATATTCAAATGACTTTACTACTTACGGCGCCTTTAGTACAACAACTTTGTAGCGTTCCTAAACTAGAGATTATTATAAAGTAGTAGAATAAGGTACTTGATAAGTATCTTATTGTAATATTCTACCACATTCACACAGCGCCATCTAGCCCAAAATTAAGCAATTATATTTGCTTGTATTATGGGTACTAAACAACTGATATACTACTTATATAAATTTTTTTTTGTAAATACATACCTACATATTGTTGCGACGAATACCTATGCTAGAACGTTCGCAAGTACTTACCTACTCGTGTACGACGAATACCTAAGCTCTAGAACGTTCGCAAGTACCTACCTACTCGTGTACGAAAAATACCTACGCTCTAGAACATTTGCAAGTACCTACCTACACGTATACAACAAATACCTACGCTAGAACGTTTGCATGTACCTACCTACACGTATAACAATAGATCAACGGCGGTAGGCATACCTACGCGTCGCAGCTAAGTACCTACACTCATTGTTCTGTTTTCGAGAATTGTCGGCATCTTTGTGGTAATAACTGGAAGGTTCTAGAAGTCTATTGAAGGACTATAAAAAGGATTCGAACGTCGGCACTTCGTTCAGTTGTGAATACAGCGATCTCGAGCGAACATCTAAGTAATACGGAAGTTCACGAAGAGCGATATACGAAGCGTGATAGTGCAGTATAAGTGTTTATTGCTTTATTTAGTTACTGTTAGTATACTGTGTGAGTCTTGAATAAACGCATCATCGCGTAACTGGCATTTTGCATCGAATCCCATCCTGACACGTAACAATTGGTGACAGAAGTGAGAATGCCAGTCACACCACGCGACGAGGGAGTACGCACTCGACGACAGGCGGCGGTAGACGAAACTCGTGAACCATCGCTTATGGCCGATACTGAAGAGTCTAGCGCAGCAGTAGTTAGTGATCCCGGCACTTCTGCGGCGTCGACGGGTATGGGCTCTGGCTTCGACATGTCGTCCCTTTTAGCCGTTATACAGGAGGGCCAACGCCAAGCTGAAGAGCGCCAACGCCAAGCTGAAGAGCGCCAACGCCAAGCTGAAGAGCGTCAACGCCAAGCTGAAGAACGGCAACGTCAAGTCATGGAGGAGTTGAAGGAAAGCCAACGCCAAGCTCTTCTAGACCTTAAGGAAGGTCAACTGCAAGCCGAAGACAGACAACGCCAGGCTATCCGAGAGGACCTTCGAGAAATGATGGACTCTAAGTTGGAAGGGTTCAGCACCGTCATCAGTACTCTTCAAGAAGACGTTGAAGTGGTAAAAAAACGCACCAGCAAACATGATGAAATACTCGAAGATGTCCAGACCACCATGAACCATCATGACAAGATGATTAAAGAGCTGCAGAAGACCAAGGTCCTATATTCAAGCACTACGCCTATGGCCGCGGCAGTCACTTCCGGAGGTCCCAAGTTCAAACTGCCCTCCTTTGACGGCTCGTCTTCCTGGACGGCCTTTCGACACCAGTTCGAAGTAGTTGCCAAAGGAAATGGGTGGGAAGATGATCACGCACTGACGGCGCTTACTTTGGCACTTAGAGGGGATGCACTGCTGATCCTAGAGAACTTACCTGCTGACCGACGAAACTTAGACGCACTCCTGAAGGCATTGGAAGCTCGATTTGGCGATAAGCACCTGGAGCATGTTTATCGAGCTCAGCTGAAGGATCGAACTCAGAAGGCGAGTGAGGGACTTCAACAATGGGCTGCCGAAATTGAACGCCTGGTACGACGAGCCTATGCCTCCAGTACATCATCTGTGGACCACATAGTTGTGCAAGCTTTCGTGGACGGCATAAGAGAGTTTGAGGTCAGAACAACTGTTCGGTTGGCACACCATACATCTTTAGAAGCAGCCTTAGCACATGCCCTTGAGGTGGAAGCTGTGCGAAACGACTACAAGTCGCATAAAGTACGGGAAGTTGTTGCAGCTGTTAGACCACGAGGTGGGCCTATGTGCTACGGATGCGGCAAGCGGGGCCATATCCGAATCAACTGTCCAGACCAGAGAAGAAGTAGAATGGTGTCAGCTACTACTCAGGTTGATGCTAGTCAAGATCCGTTACGTCAAGCCCCCACAGTGCAAGTATCACAGGCATGTGACGGTAATAGCCTGGTAACAGCTGGAGAAATCAATAGTAAACCTGTTCGCTTTACGATAGATACGGGCGCGTCGAAGACCATCGTACGACCAGAACTTCTGCGGCGAACAATTCAGTGGGAAGACGCACGACCATCTTGCAAATTGCAAACAGCGACTGGCCAGCCAGTGACCGTCCTCGGAGCTACAGATGTGAAGATCAAACTAGGAGAGAAGATTTATCATCAATCTGTTTTGGTGGCGAGCATAACGGATGACTGCATTATCGGCTTAGACTTCCTACGAATGCAGCAGTGCGTTGTCGATATTGCTAAAGGTGTTCTAAGCTTCCCAGATCAAGAAGTCTTTCTGGAAGGCTGTTCTTCGATAGCGGTCTACAGTGCCAAAACGGTAACCTTGGCACCGAGGTCAGAAACCTTAGTCGACGTAAGGTTCCCTGAGGGTGTGACTGCTGATCGTTGCGTCATGGTGGAAGATCCTGGGCGCTATACCAGTCTAATTACAGCCAGAACTTTGGTTATGACTAGAAGTGGAGCAAAAGTTAAAATTGCCAACCTCAGCAATTCGGCGATGTTATTACGGAAGAACGCGATCGTTGGACGATGTGAGGCTGTGAGCAGTCTGAGGAAGATCCTAGAGAACGTCCAGACTGCCTCTTCGGAAAATCATATGGGCCCATTGCTAGAGACCACGAAGAAAAGTTTGTCACCCAACGAATATCGGGAAGCAGAGAAGCTGCTACTGGACTACAAGGACATTTTCACTAAAGAAGAAAACGACCTTGGAAGAACGGGGTTAGTGAAACACCCGATCGACACAGGTGCTACACAGCCTATTAAACAAAGACCTAGACGAGTGCCACTAGCAAAAGAACAAGAAGTAGCCGAGCTGATTGGGAATATGGCACGAACCAAGATCATAGAGCCATCATCCAGCCCATGGTCTTCACCTGTGGTACTCGTGAAGAAGAAAGATGGCAGTACTAGGTTTTGTGTAGACTACAGGATGCTGAATAACGTGACCAAGAAAGACAGCTATCCTTTGCCCCGTATTGACGACACTTTGGACATGCTTGGAGGCATGAAGTGGTTCTCTACGGTAGATCTGAAAAGTGGCTACTGGCAAGTGGAACTCCGGCCAGAAGATAAGGAGAAGACTGCATTTACCACCGGTACTGGCAAAGGCCTGTGGCAGTTCCGGGTAATGCCATTTGGATTGTGTAATGCACCAGCTACGTTCGAAAGGCTTATGGAACGCGTACTAGTGGGTCTTTTGGGAGATGCCTGTCTGGTGTACTTAGATGACGTAATAGTTATGGGACGCAGTTTCACGGAACATCGCAGGAATCTTGAGAAAGTTTTTAAGAGATTTCGTGAATCAAATTTGAAACTTAACCCGAAGAAGTGCGCCTTTTTCAAGAAAGAAGTTTCGTTCTTAGGCCATATTATTTCGGATAGAGGTGTTCGAACGGACCCAGACAAAATAAAAGCGGTGCAAGAGTGGCCTGTACCAAAAACTAAAACCGAAGTAAGAGCTTTCCTGGGCCTCAGTGCTTACTACCGGCGTTTTGTGAAGAACTTCTCTGAAGTAGCCAAGCCATTACACCACTTGACAGAAGAGAAGAGGAACTTCGTTTGGGACTCGGATTGTCAACGTGCATTTACACAACTCAAAGAGTTGCTGTGTTCAGCTCCAGTCCTGTGCTACCCTAATAGAGAAGGCAGATTTATTGTGGACACAGACGCCAGTAATACTGGAATCGGAGGTGTGTTATCTCAGGAGCAAAATGGACAGCAAGTGGTCATCGCCTACTTCAGCAAGTCTCTATCGAAGCCTGAGAGAAACTACTGTGTAACTCGGCGTGAATTACTAGCAGTTGTGAAGACCTTACAACACTTTAATAAATACTTGCTGGGAAGAGAGTTCACACTACGAACAGACCATGCAGCACTGAAGTGGTTACTCCAGTTCAAGAATCCTGAAGGCCAAGTTGCGAGATGGATCGAACAACTACAAGAGTACAACTTTGTAATAGAACACCGCAGTGGAAGGATTCACTCCAACGCTGATGCCTTATCGCGACGTCCATGCACCCAGGATTGTAAACACTGTTTGAAGCATGAGTCCAAGGAAGTAGTGAAAATGGTCAGGAGTCAGGGGACTGATGAATCCTGGGACAAAGAGGAAATCAGTAAGGCACAGAAAGAAGACAGAGACCTAAAATTAATAATGGACTGGAAGGCTCAGGGTCGGAAACCAAAATGGCAGGACGTATCAGCCGCAAGCCCAATTACGAAAGCCTACTGGGCTCAGTGGGACAGTCTGAGTTTAGAACAAGGCGTGCTATATAGAAAGTGGGAATCACCTGACGGGAAGGACCAAGTTCTACAGATGGTGATCCCGAGAAACAAAGTTGCACCTGTTCTGCGCTTAGTGCATGATGGTGCATCAGGTGGTCATCTTGGTGTGAAGAAGACTTTGGTAAAGGTGAGAGAACGGTTCTACTGGGTACGCTGTCGGGAAGACATCGAGGAGTGGTGCAGAAAGTGCTCTACGTGTGCTTCAGTAAAAGGACCTCGTACTAGATCAAGAGGCAAGCTACAGCTGTACAGTGTCGGAGCCCCATGGGAGAGAATTGCCATTGACGTAGCTGGACCATTTCCCGTGACAGAAGACGGCAACCGCTTTATAGTAGTAGTTCAAGATTACTTTACCAAATGGCCCGAAGTGTTTGCGACACCAAACCAAGAGGCTCAGACCGTGGCCAAAAAGTTGATCCAGGAAGTAGTGTGTCGATTTGGTGTGCCGTTGGAACTGCATAGTGACCAGGGAAGAAATTTCGAGTCAGCCCTGTTTCAAGAGATGTGTAATCTACTCGGCATACATAAAACACGGACAACACCAGCGCACCCGCAGTCTGACGGCATGGTAGAACGGTTCAACCAGACTTTGGAAAACCATCTGGCCAAGGTTGTCGAAGACCATCAACGAGACTGGGACCGTTACATTCCACTCTTCCTGCTATCATATCGGTCCGCGGTTCATGACACTACAGGATTTACGCCGGCCAAAGTCAACTTTGGAAGAGAGATACGCCTACCAGTAGACTTGATTACCGGAACACCTCCTGATACGCCAAAGCCGACAGTAGAATACGTCGCAAACTTGCAGGCACAGCTGGATAAGACACATGATCTAGTGCGAGATAACAACCTCAAGGCTAGTGAGAAGATGAAAACTCGCTATGACAGGAAAGCAAGTAATCATGGCTTCGAGGAAGGTACGCTCGTGTGGTTACATAATCCTCTCAGGAAAATCGGCAAGTCACCGAAGCTACAGGCCCGCTGGGAGGGTCCCTATAAAGTGATCACAAGGATCAATGACGTGACCTATCGTATAAGACAGGGCGATAGAAAGAAGCCGAAGATCGTCCACATCGATCGACTAGCACCCTATCACGGTTCTAACGCTGCTCGGGACGAGCATGATTAAGAGGGGGGCAATGTTGCGACGAATACCTATGCTAGAACGTTCGCAAGTACTTACCTACTCGTGTACGACGAATACCTAAGCTCTAGAACGTTCGCAAGTACCTACCTACTCGTGTACGAAAAATACCTACGCTCTAGAACATTTGCAAGTACCTACCTACACGTATACAACAAATACCTACGCTAGAACGTTTGCATGTACCTACCTACACGTATAACAATAGATCAACGGCGGTAGGCATACCTACGCGTCGCAGCTAAGTACCTACACTCATTGTTCTGTTTTCGAGAATTGTCGGCATCTTTGTGGTAATAACTGGAAGGTTCTAGAAGTCTATTGAAGGACTATAAAAAGGATTCGAACGTCGGCACTTCGTTCAGTTGTGAATACAGCGATCTCGAGCGAACATCTAAGTAATACGGAAGTTCACGAAGAGCGATATACGAAGCGTGATAGTGCAGTATAAGTGTTTATTGCTTTATTTAGTTACTGTTAGTATACTGTGTGAGTCTTGAATAAACGCATCATCGCGTAACTGGCATTTTGCATCGAATCCCATCCTGACACGTAACAATATTATAGATAAATTACACCCAGACACAGAACAAATAATCATGCTCATCACACAAAGATTTGTCCTGGGTGGGAATCGAACCCACGACCTCCGGCTTAGCAGTCAGGGTCACTAACCACTAGGCCAACTGACCAGTCAAATTGTATTTATTTAAATAGTTTAATTTTGGAATATTGTTCCCAATATAATTATTTTATTTTGCGTTGTGATCAATATTCAAGACTACAATAAAAAAGTAACCTATGTCCGTCTCCGGCACCGAATCTATCGACATACCAAATTTTAATCAAAACCGGTTCAGCCGTTTAGGCGCTGAGTGGTAGCAAACACACACACACACACACTTGTTGTTTTGATATTGTGAGAAGACAAAAGCAAAAGAGTTTGTTTCTGTTATTTAAAAGGTATACGCACACTAGGAATAGTTCCATCACATATACTATGCGTTTATGAAGAAAAATAATTGTAACTTGCTTTTTGAACTTTAAAGCCATGTGTCACAAGTGTTAAGCTTGTCTGCATCGTCAACTGGATTTCTTGAATTTTTAAGCGGTATACTGCGATTTCAACGGAGAAACGAATAACCTTTATAAGTTGACCAGATTTTAAGTCTTGCAGAAAAAAATATTGCAGCTCATTTTTATTATATCAAGTATTAATAGACCCACCTGATTCACTATTAAAGTATTACCTTAATCTATGAATATGGCTCTGTTTTTTGACCATTAAAACAATGCTAATAAAACATGACACTAGGAATAAGAGAGACTTTAACACATGACCATGCATTATAATGTTCATTTGTTCATGTCAAAAGAAATGTGATGTTGTTCAAGATTAGTTAAACGCCCCTTAGAGAAATAACGTATTTTATAAAATACTAATACAATTCATTAAAGTTGTAGATTAGAAAAATAAATTTGCTGCTAAATAAGTTTATACAGTATAAAGAAAGCAATATGCTGCAACAGTACACCGCAATAACCATCTTATCTTTAATAACCAAGAGTTTCTCCAACGTTTACCTTTCAAATAATTAATTAACTCTTTATTTTTGTTGATAAACTTTTAAGTTGTACGGTATCAGTAATTACGTTTATACAAATATTCAATTAATTAAGACTAAGAATTTTGAGTGTAGTTATTTTGAAACTGTTTAAGGTATTAATGAGTTTTGCTTTATAAATAAGTCATTTTAGGAGTTGGAGTAGATAGTAATTATTGTTAACTAGGGATTCGGTCACCTAGGGCCACATTCCTTAAACGGCCTTTTCCCTTTGATGGCCTATTCTCCTAACGGCCACTTCGCTAAAAGGGCCACGATCACATTTCCCGTAACGGCTCAATCCTCAAATGACCACGTTCCTAGTGGCGGCTTCTTTGTACGGTCACTTCCTCAAATGGCCACATTTCTCTTTACGGGTAAATCCCTGAACGGCCAACTTCCTTGTCTTGATGTCAATTAATATCCAATCGATAGGCCGTTCGTAGAATCCAAAATAATAAGTTCAACGTTTAGGCAGTGTTTTTGTTTTTTTTTTGTTATGTTGTTATTTTTGTAATACATATTAATTATAACGTCATACTTTTATTAATTATTTTCCTATGTTAAAAACCTAAACACCGCCCCGATTTTACACCATGATATAATTATGTTCACTCAAACACTTACTAAGATTAAGATGAACAGATCAATAATAAATAAAATAGTAAAACAAATAACATTAATTACATGTAACATACAGTTAAAATACTTGAAACCTAATTTGTAATTAAACCCATTTAACTTTTTTCTATTTTGAGTAATTTCGGGATCAATGGTCACAAGGGTAGAGACATCCTATAGAAATGCCTGTATATCCCAGTAGAGGTGGCTTGGTAGGGTGTTAACCCGACTTAAACGTGTCAAAGACGTTAAGGTCCCAAAGTGTAAATATATTTTGACCTCGACTGCACTATAGTGGTCATTCAAGGAAATAGCCAAACTAGGAATACACAGTGTGGTCATTAGAGGAGGTGGCCCAATTAGGAATTCACATATAGGTCATTCGAGGAATGGCCTTGCCAGGAAAAGCACCTAATAGGAAATGGCCGAACAAGGAATTTAGTCGGTGGTCGTTGGAGTAAGTGGCCCTAGGTGACCGAATCCAGTCGGATGCCTAACCAGTACACTCGATAATTTATTTTGATTATATCCATACTCCACGCTGATTTCAGCATGAATGGGTCGGATCGTCCGGGGAAGTACTACCCTCTCATAGAAGATCGACTTAAGAGTAGTAGTATCCGTACTACTGCGTTTCGTTCGGTGAGTGAGAGCGCCGGAGGCCCAATTTCCCCCCTATCCTCTTTCCTCACCTCCCTCATTCCCTTCCCCTAACCCTATTCCCAGCCGCCATAGTGGAGGCCACTATACCAGCAGTTTAAGACGATGGATTTTGGTATAGTGGCCGCCACTTCTGGATTCCACTGACTGCTTACCATCAGGCGGGGTGGAGTCACTTTGGTAGGCTATAATATAAAAAAAAAAAAAAATACTTATTATATATAGCGGAACATTTTGTTTGTTTGTTTGAACGCGCTAATCTCTGGAACTACCAGGCGCATTTGAAAAAATATTTTTGCTTATGATAGCCCAGTTCTCGAGGAAGGTTATAGGCTATATACCATCATGCTACTGATGACGAGAGCAGAGCAGTAAGCAAAAACACGGTTGAAACCGCGCCGCAAAAAGCTAGTGTCATGATATGTCATGGATGTTGTTGCCGATTATTTTATGAAAAACAAATACCCTAATAGACGATATATAAAATAAATGTTATTGACTATTACTTTCTATAGTAATAAATATATTTATGGCTAGTGAAATACGACCATTAATGACTTACAATCCATCCTTCTCAAGGTTAATGCTGCTTAGTAATCAATGCTTATTTCTTTCATTTGAATGGACGTAAGATATCTTGTTTATTGGCATATTTGAGAGCCAGCATTCTTTCCCTACATGATCCACAACCGTTTGTTTGTGTTTTCTGAGTATTCTTTTTGCTATGCTTATAAAACATAGCCATGTATATGGGTTATGGTTACCACGTACCATCAGTATCAGTAAACCGTATGCTTGTTTGCTACCAGTTTTATTAAAAAGATACAATATTACAGCGAGAAAAGTTTCTGTATGCATTTTGACAGTGCAATAGACAACTCTTAATTAAATGATCAAGTTGCTAAGAATAATGCCAAGTTAGCAATGCTAGGCACCCCATTAAAAGTTTGTACCGACACTTCAGAAAGTGCAAACTTCATTGTGTCAAGTTAAATTTACTAGACACCGCAAATTACCTTTTAAATTTTCTTTGCTTAATTTCATGTGAATAAGTAAATTACTCACTATTTCTGAAAGGTTTTCTATGTAAGTAAATTCTTACACAGATAATGATCCTGTTGCCGGTCATTCGCTGCCCTTATTCATTGATTTCCCGTCACTCTTATAAGGTCGTTGGTCCACCTTATGAGGGTTCTTCCCACGCTGCGTCTTCCGGTTCGTGGTCGCCACTCTAGAACTTTTCTGCCCCAACTGCCGTCAATTTTGCAAGCTATATTTGTTAAGCATTATAAAGTTGTAGTAGGGCTTCAACGTTTAGAATCTAAGTCTTAAGAAGTTCTGAAGAACTTCGATACTCGATGATATACCGATACACCGAAGTCTGATAACTATCAGACTTCTCAGAATTACGATTAGTTATAACCATAGTCAAAAATATTTAGAAGACAATCGAGACTGACAGCTATCTATATTTCACAAAGTTCAAAAAGTAATTTCATCAGTTATTACAAAAGAATATTATAAAGTAGGTAAGTAAGTTCAGAAATGCGAACTCACTGTGAGTTCTTTAGGTTTAAATGACTAGCAAAAATTAGTGATTTAACAAATAAGATGAATATTGTATAAAAAGTATTGCCTTTTTATCACTCTGTAGATCAAAATTAAATAACCTAATAATATATATGTGTTTCCTTAAATATTATGACAACATGTAACTCATTTACAAAATTTTAGGTAAAATAAATAATTTCTTGCCCTTCCTTTTATGGCTTCAAGCAAATGAATAAATAAGTAACTTAGCTATTGTAAATTGAACATTTAACCTTTTAGACTCAATTTCATGACAATCACAAAAGGCACTGATTTATTTTCCATTCCACTACCAATTAATTTGTGTCAAAAATAGTACATAAATCAATTTATTATTTCATTATCCATTCCGTATTTTGCGTTTCTCGTCGCAATTCAGCGACTGTTCCCAAATAACCCTAGACTATAAAATCAACTGAATCTCCCCTTTTATTGTAAGACACGTTTTCCATAAATGGAATGGGGACCTCACTAAAGTGGTCCAAATGGCCAAAATTTGTCAAGAAGTTAAGATGTAAGTTATGGTATCCATTGTCATAAGACTCGTGGGGCGTAAGGCGCACTTATCAAACCCTAACGAAGATTTATATTGTGACGTCCCTTATTCCTGTCCTTCATGATATCTTTGTATGGGAAAAAATGTTTCGTATGAATACTGCGTTTGTTTGTTTGCATTTTGAGGTAGATTGATGGTAATATTAAAGTAGTCGGTTACGGTTGGTAAAATACGTACTTTCCTGCTTTCTGCGCAACTCTGTAGCTGTAGATTTGACTACTAAATTTCTTGCAAAGGTTATTTTGCAAAAGAAAAATATTTGAATATTTTAAAGTTAAATAAATGTTTTAATCATCTTTGCAAATTAGGTAAAATTCTATTATTAGGTTAGGTTATTTATTTCAAATCATTTTTATGTTTAGTTTGCTTCAATTCTGTATTTGTATTATTGTAAAATTCCTTGTGATACAGAGTATGTGGCTTTTCTTGTCTTATAATAGGCTATCAATTTGAATATTATTTCAGACCATATTTAAAACTTTTTTATTTCGGACTTTGAAGATTTAATAATTATATTTGTATTGCAGCAGATGAATCTTGAAATAGCAAAATTATTAAAAACGTAATATGTAAAAGATTACATTACAATTCTCGTTGCAACTAAACACGATTACAACTAAAAGCCTTTCACTAAAACAATTGAAACTCTAAATTAACAAATCAATTCGCAAATACCGTTGTATGGAGCCGTCAACGTAGCAAGGAGGATAAATTACTTGAGTTGTAGCCTGACGGTATCCGACCCTCCAACAAATACTTCAACTTAGGCGTGTATAGAGTTATATATCAGGAATATTTGACTTTATGGTGAGACCGTTTGCAGTATATAAATTCAGTTATCACTGATTAAAAACTTATTGTTATGAGACCTACTCGTAAATGGATTGGCTGGCTAAAAAAAATGGGATTTTTACTTTTCACTTTGTTTTAGGCGAACGGACATTTTGGTTTTTTTTTAAATATGCTTGTTATACAATTATGATTGTAAATAAATAAATGGTATATGGATAATTTTTGTACGTGGTCGTAGGTTATTCCCATATGTGACAAACCTTTATGTGGATTCATAAATAATTGTTTCAAATTCAGTCTTCATTTTATGTTTGCTCGTGCTGGAGCTTGTTGCACATATTTCATTTAAAATAAACTGGTAAATTTAAAAACTTCTCTACTATCTTATAATAACATGTGTAATACTTTAAATACACTTCAGTTTTCAGATTGTGACCGTGACCCGCCTCGGACATCGACCTTTCAAACTTCTTGGAACCGTTACAACTCTTTATTATTTTTGATACAAATACCCATGGGGAAATTTTATTCCTTAAGTTGTTTTCGATAAAGAACACAGGAGTTGGCTAACATCCAAGATAGGCATTGTGTTGAGCAGTAATATGAGATAGTGCCGAAGTTGATGAGGTTTAGAAAGGCTAAGACAGGACATTTATCAAAGCAAGTTTTTGTTCATGAGCGGAATTTGTTAGATTATACAAATATCAGATATTGAAACAATTTGTTGTGGTAAACAATAATGGTCAGTAGACATAATATACGAGTACCTATATCTAAGAATTGCAGAGACAAAATAAAATCAAGTTAATCTAACCATTGTCAATCATAAAACCAGTTTTTTTTTTGCCTTAAAATCACGTTTTCTTTGTTACTAACTTGAAATCTAGAACAAACCTATATAGCTCAAGGTCTTAGTTTACTGTTCTAGTCCATTCTGAACTAGCAGTTATATGTGACCATAATATCTACGTTATTCGTATGCATTGTAGTTATGTACTCATAATAAGTTTATTTTTATACAAAATATTGCTTGATTTATGATAACATAAAAATATATCTTAATATACTGTTGCCATTATTTTAGATATAACACGAAGCACAGTTTTCTTTTCCTTGTATACATTTCTACATTAAAGTTTGCAAAACATAACATCAAACATGAATACCTACAAAGATAATTACATATACTTACCATAGATGCATTGCCAACAGTTTTTTTACCCTTCAGTAATACTGTTAACTAATTAGTCTCCGCCCTTTAAACTAAGCAATCGTAAGGAATTCAGGGAATCTGCATAAAAAGTATACTTGCACTGATAGCTACAAGCTCGGTATATTTGATTAGATGCTACTACGTAAACGGTGCTGTGGCTAGCGAAAAAATTCTGTTTTATTTTTAAATCTTTTTATCTGGGAACTCAGGGAATAGCAATGTACGTTTTGTGTATTAATAAAATAGTATTTATTTGAATTGATAACTTTATGTGATGTGCTATCAATTTAAATTAATAATACTGAAACATAAGAAAAATTATTTTTAGAAAAAGCCTTCTTGGCTGGCACCGACTCCAAAATAAATGATTAAAAACTATAAATAGTAAAGTATTATAGGTATCAAGGATTGCGTTGATTCCCCTTTAATGTTCTTTGCTATGAAGGAATTAAAATATTATTTTCTACTTTTTAGTTAAGGATTGAACATGTACCTAGGTGTTGTTTGAAGTCGGTTTTCATTTTTTTTCTAAAAATAATTTTATTTTTAAACTTTTAGTGGGAATTAATTGTGTATAAATATATTCAATATGGGTAGACCTACTAAACGTGCTGCGCAAATGAGACAGCGCCGCGCCGTTTGAAAGAAAGTAGAGACGAGAGGTAAGATTGTAAATAGAGATATAAGGTCCTTGTCAACACTTTCTCGATCGCTAAACCCTGAATCCCAGAAACCACACATCAAAACAAAAAAGTGATGATCTACCAACAATAAAGAATCATCAAAAATATCATAATTTAACTGACCGAGCAATCGCTCAGATATACAAAAAATAAACAGTGGTGCTGTAAATGCAGGTTTAAGGCCGCCCGTTGCTGTTGTAATTTCTCACGACCATAAGACCTCCAACTTGGCTTAACGACTACCAAATTATAGTGATAATCATAGTCTACTGCTTCTAAAGAATGAAGACGCTGAAAATGAAATGACGCAAATGGTCACTCATCCAGGGCCACTTCGTTTCTAACAAAAAAATATTTTTGAAAATCACTTCGCACTTGTAGCATGGACATGTCAGATAATTCGTCGCAAAAGACATCGACGTGTTGCTTTACACTCTTGCAAACGTTTTGTTACAAAATATTAAATTGAAGCCAAACTACTAAGTCATTCTTTATAAAAAAAACATGGGACCCCATTTCGGAGTATACCCTTTCAGATAAAAGAATTTTCCAAATTGATTTATAAATGACGGAGTTAAGTTGTAACAAACATACAACCACTGAACCATTTCTTATAATAAAAAAATGGGATCAATTTCAGAGTATACACACTCAAATAAAAAAAAAATTTTTCAAATCGGTTCATAAATGACCGAGATATGAGGTAACAAACATACAAAAAAAAAAAAAAAAAAAAAAAAACATACGACCCGAATTGATAACCTCCTCCTTTTTGAAGTTGGTTATAAAGTTAGAATTGATTCCAGTAGCTCAGCATTGGAGTCGTACGTTAAAATATTATGTAATCTATAAATATGATACGAATAAATAATTAACATTTATATTTCTGAACTGAAATACAGAAGTGATAAGCGAGACTCGCAATTCTTTAATACCATGTTAATAAATTTAATAGCACCACAATCTTGATCACTTCCACACCTTTGGAAAGAGCCGTTATACGGTTCTTTAACCTTCTAACTCAAATATACCTTTTTATTTACCTCACGGCATATTTAAACATAACAAAGCCCATTAATTCATAGCTAATCACGTTCAGTGGCTTGTGTAAAAAAACTTTTTATGTCAAAACCAACAACTCTGTTTGTGAGATATAGGTACCTATATCCTTAATTTTAAAAAAACACACACGTAACATAGCATCACGCTTTTTACCCCGAAAGGGTAGGCAGAAGTAAAACATTCAAACTATGACGAAACCTAATGACAGCTTTGACCTGCAACAATTGTAAAAATTTCTGGACAATAAACCTTTACAACAGTTTAAACGACCCGAAGATCTCCTATACAGCCGTATCACTAAACCATCAAGTATTAAATTATTAGTCATTGTATTAAATTAAAGCAACAAACTTTAGCTCATTTGATATTCTTCATACCAATGAAGAATATCAAATGAGCTAAAGTTTAAAATCCCGCAACAAATCATTGTCACGGAATTTTGCGTCTGTCACAATCAGTGATTGTTTGAAAAAATCTAAATTTGACCGATCGTGACTGAAAACAAAACGCAAAAGCTATCCAAAGCGGTTAATCGGTATTTATTACTCGTCTCGGCTACTAATACAGACATGTTGTCTAATCCTTACAATTCAGAAATAAAGAAGTAATATTAGATTGACAACAAACCACTTTGTCTATGACGGTATACTCTGAAATTACCTTTATGTCATTATAAAACTTGATGCAAAACTCCATAAAACTAGTTTTGCATCTATCTTAAGATTCATATACTTAAGAATATTTTTATATTATTTAAAATACAATTGAAATGGGTTCAACGTATTTTTGCGTTTTATACAACGACCAGGATTGGCTTCGCACTAGCGTATTAAATATAATCGTTTACGACATAATTACATTGAAATTCGTTTTCTGCATATAAACATTCCGAAAGAAGTCGAAAATCGTTGCATGGTTTAGAAAAAGCTGATAGAGAAACAAAAGAAAACCGCGACTTTATGCTATTGATAATAGATAGATGTATTCAAATCATGGTTTTGCTCCCATTTCTGTTCAGTATAAAATTATTCGCCGCAGGAAAATCTTAGCTTATTACAGGTATTTATTAGGTCACTGAAAATTAGCTTTATTGTTTCAATGTTCTGAGGGTTCGCAATTTTCAAACCGCTGAGAAATTAACAGGGGCATAGGCTTGCTTGAATATTTTAATTTCAAGATAGCAACTCTGCTTGTATTTTATTTGTTTGAAGTGTTATTTTAAGATGAGAAATGTTTAAAACAGTTTCTATTTAAATAATTTCACTGTGTGAAGTGGTAGGTATGGTAGTTTAAATGAATTTGAAGATCGATACAATAAACGTAAGCTGAATTTATACTAAATACTAAAAAGAAAAAAGTATTCCATTTTAGATGCGTAAACATGATTAAATTAAATTTAACTTCACTATTTATTATCTTACATAAACATTTAAATTATTCATGCTCGCCGACAAATTATGAGAATAATTTGCCGACGCCTTATTTATAAGATTGCTGTTTTTTGTTGTTGCAGTGTCAGACGAATCAACAGCTCTCTAGATGATAGTCTAGAAGTGGTAACTGTCGCTCATGCACCTCTGCGATGTCAGGGACATTAATGCTTCTTTTAAACCTCCTTTGAAGAAGAAGGAATGAAGTTATATTATTATAACTGAACCATTCCCCACTTGTTAACATTCCGCTTTGTTTACAGCATGGTTTGATGCGCAGTAAAAGTAGCCTGTATTGCCTATATAACTACCATTGTTTTATCCTTTTTACGACTCGCTTTTACTACTGCATATTATAGCCGGTAAGCATAAAATCTCGGTATTGTGATAGTAAGAAGTTATCTTTAGGTTGTTTATAAACGAATAGTGATGTATGTTTTGTTTATATATTAGCTACTATCTCTGAATAGTATGACAGTTGCTGGCATTTTAATAATTAATGGATAAACTAAATAACTGTACGTTTGATATTAAAATATAAATATCTTTGTTTTGTAGTGGTTACTCGTTCTGAATTCAGAACGATATGTGGAATTTATTGTTATTGATGTTGGGTCTAAAATAGATAGAAAACCATTTTAGGTTGAATTTTAAATCTATTAGATATTAATTATTTATTTATTTACGGATTTGCAATTAAAGATATTTTTATAATGTTTGGGTATCAACTTCATTCACGATTAACATTAACTATTAACGATATATATTTCAAGTTCATCAATGTTATTTAGGTCACTTGATTCGTATAAATAGGGTAATGTCATTCTTGCATGTCCATATTTAATTACTGTCTATGCAGACAACATTATTTATATTAAACATGCGAGCTGCCCATTTACGATATTTTTTTGAACACAGGCAGAATTTTCTAAGCTTTTTAAATTATATACTTAAATACAGAGATACTTCTAATATTAATTAAAGTTGTGCTGTTCTATTATTTGGTGTAAAATAAAGAATATTCTATTCAATGCTATTCTAATTGAAAATACCAAACATATCTATATATATAAAAATGAATCCCTATTTCCCTTGGTCATGGCATCACGCGTGAACGGCTAGATCAATTTCGTTAATTCTTTTTTTGTTGTGTTTGTTATTGTCAGGAGAAGGTTCTTATGAAAGAAAAACTAAGAAAACTGCTAAACCGATTTCGATGAAAATTGGTATGTAGATAGATTTGGTTTCGAGACATACGCTACTTTTCATCCCGAAAATTGCTCTGTTGCCCGAGTTACATTAATTAAACAAATAGCAATTTTCGCGCGGGCAAAGCCGCAGGGCGCAGCTAGTTGTAATTATAGTAGGATCTAGGGCTATAACCCATGTATTTATTTTGTAACAATAAATATTTTGGAAGGCGAAAGTTTATATTATTACTAAGATGATGATATTTATTTTTAATTTGTACAATACGTATGTTCCTGTTATTTGTTATAAAGCCCTATAACGAAATGTATCTATTACAAGTTACTATACTAGTTCAAAGAATTATTAGACATTTAGTTAGTAAATTATTACTACTAGGCTAGCTAAAACTAAAACTTTGATAAATACTTTACTTTATACAAGGGCGACTTGACATTGAAATCTTAAGATCAACATAGGTCTCATTTCTTTTACATCAAGAGATTTGTCTCTAGTGCTATCATTTAAAAGTTTTCTATCTAAATGTACAAAGTTGGTAGACATGAGCGTAAGTTAGGTCTGCCGTGTGTAACCATAAATTCAATTGAAATAGTTAACTGTCACTAACAGTAGTGGTTTTAAAGCGAGGCTACTAATATATCAACCTAAAAAATATTTCACAAAGCACTTATATTCGAGTATTTAGTTGTTTTGTTTATGTTTTAACCTTTATAATTATGCTTTCTACCAGTTAATATATTGGGAATACGGTAAACGCTGTTATAATGAGAACTGTAGCTATGTATCGACGTTTCAGGCGACTGAGACTGCAATATAACTGGGACCGCGGTCCCAGTTCTTCTTGATCCCTGTCGCCTGAAACTTCATGTATCATCATATCAGCTGAAAAATGTTACACATCCGTAGATTGCCCTCTACTTTTGTTATATCATCTTCTGTTCACCTTGTGAGGGTGTACTCATGACGAATGCTTCAAGCATTAGTCCGGCTATATATATTTAATATACCTAATATAAAGTTTAACAAGTATTATAAATTCACGAGTTAAAGTATGTTGCTAAAATATATATGTTGGACAAAGACGTCTTTGCAAGTATGTGGTATTAAAACTTTTAAAACATTAAATATTCATATGAAGTATCTTAGGCATGTTTTAAGGCGTTGTTTTGTAAAATGTTTATGATAAGAAGAGATATTTAAAGTTGTTTATGTATGCAAATGACAGTGTCATTATTAATATATATTAATCTTAAGTTATAATTTCTGCTTTCCTTTTACATATTAAATAGGTGTCAGTCGGTAAATAATCTTTTTGTTTATGACCTTTTGGGGCACGCGTCAGAAAATCAAACGCCGTACTCCTTTTGATATAAGTGTAATGAAGCATCATGGATACAACAAAAGATACATACTAGGTTACGACATATTATTATAAAAATGGTTTATATTAATGTAACATGTAATGGCGGCGTGCACGCGGGGCCAGGAGGCCTACTCCGAAAATCGAACGTCGAAGTTTCGAATCGAAACGCAGTAACGCCGAACATCGAACGATAACCCTACTACCAAGTTACTTCGAATACGACTATTGCGTTCGGCCGTCGTTTCGAATCTATAGACAACCAATTGAATGAACATAGTTTGAAACACTATTATATGTCAAATTGGGTCTTTTAGTATAGGCAAATATAAAACCGGTAAAAAGCCGACAAATCAATAATATTATGTTTTTTTAATAAGAAAGCTATTGGTGTATCTTAAATTAAATGTTTTGTTATTATTCAAATAATTTATACGTAAAACTAATTAATCTGCTTGAAAATGAGACTTATTTTAAAGTGATGACATTAAAAAAACCTTACATCGTTGCTTTCTTATTATTCTGTGGCAGTATTTCAAAATCGTGGATTCGCGGCTCGCGGACAAGTTTAAAGTCTTTGAAATTTAAAAAAAGGATATAATTTCATTTCGTAAGTATAAAGATCTTTATTGTATTAGCCCTTGTATCTTTTGTATAATATATTCGTCATGTATTTATTCTGTAGTTTGTTTCATATTCTTGATATAAACAATCTGTAATTTTGAATAATGCAATTTCGTTTTCTCACAGTAAAATGACTGCCAGAGGTACATAAGTGAAGGCTGTATTACAATTTATGTCTGTGCATTCAGACCTCGCCCGTGGCCTCATACACATCATAGAAGGGCAGGCAACAGCAAAAAGACTGTTGGAATCCCTGGCTGTGTTAAACAGCATTGGGGGTGCTGTTAAAACGGTGCAACAGTCGAATAAGGTATGTATTATTATACTAATGGTTTCTCATAATATTCCTTAACTAATGTTTACCTTTTACTTCAAGATAGTATAGCAAGTAAGTACTTATATTATTCCAACTACATATAGAAAGTTTAGAGATCTCTGTTGAAAAATATAGTGCGGATTTACAAAAATATATTGATCTAATCCCAATCACTGTCTTACCCTAGTTTGTAACAGGCTTTTGTACAGCAATGGTTCTAGGCTTTTTTTTTGTGTAGTGTGGGTTGTTAGCCTCTGATGGCTTTCACAACCTTACGCGGACTGTCGGTGAGCAGAAGGCTCTCAACCATCATAGGCTTATATATTAACATATAATTATGGCTATGATAATTAAGTGCTGTCCCTAATTGTGTTACTAATTTGTGTCTCTAATTTTCTATTTTAATGTAACAGCCTTGAGGCGAATTCGACGACGTTCGCGTGCTGCGCAACCAAACCTCCGTAATCGAGTGATTTGCCTCGATGAGGAGAAGAAAGAAGTGTTGGTGGTCATCTTCGGCCAGCTTCAAGAATTAACCTTAAATAAATATTTGTATAAATTGTAAAAAAGTGTTTATTATTAAAAAAATTAAAAAAAATCCCAACACAAGTTATCTGAAACAAACACATATATGTAGGTAATTAAATTCACGCCTCCGACAGCGCTCTTGTCTTTCTTCGTCTAAAACCTCCCTATAGAGCCAAAACGTGCCATTTTCGTTCATAAAATTAAACGCAATCTTTTTACGATAGTGAAACGAAAGCTAAGTTGTTATCGTAAAATTAGAGGTTAAATTTACGATCAAAGTATTGTCAAACAACGATAGCTATACGTCAAAAATCATTTCGGAGTAGCGTCAACGAAAGCCAAAACGTCAATTCGCCATCTTCGATCCGATCTTCGGATCCGAAACATTTCGTGGTAGGTAGGTGTACGATTCGTCAGTCGAAAGTTCGACGTTCGATTTTCGGAGTAAGCCCCCAGAACGCAAGATGGAAGTGTAGAGAATGAATGAAAATGACTGTTGCCAACATAATGACAAACTAGTGGTGTAACACAGCAGGTTACTAAATTAGTGGTGTAACACCACAACCTCAAAATGTTATTTGTATATACCAACCTATTTGTTACTGTTGCTGTCGTTTAATAAACAGATTGACAAATAATATGTCGTGGTTTTTAAGTCAGTTTTAGATATGTTAGTATACCTTGCCTGCGTTTCTTTACATAATAACTATTTTTCGGATTTATCCTTTAAAATTACAAATATTTTCAAAAACTTCACTAAATATCATGATAATTATATGTTACTAAAACCAATAACTGAATTACTTACTGCTTAAGACTTCAAACTAGAAGGGCCTCGTTAAGTGATTTATTTTCAAAAAATTCACATAAAGGAAAAAAGTGATACCAAAATAAAAAAATTGTTATCAGGTTATTCTCTATGTGATAAGATTTGCCAGCACTCTAAGCCTTAAGCAAGTGTTGTTTTAAGAGCGCTATATGTAAATTTTATAGTTATTAACTAACGAAAAGTCTTTAATAAAGACAAGGAATCCAATTGATAGAAATCCGTAACTGAAAGCATTTCAATGAATTTCTAATTTTAAAACGTTTTCGTAATGATATTATCTCAAACGTTTTCTGAATCTATGAATAAATTATACATCACGTTGTAAACAGTAAGTATTGAAAGATTTTGGTTTTATCCTGTTACCAATATTGACAGACAACTGGAGGTTTGTTTACATTCCAAAATATTACATCTTTGGTGATGCTCGTAACGGTTATGACTTTATTTACGTGGCCTAAATATTTTTTTGTACTAAAAGTTTTAAGCAGTAGTTGCCACACTTTTATATAACGTAATGGTCTGTTATAACGATCTACTATAAAGATGTCAAGTACTGACACTACAAAGAAATTTTATTCTAGAATCTTAATAATGTCCCTAGTTAAAAGCAAACAGGCAGTGAACAAAGATTTTCAGAAGAGCCTAATTACTTTTCTTAGTATGGTGCATAGGGAGTCGAGTTTTTACTAAAATTACAAAGAAAACGAGATAGTTTCTTACGAAAACATCAGTTTAAGAGGATCAACACATTTTAAAAACTTTCAACGTGTTTTAACTTTAATTTATTTATTTACTTTAATGAAGACGCCACATAAGGTAATTACATTATTTATTATTATTAATATGATAATTCAAAATGACTCATCGATATTTCTCACAAAACCTCAAAAATTTCAATACTATATCAGGCAATTTATCCGCAAACAAATCATAGTCAGGATTGGCGCGCAGGAAAGCGTTGAACGCTGAGAGAGAGCGCGGAACAGGTGCATTAGCGCACGCTACAGTTCGACACGGTGGCACGGCAAACAATACGTATCTAAGGCTGCGAAGATAGTTGTCTGGGGTAAAGACTGCATTTAATTTCCCTTAGTGGATTTCACATGTTACAACGAGTCGACAGGTGTCTCGTCTGACTTCTAACGAGTCTAGTTATTAAGTCTTCTATATTTTTAACCGATCTCTCTCTATGTAGACTGCACAAAAAAATCATGAGTTATGAGCACGTCAAAGTTTTCCCGAGCAAGATGATCATTATATACATTGTGAATTATATAATTTCAACAGAGAGTTGTAAGATTTCTCACTACTAAATCGAAAACCTATTGTAAAAGGTAAAGGTATTAGCGACCTCTTCTCAACATACTTTCAAACCACGTTTTTGGAACCAGAATCACAAAGTGTAACTGAACTCACTCCAGGGGTGCAGTGCAGTAATACCATAATGTCCGTTAGTACAGTTGACATAAATCAGGCGAGGGTTTTAGAGTTGCTTAAGAGACTGGACCTCACCAAGTCTGGTGGACCGGACCTAATACCTCCGCTGTTTATAGTCGGCTGTGCTGACGGTCTTACTGAGCCTATTTGTATCCTTTTCAATCGTTCTCTCTCTGAAGGCATGGTTCAAATAAAAAAGTATATTTATTGCCTGGAGCTGGTAGCTAACGTCTCTATACGCACAAATTTGTTAGGTTTCCGCCAACGACCATTGTTAGATATACCTTTTTCTAGCACAAATTATAAGCAGAACATCTTCTCCATAAGAAGCGCACAATTTTTCAATAGACTTCCTCGGGATCACAACATTGACCTGTACTGCACTAGTGTAGCTACCGTTAGCTAGACGACTGTTAGCTGACACACACTTTGATCAGTTTAGATTAAATTAAATGTAAAAACTAATAAACTAATTTCACTTTTCTATTTTTTGTTATGTTTGTGTACAATTTCGATCTTACATTCTACACTGATTACACTTACTTGTTTTTTTTTTTTATTTTGTCTTTTGGAATTTAGTGTTGTTAAAATCGATACTTCTTTTTACTTTTTTCTTAAACATATGTTGGAGCCTTTAATTGGCAATTTGTGAATTTACACTGTATGTTAGTTTTAATATTAGTCCGTTGGCTCTCTGTAAAATAGAATAAATAAATAAATAAATAAAATAAGTGATTCCAAAAGTAACTTATATAACCTCAAGTTCTATAGATATAACAAGAAGTCACATGTAAAGTCAGTAAGACGAACTACTAACTCAACACTCAAAACTAGAAACCGGTCAACTTGAAGTAGCTTTCAGGAAATTAACTGATACGATTGAGTAACTTTGGTAACAAGTTGCTAGTTCTAATGGTCATGTCAACACCTCGAACATCAATGGAGATAGACAAAGATTTAGTTACTTCTGTATCGTGTTTGAGTTCAATCACGTCTTGTACAGTGAGTTCAATCATTGACATATTGATGATGAACATGTAAAATCCTATTGCTCAAGATAAATTAAAAAATATATCTATTACAAAAACGGCGCTCGGTCTTATATATACTTAGGTCCCTAGAATAATAAGTCAACGTTTTAAAATGGATTTGATTACATATACCATTTCACATTTAGATATACCATAATTTTACCAAGGATGTTGACACATTTTTAAACCTACTCTGTCCCACTGCTAAGTAAAGGCCTTCATAAACCACAAATAATTTATGAATTTTTATAGTAGTACAATATTTCTTATGCTTTACCATTCCAATACCGTTCTTAATACTGGTAACTAGTAAAACAGTACCAAGTATTTGCATGGCTTGTACTAAAAACTCTTTTAGAACTAATACACTTAGGTACGAGGTTCAAATGGTGCTCTAAATCTTGCTAAGTCCACGAAGAGATTCAATACTGGGTGTGACCGCCAGCTTTTTTAGGTTTCGTCTTTTGGGAATACGTAAATACGTGCTGGAATTTATGTGTGTAGGCGTTTGTTGTGTACATTAGGTTCGTCGGTTTTAAGACGTTTACTGCTAAATTAAATACCTCTAAAACAGAAAGGTTTGCCATAGTACCGACGATTTCAGGCAAGTTGACAACGATACAATGATATTACATACACAAACTAAGTAATGCTGCTCCTCGTTTTCAGATCATCATCACATCAGCCAAAAGACGTCCACTGCTGGACATAGGCCTCCCCCAATTTTCGCCACCTTAGCCTGTCGTCCGCCCTTACCCATCGATTTTCCGCCACCCCTATAAGGTTATCGTCAAAATTTACAATTGATTTTTAAAAAAATAAGCAAACGTTTGATCATTGTAGCTTTTATGTAAGAGGGGGCGAGACTAAATGACTATTTCATTCATCATTATAAAACGCTACAGCAGTTACCACTTACCACCACGTGAGCTGTTAGCTCGTCTGCCTCTATCGGCAATAAAAAAAGTGAATTTTTTAAGTATTTTTTAAAAGTTCTATCTTCACCTGGCCGACAGCCGTTTTACGTTTATCTAAACCTATTCCATGCTAAGTATGCAATTGTTTTACTTTAACGGTTTGACCAAATTGACCAATTTCCAATCATCCATCCATCCCTTCAGGGAAATTCCAAGCATAGCTCTTATTAAAGTTCTCTGAAAAGTATTCAATGAGCTAGGTACTGTCTTTATTCGTCGGTGTCTATTGCTTTTGTTTGTAAGAAAATCTGAATTTATGTAATAAAGTATAAGTCTGAAACTGGAGAAATCATTGATTTTCTCATTTGTTAGACACCAAATGTAGGTTTGTTTATTATGTATCTATATATTATTCTTATTCTACAGGTTCTGCTTATAAGAAATACTATTTGAAGAACTAGGAAATGCAACACATATTTAACGAAACCTACATCTAGCGTAGTAAGATTCTTCTAAGATAAATTTAAAAAATCCTCGTTTTGATGTTTTCCTTTACCGTACAAATAACGTATGAATTCAAAAATCTCAGTGGTTCTTGTCTGGTTTAAAATTTAAAACCTCTGCATAGAGGCAGGTGCCTTAAGCCTACTACCGGGGTTAGCATGAAATTTATTATAATAATATGGTTATGCTATGCAGCTATAAATGACCGTATATTGTACAATATATTGTATCCACATTGTAGCTAGCGCGGTTTGCAAATTGTTAGAGATTATGTAAAACCGCTTCATTGGCGTTTTAAAATTATGATGATGCATTGGTCCAATGTGCTGATCCTGTTAGTTTGATGTTTATGTAGCAACTATAGTCGGTATTTTGCCTGTATTGAATGTCAAGTTATATTCGGAAAATATTAGTGACTTTAGTACCTGCACCACTGCACATAATCTGGTGAAATCACGAGTTATGAGCACGTCAAAGTTAATTGAATTTAAAGTTATTTTGAGCAAAATGATGGACATATAGGTATACATTGTCTACTTCTAGGGTCGTCTATTACTAACATATATACTATATTTCATAACTATGGCAAATATACATATAGACCATTAAAAGGATAGAGTACAAATATTATTTTGAAAATCAGCGTAATTTCATTTTTATACGTAGAAATCAAATTTTCTTTTGTATTCTACAAATAAATCTTTCTTTTTTTTTCAAGAATATTGACAGCAGTATCTGTGATGCATGTAAAGCTATAATTGTTAGATTCACACAATTGGCAAGTCGGTTCGGTGGTTCTGTGTATGGATTACCACGCAGAGGTCTCGAGTTTGATCCCCGGGTCGGAAAAAAATTGGCTAAAAGTGGGTGGTTAAACACCTCTGCCTAGCCCTTCGGGGACAAAAGGCTTGAAGCTATGTATGTATGTATGGCGAGTCTACTCTATATGAGGTACATTATCAAACATTAAATAGCTGAGCACTTTCGTAAGAAAACTCTAAAACCGACCATAGTATGCTACTACATACTATTGCTATACCACTCGGTTTTGAAGTTTTCTCTAACACCTACTAAACAAAGTTTTATTCTACATATTATCTACTTCGAATAAATAACAGAATTATTCATTTCATATTCATTCATTACATCTGTTTCATCTGTCCCCCCGTTGCTAACAGGAGGACAGATGAAACTCCAATCACCCCTTAAAAGTTTTATCTGTCCCCTCGTTGTGAACAGGGGAACAAATAAAACTTTATGCCTGTTTGTCACCCGTAGTATTTCAAATAGTTATTCTTGAAAATAAATCATGCTACCTCGAACAATAAAGTTCTCAATTGTTTCTAAAACAAGATAAATACTTACGTGAGCTCGTTAGAATCCTTACACATTATTCTACATATCTGTTAACCTCCCTGTTAATTCTATTGACTTAGAACGTAAGCATTTAGCTAAGCGAACTTTGTTTTCCTCCTTGTTAAACAAAAGTAGGTTAACGTGGTACTGAGATTTTTAGTGTGAGTGTTTAGCACTTGATACTTATACAGTTCAATTCAAACTTTTTTCTTTTAATTTTATTGCCGCGTCTTTTACGCGAGGCGTAAAAAAGCACCGCCACAGTCGGACTACCACGACAGCCATTTGCCACGATGTACCTGATTGGGATAGCCTCACTACTTTACCATGAAGCAGGGTGAAGTCATTTTTCAAGTCTATTAATATTAAAACTAATAAGATGTTTACGCGCCAAGTGTTATAAGATCTCAATGCTGGTATACAATAGAGAATAATAATTTCATAAATAAAAATATTCAAATATTCAAAATATATCGGTAGGTCTCATTTTAATATGTATTTAGTATAAGGAAAATGAATGAATTATTAGATTTTCCTGATTTTATGCAAAGAATTATATATGCGTATATTATACTTCACATCATTTTCCTGTTATTACCAATTCGCCTGCCAAGAGTGGTGTACCTACCAAACTCCTTCCTTTAGGTGGCCTGTATACGATCTAAGTCTTTAGGGAGTGCAGATACATTTAAGTTTTCGTTCTTCTATAATTCCATTATAACAATAGAACATAAAATAATGCCCTACTTTACTGTTTTCAGTCATAAATAGTAACTGACACAAAAGACTTTCTCGCTAGTTTTTTATAGCTCTTTCCTTCGTTAACAAACAAATTTAGCCTCTTTTCTAGAAATCATGTGCATAATTTTCATATAATAAAAATAACTTTTATTTTATTTGACTAATAAACTTAATGATAATAAAAGCCAAGATAGACAATGACCTACTTACAATTCTTATCTGCAGTGGTCGTACTTTAGAACTAGTTAAAACATTTAAACACGTGTACCTACTTACGTAAAGAGATTTAATGCGAGAATCTTGAAAGAACATTGAAGAAAAATTAAGATATGCGATTTAAACAAAATTCCATAAATGAACAAAATTATTTGTGATATCTAGGTAGCATAGCTTCACACCCTTTTTTCTCTGAAAGGGTAGGCAGGGGTGTGTATTATAACACTCCTATATTGGATACCATGTAACTGGGGAAGATTGGTGCCATTTCACCAGCCACAAATAAAAAAAAAAAAATAATTTTGATAAAATTTGGTTAATACGGCACGTTTTTCAAGAAAGGAGGTAAAAGATTTGTAGAGGGTCGGCATTGCGTACTCCTGCTGTAACAAGCGATCATTGTAATTGCTTACCATTACACGGTCTGTAAGTTTTTTGTAATCTTAGTTGATTAAGAAATAGTGACCCTATTAAAATAGCTGTGCTTTAAAAAACTTCCATCTTGTGCTAAATTTAAATAAAGTATAATAACGCGTGAAAATTTCATATAAAGCCAATTTTATTATTTTATATTCGTTTCAAAAGCTTTGCATCTTATAGTATCCTATATTATTTTAGAATACAAAGCTACTATCTAGAATCGTTTAAAGTAGTGGCATATAGATCAATAATCGTTTAAGACTTTAGAGATAAGAAGATCACCAACAAATGGAACATTGACTGTTCATGAACACTTTTCAATGAAACTCTCACAAAGGACTTAATATTACGATAAATTTTTACTAAGCTTAACTTGATATTACATATAAATCTTTATCTACGATTTTTGTTTTAGCACGGCCTTTACGGACGGAATCCCTTAGTTTTGCGACGTCCAAAGCAAGAGATGGAGCGGATCCTTATTTTAGATCTGTGACCACACGAACAATTTATAAATATTAAATATTGGATAAAGAATGCATGTGTGAAAAGCAACAATTCACTTAATTTAAATCATTGCAGATAAATACAGTTTAGTTGAAAGCTACATGAGTATTGTATAGGTAATATTGTACTATTATATAAAGTGGAAGAGTTTGTTTATTTGATCGCGCTATTGGTTGGAACTACCAGTAGGATTCGAATAATTCTTTTTGCGTGTGATAGCCTAGTTCTTGAGAAAGGTTATGAGCTATGTAATATCATGGTACTAGCGACGGGAGCAACGACACAAAGACGCGGATGAAACCGTGCAGCGGAAAGCTAGTAACTAAATAAAACCAAAGCTTTACTTACGACATCATTTTTATATTCAAACCGCAATCAATATCTTAGACTGTCATAAAATATATAATACAACTTAAAAACTGAAAGGTATTATATAATACAATAAAAGATACTCTCATGAGAGCTGTAAGCATTAATTTCGAGCCGAAAAGACAGACCGACGACTCGAACGATGTCAGCTTAAGTAATGAGATGAATGGTAAATGTTGAAATGTAAAACTTGGAGTCACTCGGGAATCATAGCTTATAGATAAAACATGGCAGATAAGTAAATTACACAGTAGTTCTATTTCACTTAAGAATTTTAAGACAAACATTAGTCAAGATAGAACATTAGAAATTTTATAATCTCACCTAAGTTTACAAACACACAATAATAGTAGTTAAAATATCTAGTATTGTATCTTAATTTAAAGTAAATTAGTAACTTTGTTTGATTTCGTTCATGTCGATTTTATTGGTGAAAATACTTTAAAAGTAAATTCCGACTTTTATAATAAACTAGCTTTTGCCCGCGGCTTCGCAAGCGTGAATATCGCTTTTTCCAATAGACATTTTTATATTGTTTACATACTGTTTTGAATACTATTTCTAATCTCCCATTCTTAAAACCCTCTTTCACCTACCTAAGATATCCCCGGTAAAAACAATATACAATACACAAAGGCAATTTTCACTACAATACCTTTTCCCTTTCCTTCCTTCCCTATCCCCCTTTTCCCCCACTCCTCCATTTCCGCTTCTCTCCTCCCTTCCCTCTTCTCCCCTCCACCTCCTGCAGCATCTCTTTCCTCCTCCTCCAGCATCCCTTGCCCCTTCCTCCACTTCCCTCTATCTTGCCTCTTCGATTACCCGGCTCTTCCCTAGCCCTTCCCCTTCTTTTCCCCCTTCCAATCACTTCCTATCTCTTCCTCTCCCTTTTTCCTCCATTAGGGAACTCCCTTCTTTCCCCGTCCCTTCCACCTCCCTTCCGTCCCTTCAACCTCCGTTTCCCTCCCGTCTCCTCCGCTTTTCTCTCACTTCCTCTCACTCTCTCCTCACTTTCTCCTTACTTCCTTCTTACTTCCTCCTCACTTCCCTCTGACTTCTCCCTCACTTCTCCCTTACTTCCCCCTCACTTCTCCCTGACTTCCACCATACTTACCCCTCACTTCCCCCTGAGTTTCCCTTTACTCTTCCCACACTTCCGCCTCGCTTTCCCCTCCCTTACCTCTCCCTCCCCATCCCTTCGCCCCCCCTCCAAATTTCAAGTCATTAACATTAAAAGCAAAGCTCTTACCATACAATATTTCATTCCTAATTGCACGTCTATAAATCCACCCCTGTTAAAAAAAAATTATAAGGGTATTTTTTATTTAAATAGAAGTATTCTAAAACAAAATTTCAAAACTGTAAGTAAAAAAATAAAGAAGTTTCATACAATAGTTTTCATCCCTTTTCACACACTTAGGGATTGAATTTAAAAAAACCCTTTCTTAGTACACCTCTAGACATTAAGACCAACATACCCTCCAAATTTCAAGTCGTTACGACCAGCGGTTTAGACTGTGCGTTGTCTGTCTGTCAGTCAGTCAGTCAGGACAAAGTCTTTTATAATATGTGTGGATGTATGGATTAGACGTATAGCCATCGCCGCCATCGGGGATCAAAGCATACAGGCTGCTAGAAATGCTAACATGTGATAGAGCTACAGAGCTGACCGTGCGAAAAACAGCTAATACTTAGATCCACACTCACAACTTTTAGTGTCTGACCTTGGGCTTTATTAATTGTCATCACGAAACATAGGCTCACTGGAAACTGGACTCGTTTAAAACTAAAAGGAAGATTGTTTAGAATGAGGGGGATCCGAGGAATAAAAACACTATCAGTTATTCCGCAACCTGTTAAAATCTCTGCTTCTATCAGATTTCGTAGTAAATTAACAAATGTTCGACGTGATTCTTTAAATTGGCATAACTTTTTTATTTATGAACATACATGACATAGACATGAAACAAACACTAAATGTTAAGTGAAGCTTACCATAATGTATAGTGAAAACTATATCTAAATCGGATAAGCCGTTTCTGAGATTAGCTTGAACAAACGCACAGACAAACATGTTTTGGGTTCTATTTGCGTTGAAAAAGGTCCTTATAAAAAAATTCTCATATATCTACCATGTACAGACAGCGATCCGTTACATTTTTATTATATGTATACCTATGTATAGATATTCTGATGAGAATCGAACCCGCGTAATGGTTATTACGCGTAATGGTTAAATGGAAAGCCTAACCACTAAACTATGTGCAATATCTGCGTACCTAATAAAAGACAGCTTAAATAAATATTAATTACATCAAAATAAAGTAGGTACATCGTGCAGCTTTAGTAAGAAAAATTTATATACCATTGGAGATAAGAACAGGTAAATGCAATCTTATACTACGTGTATTAGATGAGTACTACAGCTTAGCTTGCGAACAATGTACGTCATATTTTATAGACTGTCGTAATATCTACAAAATTATAGCTATGTAGCCATCATTATATTTAAACGAATATCTTGTATACGTTATTCTAAAAATATTTTACAACCAAACTCAGTGCGCAGTTGTATTTTAGCTGTTACTCGACCGCCTGAGGTAATGTTTTCCTTTACGTACGTTTGTTTCTTTGGCACAATATACTGTGTGGTGCTTCGTTTATTGTTTGAAATAAGAACTCGTTATACTTACTAACTCGCAGAACGCGGTGCGGTTTCACCCGCGTGTCTGCTTACTGCTCTGCTCCCGTCACCAGTAACGTGATGTTACATAGTACCCCTTCTCGCGAACTGGGCTATACGCAAAAATATTTTTCAAATCCGACTGTTAGCACCAGAGATTAGCGCGTTCAAACAAACAAACAAACTCATTTGCGTTATATAATACTTTAGAATAAAAACACAAGTGCAAAACATAACAGATAACACCAAAAGATTACAAAGTTAATACATATATAACTACATAGTTGGTAAATTAATAGCCAAAGCAATTATATGCAAACAACTTAAGAAGGTATATTCAAAGAGTAAATACCTTACTCTTTGAATCGCTATTGACTGAATTTTTGGCTTATGTATTGTAATTTGTAATTAGTGCAGCATGTGTGTATGATAGGTTTAGCCTTATCACATTATTCGGGTTACTGATTGCGATAGTAAAGTAAATACGAACACTAAGTTGAATAATATTTCTTTACGATTCAGTTCCCAACTTCAACATCTTGACTATGTTGTCTTTGTTGACTAAATTGCAGAATAAGATAATCTAGTTTCTATCAAATCAAGTAACATGTTAAATATTCGACATTGTTTGTGATAAGACGGCGAGCAAATGTTGACGCAACTTGTATGTTCCTTCCTGTAACAGTCAATCCCTTCCCTCATCTGTTTGTTTGCATTTAGCATTATTCTATGTACAAATAAAACAAGAAATATGATTTTTCTTACGTATTGGAATAAACGTGGGACAAATCATTTCTTTGTTTGAAAGCTGATTTGACGGCAAAGAAAAACATTGCAAAGGAAATATGTATGACAATACTGATTTATTCACAATGTTGGTTTTTACCTATAGTTATTTGCGTGTATAATAAAGTACGATGTTCGTAGCTTTTATTATCGCCATGAATGTTTAGGTGGATACCGAAATTACTTGCCTGTGCACTTTTCGTTGTTTATTTTGGATTGCTATCCCATATATTAGAATGAAGGAATAAATACATGTATTGGTCATATAGTACTTGTTGGTCCTGTCCTACAACGAAGTCTCTTAAAAAATTATGTTGCCACGAAGTATTATGACGTTAAACTATAACATAAGTCACTACAAGGCTGTTATACCTATTAGTCGTTTTTATTAGACCAAAGCATTAGGAACCTTAGTTTCTACTGCATAGACTACCATTTTATTTCAAAAATAGCTACGGTACTGGTTATTACATATTGTTTATATCAAACATGCTCGTTCATCACGATGTCTATCACTTTGTTATTCATCATAATATCATACCATGGTATAAGGAAAAAGGGGCTAAAACCACTCACCTAGATTTTACTATTATTGAACAGATAATGGTGTTCGTATAAAATTGAGTAATAAAGAAAACTTTGCAAAGTGATCATTATAAGATACGACACGGATACGACGATACCTACGATAAATTTTTAATGAATTAAAGTAATTATTTACTGGCACGAAGATTTAGCCTTTGTTCAAATAACGCAGTACATAATAAATAAGTACACTGTCAGTGTAGTTTAAGACAGTACGTGAAAAACCACAAAAAAAATCAACTAAATATCTTCAATAGATTAGACACAGGACTACTTTTTTAATTTCTTTAATTCTACACTCTGTAAGTACGTCAAACGGTCACTGACTTAAGTCATAATCCACGTTGAAGGATAAACGTTGCCGCTCATTACAGGTCAGTAAACTTGTCATAATAAATGGTGTATTACTTTGTTACTACTAAAATATTATTTATTTTGTTAGAAAATTTTTGTTTTTCGTCAAATTATTTTTGTAATTAATTTGAAATCATTATACGGACTTGTAGCAGTTGCCTTTTCATTTAATATAAAACTGACGTATACACTCTGTATACTAAATGCATGATTGCGTTTTTTCTCGTTTAAAAATATTTTTTTTTAATGTTGTCAAGCCAGTGTTATGGCATATCATTATCATCATTCCAGCATATGGCGTTCACTGCTAAACACTTTGGCTTTCCGCAATTTACGCCACCCTGACTAGTCGCGAGCCACAGTCATACATGGGTACTTTGTTCAAAAATATTTATCTATACATATAATAAAATTGGAGTGTCTGTTTGTAATATTAAAATAACCGTTTTTTCCTACATGTATATGAATATATATACGGTACATACACCAAAATAACATTTTTTAAATTTTTGTCTGTCTGTCTGTCTGTTTGTTCCGGCTAATCTCTGAAATGGCTGAACTGATTTTGACGGGACTTTTATTGGCAGGTAGCTGATGTAATAAGGAGTAACTTAGGCTACGTTTATTTCAGAAAAATCTTTTATTTTAGAAAAATAAAGTAATGTTGATCGACTGTTAGGCGGGACGAAGTTCGCCGGGTCAGCTAGTAATATTTATAAAATTGAAGAACTTCAATTAATTTAATACTAAAAAAGTTTGCTGTTCCATCTACATAGAACATGATCGTATAATATATCAATAAATCGTCACGTTACAGTATCGTCGAATTAAAATAGCATTTTGTCCGTGCAACATAATTAGTTCTCGCCTATTGCATCTGCGATATAACTAAGTTAAGTTCCAAAATCAGAACTTAGGGCAGTATAAGTACATTATCGTTTCTCTTGATAATAGAAAAATAACTATTTTATTTTTATGACCATACTTACTATCTTTCAATATTAACCACTCAAACTAAGTTTGTTGCATCTTTGCAATGTATTCGTGTATAATAAATCGATGTGGATGTTTTTTTATGTTAGCAAAAACTGCGATTAGGGATAAGATGATGGCATTGAAAGAAAATAAAGTATTCATTTCTGTTCAATAATGCGGTACGATAATAAGTGATACGATTTAGTATTAATTTATTTTCTTATTTAGGAGATATTGAGGCAAAAGATAAAGCTATTGTATCGAACAAGAAAAAAAAAAGAAAACATTGATTTAAACGTAGGTAAGTGAAATTATAGTCGACAGACCTGAGTAATGGTAAATTTTTTCAGATTTTTTTAGAACACACTACCAAAGTAATCTTTGGTAAGTGGTTTTAAAAAAATCTACATCTGATTTTGTTTGGTGTTTTTCTTAACATTTTTCGTGACAATAAATAAATAGCGAAACTTACTTTTTTGCATGTACCAGTATAAAATATCTAAATGAACCTTACTACGGAACTAGTTTAAACAAAAGTAAAGTCTCTAACGTCGCAAGCACACCAGTTAATTAAAAGCTCAGAAATTAAACGCATTTCAATGAACTTGATAAACCCGGGTTTGCCCGGTTTATCAAGTACAATAGTATTACTTTTATGCTGACATCGATGCGCAGCGAAACACATTTTATTATAAAATAGAATGCATTAACATATTCAGCAGTAGTTGCTATACAGCACACCGCGCGACATATCGCACAATAATTACCTTTCATCGATCATTCTATCATAAACCTTGTAAATCTGTCTATTTTTAGTGTTAAAACAATATAAACCATTTTACTCTATCCATCAAACTTTCATTTACTTAAACCTCAAACACGGGTTTAGTATTGAAATTACCTCAAACATTTTAGCTCTTCTTTGAATATATTTTGCTATACATTCAATTGAACTGAAGAAGACATAAGAATGAAGATATAGAACTGTAAAACAAATTACAAACGATGAATAGAATAAACCTGTAACATATAAAGTGACGTCACATGATTTTCATACATACATTTTACGCAAGTTTATTTTATATTTTGAATTTTATCGAAGATTGGAAATGTTATGCAAAATATCGTCTACATAGTAACCCGCTGGTGCATAATGAAAAGATTCTGAGAATATTGACAGCCAAGTCACCAAGCTGAGGTCTTGTTTGCGATTCCAAATAATTTTATATTTTCTGCTTGATACTGGTATGAGATTATTTTAGTGATTTTAATAACTAATCGCTAAAAGAACTTTTCTTCAATCAGCATTTATTTATTTGCTAATATTTTTGAGTTTTGACTACTTAAAATGATTCAAGAAAACTTAAATGACATAGTTTTCAGAATTAGCTATCGTTTCCATTTTCCCCCTATATTAGCAGTGTTTGTACTAAAACTACGAAACTAAGCAAACGTGATAGTTTTTTAAAACTCCCCTAAAAATCTAATTTCTTACAAAAACAGTACTTTAGGAAAATCCTGACCGAGAAGGCCTTTGAGGTGGCAAATAGACCATACGTGACAAGAAAATTTAAAAAAAAAGTCTTTTGAAAGGTTAGTTTTAACCGTCGAGCGAGACTTATTTGAAAGAATTAAATAGACAAATTGGTAAAAATTTAAGTCCTATCTAGCTAATCATGTAATCGTTACTATAAAAATAAACTTTATTCAAATATTTTGGATCAGTAGCGGTAAACATTGCAATGTTGTTGAAACCAATTTGAATAGAAAAATGATTTTGCTCAATAAGTTCGCCGCAAAAAAAATTTACACTTGAACTTTATCTTTGAAATCATAATAACAATTATCTAATAGGCTAAATCAATTAATTCTTTAATGTATAAACTTGTATCATCAAATTTCTTCATAATTTTATCAATTTCCTTTTAAATTACGTAAGTCTCGATTAAATAATATATTCGACTACCTAAAACAAATATAATATATCTTAAACAAACTTACTGAAATAAACTAAAAAAGTAGAACATAAAAAATATTTATGCAATTTCGGTACCTGGGCGACCATCTAAACTAATATTAACGACCAACCAAACTATTATAAAGAGATATAGATTTAATGTATATTTTTTGTAAGTTTGTTTGTTTATTATGGACTAGCTGTTGCCCGAGACTTCGTTCGCGTGAAAATTCAGATGAGTGCCTCTATGAGAATATTGCGTGCCTGATTTTATGGCAATCGTACATTGTATCAGTATTATCCGTCTCTATGGCGAATCCAGTTTAAACTCGCTACCGCTAAAACTGACAAACCACTTTCACACAAACTTGCGACTCTTATTTGCCCATTTAATAAGGGTGGTTTCTGAATATTAAAAAAAGAGTATTTTCTAGTAATTTGGTAATCCTACTATAAAAACTATAGAAGTTTCATACAAACTTTGCCACCCCTTTATACCCTCTTAGGGGATAGATTTCGCAAAATTCTGTCTAAATGAGCACCTATATTCTAATAGGAATGACAATGCAAAGTTTGAGATTCCTAGCACTTGTTGTTTCTGAGATTTCGTGATAAGTGAGTGAGTGACCTTTTGGGTTTCGCTCGCGTGAATGTCGTTTTTTCCAATAACATAAAGCTGACCGTGCGAAAAACAGCTAATACTTAGATCCTAGCCCACAACTTTTAGTTGTGTCTGACCTTGGGCTTTATTAATTGTCATCGCAAAACATAGGCTCACTGGAAACTGGACTCATTTAAAACTAAACGGAAGATTGTTTAGAATGAGAGGAATCCGAAAAATAAAAACTCTATCAGCTATTCCCTAACCTGTTAAAGTCTCTGTTTTTATCAGATTTCGTAGTAAATTAACAAATGTTCGACGTGATTCTTTAAATTGGCATAACTTTTTTATTTATGAACCGATTGACATGAAACAAACACTAAATGTTAAGTGAAGCTTACCACAATGTATTAGTGAAAACCATATCTAAATCGGATAAGCCGTTTCTGAAATTAGCGTGAACAAACGCACAGACAAACAGACAAACCGACAAAAATTTTAACAATCATTGTTTTGGGTTCTATTTGCGTTGATAAAGGCCCCAATAATTTTTTTTCTCATATATCTTCCATGTACAGACAGCGATCGGTTACATTTTTATTATATGTATAGATAAACTCAAAATCTATGTAACCAATTTGAAAATTCTTTCAAGGAAAGCTACAATTTCAGCGAGTAACATAGGCTGTATTTTTTGAGGGTATAGGTACCTACCCACGTGGGTATAGAGATAGATTAGACCTCGGGGAACAACATAGATCATATCGCGCTATCTTTTATTGCAAAAAATGGCTTAAAGGTGTTGAAATAGGGGATGAAGTTTGTACCTATGAAAAATCGTCAATGTATAAACAGAGATATAACCGACATACACGCGGGCGGAGCGGCGGGTAACAGCTAGTATTTTTATAAAAAGTAAAATTGCTAACAGCCATAGTTTAAATTTGGCAGAAAGAAAGACAAAAAAGTTGTACTACATATCAGAAAATATATTTTTGTTTTCTTTCTCTACATTTTTAATATCTCTCTTATCCGCATATTTATTGTTATAGCTACATTTTCATTTCTAGTTTCATTGAATACTATAAACAGATATCAAAATATTACACTACGACTGCACCTAACGTTTGCCAAAAAACAGTAACATAGTTTAGCCATTCCTATTTCGTTTGACAAGAGTGGTCGTTTGAAAATATATGTGAAACGGTACAAAGCATGGCTTGCACTAAACAGTCTTATAGAACGAAAACACTTACGAGATTCAAATAGCGCTTCAAATCTTGCTAAGTCTACAAAGAGATTCGATCGGCCTGCCTGTTTTGGCCTGTTTAGATAACGCCTTTTGTAAATATGTATATTGTAGGATTTATGTTTGTTTTGTAAACATCTATACTATTATAATATAAAGCGAAAGAGTTTGTTTCTTTGTTTAAACGTGCTAATCTCTAGAACTACGAGACGGATTTGAAAGTTTTTTTTTTGCATATGATAGCCCAGTTGTCGAGGAAGGATATAGGCTATGTAACATCACACTAATGACGATGAGAGCGGAGCAGTAAGGAAAGACGCGAGTGAAACCGTGCCACGGAAAGCTAGTTTCTTAATCCCGCCCCTGCTATATGGCTTCTTGCCACATGATTAAAAATCGTAAGATATTTTCAACTTATGCTTTTTAATATGCATGTATTGCCTACTAATATTATATATGCGCAAGTTTGTGTGTGTGTGTGTTTGTTACCACACAGCGCCTACAGACATAGGCTACTTTTTAGCCCGAAAATCGGTCGAGTTTCCGAGGGAGACAAAACACATTATAGGCGCAGGCCAAGCTGTGGCGCGAATCTTGTTCCTTATAAATCTGTTAGTTTAAACGATAGTTATAGCCGCATTAAAATCCATTGCGCTATTTATAAGAAGTTAGTGAAGAAATAAACAGAAAAAATTAACATAATATATTTGTGTTAAACGATTTCCATTTATTTTTTGTGTTTACTTGTTACATTTAAGGTTATTTTTTGTTTATTTTTAAAGACAAACTACTTTATTATATTTAGATATGGTTATTATTTTATGTGAAGCCTTAATGTATACTGAGAATTCCACTAAATATACATAGTTATAACTATTAGGCTTAGAATTGGGTGTCATTACTGTATTGACCGATGGATGAGGGTGGCTCACGACCGGCTAAGGTAGCGAAAGTTAGGGGAGGCCTATGTCTAGCAGTGGATGTTTTTCGGCTGATATGTTAATGATGATGATTGTATTGCATCGTTGCTTTTATAAATTTGTGTTAGTGTAAATGCAAAATATAATGTGATGTTGCTAACATAAACATCATCGCTACTTTGATCTGTTGTAGTCCGCATCGGTTGTCCATCACCCTTATTAAGTGAGTACCCTGTGTGGAAGTTACTGATTTACTATATTAATAATTTCATAAAATATGTTGAAAGCGCGTTGCTGGGTTACTATAAATTCTAATATCCGTATCTCGTTTAAGGTAACTGAATGTTATTAGATTAAAATGTTACTTATTATTATTTATTTTCTACTCTAGGTATTGAAGATAAATATATACTAGTTTTACCTTGTACTACTTACCGCAGCGCAGTTTCATCCGCGTCTTTAGTTACTGCTCTGCTTCCGTCGCCAGTGCCGTAATGTTACATAGGCTTTTTCAAGAACTAGGCTATCATACGCAAAAAGAGTTATTTAAATCTAACCGATAGTTCCAGAGAGCGCACTCAAACAAACAACTCTTGTGCTTTATTTATATCTATAATATAAAAATGAATAGCTGAATGTGTTGCTAAGCGCAAATCTCGAGAGCAGCTGATTCGATTTCGATGATTCTTTTTTTATAATATTCTTTGAAGTACGAGAATGGTTCTTACGGAGAGAAAAAATTAAAAATAGCCCGAAAAAAAATTTAAGAATCGACTGTTAGGCGGTACGAAGTTCGCCGGGTCAGCTAGTAATAGTATAGTATAGATTTGTCTTAATGATAATTTCCTAAACCTTTAAGTATTTATTTCTTTATTATGTATGTAAAAATGTAATAGCGATTACAACATGTTTAGTTAGACGTAAGTGATACCACACTCTTTTAGCACAGGCTTATTATTTATTTATTTATTTTATTTATTTATTGAATAAAAGATTACATCGGAGTATGTTGAGAGTGCCCAAAAAACCATTAAAGGTTTATCTAGGACACTAAAATCTCGATTCTATACACATAAAAGTAGATAACTTATTTATACATCATTACTGTACTATCATCATTATCTGCATACCAAAGCCAGTATTACATACGGCATCTAGCGTTATATACTTTTGAATGTATTAAATTCTGCATTAGAAATAAGAGTTTATGTATCTACTGAACTATTACGGATATCCAGAGGTAGCTGCAAAATCCACACTACGTGCATCACATGAGAAATAAGGCTACAACATGACTCGGACGTTTTACGTCATACATTATGCTCTGTCATAATAGCAACTTGTCTTTATAATTTATCTATATGAGTTAGTTCTGAGAACCATATTTAGCTTGTACACGTTTTAATCTGAACTAATATTAATAAGAGTAAAGATTTTATTTTTTGTACTTTTGTTTGTTATCTCTGCTCCTGTCGCCAGTAACGTGATGTTAATAGCCTTCCTTAAGAACTAGGAAATCATACGCAAAAAGAATATTTGAAATCCGACTGGTAGTTCTAGAAATTACGGCGTTTAAACAAACAAATAAACAAACTCTTTGGCTTTTTAAAATAGTTTAGATTAAACATAAGAGATACACGATAATGGTAAAAAAATATGTCTACTCTTGTATATTGTTTTTATTTATGCTTGCGTTTACCTTATAAGAATTTGTGTCTTTTTCTGTGTGCCAACTAAATAAATGTTTTTCTATTTTCTTCATTTTTCTATTTTTGTCTGAAGATTTATAAGTATAATAAATGCATATTTTAGTAGTATATGCCGATAATTTGAATAATTTGGAATCTTGTCGTAAAATCACTAAAGGTACCCGTGTAAACCAGGAGTGTGTCGCTAGTTCTAGAAACATTTAAAACTAACCGAATTGGCAGTTCTTGCTACTCGACTGTCGGAGGAAATGTTTTCTTGTACGGACGCCCGTTTCTTTGCCACATTTTAGGTTAAAAGTTTACAATATTGTATTGCAAACTGAAATAAGAATTTGTTACCATAATCTTTTTCTTCTAGCGATGTTATGAGGATTTTAAAAATAAATATGTATAGTGAATGTTGTTCACCGTTGTCTGAATTTTCAGTTAATTCATTTTGTGTTTTTATTGCTCTGTTAATTTTTTAAGACTAATAACGTCATGCTGTTACAACTAAAATATAAACGGTTTATAAATATGAATCTATTATAAGTAGTTTTTAATATTTAGTTTATCAAAAGAATCTAAGTGACATGTTTAAGTAAAACTAGCTTTCCGCAGCGCAGTTTCACCCGCGTTTTTGCTTACTACTCTGCTCCCGTCGCCAGTAGCGTGATGTTACATAGCCTATAACCTTTCTCAAGAACTGGACAATCATACGCAACAAGAATTATTCAAATCCGACTGGTAGTTTCAAAGATTAGCGCGTTTAAACAAACAAACAAACTTTTCGCTTCATTTAATAATATAGATAGGTAGTAGGTATTAAAAAGATCTGCTAAGTGCTAAGTAATAGTAAAATTATAGCTTGATTTGTGTAAGTGTAGGCCGCAAGCACCGTTTTTTCTACTAATCATGTCGTTGTTTTCAGTCAAAAGCTGTTTAATGTCTAGCTAACATCTTAAATATTTGACATTGTTTGTGATAAAACGGCGAGTAAATGTAGACGCAACTTGAATGTTCTTTCCTGTAACAGTCAATCCCTTCCCTCATCTGTTGTTTGCATTAAGCTTTATTTTATGTACAAATAACACACGAAATATGATTTTTCTTACGTATAGGAATAAACGTAGAACAAATCATTTCTTTGTTTGAAAGCTGATTTGATGGCAAAGAAAAACATTATAAGGGAAATCTGTGTCACAATACTACCTCTAGTACTCTATACACACACTATCTTTCCGCGGCGCGGTTTCACCCGCGTCTTTGCTTACTACTCTGCTCCCATCGCCAGTAGCGTGATGTTACATAACCTATAATCTTCCTCGGGAACTGGTCTATGAAACGCAAATAGATTTTTTTAAATCCAACTGGTAGTTTCAGAGATTAGGGCGTTTAAACAAACAAACTGTTTATATATAATAATATAGATTGTATGTCAGCGTGTAGTATAAATGAATACTTATTTCTTGATAAACAACGTAGGAAACAAACAAAAATCTTGTTATTTTATAAGCATTAGAGAAACACCACCAAGTCGTTGCAAATAGTAGAACTTAGAACGAAATGTGGTAAGGAAATAGGATTGAATTGAAAAGACATCTAGCGGATCACAAATGTATAAATAGTATACGTTATGCAGATATTCTACGAGACCTTTCTATAGATCTGGCTCATACATGCAGACACCAGTAAACATACATTTATAATATTCAATCTTCTTGCGCCTAACTACTTACAATTTTTTTTTATAATCATCTTTGATAGCAGTTTCATCGAACTAATGAAGATAAATAAGTGCACCTAATAATTAGTACTGAGTAAGATTAGGAATTGTACCGAAATTTGACTAAACCCTCAGATTTGTTTGAAATCCGGTCGTGAAATAACTATTGGTTACATTTAGATTACAGACTGTACGCTAGTAATATCGTAGTAGCTACGGCGTAGAGACCTCTCTACGCCAATTATATATTATCAGCTACGGCGTAGTGCTTTAGAGACTATAATGCTACGAAATGTTGTGAACTCATTGTAGCTTTTGATATTTTTATGTCATTTTGCATTTGCATTTGTCATATTTATTTATATAAATCAACTATATACATACAATATGTAATGGCGGACTTAATACCTGAGGCATTCTCTACCAGTCTACTGTAGGGTGGTGCACGTAGTTTTAAATTTTTATCATTTAATCTGAGCTATATATAAAAAAAATGTTCTGCTAACTTTTTAGTATTAGGTAAAAGCTGTATAAAAAGTAAGTAACCATAGCGTTAACAGTTCTATTTATATGCAAATACGTTACAAAACTAAGTCGCGTTATATTCATAGTAAAATAACTGTAAGTATTTTGGTTATTACTTTATAAACAGCTTTCACCTAATTATTAAATGTTAGCAGAACGTTTTAAAATATAAATGGCTAAGAATAAAATTGCAACGTAGCCAATCAAGAGGCGTAAACGTTCTTAACCAATAATTGTACAAAAAAGAGCTTTAGTGACGTATTCTTTGATGATAATTCATAGTAAAAAGCCGTCATTGTTTGCACGATATAAATTGTGATGGTTTTCACTGTCACTACCCTAAACATCAGACACACTGAAGCCCTTTTGACAGGCTACATAAGAAAACATTTTTATTGTTGGGAGATCAATAAATAAATGAAATGTTAGAAGGACTGGTAATATATAAGGGGTATATCAAAGTTGATCGTCAATCGTAATGTCAATCACTATATTATGCACCAAAGGAAATAACACATTCATATCATGCCGAGGTCGCATGTACTGAACATAAGGAAAAATACGCTAAACCCTCTTCCCTATATTTTTACTATTATTAGGCAGATAATGTTGTTCGTACAAAAATTGAGTTATAAAGAAAAAGTTTGTAAAGTGATCGTTATAAGATACGACACGAACACGATTCGAGAATTTGAAACAGGTACTAAGGTAGTTATTAATTTTATGTCACTAGTATTTTTATCCGACTGCCGAAGTCAAGAAGGGTAATGTTTTTGAACGTATTGTATTGTATGTGTGTATGTATATTTCTTTGGCACTACAGCGTAAATAGTTTGATGGATTTTAACGTATAAGTCATTAGATTCGTATTGATTGTAGGAGTGACGTAGAGTATATAAATTTTAAAAGTAGCATCAGCACAAGAAGAAAATGGGTTTCTTTCTTTTTACTTTGTTTTAAGCAGGCGGGCTTTTTATTTTTTAATAATTGAAATTGCTTGTCGTATATATTATTGGGTTTTCTTAATCAAAATTAATTTTAATGTTAATTCAATATAATAATAATATAATATAATAATATTCTACCACATTCACACAGCGCCATCTAGTCCCAAATTAAGCAATTATATTTGCTTGTGTTATGGGTGTACTAAACAACTGATAAACTACTTAAATACATTTTTTTTTTTTTTTGTAAATACATACATATTATAGATAAATTACACCCAGACACAGAACAAACAATCATGCTCATCACACAAAGGTTTGTCCTGGGTGGGAATCGAACCCACGACCTCCGGCTTAGCAGTCAGGGTCACTAACCACTAGACCAACAGGCCAGTCAAAATTTTAAATAAAAATAGTTATAAATAAATAGTCTAACTATTTGGCAAAATCAGCCAAATTATTATTTTTTAGTGTGTAATTATAGGATAAGGACATTCTCAAGCAGGGGATGATTCAGGTTATAAAGTCAGCAAATTTGTATAATTTTAAATTTTAGAAGTTATTGCCTATGCTTCATTCTCACTGGTCTGAATGTCGTACAACAAGTTGATAAATTATCCGACTTTACTGGTAAGATGACTTTTGCTGAGGTTTTATTTCAGTGTTTTACAAACGTTACAAATATGCTACTTTGTATTATGTTGATCCTTTTCATTGCCGCTTAATTTTGCAACATTTTATTTTATGATTAAGACGATATTTACAGTTTGACTATAGGTAACTTGTTCTTCTTGGATCTAGATAGTAAATACATATAATAATATAGCCAGAGTCAAAGCCAAAGCATTTATTTCGTTTGGATAAAACTATGATATTTCTAATAAACAGTTATAAAAATCGATAAATAGCTATCTATACTAGTTTATAAAGTGGAAGAGTTTATTCGCTAATCTCTAGAATTACCAGTCGGCTTTGAAAAATATTTTTGCGTATGCTAGCCCAGTTATTGAGGAAGGTTTATAGGCTATGTAACATCACGCTACTGGCGACGGGAGCAGAGCAGTAAGCAATGAAGCGAGTGAAACCGCGCCGCGTAAAGCTAGTAAGGTTATAAAATTTGTCACGTTGACATGTCGCCACAGCTATAGAGCTTTCGTCGAGCAATGTACAGATTAGTACTAATACATTTATCGCCCATCGTATCTGCGATATTGCAAAGTTTTGGTCCAAAATCATAACTAGTATATTTTTGTTGGTTTCGTAATAGAAAATATATCTTTTTAGTTTTTATGACCGTATTCCGTAGTAATGGCTTCATTCGTTTCGACCATCAAACTAAGTTTGTTGCGTTTACGAAATGTATTCGATTATATGAAACTGATTTAAATTTTTTGTATATTTTGTAATAAAAATAGACGAGCTACTACTTCTTTAAAAGTACATTTTGATTAAAGTTTTAAGTTTTGGTTAACTTGTGGTTGTCGTCAAAGCAGTTTAATTTAGCAGCAGGAGATGACATACCATACTTTATATCAACAAACAACTTAAGCAAAGACAAGGGACTTAGCTAGCATACCATACACATTGCTATCAACACAGAAATATTCGAAAGTCCATTGGGAAATGTAGAGGAAGATTTTCTTTTTTGGGACGGTATCCTAAAAATCTTATAGTAATCAACCCAAAGAATTTATAGGAAAATATGATGGGAATAAGGAAGATAGAATCCATTGCGGCATTTTGAACAAAACGCGTGACTTCAATACTGTATATAGACATAGCTATTTATAATACCTTTATATTCATGTAGAAGTTAGAACGTATCTGTATATGTCCTTTATGATAATAATCAGTTTTAATAACATTAACGTACCTGAAACTTATAATTATATAACGCTTGTATTTACAAAGTTGATAAACAAAAATACCGCTTAATTCAATACTCTAAGCTTAAAAATATTTAATACTAACTGAGCCTTGCGACTTCGCCCGCGCCGAAATTGGTATAACCCAGTAACCAGAGTGATTTAGGGATATAAAGCCTATGTCTGTCTTCGACACCGGATCTATTTACAGACCAATTTTCATTTAAATCAGCTTAGCCGTTTAGACGTTAACAAACACACACACAAACACACACACATACATACACACAAACTTTCGCATTTATAATATTAATAGGATTTTCCCTCTCATGCTTAAGCAATTCGTCACTCAGCCGATATGGACTCCGAACATATGCACTAATTCCCTCCTGTTACAAAGCAAAACCTTCATGAATGATTGCACGTATGACGTCACGGTTTCGGTGGTTACCACTAACACTATGCCTGTATTGTGAATTTAGTCTTTACAAGAACCAAATGTTTGTGAGTTTTGAATTTTTTATCATTAGTCTCATTTTTTTACAAAAGTTTCGTTTGTTAAAGCAGCGAGAGAATTGACGACAAGTCAGCAAAAAAAAATCGATAGCTAATGTTACGTTGTTCAAAATGAGTCATCAGGGTTATGAATTACTGAGCTTTGATAAGATAATAACAAAATAAGCTTGTCTGACAGCCAAGACAAGTTGAAAATGTATCCCTATAGTGTGTGAATGCGATTTATATTATACAGAACTAAAACAAATAAAGTTGAATTTCAAAAGGTATAAATAAATCGCTTTGTCCATATAATGTCCTACAAAGAAAACCCATGGCAAAAATGTCATAAATTCCCTAAGGGAATATTTAATGGGGATAGTAGTTGAACTATCTTAAAATGTTCTTAGTAAATATATTCTCTTTTAATTACAAAAGGCTTTTTACAAACTTAATATTATGTAAGAGTCTAAGCCTGTTATTGTGTATAATTTTATTTCTACATTTTCAAAAACTGAGTCCAAAACGAATGAATAGCTCAATTATTCGTCATGGCATATAATAATGCACATAATTAGGAATGTTACACATTTTTGTATTTTTTTATTTTATTTAAAACGTATACCTACTTTTCATACCGGCTGGTGTAGATACCGAATCATACATTCTTTAGAATATAGGGCAATTCAGACGTAAAATAGTAATCTGGGCAAAACGCCAGAGCGTGTGTGACCATTGTATGCAAATATCAATGTTTTTTGCTCTGTCGTTTGTTGCCCGTTAGTAGTACAACAGGCAATTTTTTCTGCCCGTAGTAGTTACCAAGAAGTCTAGTAGTACTATGGAAAAATTGCCTGTGGTAATACTAACATTAATTAAATATTTTGGCGTTTTATATACGTTACTCCGCCCGTACCGCAGGCAACAAACGTGTTCTTTTGCTACCCTACGAAATAAAATAGAAACATGAATCAAATTAAAATCTACCCTGGTAGCGTAGATTTTATCTCGGTTCATATTCTTTTTTATTTTTCCATTGCGTTATAAGTACCTACCTATTGTTATTTTGATTATATAAAGACGTTTAAATAATAACTCGAATCATTTTTCGACTTTAACTAAGATAATAATTAAACGATCGAAATTGAGTAAATAAATTTTTGAAAATTGTATAAATAACTAAATATAATTTGCATAATTATTCAAATGTATCATTTTACAATTAAATTTCTAATAATTGTTATACATATTACGAAAATAAATTATATAAGGAGCTGAAGTCACGTTTAATTTTCAGATAAATATCGCACGTTAGCTTCGAGCCTCACACGATGAAATATTCATGAAGACAATGTAATTTGTTACCGATATTGCCTCTATATGTGCTCGTAATTTTACTTTGTTTATACACAAAATAAACAAACAAGTTTTAAAGTTAAAATGACGTGGATGCCTTCTGGCGGCATTCTGTTCTTTGTGTTATGCATTCTAACAGGCAATTTGATTATGAATCTACAAATGCTTCAGCATATTGTATACATAATAATACAAAGCAAATTGTCTATTATTTATATTAGCGAATTCTAACTGGAATTTTTTTATAATATGAAGGCTTCAGTATGTTATACTATAAAATTTTGCTACGATCACTGGATATTGGACATACACCTCTCACAAAAGGAGGAGTTTGACATAGTCAATACGTTTGGTATGCGGATTGGTGACTGCAGGAAAAACCGGTATGTTTATAAAACAAAACCTTGTAATTGATTAATATTAAGTTTTGATGTGATGTGAGTGTAACTGCCCACATCACGCTAATGTACAACAAGATTACGCGAGATCAAGGCCCACACACGGGCGTGACAAATTTATGTATGCAAATTACGTAAACTCAAATTCAACTAAATACTTAAAATAGGTGCGTTTTATTTATTCCAATGTTTGTTAGAAATGTAAAGGTCAAATCCAGAATTTTCAATAGTCACGTCCATCTAAATTATGTCAAATCTGAGATCCGACCTCGATAATCAAAGTCCTTGAGAATATGATTGAATAAAGAAATTACGGCAATAAAGGAGAATCAAAGACGGCACTTCGGTGAATTGCAAACTCAGTACCTTGTTACTGACAGTGGACTGATTTAGGTCGCAGTCAAAAATCAACGCAATGCAAATTATAATTTGCAGAGATATTACAAATTATCGGTTTTATTTTTACAAATAAAATTAGTTATGTATATCATTTAAATACCGTGTATTATTATAATTATGCAAGTAAATAAAGGATTATAGTGTAGAGTCCATCAAACAAAAGTGCTAAAACTTTTTATTAAATTGTAGGCTGCATTAATAATACCAAAACATAAGGCAGCAAGCAACGGCGTACTGAGATAAGTAATGTTCACTTACCTTTATTCAAGGATGGACGTCATTATACTTTAAAAATAGGATTTTCGTAAAGCAAGGTATCCATGTTGGTTATGCAAAAATATATGATACGCCTTTGAAATTTCACTCATGTGCCTACTTACTTTTTTTAAATAAGTACTAGCTACCAGTCATGAGCTCACCAGAATCTCCTACACTTTAAATTTACTTGTTTATTGTGAACTTTGTAGTTGAGGTACTAAAATTTTATTACTGAGACAAACTGACTCCGAATTCAAAAATATTCAAAACATATTTCATGGAATTCGACTGCGACGAAACCACGCATCCGATAGTTCTCTACAATATTAAATATCCATTTTACACGTCTACAAAAACAAAATTTAACAATGATACTGTACACTGCATGAATGCGACCACCCATGATTGTAATCGAAACGCAGCGACCAACTCGATTTTAAAATAGTTGAAATGCGATTTCGGTCGAAAACGAAAAAAAGTCACACAGACCACATTCGGACGTTCGTTGATTGTATTTGTAGCTGCCGTTTAAAATTAAAACTGTACCTTTAGCAGCTTTTTCTGTACTGAAAATTAAGCTACATTGCACTATATATAGGTACAATAGTTTTTTTACTAAAAAATAAAATAATTTCATAAAAATTGTATTTCAATGATCAACCGTTAATAAAATACTCCTCTATCTTAAAGAGCTGTTTAAAAATGGTTGAATTTTGGTAAATGACGTTCTTCACTTACGGGCGATCGGCTCAAGCTTATGTGTGAACGTATTGCTGTAGTACATATGCCTTTATCTCGTAATTTTGATTACACTTGAGATAAATATTTGTGACATTCACAAACTCTTGTCCCGAGAATCTGAATAGATTTCGTGTTCGTTTATTGTGTGTGTAGAATTTGCTGCAGAACATAGCCTGTCCCCCATTTCCTCGTATCTTGTAAGTGCGGAAGTTTTTAGACAACCAAACTTTTATTTGCTTACGATGTTTTTCGGCTTGAAATGTACTGTGAACTTATGAAATGAAATGCCTCAGTATAGTGTGTATGTGAAACTTCAGTATATCTTAACGACCTGTCGCCGTTGTTGTAAACATTCAATATCTGTGGTAATAGTATCTTGACAGGTCGTATGCTTGAGCACTAGCCTACAGATAGCAGCCTACAGACAGAGCAATTATAAAGGTAGCACAAAAAACAACCCAACACAAACATAGTACAATACAATGCAAAAACATACATACATGCTCTTCACATGAGTTGATATAAAAAATGCTCCAACCATTTTTCGATTGCAAATTACGTTGACATGTAAATTTCATACTAGGCGGAAAAAAGAGGCTAACCAAAAATTTCGTTAACAAGCCTGTAAAAATGTTTAACAATCTACTCTAGAGATCGGCTTTGGGTTTTAAGGCGAATTTGGTATCGCGAACACGAGATATTTTTATCGAGTTACATCACCTCCTAACTGGATTTTTCTTACGGTTTTCTTTTCGTTTTTCCATTGTACAACACTTAGTAGCAATATTGAACAAGATTTTTATGTGTTAGCATTCTTGTATCTAAAAATATATGTTGCGAAGCACATTTACAAGGTAATTCCATTTTTGTTGCGAAAATTTTTTCCTTATCAAATTCAAATCTAAGGCGTTGTTGTTGCGTCGATACAAGCAATGTAAGTTTTTACAATTATTTTTTCATGCGTCGTACGGAATTCAATATATACGTCGAGTGATTAAAAAATATAAATAAAATTATGTTTATGGAGCTTACCATAGCACTTTAGTCATATATATATATTTACGTAGGTACATCTAGTTTACTCTTATTTTTATTTCATTTTTAAGTGATTTTAGAATAATCAATGTAGGTGCAATTAAATGCAAGCTAACATTACTTTCAATTGAAAAGAAATAATAACAAAATTACTATCACAAACAGGATAGTATTAATTTTACAGTCCATTTACCTGTGATGTAAGTATATCAAAGAAAAAACCGACATATAAAAGGATTCATTTACTAATAGTTTATCGAGACATGAGTTCTTTTTGGTTTGCGAAATAATTTTTTCCTCTACTTTATTACAACTATTATGTATGAGTACGGAGAACTGTTTACAGTATGTGATAAGTTGAATAGATACTGGCCAATGTAATGGATAAAATAAATACATTGGTGGACATGAAAACAAATAAAGTGCGTATCTCAAATATACTAATTATTTACTTTTACTTTTATACACGATTTGAACACATAACTTTATTGTTGAACGGTAGACCCGTTAGAAATTAGCCTCGTGTTAGAAATTACTATAAGGTGTCATACTTATCTATTATATCTCTTCTTTATGTTAACAAAATAAGTCTCTTGGCTTAATTAAATAATCTTTTTAGAAATTTTATATCGTAAATATGTATAATACCCAAATGGATATATGAGTTTGCTGTTTTTATGAAGTCGTATCTATTTTCTTTTTCTCTACAATGGGTTAAAGACCGAGCTGGCTTACATGTACAACGTACACACACTAAACATGCATAGCCCGGAGCTAAGGAAAACTTCAATAGATAATGTAATGTAACGTAAATATTGATATACCTAATGTATATATTATTTTGCCGACTTTACATAATTCGTGAACTTCCCCTTTTTCCTGTTTTCAATGTATTCAGATAAAAATTGAATGCCTCGAGACGAATGAGAAGGTTTAACTATTCGTCCACTCACTCGTCACCTACTTAGGTATATCCTGGTTTACCGACTTCAGGAATATGGTTACCTATATGGTTACTGTTTACAAGGGTACAGTTCAAAAGATAAATAAAATAGGAGCACTTTAACACGATGGCTTTTGAAATGATGGCCACCACTTCTGGGTTCCACTGACTGCTTACCTTCAGACAGAATTCAGTCACTTTGGTAGACTAATAAAATAAAATTCGAATATAACAAAAACTGTCAATGGTGATGGCTAGTTTATTGGGAAGCTTTTAGACCATTATTATAAGCCATACAGCTGTCAGGTCTGTTTGAAAAAAACAAAGTACCCACGTTGTCAGCATTGGTTAGCACGGTCGCACTAGTTAACAACGAAATGCGAAGTTAGAGTAATGAACACCATCAAGGTTCACAAGTACCGGTCGTCTTGCTCAACCCGACGACCCGTGCTCATCAGTTTTCTTTTTTCCTTACGTTAACTAAACACAAGTAAAACGTAGCTATCCCCAAAGGGTGAGAAATGAGAAATCTTTTCCAGTAGGATAATTAAAAATAATTACAAAAAGTTATAAACACAAGTTATAATATTAAGACTGGCCTGTTGGTCTAGTGGTAAGTGACCCTGACTGCTAAGCCGGAGGTCGTGGGTTCGATTCCCACCCAGGACAAATCTTTGTGTGATGAGCATGATTGTTTGGTTCTGTGTCTGGGTGTAATTTATCTATAATATGTATATATTTACAAAAAAAAATGTATTTATGTAGTATATCAGTTGTTTAGTACCCAAAACACAGGCAAATATAATTGATTAATTTGGGGCTAGATGGCGCTGTGTGAATGTGGTAGAATATTATTATATTACTATTGATACTATATTATTACAATGGTTAAAAGTCGTTATGGTTCATGTCCTTGCTTTACTGAAGTACTCTTAATTTTTTTAAACTTATTTTTTTTTTTTGGTTTTATTCATTTAACTTGATGCTAAGTAGTTAGTTGAGAAAATGAATGGTAGTCACTGCTCAAGTTGCCATCATGCGGTGTATATGTAGATTTTCTCATCTACAATGTGAAGGAATGAAGGCAGTGCATGTGTATTATTAGAGCACATTCAAATTTGCCGGAAAGTGTCGCGCCGCGGCAGTGAAGCTAAAGCGTTTCGGCCGCGCGTTTTCAAAAAATCATTTATTTATAAATATGAACTCGCGCGACTCTGCGGCAAATTTGAAGGCGCCCTTAATTAACCTTAGTACAGAAGAATAGATATATAATAGAATAAATAAATAAAGATTGAAGTGACCTTCAAAATTATAATAACGTTATATTCTTTTTTCAAATTTCTATACGAGAAGAGGCCTTTGCTCTGCAGTGGGACAAAAAACAGGCTGGTATTATTATATTCTTTTTTCAGAATTATAAAAGAGCAACAAGCTTTTTTTATTAACCCGTTGAAAACAAGGCGCTGATTAATATACCTATTATATGTTAAGGAATTAAAAACCAATTCAACAACCTTTCACGATATAAAGGACAGTAATATTCAGAACCAATTACCTAAATTTGGAGCGAGTTTCCTCAACAGCGTCATCACCTTAGGCCTCGTACGTTTCTGTGGCCGACGTACGGGTAATGAGACTCCAAGATGTTGTGTGCCTTTAATCAAAATTTCAGTAAACGGGACCGAGAATTATTTAAAGAGATAATTTATCTGATTTGCTTGAGTTAAGCACTTAGACATTCTTTGTAAAATTAGAAATATAATGATTTAATAATTTTATTTTTCTATATTATCGCAGTCAAATCAGTAACAAAATAATTTTACACATCGCAATATACTAAATATCATTGTTCCTTATTAAATCATTTAAACTTGTATAATAACTTAAATCACTGACTGAAAATTTATGTTAATATTTAAGTTTAATAGAAAATTCGTATATTACTCTACCTACTTAACCGTAACAACCGTTAACTGCAACATTTTTATTACAATACGATGTACCATTACTTAAATACTTGAGAAAATGCTTCATAGTGAACTCAAAAGCTCTAATTTATTACCTAGTAAGCTGCATAGACTGATAAGAGAGTATTTTTATGTCAGTTCCCTCGGATTAAAAGCGCGGTAATAATTTTCAACGGTCCATTTTAAAAGCTAAAGAAAAGCTTGATATAAAGACATGTCTTGTATTTCTCTTTGTTCTAGAATTAGTATGAAGAAGGTTTATTGTTGTGTATTGTGTAATTTTTATTGCCTACTTTGGTGATTAAATGAAATACGTTAACATTTTTTTCTTAGGTAGTAAACTATTTATTATGATGGTTAATGAGTATTGTAATAAATGAGGTTGTTTTCTAACTTATTGCTGAAAATATGCTAAAAGCAAACAAAACAAAAATCTCTAAATAAAGAAAATGCAAAAGCAACAGAGAAATAAATATTACCGAAAAGGTGTATAATAGCGTAACAATCTTTAAATAAATGCCTACAGTTTTGTTCTGATAATTACTAAATGAACCATACCATTATAATCACTATTAGCCTAAAGAGGTTTAATATGTCTATCTAAAAGGGAAGTTATTGCTTCGCCTCGTCGACGGATTAGTAACCGCAGTAGACACACACTTTATAATATTTTTAATTACTTCTGACGACAAATAACTAACAAAATAGAGGGGCCTAGACAAGTGGCATGAACGCACAAAGAATAGAATAGATAAATCAATGTATGGGATTGACATAAGCTAACGCCAACATTATCGTTAGCATATGTTAATCTCATACATTTTGTAATCTATTTTATTTTATTCTCTTAGCGTTTATGCCCTCTGAAGTGCTGCTTTTGAAAATACTTTTCGTACGATAATTCAACATAACACATTTTAACAAGTATAAGTTTTAAAATAGAAAAAAATGCACAGGAACACAAAAACAGGTTCGGTTCGTTGCCAATATGTTTTGAGGCGAGTTTAACTCCTACCACGAGATAAATATTTATGGAGGCCATACCACAGATATTCGCACCATTTCAGTTTGTACGACCGATAGAACGGTATTATATGTGCCAGTACAAATGTGCGGTGTGTAGGGGATTTGGTTGTCTAATATAACCAAAACTAGCTTTCCGCGGTGCGATTTCACCCGCGTCTTTGATTACTGCTCTGCTCCCTTTAACAGTAGCGTCATGTTACATAGCCTATAATCTTTCTCGAGAACTGGGCTATTATACGCAAATAGATTTTTTTAAATCCGCCTGGTAGTTTCAGAGATTAGCCCGTTCGAACAAACAAAAAAACCTCTTCTGCTTTATACTCGTATAGATTTATTTGTCTTTGTTGTAGATGATTTATACGTTCTTCTGTTTTAATCGTAGATCAAATTGTATATTATTTCTATTGTACTTTTCAATTCATATTAACATTATTATTTCAGTCAAAAAACGTCCACTGCTAGACACACTGATCGTATCTGAGAGGCCTCCATCGGTTTGCCATCACCTTTACTAAAGCCTACCCACACTACGTTTTTAATGTTGATAAATTTAATGGTACTGATGGTCTTCAAAGCAAAAATACTGCAGTAAGGATTATGAATAACAGGCATATTTTTAAATAGTTTTTAAATTATCGTTTATCCATTTATTAGTGGGCCCACTTGTAGGTTTTTAAAAGTTATTATACGAATTACGAAGGCATGCAATTTAACTACCTTACATACATACATACCATACATACATAACTTTACGCCTGTCACCCATTAAAGGGGCAAGCAGATGCTAATAACGCCATTTACTAATATTATAAAAGTTAAATTGAATGTTGCATCAAGGCATTTAATGCCATAATTCTAATCTCAAATTTCATGTAAATATATGTATTTATTCACGTTAATACTGCGGTTTGTTTAGTTGAATCGTCGCTAGTTTATGTGAAATCATAATTAACTAGCGACGATTGTTATAAGCAGGGTCATTCAATATTGATGTGATTAAACATGCACAGTTAAATTTTATTGGCAGTATAACGGTGTCATATTGGATACTAAAATAACCTAACAAGAGTATTATTGTGTAGTTTGAATTTTGTTATAGATATTAATATTAAAGTGCTTTATGTGACAAAATTGGTATGTTTTTGGATTGTTTGTTTAGTATAAATCTGACTATATTAGACAGTTTTAAAAAAACTTGAGTCGCAAGTTTGTGTGGTAGAGGATGAAGAGGTTAAAGGGATTGGCCATAGTGAAGGATTATATAGATTACTAGCTGTGCCCGCGACTTCGTCCGCGTGGAATAGTGATTTTGGGCAGCATTTTTTGGATATATCTTTTGGTTTGTTTTGAATTATAAACATCTTCGTTTAGGTGAATAAGAAAAATCTTTAAAGTAAATGCTTCTCTATCTACGATATTAGACGTATAGCCATCGCGGATCAAAGCCATACAGGCTGCTAGGATTACTTACACGTGGCAAATCCACATAAAGCTGACCATGCGAAAAACAGTTAATATTTAGATCCACACTCATTAATTGTCATCGCTCAACATAGGCTCACTGGAAACTGAACTCGTTTAAAACTAAACGGGAAATTGTTTGGAATGAAAGGAATCCGAGGAATAAAAACGCTATAAGTTTTTTTTTTTTATATTAGCCTGTCAAAGTGCCTCTACTCTGGCTGATGGTAAGCAGTCAGTGGAATTCAGAAGTAGTGGACACCATTCCAAAAGCCAAACTACTGGTATGGTGGCCTCCACTATGGCGGCTTAGTGAGATGCTTCTTCACGCTTCGCTTAAAAGTCCCAGGATGAAAGTTAGGTGGGAACACATGCGCTGGTAAAGAGTTCCAGGCTTTAATTGAGCGACAAAAGTATAAAGTGCTGAACCGTTTGGTTCGAGACCCTTTAGATTGCACTGTGAAAGGGTAGCACTTCAGTCCCGCACGTGTCGTTCTGGATAAAAAGGGAGAGGGTAGAATTAATTTAAAGAGCTGTTGAGAAGACTCTCCGTGGTAAAGGCGATAGAAGACGGCCGTTGAGGAGGCGATGTCTCTTCGCAGCTGTAAAGGCTCAAGGGTCTTAGGCCTCCGGGCTTCCATGATACGGACTGCTCGCAAAAGGCCCCCGTACCGTCTCGAAAATGGTCGCCGGGTCCCACTATCCGGTCCCCAACCTGCACGACGAACCACTCCGAGATTATGCGCAACCTGGTGGGGCAGTCTCTTTTTTTTTGGTTAGGTCTAATGGGCCCTTGTACAATGCCGCTGGCGGCCAGCGGCACCACCGTTTATACGGGTCTCCCTGGCCGGCGGGTTGACCCACACCACCCACACAATGACTCCGCGGATACTCAGCTGGTCCCACACATGCTGCGAGGTTTGTCATCTCTGCATCAGTTGGGCCTCCGGCTCTCGCGCTTACCGAACGAAACGCAATAATATGGATACTATTACTCTTACGTCGAAAACTATGACAGGGTACATCCCTGGTCGATCCGACCCATTCATGTTGAAACCAGCGTAAATCGACTACTACTATTTCGTAATTCACTTCAATTCCACCTATTCCGTAATGAAACGTGTTAACAAACATGTTTTATCACAAAAAATAAAAAATAAAATAAACCCAGAAAATATAAATCTAACTTGTATTTACATTATAACTAATAAAGTATTTAAATTTTAATTTACATTTTAATCAAGAAATAAGACGTGTTAACCTAACTTAAAAACAAACTAAGCTAAGCTAAATACATACCACATTTATGACGTGATTATTTAAATTAGCATAACTGTTTTATTTATAAACCGATTGACATGAAACAAACACTTAATGTTAAGTGATGCTGACCACAATGTATCAGCGAAAACCATATTTAAATCTGATAAGCCGTTTTTGAGATTAGCGTGAACAAACGCACAGACAAACTTCGTTCGCGTGAAAATTCAGATGTGTGCCTGTATGAGAATATTTCTTACCTAATCTTACGGCAATCGTACATTGTATATTAGTAATAAATATCAGTATAATCCGTCTCTAAGGCGAATACGATTTAAATCTATTCACCCGCTACCCCTAAAACAGACAAAATTTTGCGATATTTAACGAAACTTGGCACTCCTATTTTCAAAAACTATAGAAGCTCCATACAAATTTTGTTCCCTTTTATACTCCAGGGAAATAAATTTCCCAAAATCCCGTCTTAGAGAGCACCTATTTCCAAAATTTGAAACTCCTAGCACTTGTAGTTTTTGAGATTTCGTGATGAGATGAGTGAGTGAGTGAGTGACCTTTCGTTTTTATATATGTATAGCTTTTGCCCGCGGCTTCGCTCGCATGAATATCGTTTTTCAATAGACATTTTTATATTGTTTAAATACTGTTTTGAATACTATTTCTAATCTCATCATCATCACTATTCGTACAAACCCTCTTTCACCTACCTAAAGATATCCCCCGTAAAACAACATACAATACACAAAGGCAAATTTTCACTACAATAACTTTCCCCTTCCCCTCCCTTCCCCTCCCTTCCCCTCCTCTCCCCTTCCTTCCCCTCCCGTCTCCCTCCCATCTCCCTCACTTTCCCTCACTTCCCACTCACTCACCACCACTTCTGACTCCTCACTTTCCCTCACTTCCCTCACTTTCCCTTACGTCCCCTTCACTTGCCCTTCACTTGCCCCTCACTTGCCCTTCACTGCCTCCTCACACCTCTAAGTTCCCTCTTCCTTTTTTATGTTTACACAACGCCATCTAGACCCAAAGTAAGCATATTATATGCTTGTATTATGGGTTCTAGAATACGGATAAACATACTTAAATACTTTTATTTTTGTAAATAGATACATATAATACATATAAACACCCAGACCAATGCAAATAGACATGTTCATGCTACAAATACTTGCACTGAGCGGGAATCGAACCCGCGACCTCACAGTCCATACACAGTACCACCGAAATACAGAGGCAGTCGATTTTCCCCCGCACTTTCCTCTCACTTCTCCCTTCCTTTCCTCTTCCTCCCCCTCCCTTCCCCCTCCCTCCAAATTTCAAGTCGCCAACTTCAAAAGCAAAGATCTTTCCATACAATATTTCATCCCTTATTTCACTCCTATAAATCCACCCCAGTAAAAAAAAAATTATGAGCGTATTTTTTGTTTAAATAAAAGTATTCCAAAACAAAATTTTAAAGCTGTAACTTAAAAAATGAAGACGTTTCATACAATCGATTTCATCCCTTTTCATACACTTAAGGGTTGAATTTTTAATAAGCCTTTCTTTGTACACTTCTAGACATTAAGACAAACACACCCTCCAAATTTCAAGTCGCTACGACCAGCGGTTTAGGCTTTACGTTGTCTGTCAGTCAGTCAGTCAGTCAGGACAAAGCCTTTTATAATATGTATGGATGTATGGATTAGACGTATAGCCATCAGGGATCAAAGCATACAGGCTGCTAGTAATGCTAACACGTGATAGAGCCACTTAAAGCTGACCGAAAAACAGCTAATACTTAGATCCACACCCACAACTTTTAGTGTCTTACCTTTACTTTAATTACTTAATTAATTAATTACTTTAATTAGTCATCGCAAAACATAGGCTCACTGGAAACTGGGCTCGTTTAAAACTAAATGAAAGACTGTTTAGAATGACAGGAATCCAAGGAATAAAAACACTATCAGCTATTCCGCAACCTGTTAAAATATCTGCTTCCATAAGATTTCGTAGTAAATTAACGAATGTTCGATGTGATTCTTTAAATTGGCATAACTTTTTTATTTATGAACCGATTGACATGAAACAAACACTAAATGTTAAGTGAAGCTTACCACAATATATTAGTGAAAACCATATTTAAATCGGATAAGCCGTTTCTGAGATTAGCGTGCACAAACGCACAGACAAACAGACAAACAGACAAACAGACAAACTGACAAACAGACAAAAATTTTAAAAATCATTGTTTTGGGTTCTGTTTGCGTTGATATAGGTCCCAATAGTATTTTTTCTCATATATCTTCTATGTACAGACAGCGATCGGTTACATTTTTATTATATGTATAGATTATTACTGTTACAATGTACAATGCCATCTGATCAAGATCAGGCAGGCAATATTCTCATACAGGCACACATCAGAATTTTCAAGTGAACGAAGTCGCGGGTATCTAGTTATATATACTCATTGTCAAATACGGATTGTACGAGAAGATGTTTGATGTTTGCCTGAGATATTATTTAAAAGGATTTACAGTTACTTGCAAATAAACAAACAGTTATTAGTTGTATGAATCTAAAACCATAATATATTTATTTATAAGTGTATCTTTACTGACTTTTTACTACATATTATCCACGAATTACCACAGTAGGTACAAAAGCAAAGAAACGTCACTTACACGATCTTCTTTTGATTTAAGACAATGTTTACCGCCGAAATTTCATTGGCACCAATGAAATTTATGATGAGTATAATAAAATAGAAGATGTTGTTTATTTACATTTATTCTCCGAAAATACGACACTCTGTATTTTATGACGATAATCAATAGTGTTATTTCTTTGATCGTGTAGATTTGACTGCCGCTTTCGTTGCAAGAGACGCAGGGCGACGTGGCTTTTCAAAATTCTCTATACCTTGGTACATATTTTTTTAATTTAAGATAACATCACACCATTTCTTTTTAAAGAGTTGAACCCACGTTTCGGCAGATATTCTGCGTCTTCAAAAACGGACGGCAAACTTGTTGCTGTGTTGTATGTGTTTATTAATTTTTTTCTGTTATGATTGTTCTCAAGTATCTAAGTAGATACAAGTTTTCATGTCATAAGCTTTTATGACGGTTGCAGACCAACTAATGAACAAAAAGTTTTATGTGCGCTAGCTAATTTAAATACAATTACTTATCCGTTTTATATTTACGAATATAGGTATTATTATTTAGTTTATCTAAAACTTTATACACATTTATTTAGTTTATCTAAAACTTTATACACATTTATTTAGTTTATCTAAAACTTAATGCCTGCGGCATTATATAGCAGTCTACCATTAGGTGATGCAGAGATAATCAAGTAGGTGCAAAGTACTTAGTTGTAGGATAAAATAAGTATAGTGACAGACCAAACATCATAAATATTGTTACACAGCATTTACCTATATGGCAATATTAAACCAATTTCTTTCTCAAGATAAACTCGATTTTATATCTACATTAAAGAATAAGGAAAAAGTTTATGTTTCCATCAATTCGAATAAATAATTCTTTCCAGGCAAAATTATGATTGAAGTAATTCATTTACCTCATTTTTCTTAAGTTACAGGAAAGTGATATCGGTATGTAGCTTCCTTACTCTACGCAATTGTTTCTGGATCGAAAGTAATCAAAGAAAAGGACAAAATTGGCAAGGTGGGTTCTCCGATTATATTCTAAGGTAATGTGATTGAATGTGTTTTTCGTGAAAGAAATATTATTAGGAAGGTAGTATTAGTTCAAAAACGAACTAACAAAAATCTATATACTTATAATAAATCTCTAGGGAGATAAAATCTGTACATTTAATATATTTAGAAAAATACTATTGAGGGAAAATATTTATTCGATACTGTTGCCAAAAATGTAATTTAGAAAATATTTGTCTGTCTGTCTGTTTGTCTGTATGTGCAGGCATGAATTAAAAACCACTGAACGGATTTTTATCAAACTCGCTACATTTATAGGTCATACTACTGGCCAGGTTATAGGCTACCTTTTATCCCGGAAAAAAAACTGGTTATCCCGGATATTCTTAAAAATGTCACATAATTATTATGTGTTACATGGTGAATATCTGCAAGTGACTATACACTATACATAGCGGACATCAATTCTATATCTATCTATTCTATACATATAATAAAAATGTAACCGGTCGCTGTCTGTACATTGAAGATATTTTAGAAAAAATGTTCTTGGGATCTTTATAAACGCAAATAGAACCCAAAACAATGATTGTTAAAATTTTTGTCTGTTTGTCTGTGCGTTTGTTCACGCTAATCCGATTTAAATATGGTTTTCACTGATACATTGTAGTAAGCTTCACTTAATATTTAGTGTTTGTTTCATGTCAATCGGTTCATAAATAAAAAAGTCATGCCAATTTAAATTATCACGTCATACATGTGGTACGTATTTAGCTTAAGTTAGTGTCTTTTTAAGTTAGGTTAACACGTCTTATTTCTTTATTAAAATGTAAATACTTTATCAGTTAAAATGTATATAAAAGTTAGATTTATATTTTTTGGACTTATTTTGTTTTTATTTTTTGTGATAAAAACATGTTTGTTAACACGTCTCATTATGAAATAGGTGGCATTAAAGTGAATTACGAAATAGTAGTAGTCGATATACGCTGGTTTCAGCATGAATGGGTCGGATCGACCAGGGAAGTACTACCCTCTCATAGAAGATCGTTGTAAGAGTAATAGTATCCATATTATTGCGTTTCGTTCGGTAAGTGCGAGAGCCAGAGGACCAACTGATGCAGAGATGACAATCCTCACAGCATGTGTGGGACCAGCTGAGTATCCGTGGAGTCATTGTGTGGGTGGTGTGGGTCAACCCGCCGGCCAGGCAGACCCGTATAAACGGTGGTGCCGCTGGCCACCCGCGGCATTATACAGGGGCCCAATTAGACCTAACCGTAGTATTATGGTAGTAGATCCAAGCTGGTTTCAGCATGAATGGGCCGGATCGTCCGGGGAAGTACTACCCTCTCATAGAAGATCGACGTAAGAGTAGTAGTATTCGTACTACTGCGTTTCGTTCGGTGAGTGAGAGTGCCGGGGGCCCAATTTCCCCCTTTCCTCTTTCCTCACTTCCCTCACTCCCCTAACCCCATTCCCAGCAGCTATAGTGGAGGCTACCATACCAGCAGTTTAAAACGATGGCTTTTGGTATGGTGGCCACCACTTCTGGATTCCACTGACTGCTTACCATCAGGCGGGGTGGAGTTACATTGGTAATAAAAAAAAAAAATTACCACCCTAAGATGCTGCCTCACCAGGTTGCGCATAATCCCGGAGTGGTTCGTCGTGCAGGTTGGTGACCGGATAGTGGGACCCGGTGACCATTTTCGAGAGAGTACGGGGGCCCTTGTATCATCGGAAGCCCGGAGGCCACTTGAGTCTTTACAGCTGCGAAGAGACATCGCCTCCTCAATGGCCGTCTTCTATCGCCTTTACCACGGAGAGTCTTCTCAAGAGCTCTTTAAATTAATCCTACCCCCTCCCTTTTTATCCATAACGACACGTGCGGGACTGAAGTGCTATTCTTTCACAGTGCAATCTAAAGGGTCTTGAACCAAACGGTTTAGCACTTCATACCTTTGTTGCTCAATTAAAGCCTATAACTCTTTGCCAGCGCATGAGTTTCCTAACAGTTCAGTCTGAGTTTCCTTCAGTTTTTCTAACTTTAATCCTGGGTCTTTAAAGCGGGGCGTGAAAAAGCATCTCACTAAACCGCCATAGTGGAGGGCACCATACCAGTAGTTTTTCTTTTGGAATGGTGTCCACCACTTCTGGATTCCACTGACTGCTAACCATCAGGCAGAGTAGAGTCACTTTGGCAAGCTAATATATAAAAAAAAACCTTATAGCGTTTTTATTCCTCGGATTCCTCTCATTCCAAATAATTTCCCGTTTAGTTTTAAACGAGTTCAGTTTCCAGTGAGCCCATGTTTCGCGATGACAATTAATAAAGCCTAAGGTCAGACACTAAATGTTGTGAGTGTGGATCTAAATATTAGCTGTTTTTCGCATGGTCAGCTTTATGTGGATTTGTCACGTGTAAGTAATCCTAGCAGCCTGTATGCTTTTGATCCCCGATGGCTATACGTCTAATATCGTATATAGAGAAGCATTTACTGTAAAGATTTTCTTATTCACCTAAACGAAGATGTTTATAATTCAAAACAAACCAAAAGATATATCCAAAAAATGCTGCCCAAAATCACTATTCCACGCGGACGAAGTCGCGGGCACAGCTAGTACTTATAATAAATCTCTAACGAGATAAAATCTGTACATTGAATATATTTAAAAAAAAAACTAGTGGGGGATAATATTTCAAAGTCAAAGTCAAAGTCAAAGCATTTATTTCATTTAGATCATAAAGTATGATGCTTATGAAAAGTCAACATTACATTTTGTCAGCCAATTGACCTACAGCCAGTTCGCTGACGAGGTAGAGCTGTGAGAAGAACTGGCAAGAAACTCACGCCACTCTTTTCAATCGCCAGATAATTACAGTTATTTGAATGAGTTACAATTTAAACACTCAACGCAACCAAAGAACCATACAAAGTAATTATTACAAATTAACTAATTAATATAATACTAAGATTAAAGAAAGAAAACGAGGATTTCAATTATTTAGTTTCAACTAGTATGGTAATTTGACTACGTATTTTAATTAAACTGGTAAATGCACCCCCTGGTCACATTGAAAGACAAGGTAATACTGGATTGAATATTAAATGTAAGCCATGCCAAGATTGACCAGTCATCCTAAGTAGCCATCATCACCCTCGCCATATTAGAGGGAAGGTGATGACCCGGCCAATACGACACCACAAGCAATGACATTTTAGTGAGCATGACAATGCAGGGCATGGATGGTAAAAGAACCCTAATAAAATGTATTATGCCTTACGAACTCGTAATGATCATGATATGCTATTTATTCGATACTGATGCCAAAAATGTAATTTAGAAATTTTTTGTCTTTCTGTCTGTCTGTCTGTATGTGCAGGCATGAATCAAAAACCACTGAACGGATTTTCATCATACTCGCTACATTTATAGGTCATACTCCTGGCCAGGATATAGGCTACCTTTTGTCCCGAAAAAAACCGGGTATCCCGGAAATCCTTAAAAATGTCACAAAATGATTTATTAATATGTGTTACACGGTGAATATCTGCAAGTGACTATACACTATACATAGCGGACAGAAACACTTAAGGAATAAAAAAAGAATTTTTAAAATCCGTCCATAAATACTAGAAATTTTTGAAAATAAAAATGTTATGTATACGAGGCGCGTAGCGACCGCGCCGGTGCAGTTCGATGGCGGTTTGCACTTATGTATCGAAGCTAGCTTAGTGTAACATTTAATGTTTGTTTAATTAAAATTGGTTCATAAACAAAAAAGTTAGGTTAATTTAATCTATATTCAGAAAGTTATAAATACGATTTAGTGAATCCGGTGAAATTTTTATTAAATTTAGTTTGTAAAACTACTATTAGATTTTTATAATGATACGTTTATATGAATTTAAGCACAACATTTGAAAATAGGTAATGTATAGTTTTCGAGACATAGATATGTCGAATTTAAGTTGAACTCTCAGCAATATGGTAGACCATATTAATTAGGGACCATATTACTGATAATAAGTACATCTGCATGTACGTACATCTTGAAGGTGAACAAAAGATGTACTACAACCCTGACACCATGACGGAATGTTCAGAAATTCTAAGACAAACTACTTACAAAAAATATTTTGACACCTGATACACGTCATGTTTGAAAACTCAATCAGCTGACGTCAAATTATGTTGCTATAGTTATTGTTGGACAGCAATTTTTTAAGCGGGATATTGTAAATTGAGAGTTATGATAGCACAATCATTGCATCGAATAAGTGAAATGCATCACTCATGTGATGCATTACAGTACTTGTGTTTTGCCACGACGAGGATAGATACTTCATTTCTACACCTCATTGCGATCATAAGACCAAACAAGCGCTTCAAAAATGGTATCTGCCGCAAGTTTTATTCTTACCGTTATCTATAATATCATCTACTATATTTTTATTTGTTGTTGAGCCAATTTTAGTCGACGTGTTTGCGAAAAGAAATCAGGACGGAGACGGATCGAGTTTGTTATATTAGGCACAATCAGGCGCAGCTTAGAGCCAACAGTTTTAATAGACTTGCAAGGTGCGATAGGGACACAGGACGTTGATGCTGATCAGCTGGGTCAAAAGGTGGTGCTGCCTATTTTTTTACCTGCCTATTTTAGGTGGTGCTGCCTATTCACGCTATATGATAAGTAACAGTAATATAATATGATATATATCAACCAACTACACACAACTCCATCTAGACCCAAAGTATCCATATATTATAGTTTGTGTTATGGATTCTAGAAATGCGGATATACATACTTAAATACTTATCTACAGTGTTTGTTAGGCAGGTACCTACGGCGCGCTTATTAGTTATGTTGCTGTACAATATAAGTAAATCCACCAAAATTATGCAATGGAACCAGATTGCAAGTGAAAACAAATATAGATAATCGTGGCAACTATACTGACCGGTTGTTATCCATGAGAATCTGTGAATATTCATAGGATTTCCCTAACACCATCAAATACTCCTTCGAATTCAAAAGAGTGCAGTTTCCTATCAAAGTCTGCTTCGCAATGACCATAAACAAAGCTCAAGGTCAACTCATAAAGTAGCGGGCGAAGACTTGAGAGAAAGCTGCTTCTCAGACGGCCCGTTTAATGTGGCATGCTCAGAGTAAGCGCACAGAGTAGTCTGGTAATTGTAGCACCCGACGGAAAAACAAAATACCCAAATTGGTTAAGAGCCCGTGGTCCTACCAGTTTGTTCTACAGGTAATTTGTTTGGTGGCACTAGGGTATACCACTATGTACCCGTGGTCCTACTGTGCTAAGGGCGGATTAATATAGCGATATTTAACCTTTAAATCTCAACAGTATAGTAAAGATTGTTATGTAATATGTATTCAAACGTTCAAACATAATAGTTTATATGTTTTTAACAAAAAATAATATCGTAGTAAAACAATTAAAAAACCTTTTAGAATTATTTTCGACTTCTACGCGGATGAAGTCGCGGGCAAAAACTAATTTGAAATAAAAGTAAATAAAATGCACAAAAAAAACATTTTATTAACTTTCAAGATTTTTATACGCTTAAGCTTGAGTAGCCTTTAAGTAATTAGAGGTCAGATATATAAAAGAGCTTATTAAATTGGAAAGACTACCATTGAATTCATCAATCAATTACCTTACAAAACGATTGAATTTTCATTTACTCGTACTATTCTAAAGCTACTTATTGAAAATAATATATTATAATAAATTTATTATATTCGTGTCTAAATCATTACTTTAGAAAAATATTCTTTAAAATATTAAAAAAGTTTCTCATTACCTTATTGCGAAGTATGAATATTCATGAGTGCACAAATACTCGGCTATTGACGTCGAGATTCATTTGAAAGTTATTGATGCGTATATTTTAATCAATGATAAGCTTATAATAAAACATTTGACATTTGGTACCTGTATCGTGGATGCTTATTAGTTTCGGTAAAAGCAATGCAGTAGGACTAAGGTCTAATGTAAACTGGATTGTAATTCTATTTTTTACGAATTGTTAAGTGCAAGTGTTAAATAATATATTTGATTAAATTACCCATTTTATAAAATGTGAGGAAAAATCCAAAAATTAACTCGTGGTGTGATATTTTTCATGAGCTTCGTCAAATTTAGTAATTATAACTAGGTACGCTTACGTTATTTTATTCTCCTCAAGTGTCCATACAGCAGCAACCGTCCATATCTATTTTCTCTTTCGTACCGCCAGTACTTTGGTTGTATTTATATTATTCATACAGATATATTGATATGCCTGAACGTTATTTTGGTGTATACATGACCGGTATATCGGTAGCGGTCACCTAGGGACTCAGAGATACAAGTTTCATTATACGACAAGATAACGTAATTTGTGTTGTAAACATAAATTTTATTACACTATTAATACACGTGGGATATAGACAAGTCTATTTTACGAGACTTTTTTTCTTTTGGGACCAAAGAGAACAGCTCTGCCATTTCATTTGACAGCTTTATAAGCCACAGTTGGATCGGGAAAGAAAAGGGTATCTGTTCGATCTTGTATTGACTGAATAAGTACTTAGATGTTTTGTTTTAATATTTTATTCGCATTGTTAATTCTTGTTAGTTCAATTTGTACATTACTTTTATTTGTACTAGTTTAATAACATGATATAAGATTAGGATTCTTTGTTGGGGCGTTATTTTTTTGTTATTTTTATATGGCTTTTTGTAAGAAGGTTCAAAAATATTTTAATTTTGGACCGAATATGCTATTGTGTCTTCGATTAAATTGTCAATATTAAACAGTTGTGTGGTTCCAAACCATTTGTTTCGTTACGTACTTTAAGTTTACTTTTTGTTCGTAAATTAATTATATTAACTAAAAGATGTCGAATATTTCACGAATTTTTGCCATCTTGGCCGGTTGTGGCTTGGTTCGTATAAAAATTGTACCTATATAACTAAAATCTGGTAGGAGAAGCCAGTAGGTGCATGGCCCCTTTTTGATATACGAGTATAGACCTATAAGAGGCCACAAAATAAAAACTTTTCCCTATTCGTAAAAAATGGTGACTAGGTAAAAATAGTATGCCAAAACTTGTATACAACATGGAACAGAACATAATAAGTGCCTGTTTATCATGTTTTTTTATCGTCAGAATACATATTCAATATATGACTATAGAAGACGAGATAAACAGGGAAGTATATCACGTGATGATTTAAATGCAACGGAATTTCAGAGAGTGTTCCCAATTTTTTTTTTTATATCAGTCTGCTACATATCCTCCAAAATGTATATAAATTTTCGGATTTTATTCATTGAGAGATACATGATTTTTTTCGTAATAATTCGAACTTTATCTACGTAGAAACTCTTCGTTGCTTATTAAGATAAAATTAATAAAAAGAAATAAATAATATTAAATTTCTATAACCGCATATTGTTAACTTTTAAAGACGACCAATGCCCTTCGGCTGCGTACAAAACTGTAGGTTCGTAACTAGTTATGGTAGAAAAAAAAACATCTTTTGATGATACTAATTACTACAAAATATTTTTTTTTCTTAATCCTACAAATAAACAATGCTTACCTGTGCTTACCGTTTTATAAAATTTTAATATTAATTCAAATTAACTCATGTTATAAGCCTAGCTATACGATTGACCTTTCCATTTAAGAATTCTCAACTAACTATGCAAATAGTTCTATTGGTAAGAAAACTATTTATAAGTATTCGACTCATAGAACAAAAAAGTCCGAAATTATTGTCTTTGTTTACGACATACATAGACACATTACATGCAAACAAACTCAGAGAAGGCGAGCGAATAGATGTGTGTTCCGTTTTATATATGTCTTACATTTTCATGTTTGCAAGTTACCTTAATATTTTATAAAAGGTTCTTGAAGTGAAACTCCTCTTTTGAAGCTACTTTTATCTAAAAATGTATGCTTGGAGAATTTTGTAAAACCCAAAGTGAATTGCAAAGTTTAACGTTGTTCTATACATGTTGTGATTTTTTAAATATGTTTTTATATTCTGCCATATAATATAATGGCTAGGAACAGAGGCTCCCAACCAAGTGGTCATCATGGTGGCTTCCACTATGGTCTTATCATGGCATCGTTCTGGAGCCGATGCATATTAAAAAATAATCTTACTACTATGTTAAAAATCAAAATGCATTTATTTTCTTTATACAAAGTTTTGTACAATATCTTAAATTACTAACAAAGCAAAGATTATCACAAAACTTTGTGAGATTCCGGTGCATGTTGTAGATTTATCGCTAAATCTGTGTTACATGTCACCAGGTCTCTCTCGCGGAATAACGAGAATAGAATAGTAATAGATAACAATAGTTACAAAATTAATATACCGATACACCGGTATGGAATATATGTGTGCATGCGTCTGTTTGTGTATGTATGTAAATATGAACATGATGTGTGTTAATGCAATGTAGGCACACAGGGGAAATAATGCTATAATTTGTTTAAAAGCTCTTAAAGTTTTATACTCTTATTTTTTTATAGACCGTTGCTGTAATGACACAGGTCTTTAAATAAAAAATTGCAAATGTTATTTTCTATTGGGAATCTGGTGACGTATTCGGTACGATAAGGCTTGCTCTATCTTTCTGTGTAATTATTTAGCACGGAGAACCTTTTTTACGAAAAAGGAATTACTGCTATCGTCGTCTAAAATATTTTGCTCCCATATCTTTGTAATTTACACCTATTTATCTGCGTGATCTTTGGTTTAGTCTTAAATCTCCAGACACCTATAATTTGTTAGCTCTTCAAGAGATTGCCTTAAAAATATGTTCTCTTTAGAATAAAGCACCCACTACTGTTTTCTAATACTAGAAAGCGAGTTAAATGAGGGTCAAGAGGATAAGTGCTGAGTATTTTTTCAACGTTCGCAAGATTAAATGTTGCGTGTAATGTAACGGCTTCGAGAAACAACGTTCTCATGGTTTCAGGGTCATGTAAACCCGATATTTATAGTTTATTTTGGTAAACTTTACCGGTGTTTTAACGTATTGGATATGATGAAAATGGGATTAATTGTTTATATTAATGCCTGAAGTTTTGACTAAGCAATCTTATAAATTACATGTCACAAGTAATATCGATTGCTGTTTCTATTGGAAATATTATCTTTCATAACAAAATTGTTTTCCAATAAAAACCTTTTACCTAAACTTGGCTCAAAGACTGCTAATTTTCTTTCTAAGATAAATAAAAATCGCTTCATTCGATGGCAGGTACATACGTATTACCATAGGGACCCTAGTCTTTTAGCCTCGTACTTGTACTTATACTCCGTCTACGTTTAGCCTAGAGTCTTTTGAAAATGTCGACGTACATATATTATTAAAAATAATCTACCACACTAATCTGCACCACTGCACCGTTGGTCTAGTGGTTAGTGTAACTGACTGCGACGCCGGGTGTCGTGGGTTCGATTCCCGCGGAAGGCAAATATTTGTGTGATGAACATTTGTATTTGTCTTTAGTCTGGGTGTTTCCTATGTATTATAAGTATGTATTTACAAAAAAAAGTATGTATATGTATTATATTTCAGTAATCTAGTACCCATAACACAAGCACTGCTTAGCTTGGGACTAGACGACAGTGTGTGATAGTGTCCACATATTATTATTATTATTATTATTATTATTATTATTACTAATCAAGAGCTCAAACTTTGATTGACCTCAGCACAGTTGTACTCCCTAACAATACGCCACAGTGTACCCAAAATTAGTTCAGTGTCTACCACTCTGATTCTATACAAACAACAAACAATTGGAGTCAACTTGTCTAAAGTAAAACATCACAGAACCGGACACTGTATAAACAAACTTTGTTGGCAGGTCAGTGTGTCAAAAGTGTTTGAAGGAACAACAACACAAACTGTTGTTTGTTTTAAAATGCATTCATACAGGAGGTGAGATTGAACCTTGGCTTATATACTCAAAAATATCAGTACTCATACATACAAATATTCATTAAATCACTTAGTTTTTCATGTAATAAGCTGCCTCGCTAAATAGCTAATAATTTTATTAAAAACTTTAACATTTATTAACTTTTAAACGTGCGAGCACATCTATGGTTTCTTAGGGGTATGGAAGAATATTTTGTCATTGTCTTGCCCGACTGACGCAGTCAAGCAGGGTAATGTTTTTCGAGCGAATGTTTTTATTTATGTACGTATGTATGAATGTATATCTTATTATGTATGTATGTAAGTATGTACGTCTATTTATTTAGACGCTCTACAGCCTAAATAGCTTAATGGATTTTAATGTATGAGGTGTCATTAGCTTCGTATTGATTGTAAAAGTGACATAAGGTATATAAAACTCAATGTAGCGTCAACACGAGAAAAAAAACGGGTTTCTTTCATTTTTACTTTGTTTTAGACAGGTAGGCTTTTGTTTTTTAATAATATATATTGCTTGTTGTATGTATTGAAAACAAAATCTAAAGGCATTATATTTTATGTTACAAGAAAAACGTTTAAACTAATCTTTATAGAATAATAAACTTAAGTATACCACTCAAGTTTCAAACGAATACCTTTTTAATGTAAATAAGAATTCAAATTAAAAATACAAATAAGGCTATTTAAAGTTAATACTATTCGTTCTGTAATCTAAATACCAATTAAGAGATGTTGAACATAACGTTCATTTTAAATTTGGGTCACTTTGCAAATATTTATTTTATGGAATCTGAACAAACCACGTTGTTCCCGAGTATGATGACCCAACAGTTATAAAATATTGAAGCATAGCTAAGAAAAAAAATAGGTATTTTAACTCAAATAAAATTTAACAACACCGCTTTTAAAATTCATTTACAAGCATTTACAAAATATAATAATTTGTGATTTAAGGCCTCAAATTACAGATGTAACTTTTTTTTAAAGATTCTAATTTTGAAGTGCTATGCTGGTATAAAACCATAAGACAAGATTTAGGTTGCAGAGATCCTAAAGGTCAAAATTCTCTAACCTGTTAAAAACATTACGGTCGTAACATAAAAGGGAAGCAGAGTGACCCTGTGGTATTCGTTTTTAGTGAGAACGTGCAAATAGCGTTCTTGTAATCGTCGGGTTCTTAGCTCTTCCATATAGAAATAGTATTCTTAATATAAATAGCATTAGAGAGGGCTAGACAAGTGGCATAAATGCTTATACAATAGAATAGTATAAAAAATGTATGGGATTGACATAAGCTAACGATAATTTTGGTGTTCTTTTGCATTGATGCCACTTGTCTAGGCCCTCTGATATTCTTATACTAGACGCTACCATTTGATGCTCATTATATTAAGTACCTACAGTCACCCACACGGTATCAAAAGCTTCACAAAGCTTCGCATTGGTATCAAAAGTATCTTTTACAACAAACGCCTACGATACGATACCAATACTGAGGCCCTAGACAAGTGTCAAAGATTTCTATTCTATTTATAGAATAGATTAAAAAATGTATTGGATTGACGTATGCTAACGCCAACGCTTATGTCAATCCCATACATTTTGTTATCTATTCTATGAATAGAATAGAAATCTTTGACACTTGTCTAGGGCCTCTGTTTTGGAAATATCATTGCTCTACCGCAAATTTACTTTTGCTTTCTACTTTTGTGTGCAAATTTACAAAAATAGAAATTCTGAAAATTGCTAAAAATATGTAGAACCTAATAAAATATAGCCTATGTTACCCGTCAAATTTGTAGCTTTCTAAATTATAATAGATTTTTAATTAAATCGTTACAAACATACAAACACACAAACAAAGAAAAAAATCTAATCAATTCTCTTTAAAGTAATAAAGTATAGAAAATTGCTACCTATTTCATAATCTAAAGTGTTTAGTTCTGAAATAGCTGTAAGTGACAATATAATTTCATTTCTTTGATCCAGCTATAAAGGTTGGAAACAAACCCAAATATTTTTTGTATTCGATAAGCTTTTTTTTTCGATCCTTCTATTTTCAAGAAAGTATAAACGAACTTTGATTTTATACAGATACTATTTAAGTAAATATGGTACTGACAACTTGTTTACGTTAAGACGAAAGCTTTCGAGCTTATTGTTTCGTTTTGAATAAACAGAGGTTTACTGAAAAATCTCGAACAAACAATGCTTGTAAAATCCAGACAAAATTGAAGGCCAGCAAAGTCTTGGTCTCAATATTAAAGATTTACATAATGAAAACAAAGAAAGGTCAAACGGACCAGAAAATTCTTATTTAGCTAAGTTTGGCCAAACAATCCTCAGTTATATTATACCTACCTATTACATTATACGAAAATGTTTTTAGCTATTCATACACCCTGATTTTGTATATCAGGGGATTTGGCAAAACCTGATTTGGTAACACTTGGTATCTATCCGCATTAGAAATGTTTATATACGATTTTTAACTGAAATTAAGTACATTATTATACTGTAAAATTTTGGTTGCAGATGAAAACACATCTCTATCTACTATTATATAAAGCGATAGAGTTTGTTTGTTTGTTTGAACGAGCTAATCTTTGAAAGTACGAGTCTGATTTCAAAAATGACTGATACCCCAGTTCTCGAGGAAAGTCAAGGAAACATCACGCTACTGGCGACGGGAGCAGAGCAGTAAGCAAAGACGCGTGTAAAACCTTGCCGCGTAATGCTAGTATATTGATACAACTCACGAATCGAAAAAATCCGCTCGCATCAAAACCGATAAAATTGTTTGTAAAACAAGATCAGAGTTCATTAATCTTGGAACTAAAAGTATTAGAGTCACACAGAAAACTGTCTAAAGGCGGAGTTGCCATTAAATTGAAATGGATCGCATGTTGAGGACGCAAAACATTGTCGTCTCGGGAAATTTAATTAGTAGATGGATTTGGCATAGATTACATTACGTTGATTGAAATTACTCATTATGCAAATGTAACATTTTATCATTTTGTCATCATCACATTAGCTCTGTTATTATACCACTGCAGAGAAAGGCCTCTTCTCATATTGAGAAGGCATAAGCATTGATCGCCACGCTTGCTTAAAGTGGATTGGCGATTTCAGATATATTTTTATTAGCTCAGATTTCCTCGATGTTATTTGATCATTTATCTGAAATTAATAACAGTAGTATTACGTAGGTATCGTTTTTTTCAGGCAATATTTTAGCATTACTTCAATATTGAAATTAAATTAATTAATTAATTTAAAAATATAACAGGTATTCGATTTCACTATTATTACATTCTGTATGCATACAAAAGAAGTACAAAATTTTACGTACATAATCAAATTTCACCCAATATTGAGTTATTAACATACAAGTAAACCAATTTATAATTCCAAACACCAATTCATTCCAAACTACATTATTAGTACTGAAAAAGATATTCTTTAGCCAAAAAACTGATAATAGTCTTAATAGCCTCTTGATAATGTTCTTCATGAGAAAATTATGCAAAGCAGGTGGTAGCTTAACAGAATTTAAAACTTTTTGCTTTAATTAGCGTAATGTGGTGATTTAAATTATGAGTTAGTAGTGATGTATAGAATCTAGATTACGATGGCGATGGAAATCAACGTTGCGTGTACGGACTGCCACGCAAATATTTGTGTGCATGAACATGTCTATTTGCATTGGTATGGGTGTTTCTACATATAATATGTATTAATGTATTTACAAAAAAAAAATAAGTTAGTGTATCCGCATTTCAAGAACCCGTAACACAAACTATAAATAATTACTTTAGGTCTAGATGGCGTATAATTATATTATTAAATAATTTTTCTTACCTTATAGTTACATGACGGCTGGTTGTTTAGCAATGTAGTGGTAAATTATTTAAACGTCCTTAAATTTATAAACATACGGGAATTAACGCCATCATGCATTAGGTTTTTTTTACAAACCTTATTTTGCTTGACGTTTCGATCAGGTTACACCGGCCGTGGTCACAAGCAGACTGGTGAGGCGATGTCTAGGCTCCGTATGTGAAGTAGATTCTAGATCTACCCACACATTTTTGTCTTTTGATTGGTGTCCTTTTGAAGAATATGTTCGGCAATCGCTGAATTACTGGTCTGACGATTCTTTACAGCGGCGATATGTTCTTTGACCCTTACAGCAATAGTCCACTTAGTCTGGCCTATGTACGAACTACCGCAGCTGCAATTATTAATCTTGTAAACGCCCGGTGTTTGTAGGAGCAAAACATCCTTTGGCGAATCATCAATAGATTCAAGCAAAATAAGGTATGTAAATACCTAAAGCATGATCGCGTTAATTCCCATATGTTTATAAATTTATTTATTTATTTTCATTTATTTAAGGATTGCTTACAGTTGTAACATTATTACTTAATCTAAAATATATACTTAAGAATCTAAGGCTAATGTACAACCACATTGAAGCAAACACAACTTGCAAATGAATAAGTACATATAAACTTTTCACATTAAACAAAACTTAAACTAAGAGAAAACCAAGTAATTATTTTTTAAACTACGAATACATAAAACCTAACAATAACTAGAAAATATTAATATTAATATGAGTATTTTTAAAATGAAACAAATTTATTAATTTAGTTATTTAGTTAATTTTCATTACCTTTTTAAGAGATCGGCGAAAATCAGACATAGAAACGTTAAACATATTTAGTAAGCTGCTGCACTCATTAGCTATCCTAGTCAAACGACAGATCAGAGAATTTGAGCCTAAAACAGTTTTTCTAAATGGCGGGTAGAAAGGAGTAATTGTTGATCGCGGATATCGAGTTGGAACGCGAAGTTTAATTTTACTGAGAAGCATCGGGCAGTCTATTTGATTATTTAAAATTTTATAGAAAAATATTAGATCAAGTACTTTCCTACGCTTCTCAAGTGAATCCATTTTAAAACAATTTAGCTTCTCGTGGTATGAAAGTCCCTTGATTAAGTTTTTATTGCTTGATGTTTTTACTAAATGCCAAATGAAACGTTTCTGTATACGTTCTATTCGGAGACTGTGAACTGAGAAATGTGGACGCCACACCACACTGCAGTACTCCAAAGAACTCCTAACGAAACTGTTAAATAGCAGTATTTTCGTACTAGGTTTACGAAAAATCTTTCCGTTTCTAATAATAAAACCCAGCATTTTAGAGGCTAGTTTTAATATATTTTCTATATGAGGCACAAACGTTAATTTCCTATCTAGAATAACGCCTAAATCCCTTATACAGTTAACTTCTTGCAATTTGATACCGTTAATGTGATATATCGAAGGGATTATATTATGCTTGCGGGTAAATTTGATGTGCTGACATTTAGAAATATTTAACTGCATTTTATTAGCTAAACACCAATTCGATAGTGCATTTAAGTCTGTTTGGAGATAATAGATATCATCTAAAGAATTGATTACTTTTAGAATTTAAAGATCGTCAGCAAACATAAAAGGCGTAGAATTTAAAAAAAAATTAAAAACTTCAAAATCTGATAAAACCAAATCAAGAACCTTTTCTTTATAATTCAAAACACTATTCTTTTGCGTTAGATTGTTAACATGTAAAAAATCTATAAATGAATGACAGAGCGACGATAAATTTACAGTGCTGTTTGATTGGATCCAATTCATATTACCAAGATTGAAATCACCCATGATACAAGTACTAACACTCCAATTTTCAAAAAACTTATTACAACTTTTCATGTAATGATCCAAATTTATTTGCTTTATTGGGGGCGGGAGATACACTACACAAATAACTAATTGGCTGACAACATTCTTGTCATCGGAAACATCAAGGGTGACCCATAAATCTTCACATTTACTCTCTTTTGTAACTAAACGTCTACATTTATATCTTTTGGATATAGCTAATAATACACCCCCGCCCTAATATTTCTTGTTATCCATACAAATTTCTGAAGTTTCCCGATCTCTCCTATATACAACATAATTATCATTAAACAGTTCAAAATTTAAAATATTCCTATTTAACCATGTTTCCGTTAACGCTATAATATCGTAATTACAACAACATAAATTGCTATAAAAGCTGTGAGTTTTAGTACGTAACCCACGAACATTTTGGTAGAATATATTTAAGTTATTGAATTTTATACAAGACAGACAAACGGTATTGCTTCTTACTAGTACAAGAAAATAATTAGTGTAAGGATTTTACTATTTCAAGGTTATTGATATGAATGCTTTGGGCAGTTTCGTTCTTTTTAACAAAGATCTTTCCATTACGAGTCCATACAAACTTATAACCTAGTTCTTTGCAGCGTATCCGCGCCGCAGCGTGTGTTGCTTTGTTCTCAGCTGATAGGTGTTCAGATACATATATCGGTTGAGTGGCTCCTGACGCAATACCCAGGTGACTAGCATTTAATTTTTTTTTTTATAAATTTATATCATGCAACGCGAAGTTTAAAAGTAAATATAATATAGTCGTTGTTTGCTTTCATATATCTTTTCTGAGATCGTGTATAAAATAAGAGGCTTAGGTGAACCTATGGCTTCATTACTTGTCCATTATTGACTCTCGATCTAATTCTTAAAATATTTGCGTTAATATTGCCAGACTATACACTATATAGCCAAACCGATTTGTAAACTATAAACCATTCTCAAGATATACTCATAGCAAGCGATCGTAAATCCAAACGTGGTACGTAAGAGTCGTCTCAGTTAGTACAAGTGGTACTCCGCTGGGCTGGCATTTCACGAAGCGAGCTTTCAATTCCTGCTCTGTGGTTATATTTACTTGAACATTTAGTAAAAATAACTTGTATTTACTAAAAGTCTTTACCTACGTGTAATTACTTATTGTATGGCCGTCTAGTTCTAGTTTATAAATATTAAATCAAATTGTACGCGTTGCAATTATATGTCTAATTTAGTGAAGGCATGTTTTTATAATTACATATTTTTATTAATTTTTTTACTTTATGTTTATAAAAAAAACTATTTAAATTAGGCAGTTTTTCACATAACAATGCCTAATTTTACAACTAATACCTGAGAATAAAGAGGAATCTCCTTCTGATTCTCTAATATTAGTACCGTATATAGTGCATTACTCTTAGTCTAAGCCATGGATCGATTCCAATATCTTAACAGCGTTAACGATCCGTAACTGTGTTTAATGGGCCTGTGAGCCGACAGTGCTCCTTTTTTAAAGTAACCCTTTTCAGTTACACATTCTTAAAGATGTGTTGGGATGTGAAAATAGCAGATAATGATGACATGCGGAATAATTTTTTTGTTTTGTGCTAACTACATTATTATAGTGCTAGCTACATTATTATTAAGCACTTAATATTCACGTAGAAATCTAAAGTAAGAAGAAAGAAAGTAAAGTATTAAATTTTATTATTCATTAATTTCCTCCACTTCTTCCAAACTAGACAACAAGTTCTAAATTGCGAGTAACTTGACAAAACACAATTAACTGACTTAAAATTCGCACAGAAAACTCGAAACAAATATTTGTGGAATCATTACATAGTCTTTTGGTCCGTATAGGAATCGAACCTACTACGACATGAATACATACTTCCAGTACTTACACACGTTGCCAATGCGCCACTTAGGTAGTCAATTTAGACCTTTAAATAAACCCTATAATATACAATTACATTTCAGAATTATACGTTCAATCGCTGGTACTTTTAAACAATGAGTCGCTGGAGTGCAGGCCAATGTTGCATACGGTAAGACGCTTTAAATTGTGTAGCCATTAGACGTTGGAATTTGTAAGAACATCGCTTGCGTGTTGCTATTTTTTTTAAAGAATAGAATGTAACATGAAAATAGACTTGAGTTTTAAAATCGGTTTAATATAGATTCAATTAAGATGATAAAATACTCAAAAGTATCTACTCAGTTGTGTATTCACATACGAGTATCGTTCCGTCACCAGCCGTAATACGCGCCGAGCTATTTTTCTTGTCCTTCCCAAACCTGCAACAAATTACGGCATTTTACTATATACAAAGTCGCTCAGAAGGCGATGGAGCGGGCTATGTTAGGCGTTTCCCTGCTCGATTGTTTGAGAAACGAAGAAATCCGCAGGCGAAACAAAGTAACTAACGTAGCTCGCATAGTTGCTTCTCTAAAGAGGCAATGGGCAGGACACATAGCTCGCAAAACTAACGGCCGTTGGGGCAGGAAGGTTCTAAAGAGGCGACCACAAACTGGAAGACGCAGCGTGGTCTGACCCCTCACAAGATGGACCGACGATCTTATTAGTGTGGCGGGCAACCGATGATGAGGGCGGCGAGCGACCAGCCACGATGGCAAAAAATGGGAGACACGTATGTCCAGCAGTGGTGTTTGGCTGATATGATGATGAAGGACACTGTCAGTGTTGTGTGTGACGGTAAATGAAAAAAATGTGAGGGTAGATCTAGAATCCCCTTTTGATCGAGTTACCTTAAACGCAAGATGCCAATGAAGGCGTTATACCTAAACATGAAGTTTGTCTAAAAAGCTGTTTGCCTTTAATGAGAGATGCCGATGAAGCAGTATGCCTGAAATGTGAAATTGACTAAATAGCAGATTGCTTAAAGTCAATGTCTACAAAGCACATTGCCTAATTGGTTAAATGCAATTGGCATCTTGCGTTTAAGGTAACTCGATCAAAAGGGCTAGAATCTACTTCGCTTATGGAGCCGTGATATCGCCTCATCAGTCAGCTTGTAACCACGGCTGGTGTAACCTGGTCGAAACATCTAGCAAAATAAGGCATGGAACTACCTAATGCATGATCGCGCTTCCGTTTAAAATTCAAATTATATCATGCCACAAAGTAAATATTTCAAAAAGAAAATTGCTCAGTGCATAAGTACTAATTCGTGATTTAGTGAAAACTATACGTTGAATTTGTGTTATTATAACTTAAATAAGTACCTATATGAAATCTCTTAATTATTTACTTTAGATTGTGAATTGTGAAAGTGTATATTTTGTCAGTGTGACGACAAACTGGATATTTTTTATTTTTCATGTAAGTAACATTAATCTTTTTTTTAAATAAGTTTTCTTAAACGGGCATTTGAGAATGCGTAATTGATATTTTGTTAGTCTGAATAAATATGAAATCATACTAGCTTGCCGCAGCGCGGTTTCACCCGCATCTATAGTTACTGTTCTACTCCCGTCGCCAGTAGCGTGATGTTACATAGCATATAACCTTCCTCGAGAACTGGGCTATCATATTTTTTTTAAATCCGACTGCTAGTTCCACAGATTAGCGCGTTTAAACAAACAAACAAACAAACTCTTTTATATAATAGTAAAGATTGATTACTGATGATCACGAAGTCTCAAAAGACTTCAAATACTAAAATATTTTAGATTGTTTTACCTACTTAGGTGACACTTCTCTTTCCATGGCGTGAGCAAATCTCGACCGCTATCATCATTAAGTGCTTTTATCGCTTAAAGTCACGTACAGAAATAATGTCCCGAGTATAAGAGATCACACTGACTAGGCAATCTGTTTGCGGCTTTGTTGTATTTTAGTCTAGTGTTCACTAGTACATTGCCTGATTCTGCTATTGTCTGACGTACCTACTGCTACTGTATGCCTTTTGATTAAATGTGGTCTAAGTACGAATCTACACAAAATATCCGTATTTATCAGAACAGTTTTAATGGATACGTAGCTACTGGATGTAGTGTTGACATGATATTAACAGGATCGATTGTAATGGATTTGAAAATTTCTATTAATTTTGTCAGATTGGTAATTTTACTGGATCAGGAATATAATAGTGTGTGAAAACTCGCTCGTACAACTACATACGCCATTGCCAATAAAACGAACCTGTAAAACAGACGTGTTGTATGAATGCGCCGTAAAATATAAACAAATTGTATAATATTTCAAAACAGTTCCTATAATATTGCTTCATAGTGAGAATAATGCCTAAGCCATAATGGCCAAAACAAGTATCTTGTAAATATCGTCCTAAGGGATATTCGCATACAACGTGTTAAAATAACTATTCTTGGTTTAAACGAAGCCCATAGCTATTTAATTGTATAGCGTTTAAATGTTAAGGTTATAGAGATTTTCAGTATAAAATAACTGTATCTAGTACTGTAAATATAATACTCAGCATGAAAATCAAGTCGGTAAATGCGAGTTGCAAAAGTAAAATTTTAATGGCGTTAGCTAGACGTCGATCCTATTTATTTTTATAATATTTGCAGTTGGCTATGAAAATCGGGTGCATACGACATACCGTAGTCGCATAACAAAACGAAAAGAGTGAATGCTAAATAATTATGTACACCTACTTTTATTGTCTATTTTCTTTTGTGAAACTTAATAAAATTTAAAAATGAGTTAGTAATAATGTGATCTTTTCATTCATAAGGAACTTTCTTAACTTGAAATGAAGATTACAGATTTAACAATAAAGAAAATGTTACTTAACTCAACTTTTACTAATAGAACCTAAAACACAGAATTTCTTTAGTATTTATTTTTGTGGTGATGACTAGACTAGAGATATAAAACATTCGATTAAATCTAATGATGCCTGTGTAATACGAGCGTACACACGCGTAAATGCGTACATGCAATATTCCTTGGATATTACTTACATTTGTGCTGAGGCTGCGAAGCGTTACGAACGCGCCTTAATTACAAAATCAATTATATAGCACTTTTGAATTTAAAATTATCTTAAAATAACTCTGAAATAATAATTAACGCTAATTAAGCGCATATTAATGCGTGTGTGTGTAACGTGTTGCCTTATAATTTGTGATTCTGGGTTTGAAACTCAAACTCAAAGCATTTATTTCATTTAGATCATATAGTATGATACTTATGAACATCAAAATTACATGAAGTCAGCCAATCAACCTACAGCCAGTTCGCTGACGAGGTAGAGCCTTGAGAAGAACTGACAAGATACTCAGGCCGCTCTTTTCAATCGCCAGATAATTACCTTTTTGTATGAGTTACAATTTTAACACTCAACGCAACCAAAGAACCATACAAAGTGATTATTACTAACAACGAACTAAACTAATTACCAAGATTTAAAAAAAAAGAAAACAAGGAGAGAATTTCAATTATTTAGTTTCATCGAGTATGGTAATATGACTACGTATTTTAATTAAAATTTAAAAAAGCATTCATGCCAAGCCAGCAAAAGTCGCCACTACTTGTGCGACTCATTACCTGTGTAAACACCTACACTATCTAAACTACACAACAATACTGTACACAGCCTGGGGGCCTACCAACACCTCTTATATCAGTATTATTTTAACGTTACTTTGTGTTTTGTCTTTTTCTTTTGTAAGGATAGAGACAAAATAATGTTATCAGAAGAAGAACTATAAGAGTTTGTGTTAGCGCCCTGGTAGTAATACCAGGCAATGTAGTATTATATTATTTTGATAGGCAAATCGTCCGCTGTACTATCAATCACAAAAATGTAAGTTGTATGATGGTGTAGTTATATTGCATTATAGATAATTATAATGTTTATGAAAATCTTTATTAAGACGCAGAAAACAAATTACAAATTCCTGCATTACTTATATTACCCGCGGCCTATATCCGTTACGCTACGCCACAGAACGACCGTGTACATTGCAGATATAATCGCGTCAAGGGTTTTGCTTACTTTTATCTACGTTTTCACATGTGGCGCGATTCCCCTTCGTGAGAAAATTGCTACGTAAGCTTCGTACGTGTGACGTCATGCGTGATACATTAATAATAAGTAAATGTGCAGTGAAAATTAATTTAAAACAATACTCTACAAATAACAGTTATTGTCAAAATCATAACTTAGTTATAAAACAAATTCGTAAATCGTCTAAATCTAAAACTCTAAGAAATTACAAGGGGCTGTCATATTAATGTAGGAGCTATTTTGAATAACAATAAGCCTTAAAATTTTACTTTCTCTTCAAAATTCAACCAATTATAATAACAAGGCATTCAGCTCGCGAAGGTTCAAAAGTATTTAGACTTAAACATTTTCTACAACGATTTAAATGTAAACTATCTCAGAAATGAATAAAAGCTAAAAGCTTGAGGCATTGTTTAAAAATAAAACATTTGTTAGTGTCAAACAAAAAATCAAATAGGTAATATTTCTTTTAAAATTAAAAGCTAATGACGTTATAATGTACAATAACTTATTTCGTGTAAAAAATTAAAAGAGAAAATGTCTTTTAGTCGAATGAATCATTACATTTATAGAAAAAGATGAATGTTTTTATTTTAAATGACATCTTTTGCTGTTCTTAATGCTCTTCGTAAATACACTGTATAATTGTAGTAGATTAACTTAAAACAAATAATTAAGTAATCTAAAGATTGCAAATTTATTCAGAAAATAACAATACTTCAATTGGATCCACTATTGAACGTTCTACCATTTTATATACTACGCTAATGTGTATGACACATCACTTAATACCAAAAATAGGATAACACGACGTTTTTGCCACATAAAGAACCACTATCGGCTAATTATAAAGAAAGTGGGAAACTCGCCAAATGTCCGTCCTTTTCTACTTACTTTTTCTTTTAGCCGCTTTGAGCTACACTTTTCGTCGCACACGAACTGACAATTCTAAAATAAAGAGTTTGAATCAACCAACATAAAATATCACGTGTTTTAGATTATTCGTTTGTCTGAGCCCGTTTTTTGAATACATTTATGTTTGGTGGCTATTAAACATCGCTGCAGTTTCCTAGTTTGCCAATTTTTAGTAATATATTGCAACCTGCAATCTCCTTTTGTTATAGGGAGGTTGCAATTAATATTAAATAAAGATAATAATATGTAATCATTATGGTAAAAAGCCTTTACTCGGGAGTAAGACAGAAAAATGTAATATAATAAAAATATAAATAGCATTAAAAATATATTCCACAGTATATACTTTTTGTTGTAAATGTTATAACGGTAGGTATAATTTATATATCTCTTGAATGACATTACCAATTATTTAAATTATGCTAAATAGAAAAAAAAAATAATTAAATTATTTGCGACTAATGAGACTAAGTGACAATAGAACGTGGGTAATATAAATGTCTCCGAATATACTAAGTAGTCGTATTTTTCGATTTTTAAAGTTTAATTATACGTTCCAAACGTTTATTACTTGACTCATTCAACTAAAACTGAAAAGCTATTAAAGGGTTGCGGAGTCGCTATGGTTAGTTAAGAAAAAACAAGCGCTTGAGATTAAAGATTTTGACATCGAGTTAGTAGATTGTAAGTATTTTCCTCTGTTTCTCCGCTAATTTCTACTAAACTTTATTAGGCTAGGCTTCGATACGGTTTTTGCTATCGTCTGGATAAATTCATTTGTAAGATTTGTATGTTATAATACGTGCATATTTAAATAAAAAAGACTGAGAATTAAAACAAAAAAATTGTATCGTAAAAATATATAATTTGTATCCGTGGATTGCTAGTGAAGTATAAATTTATAATAATATTTTGCATTTATATACGTCCAATACTTTGTTTCCTTTTTTTAATCGTAATTGAATTAACTACAAGTTATGTTTTAAACATCTTAATTAGTTGAGACGTTTATTTAATTACGAGAATGTCACCTTTCCCACGTTCAAGCCAGAGATATAAACGAACTTATAATTTGTTTTGTTTGAGATAATTTTGAGTATACTCATAGAATTTATAAAAATATAGTACTCTCTACTGAATCAATATGCATATTTGAGTCACTGTTAATAACATACAAAATTTTTATTAAAAATGAATAACGCCTTTAGTGTCGACGATAAGAACTGAATTTGGTCATTACAAATGTATGTTTAATTTGATTCTTCTTCTCCTATTTTTTTGGCAATAGAGCTGACGATTGTGTCAGCTATTTCTGCCAGCGTCAAGTCTAGAATTATATTCTTGTTGATGATATTAATGGTATATTACAATACTTGATCATGCGTGTACCAACCTAAAAGACAATAACTTTCATTTTGCCATAATTGACTCAGCATTGTCGGACCATAAACAAATATTTCTGGAAATTAAACAATTTCAACCTCCACCAATCAAAAAAACCCATTACATTGCATTAGATTACGCAAAACTGTACAAAAACTTTGAAAGCTTAATTTTAGATCAGGAAAACCTTTCGTTTAAGACATTGGAAGATAAATTATATACCTCATTATCCAATAGCAAAACTACAAAAATAAAAATATTAAACCTACCACGTAAAGACTGGATTAATAAGGATATCATACATGATATAAACTACAGAAACACATTATTAAAAAAGTATAAAGAAGATATGACAAACATGAACTTAAAAGACGAGTATAAGAAAGCAAAAGCTGCAATACATAGTAAAATTCAGAAAACTAAAAGTTCATATTACCTAAAATGTTTTGAAGATAACAAAAGCAAACCTAAATAAATGTGGAAACTAATTAATGATCTTTCACACAACAAAATAAGGACTAAAACTGGACCAGAAAACATTATAATCGATTCAAGAACTATATATAGTTCTTGAAAAAATTATAATCGATTCAAGAACTACAGTTCTTGAATCGATTATAATTTTTTCTGGTCCAGTTTTATTCCTTATTTTGTTGTGTGAAAGATCATTAATTAGTTTCCACATTTTTTTAGGTTTGCTTTTGTTATCTTCAAAACATTTTAGGTAATATGAACTTTTAGTTTTCTGAATTTTACTATGTATTGCAGCTTTTGCTTTCTTATACTCGTCTTTTAAGTTCATGTTTGTCATATTTTCTTTATACTTTTTCAATAATGTGTTTCTGTAGTTTATATCATGTATGATATCCTTATTAATCCAGTCTTTACGTGGTAGGTTTAATATTTTTATTTTTGTAGTTTTGCTATTGGATAATGAGGTATATAATTTATCTTCCAATGTCTTAAACGAAAGGTTTTCCTGATCTAAAATTAAGCTTTCAAAGTTTTTGTACAGTTTTGCGTAATCTAATGCAATGTAATGGGTTTTTTTGATTGGTGGAGGTTGAAATTGTTTAATTTCCAGAAATATTTGTTTATGGTCCGACAATGCTGAGTCAATTATGGCAAAATGAAAGTTATTGTCTTTTAGGTTGGTACACGCATGATCAAGTATTGTAATATACCATTAATATCATCAACAAGAATATAATTCTACACTTGACGCTGGCAGAAATAGCTGACACAATCGTCAGCTCTATTGCCAAAAAAATAGGAGAAGAAGAATCAAATTAAACATACATTTTTAATGACCAAATTCAGTTCTTATCGTCGACACTAAAGGCGTTATTCATTTTTAATAAAAATTTTGTATGTTATTAACAGTGACTCAAATATGCATATTGATTCAGTAGAGAGTACTATATTTTTATAAATTCTATGAGTATACTCAAAATTATCTCAAACAAAACAAATTATAAGTTCGTTTATATCTCTGGCTTGAACGTGGGAAAGGTGACATTCTCGTAATTAAATAAACGTCTCAACTAATTAAGATGTTTAAAACATAACTTGTAGTTAATTCAATTACGATTAAAAAAAGGAAACAAAGTATTGGACGTATATAAATGCAAAATATTATTATAAATTTATACTTCACTAGCAATCCACGGATACAAATTATATATTTTTACTGATCAAAAAGAAATATGTGAGCAACTAAACATCTACTTCTCAACTATTGGGTCATCTTTAGCAAATGCAATCCTCGAAAAGATAGACAGCCAACAAGTTTATGAAAAGGCAAGCCTAAATGATTCAATAAAACTGGATAACTTTTCACCAACAAACACAGACGAAATCAGTAAGGTTATTGACCAACTGGACTCTAACACTGGTTCTGGTATCGATGGTATCGGTGTAAAATCCATAAAGAGTATTAAAAAATTAATTGCCCCTAGACTAACTTACTGCATTAATACGTGTCTTGAGCAAGGTATCTTTCCCGATAGTTTAAAAATAGCTAAAGTAACCCCAATCTTCAAATCCGGAGATAAGTCTGATCCATGTAACTACCGCCCCATTTCCGTTTTGCCAGTAATTTCTAAAATTTTTGAAAAAATTCTCTATAAACGTCTAGAAGCTTTCCTTAAATCAATAAATTTATTATACCATAAACAATACGGTTTTCGACCTCAATCAAATACCCTCTCGGCAACGATCGATCTTATAACTAAAATAAAAAACAGTATCGACCAAAAACATATAGCTCTAGGGGTCTTTATCGATCTCAAAAAGGCATTTGATACGATTAGTCCCGATATATTAATTCACAAATTATCTAACATTGGCATCAATGGCAAAGCGCTCGACATTCTTAAATCGTATTTACAAAATCGCAAGCAACTAGTAAAAATAGGTGAACATCAAAGCGATCGTATATCGGTTACTCACGGCGTGCCACAGGGTTCCATATTGGGACCACTTCTGTTTTTAATATACATAAATAACATCTCCCAAATTGGTCTTGTCGGTGATATCTCATTGTATGCTGACGATACAAGTCTCTTCTATTTTGGACGCACTGTTGAAGCCCTAACCACCATTGTGCAAAACGACCTGAACTTACTAAATGATTGGTTTCAAACTAACTTACTTACTATTAATGCCACAAAAACAACTTTTGTTATATTCGCCTCAAAAAATAAAAAAATTAGTGCTGATATACAACTAAGAATAAATAATCAAATCATAGACAGAAAAAGGAATGAAAAATATCTCGGACTCACTATAGACAGTAATTTGAATTGGAAACCACACATAGAGAAAGTTAAAATGAGGCTATCGTCACTAACAGCTAATCTGTTCAGTATAAGGAAAAGTCTGCCTCAAAAAGTGCGCTACATAATATACAATTCATTAGTTAAGCCACACATAGACTATTTGATTGAAATATGGGGAACCGCAGCTAAGACTAATGTAGAGGTAATTCAAAAATCACAAAATAAATTAATAAAGGTTTTATTTGATTACAAATTCAGAACACCAACTCATAACATTTACGAAAACACTAAAATAATGACAATAACGCAAACATATAATTACCACACTTGCATACTTATACATAAAATATTAAAGAAGGAAATTCATACAAACTTATCTTTCTCAAAAAAACTTCAAATACAAAAAATGAAGCTACGAAATGCTAATTATCTTATACCACGAAAACCTAGAACGAATTATGGAAAAAAGAGCATTGACTACGAAGGGGTCAACATATATAATAAGCTACCTACAAGCGTAAAAGAGGCAAATAACTTATCAAGTTTTAAAAAACGACTCAAATCATACATATTGAATACATACAACATTTAGAGTATTTAAATTAAATAATACAAAACATTGTTTGAAAAACGAACATTAAAACACAATACTTACATATTATATAATCCAATAATACAAAACAATATTATTATATTTGACTCCTAACAAAAACTTATTCACAATCATTTTATTACAATTAGCACAATCAAATTCATACTTACTTTAAACTATTACTATAGATCAGGCAGGTACTCACTGCGTACAAAACCTGTAACATAAAATACAAATAAATTAAAAGTTAACCAAAAGAATACAAATAACTATAAATAAATAATATAAAATATTTAAAATAATAATAAAACGAATACATATCTAAGTTTAAAATAAATAAGTTATAAGGTATCACTTACCTCATTCAAAATTAAATTCAACTAATATTTCATTTTATTTCATTTTGCACCAATACACAGATGCCACATCCAGAGCTCACTACTCAGTGTTAGTATTCTAGTGGCATAATATTATTGAATAAAAATATGGTTCATTCGATGATGCGAACGATCGCTCAAACAGATTGTTTTAAACTTACCTACCCACTTTAAGATTTTTGTTGTTGTAATTACGTTTATGTTCATGTTCGGCTCATTTTTTATTTTATTAATAAGTTATATTTAATTTTCTCTGTAAGTGAATTATGTTATAATTCTTTTGAGAAATAAAGTTCTTAAACCATATATTACAATGATAAAATAGAAAAAATGTAGATGAAATTAAATGACAACCAAGATGGTTGTCATTTAATTTCATCTACATTTTAACATGAAAAAAAAAGATGGCACCCATATATTTGATTTACCACTTTTAACAAAATATTCCATCCAAATTAAAATTCATGATGACATTACAACTGTCAACTGACAGTGACAGTTGACAGTTGTAACAAGTTTTATTGAATTTTAATTGTGAAGTCACTTGCAAGCAAAAATATACATTATTGTTTTGGGATATGCCAACGAAATTTACTCTAAGGAATATAGTCAGATTTATACTAAACGAACAAACCAAAAACACACCAATTTTGTCACATAAAGCACTTTAATGTTAATAGCTATTACAAAATTCAAACTATACAATAATAGACTCTTGTTAGGTTATTTTAGTATCCATTAAGGCACCTTTAGACTGCCACTAAAATTTAACTGTGCATGTTTAATCACATCAATATTGAATGACCCTGCTTATAACAATCGTCGCTAGTTAATTGTGATTTCACATATAACAACTCAACAAACCGCAGTGTTAACGTGAATAAATACATAAGCTATATTTATATGAAATTTGAGGTTAGATTTGCTTTGATGCATCATGCAATTTAACTACATAATAGATAAATTGGGTGCCTTCCTGATTCGTTTAATAACTATTTAAACTTTTAAAAACCTACAAGTATAGGTACTAGTAAATGGATTCACGTTCATGTAAAACAAAAATAAAACTATTTTAAAATATGCCAGTTATTCATGATCTTTACCGCAATACTTTTGCTTTGAAGACCACCAGTACCTACCATCAAATGTATCAACATCGAAAACGGAGCGTGAGTAGGCCTCTCCGCTAGGTACACTATCTTAGTAAAGATGGTGGCAAACCGATGGAGGCCTCTCAGATCCGATCAGTGTATAGAGCAGTGAACGTTTTAAAAGATAATGTGAATATGAATTACCTTTTGAGAAGTACAATAGAAATAATATACGATTTGATCTACGAATAAAATAGATGAACGTACAAATCATCTACAACAAAGACAAATCTATATTATTATATAAAGCGGAACAGTTTTTTTAGCCCAGTTCTCGAGGAAGGTTATAGGCTATGTAACATGACGCTACTGGCGAAGGTAGCTGGGCAGTAATCAAAAACGCGGGTGAAATCGCACCGCGGAAAGCTAGCATTGGTTATACTAGACAACCAAATCCCCTACACACCGCACATTTGTACTGGCACATATAACACGGTTCTATCAGTCGTACAAACTAAAATGGTGCGGATATCTGTGGTATGGCCTCCATAAATATTTATCTCGTAGTAGGAGTTAAACTCGCCTCAAAACATATAGGCAACGAACCAACCTGTTTTTGTGTTCCTGTGCATTTTTTTCTATTTTTAAACTTATACTTGTTAAAGTGCGTTATGTTAAATTATCGCTTTTACGGTATGTAGTGCAACAGAAAACTATTTTTAAAAGCGGCTCTTTTGTTTTGTTAATTCTATGTCATCAGTGGTAATGTGTGAGCGCCAGTGTGCGGTTACCAATCCGTCGACCAAGATAACCTCTTTTTTGGTAGGTTAAACTTAGTAGATCCACGCTGGTTGCAGCAAATAGGCCAGATCAATTGGTGAAGTACTATTCTCTCATAGAAGATCAACGTAAGAGTAGTAATAATAATAATAAAGTAGTAGTAGTAGTAAGTAAGTAGTAGTAAGAGCGCCAGACTCCCAATTTCCGCCCATTAATCCTTCCTTAACTCTTTCATTCCCTTTACCTACTCCATTCCCAGCCGCCATAGTGGAGGCCACCATACCAGCAGTTTAAGGCGATGACTTTTGGTATAGTGGCGCCCCTTTTTGGATTCCACTGACTGCGCATCAGGCGAAGTGAAGCCACTTTGATAGGCAATTCTCTTCTTTCCTTTTTCCTCACCAACCTCAATCCCTTCACGTACCCCACTCCACTTATGGTAGGTAGCGGCTTCGCGAATGTTTTTGAGTTCTCTATAAGCGACAGTTACCACCTACCATCACTGGGCTGTTTGCTCATCAATGTCAAGGCCTATCGGGAATTACCTGCCGTGACTTTGAATCAGATGTTTCCGCTCTTAAACCGTTTTCGCCTACTCATATTAATCATTGATACTTCTATGGCTTTATAAAAAAAGCCAAAACGCAACCCCTAAAATCCAAAACTCATTAATCTTTCCATAGAATTCGATAGCAATACGAAAACTAAATTTAAGTTACTTGTATGGCTTGTGGAAGGGTCTCCGAACGTTATGATTCGCGATATTTCTACACAATTCATGATGTTGCTTTGTTTGGCACGTAGTTTGAGCCAACACGGTCTATTCACGTTGACAACTTATAAAAAGATCTATCAATACTGCAAATAGCATTAAAACGGTATAGAAGAGAATCAGATGTAACTAAATAAACGCAATATAAAATATTGATTAACAATTTTACTTTATTACTTGTGCTTGCAAAGATATCCATAACACTAATAATCACTAATAATAATAATAATATTACAATATTAATAATATTATTGCACAGACATAACTAAGTCGCCAGGATTATCCACCAGCAACTTGCTTTGAGATACAAACTTGTGGACATCGAAGTGCCGTACTACAGATTAAACCCTGAGCCGGTTCTCGAGAATGGTCGTGCGACATTATACTGGAATCGCTCCATCATCACCGACAGGACTATTATAGCAAACAAGCCTGATATCGTGGTGGTGGATCGTTCCGAACGCCTTGCAATGATAGGCAATATTACCGTCCCTCACGACGAGAATCTCATGAAAGCTGAGAGAGATAAATAGATAAAATATCTTGATTTAGCTCATGAGATTGTTGACATGTGGGATGTGAATTCAGCTGGCATTGTACCGATAGTTGTTACCGTAAATGGCTTAATAGCAAAGAGCCTCAACCAACACCTAAAGAGGCTCGCATTAGGTGGATGGGTCAAGAGTCAGATCCAGAAGGCAGTGCTGCTTGACACGGCACGTATTGTGAGGAGGTTTCTATCTCTGGAACCCTAACCGCCGGTACCTTGGAAATGTATTTAAAAATGTAAATAATAAGAATTAAAATAAATAAAGATATTAATAATATTACTGATATATAATTTGCTAATTTATAATAATATTACTAATATTTATATATTAGTTTGTCAAAAATTACTATTACTCGTAAGTAACTGTTCCCTCTACAAAGAATTAAAATAAAACTTGTAGGTACTTATAGGAAAAATATTTAATAATAAACACCACATACGAGTATATAAAATTATAGTACTTATGTTAACAATGTTTGGTCTTAATAAAATGTTGTGTTGTAAAGTATTAAATGCAAGAAAAATATTATAATCTCATAAATAGTAATATTTTACTTCAGAAAGTAATAAATCGTTTCAACAATCTAGATAACTCAATAGTCTAGCCACTACATTTCAGATTACATACATATAAAGTACTGAACATTAAGTGCCAAGAAACTTTTAACAGCAACATTTATTGTCTGTTAATCTGTGGGGTTGGAAAACCCACAAAAATGTTATGACATGTTTTCGATCCTGTTATTTCGGTGTTGTATTGTATAGGAATAAGAATTATATTTATTTTGCAAAAAAAATGTGAAAATTAATACCTAGTGGTTCTTTCCAATAGGTTTAAGACACCTTGTTGTCTGGTTCTAATATTTCTTTTAAAGTTTTAACACCACAAAACTGCACCCACACTGACTTAAAATTAGACAAATCTTTATGGATAAAATTTTATTTAGACGATAAATGTCCATTTCTCAATATAATCCGCTCCTTAGCATCTCCACTTTTACTAAACAGCAGATTTACTTTGAAATAACTCTATAAGACTTCATTAAGTTCAAGCAAAATTGTTATGAAAGCAACCTAATTCCCTGTTAAAACGATTGTTATTTGTGTAAAGCTTACGAATCATCCTATTTTTCTCCAGAAATATTTATACAACGAATATAATCATCAGTCAAGTTTCGTGTTGGGGATAGAAAAACATTTATCAGAGTTTTGATTCCGTCCCCATTCCGATTTCCTCTGGGCCTCCTATTTGTACAGTGTGAAAATTGGAACTAAAATAACAACTGTAGGTGTGGAATTGTGTTTAGGAACACTGTATTTACTAAGCTAGAATTTCTTGACTTTTATTTTGTTATTGTTTCAAGATAGATATGTTAGTGTCAAGACTAGGTATTGTCAGGTTTGATTAAATATACGTTTCAATAAAGTGTAGCAAATGTTCAAAAAAATTGAATGGAGTATTTTCTTTTTGAAGTTATTCTTGCACTTGTCCTAGATGGGTTTAATGAACTTAATTGTTTTCATTTACTTATTTCGCTTTTACTAAATTTGGTTAGAGTTAAGAACAGTAATGGTATTCGAACGGGGATTTCAATATAAATTGTCTTTACTATTATATTAGTGTAAATAGACCTCTAATTTTTTTGTCTTATTATTTGCACGCTAATGAGGACCCTTGTCTGTATGAGAAGAACTTGGGAGGGTAATTAATAGGCTTGAATCACACAATACTATTAAATTGATAATCAGTAACATACTTCTAAGTACAAAACGCACAAAATAGTGGACGTCCGTATTTAAAATTAACTAAACAAACCAGCAAACAGCATTACGAGTTAAAATTAGTGTAATATTGGTATAGAAGTTTCGTAACATGTCATAAACCTTCATTGCGGTCAATTCAGACTACCAATTGTGGACATATTTGGCCTCTAAATTGCAGCTAAAATTATACTCAGTATAATAAAATGTTCAGTGCATTCACTTTGATATTAAATAATACACGTAATTACGTTATAATTATGTATTGTAAAATAATAACACGAGTCTCTATTAATAAAAGCGTGCTTATTTTAGTGGTAATCTATATTTATTAAAGCGAAAGGTCACTCACTTACTTATTCATCACGAAATATCAGAATCTACTAATGCCAGGAGTCTCAAATTTTGCATGGGGGTTCTTTTTAGGACAGATGAGATAAGAGAGAAAATTAATTAGGCAAATTTTTTTTGTATTTAGAAACTACAGAAATTTCGTCAGTTTTAGTGGTAGCGGGTGAATAGACTTAAATGGCATTTGCCATGAGACTGATTATATTAATTTTAACTGATAAAATATACGATTGCCGTAAGATTAGGCAGGCAATATTCTCATACACATTACACACATGCACACATCTGAATTTTCACGCGAACGAAGTCGCGGCCAACAGCTAGTATTTCTATATTGCCAAAACACACAAGTAATGCGTTATTACGAATAGTTTGATTTTTTATTGCGAAATTGGCAAAAGCATAATATATATTTTACACCTATCATCACAAATCCTTTCTTAATGACACGTTAGTTTTTACAATATTATGCTACACGTTTTGTTTCACTCATCTCTTTACACCATTGTTAAACCTGATATCACCTGTATTCTACGCAAATAAATGATTCTTTCTTTCAAAGATCTAAGTAGCATTTTTCTGTATTACATTCGTGTGTGATAATGTGTCTTTAATTGACAATGTAGAAATATTTTATATGCATGGAAATAACTGATATTTTTTTAACCGTACAGCACAATAAAAAACTTAACTCGGCTCGGTGACTCAGTATGAGTTGTGATCGAGAAACGGAAAGTTTAAAAGCTAAAATACAAACTCGCTCGGAAATTCCGTATTTGGATTTGGAGCCAATGGATACCAATAGCAACAACTAAAATTTATAATTCAGGAAACTTTTGAAAATACAATGAGTTTTATTGCAATGAGTTTTAAAAAAAAGAAAATGTTACAATTATGTCGCAAAAATAAAAGAATAAAACTACTTCACTAATTAAATTAAATTTAAATAAAGCACTCTGCAATGGTTTCCAAAGTGTTTTTATAAGTCAGTGAAGATATATTATGTGCTTAATGTGAAAGAAATTCTCATACAAAGAGGGAAATCGGTTATGAATTCACCTGTCAACCTGAATGGAGTGTCGAGTACGGCTCTTTTGTCATGTTGAATTGGATTTATTATATTCAGATGTAACAATGAGAATGATTTTTCAATATTATCAACAAAATACTTTAGAATGTGCTCGTGGGATTAACTTTACGTAGGACGGGATGCAGATAGCATGAATGAATACTTTATTGAGAAATACTATGAAAGACCTATAAGAAGTACAATAGAACAACTTTAAATATAGTTGGATCTTTTGTAAACTACAAGTACTACTGTTACAGTTGCTTCACTTTACTTCTAGTTGAGAATTACTGAAGACATTGATGACGAAAACATAATAGTATCACTCGTTTACATTTTACTGCTAAAACCTTGGGCACAGAAAATAATTAATTATCTTGAAACCTTAGAAAATTCTCGCGTGTTGCAACAATGAATTTAAAATTGTATATTCGATTTCTATAAGCTCTAATCGTAAGATTTACCAATCGTTGCTGCAACATATTTAGATTAAATTAAATATGACTGCTAACTGGTAATTTATAAAACAATTTGTTGCACAAAATACATTCAAAGTACTCATTCATTTTTACATTTCCCAATTCCGTCTAATTTCATAATCATTTTGCACAGTTTATACAAAAGTGGGGTATAAATTACAGAGTTAAAACTGCGCAGGCCCTTAAATAGTAAGTCAAAATGCAATTTGTTAAATGTAATGACCGTTGTTGAATACACGACTGAACAGCGAGGTAACAAAGCTATTGTATTGTTCTCGCAATTGAAAACTCTAGAAGAATTGTTGAGTCTCATTTAAAATTGAATTTAAAAGTTGTTCGTATGAAATGTGATTTGTTACTGAATTTTGATTAATTAATGTGTCTGTAAGAGGTTGGGTATGGTCACTCGTGCGGTAATGAGTCAATTTGAAATTTTATAATAAAGTATAACAATAACGCATCAGAGAATTAGTAATTTTATTATTCGAATTTTATTTAATTTATCAAAGAAGGTATTAGATTGTTATCTCTTTAGTATTCCATGCTTTAAATTGTAATGCTATAATTTTATTATCAAAAAATACATTTCTGAGAGATATTTTGGATAATTAATTATGAAAATTAATTAGCGCCATAAATTGCATTTCATAAATTATGTCTTGTAACTTTTTGGCCGTAGGGTGTTGTATTTGCTAGCTAACTCATCTAAAAAACTTACCGTGTATTAAAAATAAACAAAACAATATTTAATATTTACCTTCTGCAGCATAATTATTAGACCCTCCTTCAGTAAGAACATTCATCAATACATATCTCTTAGCTCACATGACAACAGACGTTACGCCGTCATCGAGCAGCGCCATACTGTGCGCCATTAGAATTGATTTGATTGATGTTTTGATTGTGAATACGTAATGATGATTAATAGAGCCTATAGCTTATCGAAGTTCTGGAGTGGATTACGTTCCCTTGCTTTTAGAGCCCATATTGTGATTTATGCTAATGTATAGAACAAGATATCTCAAAATTAGACATTGTAAATTACTTAAGTTAATTATTTTTATATATTTTTACTGTAACTTTTTATAGTTTAAATCATAGGGAAAGTTTTATAATTGGAATAAATTACATAATATCTTTTTATTAGTATGCAGATTAACTTTAGGTACTTTATTCTTTAATTCCTGTATTCTGTGCTAGTATAAATATTTGTGTCTGAAATATTGACGTTAAAATCACTTATCTTGATAAATTAATGAGTTTGACTTTGATTATGACTAAAAAAAATACTTACGTATTAAAAAATACTTATATTTTCATAATGCCTCGTTTATTTTATTATTTTATATTATCGGTAGTAGATCCACGCTGATTTCAGCATGAATGGGCCGGATCGTTCGGGGAAGTACTACCCTCTCATAGAAGATCGACTTAAGAGTAGTAGTATCCGTACTACTGCGTTTCGTTCGGTGAGTGAGAGTGCCGGAGGCCCAATTTTCCCCCTTTCCTCTTTCCTCACCTCCCTCATTCCCTTCCCCTAACCCCATTCCCAGCCGCCATAGTGGAGACCACCATACCAGCAGTTTAAGACGATGGCTTCTAGTGTAGTGGCCGCCACTTCTGGATTCCACTGACTGCTTACCATCAGGCGGGGTGGAGTCACTTTGGTAGGCTATAAAAAAAAAAAAAAAAAAAAAAATATTTAACATCTGTAGGTATAATATGCACTAGTTAACCCACTTTTAATTGATAAAAACAAGATAATCGTGCATCAGACAATGTTCAAACACATCACAATCGCTATTATTTTACAAAAGTCCAATAGAATTTAAACTACTGAATATCACAAAACCAAAATTGATAAGTAAAATTAAGGAATAATTAAATTAATAAGTTTTGAAATATGTGACCTATCTACTGATAATTCACTGATCCAATACAAACAGTAATATGTAATTATTCATAAATATTATTCCATTATACACTCCAAATGTGTTACTGATAAAGCACTGATGCTTCTCTTAATATCATTTAATGTTGTTCAATTTATTCAGTAAATTCGTGTGTTCACGTAGAGTTCATTACTCTTATTCAATATTTGAAATAGTACTAGGTTTATTTGAAATCATACTTAGCCGAACTATATATCTTGTGGAATAAGAGTAGGAATAAGTTTCTATATGTTAGCAATATTTGACCCTATACAAAAGACGAGCTATCAATGTTTTTTCGACTTATTTTAAATTTAGTATTGAAATTTAATTTGGTGGGAGGCACAAGGTATGTATGGTATGGTATAGAAAAATTATATTCTCGGCTGTTGTTACGAAAATGTGAGGTAGGTAGAAGCTTTATTCAAACCATAATGCTTTTGTGCTAGTGATAAGCACGAAATTAAGATGAAAACATACATATAAATCAAGTACAAAACAATGGTGAAATTCATAATGAGGACACATTTACTGTACATCATAGGATATTGACAAAGTGACCAAAACTGAACCTTAGTCAATGAACGTGCGTGCTCAAACATTGATCTATAAACTGCCGAAGTAGTTCCTATTAGCTCGATGATTTCCGATAATTTTGAAGGCTTTGAAGTTTGTTTAGTACCTAGTGTATAAGATATATACCTACTAATTCACAAAATTATTATATTTTATAAAACGAAATGAAAATTCTCAACACCAAAATACAAAATCAGTAATCGTAATAATGTGTAATATCATGTAACTTGTTTTTAAATAAGGTGCTTATACACAACATTTACTAAAGTTTAGGTAGGTAGTAGGCTTTAGATATTGAGCTCTTGTAATTGTAAAAGTATTTAAGTGGCGAATACCATCAGGTGTGTCGTTGACTGCTACTTACTGCAAGCAATAAAGTGCAAAATGTGCGCATGTCCATACATATTTCTAAATTGGCTAAACATATTATTGTAAACATAATCTAATATACATTACCATGTTATAATAAATCATGCATTGATATCAAACTAAGTGTAAACAAATAAGTTCTATCTATAATCCCTTGAAACTTGAACATTTCAAAGTTAAACACGATCGACAATGTATACAAGAGGGTCTAAGAGTAACCGCAGTCACGCCGAGTGACCGTTCGTGCTCAAGACTTCGTCTTAACTCGACACGTGGTTCAAACAAAACTGTCTTTAATATCGTTGTTAAAGTCGCTATGTAGTTTTGGTTTTTGACGCCATTTTGATCCTTATCTTAATACATATAAGGATCAAAATCAAATCAAATGTAAAATATTCAATAACCAATTTTGAACGGCGCAGTGACGTATACATCGTGGATCTTGAAATCTAATATTTAAAATATTAAGTATCGACCTTCGTTAATATAATGAAAATCGCCGGATTGTGAACATATTTTCACCATAAATCTACCTATATTTTATGTAATTTATGTTTATTAAATAAATAAATAAATACCCTTAAAAAACAGCATTAGTTAAATTCGATTTTTGGACTATTGGAGACGTGATTAAGGTTTATTAAGCTAAAATGAACAATCGTCATTATCATCTACAGTTGGAACACGTCTACTTTTGGTTATAGATCTCCTAAAACAGAAATTTGTCATAGCCAACCATGGCTAAGGTTAACGGCTACGCGTTTGGAGACACTAGTAAAATAATATTTATTTATTTATTTAAAACTTTATACACATACATGTAAAGGCGGACTTAATGCCTGATATCAATATTTAGTACGCAAGCACCTAACTTTGTTGCCCTTATTTTGTCGCCTCTCACTTAGACCACGGTAAAAAAAATAATAAATATAATATTATTTCGATAAATATTTTTTTTAAATGACAAATTTATTAAACATTAATTTTTTTAACCGTAATATAAAAAGACCTTTTTATTTAGTGTGTACAAAGGATCGCAATCACACTTTGGGCCATAATAGCCTTAATGGCCCGAGATGTGATTGTTTGGGCGATTTAATCTTAATGAGCTAAGGTGGACTCACAAGACATCTATTCACACGTGCTCTGACAATACTCATGGAATGGTTATTACAAAAATACAGTCTTTATTATTAAATAGTAGAACTTCTGTTTGTTTTTTGCTACGAGAAACTTTTTTTTTTGCTCACGGGATATTAATACAGTTTTCATTATCGTTCAGAATTTTCTTTTCAGGCTTTTATGTTCTTGCATAATATAATAAAGAAAAGCCGATAGTCTTCTCTACATGCAAAAAAAGTTTTGTAATAATGTAGAAAAAATAAACATCTATGTGTTTTTAACACGTGATTCGCTAGTTAAAGATAATTACAACTTATATATTCTTTGTTTTAATTTCAAATTAATAAAAAGTAAAGTTATAAATATTAACGTAATATAATAAATACGTAATATAAATAAGACACTGGAATGACAATGATAATTTTCAATAATTTAAAAATAAGCCTTTGGTTTAAATATCTTGTACATTTTATTTTATTAATATTGTTATATCCAAAGAGTTTACGTTTATTTTTATGTGTCTCGAGCGACAAGCATGCGTAGGATCTAAAATTTTAGATTCTTAAGCTGAATAATACACGTATGGAATATAAAATTTGTATTTACGTCAAACACATATTACGCTTAGCAATTTTTTTTTAAACCAAATTACTGACTATAATAACATTAATCAAAGTGTTAATATTAAACTGAACGTTTTGCATCACGTTTCTTTATGTGAAGAGGCTATTAATTACCAGAAAACGGGCATATTGCGTTACTACAGTCAAAATATGCTTAAATATAGTGACTATAAACTGCAATAATCTGGAGGGTAAGCAGACAGCCTTATTTCTAGTATTGGTCATCTATAGCCTGATAGATATTTTTAACCGACTTTAAAAAGATGGAGGTTATCAATTCGGGCCGTAGGTTTTTTTTTTTAATATTTTACTTTGTTGGTTAATTTGTCTGCCATCTTTCCTCTTATATTTCACTTCATCCCTTTTACATTTTTGTATTAATTTATAGTGCATATGGTGCCTACCTCTAATTAATTGTGACACTAGACATAAGTTATGAAAAGTTGTTTAACCTAATCAGTGTTAACAATTTTATTGTTGGTAAGCCATTAAAAAAAATGAGTATGCGTAAAGTATTTATCGCTATCCAATAACTTTTATTGATTTTCATTATCGTCACCTTATCAGCCCGTTATTAGTTACTAGCCTCGCCCGCATAAATGTCGGTTATCGCGGTTTTCATACAATCTTTCATCCCCTATTTCAACCTCTTCAAGCAATTTTTTCGCGATATAATAGATTTAAGTTATTCCCTTAGTTCTATTCTATCTTTAGACTAAATTAAATCAAAATCGATTAAGTGGTTCAAGCGTGAAAGCTTAACAGACAGACAGAGTTACTTTCGCATTTATAATTAGTCCTCTAACCTCTGTAACCTCTTAGCTTACAGAAGGCATATTAATAGAATATTGATTTTATTTATAACTAAAGGTTTTCGAAGTTAAATTGTGATCGACGATTTAGTAATGTAGCTATTGTATTAATCTATTCTATTAAATAAAACGGAATAGTTTGTTTGTTTAAACGCGCTAATCTCTAAAACTACTAGCCGGTTTTGAATAGTTCTATTCGGTATGATAGCCCAGTTCTTGAGGAAGGGTATAGGGTATGTAACATCATGCTTCTGGCGACGGGAGCGGAGTAGTAAGCAAAGATGCAGGTGAAATCACGGCACGGGCAGCTAGTATTAATATAATAATATCTCGTAAGATGTGTGGCCAACAATGACAATGATGTCACCCTATTGTTTTTCCAGTAAGTAGTAATCTCAAATAGAATATAGTTTTGTTGTCGTAACGGTCAACAATGTATGTAGTGTGTGTATATCACTAACATTGAAACATCTATATCTCGTATTAACTGCCTAGATAATGTTTTGACAGAATGATGTATATTTCCTAATACATTTCAAAGATCCATATTTTTTTTCTTGTTACTTGGTTTAACAATAGTTGTTTTACTTTTAGAAGCTTCAGCAGACTAGAATTGTTTTTTTTTCAACCATCAGAAATAATATTTTTTTTTTAATTTTCATTTTTATGTGTAAAGTTCCTCTTATGGATATAGGAAAATAAAACTAACTTTTGTTTTTCTGTAATTCATGTCAGTTACATTATTTAGCATTTTGACTTAAATTCAATCAAGACCTACGGATAGATAAAGTTAAGTATTTAGACCATTAAAAAACGTCCTTCTCTTTCCAAGTCTAATGATTGCAATGCCAATTTCGTCCTCCATTCAATAAAGTAAAGTAGTAAAATGCTCGACAACAAAATATGTCGACTTTGGAAGTCTTCGATATAACATTTATCATTTTATGAAACAATGTTTTTATACAAGCCATTCTTTAAACATTATATTTTATAAATGTTTTAACTTAACAGGTAGGCAAGCGACATTCAAAGTAAGTATAAAATTAAAATCGTGTTTTAAAAGCTACTCAAAACTGTGCCCAGTTTTTGTAGAAAATTAAAACTTCTTTTACTCGCCACTTTAAAATGAGTGTTTATACGTAAATGACTAGGTTTAAAAACGAAACACTTTGTATAAATTTAATGTAGGTGTTACTACTGTTAAAAACATTAAATTATGTGTGTAATAAACCTAAAAATGTGCTTTAAAAGGTATTAAAAACGATAGATTACGCAAAAAATTGTTCTAAGTAAATGTACCTACGTGCGAGACTCATTTAATTATTAATAAGTTAGTTGGTGACTGCTATTTCGTAAAGAAAATTTTATTTTTTTATTACTAATCTTCATAAATATTTTTACGAGCGAACCTATCTAATAGGTGAAGATAAAAAAGGTGAAACTTATCGTAAAATTTTAGTCTTTTAAGATTAGTTTTCGAATATGAGATACAATAAAAAATTATGCGTCTGGAGTTTTAAAATAAATATGTGTAGCTATACTACGCAGTAACGAAAGGTGAAAAATGTGTGAAACCACAAGCTACTTGCTCGTATCGCTCTCAAGAATAGAGCTATCAAATGCATAAAAATGTCAAAACCCACTGGTAGTTCTCGATATTAGGGCGTTCAAACAATCTCTTTAGTTTATTATATTAGATGATCGTGTATGAGAATTAATTTGGCTGTCTGCCCTCTAAATCCAGACTAGTCGAGTTTGGTAAACCAATAACCTAATAAACGTTATATTGCTCGGAAATAAAATATACTCAATAGAAGCGCAAAATATGTTATACATTGAATCAAAATGAGCTCGTAAGGTTCTATACAAAAACAAAGGTTTATGGCAATATTATTTTGGTTTCAACAATAGAAATGGACGGAATAAAACAATGTACGAAATGCTAAACATTTTTTACATCAAACCATAAAGGGATCGTATGATTTATTTCCAATACATTGAGATAGTTTATGAAAATGAATAAAAGTTACGATAGATAGGTTTTAATAAACAATTTAACTACCACTATATGGTGTCAATCACAGCAGCGAAGCGGCAATATGTGTTGAAATGGCGGTTTATTTAAATCCCCGTATAGTAGAAACACGACGCGCTGTATAGATTGATGAGCGCGCCAAATAAAAGCGCCTGTGACTATTGCGCTTTGAATACCACATAAACGATAGAGAAGCGTCCACTTTTGTTTCACTTTTAAATTTAAATGTTAACCTTAAATTATTTTATTTGCTTTAAGAAAACATAAATAATCTTTCTAACTAAATGCACAAACACTTTAAATGAATTCCTGTTTAAATATTACATAGATCCTTATTTTAACACAAATAAATGCAGGTTTAGCATACGAAGAAAGAAAGAAAGTTAGAAAGAAATATATATATTATTTGGTGCAAGGTAATACAATCGCCAATCCGCCTCGACCAAGTGTGGCGATCAATGCCACAAAAAGCCCTTTCCTGCAATGGATGGATAATAATGGGCCGATATGAATACAATTTGAAAAGTAAAAACTATATGAGGAGTAGACAGTGTCAGATCTCTAATATTTATACATACTGTATAAAAATAAATGGCTAAGAAAAATAATAAAAACTTACTTCATGTTAAATTTATATAAATTAAGTAGTTTCAAAATTTTAATTATAATACCTTTTGTCATGTAAAGTGACATAACCAACATAAATAGAACAATATAATAGACTATTCCTTTTATTAGCATTTCGTTAAAAGCTAATTTGATTTTAATCACGAGCACATTGTTATTTGGTCGTCAAAATCAATAGATACTATGTGATTGCGTGTTATATTCAGGTCTGGAATCTATACAAACTTTAATAGTCGTATCTAAACTGAAACCTATGAAACGTTTATTTATACGTTTGGTCGGTAACGTTATGATTTAACCTTCCATTGTTAATGTTTCATATTCTTCCGTCCAAGCAGGTAGTAAAAAATGGCAGTTATTTAAAAAAATCATATTTTTGATTTTGGCGCTCGATATTTTGGGAATGAAGAATGATAGCAAAAACTTGAGAAAAATTCCTTTAGATAATTTAGTCAGCTGCAATTTAAGCTTAAAACAAAGACGATCGGGTTAAGGGTTTGCCCTGTAATCTAACCTTTTTGAAAGAAAGTCAAAAAGTCAGAATGATATTTTGCAGTTTGTTTGTTCATATGCGTTATGTCAAGGACTTTTTTTAATATAAACATAAAATAATAATCATTAAACATTGTAGTTTAATTTTGAAACCTTTTTCTTATTTCGACTCGATATTTTTTCGAATTCCTTAGATTCATTTCCAATGTGTGTCCAATAGTCGTGTGGGGCACGAAATCTGTGATTTTTTCTTTCAACTACGTTATTAAGCTTACCACATCCCTACTATAAGAAAAATCAAAGCATTCGCAACCATTTTGACCCCTTCCCAATATACGTAATATGATTGCTTACAAAGAATTTGTTAGTATTTGTAAAATACATATACAAAATAAGCCTTAGGATAGCTAACACGTTTACATTACAAAAAGTGTTACCCACAAGAAGTTACATATAGTAAACTAGTTTACCGCAGCGCAGTTTCACCCGTGTCTTTTCATAATGCTCTGTTGCCTTCGCCAGTAGCGTGATGTTTGAAGGAATAAATTAAGCCTCTACTCATGATTAATAAGCTATCATTGACCGAGGAAAACAGAAAATAAATGATGATGATTATTTTAATTATTATTAAACGATTTAAAAAGCAAATATCTTGTTAAAACTGTTGTCATTTTTCAAATTGTAGTAGATTACAGCCAATTCCTCCATACTGCTATATTATTACATACATAACTGTTCCAGATTTAATATTATCGCACTTAAATACTGAGAATAAGCATTTGATATGCTCCGAATCTTTTCGATTTTAATTGTAGCTTCATTTTATCGTTACCTTGTTATACATCGTACAACTTTGGTATTTTTTTACTTATTAACCCTCTAGTATATTGATCTAATTTTAGTATAATAATACAACACTTATACTCTTTCAATTATACGTGAATCTTGATGATAGTTGATTTTAAAAGTTATAAATTTTCATGCGTTTTAATCACATTTTTCTTTACTTACTTCGAATTAGATGGCAAGTCAAATAATAAACGCTATCACGTTCGTGATATTCGTGTCAAAGAAATAGCTATTTCAAAAACAAAAAAAAATATTATTGACTAAAAACATTTGTAACTAGCGTATGTACCTACTACATTTCAAAATAAAGTGGTCAGATTAAATTGCAGGTTTTAGAAATAAACTGTTAATGCTTGATCTATAAACAAAACACCAAACTTAACTGATTATAAGTTTAATTTAATTTTTATAATTGTACTTTTGTATCTATTCTAGAATAAGATAAATATGTAATGTTTTATATCTACATATATAGTTTTACCGTAAAAAACCTTCTCATGAATTTATACCAAAATTACAATATTTGCTATGCTTACAAAATTATTAGAGTCGATAATTTCGTATACGTGTATTCCCAAAGCTAATTGGATTAGACGCCGAAAGTAAAGATTAGAAATAATTTGTTTGACATTCGCAAATAATTATTAAACTAATTTCAATACCAGGAACCGAGACGATATTAAATTTATATTGTCAAAGTAATTTATTCTAATCGCATAAGGTATAAGCGAATTCAAAAACTTTATTAATGGGGATTCTAAAGGTGGACGCTTGCTCTCCTGAATTTCGTGTACTGAATTTATAATATTTTGATTTATTTTCGTTGCTGTTTATCGGCAGTATTAATAATTTGATTTATTTTATTTGTTATTGTTTTATCTGGTTTCAGTCAGTAAATCAAATTTACAAAAAGAAGATAGACCGGCTTTCATTTGTATATTTGTCAGAGTAACGAATTTTCTTTTTTTATTACAGTGACAAACGAGCTAACAGCTCATTTGATGGTAAGTGGTAACTGTCGCTCATAGACTTCTGCATTGCTAGGGGCTCCGCGATACCGCTGCTTAATATTAATGTTCTCTTTGAACCTCGTTTGAAGAAGAATAACTTAATTATAATAAATTTAATAAACTTATATAAAATTTATTTCAGTAGTTTATTGTACGGTCACAAGTACACGAACATCTATTTATTGTCTGCACAAAGTAAATGTATCAAGAAAATGTTGTCTACTTTTCATTTAGTCGTGTGAGTCCGTTTTCTCAGATGCATGTGACAAGCACGGATATGAGCAGCACTCGCTCGCCGTCACGGATATGAAGTGTTGTCCAGCCAGTAGCGTTTTAAACTTGGCTTTAAATTGTTCTAAGTCGTGGATTGGTTTTATTATACATTGACTGTTTGTTATTATATGTCGTTATTGTTTTCTTTTATGTTTTAATCAATCATTCTAGCAATATTCTGTGTATAATACTCATAGAAATAAATATTATGTGATAAATAGAAGATTTCATCATCATGATCATCATATCAGCTGAAATACGTCTACTGCTGGACATAGGCCTTCCCCAATTTTCGCCACCTTGGCTGGTCGTAAGCCGTCTTCATCCATTGATTTCCCACTACCCTTATAAGGTCGTCGGTCTACCTTGTGAGGGGTCTGCACACAATGCGTCTTCCAGTTCGTGGTCGATACTTTAGAACCATTCTGCTCCAAGGGCTGTCAGTTTTGCGACCTATTTGTGTATTATGAAGCTTTATATTAACTTATTGTGCAAATTCACATGATGATGATTACCAATTATTATTAGATTCATATTAAAACAGTCTAAATATAAAGTAGAAAGTGTTGGATAGTGATCCAACTGATGAGACGCAGTTATTAGGTCAATCAGTCAATTAAAATCTTAATTAATGTCAATGCAATATACTATTTGATATTGAATTTAATCATTCATTTATTTTATTCATCATACTTCAAATACAAATTTACATTATTAATATCGTTTCCTTTGAAATTTGAATTAAAGTAAACAAAACCTTTCATTCTCTTTTTACCTTTATAAAACAATGATTTAATTTATCCAACTTTGTACACTTCAACAGTATTGTTGGTGTTGAGTTTCCATCCAGAGATATTTGGTACTAAATTATTTGCAGTTGAAAATGTGTTTCCTATTACCGGGTATTTGTACATTTTATATGCTGCAGATTCGCGAGCAATGCAACTCGAGGTACTATGGACAGTGATATTTTATGTAAAATAGTTTTCAAAAATAAGATGGTTGTTTATTTACTCTCCTTGACTGTGTCAGTCGGGAAAAAGATGTTGGTTTGAGTTGGACAAAACAAAAGAAAAATATGAACCAAAGAGTTTGGAAGTAACACTTTTATTCTGAATAAAGAAAGCTTGTCCACATGGGCAATTATGATATACCGAAGAATACGGATGTGATGTGTGAGACCTGTTTCCAGCAGTAGGATTTGAGAATATAGTCTAGTTAATATCCATAACAGTTTTTGAAGTTATACTTCTTTTGGCGCGATTGGGAAAAATGATGACAGTGAATTTTTACGATGCGCGCGCACACCGACAGAAAAAAGCAACACCCTGAAGTTAGTTGCGAATCTTTTACATCCTGAAGTTAGTTGCGAACCTTTGTGTGTCGTATCAGTACAAATAATCAGTGTGAATAAATAAAAAATATATTGGCATTTATATCAATTCAATTATATTTCAGACGGTGATAGAGATTTTTTATTGATCATTTATCAGTAATATTTATTTTGAATATTAGTGGAAAAGTGGTTTTAATATACTGTTTTATTTATAGATTTGAGGTTAACTGTTATGTATGTATGCGTTGTGTTATTATTTGGTATTTTTGGATTGTTACGCTAAAGAAGTATAACTTCTTACGTGCGTACATGAGTACACACACTCTTTTTTTTTCTGTCAAAGATTTTTATAAAATAATTTTTAGCCCTAAGCTTTATACGGATAATACAGCTAGTGCAATATTCCTAGTAACAACTTGTAACTTGCTGTAGTAAAATAGATTGTAATGGACCATTTTGAGGGTAGATAGTCGTTTGTAAGAGTACGATAAATAGGTTAAAAATAGCTTCTTCAATCCATCAATGACATCTGTGAATCGATAAAAGCATTCACATTTCTTTTTGGCTGACAAAATAAATATGAATAGGTATGAGTTCTTCTGTACATCGAATCGAAATAGTTTCTATGTTATGAAGTCAATTAATTATATGAGCATTTTAAAATGAAAAATCATTATGTTCTATTGGGTTGTTAGGACATTACAGAAAGAAATTTGCGTTTGATAGCCCAGTTCTCGAGAATGCCTATGTAACATCACACTACTAGCGATGGGAGCAGAGCAGTAACCAAAGACGCTGGTAAAACCGCGCCGCGCAAAGCTAGTCATTGATATTTGGAAAGTTAAGACATTATTTTTATCACAACTTTTTTTTTGGTTTTCACACTTCAGGACTTCAATTTTAAAAGAATGAAACCAAGAAGACATAATAAACGTCAAAAATTTTATTTCTAACGTTCTGAATGAAAAAAAAAACGAAAAAAGTATTTCTGGCACTTAATGCTAATTTTGTACAGCCATGTTTTGTTGAAACTGAATATTCAGGAAATATTTCGCTTAGTACTCTCGAGCGTAAGTAAAATATACAATGAAGACGAAACCTGCGAAGTACCTACTTACACAAAAAAATGTTGACAAAGAAGTGTTCAAAGTTTAACCCAAGCAAAAAGACGGACGTGCTCAAGCATTCATCTTAAAATTGATGACATAGTTTCTACAAGCTCGATGACTCCGACATTTCCGAAGAGTGTAACGACACCTTGACCTTGTGTAAAATTATTATACTATATATGTATTATAAATATTACTTAAGTTATTTTTTTTATATTAGTCTACCAAAATGACTCTGCTCTGTCTAATGATAAGCAATGAATGCGATCGAGAAGTGATGGCTATCATTATAAATGCCATCGTATTAAACTGTTGGCTTGGTGGTCTCCACTATGGCGGCTTGAGATGCTTTTCATGCCTCTCTTATATTATACGCTACTTAATACCTAATTAATTTAGATGCTAAATTCTATAAATTTTCTCTTTTATTCTACAAACGCTATTTATCCATAAAACGTAAATTAAAGACTGTTTGTACTACACCAGAAACCTTATGTCTAACCACACTATACCAAAGAAACGCGACCGAACTTCGGCGTGATGCTATTTCTATTAGTAGCAACACATTTACCGAAATTACGTCACGTTTTGGTGTACAACCGAACTTCGGTCGGGCGTAAATTCGGCAGAGGAACGTATTCCTCTAGCAACATATTATACGCGACCAAAGTTCGACTCGGTTGCCGAGGATGCACAGGGCAGCGGGCGACGTGAAGGCGTTGCGTAACCGAATTTCAGTCGCGTAATTGCCGCGCTTATGGTGTGCTAGATCAGCCGAAAACGACGGAATGTAAAATCAGCCACGGAACTACGGTCGCGTAACTTCGGCATAGTGTGGTTAGACACTTAGGCTACGGTACAATTAGGTAGTAGTTAGTGGACTGTACTAGTAATTGTTATGTAGTTCAATTGACTTGGTTATACTGTTGAAACTGGTTTCTGTATCATGTTTGTGATATAGTTCGTAGTCTATAACGGGTATCGAATATACTTTTTCATTCAATATTCTTTACAAATCTTAGCAAATTCTTAAAGTTTTTACGTCAACTTTATTAAAAGTAACGAAGCAAAAATAATTTTTTAAACCCTGAATTGGTACTCACCTCAGACTATTCTATTGCTTTTTAACTAAATTATTTTAAATGCGAAATAATTATAATTATTATCACAATGTTAATGAAATGCTTAACAATTGTTTTAGATGATTTAGCACATTAACCAACTATTATATGTAGGTATTACCATACTCAGATAACGTTTTGACAGAATGATGTAGTAGGTATTTCTTATTACAAAGATCCATCATTTTTTGTTGTTACTTCGTTTATTATACAATTGTATCCATATTAGATGTATGCTCATCAAGATAAAACTTAGGATCAGTTTTAGTTTAACATGACCCCGCTAATAAACTTGTGAATACACTGTAAATATATGTGGCACTTTTTGGCTGCAAGCATGTGAGTTTGAACTTTATTGACGCATCAATAAATTTAAATTAGATTGTCAGCTTAATGTAGGACATGGAACAAACACAAAAGGACAGCAAGATAACATTAACACATCCGAGGCCCTAAACAGGTGGCATAGATTTTTATTCTATTCATAGAATAGATTAAAACATTTAAGTAATGTAACATAATAGTTTTCACTAAATCTATATCTATCTATACTTATAATAAATCTCTAGCGAGATAAAATCTGTACATTGAATATATTTAAAAAAATACTGTCAGGGGGTAATATTTATTCGATACTGATGCCAAAATGTAATTTACAAAATTTTTGTCTGTCTGTCTGTCTGTCTGTCTGTATGTGCAGGCATGAATCAAAAACCACTGAACGGATTTATATCAAACTCACTACATTTATAGATCATACTCCTGGCCAGGTTATAGGCTACCTTTTGTCCCGAAAAAAAACCGAGTATCCCGGATATCCTTCAAAATGTCACAAAAATATTTATTAATATGTGTTACAAGGTGAATATCTACAAGTGACTATACACTATACATAGCGGATAGAAACACCTAAAGAATAAAAAAAAATTTTTTTAAATTTTTGAAAATGAAAGAATTATGTATACGAGGCGCGTAGCAACCGCGCCGGTGCAGTTCGATGGCGGTTTGCACTTATTTATCGAAGCAAGCTAGCTTCGTGTAACATTTAATGTTTGTTTTATTAAAATTGGTTCATAAACAAAAAAGTTAGGTTAATTTAATCTATATTCTGAAAGTAATAAATGCGATTTAGTGAATGCGGTGAAATTTTTATTAATTTAGTTTGTAAAACTACTATTAGATTTTTATAATGATGCGTTTTTATGAATTTAAGCACCACATTTTAAAGTAGGTAATGTATAGCTTTCGAGACATAAATATGTCCAATTTAAGTTGAACTCTCATCAATATGGTAGACCATATTACTGATAATAAGTACATCTGGATGTACGTACACCTTGAAGGTGAACAAAGGCTGCAATACAACCCTGACACCATGACGGAATGTTCAGAAAATCTAAGACAAACTAGGTACTTACTCTGTATTCTTTCAACTTTGTGAAACAGATGCATTTGTAAAACAGTTTTAATTATCTCATTAATAAAGAATAGGGTAGTTATAATCGTAAAACACGTGGATCAGCTGTGAATGGTGAACCAGTTACATGTTTTTAAACATTTAATGAAATAATTTTCACGTTTCATCTAAATCACTAAAAAAGGTTGGTACAATGCGCCTACTTTTGTAAACTGTTCATGTTGCTAATTTTCTTAAGGATAGATGATATCTACCTTACATACAGGCATTTACTAGAAGATAATCAACATCGGAATGATGACGCTTTGTTTGAAACATGTATAACTGAAAATTCATATCTCCGTCATTTGAAATCAGTTTTGCTGGTGTATTGTGCTATTTCAAATTCATTTCAGAGGTGGCATAAATTATTATACTGACCTTATTGGGTAATATCTTTACCCAATATGGAATATTATATATTTATTGGAATATTATATTTTTGGAAGACAAAAGAAAATAAAGAGTACCGAGGAGGTAATTATGCCTTCGAAGCACTGATTTTCGGACAAAACTAACACTTTACGTCGAAATAATGTACATCTCCAGTCAATCCGTCTCGTATAAAAAGATTTACTACCGTGAAATGTTTGCTGGCTATGCAATATACAGAACGATTTATTCAAGTAATATACTATGCAGATAAACCAAGATAAGACGATGGAAATAAATTATGAATGATTCAGGGTAATTGATCGAAATTTTTCTTAGTTGTGTCTCGAGACCATTCATCTATATTTAAAAAATGCTTTGTCCTGTATAACTGACTGACGAATCAACGCACAGCCTAAACCGCTGATCGTAGAGAACTTAAACTTGGAGGGTGTGTTCACTGTATGACGTAGGCACCCGAGAAAAGATTTTCCGAAATTCAACCTCTAAGGGGGTGAAAAAGGGGAGCAAAGTTTGTATGGGACAATGTGATTCCTTGGTGCAATCTATTTCAAATTTTGCATATACATTCTTTAATAGAATTAATAGATGTGTTTTGTATTTTATCGAAATTCATCAAAGTTATTTTGGGGATGATTTACTTTGAAGTTGATATTAATACTCCTTAGTGCTTTTGATTAAAAAAAATAATTTGACACCTGATACACGTCATGTTTGAAAACTCAATCAGCTTACGTCAAAATAAGTTGCTGTAGTTATTGTTGGACAGCATTTTTTTTAAGCGGGATATTGTAAATTGAGTTTTGATAGCATAATCATTGCATCGAATAAGTGAAATGCATCACTCATGTGATGCATTACAGTACCCACTTCTGTTTTGCCACGACGAGGTAGAAATGAAGTATCCATTCATTTCAACACTTCATTGCGATCATAAGACCAAACAACCGCTTCAAAAATGGTTTCTGCTGCAAGTTTTATTCTTACCGTTACCTATAATATCATCTGCTATATTTTCATTTGTTGTTTAGCCAGTTTTTAGTCGACGTGTTTGCGAAAAGAAATCGAGACGGAGACGGATCGAGTTTGTTATATTAGGAAACATCAGGCGCAGCTTAGAGCGAACAGTTATATATAGACTTGCAAGGTGCGATAGGGACACAGGACGTTGATGCTGATCAGCTGGGTCAAAAGGTGGTGCTGCCTATTTTTTTACCTGCCTATTTTAGGTCGTGCTGCCTATGGGAGGAGGGGGGCACGCTATATGATAAGTAACAGTAATATAATATGATATATATCAACCAACTACACAACTCCATCTAGACCCAAAGTAACCATATATCATAGTTTGTGTTATGGATTCTAGAAATGCGGATATACATACTTAAATACTTATCTACAGTGTTTGTTAGGAAGGTACCTACGGCGCGCTTATTAGGTATGTTGCTGCGCAATATAAGTAAATCCACCAAAATTATGCAATGGAACCAGATTGCAAGTGAAAACAAATGTAGATAATCGAGGCAACTATACTGACCGGTTGTTCTCCAGGAGAATCTGTGGATATTCATAGGATTTCCCTAACACCATTAAATACCCCTTCGAATTCAAGAGAGTGCAGTTTCCTATCAAAGTCTGCTTCGCAATGACCATAAACAAACCTCAAGGTCAAACTCATAAGGTGGCGGGCAAAGACATGAGAGAAAGCTGCTTCTCCCACGCCCGTTAAATGTGGCATGCTCAGAGTAAGCGCACAGAGTAGTCTGGTAATTGTAGCATCCGACGGAAAAACAAAATACCCAAATTGGGTAAGGGCCCGTGGTCCTACCAATTTGTTCTACAAGTAATTTGTTTGGTGGCACTAGGGTATACCACTATGTACCCGTGGTCCTACTGTGCTAAGGGTGGATTAATATAGCGATATTTAACCATTAAATCTCAACACTATAGTAAGGAATGTTATGTAATATGTATTCAAACGTTGAAACATAATAATTTATATGTTTTAACAAAAAAATTATATCGTAGTAAAACAATTAAAAAACCTATTAGAATCATTTTCGACTTCTACGCGGACGAAGTCGCGGGCAAAAGCTAGTCACGAATAAATTAGACGATTCGACCAGAGGCCTACATAAGCTAACGCCAATATTGTCGTTAGCTTATGTCAATCCCATACATTTTTTAATATATTCTATGAGAATAGAAATCTATGCCACTTACCAAGGCCCTCTTTATAGAAGATTATTATTCAGTTCGTAATTGATTGATGCTGCGAAAACCTGAAGTACGGTAACAATTGTAAGTCGACAAGCGGCTGTGGGAATTCAATTTAACTTGGAATAATATTTTCCTTTATCTTTTAACAGAAGTAATATTCTTTTATCAACGTACTTTAATTCCACCTCCGTTTGATCCGCAGTAATGTACGTATGAAAAAAATAATACATGATTTTTCTTAAGTATTGTTTGAAATACGTAGATGGGTTTGAAAGCTTTTTACCTTCGTTTTTAGGTAAAATCCTATTATATTACTTTACCTATAAGGCAATATGCAATAAATATTAATCATTTGAAGTCTTATTGAATAAGTAAACGCTTAAAGAAGATTTGATAAAATGTCAGATGCTTACGTGCATCTAACATTTTATCTCCTTACGAATACATCACCGGTAGGTTAAAAAATTACGTTCTCAGAAATGAAAACTGTTAGGACTGTAAGTAAATTTTCAAAAGTATTGTACACATTACTACTTTATATTGTCAAATAGAAAGCGTAGAACCTTTCAGTTGGGCGTGAAATGCCTGCAATCTTGCAATCATACGAATAAAGAAAATATTGTACTTAACCTCCATATTTATGAAGGCGAATGTCAATTTTCATAAAGACGCTTGCCTCGAATATTTACATAAACAGTATAACCATAAAATGCTAGTAGCAATCTTTTCTGTCAACTACGTAATAAGAATAGCCCACTATAAGAAAAATCAAAGCAACTATTGGCTACCATTCTAACCCCTATCCAATAAACGTATGTTAAGATTGCTTACAAGAAGTTTCGTAACATTTGCTTAAAAAAATACAAATAACGATAGCTAATACAAAGCTTACATGCCCGATTGTGTTAGATAAGGTTGAATTCAACAAGCGAAATAGGCAGAATTCTCAATATACTTAATACCTACTCATATAGTTAACTAGTAACCTGCCCTGGCTTTGCATGTGGATGTTAAAGTTTCCAAGACATGGTTACAAATCTTTAGATTTTCAGCTTTCTCTACTATTATCCTATTATAAATACGAAAGTTGTGTGTGTGTGTTTGTTACCACTTAGCGCCTAAACGGCTGAACCTATTTCGATGAAAATTAATATGTACATAGATTCGGTGTCGGAGACGGACATAGGATACTTTATATTCCGAAAATCAGTCCGATTCCCGAGTTACTTAATGTAATCCAGATAATGAACCAGACTCTGATTAACTAGACCTTAACCATATTCCGCGCAGGCGAAGCCGCAGGGCGCAGTTAGTTATAAATATACATAAAAATCTATCAAAACAATTGTCTAAGCGATAGTGAAATAGATATTTAAAATAGATAGAATTAAACAAGGAGTTTGCTATAAACGCGTAAAGTCACTCACCGTAACACTAAATTTGCAGGTGGCATTTGGTGTTACTACGACCGCAGTCGTACCGGTATAAATTTAGCCTTTAAAACCGAATTGAAAGGTTATTTTATACGGTAGTAGATCCACGCATCAGCATGAATGGGCCGGATCGTCCGGGGAAGTACTATCCTCTCATAGAAAATCGACGTAAGAGTAGTAGTATCCGTAATACTGCGTTTCGCTCGGTGAGTGAGAGCGCCGGAGGCCTAACTTCCTCCCTTTCCCCTTTCCTTACCTCCCTCATTCCCTTCCCCTAACCCCCTTTCCCAGCCACCAGTAGTGGAGGCCACCATACCAGCAGTTTAAGACTATGACTTTTGGTATAGTGGCCACCACTTCTGGATTCCACAGACTGCTTACCATCAGGCAGGGTGGAGTCACTTTGGTAGGCTAATATAAAAAAAAAAAAAAACAACACACTCAGCACATTTTCCCGTTAAAGTCAATTGCGTAACCATTTTGCTTCATGGATGATGTTATTCTTTTGACAAAGAATCAAGTAATCGATTAAAACTATCGATTACTGCTTGAAAACACGCAGATAAATCAAATTCATTAACAGTTTTTGTTTCTTTTAGTCGAAATGGCCTAATGGATGGCTTCTTAATGGCTTCATAAACACGAAGTAGTGGGTTCGAATCCGGGCAAGTACTAATGTGATTTTTCAAATCATATGTACTTTCTAAGTTTATCTTAGCTATTTCTGACTGACGGTGAAGAAAAAACATCGTGAGGAAACCTGGACATAAAAGTCTGAAATTGCCAATCCGCCTTGAGCAAGCGTGGCGATTAATGCTCATGCCTTCTCTATATGAAAAGAGGATCAGACGAGAGAGGGCTTCTGATGTGAAGGCTTCTGACGCGTCAGAAGCCCGCACATTAAGGAAAAGCTAACTTTTATTGTTTTAAGTACTTTATTATTGTTATTTTATTTTTCAGTTCTATTTTACTTGTTTTTTATATATATTTATACCTATCTAAATAATTTTATTTTAATGTGATCTTTATTGTACTATTTTTTGTTTTACTTTTTTTTACGTAAATACAAATATACTATTATTTCTAAGCTTTGTTTCAATCTTATAATCCATTATAATGAATATTCTTTAGTGTATATCCTTTTACTAATTACTTCATTATGTACAGTATTTAGTCTATCTGGGGTGATCACCTAATTGAGGTGATTAACAAATGAGTACTTAGAGGTGACTAAATTTCATTTAAAAGATAATTCATTATTACCATGTCATTAGTATTGAGACGTATTTAGCAAAACGAACTTTTGTGATATCATCATGTGATATCATAAAAAAAAAAAAAATTGTATAAAAGTAGTATATCAGTTGTTTAGTACCCATAACACAAGCAAATATAATTGCTTAATTTGGGGCTATATGGCGCTGTGTGAATGTGGTAGAATATTATTATATTATTATTATTATTATAGATAGGCACTATGATTTATAAGATACTGAAAACTAGAGCTAATATTTGCATATTTTAAACATTTGAAGCAATAAAAGTAGTCATCAACATGAAAAAATATTTTGAAAATTTTGACGATTTTTAAAAAAAAATCTCAAGAGGTACTGCAATACGAAGTATGTCAAAAAATCATAAATAAATAGTACTATATACGTGTGCGAGGATATAACGGCCAACCTTGTGATGACAAAGATATCCTCATTTATCATAGTAACTACAAAATTAAAAAAAAAAAAATTATATCTCGTTCATTTGTACTTCCAATTGTCTTGCATGACATTTCATAGTATAATAATGATCAACAGAATCCGTTTTGAGCAAAAAAAAGAGCTTTGTTAATTCAAGTCTCTATGTCCAAGAAAGGCGATTTTCGATTTACTGTGTGGCAGTCTGTATACACCGTACCACCGAACCACAGAGGCAGTCTTAATTCCATAGTTAGCGCATTGACTCAAGTTTGATAAGTATCTGATATTGATAGATTGAATAAAATATAGAATCGTATTAAAATTTTATTTAGATTAATTTAGGTAAATATAAGAAAATGACAAAAATATTATTAAAATATTTTTCCTCTTCGATACAATCATACAAACTTAATATAATAGATTAAGTTTTTGTACTAGCTCCCTAATTGGACTCTCTAAGGCAGAAGCGGGCAAGACAAGTTGAGAAATAATCTCTTAGACAGACAAGAAAAGCCCTCGTAAGTTATAATAAACCAATTTCTATACTAAGAACCGAGACAATACCAAATTGTAGCTTAAACTGTGAATTTATATTGTCAAAGTAATTTATTCTAATCGCATCCTATTTAATATTATAAATGCGAAAGTTTGTGTGTATGTATGTATGTGTTTGTGTTTGTTACCACTCAGCGCCTAAACGACTGAACTGATTTCGATGAAAATTGGTACCTATGTAGATTGATTCGGTGCAGGAGACAGACATATGCTACTTTTTATCCTGAACATCGGTCTGTTTGCCGGGGGATACAACAAAATGTTTTACGCACAGGCGAAGCTGTGAAGCGCAGCTAGTAAGACATAAACGAATCGAAAAACTTTAATAATGGGTGTTCCAGAGGTGGACGCTTGCTCTCCTGAATTTCGTGTACTGAATTTATAATATTTTGATTTATTTTCATTGTTCATTGTGGGTGAAGTAATCATTATAACTGAGACTTATTTGCTTGTTATTGTTTTATCTAACCCAACGTCAGATAAAACTGGTGTACTCACAGAACAAATAAATAAAATTGTATAATAATACCGCGTTACTGCTTTCACCTATTTGCTTACTAAATAGTGAATAGCAGGTCGATATAGCTTTTACCTAATACTAGCATATATACAGAACATATTTTTTAAATATAGCCCCGATTAAATGCTAAAAATTGAAAATCACAAAATATGACACTAAATTGCGAGGTTTGAAATCGCTAAACTCATGACGTGTAAACCCTCTTAAATAGTCTAAAAGATTAGTTATGGTCTTTGTAAATGTTTTTAGTCTGTCTGGCTGCATGCAGTACATAAAAATATCTGCTCTCCTTCCAAATAATCTGATTAACTTACCGCTATTTGGTTATCTTTAAATTGTATAAGGTCACTGTTTTGTCTATCCGTTTCTCCGTTAATTTGTTCTTAACTACGCAATAAATTTTGATACGATTTTACTAGATATTATTTAGAGGCCTAGCTTTGCGCGCGCGTTTCACTCGCGTCTTTGCTTACTGCTCTGCTCCCTTAGCCAATAGCGTGATGTTACATAGCCTGTAACGTTTCTCGAGAACTGGGCTATCATACGCAAAAATATTTTTTTAAAGCTGACTGGTAGTTTCAGAGATTAGCTCGTTCAAACAAACAAACAAACTCTTTCTTCTTATATAATAGTATAAATTACTTTCAAAGGGGTTATTAGTATAAAACATGCATATAATAGTATCATAAACTAATCATAATGTCAAAAACAGTGTAGGTCGCTAGTTGAGTGTAAACTCAACACGAGTCTTTTGATTTTATTTTCATCAAGAACCATATAAAATAGCTATTCAATAATATTCTTCAAATAAACCACAGATATAGCAAGTTATAAGGTTTTACTTTTATCTATATTAAGTACTTTGTTCCTTTAGACAAGACCGACGACTTACAAGAATGAAATAGTCTCGACACTGCTAAGTTTTAACAAGATTACCTACGTTCCTTCAAGTTAATATAAGTGTTGTATGTACATACACTACGTCAGCATACACTAGACACCTGTAGGTAGCCCAGCATACTGTGATATTAGACTATGTTAGACGCAAGGGTTTTACAGCACCAAAACATTTTGTTACAACGCTAATAATTTATAATGATACTACTTGCTCAAATTATACCCTGGTAGGAGTAATATTTCTATTGTAAGCATTATGCAAATTTATTGCGATAATAATAGAGATATTGTTTGAAAGAATAGGAAAATGTATGTAACGTCAACTGTGAAGTTGATGAATATTAATTACATTTGATGGCATTAATGTAAAGAACGATAAATTTATTTTAGAGGTAATATGTACCCATAACGCCAAAACGTGTAAAATACAAAACATCAAAAATAGATTATTGAGAACACTTTAGGATAAGAAAACACCAAAATAAAAACAATTAAATTAAATACCTAAAGCTTTGAACTCGTTTTAGTTTTAGCATTTAAACTTTCTTAGACGAAATAACACTAATGTAACACACAATTTATGTTTTTGTTCTAAGTGCAAAGAAAATCAAATCAAATATTTGGCAATAAACAACAAAATATAGTTTGACACAAACTAAGTTCGCGTTCATAAAATTAAAGACCTGTATTAAGTCAAAATCTTCAACTTTCTCTGTTTTATTTGATGTAAAATTCCATCTATTCATTAAACTTTTCTATACATTTTTCCTTTACTTGAAGCATCAGTACGCGCCCCAAGCTAAAATGTATTATAAATTCCTGTGTATGGAATTCTAGCTTAGTTGACGCACAATAAATACACTTTTGTATATAAAAATGTAAAAAAGAAACTAATATAATTTCAACTATGACTAGGATAAACGGTATTCCAAAGAAAGAAAGAAAAATATTTATTTTTTATCCAAAAGCAACATACAGAAAATAAGGAAAAATCTACAGATATAGAAAATAACTTCAAACTATAATAAACTAGCGGCCAGCCCGGGCTTAGCACAAGTGGACATTTTTTTAAACATTTTGTCATAAATAAAGATACTTTTGTAAGGGAATATAGTATTTTCTTTATGCAATTTTTTTAATTTTTCTCTTTGTAAGAACCATCTTCGTACTTCAAGGAATATTATAAAAAAAAGAATTAGCGAAATCGGTTCATCTGCTCTCGAGATTTGCGCTTAGCAACACATTCAGCGATTCATTTTTATATTATAGATATGAATAAGACTATTTGTAAGAATGAAACTCACTAAAGTCATTAATTAGGTACAACTCTTTTAAAAATAAATTATCAAGAAAAAATTGGTTTTAAAGTTAAACTTAAAATGTATACCATTTAATTAACTAGTTCTGGCTAAACAAATCAATTCAGTAGGTATATGGTTTTAATTTAAAATAAGTAATAATTTTAGAAAAGATTACTAACCAACACTTTATCGACGTCAGTTACTTAAACTGCTACAGTAAATTGGACCACAAAGCAATGCTGTAAGAGTAGAAAGTCGTTTATAAAGCAGGATAAATAGGTTAAAAAATAGCTGCTTCAATTCATCAATGGCATCTGTGAACCGATAAAAGCTCTCACATTACGTTTGATATTTTGTTTTGCGTTGAAATAAACTTGATAAGAGTAATGTCTTTGAAATCGAAATAATTTCCATGTCACGATGTTAATTAAAACTTTGGAAATAAGGTTTCGGGTAAAGGACAAATAGACCAATAAATAAACAAACAGCCGACACCCTGGGAACTTTATAAAGTATGTTTCTGTGACTTTATTATTAAATCGATGCCGAACTTTGCTGATAATTCATTTGGCTCTATCAATATTTTCTAATAACTTTTTAGATTATAATCTTGTTATAGTATTTTTTAACCCACTTAAAAAAAAGGAGGACGTTTCTCAATTCGACCGTATATATTTTTTTTTTATGTGTTTTCGCGGATAACTTCGTCGTTTATGAACCGATTTTGATGATTCTTTTTTTTTGGAAAGGAGATATTCCAAGGGTAGTACCATGATCAAGAAACCAGGATCTGATGATGGCATCCCAGAGACATCGAAGAAAATTTTCGAAAATCGTACTAGTGCATTTGTTATGTTTTTCATTAAATATTTAAAGGCACTACTATTTAGTGAAGGTTTGGAGTCGATCTGATGATGGAGCACAAGAACAGTCGAGGGAACTCCTCAGCGATTTACAGCAGTTACTTGATGTTTGGATTTAATTAATTTCTAATGATGAGAACTTTGCTCCCCCATGGATTATGACTGCCATTACAGGTGACCATAAACAGTCGAGGGAATTCCTCAACAGCAGTCATCTCGGGCTTACTTTATACGGTTCAATATGCCAAAATGTTTAGTGTTTACAAAAATAATACCTAAGTAAGATTTTATCCATCACTAAAAATTGTAAAATAAAATAAATTTTAACAAAAAGTAAACCGACTTCAAACAGGAACGAAACTAAAAAGTAAAAAAAATAAATTTACATAGTAAATTTATTATCTACAATAGCAAAATAAGATTGATAATACCTTAAACCTTAGTTCCTATAGTATTTAAAACAATAACTAGGTACCTATAGCTATTGTAGTTCTTACAGTATTTAGTTATTGAGTATTTACTTCACACCAACTTCAAAATTATAAAATACTTATTTAATTAATTCTGATTAACTAAATCAAAATACGAATTACTTTGTGCTATGTAAATTTATTTTTTTTACTTTTTAGTTTCCTTCCTGTTTGAAGTCGGTTTTCTTTTTGTTAAAAAATATTTTATATTACATCGACTTGATTTGCGGTAACAAATTCAGGAAACCAGCCGCCTCACTCTTTAACTTGTGCAAAAAATTATTCAAAAATCAAGTAAACTTTAAAAAAAAACACGCAATTATTAAAATAAAACTCCATTTCAATACTCGACACATTCTTTATCGTCTGTAAAAAGTTCTAACTCGATTAAAGGTGAAAACTTGTGAAGTCATGTTCACGCCTGAGGTTCAGATGTCTACCATTGACCTACATTTGTATAAAGTCTGGAATATTGCTATAAATTGTAACTAATGGAACCAATAATATCGGGCATTTGAAAATAGTGGCTTGAGTTTACGTCTAGTTTATATTGAAAAAGGCTGTAATATAATAATACATATTGTACATTTTCATTGGCTCATTCCGATATTCACAAATGGTTCTCAAGTGATCTAAATGAGTGAGTTTATTGCAACGAAGGGCAAGCAGAATGTAGCAATTAAAATCGGACGTGATTCTTCGCAAATGGCAAAAATAAATTAAATTTAAAATGTCATTGTCCTCTCTAAAGTCTAACGTAATGGTAATCTTTTAGACAAATTGCAACTTTTTGAATCACACGTCGGATTTTAAGCAGTCTATTACGAGGCCCTAGACAATTGACAGTTTTCTATTCTATTCACAGAATAGATTCAAAAATGTATGAAATTGGCATAAGCTAACGCCAACACTGTCGTTAATCTATTCTATGAATAGAATAGAAATCTATGCCACCTTTCAAGGCCTTAGGACTGTAGGAAATGTTTTACTTTCTGATATGCTAAAAATCGTTCAAGTAAGGTATCGTATTTGTAATGACATTAAAAAACATGTACTAAGTATAAATATTACTATTCAATATTATTGGTAACATTTTTCAAATACAAATCCAGTGAACGAAACTTGAGAAAACTTTATTACGTAAGTACCGTGCCCGACTCTCGTTTAGAAATGACAATATTTCTATTTTACAGTTCGCGATTGAGTAAAATTGTATCTTTCTAGAGAGTAAACATTGTGTACGATAAAGACGATGTCTGACTATATCCTCCTTCCCTGGAGTAAAACTTGCTGAATTGGGGTTGACAAGATAAAAGTATTATCGCTATGCGGGTGCGACATGATTTTATTTGAATCTGTGAATGTCACAGGATACGTGCCTACGATCAGGTAAATCAGTGCCTTGGAATTTAGCCTTTATTTACATGTTAGCGACGTAAATTATTTTTGAAGTTACATGACGACTGTCGGATTTCATTTTCCTATATAAAGGTAGAACGAGTTTAAGACATACTTAAACTTATTATTATTGAAATCTCTTTCAAATATGATATAATTTATTTACATACTTTTCTAGCCCAGGATGCACAAAATGCGCGGAGCGATATGCTAATAAAGACACACGTAAATAGCGTTTTTTAATATTGTTGTAGATATTTACATATTTACATAATATAAAAATTTCTAGGTTTGCTTTAAACATTACTGACATACCTAACTATTAATAACACTTTTTTTCAGATCGATAAAAAATGCTTTGAAAGAAACTATACGAGATCAGAAGATTCATAAAATATATTAATTTTAGATTATATCTAAAATTAATATATTTTATGAATCTTCTGATCTCCTCGTTACCTTATATTAAAATGTTAATATAACAACTATTCAATAAGGAAAAAGTAGATTATTATTTTTTATAGAAATATTCGTAAATCCAGGACAACAGAAATAATATCATGTAATATCATTTCCTTTCCATTTCCCAACAAGTGGCATAAATGCTAATACGTAATAAGACTTATGATAGGCAAACTTAACTAAGTATAATGACGCAGTGGGCAATGGACTATAAAATATCATTTGCATACGAGAACGGGGCTCCGTACTGATCATATTGTGTGTGATGATAACAAGATCGCATGTTTATTTCATCGGTTTTTAAACAATTTTGCGAACAGAAAGACTTTCATTAGCAGTCCGAATCATAGAAGTTCGTGTATGTTGTTTATACTCCGAAAACACTTTAAGCCTACGACTGATCCCTATCTCATCATGTCGGATTAACACTCTATCGAAAATTTGAAAATTAGAAAGTAATTATTGCACAAACAATAGTGTCAAACTGCAGTATGGACAGAACTCTTAGGCGGCGTCCTAATTGGCAGCAATTGTACGATGACACGATGCGTCCTCGTTGTGCGATGAGTTCAAATTTACAGATTTTTTTAGAAGTGTCCTAATTGCACGAGCTATTTTGCACGTATATTTTCATCGCACGGCGAGATCGAATCGCGCCATCGTACGATCGCTGTCAATTAGGGCGCTGCCTTACAATATGGACCGACGTCAGACGATGGTCAATTCATGACCAGTTTAAGGTGGCGGGCAACCGATGGATGAGTGTGGCTCACGACAGGCCGAGTGGCATAAATTGAGGAAGGACTTTGTCCAGCAGTGGATGTGATTCAGCCGATATGACGAATAGTGTTCTATATTTAATGCAAGTAAGATGTTCATTGGGGAGGACTCTAAGACGATTAGACTGACCAAGAGGGCCTCAGGTAATGCAGCAGCGTTTTTTTTTTGCGTACTAAATATAACCATATTGTGGTTACCAGTCTTCTCCCTTTAATGTTGATGATCAATCTCAACATAAAGCATATTTTAAAGAAAGCGCCGACAGGCCATTGACCCTGTCGATCCACTTCCTTTTTCCTTTTCTTTCCTCATCCTCTTCTTCCTACATGATGGGCAAAAGCAATGCTTAGAAAACATAGTCAAACCTAGCCATTGTTTGTTCCCTCTTGTTCTACTGAACAGTTCTACGGTAGAACAAAATATGGGATCATAGGTTATAGTTACCACTCACCATCAGTTGGGTCATCACCATGCTTATTTACAACGAAAATTGCATAAAAAAAGTTAATTTTTTACAGCATAGTGTTTTAGATAATATAAAAACTTGAAAACAAAACTACTGCTGTTTTTCTCAATACAAAGTATAATTTTCCTGAGATTCTTTTTATATTGTTTAATGTTTATTCGATGCACCTGCTGTCGGCTTTCTTTTAAAGTAACTGAACTTTATTTAATATTCTGAGTGCAGTGTCTTAATAAAGCACTTACGTAACATCTTTGTTGTAAAAAGTAAAAGGCTGCAATCGAATTATAACGCTAATAAAACACATTTTATAGCGCTTAACTAGTAAACTAGCACCTGATGTCAAGTGGTTAGCAAGCATTGAAGAAATATAGCCGTTGCCTCGGTTGCCTAGCCATGCTGTATCCAATTACATATATCTAATTTTATTAGTTGTTGATTCTAATGTTTTAATGTTATAATTTATTACTTATACCATTTTCGATGTGTAATTTATAATATATGTGCAACATGATTTATTATTTAATTTGATTTTTAAATTTTGTTGTTAATTTTAATTTTTGTTTTTAATTTGTTAATTTCTCACTTTTATTTTTATGTATATTAATTTCTATGAATTTCTTTTGATGTGTGATGTTCAATTTTTGTGTAATAATTATGTGTACTATAAGACAAGTGCCTGAAAATAAAAATATTTTTTTTTATTTGATTTAATAGTACTTTATTAGAGGATAGTACTTTCCCAGTTCATCTGGCCTATTCATTATATAACCAGCAAAGAATTACTTAAATACAAAACAGCTAACAAAATTAATACCGAAAGAAATCATTTAAAAAAACAGTGTTATTGAATAAAATGATACGGAATGGTCAATCTTTCCTACTTTATTATGAAATCACACACTTCATTAAGTAATTACTTAGTAACAAATCCAATAGCGGTAAACAGTAAATTACAATTTAAATATAGGTAACATGCTTTAGTAAATACCCTTGACCAACATTTTATATTGTAAAATGTATCACATAACTATATAGGCTTCATTCATATTTCATTTTATATTTTTATGTTAAACTTCTACCAGTATATAGAGATTAGCCTCAGTTAAATCGACCGCCAATGTATTATTCAAAACAATTTAACTTCTATTTATAATACATAAAGTTTATTTTCGCATGCATTTGTGGGACGGATGATTACGCCACTATACATATTAATGACAGTAGTGTAATATTTAACGACTATATGAATATGCATGGGCCATATTTTTATATGCTGCTAAAAGCGAATTGAAGAATTGTTTTTATATTGTAACAAGCTTTCTGCGGCGCGGTTTATTCCGCGTCTTTGCTTACTGCTCTGCTCCCGTCGCCAGTAGCGTGATGTTGCATAGTCTATAACCTGCCCTGACAACTGGGCTATCATACGCAAAAAGATTTTTTTAAATCCGATCGGTAATTGCCGTAATTAGCACGTACAAACAAACAACCCTTAATCTTCCTAATAATAGTATAAATTAGTTCAAACAGTACAACGAGTAGGTATGTATATTATACAAACATAAATGACATGAAAAGGTAGAAAATTTAATCATTTTGGAAATCGAAGTTTAGAAATTCTAGTGAAAACGTCAGTAGTTAACAAAAAAATAAATTTGTTACAAGAAATAAAATATAGCGTTTTATAAAATTCAGACCACTTTATGCCTCTCCCAGTAACATAAAGTGCGCATATAAATATAATATACCACAAAAAATATACCAAAAATATAGCTATTTATTTTTATCTTCGATCACAAAATTTTGTCATTTAATACAATATAATACACGAGTATTACAATATGACAAATCTATTTGTTCAGGCTCTGAAACTAAGTCAAATAGTGAACGAAACAAACAGGACTTGTATAGGATGGTTTATACCTTTATAAGTAGCTTAGTATCTATTTTTGGAACTCGACTATAACAAAAGGGTAAACCACTGACCATGAATGTATAAGACGTCATATAATCTTAGCATACATGAATTAAAGACATTTGTGTGTGTGTGTGTGTGTGTGCGTGTGCGTGTGCGTGTGCGTGTGCGTGTGCGTGTGCGTGTGCGTGTGCGTGTGCGTGTGCGTGTGCGTGTGCGTGTGCGTGTGCGTGTGCGTGTGCGTGTGTGTGTGGGCTCTAAATATAATTATATATAATTTTGGGCTCTAAATATCTTCAAATGGTTTTGAAGATATAATTCAATACCTGGATGAACGGTGATCAGTTATTTAGCGTTTTAAGCTTTATTGCAATGACCAGAAGATAAAGATTGACGATAAGGCATGTTTTATGCCTCTTTTCCATTTCAGGTGCGATATATCTTTTCTTCTTCAGTGAACTAACAAATAATGCTATGATTTATATTTTCTTTGTATTATTTTGTCACGAACACCTCACGGGGTGTTGAGAACTCCATTCTTGTACAGATCAAATACATATGTCTATGTATTTGCGATTTGTATGTTTATAAATTACTAGCGCCCGGCCTCGCTGCGCATTGGTACAAAAAGTTGTTGCCTGTTTTACTATTATTGCTTGGTTTACTATTATCGTTATTGCTCAGTTACTATAGGTGGAAGGTTAATATATTAAACACATAAACCTTCTTCAAGAAACGCACAACGTAACAGTGAAAACCGCATTTAAAGTCTTGGGATAGTTCTCGAGATTAGTGCGCTCAAACAGACAGACGCTTTACAGCAACTTCCTTTCATACTGTGCTTAAATGTAAACAGGGCTTGTGTCCTAGTGTGGGTTTAATCTGTAGCGGTATTTAAGACCTTCAGAGGTAGTTATAATCTTATTGAAAATGTTCCGTGATCTTAATTAAATTGTGCTGATACACTACACTATTAATTGCCTACACTACCGACGCTGAGGTCGCAACGCTTCTAATGCGATTATTTTCTGCTTAAGTGCCACAAACGATTGATTTACGCATTGCCTATTAAAGCTACCGCCCACAAACCAATAATTCAGTTTGACGTTTATTCATTTACGATGGTAAATAACGGCTTACTTGTTGGTGGAACTTTCCCTAAGGAAGACTACCTGTATTTCGTATAGAGATATAATGGTATTCTTAGAAAAGAATTACGTAACAATTCTTTACCTATAATAATACCAGCCTGTTTATTGTCCCACTGGAGGACTAGCCTTATAATAGCCTTTCGCTTATAGAGAAGGTATGAGTATTAATCACCACGCTTGTTTAAGGCGAATTGGGAATTTCGGACGTTTTCTCACGATCTTTTCCTTTACGTCAGTCAGAAATGTCTATAATAAACTTAGAAAGTACGATATATGATTTGGAAAATCACATTGGTACTTGCCCGGATTCAACCTTACTACCTCGTGCTTACGAAGCGGGTGCCTTATCCACTGGGCCATTTCGACTATCTTTACCTATACATACTTACAAACGTTTTACATTTATTATATATATTATATTATACATATTATACCTAAACCTCGTTCACTTCTTCTTTTTCACTATAGATAAATCACTATGACTTTGTTCTTCGAGATCAAGTCCGAAACCTCTCCGTTATTATAATATTTTATACTAAACATTACAACAGTTAAATTAAAATTTCTTTTGGTCTTAACTCTGGGACAGTAAACGTATATGACCGTGATGACAATAAAACATCTATTGTGCCTACAGTAGCGTCCATGAAAGGGTTAAATTGCATATTTTGCAACTTCAGTCCAAAATAATTTTTAATAGTAGTACCACCTAATAATATACTATAAGATCAGTGTCAGCTCAAAAGTCATAAAAACTTATGAATTATGACTATCTGAATGCTTAAGAAGCAAGGTTAAGAGCCAATTAAATCGATTATGGACAAACAAGACCGGGAAATAACGCTTTAGGGACTGTGGGACCGAACAAATAAATATACAAATAGAAATTGTGTTCTGAATGTTCTACGTAACTGATTTAAAAAATTCTTTCACCTTGAAACCTATTTGAAACTATTTTATTATGTTCAACATAGTTCTTAAGTCATTTTTAAAATTTCAATATTTTAAGCGCCTTTGTAAATCTGAAACATGCAATAAGACACTATTGCATTGGTAGTTTCCATAGGCGTTTGTTGTAAGACCGAATAAAACTTTTGATACCGAAGCGAAGCGAAGTCGGACGTCTAGTATATTACAAAAGTATTTTAACAGAATATTTTATGTTACAAGTCGTTTAATTCCAATATTGCACTGGATTTCACCTAGAAACATGATTGGAACATGAGTCATCAACTAATAATCTCATTTGACACTTGGCAGCACAGACTATGCAAGATTTAAAAGTTTGACACAGTTCAAAAACACTTAAAAACACTACAATCATTTTTATAGTTACCACGTTACCACTGCTAGTTTAATTATATTAGAAACTATTTACTAAACTTTAAAAAAAAAAATATGTTCTTTTTATTGTATATAGGTACCTATGTACTTCGTGTTTATAGCCCAATAAATGTTTTTCTTTCTTTCTTTCTTTCTTTTTCTTTTAGAAAGGTATATTGAAATTTATACTTTAGAAGTCTTAAATAAAACATATTTTAATAACATAGGTACCTACTAAACCAACTTTTGTTTATGAAGCTAAAACGAAACTTCGCAAAGCTAGATTGCTGTTAATCAACTTCAAGTTCATCGTGCCGGCTGTGACTTTAAAATAAGTTACATTTTAATTACCTTTAGTGGCAGATGAGCTAGCTTACTTCAACGGGTTAATACAGCTGCTAAAATTCAGTTAGTAATTGCCCCAGCACTTTTATTTGCCGCTGCCACCGAATACACATTTTCTTTTAATAAAGAGCGTTTTCTTTAGAAGCACTGGAAACGAGTATTTACTGGGAGGAACATAAAACTATAATCTAGGTAGTTTTGATTCCACTGCAGTTTACGATGGTGCTCCAATTTAAGCATGAAATCTCCTAAGAGACATATCGCTGCAGATATTCTACCTACCTTGATATTATGAATTGATATAAATTAACATCTAATGAAAGTATGGTCATGTGACCACGTGGCTCAAAAACTGTAGTGAACAATGAGGGTGTTTCGGAAAATATTCGCCACCAGTTGGCGCCACTTTCACTTTTACATTGGGCGAATCAGGGTTTAACTTTCTAAAAGCGCTTGACAGCTAGTCCTGACGCGTCAGTGCTACCACCTCGTGGGCGTCATTTTAGAAAACCCCTTTTACTATTTTCTTTTGTCTATAAACACGTAAATTATCCTTTTTGTAAATTAAACATTAAAATTACCGAAGTGACCACTGAAAAATATTTATTTTGATAGCACTGTCAAAATGGAAGACCTTTTACCAAAGTGGTGCCAACTGATGGCGAAAATTTTACTTAACACCCTCATTGGCGTTACAGTGCTTCAAGACTTGATGCAGTATTCAGGCCTCCGCAATCAGGCCACCTAACGTGCACCCTACTGTTTGTGGTTAATAAACTTTAAGAGGCAAGCACACAAGTGATTTACGACTTTAATTTAACATTTTCTAATGGAAGAATAATAAAATTCGAATCCATAAAACTTCACGTACGTTATTTTAAAAATCAATAATCTGGTATTGTCGTAATTTACTGCACTGTTTCAACAATAGTGGAGTTTATTTCGAACAATAACTTCGAATTGCAACGGAAAACTATACCACCAACCTTTAAAAATGAAGCTAGAATAATCTCGTAAAGTCGTAAATATCTGCGATCTTGTTGAGCACACTATTTTACCGTCTTCGCTAGCCCATAACAGAGCGAATGGACAAAAAGTTATAGTACATTAACTGCTGGTTACTTGTATATAAACCATTAAAGGGGTTCACTGAATAGTACGAAGAAAGGTTTTTTTCATTTTACGACATAGTTGTAGGGTAAACGGCCTACATATTTCATTGGTTGCTACTTACAAGTGTAACAGCTTGTGGGAAAATTAATTTGTTGAAATTGTCATGCCCGGGTGAATGCACGACCTTGATCTTCGTCAATCAATATTCTCATAGCCTATGTCAAGTGAAACCTTACTAAATTTATTTACAGATGTTATGATGAATTTATCATGCACAAAAGAATCGTAACAATTTTGATTTTACACAATGTCTAAAAAATAATACTAGCAAGGCTGCTTTCAATCGGCTCCTTTACAAATTTATGTGTGAAGCCTGTTCACTGGACACTCAATTCAATCAATTAATTTAACACTGTACAGTTCACATTATATGCCAATAATTATATGCAACTGAAAACATGCCAATAAGTCTTCTAATCGAAACATCAAAAACTAACAGCTTAATAAATATGTAAACTAATACAACAAATAACATTTATTCGAACATAACTTTGACTTTTCTTTCTATTTTAAAGTCCACGGAACGTAAAATACTACCCCAGCATTGTTAACAGTTAAATCAACAACAAATTCTTGAATTTACTAAATAAAACCTAGGCGAGTAGTTAACCATACAATGAACAAACATTGTAAGCAATTTGGATGCATTCCAAATATACATGCGAAACCATAGTATAGCGCAAAATATAGGAAAAGAGAGTTTTCCTTTGTGACGCGTTTTTTTTTGTAAACTCATGAAATAGAGAAGATAAGTTTAATTTAAATGCAAGTATTTCGAGAGTGCCGGAAGCCCAATTTCCCCCTTTCCTCTTTCCTCTCCTCCTTCATTCCTTTTTCCTAACCCCATTCCCAGCCGCCATAGTGGAGGCCACCATACCAGCAGTTTAAGACGATAGCTTTTGGTATGGTGGCCACCACTTCTGGATTCCACTGACTGCTTACCATTAGGCGGGGTGGAGTCACTTTGATAGGCTAATATATAAAAAGAAAAGTATTACTAAATTTAGAATAATTTTAAATATGAAAACACTCTATCTTTGATCGTAGGTGTCGTAAGCAATGAATAAGGGAACAAGAAGTATCCCGAATTAACGTACCTACTGAAAATCGCCTCAATGCAGTACCTTACAATTCCAAGACTACAGAGTTGTATAGAGTACCTAACAATGCGCCAATGGAGCTATCCTTAAACTCTTTTGTGAAAGCAAATATCCTTTTTATTCGCCGTATACCAGGATTCTATTATATAAATCGATCCATTCAAACTGTAAAAGAACATAAGAAGTCATTACGATTCATCCAAATAAAGTTAATACGAAAACATTTCCATTTTCATCTTCAGCCTTTGAAAGAGACCCTTGATAGTACCTTTCTTAATTGGAACAGCAAACAAATTTTGCCAATTCACCATACTCCACCCAACATATTAGGATCAAATTAGATTATAATTTAGAATTTTCTGTGTACTAATGTATTCCACCACGATTTAGTTTAATTATATCAATGTTTGTTTGTGAACTATTACTGATACTGCGGTAATTCGGCTGGGTAACAACGTTAAAGGAATTAGATGGTTCTATTGGTTATAACTTAGACTAAGTTAATTATAATCGCGTTACTGTGACTCGTTATCGTGCTTTAACATTTAGTAATTAGAATAACGATTATAATTGACAACTTTATGGTAATTATTGCTTTTCAATCTATATAAATATCATAAAGCAATGTATTTGCATATTCAACTACTGAAGATAAAATCTCACAATCGAATTAGTTCGGAATATTGACATCAGATAAGTTACGGTCTTAATTTAAACTCAACTTATTACTTACATAGAACTAATTAACTATTTATGACTAGCTGGTCTACTTTAACGTCTATACCTGAACTTAAGTCTCGCCCAAGTACAGGAAGATTGTTGCCATTATCGTCACACTTGACAGCAATCTTATCTTAGGATCTTAAATGCTTCTTTATTAATTTAGTTTAAGAAAAAATATAAATAAAAATCATTTTAAATTATAAATATTATGAAATACTCTATTTGTTTTATTTCTTTATATTTTAATAATAATAATGTTATTAAATAAAAATATTATAAATAATATAGGATACAAACACATACCTACAAATAGACGCAATCAAAGCACAGAAATTACATAAAACAGTAAACATATAGTCGTAAACTGTATTAATGTGTATATATATGGTCATAAAATGTATTAATATATCTAGTAAAGGGTAGGCAGATCTCTTACTAAGTAGATCGATAGCTTAGCAAAGCAAACAATCAATAGATAATAGCAGTTTAATACTGGTCAAAGCATAGATGGATAGAAAAAATATCGTTACTGTTAAACCATACATTTAATTTAAGTGTAATGTTCTACTTTTACATCTATAGTTGTAACTGCTATTGGTCGCCTAGTCAAATATCATAACTATATTTATAAAACGGGTCTACTCGTGTTAGAAAATTATTATAAGGTGTCATAACCTCTTTACCCGACGTTTCGGTCGAATTACACCGACCATGGTCACGGGCTGACTGATGTAGCCAGGCGTCGTCTTCGCCTTGAAGCTCGGGATTCGGCAACTACCCTCACTTTGTCTTTTGTTACACTGTTTTGTAAAAAGTCAGTACTACGACACACAACACTCACGACGTCTTCACCTTGGCCTACTTTGTCATAACTGCGACGCTCACACCTGCTGATTACTGGATTCCAAGATGGAGATCACCTAACGGAGGATCTCTGGTCTGGCAACTCCGAATGTCAGACGTCTAAAATTGTATCTCTGTAAAATTTTATTTATTTTAAATAATTTATAGATAATAAGTTATAATTTTATCAACTACATATTGTTATAACTAAGTATAAGTGACGCGTACAGTATTCGTGTATTTGCTGCATTTAAATTATAACCACAAACTGATGATAGGCCGTCGCTGTGACACCAACATTACCAACGGATGAAATTTGAAGTACCATCGTGTAAACCTGGGGAGTATTTTACTTATTAACCTTATTATAACTTCACAGCAATTGCACTCACTTATCTTGTACCGGATCAGTAAATATTTGACCATATTACCGTTCATCAGGCTACATAATTATAACATTTACTTGACAATGTTTTGATTATATTTCTAAATACTATTTTATTACAAGCAAATATTACAATACATTGTACAATAATCTTATCATAGCTATAAGTCCTGAAGAATTCAGCATATTCTAACTTTTATTTCCCACACTTGTTGCAAATTTTAAAATTATTAGTTTACCCTCCCATTAGAAATATTCACCTTACTTGAACTTTTAATTTTTCCTAATATTGATTAATCTAACTTTTTTTTTTCTTTTTTTCACTTTGTATCGTTGTATCCCTTTTTTTTTCTCTCCCCTGCCACATTTTCTTGTTATCTTTACACCGCTCAGCTATCTTATTTCTTTTAAGGTGTTTGAAGATATTGAAGGCCTCAAGTGTACAATGAGTGCTCAACATATCATGACCCGTAAAGCAAAGTCCAAGGAAACTGAAACCCAGCTCAAGTTAGCACTACTGGAGCTGAAAAAATACAAGGAGGATAACAGTTTGCTGCTGAAGGAGCGCACTGAGTGTGAAGAAGAAATAAATGTTGTCAACAATAGAGTAGCTGAGTTGAAGGTAGAACTATCCTCACTTCATACAAAGTACCTGGATGTTCTAGATCAAAATGAGAAACTACAATTTGAAGTGGAGTCTTTCGGCAACTGTCAAGATACATATTTAAGTTCTCTGAGTCGCATTACAGAATTGGAATCAAGCCTGAATAAGGCCTGCTTAAAAATAGTTTCACTAGAAGACACAATACTGGCTCTCAACAGTACTGCTACTCAGAATCTCTTTTCTGACCTCATAGGTGGTAAAATAGGTATACCAGATATTCTGAAGTGTACATGTAAAAAATCTTTTATTACCAATAGTAAAAATAAATCTAAGAAGCATTACAAATTAAGGAAATTAATAAAAAATCTTAAGGCAAACATAAAAAAATCAACAAACATAAAAAAATTATCACAAATTAATGGTACATTGATAACAGAGCGTGTGACATTACTTTCAGAGCTAGAAAACTATAGCGAACAGGTAGAAAGCAGTAGGCTTATGTATGAGAAACATACACAGGAGCTAGAGACACAAATTTCTGATTTACAGTCACAGCTAACTAGGGTTATTTTTGATCATGAGAAGGAAACACGTGAGTATATTATGAAATATGATGAAATTGCAAGGGTCGGTAAAGAGAACTTAGAACAGGTCATTACCCTTAGCAAGATTATGTCGTGCTCATCATGTTCACAGCCTACACCGATCAGTAAAGTGTCACTTGTGTCTGTTACTGAATCTGCCAATAGAGATTCAGAGCTTCAGTCGCTTACTCATAGTAGTTCAGTCCCCTGTCACACCTCTTCTTGTTATTATCATAAAAAACTTACTGTTAAAAATGTAATTATGTACACTGATCAGATTGGAATAGGTTTAGGCAGTTTAATTAATAGTAACTATGAGCATCCAATCACAAATATCTGTTCGCCAGGAGCCAAATTAAGTAGTATAATTAGTAATATCAAAAATACTAGATTTAACAAAGAATCAACAGTTATAGTTTTATATGGTAACAGTTTATATGCTACAAAAAAAGACATATTGCAGTTAACTGAAGTAATGACTTCACTTTATGATAGTTTAGGGTGTAAATTTATTTTTTGTGCTTTACCATATTCATATGCTTTATCAGATATACAAAATAAGCATATTGAAAAATTGAATTTATTAATTTATAATAGTACAAGTCGCCTTAGTGACTTCATGACATTTTTTGACATAAATATATTTATTAGTAAATTTTTATTGACAAAAGATACTATGTATCTGCCAACATTTTACAAAAAACAAATTGCTAAATTGTTAGCATATAATTTATTTACTGACACAGATACCTGTAGGGTATTGAAGAATTTAGTAGGACAAAGTAGTGAAACTACTGATATCAATACATCTAATAGTTTAAACTAGTAGATGAGACAAAGGATAAGGAGTCATTTTATTTGAACTTGGTTCACCAAAATATTCAGGGCTTATCCGGCAAGGAACTAGAAATAGAATTATTTTTAAGATTACTTAATATTCATATTTTCTGTGTCACTGAACATTGGCTGAAATGTGACCAACTTATAATGAACAATGAGTACTACAGTATTGGTAGTGCATTTGCTAGGAAGAAAGCTATACATGGTGGCTCTTTAGTATATGTTTGTAATAGTATAAAATATAAGGAGCGTAAGGATATAGTACAGCTTTCCATTGAGCGCACAATTGAAATATCTTGTGTGGAGCTTGAGCAACATGTTGTTGTGTGTGTATACAGACCGCCACAGAGTGACTTCACCTTGTTTGAAACTGTAATGGAAGATGTACTGAAACGCTTGAGCATTTGTAACAGGCATGTGGTTGTGTGTGGTGATTTTAATGTAAACTTACTTGAGGAATCAGCTATATGTAGTAGATTAATTAGCTTGTTTACCTCATTTGACTTACATTATTTATTCTATGAACCTACTAGAGTTACTACTCATTCTGCTACATGCCTAGATAATATTTTCTGCAACTGTCAGTCTTTAAATAGTTCTATATTGAATGATTTAACATCTGATCACTATGGGCAAAAGGTTGAATTGCCTGTAATTAAAATACCTAAAGTTAATTATAAGATCACATGTAGGCCAGTGACCTCTGAACGCCTGAAACACTTTAGCGAGAACATTAGTACTAAAGTTACCAATATAGATCTTAGTCGCGACGATCCTGACAGCCTCTACCTATCTTTGTTTAATTTAATTAAGGTAGAATATGAAAATATTTTTAAACCCAAGACTTTCAATAAAAATATTAAAATTAAATTTTGTGACTGGGCAACTACAGGCATCTATAAAAGTAGAACTAAACTGTTTGAACTATATGGTATGAAAAAATATAATACAAATCCGAACTTTGTAGATTACGTTAGGAATTATTCAAAAATTTTTAAAAAGGCTTGTACCACAGCCAAATCTTTATACATAAGTAATAAAATTAAAGAATCTGGCAATAAAATCAAAACAACTTGGAGTATCATTAACAATGAAACTGGACGAACCACATTGCGGGATACTAACTTTGAACTTAACGTAAATAATAAAATTATTTCAGATAATTTAGATGTAGCACAAACATTTAATAATTTCTTTATAAACATACCTGTTAATGCAACCAGGTCCTTAGATTCTTGCCCAGTCAAAGCCGAAACTTTAGCTAGGGTTAGCGTGGGAGAGTGCAGCGTTTTATTTAGTTTCAAGTATATTAACCCCAATGATGTGATAAAAGTGTTTAAGTCACTTAACTCAAAAAGAACTGCTGACTTATGGGGTATTTCAACGAATCTAATTAATAATATAATATCTAGTATAGCTCCACACCTTGCCACAATATTTAATAGATGTGTGGACACAGGCGTGTTTCCTGATCTGATGAAACACAGTAAAGTAATACCTTTATTCAAAAATGGATCAAAAAGTGACGCAACTAACTTTAGACCGATTTCCATATTGCCAGCTATTAGCAAAGTGTTTGAGAAAATAATTTTGCAGCAATTAGAAAGTCACTTTGTCTCAAATAAATTGTTACACAAAGAGCAATATGGCTTTACTAAAGGTCGTTCTACAATAGATGCAGGTATTACATTGATTAAGCATATTTATAGTGCCTGGGAAAATTCGATGGATGCTATTGGTGTCTTCTGTGACCTTTCAAAAGCCTTTGATTGCGTCGAACACAATACGCTTCTACGAAAACTCAGTCATTATGGTATTAGGGATGCTGCACTCAATCTAGTTGCCACTTACTTAAGCAATAGAATACAATATGTTGATATAAACGGAAGTAGGTCTACCGGATTACCTGTAGCTATGGGCGTGCCACAGGGTTCCATTTTAGGCCCTTTTCTTTTTCTGATTTATATCAATGATTTGCCATTCCATATTCAGAATTTTTGCGACATTGTACTGTTCGCTGATGACACATCACTTTTATTTAAAGTGGATCGTAAGGAAACTAACATTGATAAAGTGAATAGCTCACTAGTGAAAGTTCTGGACTGGTTTAGTGCGAATAACCTACTGCTTAATTCAAAGAAAACTAAATGTGTTAAATTTACTATGCCCAATACTAAAAGCCTAGCTATTAATATAAGTTTAAATAATGAAACTTTGAGCTTTGTTGAGTCTACAGTTTTTTTGGGTTTAACTTTAGATAACAAGCTTCAATGGGGTACCCAAATATCGTGTCTTGCTGGTAAACTCAGTTCCGCAGCCTTTGCGATAAGAAAGGTAAGACAGTTTACCGACATAGAAACAGCTAGACTTGTCTATTTCAGCTATTTCCATAGCGTGATGTCATACGGTATACTGCTCTGGGGCAAGTCTGCGGATATTGAGTCAATTTTTATAATTCAAAAACGAGCAGTGCGATCTATTTACAATTTGGGCCCTAGGGTTTCACTAAGAGAGATTTTTAAAGAAATAGGTATTCTGACGGTGGCGTCTCAGTATATCTTCGCCAATATTATGTTTATCAAGAAAAATATAGACTTGTATTCCAGAAACTGTGACATGCACTCTGTGAATACTCGAGGTAAACATAAATTAGTTGGTACATATTATCGCCTACATAAAGTAAACAACTCATTTGCGGGTCTAGGTGTACGTTTCTATAACAAATTACCCATTGACATTATGAATCTACCCCTACAAAAATTCAAACAAGCTGTTAAAAACCGCCTTATTCTAAAGGGTTATTATACTATTAATGATTATTTAAACGATAAAGCAGCATGGGTATAGTTGCTCGTTTAATGCAAGATTAATGTTATATTGATTATTATTGTTGTCGCTATATTGACTATTATTATCATTAAGTATATTGATATTTTTTTTATTTTACTTATATTGACTATTATTATCATTCAGTATATTGATTATTATTATAGTAATTATATTGACTATTATTGTAATTATGTTGACTTTTGTAGTAAAAGTTTAATGTGAAGTGGATGCATACCATGATCATTACGAGTTCGTAAGGCATAATACATTTTATTAGGGTTCTTTTACCACCCATGCCCTGCATTGTCATGCTCACTAAAATGTCATTGCTTGTGGTGTCGTATTGGCCGGGTCATCACCTTCCCTCTAATATGGCGAGGGTGATGATGGCTGGCCCGTGCGTCATGCTCGTGAACGGGTGCTACTTGGGATGACTGGTCAATCTTGGCATGGCTTACATTTAATATTCAATCCAGTATTACCTTGTCGTTCAATGTGACCAGGGGGTGCATTTACCAGTTTAATTAAAATACGTAGTCAAATTACCATACTAGTTGAAACTAAATAATTGAATTCCTTGTTTTCTTTCTTTAATCTTAGTATTATATTAATTAGTTAATTTGTAATAATTACTTTGTATGGTTCTTTGGTTGCGTTGAGTGTTTAAATTGTAACTCATTCAAATAACTGTAATTATCTGGCGATTGAAAAGAGTGGCGTGAGTTTCTTGCCAGTTCTTCTCACAGCTCTACCTCGTCAGCGAACTGGCTGTAGGTCAATTGGCTGACAAAATGTAATGTTGACTTTTCATAAGCATCATACTTTATGATCTAAATGAAATAAATGCTTTGACTTTGACTTTGACTTTGACTTTGAGATAAGCGGTATCCGTCTTCTCGGTTGAAATTTCGGTACTTTTTATTTTCAACCGCTTCTCGAGCTATTCTGGAGTAGTAATGCCGATCAGTGGAAAGCACTTGCGGCTTGTGTAGCTCAATCCAGTGGTTGGTTCCTGACTCTAACAGGTGTTCAGCAATCGCAGACTTATTTGTTTGACGGTTCTTGACAGCTGTGATATGTTCTTTGACCCTTTCTGCTATTGTGCGCTTGGTTTGTCCAATGTAGGAACTTCCACAGCTGCAATCCACCTTGTAAACACCAGGCTTTTGTAGAGGGATGACATCTTTCGGAGTACGCAGGTGATGAGATATTTTGGAGTGTGGACTGTATACAGTCTTTATGGAGTATTTCTGTAGTACTGTTCCAACTTTGTCCGTCACTCCTTTTATATAGGGCATAAAAGCTGGTGCTCTGCTTACTTCTGCCATCTTTTCCCTCTTCTTTGGACGTCGCATGCTTGGCCGGTATCCATTCCGTTTTAGTACCTCCTGATCATGTGTAAGCTCACTGTTCAAGTGTTCAGGGTCACATAGATCATATGCTCGATTGGTCAGTGAGGTTACGACTTGGACAAACCAAGCGCACAATAGCGGAAAGGGTCAAACAACATATCACAGCTGTCAAGAACCGTCAAACAAATAAGTCTGCGATTGCTGAACATCTGTTAGAGTCAGGAACCAACCACTGGATTAAGCTACATAAGCCGCAAGTGCTTTCCACTGATCGGCATTACTACTCCAGAATAGCTCGAGAAGCGGTTGAAATTAAAAAGTACCGAAACTTCAACCGAGAAGATGGATACCGCTTATCTCCATCTTGGAATCCAGTAATCAGCAGGTGTGAGCGTCGCAGTTATGACAAAGTAGGCCAAGGTGAAGACGTCGTGAGTGTTGTGTGTCGTAGTACTGACTTTTTACAAAACAGTGTAACAAAAGACAAAGTGAGGGTAGTTGCCGAATCCCGAGCTTCAAGGCGAAGACGACGCCTGGCTACATCAGTCAGCCCGTGACCATGGTCGGTGTAATTCGACCGAAACGTCGGGTAAAGAGGTATGACACCTTATAATAATTTTCTAACACGAGTAGACCCGTTTTATAAATATAGTTATGTGTAAAAATCGTGTGAGTTTAAAATAGTCAAATATCGACTGTAATTTATTAAATTGATGATTCATTAATTACATACATTTTATTTGTATTATTTTTATTCTGTATAACTTTTCTATATGAACTTAACTTAGAATGGAGGATCACAATGTGTTTAAAAAGGGGTTACAAAGTTTTCATATAAAATACAAATGTTATAATTAAACTACACCAATAGTTACCACTAATCCTACTATGAAGCCAATCCACGGGCTGTTTAGACGAGATTGTTTTTAACATTCATGCATATGTTCAAAGTTTCTAATTAAATATTTGTAAGACTATATGGTGTATAGTAAAGAACATTCTATCAATCAATATTGTATAGTTTACATTATTGTGCACACTAAATAAATATTAATTAGTTAAGTATTGACGTAGATATATGTCACAACAAGCAGCAACCGATGACGTAACTTATAGTGTAAACCGCTAGATACGAGTAGCTAGTGCAAAACAAGGTATATCAAATTAAAAATCTATACTAATATGTAAAGTGGAAGACTTTGTTTGATCGCACTAATCTCTGAAACTACCAGTTGTATTTAAATCATTATTTTTGCGTATGGTAGCCCAGTTCTTGTGGAAGGTTATAGGCTATGTAACATTACGCTACTAGAGACGAGAGCAGAGCAGTCACTAAAGACGAGGGTAAAACCGCGCTGCGGGATGCTAGTCTTAAAATATAACAATCTCTCATTATTTCTTCTGTAGAGTTCGTTGAACGTTTAATAATCTAATAAAATATTTACAAAAATCTAAAGGACTAAGTTATAAATTGACTTTCGTTTATCAACCAAATTAAATATTTTAAAAGTCATTAATGTCTATGTTACACAAAATCGTTGTTAAAATTTAAATTGAAAGGTTTGATAACAATCTTTGCAACATTTAAGTTCAGAGTTCGACGCTAAATATGATCTTGTATGTATGAACTTTATAAATAAAATATGAGTCTAGTTCTCAGACGAAATTTCAATATTTTTCTTTTGTTAGTGTACTGTTGTGGTTAGTTCATTAACTCTTCTAAATATGTTGCAAACAAAGAAACTGCTTTGAGCTACGAGTCGGGCCAAAAAGAATATCATTTTTTTGTGTTCGTAGTTTATACTCCATGCTTCATAAAGCATCGATTTGCACACATTTGTGTCGTATCATACCTGAAGTGTAGTTGTTAAGTCTCCTCCATTTCGTTTAGGATCTGCCAAGTCTGCAAGGAACTTAGCTCTCTTTAAACCTCATTCATTTAGTGGTGATTTATAGAGCATAATACACTGACTACACTGGGTGTTCAATATTTGATAATTTTTTTTGAAACTGAAGGCTGCAGCCAGTCGTGAACATATCCATTGCATCCAGTGTTGAGATGAATTTTCATTTTATTGCAATATGTATGTTCGATAGAAACTATCGTCATAATTATCTCTAAACTTTACCAAATAAATACACAAACGTATAGAACTTTTACTGTGACACTGAATGTGTGCTCATAAAATTGTAAGGTTTGTCTTCAACGCACATGAAAACAGTAAGAAAATGGTCGGTTATGGAGGATTCGTGACAAGGCTCACTTCTTTTGGATTTGACAAAACATGCCTAGATCGCAAATTGTCGGCTAAATTTTTGGCAAATAAACTGAAGTGAGTTTATTAAATTTCAGTATCTTTAACCTTAGTCTAAACACTTTCGAAAATATTAAGGTCCTTTGTTCTTGAAGATATCTCAAAGGAGTGATTTATATTTCGTAAACTAAGGGTTCCTTAGTTTAATTTAATACAACAAAATATGCACGCCGCAGAGATGGCTAAACATGTAGAACTAACTAACCTAAATTAAGAACTTCAACCTGTTACCATGTTTATACTCAAATAAATTTAAATTTCATTTAATTTAAATAATAATAATACTAAGAAGTTTTTATACAAAGAAGAAGAATGAATATTTAACAATTTTATTTTTCTTTTTCTTTTTAATATGTCCAGAATTTTATGTCTTTTTTTATATTAGCCTGCCAAATTGACTCCACTCTGCCTGATGGTAAGCTGTCAGTGAAATGTAGAAGTGGTAGCCACCATACCAGAAGCCATCGTCTTAAACTGCTGCTATGGTTTTACCAAACGTTTTTTACTTAGTTTTTCTTCACCGTGAGTCAAGGTAAACTTATGATTAGCAACACACACTTAAGAAAAAGTCACTTTGGTGCCGTTTCCAAACTTCATAACCTGATGTATACAGAGCGGGTGAGTTAGACCGCTGGATCATCACGACACGATAATTTAGTTTATGTTTCGTAAATTATTCTTATCTTTCCAAGCTATATTATACAGTCGTCATAAAGTTTATTTTGCGACCGCATTAATTAGTTATGCCAAGCAGTGGTGGTCTCTTGTATAAAATGCTGATTTTCTGTTTATCAAGAAACTGACATTTGTAAATGTAGTCATATTTTAGGAAACTCGTAATTACAGAAAATACAAGTACACGAACAACAGTTCTACGTAAGTTTTAAAGATACGGCTCTACTAACATTAGAAATTTATATCACTCAATCGTAAAAAAGGTACTGGCAGTAAAATCTTATGGCGTTTAATATGCCAAAAGCGTTGACATTTTAAATACCAAAAACAAAAATATATAATAAAGCACTTTCTTGGTATTTACTCCAAAAGTATGGCAATCTGCCCTAGTTTCAATTTAATCGATTGGCAACATTGGGAACCAAAAATACTTTTATCTTTACAAGTGTAATTTAGATAAGTGTAAAATAGATATGATTATTACTGGCAAGAATATCAAGTAACCGTTATATATAAAATAAATTAAGTCCAAAGACTAAGTAATTGCTGTAAATCGTTGAGTTCTCTCGAGAGTCTTTCGGCTCCATCATCAGATCGACTCAAACCTTCACTAAATAGTAGTGCCTTAAAATACGTAATGAAAAAAATAACTAATGCAATAGTCGCCACTATAATTTTCGAAAGTTTCACTAGATTTCTCTGGGATGCCATCATCAGACCCCGGTTTTCTTATCATGGTACAACCCTTGGGATATCTCCTTTCCAAAAAAAAGAATCATCAAAATCGGTGCACAAACGACGAAGTTATCCGCGAACACACATAAAAAATATATAATACGGTTTTCTTTCTTATTTGCAAGGAACTCTAAAAGCAACTTAAGCAAGCAACTAATTTTAGTAGGGAATGTACGTGTACTTTCATTACATATTTGTATTGATATAAGTATTTCTGTAGTAACAAAATAAAACTTATAAGATACTAATTTTAACGAATATAATAATGCCGTACCTTTTTATTAGGCTTCATATAAATTAAACAAGTTATATATAACATATATTACGTTACTTTCTGTTCTTTTAATAAAACAGTATTAAAATGTTATATTGTTTTTATCAAATTAATAACGTATTTACTTTAAATGTGTGTATGACAATATTTTACAGCAATAACGATCATTTTTATATTTTAACCAAGACAACACAGGCATTACTTAAGCCATGTCACTGGTGTATTATAAACGTACAAATAACGGCCACAAACTACACAGACTCGGGAAAAATAATTATTTTGTGTCCCATTTATAAACCGTACAATATCTTGCACAAAAGTCACATACAATTCTTTTGCAAACCCATCGCGAGAACTAAAGAAAATATCTACTGATGTAAATAAGCATCAACGTATGCTATAATAGTACCTATACAATGAATTGTTTAAGTCAAAAATCTTAATTCTACTTACATTATGTGACTACAAGATGACAGTTATTTTTTTATCCTCGTATCAGTGATGTATATACACGAATCGCCAGCAATGTTTAAGTGGGTCATCATTCTCGCCTCACTTTTGATTCTGACATTTTGCTTACAGAAAAATCCAGTACTATTTCACTCCTGCCGGTAATCGAACTGAAAACCTCAGCACGTCATACGTTAGTATGTAGGACATAACGTTATTTTTTAAGTCAACGTTACGATAAACTTAAAAAAAATCCCTAGTTCATAAAAGTGAGTGTAGACGAATTATATACGGTTCTCAGGGCGTACTGCTACGAAACTGCTACGCATTCTACAAAACTCGTAGACACTATGATCATAAAATGTTAATATCGTCTACGAGTTTCGTGACATTTAAGTGACTTTTAAACTTAAACTGAAATTAAGAATACTGTTTCCCACGGATACTGAAACGTTGCTGTTGGAATTATATGAATTGTTAAGTTTAGAGTTACATTATATAATTAAATTTTAACCCAGTAAGTAGCCTTACTTGTGTGAATAGGAGGGCACTTTTTCTCTTTTATTCAGATGAGATCGGTTTACAAACGAACGAAAATTTTCATTACTCAGTAACATAGAACTGATATAGTTAGTAATATACACACAATAGAATAACATTTATTAATATACAATACATAAATCAGAATGATATACGTAACATTGATTTATGTTTTATATATCGTGCCCAACGATTTGCAGACAAACGAATATATTTAACACAATAAAGGAAAGGCGAGGTTATACATTATTCAGTAGTTTAGATAATGACATATGCTTTCCTGTATGACTCTATACATTTTGAAATGTTCTACATAAATTTCTATATAACTTGTATAAGGTTCAAATGCACTACAATATATTGACGAAATAGTGGGTAGTTCACTAATGATGTGAAATTTGACACGTTTGACGCGATGCGGGTTTTGAGCAGTCATTTCTAATCTGGTACAATAGACTCGCCATTCTATGCCTTGCGCTATCAGTAATGAAACCGTCGCCAAAGTTTGTATGGATGGATGTGTGGATGTTTTTTAATCTTTCACACAAAAACGAATGAAAGGATACTTTACACTAATATAGCTTTTACATCTAAATTACACACATTCTTTATCCAACCTTCTTCCTAATATTTGGGGTCGGGTCTCCTCTCTTATTTGCGCTAGGTTAATCTATCCTTTAATTCCTTTTACCTTCATTCCTATCAAAGTCGAAACGGCCCAGTGGATAAAGCACACGATTCACAAACACGAGGTAGTGGGTTGGAATCCAGGCAAGTATCAATGTGATTTTTTGAATCATATGTAAGTACTTCCGAAGTTTATCTTGGACATTTGAATGCAAGGGTCACACATTACTCCTGTAAGTGACCACCATTTTAGCCACGCGACATTAATTTTATGCGCCACATCAGTGTCCTTATTGACGTTCGTTGTGAGCATGGAGTCCAGATACTTGGAAGTTGTTTACGGTAGGAATAGGTGTGCTTCCAATGCAAATGTGTTCGGGGGTCGTGATTTTTTGCGATAAAAAACGAATTGTGTAAGTTAGGTAGTAAGTTAAATATAAAAATGCACGTAGACGTAGATAAATGAATGCTCAGCATTCATGGATTTAATTAAGTGATGAATTGCATTTGATACGATGAAAACTATCATTAACATAATTGTAATTGCGATAGAATTAATGTACTTTATCAATGAGAAAATTTATTGCTTAAAAGACAACATTATTGTTAATTTACTAAAGCTGTTTGTTAGCTTTGATTTATGTATTGCTTTTGTAATATCCTTGTCAATACTAATAAAAAAATTAAGTGTTCAAACAGCTTTGAAACAAACGCATGACTAGACATACTAGCATTAACTTTATAGTCCAAAGTCAAAGTCAAAGTCAAAGTCAAAGCATTTATTTCATTGAGATCATAAAGTATGATGCTTATGAAAAGTCAACATTACATTTTGTCAGCCAATTGACCTACAGCCAGTTCGCTGACGAGGTAGAGCTGTGAAAAGAACTGGCAAGAAACTCACGCCACTCTTTTCAATCGCCAGATAATTACAGTTATTTGAATGAGTTACAATTTAAACACTCAACGCAACCAAAGAACCATACAAAGTAATTATTACAAATTAACTAATTAATATAATACTAAGATTAAAGAAAGAAAACAAGGAATTCAATTATTTAGTTTCAACTAGTATGGTAATTTGACTACGTATTTTAATTAAACTGGTAAATGCACCCCCTGGTCACATTGAACGACAAGGTAATACTGGATTGAATATTAAATGTAAGCCATGCCAAGATTGACCAGTCATCCCAAGTAGCACCCGTTCACGAGCATGACGCACGGGCCAGTTATCATCACCCTCGCCATATTAGAGGGAAGGTGATGACCCGGCCAATACGACACCACAAGCAATGACATTTTAGTGAGCATGACAATGCAGGGCATGGGTGGTAAAAGAACCCTAATAAAATGTATTATGCCTTACGAACTCGTAATGATCATGATATGCATCCACTTCACATTAAACTTTTACTACAATAATCATCTATACATATAATAAAAATGTAACCGATCGTTGTCTGTACATGAAAGATATATGAGAAAAAAAATTATTGGGACCTTTATCAACGCAAATAGAACCCAAAACAATGATTGTTACAATTTTTGTCTGTTTGTCTGTATGTCTGTTTGTCTGTTTGTCTGTTTGTCTGTGCGTTTGTTCACGCTAATCTCAGAAACGGCTTATCCGATTTAGATGTGGTTTTCACTAATACATTGTGGTAAGCTTCACTTAACATTTAGTTTGTTTTATGTCAATCGGTTCATAAATAAAAAAGTTATGCCAATTTAAAGAACTACGTCAAACATTTGTTAATTTACTACGAAACCTGATAGAAACAGAGACTTTAACAGGTTACGGAATCTGATAGCGTTTTTATTTTTCCGATTCTTCTCATTCTAAACAATCTTCCGTTTAGTTTTAAATGAGTCCAGTTTCCAGTGAGCCTATGTTTCGCGATGACAATTAATAAAGCCCAAGGTCAGACACAACTAAAAGTTGTGGGTGTGGATCTAAGTATTAGCTGTTTTTCGCACGGTCAGCTTTATGTGGACCTATCACGTTTTAGCATTCCTAGCAGCGTGTATGCTATCCCCGATGGCTATACGTCTAATCCATACATCCATACACCCATACATATTATATAAGGCTTTGTCCTGACTGACTGACTGACTAACAGACAACGCACAGCCTTAACTGCTGGTCGTAGTGACTTGAAATTTGGAGGGTGTGTTTGTCTAAATGTCTAGAGGTTGTACTAAGAAAGGGTTTTTAAAATTAAATTCCTAAGTGTGTGAAAAGGGATGAAAACGATTGTATGAATCTTCTTCATTTTTTAACTTACAGTTTTGAAATTTTGTTTTGGAATACTTCTATTTAAATAAAAAATATCCTTATAATTTTATTTTAACAGGAGTGGATTTAGAGGGGTGAAATTAGAGATGAAACATTCTATACAAAGATCTAGCTTATGAAGCTAGCGACTTGAAATTTGCAGGGAGGGAGAGGGAGGAAAAGAGGAATTGAGGGGAAGGAGAAAGGGAGGGGAAAGTGAGAGGGAAGTAATGGGGAAGTGAGAGGTAAGTGATGTGGAAGTGAGGGGGAAGTGAAGAGGAAGTGTGGGAGAAATGCGGGGGAGAAGTGAGGGGAAAGTCAGGGAGAAGTCAGGGGGAAGTCAGGGGAAAGCCAGGGAGAAGTGAGGGAAAAGTGAGGGGAATGTTAGAAGAAAGTGAGAGGAAAGTGAGGGGAAAGTGACGGAAAAGTGAGGGGAAGTGAGGGGGAAGTGAGGGGAAGTGAGGGAGACGGGAGAGGAAGGGAGGGGTAAGGGACGAGGAAAGTAAGGAGTTCTCGAATGGTGGAAAAAGGGATAGGAAGGGAGAGGAAAGGAGGAAAAGGAAGGAGAAGGGAGGGGGAAGAGGGGAAAGCGAGGAGGCAAGGTAGAGAGGTAGAGAGGTAGAGAGGAAGTAGAGGAAAGGGCAAGGGATGCAGAAGGAGGTGAAGAGGAGAAGGGGGAGGGGATAAGAAAAAGGAGGAAACTGTGGAGAGTGGAGAAAAATAGCGATAGGGAAGAAGGGGAAGGGGAAAGTTATTGTAGTGAAAATTTGCCTTTGTGTATTGTATATTGTTTTTACGAGGGATATCTTTAGGTAGGTGAAAGAGGATTTGTATGAATGGGAGATTAAAAATAGTATGAAAAACAGTATTTAAACAATATAAAAATGTCTACCTATTGGAAAAAAGCCGCGGGCAAAAGCTATCTATATACATAAAAGCAAAAGGTCACTCACTCACTCATCACGAAATCTCAGAAACAACAAGTGCTAGGAATCTGAAACTTTGCGTGGTTGTTCCTATTAGGATATAGGTGCTCACTTAGGCGTAATTTTGCGAAATCCATCCCCTAAGGGGGTATAAAGGGGTGGCAAAGTTTGTATGAAACTTACCTATAGTAGGATTACCAAATTACTAGAAAATACTCTTTTTTTAATATTCAGAAGCCAAGAGTCGCAAGTTTGTGTGAAAGTGGTTTGTCAGTTTTAGCGGTAGCGGGTTTAAACTGAATTCGCCATAGAGACGGATAATACTGATATTTATTACTGATACAATGTACGATTGCCATAAAATCAGGCACGCAATATTCTCATAGAGGCACACTCATCTGAATTTTCACGCGAACGAAGTCGCGGGCAACAGCTATTATTTATATTTATGTATTTACTGTTTCAACAACACAAAAATTGTTTGCCTATCACAAATTTCTTTAGCTCTAACCAGAGGCCCTAGACAAGTGGCAAAGATTTCTATTCTACTCATAGAATAGATTAAAAATGTATAGGATTGACTTATGCTAACGCCAACGCTTACGTCAATCCCATACATTTTTTAATTTATACATATAATAAAATTGGAGTGTCTGTTTGTAATATACGGTATATACACCAAAATAGCATTTTTTACAATTTTTGTCTGTCTGTCTGTGTGTTTGTGCCGGCTAATCTCTGAAATGGCTGGACCGATTTTGGCGGGACTTTTATTGGCAGGTATCTGATGTAATAAGGAGTAACTTAGGCTACGCTTATTTTAGAAAATTCCGTTATTTTAGAAAAATACAGTAATGTTGATCGACTGTTAGGCGGAACGAAGTTCGCCGGGTCAGCTAGTACTACAATAATATCAGCAGTCCTTCTCATTACTATACTCGTAAATATATTCTCCTTTATTTACATAATAATATTCTCTAATAAATCTCACCTTTCACATTCGGCTTTAATGCCATTTTCACCGTTGTTTCTAGTGGGTAATTTTGTGACACGGCAAATTTAAATTTATATTATGGCAACATTAATTATCTTGTTAACAATGGGGGTTGAAATTACGCAATACAACCATAACAGAATCCAAAAGGTAGTTGGAGTGCTGCCATTAGTTTGTGGGATGTTATTTGTAATATTTAAAAATATAATAGTTACTGCTTAGTTAGTGTAGCTTATTTTTTGATATACACGGTCATTGTTAAGATGATAGCTAGATTTCAACAAAATATATTGAATAAACTTTTACTCAATATGTTTTTTCGAAGCGCTTGCTTCTTGGCAATAAAAATTCAGGTGTAGAAAACCTCGACACTCACTTGTTATTACTACTATTACTACTACTACATTGAAATTCACAACTATTGAGGTCTAACCACTGATGTTTATGTAATATAGAAAAGTATTTTTTTAGGCAATTTTAATTTTTCTCTCCGTAAGAACCATCTTCGTACTTCAAGGAATATTATAAAAAAAGAATTAGCGAAATCAGTTTAGCTGCTCTCGAGATTTGCGTTTAACAACACATTCAGCGATTCATTTTTATATTATAGGTGGCACAATAAATATTTTTATTTCTTCTTTCTTTCTTTTTATAGAATGAAGTACAAATGCAATGTATCAATTTTCAAAATGTTGAAGCATATATAGACACGTTTTATTAAGAATATATTATTTATAAATGACTAGCTGCCGCAAGCGTTTTTGTACGCGTAAGGCCCGAAAATGGCTTCATCGTTAAATGTAAACTACTTCAATTGTTAAAATAACATTAAAGTTGAAATATATTCCTAAGGGATAAAATATCCAAATATTTAAACATGTTTCCCAACTTTTACATTTATAATATTAGTAGATACACATTATTTTCTTTTTCCGGACAGTCCCACCCACATGCCCATCACTGTGTCTCCTGTTAGCCAGGTTTAACAAAGTTTTGACACCCAGGAGACCCGGGGACTGTTGAACCTATTATCTCATATCAGGATACACATTACTAAATCTTAATTTGAATATCCGTAGTCAAATACACTCTTGACTTGTCTTACTCTTTGGGTATGCCGATTAGGATCCTCTGTAAAACTGGCAAACAAATTAATTGGCTCTTTGTGAGCAATGTGTGTGACTTTCCATTAAACACAACTTTTATAATGAAGTTGCAATTCCTCTTTGTTTGCCAGTTAGTAAGTTAAAGTGGCAGTCAATGTTTATTGCACTAACAATCGCTAGCGAAGCAACATTCTGAAGTACCATAGGATCGCGCTGAGACGGAAAAATAGACATTATTAACGGTAATTGCATACTGCATACAACTAACGGAGAACTTCAAGAAAACATTATTATGGTGGTTTTAGAGACCACTCTTTTTTACCTTGTTATTGTCAAGAATAACAGACAAGTTGCGAATAAAATGCTAATTCTATTGTCTCATTATAAAAGGGAACTAAAGTAAACAATCCACATCTTCATTATTTATTACTAGACATTTATTAAGTACCTTCTTAAAACTTAATTGTGTTAGAACATAGTTTTAAGTAACTCTTTCAAAGTAAATGAAATGAAAAAGGTTTAATCATGTAAATCACTTGAGTGACACTTATGAACGTCAAAGTAAAACAAAATGTCAGCTAAATAAACTACAGCTAGTTCGCTAATGAGGTAGAGCCGTGAAGAAACAGCAAGAAACTCAAGCCATTCATTTTATGTATTAATTTTGTATGGAATTTTAGTCTGAAATACATGGCTATTATTATTTTCTTATTATGTAATCATATGTTGTCGCTACTTATTTTTAAATAACATTGTTCTTTTTAGTATATTTGCGGTATACAATAAAGGATTTTCTATCTAACATAAAACGGGAATAAAGGTTTCTTTATGATGTGAGAACTACCCGTTACTTGGTCGTATGTCGTTGCGGCTTAAGAATAAGGTCAAAGTATCGGTCAGCTTACAAGGATACGTCTAAAATCTTGGTAAATAGTTGAAAATTAGGCTGTGAAATCACACTAAGATTCAGAAACAGTCTTTCAGAAAATTTACATAATCTTTAAGTTTTACCTGAATTTGAAACCTTAGGGGTAGCCTTCTAACCTTAGTAGAATGATAATGTAAAATATCAGCTATAATGATGATATGAAAAGTACAAAATATAACACGTAATTTTGAAGAGAATATTTTTTTATGCCCCTTCGGTAGCAAACCAGTATTTGTTCTACCTGGCGGTAACTTATTGAACAATACTAAGAAAATAATGTTACTCTGCCGATTATAATAAAACGGGAATGAAGAAGAAATAAGTAGGGATCTAAAAGACTGAACTGACTGAAATGAAACTTATAAATACGGATAACATTATTTAGCATCACATGGACGCGCGATACGTGGATGCGCTGGTTTAAATAGTTCTTCAGTAATCCAACCCGATAAACACGAGTTCCGGGGTTCGAATCCGGGCAAGTACCATTATGTACGGTCCAGTGGCGAAGCGTCCATATAACACGATTCCTGCCGGCTTCCCTTTTAAAATATGTCCTGACCTCCTTATACCACTGCTTGCGTGTCTACTCAAAGACTAACTAGCTTTCCGAAATTCAAAATATTTTAGTCCCACCGGCTTCCCTCCTCGGAAAAGTGACTTTTCGCTACTGGTACGGTCTAAGTTTATCTGGACATTTTTGACTGACGGTGAAGGAAAACATCGTGAGGAAACCTGCACTTCTGAGAAAGTCTGAAATCACCAATCTACCTTGAGCCAGCGTGGTGATCTATGCTCATACCTTCTCTGTATGTGAAGGGGCCTTTCCCTGCAGTAAGCTAATATATGGGCCGATATGATGAATTCAGACCGTACATGTTGAAATCGGAAAAATTGGTGTAAATGTTATAATTATAAAATTTTGAAGTTTATCATCGTCATCACCGTAGTTGTAATATAACCTATCGTTTTTAAAAGAAGCTGATAAAAAGCAGTCTAGATTAAGCTTTTTTCAATCACCAATATACTCAGGTACCTTCATTTTTAAATTACAAAGTTAATAATTAATTGATTTGCTTTTGTAAGATATAATAGTTAAATAAGTGTAATTTATGTACATAATTAGTACAAACTAGATTATTCTGTAAAAAGTAGGTAGGTTTTCGAATTTAGACTTGGATGAAAACTAAATTGTAGTAGGTATTCTTATTTTACAAAGTAATTTTCTTTTATCTTTCGTTGGTGTGCCTGTAATGTACACCTAAAGATAAAATGACTACTATAAAACTTACTTAAGACTTGTATACCGCAAATATACTAAAAAGAACAATGTTATTTAAAAATAAGTAGCGACAACATATGATTACATAATAAGAAAATAATAATAGCCATGTATTTCAGACTAAAATTCCATACAAAATTAATACATAAAATGAATGGCTTGAGTTTCTTGCTGTTTCTTCACGGCTCTACCTCATTAGCGAACTAGCTGTAGTTTATTTAGCTGACATTTTGTTTTACTTTGACGTTCATAAGTGTCACTCAAGTGATTTACATGATTAAACCTTTTTCATTTCATTTACTTTGAAAGAGTTACTTAAAACTATGTTCTAACACAATTAAGTTTTAAGAAGGTACTTAATAAATGTCTAGTAATAAATAATGAAGATGTGGATTGTTTACTTTAGTTCCCTTTTATAATGAGACAATAGAATTAGCATTTTATTCGCAACTTGTCTGTTATTCTTGACAATAACAAGGTAAAAAAGAGTGGTCTCTAAAACCACCATAATAATGTTTTCTTGAAGTTCTCCGTTAGTTGTATGCAGTATGCAATTACCGTTAATAATGTCTATTTTTCCGTCTCAGCGCGATCCTATGGTACTTCAGAATGTTGCTTCGCTAGCGATTGTTAGTGCAATAAACATTGACTGCCACTTTAACTTACTAACTGGCAAACAAAGAGGAATTGCAACTTCATTATAAAAGTTGTGTTTAATGGAAAGTCACACACATTGCTCACAAAGAGCCAATTAATTTGTTTGCCAGTTTTACAGAGGATCCTAATCGGCATACCCAAAGAGTAAGACAAGTCAAGAGTGTATTTGACTACGGATATTCAAATTAAGATTTAGTAATGTGTATCCTGATATGAGATAATAGGTTCAACAGTCCCCGGGTCTCCTGGGTGTCAAAACTTTGTTAAACCTGGCTAACAGGAGACACAGTGATGGGCATGTGGGTGGGACTGTCCGGAAAAAGAAAATAATGTGTATCTACTAATATTATAAATGTAAAAGTTGGGAAACATGTTTAAATATTTGGATATTTTATCCCTTAGGAATATATTTCAACTTTAATGTTATTTTAACAATTGAAGTAGTTTACATTTAACGATGAAGCCATTTTCGGGCCTTACGCGTACAAAAACGCTTGCGGCAGCTAGTCATTTATAAATAATATATTCTTAATAAAACGTGTCTATATATGCTTCAACATTTTGAAAATTGATACATTGCATTTGTACTTCATTCTATAAAAAGAAAGAAAGAAGAAATAAAAATATTTATTGTGCCACCTATAATATAAAAATGAATCGCTGAATGTGTTGTTAAACGCAAATCTCGAGAGCAGCTAAACTGATTTCGCTAATTCTTTTTTTATAATATTCCTTGAAGTACGAAGATGGTTCTTACGGAGAGAAAAATTAAAATTGCCTAAAAAAATACTTTTCTATATTACATAAACATCAGTGGTTAGACCTCAATAGTTGTGAATTTCAATGTAGTAGTAGTAATAGTAGTAATAACAAGTGAGTGTCGAGGTTTTCTACACCTGAATTTTTATTGCCAAGAAGCAAGCGCTTCGAAAAAACATATTGAGTAAAAGTTTATTCAATATATTTTGTTGAAATCTAGCTATCATCTTAACAATGACCGTGTATATCAAAAAATAAGCTACACTAACTAAGCAGTAACTATTATATTTTTAAATATTACAAATAACATCCCACAAACTAATGGCAGCACTCCAACTACCTTTTGGATTCTGTTATGGTTGTATTGCGTAATTTCAACCCCCATTGTTAACAAGATAATTAATGTTGCCATAATATAAATTTAAATTTGCCGTGTCACAAAATTACCCACTAGAAACAACGGTGAAAATGGCATTAAAGCCGAATGTGAAAGGTGAGATTTATTAGAGAATATTATTATGTAAATAAAGGAGAATATATTTACGAGTATAGTAATGAGAAGGACTGCTGATATTATTGTAGTACTAGCTGACCCGGCGAACTTCGTTCCGCCTAACAGTCGATCAACATTACTGTATTTTTCTAAAATAACGGAATTTTCTAAAATAAGCGTAGCCTAAGTTACTCCTTATTACATCAGATACCTGCCAATAAAAGTCCCGCCAAAATCGGTCCAGCCATTTCAGAGATTAGCCGGCACAAACACACAGACAGACAGACAAAAATTGTAAAAAATGCTATTTTGGTGTATATACCGTATATTACAAACAGACACTCCAATTTTATTATATGTATAAATTAAAAAATGTATGGGATTGACGTAAGCGTTGGCGTTAGCATAAGTCAATCCTATACATTTTTAATCTATTCTATGAGTAGAATAGAAATCTTTGCCACTTGTCTAGGGCCTCTGGTTAGAGCTAAAGAAATTTGTGATAGGCAAACAATTTTTGTGTTGTTGAAACAGTAAATACATAAATATAAATAATAGCTGTTGCCCGCGACTTCGTTCGCGTGAAAATTCAGATGAGTGTGCCTCTATGAGAATATTGCGTGCCTGATTTTATGGCAATCGTACATTGTATCAGTAATAAATATCAGTATTATCCGTCTCTATGGCGAATTCAGTTTAAACCCGCTACCGCTAAAACTGACAAACCACTTTCACACAAACTTGCGACTCTTGGCTTCTGAATATTAAAAAAAGAGTATTTTCTAGTAATTTGGTAATCCTACTATAGGTAAGTTTCATACAAACTTTGCCACCCCTTTATACCCCCTTAGGGGATGGATTTCGCAAAATTACGCCTAAGTGAGCACCTATATCCTAATAGGAACAACCACGCAAAGTTTCAGATTCCTAGCACTTGTTGTTTCTGAGATTTCGTGATGAGTGAGTGAGTGACCTTTTGCTTTTATGTATATAGATAGCTTTTGCCCGCGGCTTTTTTCCAATAGGTAGACATTTTTATATTGTTTAAATACTGTTTTTCATACTATTTTTAATCTCCCATTCATACAAATCCTCTTTCACCTACCTAAAGATATCCCTCGTAAAAACAATATACAATACACAAAGGCAAATTTTCACTACAATAACTTTCCCCTTCCCCTTCTTCCCTATCGCTATTTTTCTCCACTCTCCACAGTTTCCTCCTTTTTCTTATCCCCTCCCCCTTCTCCTCTTCACCTCCTTCTGCATCCCTTGCCCTTTCCTCTACTTCCTCTCTACCTCTCTACCTCTCTACCTTGCCTCCTCGCTTTCCCCTCTTCCCCCTCCCTTCTCCTTCCTTTTCCTCCTTTCCTCTCCCTTCCTATCCCTTTTTCCACCATTCGAGAACTCCTTACTTTCCTCGTCCCTTACCCCTCCCTTCCTCTCCCGTCTCCCTCACTTCCCCTCACTTCCCCCTCACTTCCCCTCACTTTTCCGTCACTTTCCCCTCACTTTCCTCTCACTTTCTTCTAACATTCCCCTCACTTTTCCCTCACTTCTCCCTGGCTTTCCCCTGACTTCCCCCTGACTTCTCCCTGACTTTCCCCTCACTTCTCCCCCGCATTTCTCCCACACTTCCTCTTCACTTCCCCCTCACTTCCACATCACTTACCTCTCACTTCCCCATTACTTCCCTCTCACTTTCCCCTCCCTTTCTCCTTCCCCTCAATTCCTCTTTTCCTCCCTCTCCCTCCCTGCAAATTTCAAGTCGCTAGCTTCATAAGCTAGATCTTTGTATAGAATGTTTCATCTCTAATTTCACCCCTCTAAATCCACTCCTGTTAAAATAAAATTATAAGGATATTTTTTATTTAAATAGAAGTATTCCAAAACAAAATTTCAAAACTGTAAGTTAAAAAATGAAGAAGATTCATACAATCGTTTTCATCCCTTTTCACACACTTAGGAATTTAATTTTAAAAACCCTTTCTTAGTACAACCTCTAGACATTTAGACAAACACACCCTCCAAATTTCAAGTCACTACGACCAGCAGTTAAGGCTGTGCGTTGTCTGTTAGTCAGTCAGTCAGTCAGGACAAAGCCTTATATAATATGTATGGGTGTATGGATGTATGGATTAGACGTATAGCCATCGGGGATAGCATACACGCTGCTAGGAATGCTAAAACGTGATAGGTCCACATAAAGCTGACCGTGCGAAAAACAGCTAATACTTAGATCCACACCCACAACTTTTAGTTGTGTCTGACCTTGGGCTTTATTAATTGTCATCGCGAAACATAGGCTCACTGGAAACTGGACTCATTTAAAACTAAACGGAAGATTGTTTAGAATGAGAAGAATCGGAAAAATAAAAACGCTATCAGATTCCGTAACCTGTTAAAGTCTCTGTTTCTATCAGGTTTCGTAGTAAATTAACAAATGTTTGACGTAGTTCTTTAAATTGGCATAACTTTTTTATTTATGAACCGATTGACATAAAACAAACTAAATGTTAAGTGAAGCTTACCACAATGTATTAGTGAAAACCACATCTAAATCGGATAAGCCGTTTCTGAGATTAGCGTGAACAAACGCACAGACAAACAGACAAACAGACAAACAGACATACAGACAAACAGACAAAAATTGTAACAATCATTGTTTTGGGTTCTATTTGCGTTGATAAAGGTCCCAATAATTTTTTTTCTCATATATCTTTCATGTACAGACAACGATCGGTTACATTTTTATTATATGTATAGATGATTATTGTAGTAAAAGTTTAATGTGAAGTGGATGCATATCATGATCATTACGAGTTCGTAAGGCATAATACATTTTATTAGGGTTCTTTTACCACCCATGCCCTGCATTGTCATGCTCACTAAAATGTCATTGCTTGTGGTGTCGTATTGGCCGGGTCATCACCTTCCCTCTAATATGGCGAGGGTGATGATAACTGGCCCGTGCGTCATGCTCGTGAACGGGTGCTACTTGGGATGACTGGTCAATCTTGGCATGGCTTACATTTAATATTCAATCCAGTATTACCTTGTCGTTCAATGTGACCAGGGGGTGCATTTACCAGTTTAATTAAAATACGTAGTCAAATTACCATACTAGTTGAAACTAAATAATTGAATTCCTTGTTTTCTTTCTTTAATCTTAGTATTATATTAATTAGTTAATTTGTAATAATTACTTTGTATGGTTCTTTGGTTGCGTTGAGTGTTTAAATTGTAACTCATTCAAATAACTGTAATTATCTGGCGATTGAAAAGAGTGGCGTGAGTTTCTTGCCAGTTCTTTTCACAGCTCTACCTCGTCAGCGAACTGGCTGTAGGTCAATTGGCTGACAAAATGTAATGTTGACTTTTCATAAGCATCATACTTTATGATCTCAATGAAATAAATGCTTTGACTTTGACTTTGACTTTGACTTTGGACTATAAAGTTAATGCTAGTATGTCTAGTCATGCGTTTGTTTCAAAGCTGTTTGAACACTTAATTTTTTTATTAGTATTGACAAGGATATTACAAAAGCAATACATAAATCAAAGCTAACAAACAGCTTTAGTAAATTAACAATAATGTTGTCTTTTAAGCAATAAATTTTCTCATTGATAAAGTACATTAATTCTATCGCAATTACAATTATGTTAATGATAGTTTTCATCGTATCAAATGCAATTCATCACTTAATTAAATCCATGAATGCTGAGCATTCATTTATCTACGTCTACGTGCATTTTTATATTTAACTTACTACCTAACTTACACAATTCGTTTTTTATCGCAAAAAATCACGACCCCCGAACACATTTGCATTGGAAGCACACCTATTCCTACCGTAAACAACTTCCAAGTATCTGGACTCCATGCTCACAACGAACGTCAATAAGGACACTGATGTGGCGCATAAAATTAATGTCGCGTGGCTAAAATGGTGGTCACTTACAGGAGTAATGTGTGACCCTTGCATTCAAATGTCCAAGATAAACTTCGGAAGTACTTACATATGATTCAAAAAATCACATTGATACTTGCCTGGATTCCAACCCACTACCTCGTGTTTGTGAATCGTGTGCTTTATCCACTGGGCCGTTTCGACTTTGATAGGAATGAAGGTAAAAGGAATTAAAGGATAGATTAACCTAGCGCAAATAAGAGAGGAGACCCGACCCCAAATATTAGGAAGAAGGTTGGATAAAGAATGTGTGTAATTTAGATGTAAAAGCTATATTAGTGTAAAGTATCCTTTCATTCGTTTTTGTGTGAAAGATTAAAAAACATCCACACATCCATCCATACAAACTTTGGCGACGGTTTCATTACTGATAGCGCAAGGCATAGAATGGCGAGTCTATTGTACCAGATTAGAAATGACTGCTCAAAACCCGCATCGCGTCAAACGTGTCAAATTTCACATCATTAGTGAACTACCCACTATTTCGTCAATATATTGTAGTGCATTTGAACCTTATACAAGTTATATAGAAATTTATGTAGAACATTTCAAAATGTATAGAGTCATACAGGAAAGCATATGTCATTATCTAAACTACTGAATAATGTATAACCTCGCCTTTCCTTTATTGTGTTAAATATATTCGTTTGTCTGCAAATCGTTGGGCACGATATATGAATACCAATAGAAATGCTTGAACATTAAGTAGATACCTAACGTAGTATCACGCGTTTTTCTATACAGTGGTAGTTTGAAATCTTTGATGCTCACGTTTCACCAGCGATGTTAGGTTCCATGTAACAGAGGTCGAGCCTGATGCCATGTATCGGACAAAATAAAGAAACTTTTACCACGTTTGGCTCTCTGATTGGATATGAGCTTGGAGCGGTCCAATCGGAGCACCAACCGTCATAAAAGTGTCGATCGCGTTAACGTCAAACAAACTTGCACTCGGCACGGGGCATCCAGAACTATCGAAGTTAAAAAGCTTGAAAATTTTACTTTCAGAGTAAATAAGTATGTAGGGCGCAGTTTTTTATTTTATTTGTAAAAGTATTTTAACCCTTTCATGGACACTACTGTAGACACAATAGATGTTTTATTGTCATCAAGGCCATATCCGTTTATTGTTCCAGAAAGCGTTAAGCTGTCCTTTTTGAGATAATTGCACAGTACAAAGCATGGTTATTAGAATCAAATTATAAACTATCATTAAAATATTTTAATTCTAAAGTAGATTCATTACTTTATGTAAGTTTATATGAATGAAATTGATTCACTTTGAAGTTTGTTTTTTATTCTTTTAAGTCCTGTCCTATCCTATAGATAGGCGCATTAAAAAGTTTGTAAAAATAAGATTTGCGCTACAAAGAATAATTCGGTCTAGAAAGAAGCCGTAACATAAAACCTCAGCCCAGCTTTGTGTTCACGGTTCAGAGGATGCAAGTGAACTCGTTTTCGCTTGTCAAGAATAGGAAGAAAACTCTTGTATTTATAACGGAGTTTTGCTATAATAGCTGGTGACCACTGTTATTTTTCTGGTTAAGAATTTTTAAATGTAATTTTTAAATAAATTATTCTGTCAAACGGACGAGGTATTCGATACTACATAAGCTACTTTATTGCTTGAAACCTACTTCTCTGGTTGCTTTATATATGTTTGCGCTTGTGTTTGCGCTAGATTTTGAACATGAAGGTACATTCTGTATTGCTATGTTTTCCTGTTGCAAAATTAATTCTTCATTTTTATACGTATTTTATACATATCTACTTTGTATGAAAAAAATAAGCATTATTATAAAGATTATAAAGACCAAGTTATAAAAGCAAAATATTTTTTTTTAAATAAAAATACTGTCATACATAACACATAGTTGGCCTCAATATTTACTAAGGTCGAACAGCAGAATATAGACGAAAATTTCATTGCCAAAAAAAATCTAGGCATGTTATCGTCAGCAAATTAATAATGAACAGAACGACCCTAAGTATAACTGATGAATCACATGACTAACCTAGAGAGACTAATTAATTTAGAAGTTTTAGAAGATTGAGATGAGCAGTTACTTAAAATGTATGCCTATGTCCATAATTACTATTGTTGCTACTATTTTAGACAGTAAAAATTTTTGTTTACGTGTCTAATGTGTGATTTTGCATACTGTGATTATATTATTATTCTGTCGATTTGACAAAAGTATAGATACCAACAAAATACCAATTAAAAGAAATTGTACTGATTAAGTATAACAAGTGCTATGACTGTTTATTATAAACACAAAAAAAATAATGACACTGATTTAAATGTGTATTATAGTTAATAATTAAAAAAAAAAATTAATACAAAATGAGTTGAATTTCGCAACATTTTCAAATATATTGTAACACTGATTTTATAAAGATGAATATTATTATTAATATTTGATTGTTGGATTAATAATTTTAAATTAGAGGAATTGCTAGTTTAAGTAAGTAGTATATTTTATGTATTACTAACTGTAAAAAGAAAAATTGCTGTATTATTTGTTTTATATAAAGTTGGTAATCTTAATTTTGTTTTATTAATTACTGTAAAAAATCATGTAAAGGTATTTCATTCAAACCATACTTGGGTGCGGTGGCACAAAACAAAATTAATTATTAAAAATATTTCGGGGACAAATGAAACTTTTACTTCCCATCTTCCCCCGATTATAAGTTCGGGGGAAGATGACACGAAAATTCCTATTTTCTCCCATTCGGGGGAAGACATGCGGGGGAAGATGGAAATAAACCCACAAAATAAGCAACAAATTTCTTGGCTAATCACATAATATAAATGAATGGCTAATTAAGGCGGTAAGAAGTTTGTCTGGAACTTATTCAAACAAATTTGCTTAGGTTACGCAAAATATCCCAACTGATTAGTGTCTCGCTTGATTTGGGAAGGAGAATTGGAATCACCGTAACTTTTTTGTTTATATTCAACTTCTGTGGCAAAGAAGCATATCTGAGAGCCTAGACAAGTGGCATATAGTTTAATTATATTTATAAAATAGATTAAAAAATGTATGGGATTGACATAAGCTAACGCCAACATTGTCGTTAGCTTATGTCAATCCCATACATTCATTCTGATGGTAAGTGATGATAGTAACGTATAAACATGATATTGTTTTCTAAATATTACGAAAGCAATACTAAGAAAACACAACCAAGACATTGACGACCATATAGAGAGAAAAGGAATGAGGAGGGAAAAGGGAATAAGAAGAGGACTGAAGGGCTAATTGGGCTCGCCGAACTTTATTGACAAGTTGTTCTATAAAAATACTTTTATTTCAATTTTTTTGCCAGTTCATTTTATTGCCCCAGATTAAAAATAAACGGAACATTTTCTTTCGGAAATATTACCTAGCTTTCATTTTGCATTGTTTGCTTTTAATAATTTTGTTACGCTTCATTGTATTGCTTACAAGTAAAAGCTTGTTATATTTTTATAGAAGATTGTGTTTTGGGTGTATATTGTAAGCGTGTTTTGTGGAATTGTAAGAGCGTTATGGTATGAACCTGTATGTACAGATACATAATGCAGTTGTGTAGGTAATAAATTATATTTTTTATATACTTTCAGGATTCATTAAAACGTTTTTGTTAAGTTATTTGATAGGTTAATAATAACAATACAATGTTATGTATCTTTTAAACCACAAACAAATATTTTTATATTTTATAATGTTATTTAGTGTACAAATATTGGAGAGTGCTTCGCGGTTGAACACTGGCTAATTTAAAATTAAAAACAACATTAGGAATTTCAAAATGCTTAATTAACTTCAAATTTGTCCGTGCAACTCATATTTTCCACCGTCTTCTCATAGGTATAATAATACCAGCCTGTTTACTGTCTCACTGCAGGGCAAATGCTTCTTCTCATATAGAGAAGGCATGAGCATTAAGCACCACGCTTGCTCAAGGCGGATTGCCAATTTCAGACTTATAAGTCCAGGTTTCGTCACGATGTTTTCCTTCACCTTCAGTCAGAAATGTCCAAGATAAACTTAAAAAAAATCATATCGGATTCGAACCCGTAGTGGGTTCAAATCCGGGCATCGTGTGATTCGTGTTTACGAAGCGGGTGCCTGAACCACTGCACCATTTCAACTTTCTCATAGATATTGTCAGCTAATAGCCATAGACAATTAAATTGGATGGCATTTTAAGGTTTAACTTGACATTTCTAATAACAGTCAGTTGATCGATTTATGAATGATTTAAAGTTTCATTCAGAATTAGTCCTTTACCAAAAATCGTTCAAACGTAAAATAGCACTAACTTCAGCAACTTTTATAAAGATTTTAACTAAAAGTAATTTTAACACTAATTACAATGCAAAACAATCTAATTAACCCAAATAACTATACTCAATGTTCTCTTTTGTACCAAAAAGCAAAAAAAATGGATTCGAATGACGACAGAAAAATTGGAGCAAGGGAAACTACCATGTTTTCGTTCTAGCAAAACCAAACTTTTTTAATAATACTCCATTATGCGAGTTTCGTAACACTTTCGATGCCATATCAGACCACTTCCGTCAGTTTAAAACTTTTCTGGACGATTTTGCGGTTACATTTTGTAGTGCTGTATTATTATTTTTGTCGAATTTAGATATTTTTATTATCGATAAATCACAATTCGCAAACTAAGTATAACAGTATGATTATTTTGGATCTAGATAGCACTGTGTAGGGGTTGTGTTGTTATTATATAATCACGCTCATGGTGATGAATACATACGCACGGCTTTGCGAATTACGTCTATGACGTATATACAATTTACAAAGTCCTTTTACAAAACAAAATATGGAAATCACAGAACATAAACAAAAATGAGCTAGCGATTTTTAAACTGACCCTTATCTTCAAGTTTGTTTTCTAATAAAGAAACAACAAGGAAAGAAAATCAAAAACAAATAATTTGCTATCGTTACGGTACGCAATCAAGAATTACAAAATAAACAAGATAAATTTTAAGATTTACAGCGAAAAAATAATGAGTAACAAAAGTAAGATGGTGTTTGATTAATAACACAACACTTGAATGAACTCGATAACCTCTGAAGAAACTCTCGTTAAGTTTCAATCGTTATTCTTTTATGAAATCTCGCGAACGCATTCAAATAATTTTTGTACCGATAAAGACCAAAACAGACTCTTACTTTATGTTAAGGGTGTATGAACGGGAGGATTTATCAGAATGTTATTATTGTCGGGACTATAATTTCATTAGTGATATAAACTATAATTATTATAATTAGGTACACGGACTTTTGTCATTCGTCTCGATTGAAGTACTAGAAAACTTTTTAGTTTTTGAAAATAAAGTCCAGGGTATTAGTAGGTCTGTTTGAAGTTTTCATATTTGTTTTGAGCACAATTTTAACATATTGATGTATTTTTTAATACTTAGGTAATTTTCTTTTAATTCTTTGTCCCCTTATACACCTACAGACTGAAAGTATTAGGAAAATCTTAACCATTCGACTGCCTGCGTGGTTCGGTGGCACTGTGTAGGGACTGCCACACATACGTTGCGGGTTCGGTTCCTGCTCAGTGCAAATATTTGTGTGCATGAACATGAATATTTGCATTGGTCTGGGTGTTTTTATGTATAATATGTATTTATTTACAAAAAATATTAAAGTAGAGTTAAGTATTTAAAGAACCCATAATAGAAGCAATAATTGCTTACTTTGGGGCTAGATGGCGTGGTGTAGCTGTTGTGATATTACTAAAACACCTAAAAACTGGGGTTTCTGAACTAAAAAGGGCAAACAAATTAACAATAATCACTCTTATAAAAAGCGTAGTTATTCTACCGCACTATAACTACTTCACACTAATCTAATAAAGTGTAATATGTTAACTTCGCCGTTGATACAAACATGAGACAAACATACCTTTTAAACAGAAGGTGAAACTTGAAATGTGCATGTAGTTATAGAAACTATAATAAAAAGTATAAAAAAGGGAAAAGTAGTGGTCCACTTTCATGTTATGTTTTAATCAAATAAAAATGCTACATTGCATAAATTATACTTATTAAAACTCAAAATTACTTGTCTATGTTAAAATTATTTGTCTTTCTTTGTTACGATCATCATCTACAGTAGGAATTTATCCACTGAAAATTATCTTTAATCTTAGCCAATAAATATTAACTGGATTTACTGCTTAACCTACATAGTGGTTCTATTACTTGTGTTCTAAGTCATGGTAAATTAGCTTTCTTGCAGTGAAGTTTATTATCTACGAATGTTTACTTAGTACTTAGTTTCTTATTGTTTTGGTTCGTGTCTTGATCATGAACATCGTAATGTGGCGAGGAAACTTACTTAACTTGTGGGAAATATAATATGTTTATGACAGGTTTTTTGACTATAGTGAGATATCGATAGTACCTTTGGAAGTTTATAGGTATTTCACATCACGACCATCTGAATACAACCTCATGTGAAAATGAAGAACCTGAATTATTCTTGTCTTGAAAAACCCAGAAATTTATTAGAAATAAAATGCCTTATTCAAGTTTGAAATGAAATAACACTGCTTTGCGTACTTACTTAAAAATCTGTAATTTTTGCACAAAATGCGCTGCAAATTTATAGCAGTAAACGTAGCAAACAAAAAACTAATTTCAGTTCAGATAATAGCCAGTAATGTAACCATTTGGGTTCCAACTTTAGTCATTTTGGTAAAAATGCAAATTTATGCTAAACGAAAATATTTTATTTTCTATAAGCCCTATATAAATACTATTTTATACTGGACGATGAAGTGTTAGATCGCAATTGGTTACAAAGCTCCAGTTTCGTACGCAGCCTTTATCGAAACGTGAGCCAACACAATCTAACATTACATGTCTTTTTTTTTTTAATATATCAAAGTGACTCTACCCCGCCTGATGGTAAGCAGTCAGTGGAATCCAGAAGTGGTGGCCACCATACCAAAAGCTATCGTCTTAAACTGCTGGTATGGTGGCCTCTACTATGGCGGCTGGGAATGGGGTTAGAGGAAGGGAATGAGGGAGGTGAGGAAAGAGGAAAGGGGGAAAATTGGGCCTCCGGCACTCTCACTCACCGAACGAAACGCAGTAGTAAGGATACTACTACTTTCAAGTCGATCTTCTATGAGAGGGTAGTACTTCCCCGGACGATCCGGCCCATTCATGCTTAAACCAGCGTGGATCTACTACCGTCTTAATGACCATTTGGTTGATCGACTGCGCTACTAAAATATATACGATCGCTACTTTGTATAATTTTGCTGGCTGATTCGTTAATTCCTAAAAAAAAAGACCGGCATTACCCATTTAAATAGCTAAGTACTTTAATTAACTTAAATTATTTGTATATATTCTCACTTAAAGTCGAAATGGCCCTGTGACGGCACCCGATTCGTAAACACGAGGTAGTGGGTTTGAATCCGGGCAAGTACCAATGTTATTTTTAAAATCATATGTACTTTCTAAGTTTATTTTGGACATTTCTGACTGACGGTGAAGGAAAACATCGCGAGGTAACCTGGACAAAAAAGTCTAAAATTGCCAATCCGCCTTGAGCAAGCGTGGTGATTAATGCTCATTCCTTTTCTATATGAGAATATGCCTTTGCCCTGCAGTGGGACAGTAAACAGGCTGGTATTATTATATACAATTACCAAAGGTCAGGACGCGCTGTCCTTTTCACACTTATCTAATTAAGGACAGACTGAAAGAGAGGCACTTTAGCAATGATATATTATTTGTCTGGGAATATTAAGTTTGTTAGTGGAACTGATATCAATTTGGGAATTATGGTGATTGTGCAGTAACAGTTAAGATATAATGTCATGGTTTAATCTCTTGTTGATCGATCGGTGTAGTGGTGTAATAACACTATGTATTAGGTAGTAATATATGTACTTACTTCAAAGTAAGTGATGACTGTAAACAAGGCTGCGAGTTTAAAACTGTGACTTTTAAAAAGTCATGTTTACTTTGATGTTTACCATGGATATTATTGACTTACGGTGAAAAACATTGTAAAGAATCTTATAAAAAATATATAGGTACGTCTGACATCGCCAATCTATTGAGCAAGCCTGGTAAACGGGTATCAGTGCTTATACCATCTATGTATCAGAGCCTTTATAGTGAGATTGCCATGATCCTTGTCCCGCATTAGATGGCTTTATTATATGGCAATAATTTAATAATATCTTTTTTATAAATTATAAATTATAAAGCATACTTATGACAATAAAGAATGATTAAATACTTTTAAAAGTATCTAGGTATTTGACATAAAAACTCAAACCGTTTATATATTTTTATTCAGTTTGAATTTCATAGGACGTAAAATTTCCGATGTTAATATTATCAGTGTCAACCTTTTAAAATTACGCAAAAAATTAATTACGGACTTTATGGTTTTGATACAAGTATTAAATTGAAACCCGAAATAGGCTTTATCCTAATTATACGCACCTTTATGACTACGTCGCGGAAATTAAAGCTCTTAAATGTGGTAAAGCCTCTGGTGTAGACAATATTTGCAATGAACAAATAAAAGAACTTGGACCAACTGCTATTTCGTGGTTATGGCAATTTTTCAACAATTGTCTAGAGTCATCTTTAATTCCCAGCCTTTGGCGAAAGTCTAAAATCATAGCTATACCGAAACCAGGCAAAACTACAGACGACCCCAAAAACTTTAGGCCAATAGCTCTCCTATGTCATACATACAAACTGTTCGAAAGATTGCTGTTAAGCCGCCTCACAGGTCTTATAGACCCAAAATTAATCCCAGAACAGGCTGGTTTCAAACCTGTGAAGTCGTGCTGTAATCAGACCCTTAAACTGGTTCAACACATCGAGGACGGGTTTGAGACTTGTAAGGTGACGGGTGCTGTGTTTGTGGATTTATCGGCGGCTTACGATACCGTCAACCTGAGGCGGCTGTTGTGGAAAGTGGACTCACTAACAAAAGATCACAAGTTTGTTCAAATTCTCCGAGAACTACTACACAACCGCCACTTCCAGGTTCACCTTCTGTCAGACAAAAGTCGCTGGAGGTCGCAGAAAAATGGTCTACCTCAGGGCAGTGTCCTTGCTCCACTACTCTTTAACATCTACACGAACGACCAACCATCTAGCCTGAACACCTCCCGTTTTATTTATGCTGATGACCTCGCCCTCACTTCCCAAGCTACTACCTTTGAGGAAGTCGAAGCTAACTTAACTGCAGCGCTAAACAACATAGCTCTTTACTATATCGCTAACTCTTTAAAGCCAAACGCGAATAAAACACAGTCCTCCGTGTTCCATCTTCGCAATAGAAAGGCAGGTCGTAAACTCAACATTGTCTGGTGCGGGGTCCCAATATTGCATAGTGACTACCCAAAGTATCTTGGTGTATTGCTGGATAGATCACTTACATTCCGGCGGCACTGTGAGACCATTAAGCAGAAAGTGCATGCCCGGAACAGTCTCCTACGTAAACTGGTCGCGACAAAATGGGGCGCTACGCCTAACGTTATGCGGACAACCGGACTTGCACTTTGTTTTTCTGCGGGTGAGTATGCGTGTCCCGTCTGGAGTCGCTCAGCGCACGCAAAGCTGGTGGATACGGCTTTGAATGAAACGTGCCGGATCATCACTGGATGTTTGAATCCGACCCCGGTATCGAAGCTGTATCCACTAGCAGGAATTGCTCCTCCAGCGGTTCGTAGAGCGGTGGCAAGTTCTATTGAGAAAACCAAAATGGAAAAAGAAAACCGACATCCGATGCACGCTTACACCCCGGTGCCGCAAAGGCTAAAAAGTCGCAACAGCTTCGCCAACCGTGTCCTCCCACTTACCGGTGAGAGGTCACAGGTCAGACTCAGGCTGTGGCGGGATGATGTTTCTGCTACTATACCGTTCGTCCCTCCATCGGAGAAACTCCCTCCTGGACATGAGCTGCCTTGGCCGACTTGGAAGTCCCTAAATAGACTTCGGACTCAGGTTGGACGGAGCAAAGATAATCTTGCCAGATGGGGATTCGTCGATGATATGAACCTAAGTTGTGTTTGCGGTGTCGTTCCACAAACGATGGTACACCTTATGTCATGTCCTGCGTGTCCAAACACCTGCACTCTGCAGGAATTGTTCGACGCTACAGATAACGCAATATCTGTAGCTGAGTTCTGGTCTGATAAAATTTAATTGCCATCGACACGCTAAAAAGAAGAAGACTACGTTCAACTTTGAGGACATAAAACGAGAAAATAACAGGCGGTAGGAGGACTGGGTCATCACCTATACTAAGCGTAGTTTCCAGAATAGAATATTATCTAATAATGGTATGTTGCTTAATTATCTCGATATAAACAGATATAAGTAAGTTTTGTGGTTACGTGGTCTGTGACGCCTAAAGCCATATTGTATATTTTTTTACGAAACTACGTAAATTTGTGCTTACATTGGGCGTGCTAAGAACTTAGCCTAACCTCTCAAGGTTTAATTGTCTGAAGTAGAATTGAGACTTATGGAAAAAAAGGTTAATTTGGAAAAACGTGAGTGTACTTAATCAAAGTATATTGTTTCCGTAATTCCAGGGGCTACTTAGTTCCCAGTGTTCGGGCTGATAATGATGATTGTGTTTGTTATTTTGTATATTATTATATTATATTATATTTGTATGTACTGCATACAAATATAATATAATATAAAGCCTTGTTTTGTTTCTTAGTGCGCGGATTATCTTTTTTCGAGAGATGATATATTTATGCGAGTACGTATCGTAAAATGCTGGTAGATGCTGACAAAACATAAATGAAACTTTAAAAATTAAAATTGAAAAATACTACTGCAATCATTTTTATGAAAAAGCGAAGTATTTCGTTTTAGGGTAAGTATGGTATCTATCTGTTTACGTCACTTTTAATATTAAACATAAAGATAAAGGAAAAGAAAGAAATTGGTTTTAATAAGCTAAGCCACGACAAGAGTGCTTTTTTATTTATTATTAGCAGACGATCCAGCGGCTATCCTGACTTAGGGAGTAGCCTACGATACTTAAGTTTAGAAAAACATTTATAACAATCATGTACTCGTATTGTGTCGGTACTTAGATGTTAAGCATAAAAAAGTTAGGTAAAGTTTGTTAGAAATTTCTTAAAAGTTTTTTACTGAAATTTAAACAGGAGAAATGTTTTGTTTACCCTATAAAAGACAGCAGCCATAGCAACAATCCTCGGGTAATCATAAATTTCTTCTAATCAGTAGAAATAAGGAATGTACCTAAAAAAATTTTTGGACAATTCTTGGACAGCAATTTTTTTACAGGATAACGACAGCTAGCAAAGCAGAAGCTTTTTTGTCGCTAACTACAAACTAACATCATAATTGTTGAATATAGACTTCGTCTAGGCGTCTTCATTTTAGCCTGTCCTAAACCACTATATCTGTTACCTGCCACTCTTACCAGTTCGTCAACCTTGTGGGCGACCTGCCCACCCTGCGTCTTTCAGTTCGTAATCGCCTCTCCAGTATTTTCTCTCCAATGACCATCTATTCTAATTGTCATTATCTATTCTAATTGTCATTCACCATCACTTCAGTACAGCGAAATCTCATAAACGATGGTTTTGCTAAAAGTTATTAAAACCATCGTTTATAAAATTTAGCACTAGCACCAGCACCGCACTAGCTTTCGATGCGGTTTACATCTGTGGTTACTGCTCTGCTCCCGTCGCCCGGAGCGTGATGTTACATAGCCTTCCTCAAAAACTGAGCTCTAAAATGCAAAAATATTTCAAAATCGGTTCAGCAGATCCAGAGATTACCCCCTACAATCTCACAAACTTTAACTCTTTTATATATTTTTATAATTATATTGTACACTTTATATTACAATATTGTATAAAGCAAAGCTGTGACATATGAAAACTGAATTGAATAAAGTTATGCAGTTATTTAATTAAGCAATATACAATTAAAAGCAATGGCGTCGTTAAGATTCCAGTAATAAAGTGAACTTTATCGACTGCGCCAGATGCCGCATAGTTATGAGTTTGAGTTATTACTACCTTCGTGATTTCATTAATACTGCAAATATCTACAGTTATTGGATTTAGATGCTTGAAGGTATTTTTTGATTGCACTAGGTAAACCATTACGATACTATCTCTACCATGTTATCAACTCGAATCAAATATTTCTATACAGGTTAGCAATTCGACAGAATCCAAAGTTTTCTACCCTATGGGAATCAAACCCACAATCTTGTACACAGCACTCATACGTACTTCCATTACATCAAGGTAAATTAAACAGCAAATGATTTCGGTTGTCGCTTCCTTCTCATCACCTTCACATATTTAATTCTCATAGACAAGAGTGCCAGAACATATCCCTCCGTTACGAGAATAAAACCGGCCTTACGTACATAATGATACTCATAAACAATTTTCTGCAGTACAAACTCTAACTTTTACTCACGTTTAGCAAAGAAGATGTAGTTCAGAGCATTCCCAGAATGCTCAATGCCATCAAAAACATATTGTAAAAAAACCAAGTCTCGCAACTCATGTCTTCTACCGTAAAAAGTTGTTAGATTAATGAAACACGAAGTCAGTTAATTGATTTAGGCCCTACTTTAGAGACCTTCTGTCTTAAGTCATTACGAAATTAACTAACTTAACAACATCTTAAAGTGACCATATAAATATTAAAAATCTTTTATGTTTTAAATAAATAGATTGACGTGCCCCCAGATAAAGACAAAAGAAAACATCTTAGCTCGCTTCAAGCTTTGTATTTACATATCGTTAGTGCCAAATGACAAGGAACTAAGTAACGTAAGCAGACGTACGGCTCATCTGTTTTATACTAGTAATGTTGGAGGGTAAAGTAGATTTTAAAATTAAGTGTATTGTTACATACAGTACTTTGCGTTTGAAAGGTTTTAGAATAAAGTATATTGTTACTAGCAAACAGAATGTGTTGTTATGTAATAATAATAATAATAATATTCTACCACATGCACACAGCGCCATTTAGCCCCAAATTAAGCAATTATATTTGCTTGTGTTATGGGTACTAAACAACTGATATACTACTTATATACTTTTTTTTTTTGTAAATACATACATATTATAGATAAATTACACCCAGACACAGAACAAACAATCATGCTCATCACACAAAGGTTTGTCCTGGGTGGGAATCGAACCCACGACCTCCGGCTTAGCAGTCAGGGTCACTAACCACTAGACCAACAGGCCAGTATGTGCATTGTATCTTAATATATTATAAGATGTTTAAACTGCTCGTATGTGGAATAGGAACGGAATGACTTCAATAGCTCTATCGTAAGTTGACGTGTGTTTTATTTTTTCAGTGACAGCATAAAATATTTAATTGGTAAGTTGATACCAAACGCGCTGGTAAATAAATTATACAAAAAGTAAAATTTAAATTTATAATTCATATGATTATTATGTTTGTTATTTTGTGTAATTCATTAATAAGGTTTATAGCGTTCTACTGAAAATATCTATATCAACTAGAACCTCATAAACTATTTTTTTATCAATCGGGAATGAGATCAATCGTAGTGCAATAAATAAATACTTCTTCTGTACCTATCTCTATCATGAAATAACGTGTGTATTACTATCATCCATCGACAGAGTAAAAGGAGAAAGTATTAACTGTATCTACCTCTAATATTTGCTATAAAAATTAAATATTACCATGTACAAATATTTTACGCTCTCATCGGAGGAAATAAAACGCTACCTCGTGGTAAAACTTAAAGTACTTAGTTTAATGTTTATTATAAAGCATGTGATAATGTTACAAAGAGATAGAGGTTTAATAAAGGGTTTAAAAACCTCTATTCCTAGAGGTTATTAAACAACTTGTCAAGCACTTCTATTTGACAAAGGAATTTTAAATGTATTTGGTTACACTAACAAACACTTGAAATGAATAAAAAGCAATTAATATCAAAGGGAGATGCCTATTCCTCAGTTTACTGTGGTTACCAACCCGTACACTAAGTGAAATGACCGTAGGAAATAGCTCCTTTTGGATAAAGCAATTTGATCCGCTATTGATCGAAAATCCCTTTAAAAATAACATAATAATGCTAAAATAGGCTGTAATTTGTGTCCATCTTGTATATTTGTGAAGTCGTCCGCTACACAAACCCTTTGTAAAAAGATAAAAGTAAAATGAAAAACTGTAATTTATCGAAGAATATTGTAACAAATTTTCTCTTTGTAATATTAGTGTGATTACGTAAACGAGACACGACCTCGTCTAGTTCGAATTTATAAAATGGTTCATTAGTATAGTCGTGTGGAAAGGTTCACGAATGTTTTTGCCTTTTGCCGAAACAATCTCCGAAATGGGAACGAAAATTATCATTGTTACCGCTAACCCTTTTTGCTAACAACCTGATTCGTTGATTGCTATAAACGAATCGAGAACAATAAGGATATTCATATTTATTGTTTTACCAGAAAGTGAATGTCGCTTACATAAATCAACATTATGATTGTAATGTAGATATTTAATTAACTACCTTCGGTAAACCAATGCCTAGATAGTCTAGACTTCTAAACTTTCGACTAGAAACAAGTATTTCTGGTTCTGATTTCAGAGTCGAACGTGCTGTTTTTGGTATTTAAATCATTATGTTTTTGGCAACACACGTTGATATTTCATTTGCTGCGCGGACAGCTACACCACCCGGCTGTGCTGGCGGAGCTGCGGCTATGCGTTCCCGACGGGTATGTGAGTGCGCGACGCCGCCCTAAAGGTGCGGTTAAACGGCCCGCTGTAACACGATCCGCACCGCGCTGCACCATCCGTGTAGGCGCTTGGCTTTCACTTACTACCATCGTACCATCTGTTTAGACGGCGCGTATTAATACAAGCCGAACCGAAGATGGCGCGCGCGCCTTTGATCCGTGTCGGAAAAACCGAGAAGTGATGGATCGTGCGAACTTTGCCGAGCCGCGCCGAGCGTAGTTGTTTAAACAGCGCGTGGCGCGCTGAAACACGAGCGGAGCCAGGCTCGGCTCGCGTGTTTGCGCGCCGTTTACTCGTACCTTTACACGTTTAACGTCCCAGCGCGCGGTGAGGACGAATCTACTCAAATTTGCTCCATTGTCGCGCGCCATACGACTTATTAATATTATTTCTATAGAAATTGATATTTTTCAATGTACCCTGTCAAAATTCAAGGATGTTGCACAAAAATGCATAGTATTGGATAAATAGGTATGTTTATTTAGTAACTAATTACTAAATAAATATACCTATTTATCCAATACTATGCATTTTTAACCTAAAATTTAAAACAATATAACTAATAATATTGTTTTAAATTTTAGGTTTTTTATGATATCGTATTGGATTTTTTATCTGTAATGATAATATTTATAATAATAATATTTCAACAACTACACACAACGCCATCTAGACCCAAAGTAAGCATATTATATGCTTGTGTTATGGGTTTCAGAATGCGGATATACATACTTAAATACTTTTTTTTTGTAAATACATACATATTATACATAGAAACACCCAGACCAATGCAAATAAACATGTTCATGCACACAAATATTTGCACTGAGCGGGAATCGAACCCGCGACCTCTGCGTGGCAGTCCATACACAGTACCACCGAACCACAGTAGCAGTCAATGATATTGTAAATACTTTTTCAATAAATAAATAAACAAATTTATATCGGCGTTCTTTTAAAATATGGTTACCTTATAAATGTCTAATTATCTTGCAAACATACTGAGACAAAAGCAGGTATAAGTAAACATACTAATTATTTTCGTACTTACGTATAATATATTTATTTGTACCTACAATAAACAATCTGTTTGCTAGATAGTAAACATTTACAATACCCTGTGGACGCTTGTGATCGTATAAGAAACGAAAACATTGTAATTATATTTCGTAGGGAAGTCTCCCTTGCGGCCACGGCGCTTACACAATAATACTAGCTATACATAAGACATAAGCAAGCAATCTATAGGTGTAAGCACCATAAACATCGTTTGACAAACAATTTAATGTAAAAATGTAATTAAAATTTCCATCCGTAAAAGTTTTATAATTAAATATCAGTAAAGGATGTTTTTAATGAAAAACGTTGGTGCTTAAACCGAAATACAAACACAATAACAATATTATCAGCCATTCAGCTCGTAACATAACAACATAAAATAAAAATGGGTCTTTAATTAGCATGAGCACAGATAAATTTTGGAACACCAACACATGATGATTTTCTGAACCATTCGCATTGACTCAATACTAAAATAGAATTATGGGTATGTTGCCGCCTGCCAGTGAAATTTAAATGTGCTATATATAACAAAGACTAGAAATCTGTACCTATGTATAATTTTATATTTAATTTTATTATTATAATACTTAAGACTGTTACGAAATACATATAACTCATTCTTGGCAGTTTGCGGACTATGTCCCTGTATTCTGAATGACGATGCGTAACTTTACGTATAACATATTTATTTATTTATTTATAGTTAATTAAAACGGTTAATTAAAACCAATTACAATAATTAACATATAGGTAAGAATCATTTTCTAACAACTTCACCTTAAATAATAACTAACGTAGCTGCTTACTATCTATGAACTTACATACATCCGTTGATATAAAAGTAAAACTCTAAAAATATTGATTTAATGTTATTAGGGATACTACATAAAGTACGTCACCTCATCAATATCTTCATACGCAAACAGTCATTTCTTATCCAAAAACTTATACGATATCGCAGTATCTACCGCATAAATGTGCCTACCAGTCCTTTTTCATGTTTCCAAATGTCTTATAAAAATATAATCCTAAGAGGGATGCGCATAAACTAAATGTTTACACACATAAAGCGACCTTTTCTATCCTCGATCGTGTTTGAATTCACATTATGCTAATATCGACATACTGCACTGTATTCTACTTGGAAACGGTTGCAATTTATGCAGATTTATTTTTGAAACTGACCGATATTGAATAGTAATAGCAAGAGATTCATGCGAGCCAGTAGTGATAAAAAAACTGTGTGTTCAGTCACAAAATTCTGTTTCCATTGGTAGTTATACTTTCATAAGAGATTTGGACTCGTGTAACTTATTACTTGATTTGTAAAAGATTAACACACTGTACTTTTAATACTGAAGCTTTATGCAGATACAGGAATTTGAGATAAAAATCATTACATTGAATACCATATTTGCTAACAGTAATTATCATTTCTTTCTTAAATGTTATCGTTATATTTTATTAGAATATAGTTCAATAAAATAATAATAAACCATTATCATTATTTTAGCTAAAAGACTTCCACCCCTAAACAAAGATCTTACGTAAACGATACGGTTTTAGTAATAAATATAACTTAGAAGTAATTTGTTAGGGAAAGAGAAGAGCGAAATGATGTTTATAATAATCTTCCTTACATTAAACGCACACAGAAGTTATAAACCCACCAATATTTATTATAGAATTAACCGAAAGAAAATATTTATTATGATTTTAGTAAATTGCTTTAAAAACTGTCAAAATAACTCAATTTCATAAAATAATACCTTCTTTACAATAGAAATTGTAGCTTGTACCCAATTTAATTAAATAAAATCATAGTCAAATTAAGTTTTTTGTTGTGACTGTCACAACAAAAACTTAATTTTAGTTTTAAATGAAAAAGATAATTTATCACTATGTTGCCACGTGTTACAGATTCACTATGTTGCCACGTGTTACAGATTTATATAAGGCTATCATACCATGAAACTATCTTTAATATACTTTTATGACGAGAACCGGGACGTAAAGCAGCTCCTCGTATGGATCTACTTACATAAAATACACAGTGAATATTTTAAGATGAATTTGCACTAGATGAAAGAAAATTAGCTTTTGCACAAGCAAAGGCTACCTAGACAGCAAATAAAAGACTCAGTAAAATTGTTTTTTAATCCCCGACGCAGAAACGACGGGGTATTATAACTTTGACTGTGCGTGTGTGTGTGTGTGTGTGTCTGCCTGTGGCATCTTAGCTTCCGAACGGATAAACCGATTTTGACTTTGTATTATTTTGTTTGAAAAGTTAATTAGTTGAGTGTTCCTAGCTATGTTTGAAGAAAATCGGTCCAACATGGCCGGCGCCACAAAATGGCGGATTTTATATTTTTTCACAACTCCCATAATATGGCTATCAAATGATATAGATATGTCGGAGGTTTTTTCAATTTTCAATTGTAAATAGTGTATGTCTTTTATTTACTGTTTAGATATAGTTATAGTACCTAGAGTATGTCAAAGTTAGTTACATTGATTTGTATTTACCACAGCTTCCTTGATTTATATTCATCTCAGCACAAAATTCTCACCTTTTGCTTACTTCTCTTTCAACTATAATCTTATAAAACACTGGAAATGCAGGCACTGTCAGAAGATCCTTTGTTCGTTTCCTTTTCATATCTACGTGTTGGCATTCGTCCAACATAAGGTAACAGATACGAATCCACTACAGTTGGCTAGTTTTTTGCGTATATTTAATTATACTTCAGGTTTAATATGTCTTTAGAAAAAAAAAACCATCGGTATTCGAGCTAGCCACGCTACCTTTCCCATGGGTGTCGTAAAAAACAACTAAGGGTCGTGACCCTTAAATCGTTTTATAAACCTAGTTTATCGACTAGTTTATTTTTTGCCTGCAATCTATTGAGTTTTTCAATACTGTGTGAAGTCAATGGAAATTGATATTTTTAAATTAATAACCATTTAATAATTTTCATAATCAGTGAAGAGTTCCATCTGTGAAAAATGTTAACCAATATGAACACTAAACATCAATTCATGAAGATAATCTGATCGTAGTAATGTTTTAAGGACTTATAATTTACTTACATTCATATATTATTATTGGCATTAAATACAATAGACATATGACACAGCTCGCAGTTCACTTAATTAAGTGGGATTGGGCTAATGGTGGACAAAAATCTGCAGTAGCGAACTGCAGCTGCGAATCTGCAGAACCCTCATATCCATCAGTGAACATACCTATTGCATGATTGAGAACGATAGCGATGTTTAATTTTGAACTGAGTTTAAGTTTAAGGTCAAAAAGATACACTCGTACTGCAATGAATCTCTTTAGACTGATGAACAGACGTTAGGTGACTTGCATAATCTACGATTTGAATATTCGACCAAAATGATCTCAACAGTTATACAATCAACCATCATTAGTTAGACTGATAAGATAAAAGTCTCAATGTAATAAGAGAAAGAAAGAAACTATGAATTGGTAGTCGAACTACTATGAATTGCAAATATCGTATGTTTCTATTTGTCTCACGGACAAAAAGTTTCACACAGCCAGGATTAATAATTACACAAATTATGTTCAAAACATTTATTATTTTTTGCTTTCAATTGTTGTATGTTTCTATTTGTCTCACGGACAAAAAGTTTCACACAGCCAGGATTAATAATTACACAAATTATGTTCAAAACATTTATTATTTTTTGCTTTCAATTGTTGACACAAAACTAATTCTTGCTATACTTCTGTAAAGCAATAAACAATTATAAATTACGAGCAACATCAAATTAAAATATATTTGGTTATGACAGATATCAATTATAGAATATTCAATTAATTTAATAACTTAAATATAAAATTTATAAACATTGAACGTGAAACATAATAATTCTTCAAGATTTTGGTCGGCAATTTCAACTCAGAGTAGGTAAATAGAGTTTATAAAATTACAATTAGTTTTATACAAATTTGATAATTCCTATCATATCTTATGCATCTTACTTATTAGAAATTGAGACGCTTAAGGCACAGCAAAATTACATCTAACTATAATATACAACTATATAGACACTCTCGGTAACAATCTTGTATTCTATTTCGCAAATTGTGATATGTACAAAAATATTTATTTCATCTTTATTAACTAGCATTATTCTTACTTTATAAAATAAAACAATTTGGGTGTAAACTGTAAACTTAATTAAATGCATTGTGATGAAATTAATAAATTACACAGAATTACGGAAATAATAATTAAACACATTTAACCTTTTATAAAAAACTACACGAAACGAAACACCGAATAGAAATACGTCTTTTGAAGTCCACAATTGTATTGGCACAATTTCACTATATTTTAGTCTCTGTGTCTGTTTACATCGGTTCCACTTCTAGAACCGATATTCTTCAAATCAGGCACGCGAGTTGTCTCTTCGCTGCCTCTCCAACTGCTTTCTGTGACTGTGACGTTTTCTCGCTATTATTGCAATTAATATCACAACGACAGCTAGTGCTACGGCTATACCTATCCACCAATAAACATTATATGAAGCTTCTTTTGTGTTAGTTTCTTCATTTTGGTCCCCAGCCGCAACTGGATTCTTAATCTCCAGAACTCCTACAGTAGACGTTTCTACTCCAAATTTGGAGTTAGATTCTTCACCAGTATCGATTACATTGTCGTCGATATCTTCAGGCGTTTCATTTTGTTTATTCGGTTCTTGATTTTCAGATGACATTGAGATTTCATTTTCATCAGGCATGGGTTCATTGATGACAGGTTCTACGTAATCATCAGAATATTCGGTTTCTGTTGATGGTTCCAATTGGTTGTCTAAGTATTCATCCAAAAATTTATAATAATCTGTGAATCCTGTATATTCCAGTCCATATTCACGTTTAGCCAGAAGATCGCTGACCATTTCTGGCCAGACGGTTCCATAGCCTTGCATCATTGCGTCTCTGTAAAAAATTACAAAACAATTATATCGTTATCGTTAAGAGTTTATTTTGTATTGTAATGTAGTTCACAATGTGTGCGATATAGTAAAAATGTTTGTTTGTTTCATTTCTTTAAAAATAACAATACTTACATTAATCGGTCGTTGTTTTCAGCTATGTGTTTTACTAAATCAGATTCATCCGACATCAATTCTTCAGCAAATGATTGATAAACCTGATACTTCAAAATTAGGCCCATGAATTTACTGAAACACAAAAAACGTGTTTATCAAACTGTTCCCTATATAAGCTGCGGTTTGATGTTAAACTTGTATGTCAAGTCTATTGCAGTTTTGGTTACTCACCCAATAAAAGGCTTATTGAAAACAATGTAGGGGTCTCCAAGGAAATCAACATCTGACGCCTCTATAAAAGAAAAATTTTTACGGAAGTCACTCCAACTAGTCGGTATTTTAGCGTATGGGATAGCACCTTTCAATACTTTTATTCTCCATTCATCAGCAGCTAAGTAGAAGTTTAGTCTGCAAATAAAATTTAATATCAAACATTGCATCAATTATTACCAACGTTCAAATTAAAATAAAACTTACTTGGGTAAATCTCTCAAAGCCATTATAAGTTGCAAAACTAAACGATGATGGTTTGGATTGTAGTTGAAAATTTCCAACGGAAAAAGTCCAGCTTTATTTAGAGCGTGTGGGTCCAGTGCAAGTAAAGATACAAAACCAGGTATGGCTTCGTACACAGCTGAAACAAACAAAGCTATGAGTTTCAAAGTTTTCAAAGAAAGTTGGAAGAGGAGACGACGACTTACCGGAATAGCGGGAAGCTTCTCTCAAAATATAAGTGTTATTGCTGTGCAAATTAATAGTTTGTTTGTAAACAATCTTCATAACAGCTTCGTGAGCCTCTATATAGTTTACTATGCTGACATCTTTACACGTTATAGCTCGGATTTTGTTGGGTTTGCACCAATCTACTAATGTAGGAGGACAAGTGCTGTTAAAAATAGAATCTGTCAAAATTTCTTGCTCTGCATCTCCTAAGTTTAATGCTTTGATGAGCTTAGCTGCTTGTTTAAAAGCTTCTGCTCCACCTAAGTCCTGTAAAATAAACATTTTATGAAATTAAAGCCATTACTAAAATTAATATAACCTAAATTTTAATATCACTAATAGTAGTGGTTAGTACCTTTAACTGAAGATTAGCATGTATTTTCTGATATATTCCTGAATGTTTTGGTAGTAAATTTTCTATTAGATTAGACCAGTCATCTCCGCTTAAAGATCCTGAAATTAAGTTAAACACATGAGTTGGCGGCAAAAAATATCTAACAGTGGAAGGGTAGCAGCATCTCGATCACAAATCCGCCTGCCAAGCGTGGCTGTTATGACAAAATTATAAAATATTTTAATAAATTGCGAATTTAAAATTTCGCTTACATTAAAGGACCATTGAAAATTTAAACAGTTAATAATTAATAATAACCTTTTCGAAGAACAAACAATTAAATTATCTGTATAAATATAATAACATAATAAAATTATTATAATACAAACAAAAAGTATCGATGTTGACGGAAATTTCAGTTATGATCTAATTATCTCCGTTACGTAACTACCAGGAAAAGATTTTTGTATATATAAACCTAATATTATTTTCGATATTGTTCCGTAGTGAATCATACAATTCATTTCCATTTGTATAAAAACAAACCGAGTGAAATTGCGTACTGTACCGCGTTCAACTATTTCCTTTGTTTACCCACTGCATAACTTTTTTAGTTTTAATTTTAACTTCTGTAATTTAACACAGACATTTATAATGTGGTTTTATAAATACCACTTAGATGGAAAAGCTGACGGTTTATTAAAGCGCCTGCAAGTAACAAAGCTATTAAACGTTGGCAATAGTAGAGGAATAAATAATGTCCATTATCAGTAATATCGATGACAATACTTGAGCCTTTCAGTAGCTATTGTGAGTATTTGCACATAATGACGGTTTACAGTATACTGTAAAGTTTCAGTCTAATACGACTTTGTCGTATACAACGTGCAGCATTTTAATTTAAAGTTCATATTATTTATCTTTTTATTTTAAAGTTCATATTATTCATTATTTTAATTTAAAGATCATATTATTATGAGTTTTCTAACAAATACCTACACAGACGTTAAATTATTGTGAAAACAATATTCAATATTTTAAATTATTGCCTCAGTGCAGGACAACCTCTTCTTATACAAAGAAGGTATTAATGACCTACCTCACAATAAGTTACTCATAGAAGATCATATTTGACTGATATTATAATAAATAAGCTTTTAAATAGTTGACTAAACTTAAAACTTAATTAATAAACTATCCTTATTTCTTTTAGTAGCATTATGTTCTGTACTTAAAATGAGCATAACACTTAATAATAAGAGTTACTTACTGAACAAATGCACAGGAAGAGGCTTGCCGACTGCTTCAGAGCCCTTAAGCCTGAGTGCTATGTACTTGTGAAGCTTCATGTACAAAGGTTTCACATTTTCCCACAACTCTCTAGCTTTTAAGATGGCGCCTTCATACTCGCCTAGAGCGTCCCAGTATTCTTCTACGGAGTTGTAATCTGTAGACAATTTTAAATAATGTTATCCTTATTTTTAGGTTTTTTATTGAGGTATGGAATCCTAAAGAAACGGTTACCCATCCATAAATTGACCGCAGTAAAAGCGCTTAGCTTCGGTTCAAATGCATTGATCCGCTATAAAGCTACGGACGATAAACGAATATTATCATTTCAAATATCCGGACAAATAGCGGACAGTAAATAGATATGGGATAATGAAGAAGAAATACGAGTCACCATGTCGGAACAGTTGTGAAAGGTTTACTTATTTTCAGATAAATTATTTATGTTGTAGTGCTGCGGGTTATGAACTTGCACACGCTGATGAAAATGACGTCATCTCAAGAAAATGTTGTTGTAATGTTGTAATGTTGTAGGTGGCTGGATCGTGGGCCTGATGCAGAAGGCTGTGCTCCTTGATACGGCCCGCATTGTGAGGCGGTTCATATCTCTGGAGCCCTAAACACCGGTAGCTTGGTCCCTGTACCCGATATCGGTAGGTCTCCATATTTTTATATTTTTAAATGTATATTTCTATTATTTTTTATATATATTTAAAAATGTAATTTTGTGTGTATATAATTAAATAAAGAGAATAATAATAATATTCTACCACATTCACACCGCGCCATTTAGCACCAAATTAAATAACTATATTAATAACTACAACTATAACTATACTAATACTACATTAATTTAAATAACTCAACGATGAATTTTACATCACCGGTCTGCAATATGGAACCACACTTGATTTTATGTCTAGACTATCGTAGAGACGAGACGACGTAACGACTAAAGGAATACTAGAAACCGGACGGCTGCGTTATCCGCATACTAAATTTTGCCTTACTGCGGTCGTCAACCAACTCGTCAAACGCAGGACTATCAAAAGAAACAACGTCTCAGATAGTGGTAATATTACCACTGCAGAAAAGTAAATAGCCGTATAGGGTTGGTTGTAGCTATCGCTCAGATCTATCGACATAGGTCGATAGATCTGAGCGTTTTATGGATTCTGCCCACTACAACGTATCATACTATCGTAATAAGAACGTGTCAGGCACAAATATATTCTTTGTATTGAAAAGTATGAGACCACTAGACCAGTACCGTAGCGTACCATGCACGGATAGCTTATAATTGTTGGTCAGAATATCAGGCAGCGCTCTAGTGGGTGTATAGTAGTGCGTATCGTGTTGCTTGCCGATCCGGATACGTTCGTAGCACGGTCATGGTATGGTACAGTATAGTGAGCAAACTCCTTAAAGAGAACTCTACTAAACACAATCCGTGAATTGTGAGGTCTTTCTTAGCTTCGTATGGACAGCATACCATCTTCACCGGTCGCATACCGTCTTCACCGGTCGCATACCGTTTTCACCGGTCGCATACCGTCTTCAATATTAAGAATATTATTTTTTATATTGGATTGTTTTTTTACATTAAATATTATAAGTTAGAGAAAAAAACCCACGCTTATAACCAACCCAATAATAAAATTATTTTATCTACAATTTCAGTTGACCGTAACGAAATAATTAGTTTTGAATATTTTTCTATTCAAACTTTATCATTAAACTCTTAACAAATTTCTGCTTTACGAACTTCACGGTTATAAAGTTTTAAATAGAAAATTTTATCCACTGTGTACTGACAAATTGTAAATGAGTTATATTGTACGCTCCAGTAAAATTTTAGTTCAATATTAATTAAACATTATGATTAAAGATTGCCCAAATCGGAATTAGTAATAACGTAATTTAATTATGATTTACAAACAAGGTTTCGTTAAAATCACGAGAAAGATTAGGTTCTTACGTTTTAGTATCTTGTTTTACGATATAATTATAAACACTTTTAGAATTACTCTCAAATTTACTATTCAATAATTTCATAATAACATATTTTCGGCTATTACAAAATGTATATTAAAATCATTATGTAGGTAATTTAGTTGAAATTTGAAACTGTTCTCTCGAAATATAATTTCATAATTAAAATTATGTGTTATTTGAACAAGGCTGAAAACGTATGAGTACAAAATGAGAATGTAAATCATACAAAGTATTTCTTCAAAGTAGTGTCAGGCGAGGTTCACATTAAAACCTTACGGCTCGTCGTCGATCCACAGATGATCCAACAATAAATTTTATTTTGTTTATTTGATCTTTTGTTTCTGCAAACATAGCGTTCAAAGTGTTACCAATATGTCATTGTGCAGCCAATATCATTACATCAAACAAATTGTGCTCACAGTATCATCGTCATGTCAGCCGAAAGACTTCCATTGCTGGACATAGGCCTACCCAACAATTGCAACCTTAGCCAACCTTACACATATATCAGTTGCCCGCCACCCTTAATTGTGCTCTATTTAACTTGTATTTTTACACTGATTATATCAAACATATATTTGCCACAATGCAGGGTTTACAATTATTTAATTATAATTACATTGAGTTTCGAATTAATTAATGTATATTGTAATTTATAGTACGTGATATTTCATGTGTTACGTGATACGACATATCTCTACAATTTATTGTTTTCATTCGAACATTATTATCATATTGTAATCCTTTAAAATTTAACACGTTATAGGTATTCCTTACCTGCAAGTTTTAAAAGATAAGTCGAACCCCCAAATATGAAAATTACTAAACGCACTATTTATGTTAGTATACACCGAATTAACAACAGAATGTCTTTTATGTCTAAGCTAAAGTGACGTTTGATTGTGTCGTGAGAAACTTAATGCTATTTCAGTTCTTTTAGTTGGATAAAGCTCAATCACAATATGTATGCAAATTTAATGACATTAATGACATACACACGGGACAAAACTTTATGTGCACTAAACTACGCGTAGGTATATGTGACATTTGCCGGAGAAAATTAGCGGCAATAAGAAACTGAACCGCATGGTGTTTGATCGTTAATAGAAATACCTCCGTTATACAGGCATATCAAATAAGAGAGTTTTTGTTAAAAGGTTTTGTGGTGGAATCAACAACAGCTTTTAAAATACCATTCAAGAGGAAGAAATATTAATAGTTGTTGCCAAGTAAAACAATAACTAGGTACCTATAGATACCTATAGGTACCTAGTTATTAGACCGTATATATATATATAATATATATATATATATATATACGGTCGAATTGAGAAACCTCCTCCTTTTTTTGAAGTCAGTTAAAAAGAAAAGATTTGATTTTTTGTATGTCTGTATGTTTAACTAAAAATCTACGTTACCAATTTGAAAAATTCTATCACCTTTAAAAATCAATTAATTGAGCGGGTAACATAGACTGTATTTAATTACTTTTGTTTAACAATGTTACCCAGTAGGCAATTTTTAAAATTTCTAAATTTTAAACGCCGTCGTAATTCTGAATGATGATATGATATTTTCCATAAGAGTTCGTTATGAGATCGAATAAAACTTTTGATAACAAAGCGATTGCGAACCTTTAGCATATAATAATTTAAGGGTAATTAAAAAAGTACTTACCGTTCTGTTTAGATGCATTTCGAAGTAAAGGCAGTATATGTTCCAAGTAGTCTTTTATATCAGGCAAGTTCTTCTCCCATGAAAGTTTCATTCTTCTTAACGTATCTTCATCTTGTTGTCTTGCAAGGTTGTAGTGCAATTCTGTTCAACAAAAATAAAATAAAATTTGTAGGTAATTTTTATACAAAAGATTAGCTAAATTTAGTATCAAAATAACCAACAATTCTTTTTATTTTGTACCGTTTCAATATTAATCTTTCTAAATGTTACACAAATTTGGAAGCCTTTTTAAAAGGTTTGTTGGGTCTGATTACATACTTTGACGGTAATATATTTTTAAATTAGACTGTTTACTGAAGGTAATATACGTTAGTATTAAATTCTATATATTTTAAAAATTGATTTGATGTGTATAAATTAAACAAAAGGCTTGCTTTAAAGACATAGTTGACTGTACTTGTCTCTGTTGAATTCGCTTATTTGAATAAAAAAATTAATTCTCTGTACAGCTAAGATTAGTTTGTTTAAATTTTAGTAGGAAACGTAGGTGTATTACAAGGCGACTACAAGTAAATACAATTTATTCGAAAAAATATATAAATCCTTTCATATTTTTATATAGCTGAAAAATACTTTTACATACGTTCTGGATAAACAGCGTGAAACAATGTTTAAAAAAAAAAAGAAATATTTTTATACAATTTAATAAAGAGATTTTCTACAAGTAATATTATGATTACAAGTAATATTACTACAAGTAATATTTTTTCAAAGTTACGTTGGTTTTAATCCTTTGTTAAAACAGTGCCCTAGTTCCATGAATACTTTAAAACTAAGTATTACGGGTCATTAAACAAACAGAAACATAAATTCTATTTTAGCTTAGCGTATAGACTGTACTTATTTTATAAGCTTGGATTATTTTATAAACCTAAATTACAATTTAATTTAAATAATGTTCTAAATATTTGTAGAAAACAGGCTTCGTCCGCGTACACACTCGAAATATAGTAGTTATTCGATATAAAGGAAAAATAAGAAGATATAAGATATTTTTAAATGATGAAAAGTGGAATATATATATATATGATACTCTTTCAAAATTCCTATACAGAATATCACAATTCCGTTCATTTTCTTTTTTGCGAAACGAAGGAGAAATAGACGTCCGAGTTTGATAGATAATTGTTTTAGTACCACGCGTAAATCATTGAGTTTTTGGAATCTACTCTAATACATTTAATTATTGAATTTCTATCTTTATAATCAGAAATACAAACTATATAAAAACATGCACGAATACCTTTTATCGCTTATAAAAACTAATGGTAGACGAAAATGTATCTACTTAATCTAGCAAGTTATTATGTACTAACTTTACGCCGCGCAGAACCCTACACCTTACCTTTACATCTTTGGTGACTGCTCTACTCCCGTCGCCAGTAGCGTGATGTTCTATAGCCTATAACCTTTCTCAAAAACAGGACTATCAAACGCAAAAAGACTTATTCAAATTTGACTGGTAGTTCCAGAGATTAGTGCTTTCAAACAAATAAACTCTTCCTCTTTAAATATTAGTTTAGGATATAGATTGTAAAATGCCTTCTAATTGGAGCCTAGAGACACGTAATGCGGCAATGCGACATAGAAGCGTGCCTTTGGCCGCAGGGTATTTTCTGCTTCATCGCTCGGACGTGTACTTCACAAATGTACAACGATACGTATAAACACAAGTATAGTTTTTCTCTTGCACAAGAAACACGCTGTGTCCCTAAAGACTTGAAAAATAAAACTTTTCAGACTGAAACAAGTACCTATGGGCCTTGTAGTCATGGAATTTACTAAACTCAGTGCAGTGTTAGTCGAAAAATAAGCACATTTTAGCAGATTTTAGAACAGACACTACTGACTACTGCTTACCAACAGGCAAAGTGAATTAACTTTAATCGGCTAATACTCGTATAGCAAAAAAATAACAACACATGCGTAGAGATATATTATATAATTCTAGTTAATATATTAGTGCGTTCTAACAAACATACTCTGCCGCATTATATAATACTAGCTGCGCCCCACGGCTTCGCCCGCGCGTAAAATATGTTTTGTTGTTTCCCTCGGACCGATTTTCGGAATAAAAGTTAGCCTATGTCCGTCTCCGGCACCGAATCTATCTACATACCAATTTTCATCGAAATCGGTTCAGCCGTTTAAGCGCTAAGTGGTAACAAACACACACACACGCAACAAAAAAACTTTTGCATTAATAATATTAAATAACATAGACTGCCGTCTCTACAGATTCTCGTTTTATACAAAAAAAAAAAAAAATGTTTGAACAGTTTGACGTTGATATATTAATGAACTTTGTGATATATGATATGAAATCAAATGAGTGTAGATCATATTTCAAATATTTTCGTCAATTTATTTTCTTTTCCTTTTTTGTCACGTTTAGTAACGTTTATTTAAAGATTAAGATGAAAGAAGAATGTTTATTAATAAATAAAACTGGCAAGTGTGCCTGTGACTTGCGTGCCGAGACTGTCGTACTAACTCCTATAATTTACACAAGAAAATATTTATGCTACTTTCCCGATAATAACGAAGTGATACTATAAGAGTCCCCTTAGAGCGTTAGCAGCAAAAAATTGGTACCTACATAAGTTTGTTCATCTTTGCCTGTCAATTATAGTTTTAAGTAAAATTCAGTCAGAATGTTTTAGAGCATTTTTCGGTTCTTTTATAGCATTTGGAATCACATACAGTTTTATTAGTGTGCATACTCAAACAGAAAGACAGACCAACAAGTCGCAGTGGTACTAAGTAACATTCAAGTTTTCGAATCATTTTACAAAATTTAGTTTTACTATACCAAATTAGGCCGGAGTGTAACGACTATTAAACATACTACTGTAGGATGTGTCCTAAAGGGTAAGCTCTCTTAAAGAGATTAAAAAGAGTAGAATTTACATTAAGCCGTTTTAAATAATTTACGCTTTTCATAATGTCATAAAATATTTTATTTTTAATTTACGTTAAGTTATTTAAAGTCTCAAGCCGCAACTTCATTACTCGTTCTTAACTTTGCCATCATAATTTCATGCAAGCGTAATAACTTCGGTAATGTTTTTGCTATAAAAAGAAACATTTTGACTTCATAGACACATCTGTTATTAAAAGTTTTGTCAAAACTTAGGACATGACAATTTTATTTTTTATATTTTTATTATTATAATATACCTACCATTAAATTCATCAATGAGAAGAATATTTTATACTTGACGCTGGAATAAATAGCTGACACAATCGTCAGCTCAGTTGCCATAATAAAAGGAGAAGACGAAGTAGACAATTTTATTTCATGAAGACATTGGTTTTATCCCGATTTGTCTTTTACGTTGCCCTTCTCGTTCGTCTCCATTTATTTTTAAATTAATTGTCCTATTATTTTGTTATCTCAAACAAATGGATCCATTTGAATTGTTTAAAATTAATTGTGCTAGGGGGTCATCTAGGGATGATGTTTCGCAATTTTGTTTAGTTTTTGCTGTTAAGAGAAAAAATAAGTACCTATAGGAGTTGTTAATTTTTTTAATTTAAAACACCGAAGTAAAAGTCGTGATGTAATAAACACGGGAAATTACGATATTTGCTCCATATAAGTATGATTGGCTTTATTTTTTTTATTGCCTTAATTACCCCTTTCAAATGAAATCGACAATATTCTATTCTGGCTCTTTTACATTCATACAATATATACGATTAAAATAAGAAGAGAACCGCCTCTTTTCTCGTGTAACTACTTTAGTTCTTTCTTCATTATATATAAAATTAAACTTTTAATAAATACACTACTACAAACTCTTAATATAATAAAATAAATTCCTTACCTCTTAACGTGCAGTTGCTGTTAGTGCCACAATCGTAGTTAGTTGCGAATCTAATTCTGTTGAGTGCGTTGTCCCCGAACGTAACGAGCTGGAAAATAAATAGCTGTTAAGTATATTCAAATAATTTATTTAAAATTCTCTGAAATGAAAAGGAAAATATAATATTAATTGAGAGGCGAAAATTTAGACATAGATTGTCACAATACTGGATATTTAGATGGAGATTCATTTTGATTTGAATAACGTACAAACGTTATTCAAATCAAAATGAATCTCCATCTAAATATCAATGTAAGCATTAGGCCGTTGAACCACAACAGACAGCTCTGGCAAAGAGCGACGGAACGCGACAGCACGCGAGAGCGCACAGCGTGCTGTCGCATTCGGCCGCTCTTTTTCGCTCTAGTAGATGATTATAATAATAATAATAATATTCTACCACATTCACACAGCGCCATCTAGCCCAAATTAAGCAATTATACTTGCTTGTGTTATGGGTACTAAACAACTGATATACTACATATATACATTTTTTTTTGTAAATACATACATATTATAGATAAATTACACCCAGACACAGAACAAACAATCATGCTCATCACACAAAGGTTTGTCCTGGGTGGGAATCGAACCCACGACCGCCGGCTTAGCAGTCAGGGTCACTGACCACTAGACCAACAGGCCAGTCTAACTAATATAATAATATATAATAATAATAATGATTCATACAACATAAGAACGTTTGGATCCGTGCAGTCAAATAATATGGTTTATCTTGAAAAAAGTGCTTTACACGAACAAGAATGTGACTTAAAATATGTTTTATGTTCATATATAATTAGTCAATTAACTCTAATGGTATACATGACAGTTTCCTCATAATCTAATACAGTAATGTATAAAGGTAATCAGGCGAGCGCATTAATTAATCAAAGTAATTAGTGTAGTCATTTATAGGTATCTAAGTATGAAAAACATATTGGAAACGATTTAATAAGAAACTGATAGAAATACTTTCTAATTAGGTAAGCAAATTGTATAAGTATTTGAAATAAATAAATCTAAAATAATTGCATATTCATATCTACATATATTTTTATATTAGTCGTACTAAGTCGGTTCAGTTAATAACTTGATTGGACTTTACTTTAACATTTCCAATGTTTGGCTGCATAAGGTTTTCTTTAAATATAAGCGACGTATCATCAACGAACATTCTAGAAGTAGAACATCAATAATGTAAATAAAAAAAAAAACCACTAAACTCTTATGTCACAATATATTCTGTTAAACGTTGTAGCAATATGCATTAATAGTAGAACAACGTTAATACTATAAACAAACCAATCAAAATCTAAATTATACCTAAAAGTTATTTATAAAAATACACACAAATATTAATACATAAATATTCTTGTATGCATATTTACCTATGCTCATATCAAAAACAATAAACTTTTATGCGACGTAAGTTTTCTTCCTAGCTTGCAATACCAGTATTTGCGGTGAGCAATATATTTTATGGAATATACCTTGAACGTCATAAATAAAGTCAAAGATTTATGTCCAATTACTTCAGCTATCTATCGTAATAAAAATAACTAAATGAATTTATTAGCCAAGGTGTGGCCGACTGTACCATATCGATAAGAATAAGAATAACGGCTAGGGGTTAGCGATTTTCTTTCTGATAGTACGTAGTATTTCATAGTAAATCTCTGTATCAAATTAGATTTTCCTGTACTAGTTATTATTGGTTTGCGGATAGCTACGAACTAGGCAATGACAGTGTACGCAAAAGAGATTCAGTTCGTGTTTAGTAACAGTTTGGCGTCACAAGTTCTTTCACATATAATTATGATTAAAAACATCAAAAATGACAGAAAATTATACAACTTCGTCCAAAATATAACAAAAGACAGAAAACTGTCAGCAGCATTGCCTGCTTATTAAATATCAACTTTCTGCGGCCATACAAGCGTGTTGATATGACCTCTCGATACACTCATTAGAGGGACCCGTATCCAGCAGTGAACGTCTTTAACGTAATGATATGATGGAACAATAAATGATATAATATTATCTTACCCTTATCCACTGCTCTGTATCTAAAAGCGTGTCCCCTGGCTGCAGTAGTAGCTTCACTTTGCGCCGGAGCACATTATCATCTGGTGCCAGAGCATGCGCCGTGAGCGCGCTCTTGATGTCTGTTGTTTGTTGACACACGAACATGCCGAACGATTTGTCTCGTTCCAACTGTTCATGAGAAACAATGATACAAGATAAAATAACGTTATTTGAGTTAGAAGTTTAGTGCCTAATTATAAAAGACATTTTAATGATAATAAAGACAATGTGTTTGGTCCGACAGACATTCGAAATGCTATTCTATCGGATTATGATAATGAAGGAATAATGAGTGTAGTTCTGTTTGTAAACAAACTTGTGTACTACTACAGAGCAGTTGACTAATCTCCATTAAGATTACCTAGCGTGATTCAATTTCATTCAGGTGGACATTATTACTATAGGGTCAGGGTTGATAACGCCATCATCCACTATCAATGTTTATATAACCTACTGAATAAAATATTATTTGGTAGGAAAAACTTAAACCTACTAACCTTTGTGGCTAATCCTTTGGTATTCCCAATGAGCTCATTCCACGCGGCATTCGCTCTCTGTTCACAGTGATCAACATAGTCGAGTTCAACAAGGTCTACTAATGAAACCAGCCATCTTCTATCGTCTGCAGCGCTCGAAGATGTGCCACATTGAAGAGGGGAGAGAAGAGCGTAGAAGCAGATGAAGAGTAAAGTGAATGTGGACTTCATTTTTGATCTGTGGAAGAAATTAACGTTGTTATTAAATCAAACTATTTAGCCACAGATAAATTCCGTATACAGGGAAACAGACACGCACAAATTATATCGCACAGAGCTAGCATAAGAACTCACTACGAACGCTAAAATTGGTGCATTTGAACCGAATTCTTGACCTTGAAAAAGGCAATCACAGCGCATCTTTTACGTCCTGCTCCTGCCCCTTATTTTTGCAAATTGCGAAAATTGTTTTCAAGGCAGGCATGCTTTTTCAAGCGTATGTATGTATGTGTATATAGAGGTATGTATGTATGTATTTATATGTGCATGTGGGCATGGATGCCTATTTCTTTGGCATGCTCTACAGTTTATATGGCTTGATGGATTATAACATATGAGGTGTCATTAGAATCGTATTGATTGATAAAATTTCAATGTAGTTTCAGCACGTAAAAAAACATGGGAATTTTTGAGTTTGTTTTATTCAGGCGGGCTTTTTACTTTTTAATAATATGTTTGCTTGTATAACAAATAAATGATAATGCCGTATCTATAGCTATGGGGTAATCTATGTATGTACTTACACTATTTTCATTGCAAAGTTAGTTAAGCGCCTTCAGATGGAAAGTAACAACAGACTGTCACTCTTGGACCTCAAAAGTGCTATAATAACTGTTGGCTACGACCCTGAGACTTCCAACTGTGATTGCGCTAGATCTGGTGGAAGATGACTTTGGGGACATAGGAAGTAGAAACAATAGAGTAACTTGCAATCTTCAATTGTCGTAATCATCATAAATTCTCCTGACTTCGAGTAAACCATCCCTAATTAGACCCTATCGCAAAATATTAGCTTTATAGGAGACTAGCTGCGCCCTGCGGCTTCACCCGTGCGCAAAATGGTATATATTTAATTAATGTAACTCGGAAACCAGATCGATTTTCTGAATAAAAATCCTATGTCCGTCTCCGGCACCGAATATATGTACATACCAACTTTCATTAAAATATGTTCAGGCGTTTAGGCATATATAATATTAATAGGATGATCGTGATTGTGTTTAGTCAGTGAGAAACTTTTTATTTTTATATGTATTAATTGACATTTATAAATAATACGTACGATTGTTTAATTATTATACGAAATTGACCAAAATTGCAGACAAAAGTATAATTTGGACAAAAAATACCTTTGTTCACCGACGAAACAGTGTGGGTTGAGTAGGTAATCAAATAAATTATGAATAATACGAATTATGATAAAATCTAAAACCGGCAAGAGGTTATAAAACTTGTACAAATCATTTACAGTACTTTATTTACCTTAAAAATATACATATTGAATATTTGGTTTATTTAAATTCCTATTTAGTGCTACACTCGTAAACTCCTTATCACCTTCATTAATTTAGTAGAAATGCTTAAATACGAAAACACTGAATCTCGGGCACAAATTTGTAATTTTAAACCGTATTTCGGTGCATTTGAATACTGCTTTTACATTCACCCTGTACACGAATAGGTCAGCATCCGCTAAAAATGACGTTAGAATACTTATACTATTAAATATAGAGATATTAAAGATTTTTTTAATATATAGCACCTTAACAGACAAGATAAGATAAGATAAGATCTTTATTTTGTAAAAAGACTGACATAAAAATGAAAAATTTTAGTGCACATTCTTTTATATAATCTACATTCCACCAAAATAATTTTACTGTGCTCACGAGTGACAGTGGAGTCTAGCACGAAGAGACTTTAGAGCACTTTTGAATCCAATTGAAATATATATTATTATTTTTTTTTTAACTTAATCTTTGAAATGCTTTTGATATTCGTTCGGGTCATAGGGCAAGATTCACAGACCGCACTTTGACTTTACTTTGATGCAAAGATCTACTTTGTACCAAAAATATGTTTCTTAGGCCCAGATTCACAATCGTGACTTTACTTTACAGCAAAGGCACCTTCGCAAAGTAAGCTTTGTATTGCCGAAGATTACTTTCAACTTCATATTCAAACATATTTTTGGTACAAAGTAGATCTTTGCATCAAAGTAAAGTCAAAGTGCGGTCTGTGAATCTTGCCCATAGTTACTTCGTTGCAGGCTTGGCCATCTGTACATAATTAATGTAAAGTAGTCTAAAGATATAGATGCCTTCTCGACGACTTTACAAAGGTTTTCCCCTCTTTTGTGAATATGTTCTCGTGCTTCACAATCTATATCAACAGTTGCAGTTGCATGAAGTCACAAACATTCGTGAGCAGCAAATTTATACTCAAAGATTGCACTATACGGGTTGTAATTACACTGAAAGCTCGCAGGATTCCCATGAGCATCGACTAATTTTACGTCGCTGACATAAACATGTGCATATTTCTCGCAACTACTAACATGATTAAGTTTCAGTATCATGCTGTTGAATATTAATATCTTGTAATTAATCTTGACTTACTCGTAAAATAGGATGAACGACGTTCTCTTAAAAGTTACTAGCTTTCTGCGGCACGGTTTCACACGCGTCTTTGCTTACTGCTCTGCTGCCGTTGCCAGTAGCGTGATGTTACGTAGCCTAGAACCTTTCTCAAAAACTGAGCTATCATTCGCAAAAAGACTTTTTCAAATCCGACTGGTAGTTCCAGAGATCAGTGCGTTCAAACAAACAAACTCTTCCACTTTATATAATAGTATAGATTCATATCTTAATTAAACTGAGAAAGTCTAAATGTATAATAGCTAGTGGCATAAAAAACACACGGAATCACAAATGGTCCATATATATGGAGAAAGTATCTACCCTAACAAAGCCTTCTATTACTTTATAGTCCGATCTTTCATTGCGATATAATCAGTCTAATAGACTGGTCTAATTAACTACGATCAATTGCATTAAAAGATATCATGCTATATCGACGTTGATGTATATGATTAGATTTCAATAAGGCGAAATCCCGTTAATGTTCTTCAAACAAACTTTCAATCTTAAAGCCGTTTTGAAAATCATTACCTTTTTTTACACACAAAGTTACCTAAATTAGAAGTTCGCACCCTATTGCCGGGCCATTAGAAGGAGATTTGATGGAGGGACCACTAATCTATATTGGATTCGCGCGGATTTGGTGAAATCCCTCTCTCTTTGAGAAAATTCGTTCTTTTATTGCAGGACAGACATCAAATATACGTTGAAGAAGCTCTTTTTGTATTTTTCGCAGGCAATTTTGTCATGAGTCATAAAATAAGTTTTACAGGTACTATTTTACTATGCTCTGACATATGTGTCACATAAAACAACACATATCGTGATTGCTACTGACTTTGCAACTTTTAACGTGATTGTACTCTGTTTGATGTCCTTTTTCAAAGTAATGGCTTTACATACAGCATATACAAATGTAAGATAATGTCTAAACTTGCGTATTTGTTATCCTATTATACATTGTCCGCACGAATTGTATTGCGATTTAAATGGGTTTATTCTCAATGTCGCGTCGTCACAAAACTTTATTGTTATTTTTTACAGAGCAAATATACTAAAAATCTATCTAACATTCGCGTGTTTCAAAAGAAAAGTGGTCAAAATAGTGATAAGGGAAACCACCTCTTCGCTTTGCCACTATATAGAAAAGAAAATGCAACTTTTAGCTAAAGATATATTCTATTGATGCCAATACAGAGCTTAGGATTATTCAAAAACCACTACCTACTACACCATTAACAGAAAGAAAACGCGGTCTAACTTAAAGTTCATGATGACTGTCGTCTATAGGATGGCATTCCTTTAACAGACTAAGAAAACTAAAGAATAAATCTAACTGTGCCCTACTTTAACAAAAATAAAATTTGTATTTGAAATGTTCGCAATTGATATTTAAATTTCGAAATCAAATTAACAATTTACCAATATTTCAATTTGTATCTAGCTCAAGAAATAAAAATGTATGTTGAGTTTAGTAAAACATTTACCTACAAGCGCAATGATGTCGACGCTTACCTTCATGAACTCATTATTCAACATGAAATTCGAACTTTTATTGAAGCAACTTGGGCAGTATCAATTATCTTAGTAATAACGAGAACCTTAAGCCTTAAATTAATGAGAAGACCCGCAAAATTCAAGATTTTTAAATCTAGCGCCATACTTTGTGAGCCATTCATCCTTTTTTCGCCTGAAAGAGTTACGATGATAAAAAAGAAAATTAAAGACCAGGCATTCATAAAGCGATTGTTGCTTTATTCAACTTCTTTTTGAGGAGATATTAAAACTACATTGAGGGAAAAGTGATGGTACAAAAGATTTTTATGCAAATTACGTCATGAGTTATTGTTGCAAACACCAAAAGTTCGACCTAAATTAAATAATTTTGCTGATTTTAGGTGGTCTGTGATAGAATTTATAGCTTTAAATTTATAGCGAGCGAGTACCGTGCTTCATAATCTATCATATTGATGTATTTGGTATAGCGATAATTATTTACCTTAGACAAACCTCAGCGAGATTTTTTGGATAAAATTAAGTGAACATTTTAAAAATAATTTAGAAATAAATAAATAATAATATACATTCCATTATCAACTTTAAATTTTGCAGTTTCATTTGATTTTTCACTCTTTATACATACTGGAGCCAGTTCTGTGTTGGACAATTCGCGTTCTTGTGACGATTTAAGAAAATAATTGTATGCATTAGATAATTATCTTGTGGGTAATTGGTAATAATTGGGGGGTACTTCGTAAAAAAGTATTGGTGTAAAATTTGCTAGTGATACCCACTTTACCTTTATTTTTCTTTTATTTTTGTGTTTCAATAATTTATGATGTGCGTATGTATTTTTTCTAAAATATCAGATAGCAATGTTTTAGTGCTTCCATTGTATTGTACTTACCTATTTGATCACTATAAAATGATATCTATTAGCAAACGTTGAATGTACTGCATACCGGACAAACCCTAGTGATTTTTGTTTTGCAAGTTTGTCAAAGATAGTGTTTATGTGATAATAAATATATTAAAAAAAAAAATAATAACTAGCAATCGCTAAGGAAAAACCAAGAGCAATAAGTACATGAAGTTTCTTACAACTAGGAATAAATTTTCATTATTCAGTACCATTTTTAGCAACAGAACAAAACGTCTTTAATGTCATTGACCTTCGTAAACTACGATTATAGTCTACATAACCAAAGAAAACAAAGCAGTAATTTACGAATGAAAATCAATTCTGCAAAACCAACACAGTCTTAATTCATGGGAAAGTTCCTTAACTTTCTTGGACAAACATTTGCTGTATAATAACTCAATTACCCGGACTCGTTCCCCTTGAATACCGGTGTCAAGTCGTGTGACCTATTACAACGAAATTTGCCTATTATAACACTATGTCAAGTTTGCAATGAAAGGCTCAATCAATTGAACGCAGCGGGTAACCGGGTGGATAGTGTGAATACCTACTGCTTGCCCATGTTAGTACAATGTTTCGGACTTGATGTCGGACAGATTAGTATCGGAGTTAATGACATTTTTATGATTTTGGGTTTGTCTATAATTAACAACTATATTTCATGAAATGCGGTAAAATTGTTGTATTGACTTAACACTGTCTTGGATTTTTATCCGTTCATTATTTAAAAATATGCGTTATTACAACACACGACAGGTTTGAAACAATATAATTAAAATGATTGTCCAAATTTGTCACGTTAGTGGACAAAAAACTAGTTATCTGAAGTTTTAGTGTTTTTGACAGTTTGAAGGAAGTTCTCTCAAAGATTGTTCTAGACGAGCATTAAGCTAGACTTCACGAGAATACTGATATAACTTGAATACTTCAAGAAAATGCGCCAAGTAGATGAAGATGTCGTGCATAATTTTGTAGTTTACCTCTGTAAACGTTTTTAAATTACTATGCACTTATTTATGGTTAATGCCATTTTTGTGAGCCACGATACAAATTTCAAAAAAAGTTTTGATATACCTATAAGAGATTCCTTTCTCATATAGTTAAAAATGGAATCCCTTAATATCCAATTACTAGTATATCGCAAATATAGCTATATAAAGCCTTTCCATAAAGCTAAACTTGCCTTAAACGAACTCATAAGTTTATACCAAAAGTGAAGCTCTGGAAGCATTCCAGTCACGTGTGACCTTCAATTACTTTCCTCACGGTTAACTGAGCTTGGGCGTTGTTGTATTAAGCCAAGGAGGTAATAGTCATTACTGAGAAAAACTTCAGTTTCAAATAGTGCGAGATTTTTCAGAATTGAAAATTGTGTGTGCTAAAGTATGATGCAGAAGTAATTGGCTTGTTTGTTTTAGTAGAAACTTAAAACTAAATGGAGTGGATCGCAAAAACAATGGCGAATTATTAAAATAATTTCCTCCGTTTGATTTGTTTTTTTTTTATCTAATTAATTTTGTTATTTTCTATGTATAATATGTATGTATTTACAAAAAGAAAAAGTACTAAGGTATGTATATACGCATTCTAGAACTCATAACACAAGCTATAATATATGCTTAATTGGATGACGTTGTGTGTAGTTGTTATGATGTTATTATAATTATTATTTATGCACCGACTGCATTAAGTCTCTGCATCACCCCAAAGTCGTCTGGTAGAAAATGCCTCAGGCATTAAGTCCGCACATATAACTGTATGCAGTTTCAATAAATAAATACATTTTTTAACAAAGCTTAATTCTTGTCCTTAAGCACATCTTTATTGGAGAAAGAGTCATTCGAACTACGTCTTTTCAAAAATGCTTGTCGTGTGATTATTGCCATAAAAATTATAAGTTTAAACTTTTAGAACTAAATCGCAATTCATAGTTTTATTTCTCTATTCCACTGAAAGTGCGAAAATGAAATTACGCCACGGCGGTCACCACAAAAACTGCTACACATTATGAACGAGGTTTATGTGTTAAAAGCTAAAAGGGTCAATTCTTTTTATTATCCAACCCTATTGTTTTACAAAGTGGGGGAAAGGGCTAGATAAGTTTATTCCGACTGCTATCTTGGAACCCTCAATTCTATAAAATACTTAATTAACTTAGTATAATAATTATAAGTCGTAAATAGTGGCCCAGTAGTGAAGGCACCCGCTTCGTAAACACGAGGTCGGGAGTACGAATCCGGGCAAGTACCAATGTGATCTTCCAAATCATAATATGTACTTTTCAAGTCTATCAGGACGTTTCTCACTGATAGTGAAAGAAAAACATCGTGAGGAAACCTGGAGTTCTCAGAAAGTGTGAAATCGTCAGTCCGCATTGAGCAAGCATGGCGATCAGTGCTCATAATCATATCAGTATGAGAAATGGCCTTACCCTGCAGTGAGATAAAAATGGGCCGATATGATGACTTAGTATAAAGTTCCATTATGATAATGAATTTTATAATATATGACAGTTGTATATAGCTGGTAACTACATTTAGTGTTAAGTTTTCAAACAGTAATAACTAAGATTAAATTGTCTGTACAAATATTAAGAGATTATCATTTGCATAACAAGAAAAGATTAGCTTTCCACATATTATAAGAGTAACACAACATGAGAGAATAAATTAAATGTTATTATTTAACACTTTTGCGCAATCTAGGGATCAATGCACAACTACTGCTTAGCCATTAAAGACATTACAATATTATTATTATATTAATTATAATAAAATAATCTTTATTGTAACTAAGACTCATAACAGCCAAAAGACTTCCACATAACTAAGACCGTAACGAAGTCTCGTTGTTAGTATCAAGTTTTCAATGTAAGAAAAATAAAATTTTCAAGGTTTTCTACGTCATATTACTCGTATTAGGTCCAAGCTCGGGGTTTGTCAGCGTGCCATGAAGCGTAGTATATTAGGTGTCAAATTAACGGACGGTATCAGAAACACGGAACTGTGCTCTGGACACAGATCGCTGATGTTGCTCATAAGATCGCAAAGCTTAAGTGGGATTGGGATGGCCATGTCTGCCGAATGAAATGATGAGTTGTGGGCCAAAATTACTACGATGTGGTGCCCTGAATAAGCGTGGCGGCAGACGAAGAAATAGATGGCGAGACGAATTGAACATAATAAATAAATCGTGGTCCACACTTGCTAAGGGTCGAGAAGAATGGAAGTCATGGAGAAAGGCCTTTGCTCAACAGTGGGATGGTTTTGGCTGACAGTGAATGTGTGAAGTGAAGTATTCTAAACTTATCTTATTTATTTATAACTAATACAAAAACATAGTACGTCACTGCAAACTCGATATCGTCCCTTTTCTAACGAATAAAAAGCGCTTGTCTGATACATCCCTTACTATCTTAATCAAGTCTAGCGTTCAGAGGTGTACTGAACTCTATTACCGTTCCATTATATTCTACGCTAAGAGTCTTTAAAAGTATTAACCTTATTACCATGATCATAAGGTTGTTAATAGTCTTTGGGAGGATTGTTCATGCTCTGGTTTTACTAAGAATATTTGCATGAACTAATTGTTCGCCGCGACAGATTAATTTCGTCAGGTGGTTGTAATTAACTTTTGAGAGTACAGCGACAAGTGAAAGATAAAATCAACTTTATTAATAAATGAGTGTTATAGTTTGGAATTAAATAATTTTAAGGTTGATTATCTAGGTGTAAGTTTTTTATTTTTTTTTTGTATACGTTTGCAAATTCTCACACGACGCAGAGTTTATTCGTTAGTAGAGAGTTAAATTTATAGAGTATTTAATGAAAAATGTGAAATTATATTACGCGAAGTATTTTTTTAATAAGTTTAGCGTAAATTGCACTACAAAATCTTTACAATCTTTGAACATAACATTGAGATATAAAAATGAAATAATTGCTTAAAGAAACGATCGACAAGTTGTTTAACATTAAATTACTGCAATTTCTCTTCACAATCTAATAACTATTTAGGTATATTACGCCCTTTGCCATAGACAAAACTCCAATATGAGTTTCAAGATACTTATATTTTTTTTTTTTATTTATTTACCATATAAACAGTTTTTACAGATTATACTTATACTAATAACATTAATAAACCTAGTAAGGTTTCTCTAAATGCTATTGTGATTCTTCGTCAACAATCACATACAAACAAAAAACTTAACAATAAACGGCAAAAATTCCATCCTAATGTGTATACAAGCCAAAAGAACATACTAAATCAATAATAATACACTCATAGATTCAACACATTACTAGTGAAAAAAGTTTTTAAGTTATTCCTAATGTTTACCATAGTTAAACTATTTCGTAGTTCTGAGGGTAGATTATTAATCAGTCGCGGCACAAGGTAACCAGTTGTTCGCTCACCGTAGACATTGTTTGCGCGTAGGGTATATAGTTTTTAATATAAATAGTTTATATAATTTTTATAAAAGGTGAGCACAATATTGGCAGTCAAATATACAATCTCACTGGTATAACAGTTATTTCCTATTTAAGTAGTCTTGTTATAGCTGCGATCTTTTATAGAATATGTATTCTGAAGTAGGTACTTATTCATAATTCCATAATCCCATAATTCCATAAATCCATAATTCCATAATCCATAATTCCATAATTCCATAATCCATAATTTCATGATTTCATAATTCCATAATTCCATTCTAATATTATAAATGCGAAAGTAACTCCGTCTGTTATGCTTTACAATACCTGAAACTAATAGCCGACTCTAAAGCAATAGTGGCAAAGTTTACCGAGCTCACTCATTTTGATTCAATATCACAAAACCTATTAGAAACATATTACTTCCCAAGCTGTTGAAGCGTTTAAGCCCCTGCTTCAAAGCTTAGGAATAACCATTTTGTTAGAGATAAAAGCTAGCTTTATCAAACAAACCTTAAAGCGCACTAAATTAAAGCCTTTGAGAACTTGTATCGAACATTGCTTCGAATCTAGTAACCCTACTAATATTATAAATGCGAAAGTTTGTGTGTGTGTGTGTATGTGTGTCAGCGCCTAAACGGCTGAACCGATTTTGATGAAAATTGGTATGTAGATAGATTCGGTGCCGGAGACGGACATAGGCTTATACTTTTTATCCCGAAAATCGGTCTGGTTCCCAAAGGGATACAACGAAACATATTCTACGCGCGGGGGAAGCCATGGGGTGCACCTAGTATCTACATAAATTTCAGCCATTTCAGTCTCAAAAATAAAACAAATTCTATAATAGTTAATAATAAATATTGAGTGCTTTATTCTATTATACCATTCATTCCATTATTATTGGGAGGATTATTTATCCTTTTATTACCATCTTCAAAAGACGGCCCAATACTTCAATGTTATTACTCTACTTGTATTTGGCTGAAACATGTCTTTGTTGTTGTCGTTAATATTATTTTTTTATTATATTAATTACATTTTATTGCTCTACGATTCTACAAGTATATAGGGTCTCTAATAGATAGCTGATGGTTCAGTATCGATTCAAATAAATAGGCGTTTTTCAAATGAAATGATACGGTTATAATGACTTGATTGTTTTCAATAACATGCCTTTACTTACATAATATGGGTAGTAGTAATATTATTTAAAATATCTCATTAGGAATTAATCTGGATGGCGGGTTGTAGCACAAACTTATAAATCGCGGACAAAAAGTACCTACATAAAAATTCAAGATTACAATGGATGTTTTACACAATTTTTTATTCCATCAGGACATCGAACTCACAAACACTAATAAATAGCGAGCTAATGACATGAACAAAAGCATTAATTGAATAAATATAATTATCAAATAATATTTGTTTCGTCCTATTATCTACACAGAAAGTTTCACCCGTTTTAATAACAAATAAACTAAAATCCAAAATTCAATTTCTAAGGTAAGCGATTCTCAAATTTCGTAGTATAGTCTATTTTAAATTTAATGGTATGTTCAAGTAGGGATTATTCACCGACGAACAGGTACAGTTCATTACGTAACGCTTTAGCAAGATTAATTGAATTGAAACTCGATAGCATTTGTTTACCTGCACAAGAATCAGCTGGCGATAAAAGGGTTTTTGGTGTTCGTTCCTCAATTTTGGGATAAATAATGAAAAGTTTTGTGAAAGCTTTTGTGTAGAATTAATTTGTGTAATAATCTGCCACTGCTATGAGTATTGTTGGATTACCAACACAATAGGTTTAGTCCAATTTAAAATAATAATATAGCTAAATAATTGTGTATAATTAATGTAATTTTTATGGTAATAATTACCATAAAAATTACACACATAATGGTAATAATTACCATAAAAATCACCAAATCAATATCAAGTGCATTAAAGTCGAACTTACTGCAATACAATCTAATCAGGTGGCATTAATGTGAGCAATTCTGACTAGCGCAGCGAATGGAAATACATATTCACTTATGAACAATATCCGGTCGAAATAGCACAATCCAGGAACAAAGAAAATATTTGGTATGGACGTTAATCGCTGTACCCTAATTCGGTTCAGCAATATTAATCGCGTAATAAGCCAACCGATTATCTGTGCAAGTTCTAAATCGAATTACAGTTTGGACTGTCGCGTCGGCCATATTAGAGATTTATCAACTTCCAAATGTTTGTGAGTTTAATTACTGAACTTTGCTGTTTTCATCAAACAGATAATCTGGGTTTTAGCGTCGTATGAAGCATATTTTTGAGTAGGTACTAATTTATACTAATATTATAAATACGAAAGTAACTCTGTCTGTCTACGCTTACGCTTTCAAGCCTAAACCACTGAATCGATTTTAATAAAATTTGGTATAGATATAGATTAGAGCTCTTGGAACAACATAGGCCTATGTATATATATATAACATAATCTTTATAGCAAAAAATGGCTTAAAGATACGATACTAGATAAAGAACTATTATTTCCCACAGTAAATAAAAAAACAAGTGATTTAAACAATAACTACGCTAAATTATAAATGGACATTATCTTTATTTATTTAATAATAATATTAACAGACATTATTTTCTTTCCAAAGTAAGCATTATGTTATAGCTTGTGTTATAGGTTCTATAATGAAAGTCATCCCATTTTTTTTACTAAAATATGACGCAAATACTAAAATACATAATATTATTTACGCTTTCCAATAAAGCCGAATGAATTTTACGGTCAGTTATTTTTAGTTCGGATAAAGTAAACAAACGAATTATGTGTGTAATTTTTATGGTAATAAATACTTATTACTTATTTACATTAAATATTTGAAAATCACACGATTTGTACACATAACTTAATACTTAATTGACATACGGGTCTAATAGTGTTAAAATTATTGCTTACATTGTTCGCCGTAAGTTCATGCTATACCTACAACAAAAATTTGTTGTATTTTCTCTTATAGGAATTGTAAATACAAATCACGATCTACATTTGAATAAACCTCTGGTAGAGCCAGAAAGAGAATAGAACAGAGGTTGTATTGATAAATTATATTAATTACTCTTCAGAATGCGTTTGCAAACTGTTACAAATCTAAATCAAAAGATGATTATAGTAGTCTAAAGTAAATGTAAAAATATCATAGATACTCATAGAAAATCGACTTAAGAGTAGTAGTATCCGTACTACTGCTTTTCGTTCGGTGAGTGAGAGCGCCGGAGGCCCAATTGCCCCCCTTTCCTCTTTCCTCACCTCCCTCATTTCCTTCCCCTAACCCCATTCCCAGCCGCCATAGTGGAGGCCACAATACCAGCAGTTTAAGACGATAGCTTTTGGTATAGTGGCCGCCACTTCTGGATTCCACTGACTGCTGCACATCAGGCGGGGTGGAGTCACTTTGGTAGGCTATAATATATATAAAAAAAAAAAAAAGTATTTAATAAATGCAAGAAATAACTTAAAGTAAATAAAACAAACCCAGTTTAGACAAAATTTAATCAGAACTTCAGTAAAAGGTTTACCCGAGTATAGTCAAAATGCTTTATGTCAAAATATTACTACGAAACTTTGTTTAACCAGTGCCGGTCGAACTTTCTAGGCTTTTCTCTCCAAGGATATTTTAACAAAATTGACGTTCCTTATTAAAGCTATTTAAAGGTTAGTACTTAAATTTTAGCTCACTGTGCACTGGTGAGGTGACCTAAATAAACTAACCGAGTTTGTTTAACGACAAGCTTAGAGGACCGAAGCTCGTTGTGCGTGTCAATTTATCTTCATAATCCTTCCAAGTATTCCGTAATGTTTGACAAAATGTAACTAACGAGTGAGAGGATTTTAACTGAAAACAGCGAGGCCTTTTATTAACTGTGGACTACGTAATGCCAGCTGTGTGAGTGTTGTTTGTGATTGCTTGATAAAACTTGTGATATTATTAGAAAGTATAATAATGATTTGCCGTAACTATGTCCTTGTAGTCTTGGTCTGAACTATGGATTTATCCTCTCTGTTCGTGTCGTCTAATGTAACTAAGGAGAATCTAGGCTTCTTTAGAACTCAAGTCAATACTTGGGCTCTAAATATAATCTTTTTGCAATCAACAACCCTTCTACCAAGCGCAGTAAGTTTTAATATCTCCCAATAGGCTGGTAGTAGTAAAAATGGAGTCTGCTGGCTATAGTAAGCTAATTTTACAACAGAGATCGCAATTCTTCAAACGTAAGGTAAGTCGACTTGAAGAAGGTCGACCTGCACTAATATCTAATGATCTAAATTATTCCCGAGGTTATTTTGTAACAACTTTTATACTTTTTATTTTGGTCCTGTTAATAGGTCTCGTTCAGGGATACGAGTAGATGTGTCAATAACAACCATCGTACAAAAATATTCTAATAAATTTTCTATGTCTTTGCGTTCTGAGGCCCTAGACAAGTGGCATTGATTTCTATTCTATTTAAAGAATAGATTCAAAATGTTTGAGATTGATCTATGTTAAAGCCATTGCTTATGTCAATTTTATACATTTTTTTATCTATTCTATGAATAGAATAGAAATCTATGCCACTTGTGTAGGGCTTGAGGTTACATAAAAATACAAAAGTACACTTATAAAGGATAGAGAAAACTTCGAAGTAGACGTGTCCGCCTATTCTACATCGGCCAGACACATCTACTTCGAAGTTTGCTTTATCCACGCCCTGAGGTTATTATTGTATAAAGTCGCGGTGTTCTACATTTCCAATCCGCCCTCGCTTCGCTTCGGTATCAAAAGTTTCATTCGATCTCACAACAAACTCTACGAAAAATATCACAGCAATAGTGTCGTATTGCATCATTTAGATTTACGAAGGAAAAAACTAAATTTACCTACTAACCTCCACGTTCCTAAAACGTGGAGACCTTACACTGTTACAAGATCACATGGCAAGCAACAATATAGTGAGGAAAATTATACACTGAAACATTTTCTGATATAACAGTTTTACGTTGTAACGTACGTTACACGTACGTATATTTTTTATGTTGTTTGTAAACAACGCTTGAAAGTCTATGAAATCTAGCACAAACTGGCGGTAAAACTTGTTAGAGTTTAGATTACTTTTAGAAAATTTTAAGTCTGTATCAAATGTTCGCATGTTCAAAGCCGGCTTAAAAGTATTATCAACTTATCAAATAACCTTGATTTAAAAATAATAGTGTGTTCTTTTTAAGTGAGCAAGTTTGCAAAGAACGACGATTTTAAACTACAATGACAGTGTCGTATTAGGACCACGCCATCGCCACTGTTACGTAAAAAGTTCGAGTTTCATGATAAAGTATAAATGATATTTATAAACGAATCACCGACAGAAGATGTCAACTAATTTGCCCATGACCAATTGCCGACTAGTAGAAGAGGTATACTGTTCCCAGTATAAACCCCCTTTTTTTAAACAGAAAATTACAATTTGGTACGAGTTACAATAAAAATAAAAAATATCGTAATAAAATCCCTTAAATTAATAAATTAATTAAAATGTGGTTTTAGCTTTAACATTGTATGGTAATATATCCACGTTTCCTTGTTTGTATAAAAGGTAGAGCGTCTGTACTATTAAGATAAATTATAACAGCTGTTATAATACAAAATCATCTGTTTGTTCTTATGTCTGCGTATTCAAACAATTCAAACTGTTATATAAATATTAAAATGTTTGACTTGCTTAATTAAATGTAGTTCTAAATAAAGCCCAAGTCTACAACCATACTGGTACCATTTCTCTTTGCATAATTATACGTGGGAGTAGATATTATAATACGTAGTAGTTTCTGTAGTAAATTCTGGTTTTCCTCTTACATATATAATATCAATAATATACTTAGACCGGTATGACATTATCATATATACATGATTTCATATCTGTCAAATTCTATGATCATAGTTCGACGACCCTCAAACTATGATCATAGATAATCACATATAGTTATTATACCGTCATATGTTCTTCATTTAAAAATGACTTACACATCTTTGATCATATTTCTATGATAGTCTAATAGCGGCCTTAGACGAAAAGTAGTAATATAGTAAAAGCTTCGGAGGCACAATTACCTACTCGGTTCTTTTTTGGCCTTCTCCCATCTTATTTGTGTCGAGTCTGAGCAGGCTTTTGTGAACTGTATGTTTGTAAAGTTACGACATTGACAGGACAATTAACATTTTATTGTTATTAAACCAAGGGCCGGCAATTACAAACGCGATATAATTAAGAAGGAAGAAATCATCAACATTCCTTCATTTATTAGGTCGTTAGGTTAAAAATATTATAACTACCAAGGTTGAGCTCAATGGATTTTGAACCAATTGACCTTGTAATCATAAGAGCTAGTGAAGCAATGAAGAATAATCATAGCAATGTTGATACGGATCATGTTGCAAATAAAGAAGCATGTCTGTTTATAAGAATGCGTTATCATTGAGATTTATGAAGGTAAAGAGCAGATGTTTCTTTTAATGATTTAGAAGGTTTAAGCTCTCGTATATTATGAAGTATCAAATTGTAAAATTTATTAGCCAATAAATATAATAAGTACTTAAGTTAAATTAAAATTAACAGCAAAATCATATTTTGATTATAAAAATCGACAATTTCAATGTTGACGGGAACTAGTTAACGCAGTAATTCCAAGTTTCAAACTGGTTCAATATTGAGAATTTATCAAGAATATTAAATGTCATATTTGACGAAACCGCCAAAACCAAGCGAGACCTGAGTGACAATCAAACGTATACGCTAACGTACCAATTATATTTAAAATCAATATTAATAAATAAACCTACATATAAATTTTAATTATTTGACTGTTAAATGTTAGGTGCAATATTTTGAATCAACCCCAATCAAAAATATTGCTCATAAATATCAATACGAACATCAAAAGGTCATTTTTACGTAAGGCTTTTTAATCAATTTCCCATGACAATAAAATATTTTTAATATGCAACTGATTCACAACAATACAGTGTAAAGAGCTTCAATGGCGCCATAAAATATTGGTAGTAGGTACTTCTACGTATCGTTTATTCGTACGTCGTTCCCCCGAGCAAAGTCTACAATCCGGGGAGATTACCCCGGATTTTGCTCAGTCCAAATACCGTGGAAGTTGGTAGTTTGCAACCTATCGAGCTACTTTCCTCCGGGTGTGACGTCGAATGTATGTGTTGAGAACTTTTAAAAAGCTCTTTGTGTGAAAATCTATTGGACGGTGTATTCTTCTTTTGAATTATTTTAACTGCACTTCTGTGTAAAGGAAGTACAGTTCTGTACATGATTCTTTGTCGCTTCTTTCTGCCGAACTCTTGTCCTTTGTTTGCAACTAGTGCATGCAGTGTTATATTCTTATGCTATTTTATTAGAGTGCTCTGTGAATCCCATCTGACTAACATTATGCTCGTCACCGTTATATGAGAAGTGAGTTGAAAATTTAGATTTAAATACAGACGAAAAAGTGGTGACTAATTGGTATATGGAACCTAGCGATGCTATATGCTTCAATAGCGTCGGTCTAATCACCTCATAAAAAGGCACCAAGCAAGTGATCTGACAAAAAACAGGCAGTAAGCGTACCGTGAAAATACTGCCACCAATCAATTTTTGAAGTACAATGACTAAAACAAAAAACTAATTAGGTGGCTACATATTTCTTGATATTTTACTTCAGGTACTCAGGTACTCAAAGCTTGTGGAGTCTATGTCAAGCACATAATTATATCTCAATTATCGATTGTTGAAAAAGAAGTCATTATGCAAAGTTGACTTTCTGCGAAGTTGACGTTTTGAGATGTTGTCATTATGCGAAGTTGGCATTCTGTGAAGTTGGCATTATGCGAATTTGTCGTTTTGCATATTCTTGACATTTAGAGAAGTAAGCATTCTGCGTCGGAATCCAGTAAACGTCATGGACCTAATCAGATTAAGACCAAACGTTCATAATAAAGTTGTCGTCTATTTAATTCGGTTTCAGATAAAATAAAAAGTTTCTACAAACATTAATTTGTGTTTTACGATAAATGAATAAGCTGGGACGTTATTTCAATTAGTTAAAACAATTTTTGGGTTCAAATTTAGTTTTGACATAATTATTTGTTACTTTCAATTGAAATAAAGATGATTTGGTATTCAGTTCTGAGAGTAAAGTATTAACACTATTAATAGGCATTTATTATATATATATATATTATATTATATTATATATATATCAATATTTTTAATGGATGATACACGAACTCTACGTTTTAGTAGATCTATATGAATATTTTTGTACCTACTCAAAAATTTAAAAAAAAATGCGTGCTAGGTTAATTATATCTATTATAATGCTTATCAAGCTGTAGGCAGAAGTATTGCCATGTACACAGTGACAGGATCTCGCCCGAGACTACGAAAAATAAGATAGGACAAGTTACGAAATGTATAAAGGCCAGTGTATCGTAGCCATAGCCGAAATAATATTTAAAACATCAAATCAAATGTACGCTACCAATGAAATTACTGCATTGTAGTGGACAAGAAATTTATATTATTAAAAAGCAAAAAGCCCACCTGCCCAAAACAAAGTGCAAAGAAAGAAACCCATTTTTTTCCTCGTGCTGACGCTACATTGAAATTTTATATACCCTATGTCACTCTCACAATCAATACAAGTTTAATGACACCTTATACGTTAAACTCCATCAAGCCATTTAGCCAAAGGAAGAGATATACATACTCACATACATACATATATTATACATATAAATACATACATACGCTCGAAAAACATTACCCTCCTTGACTGCGTCAGTCAGGCAAATAATATGACAATGCAATCAACTATAATAATTAATGCAAACAGCAGAAATATGAGAACAAACAATTATTAACTTCGCCGCCAATACTGTTGGGAATGAAATTCGATTAACACCTGCAAAACTCGCCAACTTTACCGACATCAAGCGAATTGAAGTTATCAACACGTCATATTCTTTAAGTTCAAGTTTTTACCTGATGTGGCAATTGATCTGTATTAAAGGACTTTCTAACTTAGATTTGACGTCTAAATTTAAATTTAACAAAAATTTGTAGGTAAGTAATAACTTACCTACAAATTTATGTTGTTAAAATAGGTTTATTTATATGCCTGAGGCATTCTCTGCCAGTCTACTATAGGGTGATGCAGAGATAATTCGAAGCAGCCACAAATAAATAAATTTAGAGCTGAGTAAAAAGTACATTAATTGCATAATATAATAAATATACAATACATATAACTGCATATATATACCTAGATATATAAATTAGCGATCGAAAAAAAATTTGGGATTCCGAATACTTATGCACTGATAAATCAATACTATTACTCTCATATTTACGACGAATGCATCACAGTTATTGCATGTATCCACTTCTAACAATTAATATAATACAACGTTTACATTTCACTATAAAATGCTTGAAAACTAGATCAATCACCCTAAGCTCGCCAAAGGCGTTCTTTTCTATCTTCTTGTCATGAAACAAAACTATTATACAAGAAAACAGCAGAAAAATCATTCAACACAACATGCTCAACAAATGGTAAAACCTCCAAAAGCGTCCACTCGTCTCTCTCCAGAAATTATGATTTAATATCATTATTTCAATTTAAAATAAAACATAAATCCAATTGGAAAGATGTGTCACAAAACTGTAGTACAGGATTACGCAAGTGACAGGTATTAACATTTTAGATAACCCTCAAAAACACGGTCAATAAATTCTGTTGCGAAAAGTTGTCACTCACAACCTTCCTATTTAAACATTTCAGTATTTTAACATTCTGGATTATTGAACGTCGGTAAAACTCAGCATACATTGTAGGTACTTATATTTAGCAACGTTCCTCTTAAAGTACTGCCGCGAATTGTATTGGTAAAATTTTCTGTCACAGGTCGGCAACAGGATGAAATGAATTGGAAAAACCTTTTATGAGTGAATGGATTCACTTAGATACGTACTTTGTTAGTAGGTAATCTGTGAAGCAATTTCAAGATGAATTCGTGACGATTTTCTATAGTCGAATAGGTGGTTTATTTATTTATTTTAGTGTGATTCTGTTGTGAATTTAACCCTTTGGAGTCTTAAATTTAGTGCAAAACATTACATTAGACCATACCTTTGCCTATCGCTTTTTGTCTCATAGTAAAATATGTTTTTAATAAATTATGTTTCAAATTTACTTGTTACAATTGTATTTAACACTGTAACAATAATTACATTACTGTAATGTACGCTATTTGCATGTAGCCTTATCTTGCAGAACAATAGATACGGAAGCGCATACGTTGAACGGTTCTACGTGTATTATTAGAACATTTAAATGATACACTAATGTAATGGTATTAATCACATTATAATAACACATACATCAATTCGTAGGCAGAGCAATATTGTGTCTATTTATGATTGATCAAAAAATATACTGCACTGTTTAGAAAGGTGAATCATCTATATATTAGCAAGCTTAAGATGCTGATATAAGCTTAACTTCAAAACATTATTCATAAGGTAAACGGCTGAATGGTATATGGAAAGAACGATACGCCGCATGTGATCCCGGAAGCAATAGGCAACAATAGGCATAGATAGGTGTATTTTCGAAAGTTAATCAAAGCACGAACCTATTGCTATGAAAACTCTCTATCCTATTTAGTCAAATATAGTATTTAGTATCCAACAGCGCAGAGGTGGCCTTACAATACATAGTCACAAATTTTAATCATTATGTCACAATTTGAGTCGTTTACAATACAAATCTTAATTACAAGACTTCGGTCCAAATTACAATCATAAGGCTTTTAAAGAAGCCTGTTTATACCCACAGGGTAAGTCTGTTTATTGGACGTTTGCCAACAGCCTACTAGATGGAAAACGCTCTAAGGAAACAAGGCGTCGCGTCATGCTGAATTAGAATTACTTTCTGACGGCCCTGCCTTTGTTTGGTTGCTGACCGGAGATTGTTACGGAATATAACTTCAACATAAAAACAACTTCCTCGAGAATCTTGGCAAACAGATTGCAAAAAAAATATGCGTTCACGTCTACTAAACACTGGGGTGAAGTAACACATTATGAGGAAATCTGGACTTGAAAAATACACATCCGCAATTGCTATTTTACTTTCAGTAAGCGTGTTGATCAAAGCTCATGTATTTCTGTATGAAAAAATGTCGACTGTCCTCTAACGAGGTGTCACGAACAGCTTACAACCCCTAGACTACAAAACGTAAAATTATGCCACGAACAACTTAAGTTTATTACGATTATTACTAAAAATTCTAAAATACTTGATTTAATACATATTCTTCATTCTCGGTGTTCACCTCAGTCTTGAATATTATTTTTTTATAGTTATATCTTTTTGTATATCTTATTTCGAAGTATAATAATGAGAATGACACGATCACGGAAGTAGTCATTTATTTTATTATAAAAATAACGTCGCTTGTAATAAGCAAAAAAATAAAGAATACAGTGTTTAATTAATGTGGATAAATCGGATCATATTTACTAAGAACTAAACTATTTTATTTAAATATATGTGCAAAATCAATTTGAGCATAATATTCAAATTAATTAGTTTTAAGATTCGATTTCAAAGATTTGTGTAACATTATTTTTTTTTTATTTATTCATTGAATAACAATTTTATTACATGGCATCATTATAATGACATTACGGAACCACTCACATTTATAACAATTCTTTATAAACATCCTTCGATATGTGGAATAGCTGTTTCAATGGTCGCCTTGCCAATGCAGTTACGCTACAAATATCATTAGTTTAACTCCGAAAAATTTAAATATTTTACGTAAACTACAATACATACATTCTGCAGAATGTAAGTATAGTTTTAAAAAATATGAAAAGACAGTTTGTACATTTGCACCAAATGGAAATGGGTAATGAAATACAAAGTTACATATAAATATCACTTTTATGAAGAAAACACATTACAGGAGGCCGTTAATTTTAATAGCTGTTGACATTTTTTCATTAACATCTGTGTTTGTAAACGTAAAATATATATGTAACTTTTCAGTTTTCACATTGTATTTCTCGATATTAGTTATTATACTTTAGTTAATAATTCAGTTTTTAACAGCAAAGTAAAAATTAAATATTATAAAAACTTTAAATCATAGTTACATTTTAGTAAATCATACTAATTTAATCAACGAAGTTGGTGCCAAGCAAATACTTTATGAACCTTACTACAATAGCAAATTAGGATTGATAACACCTATAGGTACCTAGTTATCGTTTTACTTGGCAACAACTTCAAAATTATAAAATACTTATTTAATCATTTCTGATTAACTAAATCAAAATACGAATTACTTTCTGCTAAGTAAACTTATTTTTAACTTTTTAGTTTCTTTCCCGTTCGACGGTTTATTTTTTTTTGTTTAAAATTATTTTATCGTAATAATCATTTGACATGCGTATCGATCGATAGCGTCAGATAACCTACCGCCTTTTCATGTGATAGTTTAACCGTCAACATTCGGTTGACGATAGTAAGTAAGCTAGGTAGTATAGGTGGTAAACCTATACTAGTAAGCGTTGATGTCGTTACTCTGCAAGTGAATACTTAATATGTCACTGATTACCAGAAGCAGATAGTAAAAGTAAGTCTAAATGCATAATATTATCTCACCAACAGTTTCACTAATATAAATATAATGAATGACTAGTGCAATGACCTGTTATAAATAACGTCGAAAAGATAACTTCATTTGTATATGCAGTCGGTGTTTTAGATCTGACAGCGTGTGTCAGTGTGTATCAATAACCTTTGGATACTATGCAAATGTTCTTTTCTGGTCTCTGATATATCTGTTGTACGCGAATATAATGCAAAGTGAGAGGTGTTGCTGTTGTGATTCTACTAGTGGTAGTTACGTTGGGCCACAAAGCACTGCTTACCTGGATTTGGACAAAATGGCGACATCAGAAATTTATAATACTAAAATATCTTTAGCTATCATCATTAACATTTCTGACGAAAGACAATACTTTATATTGCAAGTTAAATAAGAAACATCAATTTGCATAGATGTCTACCCCATAAATACTATTAGCTAATTACTGACGAATGTTACTATTCATTCTGTGTTGATTAATTTTCACGTCACCTTCTAATTGATTGCACTACTGAACTTGTGTATAGGGTATTACTTCGAGAGTAGACGGCATAATCGTCATTTCCCAATGCCAAACTTAGTTCTGTCAAGTAATGGTGGGTAGCGGTCGATGTAGATAGCGTATTAGCTATTAGTCTATGCTCGATTTATTTTCAGGTTGATTCTTGTTTGTTTATTATATAATTGTTAAAGAATATATTAAAGGCACCAGTAATGGACACCTTATGCGCAAATTCGAAGTATTTTTGCAATGTAATTAATAATGGTGATTGTTTCAATACAATACATATTGAAAATGGAAGGTCAAGTGTTTTTCCACATTTCTGTTGTATAGAATGTAATTAACAAATAAAAAAACATTTTTTGGCCCAGCAATGGTCCATGCCCAGTCATGGAAACCCAATAATGGACAATATCCTAGACATGGGTCACGTAGTAATCGTCAAGCCTTCACTATTTAAGCACCACCGATAGGTACCGTGGTCGATAACAGAGTGTGATTATATAATGCATCACCAGCACTACTCTTCCGATGATGAATTTCTTAATTTTTGATGAAATTAAAAAAAAAGCTTCAAAGCTTTGGATAATTATATTAAATTAGGAATATGAAATTGTAGTCGTATTTTTTTAAATCAGTTTTCTAAAAGCTGATTTAAAAAAATACGACTTTTCTAAAAAAAGTAAAATTAAATCATCAGAGATTCAATGATAAAAATAAAGAAGACACGAATTATGAAACATATTAAATATAAAACAAATTCTTTTTATTCAGTGTTCTACAAATTTGTCATCTGGCAGGAAAATATTTAAAAGTCTCTCAGTATTCCATTTTTGTCGGAGGTCAAATCATTGCGTTTAAAAGTCAATTTAAAGAGCTTAACTTAAATTACATTCATTCGATTGTTTTTCTATTAATATACAATACGATATTTAATATAAATATTTGAAGTAATAACAATTTAAATATAAATAATCTATTACACAAATCGATTTTCATTATAAATCGATAATATTTTAATGTTCATTAATGAAACTTTAAACTTTTAGTGCACCAGTAATTGACATTTTCTAAGAAAACAAGAAACATAACCTTTCTAGAATAACAGCACAATTTGTTTTCATCTTAATTCTATGCTTAATCTAAGCAATATAAAACTTCTGATTTAAATAAAGCTTTAATAAATGCGAAGGCAAATTCTAGCACTACTACACTTACAATTTCCGTAACAATAGCCGCGAAAATATTTTTTTTATTACAGGAGCACTCTGTACTTTACACAACATGTAATAAAAAAATTGGATTTAAATTAAACTTTAAACATTGATTGCTCGATGACTTTTCTCTAAGGAATATAATATATAATATAATATTCTCAACATAAAAAAACTCATTCCTACTCTTATTCTACATACAGGACTTAGATTTTTTGTCCATCACTGGTTCCACGTCCATTACTGGTGCAATTACCTTAGTACATACAAATGCAGATGACTCCTTTAGAAAACAAATATAAAATATTATAAAGTAATGCAATATTGTAATTACGTTTTATTTACACGAAAAAACAATGTTTTTGTAACAGTCTACGTCTTCCAATACATTAAGTAGGTACCTACTAGTTTATTCGACTTACATAATATAGTGGTAGAAAAACAAGGTTATGCGGCTTTCGGACGAAAGGTCATCACTACTGCCAATCACTCATGTAATAAATTACCTAAGTTTGACGTTTAATAGGGGTGCCTTGGTCTAGGCAGTTGTCCCTTTGTTTACAAGGACCTTTAACCCGTATATTTAAGTAAACATTTTCATAGAAAACACCATAATATACCTATATAATAATAATAATATAATAATAATAATAGCTTTATTGACATACGGTTTGGCAACAAAAAAGATTCACTTTTTTGCGATTATTGACGAATTACCGGCACACCCGTCGCGCGTCGGTGATACTTGTCGCTAATGGACCTTGTCAGTGTCAGAAACAGTGATAGCTTCTATCATAAAGCTAGCGCCATCTTTAAATGTCGTTTGAAGAGGGAAATATTACACCCAAGCCATTGCATTAGTGGTTTATTCTAGAACAGAGACTCAAAGTATCGATCCATTGACACTAAAATTTTTGTAGGAAGTATCATTGTAAGCATGTATCAAGTAACTAGCTGCCACGGCTTCAAAATATGTTATGTATCCCTCGGGAAAAAGGGCGATTTTTTGGATAAAAAGTAGTCTATTGATAAAAGTAGTGCTCGGGCACCGAATCTATTAATATACTAATTTTCATCGAAATCAGTTTAGCCGTTTAGTTGCTGAGTAGTAACAAACACACACACGCACACACATACACAAACTTTATTAATAGCATTCAGTTCGGAAAAGAAGTCCAATGCACAAAATAGTTTAGGAATTCCTGTTCTAGAAGCTGCACATACTTCTTCAATTTAGGCACAAATATATGGACTTATTATAATGTTTTTGTGTACGAAAATGACGGAAAATCTACCCGATATTTTGTGAAAGCTGTATATTTACCAAAGCGAAAAAATATCTAGAAAATTTATATAATAGAATAATGGTTACCATTTTACCTTTTCGAATTGTAATCGTTAGTTAAATACTGTGATGTGTGTGTAAAATTTAAATAATTCATGCCTATAACTATACCTAAAAATATCGCTATTTAAATAAGCAAACTCCAGTATAGTTTTAGCTGTAATAAATTATTGATCTCTTTTAAATATACATTAAAATTAACATCGTATCATAATATTTCATTTTGGTAACTGAATTTATAAACTAACTAATTAGCCGGTCTGTGGTGTGCAAAATTATATTAGTCTTTTGACATACAAACACAAATTTAATAAATAATGCGTGACTTTCAATTTTGCTAAATAGTTTATTATATTCAATTAAAAGGGGCGACAGGCAATATGGCCACCACAGCCGAATAAATAACAGGCATTAGAGTTAATAATTATTTGAAACCGCGACTATATAAATACCGTTCAATTCCAAACTAGCCAATGGTCACGGATTGCATAAAAATTATTTTATGTCCATAGTTCATGACATTGTATTGTAAACTTTATTAAGATGAGAATAAAATCGACTTTTATGTGATAATCAAAACAAAGAAATACAAGTAATGCAAGAATTTAGAGTTGTATATTTACTGGTAATCGCTAAGGAGTAAAAAAATTATCTTCATTTAGCGCTCTCAAATAATAGCTAGACTTAAGGTTATTAATTATAGTATATTGACATCCCTTTTACTTACAATAAAAGAATTAAAGCTTTAAGATTTGTTCTTATGGCGTAGCACATAATGTGAGGTTCAACGATTCATAGTTCACCATGATGACCTATCAGGTAAATAATCTTCGTATTTTAAACCGTATTCTATAACGCACCACGCAAGTGTCCAATTGCAATGACATTGTAACAATTTGAATCCGTATCACATATCTCAAAATACAGTAATTTAACTCATAGTGAGCTCAACAGAACAAAACGCTGACACAGCTTTGTCACATTCTTAAACCCTTAACAATTTACTGTTAACAAAATACCTCTGAACTGAAATTCGAGTCAACGTAGTGCAATATTCAACCTTCTATTGTCTTCTGCATCTTACAACTTGCATGCAACGTTTACAATAGAACTGCACCTTCAGGTATCCATTGTTGTCGGACGAGCAAGCAAATACCGTATTTTTATTCCCTTTTCATAAACAATACCCCAGTTATTTACGCAACAAAAACACGGTGGCAAACATTGGCTTATTATTTAAAACCATTAAAACAGTACGAACTACTTAATGAAAGTTTAAAAATAATGTTCAGACGAAATTCCAACTTTAGATTTTTGTTAATTTTTAAAGCGAAAAGGTTTTCAATTCGCGCGTCACATAAAAATACAGTTTACAAAACAATTAAAAACCTTTTATTTGATATCGTCGAAGATTTCGTTCATTATTTTTCTCTTTTTAAGGGTTGGTAATTAGGGATGAGCTCCGTTTATTGAATTTCATCGCCTTGCCATTCTTTGATTTTTTATAACAACCAATTTTTGACAACAAAAGAGAAAAGATAATTATGTAGGTATCAATTTATGCAAAGCTCACAAATTAATAAAGGCTTCCCTCATCGATTTAACTTTTGCCTATTTATATATTCGGCAGTAGGTCCTACCAGCTCGGATGATAGTGATTATAAAAAAAGTAAAGTAAAAGTAATAGAAAAGTAAAGTAAAAGTAATAAAAAAGTAAAGTAAATAATAAAAAAAGTAAAAAAGTAAAGTAAAGTATTAATAATTTTCATTAATGTATTTCAATTTTTTTTTTCCATAATGAAATTAAATATATTATTTTTGCATTTACCTTTGTGCATGTAGGTCAGTTATATGACTTCTTTTACCAAAATATTTATTTTCAATGACAACTGACACTTCAATTTGTCTCAATTTAAAAAAAAAACAAAAAAATTCGATGACCAGCCTTATGTGGTACTAGCACAAATAAGATAATACTATGTATTAGTGACTGTTTTCCTTGACCCGAAATATAATCATATTGTGTATCGATGATCGCTATAACAATATTCTTAGGAGCCATATACACAGCGTTTAATTCTGAGATGATTTAATTATGTACACTGAAACCATACATAAAGTGTTTAATTTCTCTTCTAAAAATTAGTTTTAAAACATAATCCTTTTCAACATTTTCAATCCGTTCATACACGTATTCTATAATTGTAAACTTGTATATATTCGGAATTAACCTCATCACTTCCGTAATTAAGTCTGTTTAGGCTTTCAAAGCTTCTATGTGCCCCATAAGCGGTTGTTTGATATCGCACAAAGTAATTCCAGTAACCGCTTATGAACGATTCCCACAAACGGTTATTACTCACGTAACTTTATATACGTACTACACAGTTTAGGACACAATGAAATAATTTTATTAATTGTCTTCACAATTAAAATTAATGTTTTGTTGTTATAGCATGCGAATAAGGAAATGTGGCTACGGATAATTTTTTTTGTGACCTATTAATAACCACCTAAGCTGATAAAATAAGTGTAATAGATCAAAATCAGACGTGAGAAACTTTAATAATTACCGTTTTTTTTAAAGCTGAATGTAATAACTTAGTCTTCTTCTTATTGAGTGGTTAGTGGTCAATCTAGTGTCAGGATTTGTTCAGGTCGCCTGTAAGTCCAGGCATCCGAATTGACGTAACGACTGTTAACAACTTGGTAACAACCAGGACCGACTTTTATCGTGCCCTCCGAAGCACAGAGACGCTCAGATCAAATTCCACTATATATACACATCCATCCATGGGCCAGCCGCACTCTTAGTTGCTTAACCCGCAGATCGATTACTGATCAGTGAGTGCAACGAGCTATGAGCGCCTCTATTATACAAATTTAACTGTGTATTTATTGAGATGATTATTAATATAAATTGTAAAAAATGTAACAACTTGTACTACAATACTCATTCAAATGCTGTCCACAACTAAGCAGAGCCGAAGATTCGGTTGATTTTTGGCTTATAAGGTACGCTTGGCAGGCGAATTAGCAGGAACTTTATGACTCTGCTGTGTTGCAGTCATCTGACTTTACAACAAGTATGACATTGAAGCTTTCGAAATCCTTAAGAAGCTAATATCATCATCACATCAGACTTGTCTACCTTTAGTTATAAAAAAGCCATTACATGAACAAAAACAGTAATGATACTCACAAAAACATTTAATATATTTGTTCAACCCCGTAACAGCAACGTTCTTACTAAATTAAAGAACAATATTATGTAGTTTAAGGGATAAAAAGGTAATTGCTTTTACACGAATAAACAGTTTTATCGTTTCAATTTTGAGAGATTTTTAGACTACTGCCGCACAATGACACCGTGGTCCTGACAAGTTTACCTGGATGGACTATTGCCACTTGTTCTGACCCTTGGCATACCTTGGTGTAAATAATATGGGTGCTGCTATAAATTGTATTATTCGTAGTTCACCTGAGAGGTACTTTACAAACATAAGATTACCAATGTGTGTACTTACATCCAGATTCAGGATAAATATGTCTCGTGTGGGATTGAACCCATCACGCCTTGGAAACTCTGCACTCCCACTTCTTGTAAACATACCTATAGTATATAATATTAAGTATAAAACAAGTGATTCAGAAACTGCTCGTTTAATCGCTATCAGACGTAAAGCTATGTAGCCTCGTCTGGGAAATTCTAACCGAAGTGCGTCGATTGTCGAGCTCGAACTAAGCCATTAAGCTTGGATACTTGATGAGACAATTTCGCTTTTACCGTACGTCCATTCACTGAATCTAATTGGGCTTGCGAATTCGATACATAATTCTGTAGACCACGACAGCTGCTCTTTCATTCGTTTTAGTAAATAAATGAGAAGTCTTTGGATAGAAGAACTTATATTTTATTTATATTTTTTTAAAGCGTTTTAATAGGTATTCGAAAGAATAATGATTACGAAAGTTGACGGTTTAAAAGTAGACAAGGATCTATGAACTTTTGAAATTATATAAATACTATATACGTTTATTCTGAACTTTACTAACTAACGGTAAGACAATCATACAGTGTTATAAGTATATATATATAATAAGTAATACAACATAATTATGTGTTAAATAAGCTTTTAATTTTAGTGCCTACTCTGTGGTATTTAACAGTAGTCCGCTCAGCACATTATGATATATGTACCTACTTAAGGTAACTAATATAGAGAACCACTGGTTTCCAGAATACGAGATCAACTCAGTTTGGAAAGCAGTGTGCAATCCTCCCTAACTTGCAAATGTACAACTACTAGTGCAATATAACTATTGTTATGTATAATGCTACAGTAGAGTAACTATGTATTATATATCATTAATCATTGTCACTGTACTGTCTGCTTTTATGTATCACTGTATGCATTTGTTGTACTTTCTTCCGAAATAAATTTATTATTATTATTATAAGTTATATCTGCTATTCTTTGCAAGGAAAATGTTGGCGGACAGCTCCATCATGAAATCCTTTAAAAAATATAGGATAAATATGCACCGATTGAGATTTGTGTACGTATTTTCATATTTACAAAAACAATACACAGGCAAAACAACCAAGCCGTTGCCGACCTTAAACAAAACTAAGGGCACCGAGAAAATAAATGGTATACTCTAGCTCGTACATATAATAAAGAATTAACAATGAGAAAAAATTGCGCTCTTTGCGTAAAAGTAATTTATATCTAAGTATTTCGCATAGGTTCTATGTAAACATTCCAGTACAGAATGCTTCATTAAAAAAATATCAAGAATATTAAAACTAGAGAATTTTATATGAAGTAGAACATTCAGAGGACGCTGGGGATTTATGTTCTCGTAAATTAAATTATACAACGTAATATTGTGACGTAGTGAATTCGCTTGTCAATTGACTATGACGTATGAGACAGCCTTCTGCGTGTAAGGGCCACCTATTTGTGCCTAATTTAGTCTATTGAGACTAAATTAAGCAAAAATATCTATAGTATCTATAGCACATAAATCAGATAAATACGTCTTTTGTTATGACTTATCTATTTAAGAAAAGTTTTTGAAAAACGTTCGCTTGTTCCACAATGTGTTGTAGCCACAATTGAGTAAGTTATCACAAAAAAACGCAATACTGCCTATTACCTGCCTAAATTATATCTATACTATTATATCAAACGGAAGAGTTTGTATGTTTGTTTGTTTGAACGCGCTAATCTCAGAAACTACCGATCGGATTTGAAAAATTCTTTCTGTGTATGATAGCCCAGTTCTCGAGGAAGGATATGGGCTATGTAACATCACGCTACTGGCAACGGGAGCTGAGCATTAAGCAAAGACGCAGGTATATCCGCGCTGCTGAAAACTAGTTCCTTGATAACTGGCTAAAAAAGTGCGTGCGACAGCTGTACAAGGGTGCGAGAAGATTCGATTTCCATACAGGGCAAAACTTTCTGTGAACCATTTTTTAAAGTTAATAGTGTAATTCTTTCTGTTTGTTAACTATATTCTTATAATTGACTGCATTGCAGGACTTACTGAGATTTACTGAATTAATGACGATCGAGCAAACTCCGACATTAGTTTACACTAAACAAAGTCGCGCTAAATATAAACCTTGTCAAGAATGTATACAAGAATTGTTAACAATAGATTACTTATACATTGTTTAGTTGAATTCAAATGATTGAGTACAGACACCGAACTCATTAGTGATACGTACAATGAAGGCTGCAATGTAAAACAATTTCTGGGACCACGAAGGTGACTTTGCTTTGACAATGAAAGGACAAAACTTCAATCATCGTCTACATCAAAATAAAAGTTACATCAAACGTAAAAGTATTCGATATTGTCGAGTTTTAATATTAGTCAATGTAATTGAGGCGATGAACCAATTTTAATCAAATAAAGTGAACTTGAATTTTAATTATTGTCTATACTATTATTTAAAGCGGAAGAGTTTGTTTGTTTGTTTGAACGCGCTAATCTCTAGAACTACCAGTCGGATTTAAATAATTCTTTTTGCGTATGATAGCCCAGTTCTTGAGGAAGCTTATAGGTTATTTAAAATTACGCTACTGGCGACGGGTGCAGAGCAGTAAGCAAAGACGCGGATAAAACCGCGCTGCGAAAAGCTAGTATTTAATATTTGAGAAAGGCTTATCTCCAGCCGTGGATGTCTTCGGAGTGATAGATAGACATTGTTATAGTATTCAATATTGTAAAACGAACCGTAAGACGCAGCGTGGACAGACCCCTCACAAGGTGGACTGACGACCTTATAAGGGTGGCGGGCAACCGATGGATGAGGGTGCTTCACGACCGGCTAAGGTGGCGAAAATTGGGGGAGGCCTATGTCCAGCAGTGGACATATCCACTGCTGGACATAGGCCTCCCCCAATTTTCGCCTCGTTCGGTCTGATAGATAGTGATGATGATTCAATAGTGTTAACACAAAGATAAGCAAGTTAAAGATTTACCTATATACCACGGCTTTCGTTGTTTTAGCTTGCTACTATACGATGCAGTGTTTATTAATATGAGTTGTTTGATTTATTTTTTTAATGTTTATATTTTGTAGGTATTGTGTTTTTTTTATAAGGACGTAAAATACCCTATTCTATAAAAATAATCTGAAACCACAGAAAATCTTTTTTTTTTTATATTAGCCTACCAAAGTGACTCCACTCTGCCTGATGGTAAGCAGTAAGTGGAATGTGGAGTTCTATGCTGTCACGGGTCGTCTAACATCGCAAAATTTCTAATTTAAAATCTACAATTGTGGATTTCGTGTCCTTAAACTTCTCATTACAATAACATTATTTTGTAGAATAATAAGCTAACATTAAACTTAACGCAATCAACAGATTTCAAAACAATTGAAAATCAAATTGTCTTACTAAAATCAACATGATTTCAGTAAAGTTCTAGTGTGTCTGTGTAGTATTTGTCGACTGTAGATTTGACAATTATTAGCATCGTGTTATTGTTTGATATCTCTAATAATATTGGCAACAGTAATCCGCGCTGCAATAATATGTCGATACGACAGTAAAACAACAGTTAGTTTAATTTCCATGTTAATGATATGTCTATAATTAAACGGAAGTATAAGCGCTTACTTAAATAATAGTCATCACGTTGCTGGTGACTGGATCTCTCTTAAACATTTCAATTTAATTGCTTTTGATCCTCTTCCATCGGCTACCCGAATAAAAGCAGTATTAACTAATGCCTATGATTTTAAAACCAGACAGAGGCTCAATTGCAAGGAAAAGGGCCTTAAATGCCTAACTTTTTATTTTAAGCATAAATTCATCTAAACTACTACCAAAGTAAGTCTAGTTCGTAATTACAGATTCAACGTAGGACTTGAGTTTGAAGAATAAAGTTCTTGGAAGCCGACTAGTAAGTCTTTGAACGATTTTCAGCCTATATTTGAGTTGCAGTTATATTATTTGTTGCTATTCATAGGACGAGGCGTACGTACCAAACGGAATCGCTACGAATATAAAGTAGGTGGATGAAACGTGGGCTTAAAGAAATAGTATTTCTATTGAATGAACAAAATATTTTTTTATATTTATTTGAAGAGACATCTTTTCAACAAAATATGAGATTCTATGTTAAGTGTAGTCGTAGGATATTTTCATATCCTATGTAAGCGCTGGTTTAGAACGGTTTATTGCCGTTTCCAGATATTGGTGCCTATGAGATTATGCGAAACCAAGGTTGCTTACATAGCTAAGCAGGGAATTATGTGGGAATAATAGATCGAGCAGGCTAAATAAACGTGGCTATAAAAGTGGTTATAGCATCAATGACAGTTGAAGCAAATGAGTTTTATAATGGAAACAATGACTTCATACAAAACTGGGATAATGTTTAACTATGACGGAGGCTTATTGAATAGTTGAATTTCATAAAGTAGACAAATTTTAAATTAAAACATTCTTAGAAACGGCATTATGATTGATTTCATACCCGCATGTCGTAATTTCATAATTCTGATATTCCAGAATAAAATTGAGCTTCTTCTCGTTGGTTTATAAACAAGAAAAGATAATAAATGTACCATGGCTTACTAATTAACTAAGAAGGCTTTAAAGTCCGCCCTTAATCTATAACATCAAAACTGTTCAAAGCACATCAAACTCAAAGTAAATCGTAAGGTAATCAATTTCGTACAACTTTCGTTTCTTTTAAAAAATTCAAAATTACAGCAGCCGAGTTTAATTGGTTTTGTAATCAGCTGAGAAGTTAGAAAAATAATTTTGGAAATGCAAATCGAATTATGAAACATGCTTCGACGATAGCAGTCGGCAATCAAAACTTACCTCGTCTAAATTTAAAAAAATATTTATATAAAAAATCTATTTACAAAAATACAGCTTTGTTCTTGTGCACTGAGTTGTAGTTGGTCTGTAAAATGTGACAAGGTCGGAATGTTCTCAGGAAATAAAATTTACTAGTTTTCGTCGCTGACAGGAATGCAATAAACACTTATGGAGTGTTTATTTTCATACTAACAAAATTATTATTTATTTTGAAGAATGATAGGTCATCTTACATTCATTAAACTAGCTACTAATACTAGTATAATAGCTTTTCACATTCATCCTCTCAGTTGAAGAAATTACAATAATGATATGTCTGTATAATAATAATAATTATTTTTTATTGCTTTTGCTTTGATGATTTTCTTCTTACAGTGGAACGAAGTATTTATCTAAACCGTAGCTAACTGTACAATGTAGCATCGCAGCACCTATCAAGTACATTACATACAACAGTTTTTTCACTACAACGTAACCAACCATCACAACGCAACGAATTTTTTTTTTTAAACTGTCCTTGTTCACCCTTTTATTATTTAGGTCCAACCCTTTTACTCCGATGGCACACATTCGGCTGAGCCTAATGAAAATATTTTTTACATATTTATTATACTTAATGAAACGTAATAAATCGTAAGCGACGATATGAAATCTATTGCTATGTATCTTGGCAGTTGCCTGGACTGAGCAGTAAAGCATCCTATGTCATATAAAACCTATCATCGCTGTATCAAATGTCTTGATCATAGAATAGAGCTTTTTTCATACATTAAAAAAGCTTTAGGTATTGTATTCCTACCTATTTTTACATAGTACAAAAGGAAGTTGTATAAAAACGCTAACCTCAAGAGATATCATGAGCCTATCACCTATAGGAGCCGGGAGCAACAGTGATAATGAACCAAGACGGCTAACCCTGACTTTTGATACGAAGCGAGGGCGGGTCGCTAGTTGCATACAAGTAATACCGGTTTTTTTACACATCTTTGGTGGTAAACAAGCATACGGCCACGTGATGGTTAGTGGTAACCGTAACCCATAGAGATGGCTGTGTTTTCTAAGCATCACAGAAGAAATAATGCTTAGAAAACACAACCAAGCAGTTGCCGACCACGGAGAAGCGAATGAGGAAGAGAATCGAGAGGGTATTTCGGCTGCTGGAGCTCTCACTCAACGACCGAAACACATTAGCATGAAAACTAATATTCTTATGTAGATTTTCTATGAGAGGGTATTACTTCCCCGGTCGATCCGGTCCATTCATGCTGAAACCAGCGTGAATCTACTACCGTCAATTTTTTTTTGCGGATTACATACAATATCAGCAACATATACTAAGTATAGTATAGAAAGGTAGACAGTTCCTTAGAAATCTATTATGTAATCCTCTTGGTGTGATTTAAAAATAGATTTTTAATAATGTTATCGAGTCGTATACTTACCTCGAATTTACGAATTCCCAATGTACCGGCCCGAATATTTCGGAGGATTTACTACTAAAAATGTATCCTTACAACAAATATATTCATAAACTTGAGATGTTAAAGTTTGTGTCGAACAATTTGAATTGTGAGTGCCAATGTTTTTGTTTGTTTAAAAACTTTTCTTAGGCTACCCAAGTATATATTTATAGAATATTTTTGTACCATGTCTATCTTATATAATAGTTTTACCTATGTACATACTGGATTACTCAGTTCCTTACGGGGCATGGTAACTAGAAGCAAACTATTCTCGTTTAAGTTAGTTATTTCTCCAAGTTGTCAATGTTCATCACCGGATTTTAATCAGGTTTCAGTCAGGAGGTTAAGTTTTTGCCATATATATTACTGGAATCCTATTAATATTATAAATGCGTAAGTTTGTATGTGTGTGTGTGTGTGTGTGTTAACGGCTAAACCGATTTCGACGAAAATTGGTATTTAGATAGATTTGGTGCCGGAGACGGACATTATCTCAAAAATTGCTCTGGTGCCCGAGAGAAAAAAAACACATTTTAGGCGCGGGCGAAGTCGTGGGGCGCAACTAGTAGGTAATAAAATACAACAGTCGCAAGATGTCAGCTGACCCAACTAATGTAAGAGACCTTTTCTAGGACTGAGCCAAGTAGGCACAATTTTATTCCAGACGATTACTGTGTGTTTTCGACAAAGAAAACCAAAGTCATTACACAAGCAATATTACATGGTACTTCATTTCCTGACACGGCATTCGTACGACAGCAAGTCAGTTAATGTGATACAAAATTTGCAATCTCACTCACACGTATACACTTAGCAGAATCTCGATCTAAATGACGCATTACATTTCCTCATAAGATAAAATGTACGTTCAACGGTTACTACTCTTAGGCACAGTACGGACAAGATTAAAACACATTACTTAGTCCTATGACCGCAAATGCCTTACTCTGGGATTGCAATCTACTAGATGTCATGAAGTTTATGTTTTTGTATTATATTTTCTCGGTAATATTGCTTTTTCTTGAAGGATATTAAACATGTCATGCAACATATTATTTTTTTTATTTTAAGCGTTGTTTATTTCCTGTTACATTTATATGTGTAAACTGAGAATACATTACAATTTTACTTATCATTATTATATCTATTTGCTTTATGTGTTTGTAATGCTATTATTTACTGCATCAGTATGTATCAGGAATCCCTCTCCGGTAAAGGCCTCCTCCAAGGCTTGCCATCTTACTCTATCCTGAGCTATTTGGATCCATTGTGGACCGCGATTTTTTTGAAATCATCATCACATCGAGTGTACGGTCTGCCTCTGTAGCGCTTGCCTGATGCAACATATATCAGGTTTAAATTAATTTTGTTTACTACTACTTTCTATATGAAAGGTTTTGAATAACTTACGATGTTGCACAAATTTGCACAAAGGCGCTATGCCCTCAGTTTGACACATATCCCCTTCACAAACAATAGTAGAATAAAAAAATCGTTTAAGAGAGTTTAGGACAAAAATATCCGTTTTGAGTCTTACTCCAGTTTTAGCAGTCTCGTATAAGACTTCCCGCTATGCTCAAATATACATAGATACTAGTAAAGTACGTATATATATATGTGTGCATCCAACACAGACAGCAGCACTGTGATCGTAGACTATATAAGAGATTTTACACCACCTACCAATCGTTACTATAATGGTAAAAAACGCCTAGAAAATCAATCTCAACTTATGAATTCTGTTATAAATCATAAATTCATAATAAATGTAGGCAATCCACAATCTTAATACGATACATATTTGTGAAAAATAAAATCTCACGTACGTTATCGTAATCGGAATGAAAAATCTGTATTCCATTCAAAAGAGCTTCCAGTCTTACCGTAATATTTCTAAACATGAAATCGTACTTTAATTTGCTGTACTGAAATCGTGTGCCTTCAAAGTAATAAAATTGAGATTTTTTATTGATGTAAGTCTTATTCGAATATTGGTAACACAAACGTATCGCAGTATTATATCTCAAAATCAAAATTGACGGCGATTTGTGGCTTCAGCGGAGACCACCAAATCTCGATATAGGATCTTGTGTCTGTACTTTGTTGGATGAGCTTCCTACCGCCTTAAAACCTACGTACCTACTTAATCCTATTTCAGATAGACGCCGCAGACATATAATGATTTTGATGAAATGCGTGGAAGCTGGTTTAGCCAGAATGCTTGAAGTAGGTACAATGAGGAAAAAGCATGACATTAGTTAGAGCATTTAGTTTACTTTCATGTTCAATGCTTTTATTTTTTTGTTTATTTATAGGAAATATATATTATGTCACGTAGTTAAATTTTCGAAAATAAATAATACATCTATCGCACATTATTATGATGCGTGCCGATCTTAAATTGATAACAAAATATCGCGATAAAGTTTTTCTAACTAGAACACACGTAAAACATTTTACTGTGCTGAATACTTGCCAAATAGGTCAATGACATACGCAACAAAAACTAAACATGTGAATATATGGGATTAATGTATTCGGATTTTCATTCGGTATCTTTCTATTTTATTATCAAATACATAAATATATATAGCACATCAACTTGTAACTTTATCGAGTGATTGAACTGCGTCAAAGTGTCACAACTAGTCTGACCTGCATTGAGATGTGACCTGGATGGGAACTTCTCATTTCTACTTAATACACAGTTGGCGCTAGCGTGGCCTGTTAATTTTTAAGCAAAAAGAAGATTTTATTGTATAATACACGAATAAAGAGAACTTTTGGAGACACCTATCGAAAAACTTGTACCTACTTATGAACTTAAACTGTGCGAAAATCAATTTCGCTCTTCACATTTTCATAAAAAATTATATTGCTTAGTTTAAGAATATGACTGTTGAATGTACATGCATATATCAAATGTAAAGATAGTTGTGCGCTGGATAAGTCTTAATTTTGGTATTTTTATTAGTCATTGAAAGGAAAAAAGACATGAAATCTACTGATTGCATATTCGGTGATTAGCTATGAGCGTGACTAGATGTCAGAAAATTTAATTTTAGAAAACAAACATTCTTTGTTTAGAGGAACAATTGATAGTAGCAACAGCACCGCATTTCACTTGAAAGAGGCTCAGTATTTTCCCTAAAAACGCTGTCATATCTAACCCAGTCCGTGATGGCGTCCGTAAAGATTATGTCACTGTCAAGCGACGAATCGGGATTTTATGGAAAAATGCATAAAAGGAAATATCTGAATTAAGTAGAAACGTTGTACAAGCTTTTTCGTTGGTAACTACGTATGAAATGTGCCAGAGAATACAATTTGAATAAATATAGAAGAGGACGTGTATAGACAATTAGTTCTTTCGCGTTTATTATTACATTTATTAGTTTTTTAAAAACTATAAATATCAAAGAAGAAAAAATATTATGCTCTTTACCTAAGAGTAATGTAGGTACTTACATAAAAACAAACATGTCAAAATTTGCAAAACATAAAAATATAATTTGTAATTTTTGTTGCAATATCAAAGGTCTGACAATGTCTATCAATATATCCTGATGGTCTTCTATTTTCTTCCTAATTGTATTGCTTTATATTATTAAAACCTCAGGCATAAGCCTATTAAGCTCAATACGGACGCAAGCACGCTAGATTTCCTGCTCAAGGCGGATTAGCAGGAATGTTCAGAGTAAACGTAGAAAGTGCCTGCATGTGAATTTGAAAAAGTGACAGTTTTTCCCGTTTTTCGAGTCCCCAATCTCGCGAGTGTTGTGTTTCTCAACGACACTGGGTGTTATATTTTACCAATTTGAAACATTAACAGTAGCATATACATACGTATATATAAACTGTAAATATATAATAAACAATCGAGATGAAAGCCTTAGCAAATGCGTAGGATGGCATATTATCAAATATTGGATTAAGCATGATTCATGGTCCTGTCTCACGACCATTTTGCGGCCAAGAAACAAGCTACTTATTTCTCGTCACGGAAAATAAATAAGAGATGCTTTGTTACATACGATAATGATAAATTTAGATATTAAGATGTAAATAAACTGCATTTTTTTTAAACTTACACTGTTTTAATTTAATACCACTCCGTTGTTATTCCATCGCCTATTCTCATACAGAGAAATAACAATTTCAGTCAGTCTTTTTCGTAAGTTTGTACGAGTTTGTTTGTTTGTTCGCGCTAATCTCCGGTACTACCAGTAGGACTTGAATAATTCTTTTTGCGTTTGATAGCCCAGGTCTTGGGGAAGATGATAGGCTATATAGCATCTCATTATTGGCGACGATAAGTGGAGCAGTAACCAAAGATTTAACTTAACGCGGGTGAAACCGCGCCGCGGAAGGCTAGTATTTATATGAAATCAATTCTGCTGTGTCAAAGTTTCCGTCTTGTACGTTCTTTTTAATGTTCTCAAGTTAATAAACTCTTTATATTCTGTTAAAATTTCAGCAAATTGAATAAACTACTTTATAGTTTTCCATTAAAACACTTCAACAATATCAAAGAAATAGTTTGGCCCACGGAACTTTGCTAAGGAATACTTTAACGATCATTAATCTTTACAAAGGTTTGCACTTCATACTTGATTACACATGACGAGTTTTCCTTAAAGTTTCACGAGAACAAGCTATTGTTTCAGCTTCATTTTATAGCAGAACTTAATAAAGGCTGATAAATGAGCCATGCAACGATTCATCATTTGTCTCACGGGAACACTAAAGGAGATACTCGACTTTTTATACTGAATACGGCAACATCATTTTTTTTTATAGGTACGTAATAAAGGTATTAAGAGTCATATATTTTTTATACGCTATGTCTAGGTAAAAAGCTTCAGTAACTCATAACGTACAGACATTTATCAGAGGAATTACTCGCGTGTAATCAACTCTACACGTTCTTTGCTTAATAACTGTTTTCATACAACTTGTGTATGATAAGCAAGACGTAATATTGCAGTGGAGTATTCTGTTATGCCTCAGTGCTCTCACTCACCGAACGAAACGGATGCCTACCACTATTTTTGCTCAAGCTTTTTTTTTTTTTTGTTTTTATATTAGCCTATCAAAGTGACTCCACTTTGCCTGATGGTAAGCAGTAAGTGGAATCCAGAAGTGGCGGACACCATTCCAAAAGCCAAACTACTGGTATGGTGGCCTCCACTATGGCGGCTTAGTGAGATGCTTTTTCACGCCCCGCTTAAAAGACCCAGGATCAAAATTAGATGGGAACACATGCGCTGGCAAAGAATTTTGAGCTTACGCCCATCACGTTTGTAGAAGTTGGATTGATAATTACAGACTCATATATTTTGTGTACGAGTTTAAAGAGGTTATGTATATATGTATGTATGTATGTATAAATGTATATTCATACATGTATACAGACATACATACTCACATACATACGTATGTGACTATGTATGTCTATTTCTTTGACACGTTCTACAGCCTAAATGGCTTGATGGATTATAACGTATGAGGTGTCATTAGATTAAATTTATGTATATTATGTATGTGTTTACCTTGATATCTATGTAAATATTGTATTATATAATTATTAATTATATTCTTAATTTAAATCGCAATCTTAGCTTTTTATTCTGCTTCATTAACTGCACCTACTTCGTTTTTCTCTGCATCACCTAAGGTTGACTGGTAGAGAATGCTTTTAGCATTAAGTCCGCCTCTGTACCTATGTGCATGAAGTTTAATAAATAAATAAATAAATAAAAATAGATTCGTATTAATTGTGGGAGTGACATAGGATGTATAAAAATTCATTGCAGCGTCAGCAAGAGTAAAAAAAATAGGTTTCTTTCTTTTCACTTTGTTTTAGGCAGGCGACCTTTTTGTTTTTTAATAATAAAATATATTGCTTGTTACACCGACATTCTATAAGAGGGGATCATTCATGAAACCATGAAAGAACCGTATAAATGTTTTATAACAAAGTTTCATATAATTAAAAAATAAATACGCTGTTGATATTTAAATTTAATTAAATGTTATCTAACAACTGAAGTATTTACTCTGGTTACTCGAGCAAAAAATTTGGCAATTTACGACGTGCGTAATTGCCGAGACAAAGCGCCAACTGGCAATGTTGAAATATTTTTTTACGTTCCTTCGCAAAATAACGGCTATTTTGTTCTCCGTTTATCCTTTCTGTTTCTTCATTATATTAATATCCAGTGGGAATAAGAAAGTATGTTTTCTTTGCTACAAGGAGCAATGTAGGTAATATTAAAATGGTAAGATTACTAACACAATAGTGTGTGCGACGGAAAAGATATTCGAATAAGTAAGGATATTACTTGTTTATAGTAAAAACTTTTAATATCAGTCGAGTTACTAACAATCTAATTGAAAACATAAGCACATAAATTCTGAAGACTGCCTTGTGCAAGAGGTTTTAAGATAAGTCCCTAATTTTTTTTTTTATTTGGTGTGATTTATGTCTGTTAGTTTCTAAAATTCGTCACGACACTGGTTTTGTATTTATGCTATAAAATTCTGTTTGAACGCACTAATCTCTGGAACTACCAGTCTGATTCCAAAAATTCTTTTTGCGTATGAAAGCCCCGTTCTCGAGGAAGGTTATAAGCTATGTAACATCACGGTACTGGCGACGGGAGCAGAGCATTAAGCAAAGATGCGGGTGAAACCGCGCCGCGGAAAACTAATTGATAATTAAATATTGTTCATGAGATCAACTACTGAAAGAATCATATGAAGCCATACTGCATACAAGAAAAAAAAAACAACAAAAATGTTGAGCTATTTTTTTTTTTGTGTTTTACAATCCCACCCACATGCCCATCACTGTGACTACTGTAAGCCAGGATTAACAGTGATATCCAAGAAGAAACACCGAGCTTTGACACTCAGGAGTCCCGGGGACTGCTAAACCTACTGTCTTGGACCCCGCAACGAATTTAATCAGAAGTAAAAGGAGGAGTTGGAAATAAAATGTCCACTTCCCTCCATTGCAAAGCGGGCGACAAATTTAATCTGTATAGGATTATGACCTATTAAAAGAGAGCACCACTGACAAGTAATATTAAGGGACCTATGTGAGCTATATCTGATTCCAGTAATATGTATGGCAGAAACGCTTAAACGCACGGAAATTCACCCTAGATGACACAAGATACTCATAATAATAATAATAATAATCAAATTTTGAGCTGTGTAAATAAGCTTACACATACCTAAATGTCTTCAAATCAACTGACACAGGGTTACCTTTAGATTGTCGTTCCACTTTACTAAGGCTGTATAACATTTTCCTCTACGTGACCTTAATATCAAGTACCCACAAACATTTTTATCATAGTTTGACGTGCATTTTACATTAGCCTACGAAAATGGCTTCACTTTGCTAAATGGTAACAGTAGGTTGTCCCCTATCATAAAAATAAAACAATATTAGTATTTTTTATTTTTAAATAAATTATTTAATAAAAAAATGAGTTTTGTTTTGTGGAATTTATATGCTAAGAAAATACTAAGACAGTTGCAACGGTTGGAGCAGTGTATTATAATTAGTATTTAAGTGTACCTTTGTGAAAGAAAAAAAACATTTTGTATTTATTATTTGTTTTTCTCCCATACATATAAAAAATTAACCAAAAATTTTAAATATATCGTGTTAACTTTTGGACTAGATTGACCTGTATCCCACGAGATAGCGTTTTCTCTAATTGTGATAAGCGTATGTACCTAGATCTTTTATTAAATAAAAGAGAAAGAAAAATAAAAAACATGCTATACTTACTTAAAACAGTACAAAAAGACTTGTTTTTCGTTATCGCAAGTCCTACCTCTTAACATTGTTTAAGATATTATCAATTCAGGTTCTGTTACAAGATAGCTGAATGAGACGATTATAATGAAACAAAGACTAAAAACAGGTACTTCATAAAACTTTACTACTCCACTCTTAGGTTAAAGAACAGGTAGAGTTGTTGAATTCAGTCTACTGAATTTAAATGTATAAAATGTCTACACCAAAATTTGTTTGGAAAATAGAAAAATATATACGAATTAAATTAAACAATTTTATTACTTGCTATGATTGAACGCGCTAATCTTTGGAACTAACAGTTAGATTTGAAAACAATTTTTGCGTATGATAGTCCAGTTCTTAAGGAAGGTTAGAGGCTATCTAATATCACGCTACTGGCGACGAGAGCAGAGCAGCGCCGCGGAAAGCTAGTTTAATAATTATTGTACACCCTAAACATATATAAATACCTCTTTTGTGACATTACACATTATTATTAATCTACAAAATCAAATCACACCTATTTGAAAAAGTAAATTACCTTCTGAAAGGTACCTACATAATTTTAAATAGAAATAGGATTTAGAAGGAACTAGGTATAGATTAGCTCGAACGAAGACGAGGCGAGCAGCTTGTTCACTTTAAAATCTGTTGTATTCTCAAGACTTAATTTAGCAACTCAAATCCCTTAATAATAAATTGGGAAAGTAAGTAAGTAATACGTAAAAAGGAGGGTTAAAGATTATACAGCAAAAAGGTTGCCACCCTGCACGCTCCATTAGGACAACCGCATTTCTATCGACACCCACAATTTTGCTTTTAGGTAAGTGGATAAACCCTTTTTTAGTCACGAAAGAACTCAGAGAATTACTGTCATCTTCATATTCTTTTTATTATGCTGTTTATAGTCAGTAATCGCCTTTAAACACATTATTTTAATATATTTTTATATTTAAAAAACACGCACAATTCCTACGCTATGAACAATGTTTTCGTTTCCGTTTCTAACATCAAACATAATTTATTAACTAACACAAAGAAAACCTAGACTTGAAACAAATAACGGGTGGCGCAAAAGTAAAGACCCTATTTGGTTCAGCTATAACATTTTTTCTAAATTAGAAAACTAGATTTAGATTTTTTTAAATGTATATTTGTGCCATTAAATTTCGTACCATTAGGATTTAAAGATGATGTCTTTTAAATGGTGACCTCCAGAGTTGATACACATTTGAGCGCTATTTATGAGATTTTCCTTCAAAATTGGTTATGAGTGACGAAGCGCATTTCCATCTCTCAGGGCATGTCAATAAGCAGAATACTCGGTTCTGGGGCACTGATAATCCGCGCATTATTCAAGAAACACCTCTACACCCACTAAAAGTTACTGTATGGTGTGGCATCTGTGTTGACAGAGTGATCGGACCCTATTTTTTCGAAGACGCTGGAGGCAATGCGATTACTGTCACTGGAGAACGCTACAGAACCATGTTACGTGAGTTTTTGATACCCAGTTTGGACGAATTGGGGCTGGAGCACATCTGGTTTCAACAAGACGGCGCTACGGCACACACAGCGCGCGACACTATGGACTTAGTGAGGGACGCTTTTCCAGGCCGAGTTATCTCTCGTTTTGGCGATTTGCCTTGGCCTGCAAGATCACCCGATCTGACCAGTCCAGACTTCTTTCTTTGGGGTTTTTTGAAATCTCGGGTGTATGTGAACAAGCCACAGACTCTCGCAGCTCTAAAAGAAAACATTCGTCAAGAAATAACGAACATATCGCAGGAAGTGTTACGGCAAGTTATGCAAAATGTCATAAATAGGGCTCAAATGTGTATCAACTCTGGAGGTCACCATTTAAAAGACATCATCTTTAAATCCTAATGGTACGAAATTTAATGGCACAAATATACATTTAAAAAAATCTAAATCTAGTTTTCTAATTTAGAAAAAATGTTATAGCTGAACCAAATAGGGTCTTTACTTTTGCGCCACCCAGTATTTGTATACCACAAAAACTTCGTCCCGTGTGAGATTTGAACTCACGACGCACATTTTCCCACCTAGGCAGTCCAATTTTATAAGAAAAAACAACATTTACAGACAATTGACAGAAAGTTTTTTGTTCTTAAGACAAGGACATAGATAATTGTTACAAATACGGGCATACTCTAGGAAATACATCTATACAGTGAACAGTATATTATACTGCCAGACTAAAAACAGCTGTACAAGTTTTATAAAGGATCTCCTTTTTCTCCTTTAAGTCGAACACGGATGCGCAAAGCGTATTTCCGTACGAGAGTGCCTCTGATACTTAAAACAGCATTTAAAGACTCGATACTTTATTTATTGCTGAAACTAACAGCTTTATAAAAAGGCAAAAGATATGATATATACATACTTCAAATAATCGATACTATTATATATAGCGGAAGAGTTTGTTTGTTTGTTTGAACGCGCTAATGTTTGAAACTACTAGTTGGATTAAAAAATCTTATTGCGTATGATAGTTCAATTCTCGAGGAAGGTTACAGGCTATGTAACATCACGCTACTGGTGACGGGAGCAGAGCAGAAAGCAAAGACGCGGGTGAAACCGCGCCGCGGATGATGTTTTCTTCTGTCGCGTTTTTTTTTTCTTTATACAGCGCAACGGATTTAAATACAATTTTCACTATTAATCAATAAGTTTCAAGTATTTTTTTTATCTATACTAATAATAAGTTTGTTTATTTGTTTAAACGCTCTAATCTCTGGAACTCGTAGTCAGATTTGAAGAATTCTTTTTGCGTTTGATAGCTCAGTTCTTCAGGAAGGTTACAGGCTATGCAACATTACGCTACTAGCGAAAAGGAGCAGAGCAGTAACCAAAGATGTAACTTCGCGTGGTAAAACCGATAGTTATATATAAAAGGTATCTAGGTACATGTATAATTTTAAAGAGATGTGTAGTCGTATAAAATGGTAGTCGCTAGCAGTGATGATAAAATAAAACTTGGCAATAAATGTACATATTTACACAACTCATACATTACAAACGCGATGAAAGGATTAATAATATAAGTCTTATCTTGATATTGTAAATAAAAAGCTGCAAATCAACGATATCTTTTAACCAAACAGATTTGTTTTCCTTTTTGCGTTTGTGAAATATGCATAAATTTGTTTACGTTTATTTAGCTATGATAAATCAACCAGACGTGAATGTTATCTTATATCTTGAAAAAATATTGCTCACGTAGATCTGTGCTGCTCTGTATCGCAAAGAGGCAGCAATTTTAAATTCAAACTTTGTCTACCAATAAGTAAATATTATAAACACACAAATCGTACCTCTACTACTATTAATACGCTACTGTATTTAAAAATCTTAACATTAACTAAGGAATATGAAGTGCCGACTACAAACGAGAAAATGCAGCGTGGGCAAGTTTTTGACTGGATTAATGTCAACGGTGATGATGAATGCTCAGGAAGAAAATTGCAAGTTTTATATTTGTAATAGACAGAAAACAATGGCAGGCATTTACATATAAAGAGCTTGAGATGCTTAAATTGGTATCGGTAATTACCAACATTGAATTACGATAATTCTACAAATAATTGCCGCGCTACTAATAAAAGAGTATTTTAAAATAAAGAAGAAAAACTTGTATACACCAATACAATTTTTGCAACGTACTTACATCCTATCTTTTATTCTCGTCGAATGAGGATAAGACCAAGATAAGGGTTCGCTTTTAAAATTTATATATTGCAATGGTTTTATGAAACACACTGCAAGAAACGAAAAGAAAAATTTCAAAATTAAATTGAAGCAGATAGAACGTTCGTTTAAATTTTATGCTCGCTAAATTATTCTATTTCGCCTTGGTATACTACAAAATGCACGATCCTACAAATTCAATAAAACACAAATCTTTATCCGTACTCTCACGAAAAGTGCAACGTATATAGTTTTTTGCATGCAACTTCAGTAAAACTTTTAGTACAGAACTTGACGATTTGTATCCCAATAAGTCTATACGATACAAACATACCGGATTTTATTAAAACCGTGAGAGGAATATTTGGTATTGTCTTCCTACTTGTATAAATGTTATAAAAACATTTGAAATATTTATACTTTAAATTGCGTGTGTCGTTGCAATATCTCTAAGCTTGAAGTGGAACATACATTTCTATATTTTAGCTTCAAAATCACAATGAGATGATTTGATTTGACAAATTAAATATACCTTATAAAAACACCACATTATAAAGCTTAGTCACAAGATCATCCTAGAAGTCGTTATTAACATAAATTTATATAAAATGCTACGAGATTTGTCCAAACTTCTAGAAGAAGTTTGATGCAAACGATACGTGATGCTGCAAAAAATATCATCAAGGTTGTGGAGAGTGGGGGCCTTTTCGTAGCTAAATAATCTTGATATGTTCGATATTAATATTATATTAAAACCGTGTCTCGAATATAAAGCGTTATAATGAAGCTTTAACATACAATATTATGTGTTATAGCCATTTTATCGTCAACATATATCATCGATGGCCTTGTAAGTTTTGTGCTTCATTACGTTTTATTAAAAACTTTCCTTCTGGATGTTATGTATAGTCGACCACATATTATATTTGCTTTACCACTTGTAACAAAAATAAACCAAAATTAACATTATGGCAGTGAGAAGTGTCACTATACTGAAGTAACTTGCAAGCAAAAATAGACTTTAGTGAGAATGTTAGAAATAGAGCTACAAAATAGCAATGATTAAATGAAAATAATTAAATTAAATTGTATATACATTTTTTAGCACAGAAGTACCCCAGAAATGGTATACCATTACCGTGGAGTAACACGTAATTTGTGCACGAAGTTAGGTATTTAAACCAAATGTTGTTTTCAAATGAGAACCGTGATACAGTCTAAACGGCATCGATAACATCAAAACACAGCCGAAGTTGTTCCTATGTATCACGTGTGACAATGAGAACGTGTTATTTGTCACAAGCATACCATTTGCAAATATACACATCTATAAATTTTATATGAGAACATACGACTTCATGAAAAATGTAAAATCAATAAGTTCTTCATACATTTTGATTGAATTTATCGTTTATTGCAAACAAAATACATGGATGACGAAGAGTTTATGAATTGGTTGTGTGAAGCGTGAAGTACGTTTCATTTATGCTATTTTATAAACTCTATTTTTTTTTGCATTATAGTTAGATTTTAAAGATAAAGTTATGTTTTTGATACTATAGGACTGACATGTTTTATAACAAAAGTCCTTAAATAAAGAGAAAAAGAAATACAGGGATATTTACGTACCAAAAGCGCCGGTCATTATAAGTTTATCATATAGTCCTTTTTGTAACAATATAATCTTATATTGATGGATGACGGCTACAGATATTGGCATTAACGCGTTGGAAGTGACGATATTATCACGAACTAGCGAACTACATACAAGTTGTAGTTATATTTTACTAACGCAATTAATCAACCGAGTAATGATGGTCAACCATCACATAAGAAGACATCAGAAAAATTATGTAACACAGGACGAGTAGCAGTGTGTTGTGATAAGGCCAATACTAATGTTAAAATTTTGAAATAACAAAGTACCTTTATAAACAAGGTAATAAAACGTCAAAAAATGAAGAAGTTGTTATTTTCGGCCTGCAATAATAAAATATCGTTCGTAAATAGGTCAAACAGTTTTACTGTTTTGACGTTTGATATTAATCTGAATCCCGTAAATCCACTAAAACCGTTTTAAATAACTAACTTAAATAAAAAAGTGACGTTTTTGTGTATATTAATCCTAAAATTGATCTACCGACGAATAAGTGCGATGCAAAATAATCTTTTTATTGAGCTTGTATTATTTTATTTTTTTGTATGTGTGAATGTTTGTTACCACTCAGCGCCTAAACGGCTGAACCAATTTCGATGAAAATTGGTATGTAGATAGATTTGGTACCGGAGACGGACATAGGCTATTTCATCCCGAAAATCGGTCTGGTTCCCTAGGGATACAAGAAACCATATTTTATGCACGGGTGAAGCCGTAAAGCACAGCTAGTAATTATATAAATACACCTTTAGAATTCGTACAATAGATCCTCGAATAATTGGACTTTTATTTGTCAAACAAATATAATAATATACATACTAGTATCATTATCGTGTAGAGCATTTTTTTGTAAGCTTTATAATATACTAGCTGCGCCCTACGGCTCGCGCATTAAACGTGTTTGTTTCCCTTAGAAACCAGACCGATTCTATCTACATACCAATTTTCATCGATATCGGTTTAGCCGTTTAGGCGCTGAATGGTAACAAATATACACACAAACTTTTGCATTTATAATAATAATAGAATATTATATGTACCTATGTATTATATTATATGGACATTATAGAGATAAACTGAGATATTTAATGATTTGTAACCATGTCATTAAAAGCAGATTATCCACGTCGATAGTTTCGCTAGCAGGAGTCGGTAACTAGTTTTAAATAAAACTAAAACCTAAATAAAATTCAATATCGTCAGAGCAATTTTCAAGAAGAATTTCTGGCATTTTTTATGATAAGAGCATTTGGGTACGATTTGCTTCCGTAAAAACACAACTTTTGTACTGAAATGTTCTCAGCGGAATGAGTATGTGTTGTAATATGAATAATTTTTAGGTCAACATCCCTCTTGTTCATTCAGCGAGGGTCCTTGTCCAAGCACTGGCAGTGAGACTGTAAAAGTTCACCCATGAATTTTATCGCTACATTCATGAAATTTCTATGTATATTCGTTCGTTGATAAATTTGTGTCCTTTTTTGTATAAACTACGAACAACATTTTACCGAAAAACTAAATGTAGTTGTCGGATTTAGACCGTATCACATTTTTTTCAGCTTCTAGCTTATTTCTTTTAGAAAAATTTTACCAATGTGTTTACATTCATTTTCAGACTTTTTAGCTTTATAATTTTGTCTTTCTGCACTCCCACCCCACTGGACTACTATGCTCAAATCACACGTGCGGCAATGTGTAAAGGGCTACAAATTTCTTCGCGTGTTAGTATTTACTATCTTCCCACGTCTTTGCTTACTGCTCAACTCCTGTCGCCAATAGCGTGATGTTTCATAGCCTATAACTTTCCTCGAGAACCGGGCTATCATACGCAAAAAGAATTTTTCAAATCCTACTCGTAGTTCCAGAGATTAGCACGTTCAAACAAACAAACAAACAAAGAAACTTTGCCGCTTTATAATTATAATAGTATAGATTTGTTTATTTATTTGTTTCTTACAATATCCTAACATATCCTGTATATAATAACCTAAATCCAATGCGATATTGTAGTTACCTAATATGAAGATACTGTCGCATAATGAGTGATAATTATTCAGGAACTGGTTTAAAAATGCAGCCGAACGGTACTAGGCTGTACTAAAAATACGGCAAATCGATGTCGATCAAATTAGCTACAGAAATATGTTGAAAAGAAACATTTCCTTTTATGAATAATATAATCTCCACGCTAATAATTCCGCATCTAAGATATTCTTTCTATTCGCGTACGAAATATTATTCCATTAGAAATGAGCTTAATTAGAAATCCAATCACATTTATTGATAACTCCCTAGTGAGAATTCATTATGTAGCTTATTGGATCACTCGATAATAAATCTGACGTTAATTAAAACATAAGTACTTTAAGTAGCGGAGAACTAAGACGATATTAATTACACCCCAACCGCAAAGTTGCACCGAAACCATAATCCTTCGTATCGACGGCACTATTATAGCTTCATAAGGCGTCACGAAGAATTTCATATAACCAAGCGAAAGTAATGAGACACCCATTTTTCTTCGTGGGGTTTCACAAAAATGTTCGCTCTTATGGAACGCGGATGTAAACATCAATTTACCACACCAAGTCTTGATTTTAAGGATGACGTTTCAGTAATGAGACATCTAGTATGTTCACGAAGAAAACATTTTAAATTACGTTATAAAAAAAATTTAAAGACGGTTAGTACGGACGGTTATATTCTGTCCATAATGTCAACTTACGAGTAGCGAATGAGCATTCATATTTTGTGTAGGTATTATTCAAGTCGTAGTAGTTTTTCGATTCTGGGACTGATAACTAAAATATATGTATAAGCATCGCACGCTTCACAGGCGGGTTGCTGATCGTGGTAAGGTTCTAAATCTCCTGGTATCACCACCGGTGATTTAAAACCCAGATATTCTGCTACCCGCTACTTGATATTCACTTTGTCATTTCTTTCATCTTTCTAGACCGAAGAACTTCGGTCTAGAAAGTATTCTTCTAGATCTTCGAGATTTAAATTATCGCCGCAATCACCGCAATTAACAACCTGGTATAGTCGCCTACATATGCTTTACCACTTTTGACAAAAATTCCCATCAAAATTAAAATTCAATAAGACTCATTATGACAGTGACAACTGTCATTGTACTGGGTCACTTGCAAGCAAAAATAAGCATTATTGATTTGTGATGTGCAAACGACATTTACTCTAAAGATTTTATTATTATTTCAATTTTATAGTCGAATATCTATACATTAATTTTATATTTAGCAAAATTATACCAACTACAAACACTAAAATGACAACACAACACTTTAATAAATCGTTTAAAATTTCAACAGCTATTGTTAGTACATCGTTATTTTATGGACTTTTTATATCTCAATGGGATAATAAAATTTCCTGTTACGCAATAAACAGATCACTGTGATTTTGTTGAACAAGGCGTATAATAATTTTATTGCAATAATTAATCTGAATGCTCTCTTTGATAAGCATTTTATGTATCTGGTTTGTTTTGTTACTTTAAATGTAGACATTAAAAATAAAGTATAAAATATAATTTACATTATTTTTATAAAAAAATATATAACCATAAAATGCTTTTTCCAATAAAAAATATACATTTAAAAGTAGTGTTTAATTTATTTAATTTTGCATCATAAAAATAAAACACCACAACATCAAAAAAATTAACTTCAAAGCTTCTTAAAGATATACCTACCTATTTGTTTAAATGCCCTTTACCATAAAATGTATTTATTCTTTATACAACGGAAACAATTTGCATCAATAAACATTTCCACATTGGCCCACATACAGATTCAGATGCGAACATAACCAAGCCATAAAAGCTGAAACGTTTACATTCCCTCGATACAGCGATAGAGGCCCATAAAGTCCGGTCTTAAAACTATCGATCAAACGGCCTCCGTGACGAAGTGAACGATTTCTCTTGACACATCACACATTTTTGTTACATTTTCAATAACTTTTTTGTTGCGTATTTTTCACCTTTTTTCTGACCGAAACCACGCTTTGCTGCTATTCGTAATATAAAATTTTTCTCTAAATATGTATTACATTATGTACCAGAAAAACGAATATCCCTTCTGCTGATCTGATTTTGACAGTTTTCCTAAGCAAAACCCATATAGTTTTAGTTAGTGACTGTTCTTCTAATCATGTTGTCGTAACTAGCCAATAATAAACAAATTTTAAATAAATAATAATAATATCTATTTTAAATACTTACTTTGTAAAGTTGTAACGCAAGTCAAACAAATCAAACCAATCTCATGAATAACAAATGCAGTATAAAATCAGGTTTGTCATTATCCTACGAGTAGCAATTTTGAACAACAAATAGCCTACCAATGCAACTATGTCTGGTGGGATATTTCCATTCATTCTACGGATACCTTTCTCAATTATACAGGTAAGGCTACGCGCAATACATCATTTATTTTCTGTCAGTACCATTATACCTACAACCTGACTCTCTGTCTACAGTTTGAATAGTGATGACGACTTAGGCCTGCATACATTTGTCAAACTGAATATCTGACAAGCAACATCCAGGCCGACATGTGTCTAACTCGAACATTCATTTATTACTCTGCATATTGAGAGTATTGTTTCTTCGTTCTAGCGAACTTTAATATCATAAGATCTGGATTGTGTTAATGACCAGAGTTATATCAGGTCTACCACTAGAGTACAAATAGTCCACCACTTTGTACGTCTTATAACGACGACGATAACGTTGTGCTTCATTCGTTAGTAAAATTTTCATTTTTATTTTATCAACACAATTCGATTGACGAAATGAATGAAATTTCAAGTAATAAATATTGTAAATAATAACGTTAGCAAACATGTCTGACATACTTCGGGGCAGCTACAAAAGTAACAACTTTAAACATACATTTTATTAATAGCTTTAAGTCATTTGCCAAACAACTACGTTGGAGAAGTGAGCATTAACTCTTTTATAAATTGATTGCCATAACGAAGTCGCATCGTTTGCAGTTAGCTCAGCACGTCCCATCTTTCTTGGATGCATTGCAGCTATCTTTAACCCCAACACGTACGACTCAATGTAGATTTAGTAGCTTAGACGTGGTGTATATAAGAAATTTTATACAAGTAGTAAAAGGAAAAATATGTACGAAAATTTAATAAAGTGTATTTCTAGAAAATATTAGACGGTACATTGTAGTTAGATATATTATTATGTGTACTATATTAAATTTTGTCGTCAACCTTTTGCATCTATTTTTTAAGGTAAATCTTCTAGTAGAGAAACTTGTTTTTTAAATGATAACATCTGAAACTGGCAGATATTAAACCAATCGGTTTAGTCAAAATGCATTTTTCAGATGGAATTAAATTAAAAATGTAAAGTGCTTAGAATCATGGAATACCTAAATTATGCCTTTGTCTACTATACTATAAAGTTCGGTATCAACTTTCGTATTAGCGTTTTATACGGTGATTTATGAGTGATAAATGCAACAACCATTTTAGCATATAAGTGTCGTATGGGGTAACTAAATATATTATATACGGAAAATACACTATGGAATCGTGACCGGAATATGGGTAAAGCTCATCGTGTCATATGGCTCATCCATCATTATACCGATCCTAACAGCTGGCGATGCGTGCACACCTGTGTCTACCCCTTTCGGGATAATGGCGTGATGCTATATATGGACGTGTCCATATTATATACCTCTCATAAATGTTTTTTGCTGCACTTGTTTGTATATTTGGTATTTAGTCGACTGAAATCAGGTACAAACTGCGTAATCGTAGTTATTGTCTATTAAGCACATACGACATTTTAAAAATATGATGTATTTAGTTCTAGAATTTAAAACCTAACACCATCATCTTAGCTGATAGACATTTATTGCTGGACATAAAGCTTCAAGCCAACCCATCTGTTTCCCGCCAGCTTTACCAAGCGAAAGCTATACATATAAATGTAAAATTCGATCAAGAAACGATGTATAGAAAAAGTTTTTTCATCACGCCGCGTCGTGTCAATTTGGAGTCAAATCGATATAACCGTTTGCACTGAACTCTCGATACGATAAAACATATTTGCATGCTATAATAGAAACTTTACTGGGCAGGTAAAGTTAAAATAGAAAGACGTTATTTGAATAAACGTAAATATTTACTTTAAAGGAGAATGGCTAAATAAATAAAAAAGCGATATTACGATTAGGATTCTGGTATATTAGAACAATCCAGCTAGCACTACTTCCACCACACTTTAGAAGACTATGGTCATAATGGCTAGGTCAGTACCTAGGCACAGGAACACAGCAGCACGTGTTTTGTTGTCATAACGTGAAATTAACGTGTTCGAAGCACATCAGTATGTGTTAATATTAGTGACTACTTTTTGTCTGTTAATTTTAAATTTGTAATGTCGCTCAACTTCTTCTTAGGTAAGTAATATAGTTGTACAAAAAAAATCCTATAATTACAAACAACTTACGTACAGTAAATTACTCCCTATGAACCTGCGTATACTCGTTTTACTAGCTTCAAACTCATACGTTTAATCCAAGAAAAAATAACCTGAAAATTGTACAACATTATTCAATTTAAATATCAGGCCAGCAAACAGCGATACAGTAAGTTACTCGTAGGTACCTATACAATAAATTTATATCGCATACATCGGTTATTTAATCACCGCACGCCCACCATAAATAGAATGTTATGAACGTTTTTATTAACCCTAAGAATAAACTCTATTTGAATTGGGTCGACCAAGAAACTTTGATCGTACTTACATTCCATAGTTATTGGGAGCAATAATAAAGAGTAATGGTTATGTTTGTAATGGAAGTAAGAAAGGTATTACATTGTTTTTTTTTGTTTGTGTTAAAACTTCCGTGGTCGATGTTCAATGTTAGAGCTATTCAATTCCTTACCACATGTCAGCTAAGATAATACCAGATAACGTTAACTACTTATTAATTATTACTTTATACAGTCTCCAATAAAGACGCCTGCCACATTCAATAAAAATAAGTTCAAGTACATACTAATATGAAGAGTAGGTATATTGTGCTATTTTTTGAATTCGTCAATAATGCATCCAGAGATAACTTATTTTAGATTACCCGGAAACTCTGAAAGGTAAGACTATAAAATAATTTTACTTACTAGTAGGTAGGTACATAATGTGTGTCTTTTTAATGGATAAGTATTTTCTTCTATCTCCCAAAATAAAGATGACTAGATTAATAAATAAAGTGAATAGAGTATGTAAAGAAAAGTGATTGAGACGAGTGAAATAGGTAGTTAAAGGGGGTTCATGAATCATCATCACAAAGTATTTTATTTGTTTATATATAAAAGTATATTTACAATCACAAAACTAAATGGAAACACAAAGTAGCCAAATGTAATTAAGATGCTGGAAGCGGGCCGCCCTATCGCATGTTTACGTACCGCGCGACTGTAGGCATTTATTTCAAAGATACGACCGAGTTACAATACTGTATATCTATACAGTATTGTACGGTAATATTATCTAATATTACCGTGCTTAAGTCTAACAGTGGACATATTAAAGCCGACAGAGAAAGCTAGAATATTGTGTGAACCAAACTAATTTTTTAATTTTATTCTAAGTAGTTTTTACTAATGATAACTGTTTGCAGTTCTTATGCTACGTAACAATCTGTGGGCGACCTATAAGAACAAACAACAGGTATAATTAAAAAACCATTTTTAAAGTAAATAGGCAATAAAACAATATTATGCATGGCCAGTATCTATACAGATTTTACGATATGAATAACGCAAAACGGCAATGACACGACGGCAATGACGAAGTTAAAGTAATAAAGAAATCAGTCAACGATTTAGTTGATTAATTACTCAGATTATATCAAAGACTTGTCATTCAGTATCTTATACATTTAAATAAATTGCATTCTCATAATAAATCACTGTATAATGAGTTACAAAATCAGACTCAATTACTTTAAGATTGCACTGAGTCATTATTTTCAAATGATTCGTTATATTTGACATCTGCTTTGTAATTTATCAAAAAGATAACAAGGTTTACTTCTAATAAATGTTTTCAAACTCTGGCTTTGAACGCGCACAATAATTATCATTTTCCATTTTCAAGATGTTTCTATCGAATCGCAATAGAGTTCACAAAGTGAAAACTTTCATAGGAAGACGATTTTAAATTTAGAAGTAGTAATCTTTTTTAAAGTTTAACTTTCCCCAATTTTCGCCACCATCATCAATTAATCATTTATTAATTAGTAATAATGACAAATATCATAAATATCATATCAGTAGGTAGGTACGGTGGTCACAAGTCACCAGTCTACAAAGCCTAGTAAGAAACTATAGTAAACCTCTTTTTGAGAGTGCCGTAAACGTCTAAAAGCAAATGACATGATAACGTAGAGAAAGAACAATAGTTTTCCCCCGTTACCCCACAGTCTATGCGACAAGTGCAGCTCTAATTAAACATGCCTTTAGCGTCAAACCTTTGTAATGTTAATAAACTAGAACAAAGAACAACATCGTAAACTTAGAAGTTAATGTTCAGAATGCGACCTCAAGATGCTACAATTACTCGTAAGTTTCGGTTTCATTTTAGTGGAACTGAAATTTGATGTAAGGAAACTTACAAGAAGTGTTACTATTACCTTATTATTTATTACGTAATGCCGCTTTTAAATATCATATTTTGTGGATTACTATTACTACCTAATCCCTAAATATGATCAATAAAATTAATTGTATAGAATCTAACTCGATAAAAGAGATGATAAAGTCGATTTCACTAGGCGACATTTCGCAGAGATATATCGCCCAACATTTACGTGCTATGTCTTTGAGACTTGTAGGATAACGTCGCTCGAGATTTGCCTTGGTTTACACTACCCAGGGGCTTTGTCGCTCGGAAGTCGTACTATTAAATTACGCTGCACATGGGATAAAGTCATTTTTATGAGTTGTTCCATATTCATCCTATGACGTCTCATTTCATATCTTCAATCATCCCAATCTAGTATTCCTAACTCATTCTATTATGTTTTTAAATATATATTTTGTTATATTCTAAAAGCTGACGATTCTATTAATCTAAACATAAACAGACGACTAAATCGTACGATACCATACCACCGCATAATGCGGCCGCACTAAATGCTAGTTACAGTAATAACAGACAACCGCGTACAGTGTGGTAACAATATTCGGTAGTTTTGTACGGCACTATGCGGTCGTCCGATCACCCGATTATTAGCTATACAGATTGTATACGACGGTTTGATATTAAATGAAAAGGCAGCTGTTACTAGTCCGTATAATGATTTCAAATTAATCACAAAAATGTTATGACGAAAAACCGACCAGGCGGCAAATATTTAATGATGTCTCAGTGATCAATGCGGTGAAAACCGGAAGCGATCACCGGATGGTAAGAGGCACATTAAATATCAACCCTAAGCTGAACCGGTCTCGACTGATGAGGTCTGCGCTCCGACCTGCACCGATTCAAATTCAAAGCTCCGAGAGCTTCCAACTCGAACTTCTTAACCGCTTCGAAAGCCTTGGCGATTGCGTAGACGTGGACGAATACAGCAACAGGTTCGTGGAAACTGTCCGTTCGGTAGGGTCTAACATCTTTAAAGCCCACCGCAGTAAAGGACCGAGAAAGATCACCGACCAGACCCTCAAACTTATTGACGAAAGGCGCAGGATGGTACTGCGGTCCCCAGAAGAAGCGAGTGACTATCGGCGGCTCAACAGACGGATCTCTAAGTCTTTGACTCGCGACCTTCGCCAATTTAATACACAACGTGTTAAAGAGGCTATAGAGCGCAACAAAGGCTTGAAAGTGTTCGCACGAGATCGGCCTGTCGGGCAGAGCCGACTTGTCAAGCTAAAGACTGGGGACGGCAGGCTCATCTCGTCTAAGCCAGAGGTTTTAGAGGAGGTCGAGAGGTTCTACGGACAGTTATACAAGACACAACATGCACCTGTTAGCTCTCTAGCATCAGATTCAAGAGCTAGGTTAACTCGACATTACACCGAAGACATCCCGGACGTCGGCCTGTGCGAGATTGGTATGGCCCTCAGACAGCTCAAGAACAACAAGGCGCCGGGTGAGGATGGAATCACAGCCGAGCTATTGAAGGCAGGCGGAAATCCTGTGCTGAAGGCCCTTCAGAGGCTCTTTAGTGCCGTCCTCCTCGAGGGAAAACGCCACAGGCATGGCACAGGGGTGTGGTGGAGCTGTTCTTCAAGAAGGGCGATAAAACCCTTCTGAAGAATTACAGACCTATCACACTCCTGAGTCACGTCTACAAGCTGTTCCCGAGAGTCATCACTAATCGTCTCGCAAACAAGCCGGTTTCCGAAAAGGTTTTAGTACCATAGACCACATACATACGCTGCGGCAGGTTATACATAAGTCCACAGAGTATAACCGGCCCCTATGCTTAGCGTTTGTGGACTATGAGAAAGCCTTTGATGCGATCGAGACCGTGACCGGGCCGTGCTGCAGTCTCTGCAACGGTGCCATATTGACTATCGATATATCGAAGTGCTGAAGTGTTTGTATGAAAACGCCACCATGTCAGTACGAATTAATGGTCAGAGCTCAAGACCTATCCAGTTGCAGCGAGGAGTACGACAGGGAGATGTCATATCTCCGAAACTGTTCACCGCTGCACTGGAGGACGTGTTCAAGCTTCTGACCTGGAATGGACTTGGCATCAACATAAATGGCGAGTACATCACTCACCTTTGATTCGCGGATGATATCGTGGTCATGGCTGAGACCGTGGAGGAGCTCAGTGCAATGTTCGATGACCTCAGTAGAGTCTCTCGACAAGTGGGCCTAAAAATGAACATGGACAAGACTAAAGTCATGACCAATGTCCATGTTATACCCACTCCTATTACGGTCGGAGAGTAGAAAGGTTCTAGAGTGGCGACCACGAACCGGAAGACGCAGCGTGGGCAGACCCCTCACAAGGTGGACCGACGACCTTATAAGGGTGGCGGGCAACCGATGGATGAGGGCGGCGAACGACCGGCCAAGGTGGCGAAAATTGGGGGAGGCCTATGTCCGGCAGTGGACGTCTTTTGGCTGATATGATGATGATGAAAGTAATACACCATTTATTATGACAAGTTTACTGACCTGTAATGAGCGTTAACGTTTATCATTCGACGTGGATTATGACTTAAGTCAGTGTCGTTTGACGAACTTACAGAGTGTTTAGAATTAAAGAAATTACATAAGTGGTCCTGCGTCTAAACTATTGAAGATATTTAGTTGTTATTTTTTGTCTCGCTTTATGATGTCACATACTATACGTAATTGCATTTAATATCATACCGTCGTATACACTCTGTATATAAACTAATATGTAAAGCGGGAGAGTTTGTTTATTGCTTGATTAAACGCGCTATACTCTAGAACTACCAGTAGGATATGAACAATTATTTTTGCGTTTGATAGCCCAGTTCTTAGAGAAGGTAATGCAGGAGCTACTGGCTTCGGGAGCAGACCAGTAACAAGAGATGTAACTTAACGCGGGTGATGATATTTATTTTATATCGATCGTATCCTTCTTTTGAAAGTTACTCGTAACGTAAGGTTATCCCTATCCAATTAAAAAGACGCAACTTTAGCATAAAGGCGAAAAACACTTTAGTTTAAATTACCAATTACCTATTAAAGGTTATTGGAAATTTAAACTAAAATGTCTAGACGATGTAATAAAGACAACAATGAATAATTTAAACCTGTGTCGCAACAGAATTGAAGATTCGCGATATCAGATAAGAATAATTGGCTTTTTAAGCTGACAAGAAATTTTAAGCTGCAGTTACAGACACATAATATACTAGCTTATACGATATCATGTCCCAGTAGTAGGTATGGGTACTAGCACATTGCTTCGATGACAGAGTACATACTCCCCTGTCATTCCGGCCCATTCATGCTAAAACCACCGAAGATCTATTACCGTTACCGAATTAAGATAAGCTCTCTTCTTTGTTCCAGGGTACGCATTATTATGGCATTGTCCGACAAAACTTTGAGATCATTATTGAGCTTTTACTTAGTATTGAAATTTATTAGGCAAATTTTATTTTAATCACTCAACGCATCTTTCGCTGAAAAGATGTCATATTGTATTAATTTAATTAATTAATTTTAATTATTATTATTATTATTATTAATTGCTACATAATTCCACAATTCTATTTATTATTTTTACTATCAATGTATGTCATTATCATTAAGTATAATTAACAAAGTTGGAACAAATGATTAAATTATAGATGCTGTAATCTGTGGTGCTACGTCCAGTATTTCCCTGTTACGTCAAAATTAGTAGCCGTTTGACCGACTATAACCATGACATATGCGCTGTCAATAATAATATTATACGAGGTGAAACGAGGCGATTTAACACTATCAACAACATTTTTAAGTAAAATCAGCAATATTTCAACGTCAGCGAATTACTATTTATGGGGTTAAAAGCTCTGGAAATATGGACATTTGCTTTTAAAATACTGACACTATAAATTATTACGCTAGGCTTTAGTACCCGTCTGTTATGTACGAGGTTAAGAGTTCAAAACTGGGTATATACAGTCGACAATAAAATTACTTTACCACCCTACGCTTGTTTACACCTAATCCGTCATCGGCCGAAGTCTGCTAGGGCGTCGACGGCCAAATTCGGACGATTGAATCAAATACTTGTAGTCTTTGAGAGCGCGTACACAAACACGACCGTCATCGTTCGATGTCAGCCGATCAACCGAGCAGTCCGAACTTGTTTAGATATCACTTTGTTATGCAATACTGAACACAGTCAACTACAGAATACCGGCATCACTCTGCCCAATGTAGCCACAACACTGTTGCAGTGTAAGCACATACACCAAGTCCAAGTTACTCGTCCGGGTAGTCTGACAAAAATCGGTTTTGGTGGTTTTGGTATACGCCTAGCATTATTAGAGTAAACGTCGTTTGATATCACAAACAATAATATCACAAGTTACCTCAGTACAGTGACAGTTGTCACTGTCATAATGAGTCTTAGTAAATAAAATTTAATAAGACTCATTATGACAATGGGCTTTTTTGTTAAAATTGGTAAAGGAAAAATGTGGTCAACTTTAATGTTAGGTCACGTTACAGCTTGACAGGCGGATTGACGACCGCAGTGGCTGCAGTATTATCGCAAACGCTGCTGCCCCATTCTCGAAATCGATTAAATCGTAACTAGTTACGAATCCTCAGTTTCGTACTCGGCCAAAAGGAATTGGAATCTATGCGATCATATATTTAAGTCTAGTTATAACAGCATTTACGCAGCTTACATTACAAAGTTAGTTTCTCAGTTCCTTAGATCTAAAACATTCGAACTATTCACTTGAACCCTCGTATTTAGCAACCGTGTAATTTCTCAGTTAATCCAAACCTAGTTTGGTACGCAACCACGCCTATGAGCGATTGAAGTTACTGTAAATACGCTTATAGTGAAATTGCTCATAGCTTACACATAATATATTAGGGTGCAAATTTAGCGTATGTTATGGGTATTTGGGCCTGATATCTAACAATATAAACGTCGTACAATCGAGTACGTGAGAACTATAGAAATGAAACTAAGATTTTAATAACGTGTAATAATGCATCAATGTAATGTAACGTCTCAGTTTTATTCTTTTTCGGAGTAAAATTACTTAATACGATGATAAAAATTCCTGAATAACCTACACGTATTTTGAGATAATAAAAATATTTTAAACGATATTAACTTCTCATTTATTCAATAAAAGAAAAAAAAATGTTTTCTTATCGGTCAACACGCTCAAAAAGTGTAACTTGGAATTAATATCAAAGAAAAAACTCGAATTAATATCAAAGAAAAAAATACTGCTTATATAAAAAATAAATAAATAAATATAATTGCATAAGTTAATAAAAAATGCTACGCATGTAGCAACTAGGTATGTATTTACCTATTTACTTAGTTTTGCTTGTTTTTCTTACTAATAAAATCCCATTATTATTAAAATGCTACTGTCCGAGATAATTGCCAATAGTCATCTTATGGCTGGGATAATGAATAAAATATAAAAGTTACTTAGGCACAATATGACTAACGAACCGCAAAGATTTGTTCTGTCTAATTGCAGCAACAAGAGCTAGCGATCATAAATTAACAGCTAATAGCCACTTAAAATATCGCGCCACATGTGCATTAAGCTATGCACTACGCAGTCGTATCACAGTTTATATACTAACTATTTGTATACAATATCTACGGTTTTACACAAATCTGAATTACACTACATATTGAAAGTCAATACGTCAACTGTCGGGTAGAAATCATCCTGTCACATGCCACTGGTATAGCGTCAACAGTTCCGAATGTTGGACAGCAGATATAAATTTAAACAGACGAAAAATGTATTTCACGTTGTGGTCTCCGGTATGGAACCACCCCATAGCTTCTCGTGGGTGTTGTACGAAGCGATTAAAAAAAATAATAGTCCTGAGCTTCTTGATGGATGAGGACGGCTTTGGAATGTAAAAGTATCAGCATCAAGCGTCTACTGCTGGAAATAAACTTTTATCAATTCCTAAAAAAAAACTCTTTTGTTTTGCGGCACTGAGGAAGTTTAAACAAGAAGACGTTACGTACTTTCCCTAGCTACCCATACATCAGAGCATTCTACTAAATAATCCGTCAGTGCTAAAAGTATCCATTTATTTCATCCAAAAGCTACAGTGCAAACAAAAGAATATTCTCTCACTGGACGCCATTTCACGGAGCTTGTATCAATATCAAAAGAGCTAAAGTATAAAGCAGTGCACTTTATTTAAAAATATGAACGACATTTATATTCTAAGCTTTGTCATAGATTCACGTGTACTTCTCTGGAGGGGTAGACAGAGCTGTATAACACCCACTTCTTAACAGTTATGTTGAGTCCCATCTAACCTGCTGTCTTTAGTATTAATTGATACTATTCGGCAATGAGAATATGAACAAGTATGTATCTTGAATAAGATGGGTGCCGTTTTATGAAAGCGGAGATGAGCGAACACTAGATGAAATGGCATAAAAGTTTTAATACGTATATACGAATATACGGTGTAAAGATTATTCCTTTAATTAGATATCGTCAAAACTCGCTCCGTTCCTTATCCACGGGCGTGTTTAAGCGTAAGGCTTTATAATACAACACATAGCTACATGTTATATAATTTCACGATAATATTTCGCCGAAGTTTGGATAAGTTTTAACAACTTTTTTTAAGACAAATCTAGTCTATTTCGGTAATTTTTGTATCATATTACAGGTATGTATTTAGTGCAAGAAAATTGGAATTTCAGCTCTACTACAGTATAAACAAAAAAAACTTTGAGGAATCAAATGGGCAACTCTCCAAAATGGTTTAAATCCTGTCTATTGTCAAAAGTCAGTCACCCTTGTCTCAATTATCATCGAATATAAAAAATAAATAAGAAAGCAAAAGAGTTTTGCAGACTGTGAACGGCGATTTCTATCTAGTCTCTATAACAAAACTCTGCACGAACCTACATTAACTCTGCGCTAGACGTTGCCTATTTTTGGTCCAAAACTGTCTAGGGAAAGCAAATTGAAACAAAAATCATAAAATAGCAGAAAAACATTAGTACGCAAGTACACAAGTAGCGCAAATATAGCAAAGAATGATTGCTACCTCTATTTTGCGGGACTTATGACAATCACGACAACATTCATTTCGCCCAGATCAAGGCATTTTTTATTAAAAATAGATGTCAATCCTTTTTGCATGTTTTTAATTTACATCGATAACTAATAGATGATATCAGAAAATACATATATATATTCTTTTGGAAACATTATTGACTTTAGAAAAATTAATAAGCTGATTTTAAAGTTAATTTAACTCGTCTTTGTGTAACTGTAAACCACAATAAACATAAATATAAAATATCAAAACAGGTTTTTAAATCAAAACACGCAATATAATCTATAACATAATTTCAACATAGAATGAAACACGATCTTGTGAACATTCAATATGAAAATAACACATCAAAGAATATATATAGCTTTTATGTCCACAGCTTTTGTTCAGCTACACGTATCTTAAGATGTAATAAAATATTCTCCTTATACGCCGTATTGTTCTAAGAAAACTAAAATATAAACAGATTGCTATTCCAAAGAAGACAAATAATTATATTTAAACAATATTGTATACGAGTTTGATATGTCCTTTGAAGGAAATAACATTATTATATTATTGTGAAGGCAATGTTGATTTAATCCATGTAAGTCTCTATCTTATATACGATAACAAATTCTTTAAAATTTTATTCATGTTCAGTAGCGCGGTTATTTTATCCCAAATATTCACATACATTTGCTAACAGCTTTAATATTTATTGAAGCATCATTTATGTACTTACGTTTAATAATGGTATAGTTAAATGAGTAATGACGTAACTTTTATATTTTTTGAACTACAAGTGCTGGATAAGAAAAAAGTTTAAGAACTCCGACACAGTAAAGTTTCGTGTGTTAATTGGAATAAAAAGATCCTAAATATAAATATTCCAATATTAAGGTACACAATGCCACATTTCTAGAAAGACGTCGCGTTTCAAAATGCTACATTCTCAATAAATAGTCGTAAATGGTAAACCAATATTGGTAATAATAATAATCATTGTCATCGTTTCAGACGAAAAAAGTAATAATAGGCCATTACACAGACCCTTTTGAGACGAAAAATGCATTTACATTAAGATCGTTTGGAAATCGTTGCCTGAAATGGCGGCCAGAATATAGACTAAAGCTCTTTATACATCTACATTCCATTTTGACGAGTGGGCTGCCAAAACTTGATCTCTGAAGACCAGGTGTTCAGAGGCTTCTGCTGAGAAGCCATGAGTCAACTGACAATGAACCTTAATTACCCATATGCTGAAATTAACTTTGAATTTATGGTGTATAATATGTATAATATTTGTCTTTTGTGGTATCGCTAATCTTACTAACTGAATATTCATCAAGGGAAGTATCTTTGAGAAGCTCGTAAGCTTCTCGTTAGTTATTTAAGCCTTTCATATTTGGTTAACACATCAAAATGGTATTATACGTCGTAACAGTTCTTGTTAAAACGAATTTACTTATTGTTTATTTTTTTATTTAATGTCAAACGTTTTTCGTAAAGTTGTGTATGTAGCTACTACCTACTTATGTATTTTGGTTTCTTACTGTTTGTTTTCGTAAAGAAATTGCAAAAGTTGATAAAATGTCAATGTTATAATTTAAGATGTGACAAGAATCTAAATTAATTCCAGCCAATCCTATTAATAAAAAAACCATGTTCCAGTTAATAAAAATTCACAATGAGTTTTTATTTGATGGCTAAATATACGTTCGCAATCAGTCATGTTTAATTTGGCTGTAGAGATTCATCAGGAATTCTAGTCATTATCACCAAAAACCAGGAGTCACGAGTAGCAAACAATTGCTTTGCACTGTGTATTTACTTATCTTAACATGCTACCTACGTACGTGGTAGTGACGTAGCCGTGCTTTTATCGCAATATTTTTATGCAACTTCAGTGGCGACTAACGGAATGCAAAGTAACGAATTTTTTACTGCAAACTAGATCGTCATACTGTAGTTACCAACCTGCCTTTCAAGGTTGGTGACTATAGCCAATCGCTGTTTTTAGAAAGGCTCAAATGGCAACGTTCCGTAGTGAAAGTTTTCAAACTGATGAAAGAAAGTAAAGAAAAATAATTATAATTGTCTTTTTTTAGCTTATCTAATGCATTTAAGTAAAATAATACCAGCCTGTTTACTGTCTCACTGAAGGGGAAAGGCCTCTTTTCATTATAGAGAAGGCATAGGCATTAATTACCACGCTTACTCAAGGCGGATTGGCAATTTCAGACTTTTAAGTTCAGGGGGCCTAGCACAATCTCTTATAGCATTCTTATTATAACGTTACTCTGTCTCTACCCTTGTTTTTAATAGTGCAAAAGAAAAAGACAAAACACAAAGTAACATTAAAATAATATTGCTATAGGAGGTGATGGTAGGTCCCCAGGTTTCCTCATGATGTTTTTCTTCACCGTCATGCATTGCAATGCATTTAAGTACGGGTAAATAATATTATAGATAGATAATTTATTTATTTATTTCACTTTTGAGCGAAAGCTGGCTAAGAGCGTGTAGTACTACAATACCAAAAACTATCGTAGATAGTATTTTTGTTTGAATTTTTCAAAAATTCAGTTTATCTGGACGTAAGATGTGTCAAATGCTCTAAGTCAGTCTAAGTAAAAGTAGCTTATCAACAACAGTTCAAAGATATTATTAGTGCGTAATAATATTTATTGTGGGGAGAGGGGGAGATCCACTCATAAATAAGCTTGTTTGCGAAAATATTTCCTGTTTTCTAAGCAATGGTTAGTTATTGACATCATTATGTTTTTCCTCTAATATTTCCATATAACTCTGTGCTTTGTAGAATATTACGCCAAGAACATGTCTTAAAAATATATCAACAACTTTTTACGTAAGTAGTAATTTAATAATATAATAATAATATCCCAACAACTACACACAACGCCATCTATACCCAAAGTAAGCATATATTATAGCTTGTGTTATGGGTTCTGGAAGGCGGATAAACATTCTTAAATACTTTTTTTGTATATACATACATAATTATTAGAAACGCCTAGACTTATACAAATAGACATGTTCATGCACACAAATATTTGCACTGAGTGTGAACCGAACCCGTGACCTCTGCGTGGCAGTCCGTACACAGTACCACCGAACCACAGAGGTCGTAATTTATTTCCTATTCTTCTGCCGGCCGTATCGTACTTAACATAGATACTCTGAAGAAAATCATTGTAAAAAACCTGCACTATTAGAAGAAAAAAGTACAAAAGCGTCGAAAGTGTTAAAGCCTATTAAGAACAGTCCCAACCCATAAGATAAAGATCAGCCTTAAAAAACAAAGGTGTTGATGAAGTACTCAAGGGGATTGTAACAAAAGGCATGTGGTCTAATCCATAAAATGAAAAAGGCGTACGCACGTGCCAATGACGAAATCACAAGTCCTTGTGTAATACAAATATACTATATAGCTTTCTGCAGCTCGGTTTCATCCGCGTCTTTGCTGACTGCTCTGCTCCGTCGCCACTAGCGTGATGTTACATAGCCTTTATTCTTCCTCAAGAACTGCGCTATCATACACAAAAATAATTTTTCAAATCCGAGTGTAGTCGTTCTGTAGATAGTTCCAGAGAATAGCGCGTTCAAACAAACAAACAAACTCTTCCGCTTTATGTAATAGTATAGATATAAAATTGCTTGTTTTGAGTGATCTATCGGGTCCTTTGATTCATACTACGTAATGTTCGAACCATGAAGTGAATCGCACAAGGACCCTTTTTGAATTCCTTCTTTCGGACCAGTGGTGTGAATCGACGAATGTCTATTGTTTCGCACCACGGTATATTATGATATTGGTTTACTTTACTCAGGCAAAAAGAGCTATTTGGTGTTTCATATCGTGGTGCGAAACGACGAAGTACAAAATAAACATTCGTGATATACCCACAGGCAAAACTAGAAAGCTGAAATTCAGAACATACCTTTATTTTTTAACGTAAGCATCTTCTAAGAAAGGATGTTTTTAAATAATTAGCGAATGTTAAAATAAACTTTAGAATTTGGTGCAAAGGGGGTTGCTACTTGTACGTTTTCATAAAAAAAATTTGTAGACTACGCGAGCGAATTTGTTGACAAAAAACTAGTATAAATATATTGAGGTACTTACGCAAACAATGAGGTCGATGTATGTCACTCGCAGTCCTGTGAACAAACGGATATCGTATTAGTAGTCGAACGAATCTCACTCAAGCCAGCCGTACATATGTTTGTGCGGTTCTAATACATTTCTATTCCACGCATTGGTGTTTCCTAAAACATTTTAAGAGATCAAGCGGCTCTTTTGCAATAAATTGAATTTCTTTATTTGACAACAAAGGTATTATAAACATTCCATTACTTTGATGAGGGTATTTTAGAACAATAAAAAATGATATTCGCAACGTACTTGTACTTGCGTGACGTCATGAGGACAGACGCTAACTGAACATAAAATCTTAAACTACTTGATGCCGCCTTCGCCCACTAGCAAAGTATACTTCGATAGATAATTATATATCTAGCTACAACTTAGTGGTCGTATTTATACGTAGTTATTCAATCTAATGTTGTCAAACAAATGAAGTCATAATATAACAAGATAATGTAGAAAATCATCTAATACAAGATAAAAAGCAATATTCTGTGATATTTTTACTAGCCTTCCAAAGTGACTCCAACCCGCCTGATAGTAAGCAGTCAGTGGAGTCCAAAGTGATGGCCACCATACCAAAAGCCATCGTCTTAAGGTGGTTCCGACGAAATTTCGACGAAATCCGCGACTTTCATCTCGATAATTGAGTAGATTCTAATGCTATTTATTCTTTTTTTTTTGCCAACAATATACTTTGATTCATGAACTTTAGAATAGTAGAAGAATTATTTACAATAATTGATTATATAACTTATACCAACGATATTAAAACAACGTGATTTCACTTATTTCGAAATATTACTTTCTAATTACTATAGTTATAAATATAAAAGTTATATTGAATCAACCGGAATAAACCAAATGTCAACTCTGTAGGTTTATTTCATTTATTAGGATAATGTTTCAATAGTTATTGATAATTTGGCTGAATCAGCGTCGCAGGGGCTCTACGCGGGCGACGGGAGGCAGAACGGCAGAGCGGCGCAAGCCCTTCTGACGGATGGACGTATGCGGTTTTTTTTAAAATTATTTACGTAATTCAATAATTGCAAATAAATAATATCAAAAAAAAAATATTGTGTGGATAGATTTAGTGTTGCAAATAAATTAGATTAGTTATTTAGATTTTTTTAGTGTATTAAATACGTAGGTATTTACCTACATTTATTATTATTTTTCATCAAAATGACTAAAATTTCACGACTGAAACAAATACAAATGCAAAAGATTCAACACATGAATATCCTGTAAGTAGGTATATACCTACCTTCATATTTTTAGTAAAATACCTTCTTTGAGATACTTACCTAGGATATCCTTTAATTATGTTTAGTTCCACGTAAACTAGGTAACAGGTGGTGAGCCTATTGTCGCTCGTGATAAGATCAAGGCAACACCAGGCCTCAAGAATCAGTAAATTCCTGCTGTTATAATATATACCCTAGGGGTATGAATATGAGCTTGCTACAATATTGTCTATGTCTACTATCATTTCGAACTAGGTGTGTGGTAGGTGGGCACATGAGTAAAATATCTAACTTGGATATTTACTCATGTGGCAAGGGCGCTTTCCGATTCCGACCGACGCGACGCGACGACGGCGACGCCGGCGTAGGTACGAGGTGCTTTGGTCGGAACACGAACGTCGGCGTCGGTCGTACAACTAGCATAGAACTCAAATTACAATGATTATACGTGACATGCGTCGGTTTGCGACCTAGTTAGGTACCTACACAAAACAACCATACACGCTGCTGTTAGCTACCTAACTATCTACGTTATCTTGCACGAGCATAAATACCTATACATTCTATATATACATACGGTGTGTACTTGAATATTCTATCGGTAAGTAATACCGCTAAAATATTCAAGTATTTACCTCGTTAGATTTTTTTTCATGAGCTGATAAAATCAGTGATAAGATACTAGGCTAAAGTAAATACCTACCCTTCTACTTTCAATGCATCTTATTTTGATTTATTTATTTGATTGCAAGAAAGGAAGAAAAAAGGCTTTACAAAACGTCTTAAGTCTCTAACCAAACTAAAATATTTGAAGACTGTGAAATTATCACAATTAGGTAAATTAAAAATCCTACTCTCTGTTCCTTTATTATCGTACTAAATATGAATGTTTAATCCTAAAATTAAATAATATATTGTTGAGTGCCTACTGGACATAACAAAACTAATACCGTATTTTTCGAGTGATAGGTGTATGTAGAAAGTAATAGACCCGGCACGGTGGCACAGTATAAAGAATTCTACTCTTTTTTGTACAGTCTTTACCTAACTAGGTAAAGGCAAAAGAATTATGTTTTAGCACTCTATGTATGTATGTATCTTTATTATATTATATTATAAGTGCATGTACTGTAAAACTACCCCGTGACGTCGTCCGCATGGATCCGTTCCTTAGCGATAATATTACATTAGTTCTACTTTACCGATTTTGCATTATATTATACATTTACAATACTACAATATGTACGTACATACAAATATATGTATGTACACATATATTTGTATGTACATATTGAAGTAATCTATACTTATAATGAATCTCTAGCGAGGTAATTTTCACGGTACATCCAAATCACTCAAACAGTGGGTACAATGCGTCTACTTTGGCAATTGTTCGTGTTACTTATTTTGCTAAGGGTACATGATATTGTGTACCTTACGTACGGGCACTTACTAGAAGATAATCAACATTTATTTATTTATTTATTGAAAAAGTATTTACAATATCATTACAGATAAAAACCCAATACGATATCATAAAAAACCTAAAATTAAAAACACTAATTACTAAATAAATATATCTACTTATCCAATACTATACATTTTTGTGCAACATCCTTGAATTTTGATAGGGTACATTGAAAAATATCAATTTCTATAGAAATAATGATATACACATAGGAATGATGACGCTTTGTTTAAAGCATGTGTAACTGAAAATCCTTATCAGCTCCGTCATTTGAATTTAGTTTTGCTGGTGAATGGTGCTGTTTCAAATTCAGTGCAGTGGTGGCCATACAGAGTAAAGATACTGTGGGAGAAAAAGGAAATAAAGAGGACCGAGGAGGTAACTATGCCTTCGGACCACTGACTTTCAGACAAAACTTACACTTTACGTCGTTATGTACATCTCCAGCCAAACCGTCCCGCTTATTCTAAAAGATCTACTTCCGTAAAATGTTTGCTGGCTATACAATAAACAGAACGATTTACTGAAGTTATATTTGTGATATCCAGATGAACCGAAAATAAATAAGGAAAATGAAAATATGTTAATTCATATAGGTTTATTAAATTAACACTTATGAACGTCAAAATTTACAAAATGTCAGCAAATTAACCTACAACCAGTTCGCTGACAAAGTAGAGCCATGAGAAGAACTGGCAAGAAACTCAGGACACTCTTTTTAATCGCAGGGTTATTACAATTTTTGTAAGTTACAGTTTCACGTAGCATGCAAAGTGACACAGGCAATACACTTAACTCTATAGGTAATTAAATACTTACAGCTTTCTATGTTGCAAAGAAGAAATAAAAAGTAAAATGTGTCCTTTACAGGCTGCCTCAATTTGCATATTGCTACAAAAGGTAAAGGCAACATGTGAACTGTAATAAATGTGTCTATGTAAGTATTATATAAACTGTTAATATTCGATATAAGTATAAAGTAAGATGAACTTAATTCACCACAGGAGTTCACAATGTACATGGTGAACATCTATTTCACAAATCACAATGTATAATTTTAATAATACTAAGTATACAATTTTAACAAAACAATACAAAATGTGTACTTAACTGTACAATTATTATGGCTCGGGCATTATGTCATATATAATTAATACAAAAAAAAAACATTTTATGTCAAAATGTATCAATAAGCGAGATTACAGGATGGAAATAAATTATGAATCATTTAGTATAATATTCTGTATACATCTTTGCTCTAGACAGAACAGCGTTTTGTTTCGATTATATTCGTGTTCGTAGAGTAGATAATCCTTCTACTGATTTGGCTGCGCGATAGAAGCCTTATTATAAAGGATGAATTTACTATGGCAAACTGTAAATCGCTAAAAGCAGTGGACCAGATATCAGACAACACCAACTCATGAGTGGCTATCACAGTCCTACTATTTTGTGTTCATTTTCGGCAGACTGTGCCTGTTATTCCTACTTCGTGGACTAAGGCTGATGAAATTAAATAGTGTTTAGGAGGTCCACAGTCTGTAGCACTTCAAAATTGTTTTGCATTTAATAGGCTCCAAGCCTATACACTCCGCAAGATTTGCCATTTAATGATAGAGGCCGAATTGAAAGGACAATGCACAAGTGTAGTCTGATTTGTTACTCGAGTTTGGTAGCGGTACGTATCTACAGAACCAAGAAAAAGTTGTCTTGCACAAAACCTTACTTTACATACATCAATATAACCGTGCCGTACAATTGCCTATCGAAGTGACTTTACTCTGCCTTATGATACAGTCAGTGGGATCCAAAAGACTAAGTGGTAGCCGCCATTCCAAAGGTCATTGTTTCAAACTGCTGGCTAGTGGTCTTTATGAGATGCTTTTTTATTATTGAAGCAGGACCTCATATCATCAGTCCATGAAGACGCAGTGGAGTTAGAAAGTTATGAAAACTCTTGGCTTTTGTAAGAGCTAATTTTGAACACTTAACAATCAGAAGGGCAAATTTAAAGAAAAGACATTTTGCTGGGGTAATGTTTCAAACGTTACCCCAGCAAAATCTTTTTTATTCCGAATAACTTTAAAACTATAATGCAAACAAATTGTGCTATAGGCAAACAAATTACTCCTTACGACGCACTAATAATCTGTTATACTCTCATACTCTCACCTCTTATAAGCACATTTTTATCAACATTTTGCTGGGGTAACGCACTCCTCTGCCTGACGGTAAGCAGCCAATGAAGTCCAGAAGTGGAAGACACTATTTTAATAGAAATTGTCTCAAACTGCTAGCATAGCGGCTTCATGATACTAGCGACACTATTGCAAATAGTAAAAATATAAATGAAGATGAGGTACGCATACGTTTCATACGTGCACACACACAAACTTTCGCATTTATAATATTAATAGGATGTTAATACATTTTTTAAGTCAAAATGTTTTAGTTTGTTCATGTACAAAAAACCTATATATATATATATCTAACTAAATAAGTATAAACTCGGCAGGTAAATAAGTATAAACTCGGCAGGGTTACTAAACTAAAGTGTACTAGTATTAGTTGAAGAATACACATCATGTCAATTATAGGAATTTATCACAATGGTGTATTGTCATTGGGACTTAATTTTTAAGCGACTTCAAAAAATATTAATATTATATATATTATTAAATATTTTTTTGAATTCAATAATTCATAAAAATAGTTTTAAACGATTTTTTTGATCAGGCAATACATTTCACAGCAGCTGGGTTTTGAGTTTATTGGTTTAACCCACAGTAGTTATTTTTATTTCTACTACATATTTAACAAACGTCATGATTCTAAACACTTATCTTTGCTTTCGCTACTATATAAATAATAAATATATAAATAATATATACTAAAAAATATACATACTTACTAAACGAAATAATAAAAGATACTAAAAAAATAATTCATTATTGGCGCTTCTATCAGATTTTAGTTCTGCGGTTTCGGACAAGTAAGGTCATTGTCTTATAGTTGTGCTACTGCTACTTGCCGCTAGAGGGCGAACTCGCACGCAATGTTTTTTTCGGGTGAGGCGCGGGGTGGTGAGGAAGCGAAACGCTCAAGGTCATATGTGACGGAACGCCCTTAAACTGCTGATATGGTAGCATCCAGGCGGCTGGGAATGGGGTAGGGGAAGGCAATGAGAGAGGTGAGGAAAGAGGAAAGGAAGGCAATTGGGCCTCCGGCGCTACCACTCACCAGTTATAGTAGAACCACGCGGATCTACTACCGTATGTATTTTATTTATGATCATCAATCCGCCTATATCCGTAGTCTTTACAGTGGAAGCCAGTATTGTTGAAGTTTACTACACCAGCTAGAATTTAAGTAAGTAACTGTGAGGTAAATCACACTATCATCACTTGTTTTAACCTTTAATTAATTTGCCGTATGTGGTAAACACACAATGTAAACTTCTGATTAAACTGCAGTTTATAACAATTGCACAAAGGAATAGCTTTTAGGATGAATTTAAACTAGCGAAATAAACCTAGACGATACGGATTTGAATACGGTAGTCATTGAAAGCGTGGAAGTTACAACGATTGAGCAGTCAATATGTAAATGGCTTTGCATTGCACTCAAATCGTCTCTCAAAGGATAACACACTTCTCGATAGTTTATCGTCTAATAAACGGCTTCTAACATTTTTATACCTCGTTCTTCTTTCCAGTCGTATCTTCATTACTGAAGGTCGTGTCCGCTTTGAAAGTTTTCTGGCAGCTTTTTAATGGTCGTCCGCCACGACGTGTTCCTATCTTCGGCGCCGTATGTAAGGCGGTGGTAACGGGTAGACCAGTAATTTTATTTGGTCACACCAGCGGTTCGGTGATCTACCGCGAGGACGCTTACTATCTATATATAAATCGCTTAATATATATATAGGAGGCTATCTGGGTTGCTACGCATTATGTGACCAAAGTAGCCCAGGATACGATTCATCATCATCATCATCATATCAGCCACAAGACGTCCACTGCTGGACATAGGCCTTCCCCAATTTTCGCCACCGTTGTCGGTCGTTCGCCGCCCTCATCCATCGGTTGCCCGCCACCCTTATAAGGTCGTCGGTCCACCTTGTGAGGGGTCTGCCCACGCTGCGTCTTCCAGTTCGTTGTCGCCACTCTAGAACCTTCCTGCCCCAGCGGCCGACAGTTCTGCGAGCTGTGTTCTGCCCATTGCCACTTCAGAGAAGCAACTCTGCGAGCTACGTCAGTTACTTTGGTTCGCCTGCGGATGTCTTCGTTTCTCAAACGATCGCGCAGGGAGACGCCTAACATAGCCCGCTCCATCGCCCTCTAAGCGACTTTGAGCCTTCAGATAAGACCCATAGTTAGCGACCACGTCTCTGCTCCGTATGTCATCACTGGCAACACACACTGGTCAAAGACCTTGGTCTTGAGACACTGTGGTAGTGCGGACGAAAAGATATGTTGTAGCTTCCCGAACGCTGCCCAGCCGAGTTGGATTCGACAAGTGACTTCTTTCTCGAAATCGGACTTACCTAATCGGACTGTTTGTCCCAGGTATATGTACTCGTCAACGAATTCGAGCATCGAGCTTCCGACCGTGATAGGAGTGGGTGTAACATGGACATTGGTCATGACTTCTATGAGTCTTGTCTATGTTCATTTTTAGGCCCACTTGTCGAGAGACTCTACTGAGGTCATCGAGCATTGCACTAAGGTCCTCCACGGTCTCAGCCCTATAGCGTCCGCGATCGAAGGTTTATGTTGATGCCAAGTCCATTCCAGGTCAGAAGCTTAAACACATCCTCCAGTGCAGCGGTGAACAGTTTCGGAGATATAACATCTCCCTGTCGTACTCCTCGCTGCAACTGGATAGGTCTTGAGCTCTGACCATTAATTCGTACTGACATGGTGGCGTTTTCATACAAACACTTTAGTACTTCGATATATCGATAGTCAATATGGCACCGCTGGATTGACTGCAGCACGGCCCAGGTCTCGATCGAATCAAAGACTTTCTCATAGTCCACAAACGCTAAGCATAGGGGCCGGTTATACTCTGTAGACTTATGTATAACCTGCCGCAGCGTGTGTATGTGGTCTATGGTACTAAAACCTTTTCGGAAACCGGCTTGTTCGGGAGGCTGGAAGTCGTCGAACCTGTTTGCGAGACGATTAGTGATGACTCTCGAGAACAGGTTATAGACGTGACTCAGGAGTGTGATAGGTCTGTAATTCTTCAGAAGGGTTTTATCGCACTTGAAGAACAGCTCCACCACACCCCTGTGCCATGCCTGTGGCGTTTTGCCCTCGAGAAGGACGGCACTAAAGAGCCTCTGAAGGGCCTTCAGGACAGGATTTCCGCCTGCCTTCAATAGCTCGGCTGTGATTACATCCTCACCCGGCGCCTTGATGTTTTTGAGCTGTCTCTCGCTCTTGGATCTGATGCTAGGGAGCTAACAGGTGCATGTTGCGTCGTGTATAACTGCCCGTAGAACCTCTCGACCTCCTCTAAAAGCTCTGGCTTAGACGAGATGAGCCTGCCGTCCCAAGTTTTAGCTTGACAAGTCGGCTCTGCCCGACAGACCGATCTCGTGCGAACACTTTCAAGCCTTTGTTGCACTCGCGTGTTAAATTGGCGAAGGTCGCGAGTCAAAGGCTTGGAGATCTATCTGTTAAGCCGCCGATAGTCACTCGCTTCGTCTGGGGACCGCAGTACCATCCTGCGCCTTTTCTTCATAAGTTTGAGGGTCTGGTCGGTGATCTTTCTCGGTCCTTTACTGCGGTAGGCTTTAAAGATGTTACACCCTACCGAACGGACAGATTTCACGAACCTGTTTCTGTATTCGTCCACGTCTACGCAATAGCCGAGGCTTTCGAGGATACGATTACGTCATACTAATTAAATAAAAATCCATAAAAAGCACAGAAATTTGATTTTGAGCCGACCGAGCCACCGACTACTGTTACCGATAATACTTTGTATGATTCGATAATATTTGTTTCGATTCTGGATTTACTTTGTCTGTTATTTGTATCTTTGTAAAGTAGTGCCTAGTGCGCAAGAAATATTTAAAAATAAATAATAGCAGTGGACGTCGGTGGATGATTGCGAAACAATAATGCTAAAACGCGTCGAAAAACTATAAACGTATTTATTGTACAAAACAAAAAGTCGCTACTATACCGTGGCAGTTAAAGGCTTCTGCGATATCAGAAACGGCCTTAAAAACAAATCTATTTTCAAATAAAGAAAAGAAAAACAATTTATTAAAGTTAAGAACGCAAAATGAATACAAGTGGAACCCAAGAGTTATGAATGACGAATTTTTATCGCTGCTCGTATTTCAAATTGTGATTACATAAGTACATTGCGGCTCCAAGAGGCCCGGCAGATTTACGTAAACAATAGCGTCCAGATTCATCCCACAAGCCGGAACGACTTTATGGCTTAATCTTTCATTTTTTATGTGATAGGAATGCTTAATGGTTGATATTTCCTTGTTGTGAAACAATGAAATAAATGTAGGATATTTCAATTTGTTTTTATTTGTGTACGTTGATATGTTACATAAAAGTATAATAATATTATTATTAGACAACGTATTATAATTTTGCATCCTATACAAACAAAAGTCATCAAAAGTATTTAGTTTGATTTACACTTGACGCCGGCGTATATAGCGGCACTATTTTAGTTCAGTTTTCATGATTCAAGAGGGATTCTCTGAATAAACATTCAAGTAGTCTATAAGTTTTGCTAGGTATTCTTTTATAACGTTTGGTTGTCAGAAATATTATGTCAAAGAATGCTTTAAAGATGTTGCTAAAATAATAAAGATATCAAGATTTTCTCTTCATCTTCTTCATTTTGGCAACAAATTCGGCAATTATCAATAGGAGTTATTCCGGTTGGAATCTCCAGATCTGATCCCCTACATATTAAAGTCATTCCGGTCTAAGAGATGTCAAGATTTAAAATGCGTTTGAAAATTCTGGAACCTGACAAAGAAAGAAAAATAAAGAAAACACAATCTGAGCGTCCTATCGTTACAGTGTAAGACAGTAAACGCACAAGCTTACGAATTCATAGTACAAGATAATAAAGGAAACAGCGAATTCTCGACCTTTTAACCACAACTTCATAAGTCGTAAAAATGTTCCGTCTAATTCACAATTGCGAGTGATAAATTAAACTTAAGAAGTGTTTTGTTGAACTTCGGAAACCTTGCAGTTTCCGTCAAAACAGGTACTATTGAAGACCGGGCAACATTAATTAGTACTGCTCCGTCAGTTAACAGAAGTAGTGTAAGTGCTTAATTATCAAGTGTAATTAGAACGGGTCAAGGTGATTGCGGTCGTTAATTGGACCATGATAATGAGGGCAGTCTCAATGGATCTTGTTCCAGTTGATTCTTTGTTAGTCAATCTTAGGTTGTCAACTAAGAACCGATGTGGCCTTGAATAGTGACAGTGCATCACTAAAGTAACAATGAGGTCACTTTTCAAAATTGCGAAAGGTTTTTGCAATTTTCCTGATTTGATAAAAGCAGTGGAGGGTCTCCGTTTTTATTTCTTTTTCGAAGAATTCAAGCCAAGCGGATGGCATAAATGACAATCTTTTGCAAGCGCAGTAGATTTCTGAGCTATCGCATTTTCTGAAATTAAATAATCTATAAAATAAAAATGAATCGCTGAATGTGTTGCTAAGCGCAAATCTCGAGAGCAGCTAAACCGATTTCGCTAATTCTTTTCTTATAATATTCTTTGAAGTATGAGGATTGTTCTTACGGAAAGAAACATAAAAAAAATTGCCTGAAAAAAAAACACTTATATATTCCCATACAAAAGTATCTTTATATATACCAAAATGTTTAAAAATGTCCACCCGTTCGAAGCCGGGGTGGACCGCTAGTAATAATGTATTTTTAAATGTATGTGTTTTTTATATAGGTACCTACTTATATTTAAAATATAATTTTATTAAAAATTTAAATAAAGGAAATAATAATATCACAACAACTACACACATAGCTATATCTAAACAAAAAAATGGTGAGAAGCAAAAAAGTTATACCTAATATGCATACATTGTGACCGTTACAACATATCCATTAATTTAGTTTTACGAGTGCCAATCAGATTATTGTTTATTACCCTATAAGTAATTGACGACCTCATTCATGACACAGTGGAAATCCGTGTGATTGCTGTGCAAGAAATTTTATTACCACACGGAACAAAACTTACTGTGATTGATAAATATTTCTTCCGAGTCTGGATGTACTTTATTTCCATTTATTGTTAGTTTTAAAAGTATTTTATATCCACAGTAAGACACAATAACCAGAGTAACTAAGCAAAATGATTATCTCCTAAGCTTAGAATAAAATGTTGCAGTTGTAATTCAATAGAATTAAAATTCTAATGAAACTATCTGTGTGGTTTCATAATGAAGCATTCATTGGACGGTTACTGGCTCTACGGCAAGAGCACCATTGTTTGTAATTACTGGTAGCATCCAACGTTAGTTCTTTCTATTACAAAAGTATTATTTTAATTCCTGGATAGAGAAGCTAAGAATTTAAAGTCAAGTTGGTACAGCACGAATGTATAGTAGAATCGTAGAATGTATCACATATTCAATCATTATTGATTTTTATCAAACCGATATACAAAAAATGTGTAAAGGTATAAGTTTCTCAACTTTGTTTTGTTAAATTTTAGCTTCGAAGACGCTTTTACGTGGCACATTTTATTATTCTCAACCACCCAGTTTTGTTTACGTGAAACTGATATTCTATTCAAAGTTTTCAGGGTAAGACTTGACGGATACTTTTGTTGACTACACACCATATATAACAAGATTAATAACTTTGCAAATTTGGAACAGAGCTATTACCGTAATGGGTGTTGGGCCTTAGAGGATAGGTATTTATATATAGGTATGTCAAGAATAGGACAATAGCGAATATACAAGGAAACAAGTTATCTTCGTCAAATGTAACAAACTGTAAAGGTTTTTAAATATTAATGGAGCATTGTCCGTTTATTTGAGAAAAAATATTTTTCTTTTGTGCTACATTGATCATAAAACTCGCTTGGGGTTTCAATAGAGACCATTAGAGTTCAAAATATAGGTCATCGCTTTTGTCTAAAAATAAAATTAGCATTATTTTCTCCGCTTTCCTTAAAAAAAATAGCCTATTTTACCCGTTCTATTTGTAGCTTTCTCAATGAGAATTATTTTTTTAAATCGGTTACATAAATCTTGAGCCAAATCGGAAAAACAAACGAACAAACATACAAAACATCTCTCTACAATATTGGTTTATTTAGATGAAAGCCGAACATTTCAAAGATTGTAATCCCATCGTAAAAAAACATACTAAGTAGTTCCGACGTGCAAAATAGGGGCTGGTAGGTAGTATAAAAATAGAATGCTTAAACTCAAGACGTTCGAAGGTAGATAGCTGGCGACTAAGATCACCTTTAATCAAAGTAATGGTGCATTAGAGAAATTTATTAAATCCCCTGATTGGGTCACTGATACAGATGTTTGAAGACTTCTGAGACTTTGGATGGATTAAATAATTTAGTCTATTGATAAAGTTTACTTAAAGGAACAGATAAAATGACTATTGAACCTTTGTAAGAATAAAAAAGTAAAAAGATTTCTATTGAATAAAAATCATGAATGTGTTTTTGTTATATCTATTACGTCGATATGTAAGCAAATGAAGAACGTTAAAACTTAGTAATAATTTTGTGTAGTTAGTTTACAAAAGATTACATGTGGAGATGTAAAACATTACCCGTGTACCCGGAACTTTAGTTTTAGATAGTTTCAATGTACACTCTGCGGGTTTTAGAGCTTATAACAGCGAACGCTTGCTGTTAAGTAGTTAGCGAGTTAGCATTATTTGATAGTGTCCCTTTGAAATTACGTCAAGCATTTTAATGAGTCATTACTAATTATAGAAATAAGCCTGTGACACAAGAGACTTAACACGCTTTTAATTAATGTACACAAAGAATCTACATCTAAATTATATTCATACTAGCTGCGCCCTGCGGCTTCGCCCGCGCGAAAATTGCTATGTGTTTAATTAATGTAACTCGGGATACAGAGCGATTTTCAGGATAAAAAGTAGCGTATGTCCCGAAACCAAATCTATCTACATACCAATTTTCATCAAAATCGGTTTAGCGGTTTAAATTTAATATGGTGGTTAAGTATTCTTAAACAATTTTCTTAGTTTTTTTTCATAAGAACCTTCTCCTGACAATAACAAACACAACAAAAAAAGAATTAACGAAATTGATCTAGTCGTTCACGCGTGATACCATGACCAAGGGAAATAGGGGTACATTTTTATATATATAGATTATTTATCGAGTCTGAGTGGGCGAGACGTGGCAACATTTTAACCACAATTTCAAATAGATTGCAAATGAATTAAAACTAATGAATGTGTAATACAGGTGTGCGACGGCCGTAAATAGATTCAATTAGATGTACGTAAGAGAAGCCTGTCAGCATAGACATAAGATTTAGATTAAGATAATACTAGAAAATGGGAAGCAGCGTTACTTGTGTACTATATATAATTATATCACCTTACTGCGGTCAACAACCCTGTCATTACAAACTCTCCTTGGATTTGCCATAGTAGAGCGTAGATTTTTGGATCAATATCCAATTCTTGGACGTTTTTAGGCTCATTATGTACTAAGATACTAAGAAGCTACTTCTTAATACGCTATAGCAGTACCTACTCCAATTAGTAAAATATTCTTAGGTATTTAAATTATTTTTTGTAGCCAATTTGATATATAAGAAACATTTATGAGTATAAAAACGTGTACAATATTGTGCATTATTCTTCTTCTTGCATTCTACAACTGTAACGTCAGTTTCTAATTATTACTTTTTCTCAATTTACCTTAACAAAGCTCCAGCTGAAACTGACGACTTCGTACTTTCGTGCAGATTTGCAAAGAAGTATTTAAATGTTCAACCCTTCTTCTGCTTCAGTGATTCATAATAAAGAAATGAATAATACAATTAAATGCCGACGTCTACTCATTGAGGCTTACTTCGATTTAAGGCGTAACGATTGTTGGTGGATAATCGAATCATATCTATAGCCCTATTGTTTAACAGCGTATATATACATGTTGGCTATAAGCCAAACTGCTTATATACACGAGGTTGTAGGTTTAAAACCAAGTACCAATGAACTTATTTAAAGTCACGTGTATTTTTTTACAATTACCTTTTACATCACTAACATTGAAATAAAAACATCGTGAAATTCTATATTTCCAAAACTGTCAAAGTCAATTCACCTTAAATGTTTGTATGAAAAAGTTAGTAAAATTATTACTTCTACTAAATATTTTTTCAAATTTTATGTACCTATGCAGTTTCTCGTATTCATAGTAAACTGTTTTTAAGTAAATATACAAGTCATTAATTAAAATACGTCTAAAATATTACGTAAGTATATAAAAAAATAAAGTTTTTATAAAAGTCAGTTTCAGGTAGGTAATTTAGAACGGCTTGAACTTGGCTTTTGTGAGTGCGAGTAATAACTAATGAAATATCTTACACGTTGCACTCGACTCTGTAGGTACTCTCTATTCATTTAACAGTCCTATTTAAAACCTTTTAAACTTTTGCGTTGCGTAGTTTATAAAACTCGTGTTAATTAATACCCGTGTTACGAGTGACACTTATAAGGTATAAGATCAATTAAAATGACCTAAATTGGATCGTTTTTCAGTCCTTAATCTAGCAGTGGGCATTTTCGATACAAATTGTAATAGATATGGTGATTTTCTTTATAACAACATCCCATTCATTTGGTCGATTAACATAAAAACCTCAGAAATTAGAAAATGAAAAAAATTCCGATAAAATCCTCACTGCGAATAAAATTTATGACTTCACTGAGTACTTTGGCGATATAATTTTTTGCTTTATTTTTGGCCTGATTTACTGTTGTCATGGGGGACTTCAACGCGAAGCTAGATAGACGAAACGATAGTGAAGATGAAGAAATGAATATATGAATATGGCTATATAATAAATAATTACCTTAATAAACTTAGTGCGAATATGATTTTCCATTACAACACTATCAGCAATCTCATAAAGTAGCGCAAACTGAAGAAAGAACAAACATTCAACTACAATAATTACGTTATAAATTATTTCAAGAGTAACTAGTACCTACACTACCATCTTATAAGTGCTTAGAGCTTATAGTTTGCCTGTATTTGTTAAACTAGCACCTGTGGCAGAAGCTTAGCAAAGTATATTAAACCTGGTAATGGGTATCATAAAAGCATGATGTGTTATACTAAAACAATCTGTACTTTTATATAAAGCGAAAGAGTAAACAAAACTACCAGTAGGATTTAAATAATTCTTTTTGCGAATGATAGCCTAGTTCTCGAGGAAGGTTATAGGAATGAATATGTAACATCACGCTACTGGCGACGGGAGCAGAGCAGTAAGCAAAGGCGCGAGAGAAACCGCGCTGCAGAAAACTAGTAATATGTATTTTTTTTTGTTGTAGCTTTATAAATAAATAAATATTTCGCACTGAGGTATAATGAGGTTAATACAAATTGAAATTCTTTGCTATTCACAAAGTTCGGGCGAGAACTCATTAAAATTTATATAAATTACGCACCTCTTCATAATAATTCGTTTCACGGTTAATTTGTTCAGGAGCTGATTTATGTTTGAATTTATTTACCTAATTTAGAGATAGAAAATCTTTAATCTTTTAACGACTGAATAATTCTAAACAAATACCTTGGGTACCAAACACCTATGAGTATACAGACTACGAGTACATCGTCATAATTATCATCACTATTTTCTTCTTTTTTATGTTGGATAAAACATCCCTAGCAGTGCATTGGGAAGAATCTTAACTTCTCAAAGAGCGCTGCTGTCCGTTATGTCTTTTTATGTGATGATGACTATCAGTAATTATTGTGGTCGAGGAATTCGGAAGGTATAAAGATGCAACTGAGATGTTTAGTAAAAGATGATGTTGCTCCTTTAAGCGTTTATTAAGAAGTAAAAATAACAATGGAGAAAAGAATAAACACAATAAATCAAATATAAAAGCAAGAACACGTCAGTTTATAAAAAAGGATAAGCAACTATACAGACACTTAAGTAGTCTACGAAGATAAAGATTATATGATATTTACAACAGTAATATTAATAATTGACAGAGAAGTGAGAGACAGTATCATTCAGTCGACAAGTTGCGTTATTAAAGTAATATTTTATGTTAACAACACCAAGTCACAAGTAAATTTTATTAATAAACACGACCACAAATTAAATGGACTCAAATACCCACTTACTAAAGGATCCAAAACACAACTTTTGGAAGCTAAAGCGGGGATCGCACACCGGTCCGTGTTTCAAAGGGACGCAGGCATTATGACTGTAATATAACGTTAAATATAACTAGTTCAGTTTAGGAACAGTTTTAGTAACACGTGTGGATTATTACGGACTGCCTTACGTCTAAAGCGTGAACGCGTTTTCCATCATCATCATCATCTACAATTACGTCAGTCGCCTCTTTTAAAGAGTTTGAAACAGAGCACCCACTTCACAGATACTATTGACAAAGTGAATGCTAATGAATAATAAATTATTTTATGTATATAAAGTTGTTCCATTTTGTAGTCCATAGCAGAATATACAAGAACATATTCTCGATTAGCGTGGACTTTAAAGTTTTTTAACATATTTTTAGAATTTAAATATTTAGACAAAAATAACGAGCGCCGCCGCAAGCCGCATTGCGGTGTATTCTTCCCCTAAACCACAGAAGTCACAAGTTCAGCTTTAAAAGGTTTCACACCCACGCTGTTTCATATTTAACAATTTTAGAACAATGTTAATTCAAGTATCTTTATAATCAGTCGTTTCGTTCTAATGTAATTGCCAATATCATACCAGATATCGCAATTAAAGCTGACTTAACCTCAGTAAATGTAAGTTAAACAAGCCAGTTGACATTAATTCCACTTTAAAACGGCTTTACGTGAATATTAAGGCGTTTCAGCTTGTTAGGCTTCATAATATTTACTTAGTTGTATTACATGACCTGTGTTAAAGTTAATTTTACCCCTCCGGCCACATTTTACTATAATTGGAAATAACTATTTTAGTTTTAAACATCACCTTTAATTTTAATCCTGGCTTAACATTCGACGACGACGTAGCTATATTTTGTACTTCTACAAAAAGTTTTTTTTAATATTTAGCTAATCTAGATGTAGGAAAGTTTTTTTTTATTAAACATAAATCACATACAATATAAGTAGTTTCCCTTTGGTCCTAATCTGAGCTAGTGCTTGTATCTTGAGCATCATCGGATTTCTAGAATTGGTAATTGTAATGCCAAGGACATATCGAAATCAAATTTTTAAATTTGTAAAATAATAAACACATTTGTAAAATCGAATATACATCTATTTAAATCTGTAGAGAGTCAACGTCGCTCTGACACACTCCACTTGCTGAAAGCTAATACAACTTTTTTACATAAAATCATGTATGCAATGGCTCCAAAAGTGTATAATAAGTTACCAAAAAATATAAGAAGTTGTAAAAATATCAGCGAATATAAACGCAACCTTTTTAACTTTTTAACAGATAAAGTGTACTATTCTATCAATGAATTTTTATATGAAAATACTAAATGCTAATTGAATCTAAACTTTACATTTAATTTAATCATTATTTAACAGCACTTAGTACACTGCCACTGACATTTCATAATAGTTTTCATTCATTTTGGACATTTGTTTTGACATTTTTAATTTTCGTATGCCGTCTCGGCAAATCCTTGAAGAACTGTTTTGTATTACTGTGCCATCTCTGTAACCAATGTTTTACGAAATAAAAGTATTGAATTGAATTGAATATTGAATTGAATCACCACCTACCGTAATCAATGTTAACTTAGTTTAAAATAGATTAGCAATTAATACTATAATGTTTGAATTATTAGGTGTTTGTGGCCGCTAAACTCAATCGCACTAAGTAATGAAAGGTTACGACTATAACACCGAGCTAAAAGCTATTCATTTATTTATGGCAACAAATTGGTAGTTGTGGTATATAAATGGTTGACATTTTGTCAACAGATTAACTCTAACTATAGTAATAAAGTATTTACTCTTTGTTTGTGAAAAAGCTAAACCTCAGTCGTATATTTAATAAAGTCATGTCAACTGTACAGTCGTAATAGCCCAGTGGTGAAGGCACTCGCTTCGTAAACACGAGGTCAGGGGTTCGAATCCGGGCAAGTACCAATGTTATTTTTCAAATCATATGTACTTTCTAAGTTTATCTGGACATTACTTACTGTCGGTGAAGGAAAACATCCAGTATAACAATTTGGAAAAAATAATTCCAAACAGTTCGACTATCGATTTACTGGTAGGACTGGATGGAATAAACCTGTGTATAGTAGTATTATGATGTCCTGATCTATGAATAAGATAGTGTGATAAGGTTCTACTTTACTAGGTGAACTTACTTTAATAAGTGATCTGAACCATAGCGGTGAAAAGATTACATGTTTATGAAGACAGAAAAATCATTCAAGAATCGTGCAGCACCGCCAATCTGTTATATACATGCCTGTTTTTATACCAGCGAGATATAATACACTGACCTATTATTAGAATGAAATTTGACAAAAAAATTGTTTATATTTAACTTAAGGTTGCATCAAAGTCGTGATTTAAATGACTTACTGCCCTTCGTGGCTTCGCCCGCGCATGAAATTAGTTTTGTCTCCTTCGGGAACCAGACCGATTTTCGGGATATAAAGTAGCATATGTTTATGCTCCGGCACCGAATCTATCTACATGTCATCGAAATCGGTTCAGACATTTAGGCGCTAAATGGTAACAAACACACATATACTATTAGTAGGATTTTTGTCCATAAATAAATACAACGATGTACAACGTTTTCTCCAAAAAAGGGACTGAATACTAATTGTTTTAAAAGCATTCTCGTATGCATAACGCGAATGTCGTAATACTCTGAGGAAGTCCAATAAATTTTTTTCCACAATACGTCTGGTCATACGCACTAAATCATTTGTATTCAAGTACGTCAAGAAATGGCTTCAACTTTCCTCAACTAAGATAAATTTTCATAACGATCTTTATATTAAAAAGAGTAAGGCAACGGAACGGGTGAAGCTAAAGCCTCGTCAGTTTGTGCTAATGCGATATTCTGCAAATTAAATAAACTTGTAGCAAATTTTACAAAATGATTTATGTTATTAAATTACTTCAGTGACGCACTGCGTTTGTATAAATTATTAGATTAGACTCAAAGTCCGGACAAAATCCATGAGTTTTCTATCAGATGAGCTATTGTAGTAGTAATACTACAGTGGTAGGCAATAGAAAATTATAAGCAAATGTGTAATTTGTAGCTGTCAAAAACTTTGTTGTTTACCAAGATAATTGCATAATTAAAACATTATGTTGGCAAATTGCTACGATATAGGTAATTTAGCTTTACCATTAATTTTCTACAGGTCGTGAAATACCGGAGAAATGAACGCTAAAAACGAACTGTGGTAGACGAGATCGTGTACAGGTGATCAATTGTTCCAACCTAATGTAGATAATAATGGTAGCATCTACGTTAGGGGGAGATCGATCATTGTCTTGTCATAATAATTGTATAAGACGTTTTCATCCTGCAGTAAGAATTAAATGAGCTGTTACAAACGCTGAACACAAAGTTGGCTGTGTTAATAACACACACACACACACACACACACATGATAAAAAATAAGGAAATAAGTTCGTATTTCGTTACAAATAAAATCCCAAATCTTTGGGATGGCTCCGCACAGTACTTACTGGATGCACTCGATAGGTTGCAGCGGCGAGCAGTCCGTATCATCGGAAGCCCGGAGACTACTAAGACCCTTGAGCCTTTACAGCTGCGAAGAGACATCGCCTCAATGGCCGTCTTCTATCGCCTTTACCATGGAGAGTGTTCTGAAGAGCTCTTTGAATTAATCCCACCCTCTCCCTTTTTGTCCAGAACAACACGTGCGGGACTAAAGTGCCACCCTTTCACAGTGGAATCTAAAGGGTCTCGAACCAAACGGTTCAGCACTTCATACTTTTGTCGCTCAATTAAAGCCTGGAACTCTTTGCCAGCGCATGTGTTCCCATCTAATTTTGATCCTGGGTCTTTTAAGCGGGGCGTGAAAAAGCATCTCACTAAGCCGCCATAGTGGAGGCCACCATACCAGTAGTTTGGCTTTTGGAATGGTGTCCGCCACTTCTGGATTCCACTTACTGCTTACCATCAGGCAGAGTGGAGTCACTTTGGTAGGCTAATATAAAAAAAAAAAAAAAAACAATTAAGTTAATGACATTCAATAACATCGCGATAAAACCTATATTAATCCAATTTTGCCACTTTGCTCCACAAAGGCTCCCCACTAGTGGGGCTTAGTCTGACCCGTAGTAACCTTATAAATTACTGATTTGACAACTGTCTTTAAATAAATAGAACATGTTGTATATGAATACTCTATTAAATTTCAACACGAAAGCCCCAGATATTCCTTGAACCAAACAAATACATATTACTACTACTGGTGAGTTTCGAGGAATACTTTTGGTCTGCTTCATTTGGTGCGTTTCAAAGACGATGCGCGTCTAGGTATTCCCCGAAAATCTATTATTGGCTGTATATCCAATGCTTAGCGGTAACCGTAGGACAAAATTAAGATTGAACATAAAATATATGTAACAATATTGGTAAATCAACTTAATAAACAGAATACACGTAGCATTAAATAAGTCTATTGTTTGCAAACAACGAACAGGTTTTGACTATATAGCCTCATGTTTAATAATAAGTATACTATTTTGCCTTAACGCTCTTTAGAAACCTGCTATATTAACGTTGCAATGAACAGTGCTTTTGTATGAAGCAAGATCTATATGTTCCGATGTCCGAGAAATACGGTAACTTGATAAAGCCGTACACAACAATGTATCATTCAAACATCTTGAGTGGACATGTTATTTAAATCACAAACCGTCTGTGGCAAGAGGACGAAACAAAGGATATACCTACCGCATTTCTGTGTTTAGTGTCAATTTCTGTGTGCAAACGTACGGTGTAAATTGAACTACAATTTACTTTATCCTATTATTATTATAAATGCGAAAGTTTATGTATGTATGTGTGTGCGTGTTTGTTATCACTCAGCGCCTAAACAGCAAAACCGATTTCTATGATAATTGGTATGTACATACGTTCGGTGCCGGAGACGGACACAGGCTACTTTTTATCCCGAAAATCGGTCTAGTTCCCGAGGGATACAACAAAATATATTTTACGTCGAGGCGAAACCGTGGGGCTCAGCTAGTAATTAAATAATCGCTTAGTGCTACAGTTATTTATGACTAGGTACGAGCAAGCGTGGTTGTTAATCCACCACCGTGCTTTAAATTTTACAAAAACACCTTTCAGGAAAAAAAATTGACGCCGCTCTAGAACTTTTCTGCCGCAACTGGCATCAGTTCTGCGAACTTCATGCTGTATCCACTTTAGCAAGGCGACTCTGAAAACTGTATTAGCCACGTTAGTTCGCTTGCGGCTTTCCTGAGTCCGTTATTTAAATTCAGTATTTATAAAATCTACTCCGACACAAGTTTATACTTATTATGGAAGATCGACTTAAGAGTAGTAGTATCCGTACTACTGCGTTTCGTTCGGTGAGTGAGAGCGCCGGAGGCCAAATTTCCCCCCTTTCCTCTTTCCTCACGTCCCTCATTTCCTTCCCCTAACCCCATTCCCAGCCGCCATAGTGGAGGCCACCATACCAGCAGTTTAAAACGATAGCTTTTGGTATAGTGGCCGCCACTTCTGGATTCCACTGACTGCTTACCATCAGGCGGGGTGGAGTCACTTTGGTAGGCTATACTATAAAAAAAAAAAATACTATTACACGGACGTTGGCTTTAAAAAAATAACTATCTCTTTAATATTAAAGATACTCTCCAAAGAATTCATTAAACTCAAGCAGTGAAAATAATCTTGAGATGACTCAGCCTCCTCATTATTTTATCTAGTCACCAACCTCGTCTAAATCTTCCATGAATACTCCATAATCCTGACCCAGTCTGCATACATAAAGACATGAATAAAGCAAAGAATTTGGCACAAGCGATTCGCTATGATTATGGCACTTCTATACACAGATCCAACACGTTCGTAACAAGCAGATAGTTTGTAGCAAAATATACTTTCAACTCTTAAATTATATAACACAGAAGTTTAATTCTAAGAGTTGAAATGAAGGAGTTGGTATCAGTATACCTAATAAATGCCAAAGAATTCTCTTATTGAAGGTTAAACTAATCTTCTCATACAGAGAAGGGATTAACACGCTTGTTCGGAGCGGATTGGCAATTTGTTTCTTTTTTACGATCCAAGACAGTAAGTATCCTTACGGATAAAATTAGAAAATATAAATAATTTTAAAAAAATCACATTTTCACAGCTACTTGGTTAGTTTTGTATTCATAACGGCTTAACTAATAGCAATCACGACATCAGTTACGACAGACAAAAATTAGATTCGTTTGCGACATAGAACATGCTTAACTATTGTTTATATTACTCCTTCTCGGGCAGCAAACTATATGCGGCGAAATATACGCCTACTACGAAAGAGTACTTAAAACATAATTCTGAGAAACACCAGACGCTAGACCAATCAATTTTATCAGAGATATTCACTGAAGTGGACCATGTCTGTTCATAATTATGTTTACTGTATCCATCTGGTATTAGTTGACCTCAGACCTAAGCATCTTAGATAAGGTGGATATAATGAGAGCTTGTGTTGTGTAATCTTCATGCAAACTAGGTTAACGTTGGCTAGCTAAAACAGTTTTATCTAGATTATACACATGAAGAAATTTATCTCATAAATTATTGTCGGAGATCAAAGAAAAAACAAGATAAGTATCTGCTTACAAGCTTAGTAATATGTCAACTATCTAGAAGTCTGGTAAGAAGTTCGAAATTTAATTAGCGAGCATACGGATTAAGAGATTATTCTAAGGATTATTTAGTCGATGCTTTGACCACAAAATCACAGATATATGTTGGCAAATAAGTTTGATTTGCTAAAAGTGAACTTGAAATTTATAATCAACTTTCATCTTTGATCTTCCGCGGATCAAGGTCATCCATCGATTTAATATGAAAACTTAAATGTGACGAATATTCTAAATAGTAGTATGAAAGTTGTTCATTACAGTACAAGCTATCAAGCTAGTGATATATTTCAATATATAGACAATTGGTAACAGTAGATATAGGTAAAAACATCGCCTGTCATCATAGCACGATTTTTAAAACAAAGTTACGAACTACACTAAATAAGCTCTTAAAATAACCAAACACAGGTTTAGGTTTAATAACAGCCGAAATTAATAACCTATCTTTAGAGATAGATAGGGCTATCTGAGATAGTTGCTAGGATACTGGTTTCGTTACATAGCAACCGTCGTTATTTTCAAAACTTTCTAGGCAACTATCTCAGATAGCCCTATTTATCTCTAGAGATAGGTTATTAATTTCGGGCGATAACAATATGACAGCATACTTAGAAGCGCGCCGCTACAAGTGTCATGTGGAATGTGCGGTTTGCTATACCTGCAGCCTTCACCTCTACCATAAGCTAACGGTGGGATAAAGTAAAATATTATAGGAGTGGAATGGAGTGTAGACAGCGTCTTGTGCCCCGATAGGGCGGTGTTTTTCCAGTATTGTAGAAACATTTCTAAAACCACTATAGAGCAAGCTGCCATGTAGCATTTGAGTCTATGGCTTTTGAAATGGTGGCCACCACTTCTGAATTAAACTAACTGCTTACCATTAGCCATATTTGAGTCTTTTTGGTAGGCTAAAAAAATGGTGTAGCTAATGCGTCGCTATTTCCCGTTTATTGGCAAGAGGATTACAATATTATGATTTATATTTCAACCCGTAAAAAACTGAAGGACATTGAATAAAAACAAAGTCATAAAAGTGTAATATATCTTGCAAACGTAAATAAAGAAATTAACTCCAAGAAACCGAAAATAAGTGCGACGAAGTCAATTCTGAAATAAAGGGGAAAGAATAAAATGTTGTACTACACAAAAGAAATGAAATATAAAATTTTCCATAAGAAATACAGAAGAGTTAGGGCTTGAAACATACCCTATTAAATATGAACATTTTCATTTTTTACAGCCTCATACTTTTATTTGGTTGTTGGTTTGTTAAATGCACTCAGAGATTTAACACCTTCGTCTTTAAAATATAATCGTGATGCTATCTTGCGTCAGTATTTTAATAGGTAAATAAATAACAATATTTAGATTAAGTGAGAAATAAGAACAATTAAAATAAGAATAGTACAACAAAACAATTTTTATTACAAATTAAATGTGTAAAGAGTACTCAACTAATCGCCGTTCAAGAGTTAGTATAAGTCTAAGATCGTGCTAAGTGTCTAATTGATTGAATTAACTCCGCTATCCACTTACTATAGAATAAATGCCTAACGAGAATTTATTTTCGACCTTTCTCTTACAATGGCTTAATAATACAATACATGTTATTTCACTATTTTTAAGCTTTGACGCAAGACGAAACTTACGGAATAGAGGCATCTGATCATATGATTTGTTTTCGAGAAGTGTTATCTAAACTAATATTATAAAAAGAACAGATTTACGATTTTATTTTGTACGGTAGTAGATCCACGCTGATTTTAGCATGAATGGGCCGGATCTTCCGGGAAAGTACTACCCTCTCATAGAAGATCGACTTAAGAGTACCTAGTAGTATCCGTACTACTGCGTTTCGTTCGGTGAGTGAGAGCGCCGGAGGCCCGATTTCCTCCCCTTTCCTCTTTCCGCAACTCCCTCATTCCCTTTCCCGTAACCCCATTCCCAGCCGCCATAGTGGAGGCCACCATACCAGCAGTTTAAGACGATGGCTTTTGGTATAGTGGCCGCCACTTCTGGATTCCACTGACTGCTTACCATCAGGCAGGGTGGAGTCACTTTGGTAGGCTATAATATAAAAAAAAAAAATTTACAACTATTTAACTAAAAATCTAGGTTATCTATTTGAAAAATTTATTCCCCTTTAGCAATCAATAAAAGAAGCGGGTAACTTAAGCTAAGTAAGTATATTTAATTTTGTTATATTTGACATATTTTTTACCAATTTTCAGAATTTCAATAATTGTAAATTTTTAATACAGAAGATAGTAAAAGTATATTTGCAGTATAGCAATTAAAAAATCGCAAACGTAGGTAACATTGCAATCATATTTTATGTAGGCATTTGTTGTGAGATCAATGAAACTTTTTATAACGAAGCGAAGTAAGGGCGTATGTCTAGTTAAGATATAAAGTTATGTGATACTTATACACTTAATACCATCAATGTTACAATTTTAGCCAAATAACGTCTACTACTGCACACAGGCCTTACTTACTATCGTCGATGCTGAGCTGACTTCATGATCAGAAAAGACAGCATAAGCAGATCGTTCACAAGGTAGACGACGGTCTGGTAAAGGTCCTGAGTAACCAATATGAACTTAGAACATACCAAGGCATATTTATTAAATGCAGTCCCGGCACTTACCTGAAAAGAAATAAAGCATGATTCATTTATTTATTAAAGTTCATGCACATAGGTAGGTACAGAGGCGGACTTAATGCTATAAGCATTCTATACCAGTCGTCAATCTTAGGTGGTGCAGAGATAAACGAAGTAGGTTTAATTTGTATGTTAGTAATATTATCATACTATAAGTGCAATGTAGTTAATAAATTAAGGAAGTAAATACAACAACATTTTACATAAAATTTCACTAGTAAGCATCTAGTGTCCACCGTAATCTAATAGATGCATAAAGTATTAAAATAATATTATTTGCCGATTCTATGACTTGTATTTAAATTTCGCACTCACTAGAACATACTAAATACAACTGTGTGCTTTATAACAAAAAGCCTACAAAAAGTTTAATTATAAAAACGAAACTGTCTCCTCGTTGCACTGATATAATATGTTTACCTACATTTTCAAGAAAAAAAAAAGTATGTAAGTATATTTATCCGCATTCTAGAACCCATACCACAAGCTATAACACATACTTACTTTGGTTCTAGATATCGTTGTGTAATTGTTGCGATAATACTATTATTATTGATCAGTAAACAATGGGCAACGAAGCAATCTTTGAAGTTATTTCATTGTTTATTTTTCACTGTTTTGATCCCCCTCTTGTTACGCAATGTGTATTTTCGAGGCCCTTTAATTTCGATTAAAAAAAATATATTTTTTCTATTTACTTGTTTTTGTTTTGCTCATATTTCAATACATTTTATGCCATTTTCTGGTAGTAGCATCAGTACCGCTATTGCAGTAACACCCGTAATCTAATAACTCGGCTACAAGATACCTTTATAAGACACAAAAGATATACTTGTCTAACAATATTTAAGAAACAATATCTTCCCCTTTGCCTGACATATTATGAATGAGCATCGAACAAAGGAATTTTAACATCAGTAACCGCGGCTTGAAAAATTCTCGAACAAGCTCATTACACTGAAATCAAAAGCATTTTATATACCTACATCCATACTAATATTATAAATGCGAAAGTAGCTATGTCTGTCTGTCTGTTACGCTTTTAAGCCTAAACCACTGAACTGACTTTGATAAAATTTGGTACAGAGATAGGATTGACTTTGAGGAACAACACAGGATATCTTTTATTGCGAAAAAATGGCTTAAAGGGGTTGAAATAGAGGGTGAAAGTTTAGAACGGAGCTGCTGTCAACAGTTAGTACATATAGTATTTATGCCTCTAGAATACATTAGAGTCGCGTAATAAATATGTCAAAACATCTGTAATTAAGTAATAAATTAACATTAATAGAACGTTTTAGAATCTACGTAGCTTCACCGAACCAGTGAAAATATATTTTTTATTTTTAGATTGAAAATTAAATGATTCGAGATTGACAACGAATTACAAATACGCAGATGGTCGCATCGGCGTATTGGTTACTTTTAATTCTTGCTAAATTTCGAAGTATTTGAGTCAATAAACAAATAAGCTACGTAAACTTGTAGTCCATGGTTAGCAATCTTACTAAACAAGCGCCTTTTTTAGAGCCGAAAAACATAACGGCATTGCGTCTTACTTGCAAATTTAAACTGCAGTGAATCTAGTAATTTAGAAAAATGATCATCGCGTATCGCTTGGTTTAACAACTTGGTATCACCTGAAACTTCATAACGAAGAGGCTTACAAAACCGAAAGGTAAAACATTCTCCTTCAAGGATTTTCCGATGGTATGTTTAAAGAGAATAATTAAAGAATGCCTTCTTTTATTTTTTATAGTACTTAACATTTTACTGTTAAATCGGTGAACTACCGAACTACAAAATGTAGGTAATGACATTATGTACTATTCGTCTGCACGTTTCGCATGAGATAAATTCAACAATCATTTTATAAAATATTTAATGAGTCAAAATATTACATTTGCATACAATTTGACTGTCATAGTTCTGCTATGAAATTTGTTTTCACATATTTCTACTCCAAAAATATGTCTGAGTTCAAAAAACTGATTGTGCGCTTTTAAAATATTACAGTATATTTACTTGTGCCTCAGTGTGAGTGATACTTGAATTACATGAAAAGAAAATATTTTTCTTTTCTTTTACTCAAAATGCTAGTTTGTTTTTTTAAAGTATGTTATATGTATTTTTTTACATTAATAGTATTCTCATCACTAACCTGAAGACATAAAGGACAGGTCTTTATTAGAGAAGCATTGACATTAATATAATTGAAAGAAAATTTAGTTTCTCGGGTAAGTACCAGAAGCGCTGTTTATTTTCACTAACAATATTATTTACGCTAGAGAGAGAGCTACTGACAGCCATAAATACAATAGTAATAAATAAGATGTAGTTAATAAATCAGTGATTACTTATTCTCTTATGTACTATTGACAAATATGTGATAGAAGTATATATTAATTACTTTCGCCTAAACCAATATGCCTTTGACATAGATGAAAAGATTCAAGCTAGATTGAGCTTTAGCGATACTTCAAATATACGTATATGTAGCTATATTTGCATAAACTCTATTTAAATTATTTTCCATTCTCAAAGGTGATCCTAAGCCAACAGAGCTTCTTTACTTTAGGTTTGGTTCACTTTTGAGAATTAACTTCATAGAAAAATGGCCAATATGTTTTTGCTTTTCGGGATATTTTAGCCTGCCTTGACTTCGAAACTAGTACAACTTAATCTTCATTCGATAGTTTTCAACGTATAATCTTTTTTCAACAGATGTTTGCAAAGGTACTTGTGAATAGCCATTGTGTACCATCTGTATTATGTCAGAAAGACTGTCATCAACAGTTCTTTAATATGAAAATATTTCTCGGTACTCTAACCACGGGCTTTAAGATTTCTTCTTTTTTTCGCCGTTTCTCAAATACTTAAAGACTACTTTATTCTAAGTTAGACATTAGGCTTTTTATTAATAAATTACATACTGGACGGAGGGTAACATGAGATTTAAGAGTCACTTAAATCTAAATGATGTTTTTGAGCATATTCTATTCCATTCCATTCTGTACTAAAAGTGTACTATAGTGCTAGTGCTTACTGCTCTGCTTCCGTCGCCAGTAGCGTGACGTTACATACCATATAACCTTCTTCAAGAACTGGGCTATCCGCAAAAAGAATTATTCATATCCGACTGGTAGTTCTAGTGATTAGCGTGTTCAGACAAACAAACTCTTCCTGTTTATATACTAGTATAGATATAGTAGTTTCTGTTAAATTCAAAGCTACTTTTTACTTTTATCTTGAGAATATAAAATGGGACTTATTTTTAGATATCATAACACAAATATATTGAATACTGTTCGTTTTCAAGAGTATCAATACCATGAGCTTTTCCCCACACGGACAGCGTTCCGTTCCGGTAACTCGATTGCGCAAGTTACGTGCCAAAATATTGTTACATTTTAACAAACAGAAACATTGTGTTGAGTAGAGTAGAGCTAGAATATCATAACATTGTTCCGATTTTTATATACATTATAATATGTATGTATTTACAAAAAATATCTAAGTATGATTATCAGCATTCTATAACCCATAATTCAAATTGTAACAATGCTTACTTTGCGTACCTATGTCGTTCGTTGTGTTACGTCTAGATTTAGGTTTAAGAATATTTATTCTCATATACGATATACATCACTTCCATGAGAACATGGCTATTAATATAATATTAACAATGTTCTTCGTCACAAAGCTAACAATCTACATAAAAGTAACAGTCTAAATAGCGCTGTGTATTACCGTGATAAACGATTTTACGTTATAATAATATAAAAATCACTGTTCCTAAATATCGCCAAGGCTAATTAATTCGCCCACTTTATTTTTATGCCTAAGTATTTTTAAAGTTAATCTTGGACTTCACTAACATATAAAACTTAGTAGGGAAAGCTGAACATACTATTATAAGACGACATAAGTTTGAAATTGCCAACCCGCCTTGCAAGGCTGCGAGGTGATCAATGCTGCAATTTCCTCTATGAGAAGTAGGTCTTTGATCTGTAGTAGAATATTAATCAGCTGGTTTTAATAAAATTGTTTTTACTGATCGTTTAATCTACCGAAGTCAAAGGCAGATTTTATTGTTAGCAGATAGTTTGTGCAGTAATCTCCGGCCAGTTACTACAAAAGCTATGGTTAAGTAGGTAAGTACCTACAAATTATTTATTCAAGGATAAAAATAGTGTGCGACATGGACAACGAGGTTTGGTGCGTAATACAACCCAAGAGCACGCGGTCACGGTAATACTATCTATACAGTAATGTGACTCGGCCGTATTTTATAAATAAATGCCTACAGCCGCGCGGTACGTAAACATGCGATAGGGTTGCTCGCCTCCAGCACTTTAATTACATTTGCCTACTTTGTGTTTCTATTTAGTTTTGTGATTGCAAATATACTTTTTTTATATAAACAAATAAAATACTTTGTGAATTTAATAGAAAGTGTTTAATAAAAATGCGTGTTGTTTTTTGATTGGAAATTTTTTTTCTTGTATTATTCATACACACAGTACAATAAACAACTATTATTAGTAATAAAATACCACGTCTTTACTTTGAATTATACAAACTAACAAAAAAATAACATGCCCCGCGGTTTTAACACAAGCGTTCCTACCGTATTCATGAACCGCTTATAACTACCTATTTCACTCGTGTCAATCACTTTCCTTTACTCTATTCACTTTATTTATTAATCCAGACATCTTTTTTTTCGGGAGATAAAAGGAAATAGTTATCCATTAAAAAGACACACATTATGTACCTACCTACTAGTAAGTAAAATTATTTTATAGTCTTACCTTTCAGAGTTTACAGGTAATCTAAAAAAAGTTATCTCTGGATACGTTATTGACGAATTCATGCAACCAAAAACAGCAAATATATCCTACTCTTCATATTAAATATGTGAACTTATTTTTAGTAAAATAATCGCGCGCTTATTGTTAAAAAAACAACAGACCGTCCGTTCGTCACTGCGGCATAGTCGCGACTGTCTGCAGGCCGAGCGCATGTCAAGTTCGAGGCACATAGGCATGGCTCGCGCTTCATCCGTTTGTATGAAGATGGATTACTGTATAGATAGTATTTACCGTGACGCGGTTTTAAAAAATAACTCTTATTTTAGTGATAAACGTTAAAGGATCGAGTCCTATTAATAAAGACTCATACATAATGTTAACATATTATTAGAATTTAATTAATTTATTTATTTATTTATTAATTTATTTACCAACTTACACTGACAGTATAAACCACACGTACAAGTTATTGGTAAGAACTTACATAAAATTTAAATTATTAGAGAAACAGAATAGAATATTTATAATATAGGATGGTTGAAATTTAAAGAACATAATAATAATGTTCTTTATTGTACACACTACATAACAATTACAAATCAAGAAAGCAACATAAATATAAGTAGGTAAAATGGACGGTCTTATCGCTTAGAGCGATCTCTTCCAGACATCCTTTATATTTCACTACGTATGGAATCTCACTCATAACTTAAAGGAACATTCAAGTTAAACACGATAGTCACATAACTTTCAGGCTAGGGACATTTTAGAATTGAATCTTGGGAGTCTTGTAAATTTGAGACCGCTTTATATGTAGGTAATATTAAACATTGTCTGAGTAAAACAGATTTCAACATAATATATTAAACAGATGTATGTAAATTTTATTATTTGAGTATCGCCACTACCGTGATTAAGAAGCGATAGGTTTATTAATTATTTATGTATTCAAAACTTAACAAGCTTAGTTATTTTAAAACTCTAAATTGTATGTTACAAATGCAGTGATTAGGTTAATTTAAGATTAGGTTAGTGCTAATTTTCTTGTCTTTTGTAATCTTTATTATTTATTCTATATATGTCGACTTTGTTCAGTAAATAAATACTTTTAATAATAATAATAATAATAATAATAATATTCTACCACATTCACACAGCGCCATCTAGCCCCAAATTAAGCAATTATATTTGCTTGTGTTATGGGTACTAAACAACTGATATACTACTTATATACATATTTTTTTTTGTAAATACATACATATTATAGATAAATTACACCCAGACACAGGACAAACAATCATGCTCATCACACAAAGGTTTGTCCTGGGTGGGAATCGAACCCACGACCTCCGGCTTAGCAGTCAGGGTCACTAACCACTAGACCAACAGGCCAGTTAACTTTTGTTTCTTCTTTCTTTCTTTATATATATTGCAGTAAATTTTACAAACATTCGATTACATGCGTACAAAGCACACTACTCGGCACAAACATTATGGATCACACAATTAACTGAAGACCGGTACTCAGCAAACGTAAAGTAGGAGGTCCTTCTAGCCTAGCTCTACAGGCAACCTAAAACAGATTGTCGGTGTAGACTGGACGAGGAAGAAGGAAAACCGAGTGTTAGTCTATGTCCAGTAGACTGCGATAGGCTAATTGATATAATATTCTACCATAATAATATTCTACCACATTCACACAGCGCCATCTAGTCCCAAATTAAGCAATTATATTTGCTTGTGTTATGGGTACTAAACAACTGATATACTACTTATATACATTTTTTTTTGTAAATACATACATATTACAGATAAATTACACCCAGACACAGAACAAACAATCATGCTCATCACACAAAGGTTTGTCCTGGGTGGAAATCGAACCCACGACCTCCGGCTTAGCAGTCAGGGTCACTAACCACTAGACCAACAGGCCAGTCATAATTATGATATGATAATTAACACAGCATAAATCCGCATCATCCATAGCAATTTTATAAATGCTTAAGTAACTTTTTCTGACTGTCTGTTACGCGTTTACGTCTAAACCACTGAACTGATTTTAATGAAAATTGGTATAGAGTTAAATTAGACGTTGGAGAACAACATAGGCTTTTTTATCGCGGCATAATGGCTTGAAGGGATTAAAAAAGGGATTGAAAGGTTGTATAAACATGTTCATGATTAGTAAAAATATACTAGGTATGCGTGACCGACTTTCACGCGGACGGAGCTGCGGGCAACAGCTAGTATCTATTATATTCCAAACGGGATTAATAAATAATTCGTAGCCAGGGTAAATAAAGGATTTCTCATTTCCGTATTTTATTTGAACAAATATTTGCTTATGTTACTCTAAAGAAATCCCTGGAACTTTGTGATTAATAATAAAACATTCGATTATAGTAAAAGGATTAACTGGAATAATTTTGTGAGAGGAAATTATCTCATTCTACTAGAGTAAAGGTTTAGCCTGGAAATTAATCTATTTTATTCCTCCTTTTTCTTTCACAGCAGTTCTGACTATGCTTAGATTAGCCTAAACTTGGCTACACATATCGCGCTTTCAGCAGCGATAACTTTCTGTTAGTTGCAGGTATTTCGAAACGACACAAGGCCGAAGGACAACAGTGCACATTTACTTATGTAACACTAATGGTAATAGATTAGTTAGTATATCTAGTTCAAATACAAAGTCTTTTATTAAATTAAAATAACAAAAAAATATCAATCAACATCCAGTTCGCTGACAAAGTAGAGCTATAAGAAGTATTGGCAAGAAACTCAGGCCATTATTTTTAACTGCCAGAGTGTTACATTTTTTTATAGTATAAATTTTAGCAGTTGGAGCTTCCGCTCATGAATTTCAGAAAAAAATTCATTTGCATATCACAAAACAATAGTTTTTTTTTCTTATAATGGCATTTACATCTCTTGTGTGTATTTGGCCAATTACGACGTTATATGAAAGTAACGCGCAAAGAAAATGTTCGGTGTTAAATTTTGAAAAATGTCAGGAATTTGGTCCAGGACAGCCACGCGGCATCTCAAACGTCCGTGTCCAGAGGCTAACGCCAACGCTTATGTCAATCTCATACATTTTTTATCTATTCTATGAATAGAATAGAAATCTTTGAAACTTGTCTAGGGCCTCTGAACAGACAGCTTATTTTTGCTTGCAAGTTACCTCAGTACAGTGACAATTGTCACTGTCATAATGAGTCTCGAAGGAATGGGTGTTACTTGCAATTTAAATTAATTTGACCAAAACGTCACATAAGACTTTATGTATGTTCACCTTTTTGAACTCTATATCGCTTCGCCCCTTTGAGCGTTGTCTCAACATCTAAAAATCTGTCACTAAAATAAAACCAGTAATATAGCTGTCATCAATTCTTTCTGTTTCCAATAACGCTGGCCAGGATAAACTTGCTGTTATTTACTGTACCTATAAAGTGTTTTATAGACACTATTTGTTTGGTCGCACAAATTTATCGGTTGTAATACTATCCCCACTTATCAAACGAGAATAATAATCTAGTGTCGTCATCTGACACGTTATTAGAAAATGCCGACTTGGAATTTGATATTTTAATTATAAGATCTCACGAAGATAAGATGTGTCTGGAGTGTGCAGAGATTTCAATAAGCTTGAATGAGGCTCACTTACTTACTGAATATAGTTGTATATTTGTGTAAAAATAATCTTTTATTGCCTCTCAGAAAGGTACAAATTGGGCTAGATATTGGATGTAGGTAAAGTTTTGCATATCCTAGAATCAAGATTCGAAAAAGTATGGACTAGGTTTGAAGCTGTTCTTCTTTATATGTAGGTAGGTATACACAATCGTAAATACTTCCATATAACGGTTCCAATATGCGCGATTGTAATTTACTATACGCCGTTGATGAGGATAAATCGATGGTTGAATAGCAGGGCCAGCTAAAGTTTTATTATTTATATTATATACCAGATTCTTCGGAAGTATACGTTCAGCTAAAGGTATTTTGGCGTTAAATAATGATGATATGATTACAAACAACTATGTATATTATTTATATAATTTAACAATTTTATGCACAAATTGTACAATGGTGCGTTTAATGCCAAAGTCATTTTCTAGACGGCCGATCTTTAGTGATGTAGAATATTATTGTTTTAAGTTTCAAAATTTCTATTGTATTGTCGGTCATATTTACTCATAGTCTTTGGGCTGGACCCGCTCGCTACTCCCGCGGGTCCATTTGACAGCAAGTTTTCTGTAAGTATATTTGTTTAACTGGATGTTAGTTGCCACAATTATATACCATAGTCAATGAATCTATATTTGTGTGTATGAACATGTCTATTTGCATTGGTCTAGGTGTTTCTATGTAGAGTATGTATATCCGCATTCTAGAAGTCACACCACAAACTATATAAATATGCTCACTTTGGATCTAAATGACGTTGTATGTGTAGTTGTTGTGATATTATTTTTATTATAATTTATACGTTTTATATACCTAAATAAGTATTTAGATATTGTTACACTAGTTGACATACAGTAGCAATCTCTCGATACTAATATAAAGTGAAAGAGTTTGTATGTTTTTTTTGTTTAAACGCGCTAATCTCTGGAACGACTAGTCGAATTTGAATATTCTTTGGCATATTTAGTATACCTACTCACTACTTCGTTGCTAAACGTTCCTAAACACCAAAAGCAAAATGTAATCGAAAGTTATTAATTGTTAATTAACGTTCGCAAAACTTTAATATTGAATAACTGAAAATGAACGAATGTTACTGATTTCATCAAAATATTAATTTAACAAGTTATAATGGGAATTACTTCTTAAAAATTATAGCTAGCGGTTCGGATCCTACGTCGCTCCCCGTCGTATGGATTGACTCCCTAAATCAGTACGGTCGCCACACCCGTTCATAACTGATTAGATAAAATAGATTTATTTTTAGTATACACATTATATATTTTTTAATTGTTTTTAACTGTCAAATTTCAGCCCAAATTAGGTATGTACTTTCAATAGGTTAGTGAATAAATCGACATGAAGTATATACGAGTAATTAATTATTTTTAGTAGCTTCACGCAGCTCGTATTCACCCGCGTTAAGTTACATCTTTAGTCACTGCTCTGCTCCCGTCGCCAGTAGCGTGATATAATATAGCCTTCCTCAAGAACTGGGCTATCAAACAAAAAAGAACTATTCAAATCCGACTGGTAGGTACTTCCAGAGATTAGCGTGTTCAAACAAACAAACTCTTTCGCTTTATAATAGTATCGATAGATTGCTACTGTATTCAACTAGTGTAACAATATCTTAAAAACATGTATGTAATAAAAACAAGCCTGCTGCTTTTTAACAGTTATAATTCTGTTCTTTGAACTGATGCTGAGAATTTTTAACAGAAAATCCTAAGATATTTAAACCATATAAATATGTAATACTAGAAAGGACATATAAACACAACATGAGTAATACATAACCATTAGTTTTCCAGCAAACGTATGAATCAACTTCTTTTAAAGTTTGGCATTGATCGATCTCACATAAGCAACTTCTTTCTATTAGTAAAAGTTAGCATGATACACGGTGACGAAGGACGATTGAAAATCTTCATGTTTAAATTTAAGTAAAGTTATACATAGAAGAAAATCAAAGTAACTTGACGGCTGTGAGTTACAACAAATTATCTTGTACTTTTAGTTATTAGGACTGCAATGCTACTAACACTGTTTTATACTTCAGCGATACAATATAACGTACAAAAGACTTCAAGTGTTGGTCCAATGCCAATACAATACTATTATCTAGAGCTTCTAATCAAATACTAGATCAATATTGCGGTCTTATGCTTAAAATATTTATTTATAGTAAGGCTTTGTACGCACTCTCAATAAACGAGTGACGTAATGTTTGATGACAAATCTTACCTTTTTTCTAGAGACTAAACCGCTAAACCAAACTTATTTACCAATAAACTTAATCTGCAGTAGGTATGCACGCAATATAAAAAAAAGTTTAGCTAAAGAACAAATAGTATTTGACAATAAGAAGCTACAAAGTTATTGTATAGTGTATTGGTCACTTAGCTACTTCCGAGACAAATCATCTGTCTAATATTTTCGTTAAAGATGTTAGGTTCATCAACTTCATCTCAATGCATGAGAGTTCTAGAATTAAATTCATCTAAACAGACTACCGAAATATTCTATACAAAATTAAAAACATAAAATATTTGAATATTAAAATGAAAATATTACGTTAGTAGATATATTAGATATAGAATATAATTTTAGAACAAAATCGATAAAGAAAAATTGGAGTCATTTAAAAAGAATAAAATACCGAAAACTTGTTGATAAATCTATAGACATTGAATTCATTGCGGTTTCCTTGTAATAAAATGCTCGAAAATTCTAGCATTTCTCCTGGTATCTCCCTCAACTCATAAACTAGATAACATCATAATTATGTAATCAAATAATGTTCTTATTTTTATCTCTAAAAATAAACTCTAAAAATAAAAACAAAAGACGAAATGCTGTCCTTCAATACTACTGCATCGCTTATGTAGATAAAAAGCGCTATTAGTTAGAGTTTAGACAATTTAATTGCGTAATTCCATAGCTGTAGAGCGAACGATTTTTACACCTCAATAACAGGATTTTTGCTTGTTTTCAGAACCGACACGGTTTCCTAAAAAAAATCACTGAAAAGTTGATCCCATTTAATACACGATAAGAACAAGCTCTCTTTAAATCGTAGGTAGGATCAACCTATCTCTATTATTTATATTCACTATAAACTTACAGACATAAAACGTACAAAAGCAAAAAGAAAATTGAGATATCTAAGCGCCATTTTAGTGAGTTCAATAGCAATACGTATTTAGCATAAACCTTAATGCTAAACAGGAGTTGAAATTTGCCTCACGATTTCTAATCAATAGAGAATCGAAAACCTATGACTGTTTTGCAGACGACTTCTGACGCTTTATTATAGAGACTAGCTTCCAGCGACGCGGTTTCACCCGCGACTATGCTTACTCCCGACTATTTTGCTCTGCTCACGTCACCAGTAGCGTGATGATGCATACCCTATAACTTTTCACGAGAACTGGGTTATCATACGTGTAGATAAACCAGATTTAATAAAATACTTAAAGAGATATGACGCAATCAGCATTATTTTTTATTTTTTTTATTATATTTAGGAAACATATAGTCATAATACTTAAATGAACATATAATAAAGCTTACATAATAACCTAAGAGTTCCATAAATTTTAAATAATGTACATAATAGTGAAACAATAACAATTTGATATTAAATAATAAACATATTTTATAAATTTATAAATATATATGTGTGTTTACAAATAACTAACACATTATTTTAATTTGGTTTTAGAAGTTGATTGCACAATTTTTTATATACATTTAAACTATTACTAAACATATCTACATCAACAAACTTAGAATTATAAGTATCAACACTGCGTCGAAAGAAGTTATTACTGGTGTAAATAGATTTATAAAAAGGGACAGAAAATAAATGCTGTGAACGAGAACCAGGTCGTGGTACTCTTATTGCTATATTTTCTAAAATGTGAGGGGCATCAATAAAGTTATTAAAAATTTTATAAAGAAAGACTTGGTCAAACAGCACTCGGCGGTTTTCAAGAGTGGTAAGTGAGTGGCGAGCAAGAGAATTTTCATAAGATATGTGTTCAAAATGTCCTCGGTAATCCAATGCTTTAATAAATTTTCTTTGAATCCGTTCAATGCGAGCGACATGACAAGCATAACAAGGACTCCAAATAATACTGGCAAAATCCAAAAGTGATCTAACAAAGCTGAAATATAATACCTTCAGAGTATCAGGATGCCTAAAGGGTTTTGAAATTCTCAAAATAAATCCAAGCATTCGAAAAGCCTTATCAACGATGTGATCAATGTGTAAGTTAAAGGATAAATTCGCATCCATTATTATACCCAAATCGCGGACTGACGTTACCCTATTCAATGACTTATTTTTAATTCTATAGTCAAATGTAAGAGGTTTTTGTTTACGGGTGTAAGTGATTACAGCACATTTATCAAGGTTCATATATAGTTGATTCGATGAGCAATACTCAGATATACTTTCCAGATCAGATTGTAGTTGCGAATAGTTATCAACACTCGCAACTGTTTTAAAAATTTTGCATCATCAGCATATAGCAGGAAACTAGAGTGACGTATAACTTATTATTATGCTGTCAATTTATTCACTTAAAAACTAAAAGACCGTATTAAAATTAAATACTTACATCAATCTGTAGTCTAGTTGACGACTCCTTATTTAAGAGATAAACAACAGCACTAAAACAATGCTTCAATTTTAAACAAGACAATACACAAAGAAAGCGTTGGCAGTCTCGAGACTCGAAGTTCAAATAAGCTTACAATGACATTCATAAAATTCTTCTTCTCTTTTTTAATTATGGCAACTGAACCGACGAATTCGTCGGCTATTTTTGTCAGATTCGTCAAGTATTCATGAACCTGCCCGTTGTACATTATTTAATGTGGCAATGAATTAAAATAATCGACAAAAACCTTCAGTTTTTTTTTTTTGAACAATACGCTTCAACTGCGCCAAAACGAAAGTTTAACAAATCGCGATAACCCTAAAGTGTCGAATTCCTTTCCATCCGTTTCTCCAAAAATAATAATTACTTTTGTTTACCAAAAATTGCATATTTTGACAGAAAAACTAAGTGACGTTATATGTGTTATAGATCACTGAATATATATAAAAATATCGCGATTTTACAATTTGTTTATTATAACGTTATATTCAAAGCTATACATATTATAACACGTTATTCACATCTAAAACAACACAGCACAAAAGCAATCACTAATTAATCATACTGTTATTTTAAACTATAGATACGAAGAGCCTTTTGTAAGTTTTAGCGGATGTCATTAGGGCCCAGACTTGTTCTTTTACAAACATTAGAGCTGTAATTACACGAATAAATTGACCTATACAATTTAAAACGGAATGTTCACAGACGTTAACGGTATCTTGGTCTTTAGTCATTATCATTGATGTGAGAGAAAAGATGTGTTGAACGACGCATTAAAGAATGTATACCTTTCTTATTAGATATTAACTGTGACCCACGGCTTCGCCCGCGCTTAAAATATGTTTTGTCTGCGTCGGGAACCAGACTGAGTTTCGGGATAAAAAGTAACCTATGTCCGTCTCCGTCAACGAATCTATCCACTTACATACCCATTTTCATCGATAATGATTTAGCCGTTTCGGCGCTAAGTGGTCACAAACACACACACATACACAAACAGGCGCGCACGCACATTAGTAGGGTACTGTTCCGGTGACGCGTGAAATTTTGTTCTAGAGGTTAGGTTTATAACAGTGTAGCGTCATTACAAATTATTTCGTAATGACGCTACACTGTTATAAACATTTTCGACCATCATTGCCGACCATCGCGTCATACCCAAATTAAAATGATAAATATCTATCTACATGGTTGGATACCTCACGGAATAAAATCAAAACTTAAATATTTAAAAAAAGAATTTTAAAACAATTTTATAGTAAGAGTTCACTTATATTTTCCACGAACGTGATCTCTGGGTCATTAAAATAGGATAAGGATGTCGACACGCGACGCTTCCTGACAAACGCCAGGTCAGCTAGTGGAAATGTTAGATATAAAACTGTCGAGGACAACCTAGTGAATCTTGTTCAATTTATTTGTTGATTTCGAACGAACAGATTTGTGATAAAATGAACTCAATTTTCAATTCTTTTAGGAATAATTTATTGCTTATCGCGTAAGTTTCTTTTTGACTTTCTTCTTGGGGTAAAACTGCCAATTCAAAAAAGATCGTTCAGCGATTCACCCCATGGGCCGAATATTTCGTGGGGTGAAAGAGGAACGACCCAATGAATCTAGTTTTGAGAAGAGGTAACATAGAAAAATCATTTTAGGGATTTTTAAGTAAAATTTTAATTCTAAAATCAATTTCAAGTAGTGGTTGTCCGGCACTCTAGATTCATCTTAAATTAATTTCGCATAAGCCAATATGCACTGAACTTGTTATTAATTTAATTTAAGACAATGCTTTCAATAGGGTGTCCCAGTGTTGCGAAGGAGGGACTCAACGAGTACACACATACAATTTAACGAACACATAGCAAGGTTTTGCCCCGGGTGGGAATCGAAGCCACAACATCTTGCGCAGTAGTCGCAAAGTTTATCACTTAAAATATAATAAGATACAACGATTTAACGAATTAACACGTATCTATAAATTTATCTTCACTAAGTGTACAATATGAACTAAAATATGTTCTTTAATTAAATTTTACTATGGACATGAATATTCAGGAACTCAAGCGGAACTATTCTTACATACAAGTTGGCCAGCGTTGGGACTGTGGGACCGTACATAACTTTTTACTGTTCTCATGTAACATTTTAGAGGTCGTTTGGGACCCGTGATTAGACCAAGTGCCCCTATGATGTTAGACAAGTGTAATTGTATAAATTTTAATACGTTTAGGGAACATTTTATGAAGATACATATTATATTAATAAGGTGATGATTTAGTTAGTTACTACAACTATTGAAATGTAATTTGACTGACGTGTCGGATGTTGGATTTATGTATGAATGTAGGTAACATTTCTTATATGTATACTAGCATCCCGCGGCGCATTTTCACCCGTGTATTTGCTTACTGTTCTGCTCCCGTCACCAGTAGCGTGATGTTACATAGCCCATAACCTTCCTTGAAAACTGTACTATTATACGCAAAATTATTTAAATCCGACTGGTAGTTACAGAGATTAGCGCGCTTAAACAAAGAAACAAACTCTTCTGCTGTATATAATAGTAGGTATAGATATTGTATATAAAGAAGGTTTCGTTAAGAGACAATTAAGTAAATACCAAGTAAAAAGGTAGCAGCTTGCTGACTGATACCTTTTTAGTATCTATACAGGTAATGCTCTTGCATTCCTTGAATAGGTAGGTACTAAAATAACACAAAATCACCTTCGACGCTGACTATGGCAAACTGATAAGGTCGGTACCCATACTGACGAGTGGGCGGTCAGGAGAGGCCTATGTCCTCAGTTCTAATGTACATATCTTCAGGCTGATGAAGTGATGATATAGGTATAAACACTTGGCATTTGAATAGTGATTTACCACCAATATCTAAAGTTTGAAAGCAGCGACCTTTTAATTTAATTTTATCATTATAAAATGGGACATCACATTGGAGAAATGGACTTTATCAAATGGCCACATTACCAACTGTTCTATGGGATTTTAATGATATCGTCGCTTTCTACCTACATAAAATAATTACTAAAATACCACTCATGTTTTCAGCGAACCCAAAAGATTAAGTTTGGTATACATTAGCATAAAACACGGTTATGGTTATTCAACTATGATAACTATACAATCTCTAGAGACATAAAACAAAAACAAATTTAATTAAAACTTATTTATACGAGCAAAATATCAACTTGATATAAACTGCCGCAAAATTAATCCTTTACTTTATTACAACCTATCATAATCTTTGTAGCAACGTCTTAACCGCTATTACCATGTAACCAACGTATATTATGTCCCATGCTTTAATAATGCCCTCTCTACACGTTAGCCAACATAGTGGCAAATGGAATGGTAAAGATATTAGTCAAATGCTCCAATGCTTTCACTTCAATACTTACCAAGCCCCTGCTCTACACGACAAGGTATTACACTTACACATTCGCCGCAATGTTGGCTATCGTGTAGAGAGTGGGCATATAACGGGTGCTATTTGGGGTGACCGGTCAAATATGACATGGGTGATTGTAGAATAAATATACATTGTTATTATTAATTTTACTATGAATATAGGATGATTACGTATTTCATTGTGACATTACAATGCTCGTAGTATAAATAGCATAATTTATTTCATTTCTAAGATTATTGTTTTTATTATGATCAGTGTTTTGGCGGCGATCATGATGATTTGTAACTTATTTTATTGGTTATAAGTGTCTCGTGAAAGATTTGCCTAAGTTTCTTGACAGTTACTGTTCTTCTCATGGCTTTATTTCATTCAGCGAATAGACTCTATAGTCAGCTTGTTTGAACCTCTATCAGACTTATAGCTGAAGATTACTGAGGCTTGCGTAGCGTTTCTGTTGTTAAAATAACATAATCTGTATGATATCTACCTACTTACGAATGTCATAATAATCAGAATAAGGTATCTTTAGCTGGCGAGCTAATTTGCCTATGCAAATTAGCTGACAACAGAAACGCTACGCTAGCCTCAGTAATCTTCAACTACAAGTCTGATAGCGGTTGAAACAAGCAAACAAGTCCTAAAGAAAATAGAAGACATACGTACCACGTACAACATTAGATATAAATTACGGTCAGACAAACAAAACTAGGACCTAAGCGTAAGCCGTTTTGAATAATTTTGTTGCTTGAAAGGACGCTAAAGCCGTGTATTCACTAGGGATATTGTTTATGACAGTTTTGTGATTTTTTGGAACAATATATGTAAGGACAGATGTCTCTTGTTCTTTTGTTAGTAACAAGTTGTTGTTATAATTTAATTTTGTCAAATCTTGTTCAAGAAATATATCGTCTTAGTAAAGTCTATCGTATTTTTATACAAATGATTCTTAATACAAGTTATCTTGTCTTATTATAATAACAATAATAAAACCACATTATAATTTTGTTGGTATAATAGTCCTATTATTTATTTATTTTTAAACAAGCCTATAAAGCGATATGGAACAATGAGCAGTATACCGGGGATAGTGAAAACTGACAGTGACTCTTAGAATAGTGCATAGTAGTCCGGTGCGAACAATTCATTTTGTACGAAACTGAGTATCCTACTACACTTTAAATACGCTTATAGTGTATAGTTTCACGCGTTTTAAATGATCTACATACATTCAACGTTTAAATCCACAACCGTGCGGTCCTCCGCGACCCACAGAAGAGTGTATTTGGTGCTTCACTTAGCTACACTCACATGTTGACACTTATTTGCTGTATTTTCTCTAGTGGATCCCTAACTTAAAAGTACAACTGAAGGACGACTAACTAAACCGAAGGATGACTAAAACTGCAACCTTCATAAACTATATGAACTGTGTGATAATAATTACGAACTTGCTTTAATGAGAAGTTTAACTTCGGAGGGTTTGAGTTTGGGGTTACGTATGTCAGATAAAAGGTAGCAATATTTTAGTTTATGTTATAGTCAGCAGTTTCAAAAAACTTCAGTCTACGGTATAAGTTACTTAATTATATAATAAGTTAATTTTATTTTATATACAGTTGCAAACGTGGGATAAAATGCTTATGCATTCTTTTAGCTTTCAACTCGAATATTCTTTCTATTTCACGGCAGGTTGAAAACCTGGCATAAATACAGAATGTTACAAACTTATAACACATGCTTTTAATAATTCTCTTTAAGAATAAAATAGACCACTGAAATATTATAAAAACAAAATAAGAAAAAAATATCAAATAAAATATCGAATATGAACGTAATACATTGCGCTACATCTTCATATACTTTAATTACATTCGTTTACACTCGATGGTAATTAATCATTCAACCCACAACCCATCGATGTTCGTGGTTGTTTCGTTCATCGCTACAAGCGAACGAGTCAGTGATTCATTCGAATAGTATTGATATATTATATATTTTGATTATTTGGTTTCGATAATACTTATTGTGTTAGTTTTATAAAATGGTACCAGAAACATGCGACGTGTATACTGTACATATTTATTACGATTAGTTTCAGATCTGTTTCATATTATCATCAACGAGAATGAAAAAATAATGTTATCTAATGAATTTTCTAGCTTTACACATCTCAAAGTTGTAATGTTTGTTTTTATATTTGGCTACCCTAATGGCCGTTGAAGCAAAAGACAGAAAATAATTGACAGAACTACATGCAACTACTTTGCGGCAAGCAGCAAAAAAATTATAAATTACGCAGCATTGGGCTTATTTTCATAAAAATGATGATGATGACGATGAATTCTTAGACAAGGCCTAATCACATGAGCGTCTCGCACAGCTAAAATGGTATATTTTATTATGTAAGTACTTAATTAAAATTTAATGCCAATTTCAGAAATCAACTAATAATATATCCTGTTAACTTAAAAAAAAAAAAGTGTAAAGATCTTTTCTAAACATTAAAAACTAAATTCATTTCATTTATTTACGAGTCTCTTTTTGTAACATTATTAAATGCGGTAACATTATTCGATATCCTGTACTTATATATCACAAATAGAATGTACTAAACTGCAAGCGAACGAAACGTGGGTTTCATTTAACAAAGTTAATTATAGCCGGACAACAATCAACATTTTAGTGTTAACTGGTACGTAGCGATACGAAAGAACAATGTTTGAAATAGTTGTTGAATGTTTGAAATACACTTTGATCACATTTTTAAAGAGTTTTCAGCTTTTAAGGATCAAAGTAATTGGATGAGTGGTAACAGGCTTTGTTAAAAAATAGAAACGGTTTTGGAATGTACGTAACTGGTTTTGGACATCATTTATAGTGAGAGGATTTCTTTTTAAAATATTTAACTTTAAATTTACATATGAATAAAGAATAAAAGAAAGACGTTTTATTAAACAAAAGCATGCACATGCACCATGAGAAATAAATAAAAAAAAACCAACAGTATTAAAAGCCCTAAAATAGGCATTCGTATCAGTATTATATTGCTAATTAAATAATTCAAGATATAAGAAATGATTAGTTTAGCAGCAAAATATCAACAGACCCAAGATTTAAAAAGAGTCCAAAGCAATTTAGCGAGCATTTATCTAAATTAACTTGAACTTTTTGCCTGCTTAGCAATTTCAGTAACATCGACTTCTTAAGTGCTACGTAACGACAATGATTGTGGAAAATTGACCTGTAGCTGTAAATGCAAAGTCAAAAGAGAAGATAAAGTAACGTTTGAGACGACGTTGACGTCGCAAGTCATTACCATATTTTGATAAGTGACAATGAATGGTGAAAAGTGAGTAAGTATGGAAAAAAAACGATTACGATTAAGATTAACTCTTTTTTCATTATACATACAAATAATTATAAGGTATTTAAAATGTTTATTATTGACTGATAGTACAGAAAAAAATGGTTGTGCATTTTCTGCGCAATTGCTAGGCGCCAAAATATTTGGTATTGCAATACACACCTAGACAGCTTCTGTAATAATATAAAATTATTTTTAGAAAAAAAAAGAAAACCGACTTCAAACAACACCTACATGTTCAATCCTTAACCAAAAAGTAGAAAATAATATTTTAATTACTTCATAGCAAAGAACATTAAAGGGGAATCAACGCAATCCTTGATACCTATAATACTTTACTATTTATAGTTTTTAATCAGTTATTTTGGAGTCGGTGCCAGCCAAGAAGGATCTTTAATTCTGCCTTTGCAACAAACTTTTGCACGGGGCGGTAATGGCACGTGTGGGGATATGTCTGAGTGCACTACCCGAACACGGTCATACTCGTGAAGGCAGACGTCATTGATTGTTGTGTTCAGGTATACATAAAAAATTTGACGCGCACTTATTAGATTCCGTTCGATTCCTATTCCGTATTAAATCTATATTTTTCATTCATATATTAATAGATTAATCAAGAAGGTTTTTTTTGCTAGTAGGTAGGTTATTTTTATGAAGGTCATTATGATCCTTCTAGTCGGTTAAAAAGGCTACTACCCCGTAAAGTAGCATTATCTCGCTTTGCATGTTGACATTTGTGTGTTAGCAGACTGAAACTATTATACTGAACGTTGTCGGTTCACATTGTAGCTCGGAAGGGTTTATCTGGACTATTCCCAAAGTACTATATTCTTATGTTTTAAAAAAATAAGGATCTAAAAATATTCTAAAAAAATTATGAGTGAACAGTGCTCACTGCTCACTCTGGTGCTTTATTATGTTTATGTTATACGTGAAAATATTGACGATCTCGATCTGTGAAGATCGCATGCCGACACTTGAATATGTATGAAATTCTTGAGCGTACGCCGGCACGTGTTGAGGCTTGATTCATGGTTAGAATAGTAGAGCTTGACTTGTGGTTGTAGATTTCTTTGCAAATAGTAGTGTATTCTAGATAAACGATTAAGAATAAATAATAGCTCATAAAGTACATGTAAAACAAATTTATAACATGAACATTGTAGAAGACATAGCAAAAGTCCTCTCTTTTAAAGGACGTCTATTTTAACAGGACGCCGAATGGGCTGGGATGAGGATAATACCATGAAAAATAAATAAACGTAAAATATTCACGTTTTATTGTATGCCTACTATTATCAATTTGATTAAAATAAAAGTTCCCTAACTCTTTTATTATTGAAGTAACTTATTAAAGTCGATAGTCGTGATGATTTTTGGTATGGCTCCTTGTTCAGTATCAACACCAATTTCCAATTGCGAGAGCATTTTCCATCCACTCATTTTATAACCACAAGAAATGACTGCACCTTATATTTTCCATTATTCGTCTTATTTCAACTTCTCAGCATTATAAGGATCTTAACAACGAAGCTATTCTTTACAATGAACACATCATAAACTTTTGAAAAATACGCTGCATACCCATACAAAAGCATACTCACATTTGTATCTACGTGCAAACCAGTAATTGGTAGTTATTGTTTACCACGAGCGCGCGAGCTTTACTTTTGTTAGATGCTTCATTGTATTGAACCTATTGGAATATGAGAAGAAGAAAAGATAATTATGAAAGATAATAACAACTTCTATTGTATTAAAGCCTAGTTTGGATTGATTGTAATGTATATTGAGAATTCTGATTTAATCTGTTTTGATTGATCAGACAATAGATGTTTTGTTATGAAAGGCGATGTTTCTTGTTGATGAGTTAATTACAAAGAAATATACATTGGCCGTGTGGTTTCGCATAATATGAAACCACTGCATCTTTGCCTGGGGGACTCTTAAGAGGCGACTAAGGCAATAAGTAGGTACTTAGTAACAGGCGGTAGTGTTAAGTGAGAAGCTAAAATCACTTTACTTTTAAAACGTGGTGTCTACCTATGGCAAACATCACCTTGAGAGACGTCTTCACGGTGACACTACAAAAATACTTTTTTGTCCGACTGCTGAAGTCAAGGAGAGTAATGTATTTCGAGCACATGTATATAAGTAGGTATGTATGTCTCTTTTTCTTTGGCACGGTCTACAGCCTAAATGGTTGAATGGATTTTAACTTAAAAGTTGTCATTAGATTCATAATAATTGTGGGAATAACAGGGTATATAATATTACAACTTAGTGTCAGCACGAAAAAAATTCGTTTCTTCTTTATGGTTGGTTTTAGGCACCGGGCTTTTTGTTTTTTAATAATATATTTCAGGAAAATAGTTATACGATCGTTAACGTTTCCTTGCAAACAGAAAGACGTAAACTGTAATAGCCGTACCTACTCCTCGGCAAGAGGAGATTTATACTGGACTTACGGAAAAATATTTTAACGATAGGCGCTTGCTTTGCCTTGCATATCCACAATAATAGGGGAATGATGGAGTGAAGCCATTCTTAGACGGAAACTGTATGGCTTAGTGGGATATGAATGTGCTATATAGCTATATAAGGCTCTGACCGAGCACAAATTGAATCATATCCTCAACATAATAACGTCTAATTTTGATACATAGGTATGTTGTTCTCCGCAAGATATTTATTAGACATAATGAATAATTCATTTGTTATACGTAACTGCGTGGGCAGAGTTATAGAGTATTAATATTCCCATCTCTCTTGTCTATTTCACAAAAATGTTACTTCAAAGTAGGTAAAATATGCATTATAATATTTATTAATATATTAAATATCTTAAAAAAGATCATTTATATTTTAAGTACCTATATTTATTTATTTTGATTTTTATACTGAATCAAATAAGTCAGCATCTGACATATTTATGTCATATGTTATGTTATATATTATGTCGACCAATAGATACATTTGTATCTATTGGTCGACGTGACATCTAAGACATAAGCCGCTCTTATATTACGCTGGCAACGGGTGCTCGAAAAATGTCTAAAAATGTAATGATTGACATAAGCTAACAATAACATCGTGATTAAATTATGTCAATCCCAATCTGTGCGCTACTATAATTGTTTTCTTCTAGAAAAGTAGGTTAAGAAGATAAAAGCAATACTTAGTTTATATATATTATAAAAAAAAAGTTTTTGTTTAATGAATATGAATAGCAATGTAATATTGTTGTTATAATACAAAACGGGTTACTCCCGTGCATAGAAAAGCATGCATCAGTTAGCTCACTAAATAATGGATGGTAAAGTTCCGGCGGCCGTTAGTTACTTATTGAGTGTTGTATCCGAGGACAGGGTTTCAAGACTAACAGATAGAAAGCTCTGAATAAAGATCTGCTCTCTACTGGCATTGTGTTATCAGTGCACTTTTAAAAAACAAATAAAGAGTCTCGCGCCCTTAATAAGTATTTAATAGCTGTACTGTACAGCTTGAGTTTGATTGACCGTCCGTCCTTTAAATTAGAAACCCAAAATGTGTCCAGCTTTGGTTCTTCTTTTCATAAGCACACTTTTTACCGAACTTACATAATATATCACCTATAATTGGCTGTAAATGCCGAAATGCCATAAGCAGGCATAAACAGATGGCTGCATAATATGGTGCTGCCACACATTAAAAAAATAATCTGCACTATTTATTTTTAGAAAAATATCCACTTTGAAGTGAAACTCGAACCTGGAAGGTTATCTCAAAAGGCAGGGTATGGGTAGGTAAATCCCGGTTCGTGCTTGAAATTGTTTTAGATTCATTTAGTAAGTTTTGTTAACACTACTAATTATTTATCACACAAAAAGTATAAAACAGTGACGCTTTAACTAATTTATAGACAACTAGCTGTTGCCCGCAGCTCTGCCCGCGTGAATGTCGGTTATATCGCACATGAATATATTTCTGTTAATACGTTGTCGATTTTTCGTACAAACCTTCATCCCCTATTTCAACCCCTTCAAGCCATTTTTCGCTATAAAAAGTAGCCTATGTTGTTCCCCGAGGTCTAATCTATCTCTATACCAAATTTCATCAAAATTGGTTCAGTAGTTTAGGTGTGAAAGTGTAACAGACAGACAGAGTTACTTTCGCATTAATATTATTAGTATGGATTAAATTGATCTATCGAGTAAAGCTACTTTTATAAGGCGTATAGTGATATAATAACGGGGTAATTTATTTTGACGATGTTTGACGAGATTCTTCCTCCATATTAAAAACATCATGGGGGCTGCGTTCAAAGTTGCTAGCACTTATCGTCGCCTAAGTTTAAACGGTCTCACAATGCGGCCGCATGTAACAAACACGCTGTCAGTAAAGTGCCACAGGTGGTTGTCTGTTTATACTTTTTTCATCTTAAGTGACAAACAAACATACAACGTAGATTATGTACATAATCTTAAGTGGTTACCGTAACTTACGTACATAGTTGTGTTCTCTAAGCTGCAGAAACAATGTGACGAGAACACAAACAAGCTAAACGCGAAACGTATATGAGGTAGGAAGAATAAGAAAAGTGTGGGATTATGGGGCCTCCCGATTGTGTCGATAGTCATATTTATCTACCGATTCATTTATCTAGCGATTGTTGAGTCGTGTTGGACATATATTACGCCAACATAAGCTAACGCCTATCAGAGAACACCTATTATGAATACCAAAGATTGATACATTATGATCAAAGTTGGCACATTGTTAAGTGTACAATTTATTGGTACAATACACTTTTACACACATTGGTTATGTATATAAAATCTAAGCTCTAAAAATTGGTGGGTTATGGCCAATGTTAGCACAAACGGCCAATGTATGCAAAAGTACAAATGAATCACTAAGATCTTATCATGAATACACACTTAATCCGAACCTTAATTAACTCGTCATAATTCAATGAATCAGATAAAACATAATCGCATTATAGTTTAGATGAACAAATGAGTTTATTATTGTCACGCCAATCATTTCGTTTATCTATAAGTGTTGGTAAGGTTTTATTTCGTGTAAAGAACGAAATGTTTAATAGAGATTGGGAGGTCAAATTTGGATGAGAGATAATTCTTTTTTATTAGTCTACTAAAATCGTGTCTGGTGGTACAGTCAATAGAGTCTATCATATGGTGGTATTTTCCAATTTTAGATTTCAACTGCTATCATAGTAAATTGTTCAATGGGCTTCACTATGACCCAATATTATGTTTTTCACGTCCATATAAAGGGCCCAAGATCGAAATTAAAAGGAAACGTCCTCGCTTTTGGTGCCAACGCTCATGTTGTTATAAAATGCAGTGTGGCCGCTAACAACTTTAAAATAGTAATAAGTTTCATACCCTACTTGAAATCTGCAAGAAAATAGTTATCAACTTACGAATGTGTCAAATACGAGCCTAAAAAAAACAAAAAAAGAGTGTGTGTACTCATGTACGCACGTAAGAAGTTATACTTCTTTGGCGTAACAATCTAAAAATACCAAATAATAACACAACGCATACATACCTACATAAATATATCAGGCAATAATCTTTTGTTGCACCTACTTCGTTTATCTCTGAATCACCCAAAGGTTGGCTGGTAGAAAATGCCTTTGGCATTAAGCCCACCCATGTACGATTTGTGCATAAAGTTAATAAATAAATAAATAATATTCAAAATAAATATTTTTACTGATAAATGATCAATAAAAAATATCTATCACTGTCATAAATATAATAGAATTGATATCAACGCCAATATATTTTTTATTTATTCACACTGATTATTTGTACTGATACGACACACAAAGGTTCGCAACTAACTTCAGGGTGTAAAAGGTTCGCAACTAACTTCAGGGTGTTGCTTTTTTCTGTCGGTGTGCGCGCGCATCGTAAAAAGCGATTACTATAGCAAGTTATCATGAAAAATAGTTCTCGGAGCGCATACCAGGGTGCTGTTCATGAAGGTGTGTTTCCACTGACGCGGATCTGGGCGGCGTGGCGAGAAGCGAACCGTGAATTGACCAATCACAGTGCTCTAAATTTCCACTCCGTAGTGAAAACGGAGCCGAGCGGTGCTAAGCAGACTTTCAAATAAATATGTAATTACGCGGCCTCGAGCTGGACAGAACAAGCTAACTGGTTGCCGAGCGGGGGCAACACAGTTCACTCGACTCTATTCTATAAGAAGGGGGTGGAGGATATCGTGGCGAATGCGGCTCGGCGCGGCGCCGCCGGGTAGGGTAGACTTGGGTAAATATGACTGTGCGGCACGCGGCTGAATCTAGCTTTTGTCTGCTTAGATCAGCTCCACTCCGGTCCACTCCGCTACAATGAAAACACTTGCCACTTTTTACTGCTCTTCTCCTCTTCACTCCACCCAGCTCTGCGTCAATGAAAACTTACCCTTATTCATACAAAAATATTTAACGATGTCACCGATCAGAAAATGTTTGTTTAACTCATAGTTAACGTACTGGATTAAATGAATTAAAACCGTCGGTAATCAGCTGGGTATAAAGTAACTGAGCACATTCATGTAACAGCGGATTAACTATCGCGACCGCGAACTGATATTGAATGATAAATTACAGGACGCAGTTTAAAATGTTCTTAAAGGAAAGTAGCGCTTTATGTTGACTAGCCATAGTATGTCGTTAAATAAACAGATCTCTTTAAAATACAGATAATAATGACGTGCATCGATCTTTGTAATTGCAGCGTAAGGGTCCGTTTTCACTGACGCGGAGATGGGCAGAGTGGAGAGGAGCAGACCGTGAATTGGCCAATCACAGTACTCTAAATCTTTACTCCACATCAGTGGAAATGCTGTGTAAGCTGCTATGCTAAGTAGTAACAATAGGCGCTCTTATTGCTAAGAGCGACCTTTTAAATATTATTTGACATTTATCACAAAGTTAAATGAGTGAAATTAGCGAGTAACTTATTAGAAAACTAGTGGCGCCCCGCGGCTTCGCCCGCGCATAATCTATTTTTTGTATTCGTCGGGAACCAGACCGATTTTCGGGATAATAAGGAGCCTATGTCTGTCGTCGGCACCGAATCTGTCTACATGCTAATTTTCATCGAAATCTCTTCAGCCGTTTAGGTGCTGAGTGGTAACAAACATATACACATACACACACAAACTTTCGCATTTATATTATTAGTAGAATTTTAACATTTAAAAAAGTTTCTTAATCATGTTTGATATTATTAACACAAGTGATTGCGCAGAAATTCATTTGAAACTGGAAGTTTCGTGTACACATTCAAACAACTTTTAAGTAGCCGTACGTTCAAAGCTGAAATAATGGTAACTGATCAAAAGATATGATAATACTTTCCATAAGTTATAGAAGAATTGCATTTATTCAATTCTTATTCAAAAACTTTATATAATTTCGTCCGAGTTCTGTAACAAGATTGGTAACATACTCTGACATTTTAATCTTATTTGGAATCGTTTCACTTTAAATTAATTTAAATGAGGAATGATACGATCAAGAGTTTTCCTTAATTATTACAACATGACATCTGAAAATGTTTTAACATCGAATGAAATAATTTACTTAAGTATTGGAACGTGAAACATTGATTGTATCCTTTATTTTAATTTGCTAGCCTTTCGCGGTGCGGTCTTGCCCGTGTTAAGTTACATTTTTTGTTACTGGTCTGCTCCCGTCGCCAGTAGCGTGATGTTACATAGCCTATAACCTTTCTCAAGAACTTAGCTATCAAACGCAAAAAGAATTATTGAAATCTGACTGATAGTTCCAGAGATTGAAGTGTTTAAACAAACAAACAATCTCTTTCGCTTTATATATTTAGTATACATATCCGTTATCGCTATGAACGATTCTACATTAAGATGGACATAGCTTTATCTTTAGCGGTTATTGAAGATAGAAAAGTTTGAATCGACGGTTTACACGACAGGAGGCGCAACCGGGTAAAACGTGCAGTAGAAATACATCGTAAAGAAATTAAGAATTACTATCGCCCAAGTCAAAATCCAAACATCAATATAAACAGCCCTCGTGACGGTCGATCAAGACAGTCAAAAGCAGTTATCAAAATAAGTAATTAAAACGCAATTGTCAAAGATTCTAATTGGTAACGACAAAGCGTCATCCAAGCGATTAAAATTTGGTTGGCCAAGTCTCTTGCGGTGACTGTATATCTCAAAGTGACTAAGACAATTAGAGCTAAGTCTTAATTCTCACCTTTCGACCCAATTGATAAAAAAAACAATTGATTTTTGTTAATTAAAGCCAGCTCCAGGTGATTACGATGATGGTAAACATTACAACCATTAATTTTGAAACATTTTCTTACTGAACCTTTTTCCTTTCACAATATTACTCATTTTACTTCAACATTTATTTATTGCTGACATTTAAGACAAAGCTTGCCCACAAACTAATCCTGTATACAAATACCGATAACTATCAAATTATTTATCCTTATTTACAGGGCACTTGTTGAAGGAATATTGGAAACCAGGCACGCTTAATGAGAATAACACGGAGAGTACGAAGCCCTCCCACATGCTGATAAATTCCTACGCGCAGCACTTAATGACAGAGGGGACGAAAGGGATGTAGATGGTATTTCAGAGATATTGGAGAACCATTGCTTCGGCGATTTATTGATGTTTATTTTGTATCATCAGAATCATATTTACTGTAGTTTTACAAATATAAATTTCTGTTATACTACAATAAGATAAATATTGAAAAAAAATGTTACTAAATGATGATATATTTTATTATCAGTAGCAAAAAGTCATAAAATAATTAAGTCCGGCAAGGCTTACAACACAGGCATAGAATTATCATAACGTTAGAGATATTTAAAAAATGGTATCGAACTGGTATCGAAGAAAATCTTGTCAGTTGGTAGTTATTTCACAACGTGATTTCTGTCCTACTTTTTCAAATACAATTCAGATTTTTAGAATTCTGGTAACTCGATGCGGCGAAATAACCACTATACTAAAACATTATTAAAATTGTTGATGGGTACAAAACTTTCACAAAATATTTACTCAATCCAGGACCACGGTTAAAAATTCTGGTTTCAAATTGAAGTAGGTTTCAAATTCTTTAGAATACTGCACCCTACTCAAAATTCTAAACAAATAAAACTTTTCCTATTAAATTAACAAAGGAGAAGGTTAGTGTTTTAATAAAAGTTTATAACATCAGTGTTAAAAATTAAATAAAACCATAATTAAGTTGACACTAAGCTGTAGTCAGAGACAATCGCACGTAGGAAAATGGAAAAAGTTTTATGAAAACTACGAAGTCTAGACTTTCAACGATACAGTGAACTAATAAAACAATACTCTTTAAAAAGATAGGACAAACTACCAATTAGGACAAAGACGTGATAGTAGAACTCTAAGACTATAGCAAACAACCTATTTAAAAGTAGTAAGGCGAGCGGACGAGTTAAAATTCTTCTTCCACGTTTTATAAATTTGTTACCTGAATCCGTTCGTTGTAGAATTAATGTTAAAAATATTAATGACAAGTTAAAATAAACTTCTTGTCACAATTGTAACTAAGTAATATTAGTACGCATTCATTTATATTTATGTTTTATAATAATTGTCTTACATGTACCTACTTACTTACATTAAAAAATAGAATAAGATCGAATCATTGTCACACACAAACCATAAAGCTCTATGTGGCATTTCTGTCAAAAAATATTGTTTTCTGTTTTGTATGTTTTGGTAATAAATAAAAAAAATAAAAAAATAAAGTAAAATAACCAACATTAGATAACTGAACAGTGCCAACGAAAATACTCACTTACTCAAGCGTTGATATAATTGTTAATGACTTTAATAATGTAGATAATGATCATGATGTTAAAGGTTCTAACCATATTAAATTTATTTAGTTTGAATCAGGTAACAAAATAATAATAACCTAAAATAGATGGCGCTAAGATGAATAATATAAGAAAAAGAGTGCGATATAATTCGATTTTTATATGAACTCTATAACAATAAAAAATAAATAAACCAAAAATCCAATCAAATTCTAAATAATACAATCCCACACCAATATGTTATCAAAGAATCTTATACTCGTAAATGTCTGTTTCCTTTCAAGCCTTCGCATTTCTCAAGGCTTAAGGTGGTTCCGACGAAATTTCGACGAAATCCGCTACTTTCATCTCGATAATTGAGTAGATTCTAATGCTATTTATTCTTTTTTTTTTTGCCAACAATATACTTTGATTCATGAACTTTAGAATAGTAGAAGAATTATTTACAATAATTGATTATATAACTTATACCAACGATATTAAAACAACGTGATTTCACTTATTTCGAAATATTACTTTGTAATTACTATAGTTATAAATATAAAAGTTATATTGAATCAACCGGAATAAACCAAATGTCAACTCTGTAGGTTTATTTCATTTATTAGGATAATGTTTCAATAGTTATTGATAATTTGGCTGAATCAGCGTCGCAGGGGCTCTGCGCGGGCGACGGGAGGCAGAACGGCAGAGCGGCGCAAGCCCTTCTGACGGACGGACGTATGCGGTTTTTTTAAAAATTATTTACGTAATTCAATAATTGCAAATAAATAATATCAAAAAAAATATTGTGTGGATAGATTTAGTGTTGCAAATAAATTAGATTAGTTATTTAGATTTTTTTAGTGTATTAAATACGTAGGTATTTACCTACATTTATTATTATTTTTCATCAAAATGACTAAAATTTCACGACTGAAACAAATACAAATGCAAAGGATTCAATAATAGAATATCCTGTAAGTAGGTATATACCTACCTTCATATTTTTAGTAAAATACCTTCTTTGAGATACTTACCTAGGATATCCTTTAATTATGTTTAGTTCCACGTAAACTAGGTAGCAGGTGGTGAGCCTATTGTCGCTCGTGATAAGATCAAGGCAACACCAGGCCTCAAGAATCAGTAAATTCCTGCTGTTATATACCCTAGGGGTATTAATATGAGCTTGCTACAATATTGTCTATGTCTACTATCATTTCGAACTAGGTGTGTGGTAGGTGGGCACATGAGTAAAATATCTAACTTGGATATTTACTCATGTGGCAAGGGCGCTTTCCGATTCCGACCGACGCGACGCGACGACGGCGACGCCGGCGTAGGTACGAGGTGCTTCGGTCGGAACACGAACGTCGGCGTCGGTCGTACAACTAGCATAGAACTCAAATTACAATGATTATACGTGACATGCGTCGGTTTGCGACCTAGTTAGGTACCTACACAAAACAACCATACACGCTGCTGTTAGCTACCTAACTATCTACGTTATCTTGCACGAGCATAAATACCTATACATTCTATATATACATACGGTGTGTACTTGAATATTCTATCGGTAAGTAATACCGATAAAATATACATACAAGTATTTACCTCGTTAGATTTTTTTTCATGAGCTGATAAAATCAGTGATAACGATAAGATACTAGGCTAAAGTAAATACCTACCCTTCTACTTTCAATGCATCTTATTTTGATTTATTTATTTGATTGCAAGAAAGGAAGAAAAAAGGCTTTACAAAACGTCTTAGTCTCTAACCAAGCTAAAATATTTGAAGACTGTGAAATTATCACAATTAGGTAAATTAAAAATCCTACTCTCTGTTCCTTTATTATCGTACTATATGAATTTTTAATCCTAAAATTAAATAATATATTGTTGAGTGCCTACTGGACATAACAAAACTAATACCGTATTTTTCGAGTAATAGGTGTATGTAGAAAGTAATAGACCCGGCACGGTGGCACAGTATAAAGAATTCTACTCTTTTTTGTACAGTCTTTACCTAACTAGGTAAAGGCAAAAGAATTATGGTTTAGCACTCTATGTATGTATGTATGTATGTATGTATCTTTATTATATTATATTATAAGTGTATGTACTGTAAAACTACCCCGTGACGTCGTCCGCATGGATCCGTTACTTAGCGATAATATTACATTAGTTCTACTTTACCGATTTTGCATTATATTATACATTTACAATACTACAATATGTACGTACATACAAATATATGTATGTACACATATATTTGTATGTACATATTGAAGTAATCTATACTTATAATGAATCTCTAGCGAGGTAATTTTCACGGTACATCCAAATCACTCAAACAGTGGGTACAATGCGTCTACTTTGGCAATTGTTCGTGTTACTTATTTTGCTAAGGGTACATGATATTGTGTACCTTACGTACGGGCACTTACTAGAAGATAATCAACATTTATTTATTTATTGAAAAAGTATTTACAATATCATTACAGATAAAAACCCAATACGATATCATAAAAAACCTAAAATTAAAAACACTAATTACTAAATAAATATATCTACTTATCCAATAATATACATTTTTGTGCAACATCCTTGAATTTTGATAGGGTACATTGAAAAATATCAATTTCTATAGAAATAATGATATACACATAGGAATGATGACGCTTTGTTTAAAGCATGTGTAACTGAAAATCCTTATCAGCTCCGTCATTTGAATTCAGTTTTGCTGGTGAATGGTGCTGTTTCAAATTCAGTGCAGTGGTGGCCATACAGAGTAAAGATACTGTGGGAGAAAAAGGAAATAAAGAGGACCGAGGAGGTAACTATGCCTTCGGACCACTGACTTTCAGACAAAACTTACACTTTACGTCGTTATGTACATCTCCAGCCAAACCGTCCCGCTTATTCTAAAAGATCTACTTCCGTAAAATTTTTGCTAGCTATACAATATACAGAACGATTTACTGAAGTTATATTTGTGATATCCAGTTGAACCGAAAATAAATAAGGAAAATGAAAATATGTTAATTCATATAGGTTAATTAAATTAACACTTATGAACGTCAAAGTTTACAAAATGTCAGCAAATTAACCTACAACCAGTTCGCTGACAAAGTAGAGCCATGAGAAGAACTGGCAAGAAACTCAAGCCACTCATTTTAATCGCCAGGTTATTACAATTTTTGTAAGTTACAGTTTCAAATAGCATGCAAAGTGACACAGGCAATACACTTAACTCTATAGGTAATTAAATACTTACAGCTTTCTATGTTGCAAAGAAAAAATAAAAAGTAAAATGCGTGCTTTACAGGCTGCCTCAATTTGCATATTGCTACAAAAGTACGAAAAGTCAGGGAGAAGTCAAGAGGAGTCAAGGGAAAGCCAGGGAGAAGCAAGGGAGAAGTGAAGAGTAAGTGAGGGGAATGTGAGAGGAAAGTGAGAGGAAAGTGAGAGGAAAGTAAGGAAAGTGACGGGGAAGTTAGGGGAAGTGAGGGAGAAGTGAGGTGGAAGTGCGGGAGAAGTGAGGGGGAAGTTAGGGGAAGTTAGAAGTGAGGGGAAGTGAGTGGAAGTGAGGGGAAGTGAGTGGAAGTGAGGGGAAAGTGAGGGGGAAGTGAGGAGGAAGTGAGGAGTGAGGGAAAAGTGAGGAGTAAATGAGGAGGAAGTGAGAGGAAAGTGAAGGGGAAGTAAGGGAGATGGGAGAGGAAGGGAGGGGGAAGGGACAAGGCAGGAGCTCTCGAATGCAGGGAAAGGGATAAGAAGTGATAAGAAGGGAGAAGAAAATGAGGGGAACGAAGGAGAAGAAATGGGGAAGTGCTAGAGAAGAGAGGAGAAAGCGAGGAGGCAAGGTAGAGAGAAGTGGAGGAAAGGGCAAGAGATGCTCGAGGAGAGGCAAGGGATACTGAAGGAGGTGAAGAGGAGAAGAGGGAGGTGAGGAGAGAAGCGGAAACTGTGGAGAGTGGAGAAAAAGGGCGATAGGGAATGAGGGGAAGGGAAAAGTTATTGTAGTGAATATTTGCCTTTGTGTATTGTATTTTTTTTTACGAGGGATATCTTTAGGTAGGTGAAAGAGGGTTTGTATGAATGGGAGATTAAAAATACTATGGAAAACAGTATTTAAACAATATAAAAATGTCTATTGGAAAAATCAATATTCACGCGAGCGAAGCCGCGGGCAAAAGCTATCTATATACATAAAAGCAAAAGGTCACTCACTCACTCATCACGAAATCTCAGAAACAACAAGTGCTAGGAATCTCAGACTTTGCATGATCGTTCCTATTAGGATATAGGTGCTCACTTAGACGGGATTTTGCAAAATCCATCCTCTATGGGTGTATAAAGGGGTGACAAAGTTTGTATGAAACTTCTATAGTTTTTATAGTAGGATTACCAAATTACTAGAAAATACTCTTTTTTTAATATTCAGAAACTACCCTTATTAAGTGAGCAAATAAGAGTCGAAGTTTGTGTGAAAGTGGTTCATCAGTTTTAGCGGTAGCGGGTTTAAATGAGATTCGCCAGAGAGATGGATAATACTGATATTTATTTCTGATACAATGTACGGTTGCCGTAAAATCTGGCACCCATCTGAATTTTCACGCGAACGAAGTCGCGAGCAACAGCTAGTCTATAATATGTATGTATTTACAAAAAAAAAAAGTATATAAGTAGTATATCAGTTGTTTAGTACCCATAACACAAGCAAATATAATTGCTTAATTTGGGGCTAAGATGGCTCTGTGTGAATGTGGTAGAATATTATTATTATATTATAGTTATAAGGTGCATTTTATGCTTTTTGTTTAATTATCTCAATTTTGGCATATGTGTGGATTGGTTCCTTTTTGCATAAGTAGGTCCAATTGTTTTTTTATGCTTATTAGTTTAAAGTGTAAGTTAAACTTACTTGTGATTTTTATTATTAGTATCTACATTTGTTTTTATTATAAAGTGGTTTGTAAGTCAATTTAAATTTTATAAAAACCATGTTTTAAATTTATAATAATTGATGCGATACCTATAATCTTGTTTTAAGGAAAGTTTTGTGTTAGTTGTAAGTTTAAAAAATGAGTGTATTTTAATAACTTTTAACTTCAGTTTGATCGATAATGATCTAATACTTTATAATTCTGTTGCGTTAAAATGCCGTTAAACTATAAGGTTTTAAGTTTAACCGCGTTTAAGCGTAACAATGAATCAAGTTTTGTACTCTTATTTAAACACATTTATAGACTACCAGACTTAAAAGCAGTGAACGGACGTTAACCACGTTTAACATGAGGTAGTTCCACAAGTATTAATGATAAGCTAAATTGACATTATGTGCTATACCGACATTTTAGTTACAATTAAGTTCTTTTGTTTTTTAGGTTTTTAACAAACAATATTTTTTATGAAATAGAGACACTAAAATGCCGTTACGCTAAGCGTAGTGGCATTTTAGCCGCTGATCTATTAGATTTTTGTAACACCAATGGTATACTAAAACGCAAAAAAACGTTTTATTATAAAATTTAATTATATTTACAAACTGACAGGAGAATAAATTGAAAGTATTTCATTTGATCTATATCTTGGTACCTTTAAATCTCAAATAATTGTTGTCATTTGTAAGTGACAACGGTTTCAATTTTTGCCGCGTTTTTTGAGTGTTTACTCAAAACTCGACTTTGGCAGTTAACGGCATTTTAGTTATACCACGGTAGAGCTGGATTTTGAGTTTATTGGTTTAACCCACAGTAGTTATTTTTATTTCTACTACATATTTAACAAACGTCATGAACACCTAAACACTCATCTTTGCTTTCGCTACTATATAAATAATAAATATATAAATAATATATACTAAAAAATATACATACTTACTAAACGAAATAATAAAAGATACTAAAAAAATAATTCATTATTTTCGCGTCTATCAGATTTTAGCTCTGCGGTTTCGGACAAGTAAGGTCATTGTCTTATAGTTGTGCTACTGCTACTTGACGCTAGAGGGCGGACTCGCACGCAATGTTTTTTTCGGGTGAGGCGCGGGGTGGTGAGGAAGCGAAACGCTCAAGGTCATATGTGACGGAACGCCCTTAATAACAACCCACGATTTTGAAATCAGTAGTAGAAATATCAATGCGAAATACACCCACAGTCCTAAAACATCTACAGCTTAATTACAATTCATACTAGTCTCAAGAATTATTGTTATAGTTCATAGCAAACGGAACAAGCGAAATAAATTATGTAGGCTAACTTTGTGTAACGTCTAATTTAAAATTATTTTCAGGATTGGATGTAAAACCAATTTAATTATAAAACTTTAAAAGCTGATGTTGAATAAATTAATCATAGAACATGTCCATTTTCAAAATATTATGTTAGACCAAACTATATTTTAGAGAGCGTCGAGTTTACGTGCGTTTGACTCACCCCGGTGACGGGAAAATTCAGTTCTAAAATAGAACACCAGGGGTTTGTTAAATTTTATACTATTTTTTTACTTTTATTTTAAAAAAATAATTCTGAGAAAAAGTTATAAATAGATATCATGTTAAGTAACAATAGTAAAAAAATATTACTGACTAGGGTTTCGCATAACTACATGCACTACAAAACTACAGTAAACAATGCGAAAAGGGTACCCAGTTGACCTACTCTAATTCAGTGACAAATCTAACTTTCCTTCCAATCTCTTTAGCCCTGACCTGCGACCTCTGCCCTCTTAAAAACCTTTCAAATAGCCTGTTTTTACATGTAGCTGCTGCTAGTAAGTTAATTTACAATCACTATTTGAAGGACCTTATATAGATAAAAACGAAACTAATTTAGAGCTGTATTTTTAATAGTAAGAATTATATTTTCTATTTGAAAGTTTTCATTAAAGGTCTACGACGCGACGCACGGCGCCAGACGCTTTCACCCTCTATCGCCTAAAAGATGTATTGTGTATTAGTTTTACAAAGGCTATGGTTATAGTATTAGTTTTGAAGATAGTAATATAGGCACTACTTTGTACTTCAACATTTGTTAGCAGTTCGGTACCACCTTTAAAAGAAGCTGTATGTCCAAAATAAAAACTTAAACTTTCATGACTCACAAATTTTACAGAGCACTGCCAATTATGTCATTCAAGAACCTTCTCCAAGGTTTGATTTTCTTTACAATCAGCTACGTCATCTGACTCACAAGTAATATACGCAAATATACAGAACAGTACGACATTTAAAAATTAATTAAAAATTTATAAAATTCAACTCCAAAAAAATTCACTAAAATAAAGTACACCATAAATTGAGTTTCCATTTACGCGTAGTTCAAGAAAAAGTAATAAACGATGAACAGTAAAACATCTGATTAATTTATGAGCAAGTACTCTTACATATTAGTATTATGTCAGGAAGTATAAATTTAATAATACCCGGTTTTTTAGATTTTATAGACGAAAATTATATTTAGTTATCTGGGTTATGGAATATTTACATTAAATCAAAATTCATAATGATTGAAAAGATTATAAAATTCTACATAAAGATACATAGAAGTCTTTAAAATAAAGTAATTTTGGCACTAAATGACTATAAAACAGAGCTGTTTTTGAGGGCAGTTCTCGATTTGGAGACCTCCCAAATCTTAGCGGTCAAAACTAAACTGACCATATATTTTATTGGTAACATTGTGTAGGCTTTTTAAAAAAAACACTAGTTAATGTAGATTAGTATTGTTACAAGTAACTTTAAGCCAACATACATACATAGTTTAATACAGTGAATCTTATGAGTATAGAAATAGTCAAATTTTAAGTGACTTCAGAAGCTGGACCATAATTAAGAGGTAATAAAAAGTAGATAACAGATATATAAGTCCTCGTAAACTAAAGTTAACATGCAGCTATAATAACCAAGAAGCACAATTTTACAACATAATCTAAGTTAAAATGAAAGTATGCATAAATTCATACAGAACAAGGAAAAGATCGACCACTTCACCCGCTTTGAATTTTCTAGCAATTTCGTTGGAATTTAAGGACATTATTTCTTAATAGAGTAAGAAGAAAATTAGATTATAATACTTTCAATATTCAAGCTACTTCCAATGTCCTATAAATCGATGCAAAAGGGAAAAAGCGTCGATGCTAAGCAATCCACTCGGTTAATAGGCAATAATTGCCAAAATTTGCGCTTTCACTTGATCAATAACTGTTTTTATTTAATGAATCAGTTAATTGGGTTTTCAGTAACTGCTTAATTTGATAAGAACTCAAAAAAATATGGAGCGTCTTGAAATCAATCAAGATCATCGAATTTCAATTTATTATATATTTAGCTGTTGTCTTTTTTTTTAAATTTTCGGTGTTTTAATATAACGTCATCAGCTGTAAACTAATGACAACATAGACGAAGTTATTGACGATATTAAACTAAGAATAAAATAAACCTAACGTATGTATGTTTTTTTAATTATACCTATCTGACGGTAAGAGGTTGAGAGATCTATGGACATGGTTGTGTTTTCTAAGCAATGCAGAAACAAGTACGAAAACAAATCCAAAGTGCTGTTGACCGCAAGAGAAATAGGCAACTATTTTCTCTCTTTGCTGGCTCACTTTGCTTTATATGACATACGCGATACTCCATACTAAATTATGTGAGTATCATCTGCGACAGCAAGATTTTCATTCTTAGACATCACAAATACAAATAATATACAATGTGGAAACAAACAAGGAGATGAATAATAAAAAATATTTGGTTTATTTGAGTACGTTGTGTCAGGAGTACGTTGTTATCAAAAAGTTTACGAGCCATCATAATACCGAATTTACGACTACGATTTCTAAGGAAATATGGCCGCAAATCTTATCAAATAAATTCTCAATTATTGAGCATTCACTATAGTTTCGTTTAATATTTTTGTATCAATAACAATGGTATAATTAGCGTACAGCACTATAATGAGTTAACGTATATTTTGCCGAACCTATTTCTTAACTTCGTTTGTACCTATACTACTTATTCGTGTATCCTTTTCGTGTCAACGTGAGTCTATTTATTAAAAAAAATATTTTAACTTTCATTTGATGCTGAACTTAGGCCTATCCCAAGCACATCTACTTTGACCGATAGCGAGCCGTTCTCATTTTTAAATGGTGCTAAATTTAGGTTTTTATTTTGATCTTGGAATTACCGTAATCCTGTAATTTGGTTTTTGAGTTTAAAAAGCAGTGTCAGTGGAGATTTATGATTGCATTTTACCAGTTCTCGGCTGGCACGGGTACAGGAAACGTACGAGCTGACACAAAGAGAAGTGTTTCATTTTAAAGTTGAACTACATTTTTAAAGGGATGACAGTGAATTTACGGCCCACCTAAAGGAAATGAGGTTTTGTATAAAACTTTTGCTGTGTAATGAATTATTTGAAGCTTTCATTTGTGTTTCTGTTTTAATGTTCAAAACAATAGTGTCGAAAAGTCAGTACTTCGAAGCCTCGGAACCGAGGATGATTTTTGAGGATAGAAAATTAGTAAGTAAACAAATAATAATCGGCCTAAAAGAGTTGTGAAAATATTTTGTGTTCACTTAGAATGCAAATCAAATAAAGATTGTTTATTTTCACAACCTTTAATAAACATCTTGTAGGTACTAGCACGTAGTAAGGCTGAAAGTAAATAATTTAAAAAAAAAAAAAATTATCTCAGAATATTAAAATTATTTTGAATATTATAAATACAAACAAAAAATTACTAAACTTTTTTTATGGTACAGTTAAATTCATGTGAAACTTTATATTATTGAAACACAATAATTTAACATACCTAATACATACTGAAAAAGAGAAAAACTAGAGAGACTGATTTTGCTTACTTTGCGCCGCGTCAATAGGTAACCCATTACCGCACCCTGACCATCGCGGTGGTGTTACGCTTGATGAAGTACGAAAAAGTTCTTATATCACTTTGAGTTCTGTACCGCCAACAGTTGAACTCCAAACATACAAAGATGTTAAAGCTAATTTTAGTTATACCGTTGCGAGTTTCGTCAAAGGCTTCAAACATTATGTGACTTGTAGCGGTAGGTTAATATTCTATTTACTGATTAAATAACCGAAGCGATTCCTGTGCCAATATAGAGTTAGATTTAGTTCAAAGCTTTTATTAATACCACGTAAATGTTTAATTAGAGATGAAGAATGTTCGAGATTTGTTTATGAATAATTTAATTTTAATAAGTGATATGGGTAACTCGAATCATTTAGCGGTTATGTATTAATTCAATACAAAACTACTATACAATAATTGGATTATACAAATAAATAGATCATTTTTCCATTTCAAGTGAAAAATATATGGCTCTAGTTTTATTTTATCAAGCGTAAGTTTACGGACACACCAGCTTCTGCTAGTCCGTTTCAACACCAGCTCCTGCTAATGAAGAACATACACCAGCTCTAATATTATTCAAATTTCTTTCTCAATCGTTTTTATTTTTAATATTAACTTAATACTCACTACGACCATTCACCCACTCAAATTTCATGATATATAAACCACGGGCAACGGCACATCTAACTGCTGTCACAGTGACAATCCAGACAAAAGACATAAACTCTGAACATCAGTAAAGTTATAGCAGATATAAAGACATAACGCAAAATGATCAATGTTCCGTGCAAATTATAAAATGCATGCATCAAATATATTAAACTCAAACATTTAGTTTTAACTTTAGCAGTACAAGTTTATTTTAATGCAATGTGTATCTGAGAAACACTATCCCCCAGTTTCTGAAAGGCTGATCAACTTAATATTAACTAAACACCTGTTAAATCTAATATGACTCATATTGCTCTTTACTACATAGTAGTAGTAACTCGCAAAATCGTAAAGAGTGTTTAATTAATTAGCCATCAAACAATTACGTTAAAATAAAATAATTATGTTTGTCACACCAGTAAGTGCGTTTAATATTTATAAATAAACGGCGACCCTCATATTGAAAACAATATTTGACCTATCAAAGATGGGAAACACGCATTAACATTGTGGTAGAACAATGGAACCTTATATCGTGGCCTCCGTGCCTAAAATCTGCACCTTGGAGGAAATGATCAACGCTTTGATAGCGCAAAATTAGTAGCTGACTTTTTCACTAACTAAAACCTGATAGTTGCGACCCTTAACTAAACAATGAACTTAGTCTGTGAAATAAAACAGTCAGCCTATTACAACTACACAAAACCTACTTCAAACGTATCCCGAAGCAATTTGATATGTAGTATTTTTGTAAGAAATAACATTTGTATAAGTTTCCCAATACTTCAACTAACCCGACCTCATTAGATAATTCGCCCTGTCCTATATCTATAACCCACTTGCCACATTCAAACATCTCGTTTTAATACGTCAATACATTAACCTAAATATATAAACTTACTATTATATGAATTCCAATGAGCTGTTTTATACGAATTTGTTTAAAAATATTTGTATTTATTTAGTGTGGTTTTGAAGGCAGTTAAAACTGGACCATCTGTTTTAATAAAGTAATGGGTTTTGTTAGCACATTAAATTATAGCTATAAAAACAGTAGTGTCATAAGTTATTGCAAATTCGTCTCACTTGTGGCAGTATGAAATACAAGTATTTGTATTGAAAATATATAGCGCTACTGGTATTTCATCTGAGAACTATATTTAACGTTGATACCTGGGAAACAAACACGTGTACATCATTATAAAGCTATTATTTACTCTACCGACATAATAAAATAAAACGTTGGTTAAGATGTTAAACTGTTTGTTCCTCAATAACGACTTAACGGGTTTGGATGAAACTTGGCAAGCACACTGACCTGGATTACTTTTTAGTAAGAATGAGTTCTTATGGACTAGTAGTTAAACTTTTATGTTTTGAGCAACACTTTATTTTCGTTCTATTGCCAATCGCAGACGAGTCAGCGCCAAAACGATGATAAACGATAGATTGTGGCAAGATATATTCGTCGCTGGACATGAGCCTCCGGCGTCGGTTTTCAAAGGGATCAATTGAAAGCTATATCAAATGTCTGCCGGTCATCAGGTCTGTCATCTTTATAGTAGGCGTCATATACTGCATTTTTTCGTGTCTATTCGAGAACTCTTCTGCCCCATCGGCTATCATCTGTTTGTCATTGCTATTTCTACTTATAAATCGACTGAAATGTTTTAATACCGTTAGTTCGACTAAGAATCTTCTTATTTTCGATAAAATTAATTTAATTATGCTTCTGAATCGAAAAAAAAATTCATAAAACAGGTAGTCCTTAACCTATACAAAACATTTTATTATTAATAGAACGCTTTCCGCAATAATATTTCAAAGAGATAAGTTTATGGCTCAGTTTGAACAGGATTCTTTTCTCCTTGAGAGTAAATAAAATGAATAGGTACTAACTTCAGACGTAAGTATCGTTAGAAGTCACGTACGGCAATAAATGTTATAGATCGTAATGTACTCCAACAGGTTGCTGGATATCATAGTGGGTTTCAATAAAGAAGCAAGATCGCTGTTTATAAGGATAACTTGACTGCATTTTTCGTATTCCTCAAATGATTATTGTTACTTAAAATTTTCACAGGTTCATTCCTGCGTGAAGTACAGCTCTTATCGTTGGGATGGCTCCCCACAGTACTTACTGGTTGCAGCGGCGAGCAGTCCGTATTATCAGAAGCCTAGAGGCTACTAAGACCCTTGAGCCTTTACAGCTGCGTGAAGACATCGCCTCAACGGCTGTCTTCAATCGCTTTTACCACGGAGTGTTCTAAAGCGGTATTTGAATTACCTCTCCCTTTATCCAGAATGACGATGCGGGACTTAAGTCTTACCCTTTCACAGTGGAATCTAAAGGGTTTCGAACCAAACGGTTCAGCACTTCATACTTTTGTCGCTCAATAAAAGCCTGGAACTCTTTACCAGCGCATGTGTTCCCATCTAATTTTGATCCTAGCTCTTTTAAGCGGGACCTGAAAAGCATCTTACTTAGGTGCCATATTAGAGACCACCATACCAGCAGTTTCAGACGATGGCTTTTAAGAATGGTGGCCACCACTTCTGAATTTCTCTGGCTGCTGACTATCAACCAGAGTGTAGTACTTACTACATATACGCGGTGTTCAAGAAATTTACTTTAATTACACAACGATTTCTAATTTATTGATGATCTAATCCGAATGGTCTATAACTAATGTTGTGTGTTCTACAAAACATGTTTAAAAACTTACTTTGTTCTTCGTAAAGGATTCCAATTTTTGCGAAACAGTGTAAGACTCGTACTTACCTAAAAGAAAACCATTATTCAGATTAATTAATCAGTTAAAACTTCGACAACTTATTAGGTCTTTATATTTTATTAAGCTTTCGATATTTTTAATACCAGTATTTCAATTCTTGCATCTTGAATTTTGTGAAATTCCGCAATTCTTTTTTGATGAGAAGATTTAATTATAAATGATGTTTTTTTGCATTTCCATTACATATAAAAATACTTAAAACTGATAAAAGTACGCGTACGTTTGTCTTCTAGTTGTCTTTAACAAAATTAAAGATGAAACCCACGCGTATGAAGGTTTCAGAGTCAGATATCGTCTTTATTCTGAACACGTTTCGGTCGAATGTTCAGATCTTTGATACAGGGTAACAAGTAATAGAGCTGTCGTATTTGTTACCCATATCAGCTTCATACTACTTTATACATTGACACATAATTAAAATAACGGGATATGTTGTGGAATGTTCATAGAAATAGCTACGAGTATATTACAAAATAGGAAGAGAATTAATCAGTTTTTCTTGTGTTATATATAATTTCAAATAATTATGACAAAATTTGAACGCGAATCATACTAACTTCAAGACATGACAGTAAACACATTTGAATGATATATGTTTAGCTTAAAAGCAAAGTCAAATTTCTTAATATATAATGACAGTAAGGTACAAGTACCAATAAATATAAATATTATTCAATTTGTGATCTATGCATTTCCATTGGCGACAAGGCTTGTCCAAATCTTGGCTCCAAAATTGTTGAAACGTTTGCGATGTCAAAACTATCATTCTATTACCACTCTCTAACAAAATAATAATATATATATAATATTTCAACAACTACACACAACGCCATCTAGACCTAAAGTAAGCATATTATATGCTTGTGTTATGGGATCTAGAATGCGGATATACATACATATTTAAATACTTTTTTTTTGTAAATACATACATATACATAGAAACACCCAGACCAATGCAAATAGACATGTTCATGCACACAAATATTTGCACTGTGTGGGAATCGAACCCGCGACCCCTGCGTGGCAATCCATACACAGTACCACCGAACCACAATGGCAATCAAAATAAATCACTATATCTTTCTACTAGAGAACTAACCGCTACAAGAAACAAAGAGGCCACCAACAAAAAGACAGCACTACCTAAAGACTCATGATGATAATCAACTGTCATGTTCTGTAAGTACTTATAGTAACTTGAATACACTAACTTGTGATCAACCTGCTTAAAGTGACGTAAAGAAATGTAAGGATAAATATTATAAAATAGAAGCCAAGCAAAAATAAGTCATAACATAAATAATTTTAAGGCCCAATATATTTTGCAGATTACCTACCCGACTTGCCCTGACCGTGAATTCTATTACCCCAATAACTTATTTATTATAGTATCACTAAAAGTGATATAGTAGGGGGCAAAAATTCTTACCTATACGAGTAAGATTTATATTTGAAGTAACCTTAGGTACGATACAATGGGTTTTGAAGGTTTTTGTGCCTTTTGCTAAAGCATATACAATATTATATGTTATGAATAACAATGATTGAGATTTATTCATTCATGAGCTTTACACAAAGCGGTAATATTGCAGATGTGTTTGCACAATATTTCTACTTTTGTCTCTATTGTTTGAGGGCTCGTGGTTTCTTTTCACTATCTTTCTGTTTTCTTACAATATATTAAATATATTTTGGATAATATAGTTGCGATAATTGACTCTATTGCTCAGAAATATTCATTGAAGTTTTAATAACTTGTTGCACAACGTAAAGTACATAGTTATTACTAGCTTTTGCCCGCGACTTCGTCCGCGTAGAAGTCGAAAATAATTCTAATAGAATTTTTAATTGTTTTACTACGATATTAATTTTTGTTAAAAACATTTAAATTATTATGTTTGAACGTTTGAATACATATTACATAACAATCTTTACTATACTGTTGAGATTGAAAGGTTAAATATCGCTATATTAATCCGCCCTTAGCACAGTAGGACCACGGGTACATAGTGGTATATTCTACTGCCACCAAAAAATTACCTGTAAAACAAATTGGTATCTACATTGCATTGCAATGTTTTCACTTGCAATCTGGTTCCATTGCATAATTTTGGTGTATTTACTTATATTGCGCAGCAACATACCTAATAAGCGCGCCGTAGGTACCTGCCTAACAAACACTGTAAATAAGTATTTAAGTATAATGTACATCCGCATTTCTAGAACCCATAACATAAACTATAATATATGGTTACTTTGGGTCTAGATGGCGTTGTATGTAGTTGGTTGGTATATATCATCTTATATTACTGTTACTTATCATATAGCATGCCTCCCCCCCCTCCCCTCCCAGTGAAAAAATAGGCAGCACCACCTTTTGACCCAGCTCCTGTGTCCCTATCGCATCTTGCAAGTCTATTATAACCGTTCGCTCTAAGCTGCGCCTGATTGTTCCTAATATAACAAACTTTCCGTCTCGATTTCTTTTCGCAAACACGTCGTCTAAAAATTGGCTAAACAACAAAAGAAAATATAGCAGATGATATTATAGATAACGGTAAGAATAAAACTTGCGACAGATAGCATTTTTTAAGCGGTTGTTTGGTCTTATGATTGCAATGACATGTAGAAATGAAGTATCCATCCTCGTCGTGGCAAAACAAAAGTGGGTACTGTAATGCATCATCTGAGTGATGCATTTCACTTATTCGATGCAATAATTGTGCTATCATAACTCTCAATTTACAATATCCCGCATAAAAAGTTGCTGTCGAACAGTATCTACAGCAACTTCATTTGACGTAAGCTGATTGAGTTTTGAAACATGACATCTATCAGGTGTCAAAATATATATTTTTTAATCAAAAGCGCTAAGGAGTATTAAGTATCAACTTCAAAGTTTAAGGTCTCTATGATCAGCGGTTTAGGCTGTGCGTTGATCCGTCAGTCATTTATTCATGACAAAGCATTTTTTAAATATAGATGAATGGTCTCGAGACACCACTAAGTAAAATTTCGACCAATTACACTGAATCATAATTTATTTCCATTGTCTAATCTCGGTTTATCTGCATAGCATATTACTTCAATAATCGTTCTGTATCAGCAAACATTTCACGGTAGTAGATCTTTTAGCATATACGGGACGGATTGACTGGAGATGTTCATTAAATATCGACGTAAAGTGTTAGTTTTGTCCGAAAATCAGTGCTTCGAAGGCATAATTACCTCCTCGTACCTCTTTATTTTCTTTTTTCTCCCACAGTATCTTTACCAATATGGTCAGTATAATAATTTATGACACCACTGAACTGATTTTGAAATAGCACCATACACCAGCAAAACTGATTGAAATGACGGATTTTCAGTTAGGTATACATGCTTCAAACAAAGCGTCATCATTCCTATGTTGATTATCTTCTAGTAAGTGCCCGTATGTAAGGTACATATCATCTATCCTTAAGAAAATAAGCAACATGAACAGTTTACAAAATAGACGCATTGTACCAACATTTTCAGTGATTTAGATGTACCTCATCTGTTTTACAAAGTTGAAAGAATACAGAGTAAGTAGTTTGTCTTAGATTTTCTGAACATTCCGTCATGGTGTCAAGGTTGTAGTACATCCTTTGTTCACCTTCAAGATGTACGTACATCCAGATGCACTTATTATCAGTAATATGGTCCCTAATTAATATGGTCTATCATATATATATATATATATATACTACCATATATTTATGTCACGAAAACAATACATTATTTTATAATGTTGTGCTTAAATTCCTACAAACGCATCTTTATAAAAATCTAATAGTAGTTTTACAAACTAAATTTAATAAAAATTTTACCGCATTGACTAATTCGCATTTATAACTTTCTAAATATAGATTAAATTGACCTAACTTTTTTGTTTATGAACCAATACTAATTAAACAAACATTAAATGTTACACGAAGCTAGCTGCGACACATAAGTGCAAACCGCCATCGAACTGCACGGGCGCGGTCGCTACGCGCCTCGTATACATAACACTTTTATTTTCGAAAAATTCTGGTATTTATGGACGGATTTTAAAAATTCTTTTTTTATTCTATAGGTGTTCCTGTCCGCTATGTACAGTGTATAGTCACTTGCAGATATTCACCGTGTAACACATATTAATAAATAATTTTGTGACATTTTTAAGGATATCCGGGATACCCGGTTTTTTATCGGGACAAAAGGTAGCCTATAACCTGGCCAGGAGTATGACCTATAAATGTAGCGAGTTTGATAAAAATCCGTTCAGTGGTTTTTGATTCATGCCTGCACATACAGACAGACAGACAAGTTTTCTAAATTACATTTTTGACATCAGTATCGAATAAATATTACCCCCCAACAGTATTTTTTTAAATATATTCAATGTACAGATTCTATCTCGCTAGAGATTTATTATAAGTGTAGATTATGAAATTGAGTTCACAGTCCAAATACCAGCGGCGCTGTTTGTGTACAAATATTTTTACCGTGTCTCCATTTCTTAGAGCATTAAACTAACCGGAGAGGCCACTGACAGGCGTACCCCTCTGCCAAAGGTACCAGCCCACCGGTCATACCCGTTATATAAAACTAGTTGACGCGCGTTCCGCATCATAAGTCACATAACAGTGCATGCGTAATAGCGTCTCAATAGAAATGCCAAATTGCAGTGTATTTTGGTGTAAAAAGCGTTCAGCGACATCAAGTCTACAAAAGGATAATATTATATTCCACCTGTAAGTATTATTTTGTTCTAATATTATTAACTATGGCATTAAATTAGCAATTTAACCAAATAAAATGCTAATCAACAAGTGTTGCCAGGCTTATCATCAATACTCCAATCTGGGGTAATATTTTAAGTTGAATTAACATAAAAACTAACCTTTCCTTTTTTATATCTCGCCTTGTTGACATATCTAATAAGTTTCATTTTGGATGTACATTATTGTGTCACCGTTCCCATATTTATTTATTTTTAATTAAAACCAATGTTTTTTTTACCAAGTAATGCACAAAATAATATTAAATGAACAAGTAAAATGAGATTATAAATCCAAATATACAAGATTAGTGCACTTTATTCCGAAAAATAATTGCTCATTTCTTACAAAAATAAGCGTATATATTTTTTAGAAACTGGTCACACTTTAACATAATTAGAGATGAGACAGTTTAATCACAAATATCGATATTGGTTTTCCAGTATTAAATTAATTTTTTTTTGTTTGTTTTAGATTTTCAAAAGAAGCAGCGCCTCGAGTCGCTTGGGTCCAATATTGTAGGAACCATATAAGTGGGTTCCTAAGCGTACAAGTATCTGACTAACAGCTTAAAAGACAAAGCCTTCTGTGCTGCCAACACTGCTACCTCCTCCCTACCCCCCAAGCGGCGGAGAGCTCAGTTTTTAGCAAGTAAACTCGCTGTGCGCTACCTCCTCTTATTGCATTACCTAGGATTAGTTAAACTAGATTTATAAGGTTAATTTAAATTGCACAGTTTTTCAGTATTTTATTATACCTACTTAAATAAAGACTTTCTGAAATATTTTCTGTTGTTTTTTGTTATCTGAACAGATAAAATATCTCTCTAATAAAAATCTAGTCATACATTCTCATGTCAGTGTCTTGTTACTATGTAATCAGAACAAAATCCTCCAATTACAAGCTCTGCTTAGTTGGAACGAAATTTAATAGCAACAGACAATTAATTCAAAGTATTATTTGGTTTGAATATACATACATACTTAGGAATAATACACGTAAAATTGACACGTAATAATTAATTACAATCTTTAATCCACACTAGAACAAATTTCAACAGGTGGTGGTTATTGAACATACATCCTTGTGCGCAGTAGTAAAATAAAAAAAAAGAGTGGGTACCCATGTACGCACGTAAGAAGTTATACTTCTTTGGCATAACAATCCAAAAATACCAAATAATAATACAACGCATACATACATAAATATTTGAATTGATATAAACGCCAATATATTTTTTATTTAATCACACAGATTATTTGTACTGATACGACACACAAAGATCCGCAACTAACTTCAGTGTGTAAAAGGTTCGCAACTAACTTCAGGGTGTTGCTTTTTTCTGTCGGTGTGCGCGCGCATCGTAAAAATTCACTCTCATCATTTTTCCCAATCGCGCCAAAAAAACTTCAAAAAAAAAACGGCTAAATGCCAGTAGGACTCGCGCGCCGAGGGTTCCGTACTATCAGGGATCGGAAGTATTGAATAAACATTAGTAAACATAGTAGGAGAGCCCGACCGCATAACCAGATTTGTTTGTCGAACAATGTTTAACAAATAAATTTAGCCCGACCGTATGACGGGCTTTTTTGATAATAATTACAAAAAAGTGTGCTAGTTAGAAACACTGTTTTATTCTTCCTGTAATATTGACATAAACATGAATTAACAGAATTACTTCTAGTTAATTCATGTTTATGAACTATTTACTTTACTTTCATCTATTTCAAAGTGCTTAAATAAAAAAAACCTTAAAATTATAATAGATTATTATTACCTAAAACTGTTCTATATAATATAAGATAATGCTCATTTTAATAAGCAAACATAATAATCATGAAAATAATTAAATCTTTCGCGTACTTATATGAAATCCTAAACATCGATACTAAATATCGACAGAGTCAAGCTCTAACTGTTTTACGCTAAGGAAGCGTAAACTGATAGATGTCCCTGTGTGTGAATGTGATTGTGTGTGTTTGGTTTAAGCTAGTGTGTAATAATTTTATTGTGTGCGTGTATAACGACACGATTTAAAAATGTATTAGTAGTTAACATTGTAATTAGTGTGCGTTGCTCGCGTTACCCCGTCCCCCGCCGAAAGTGGCAGACTTTTGCGCAAGGGAAATAGAGCGCGTGTCCACTCCTGTTGGTTTAATGCTCTAAGCTCCATTTACACAAATGCACATTCGTATTGGCCTTGGATTATAAAGCTGTTTGTATTAAAAGTCTTGGTGCACTTTGTATCTTGTGACGCGAAGCTGCTTATTTTAAAGGATAACCTGAGCACTGTAGAATAATAGAGTTAGATAAAGACAGAGTTCCTTTATGACTAATTTTGACTCTCTGAATTCGTATTAACCTAGATAACTATTCTATGTTGGCCCCCATAAATAGATACATTAATATATAATTATAAGGAAATAATCATGTGCAATAAAACAAAGCCATCAATTAAGTTCTAGTTTATATCAAAAATACGAAACTTTTAAATACCAAAGTTTATGCGTACGACGAATCCATCAAATGTAATCAATCAGGTTTAAAAAATATTTGTCAATCAATCAGTAGGCTGTTTGGACTTCAGATTGCAAACTCAACTAAGTAATTGATTGATGCAATGATTGATTCAAAGTAAACATGTTTTTTGTTTGAGTTCGTAAGTCTCGTAGTCATTTAGGTTTCGATAAAAGTATATTATACTAGAACGAACTCTGTGTATGGAATATTTTAAATATTGTAACTATCAGTTCTACAAGCAATGAGTTCTACTCTGCCTATCGTCATTTTAGTAAGTGCACTATGTAGGTAAAGCACTTTGGTTTTTACAGTTCTTTTCTTGGTAAAGTTTTTTATTGCCGACAGTGTCAGACAAGCAAACGGCCCACGTGGTGCTTGGTGGTAACTTTCGCTCATGGAGGACTTAAAGACCCTAGCATTGCTCCTGCAATGCCATAGACTGCGAAGCCGCTGCCTACCGTGACGCGGGGAGGAGAGGGTAGGTGAAAGGATTGAAGGAGATGAGGAAAAAAGAAAGGAGGGAAGTAGGACCTCCGGCACTCTCACTCACCAAACGAAACACAATGTTTAGTAGGTACCAAGAATATCATGGGTAGATATGGATACTATTACTCTTACGTCGATCTCTTATGAGAGGGTAGTACTTCCCCGGTCAATCCGACCCATTCATGCTGCAACCAGCGTGGATTCACTATTTATATTCATAATTGTATGAAGACGTCTTATTACGGTTGCTTCTGCCTTATAATAGGTAACAATATACGCTTAAAACCTGTTGTGCTCTATTTCATAATATTTCTTCTCTTCCTGATGTTGTCCTTCGCAAAATTAAAAATAGGAATAAAACCACAACGGTCTTGTCCGATTCCAAACACTCTTTAAAAATAAAAAGCAAGAAGCGTAATCAATTGACCATCACTTATATCAAGCAAAATCTTTTTAGAAAATTAAAATCCACTTCAAAATAGATTTATACCGAATTCAACTCAATCATGTCAATATTAGGAAGTATTTGAGAGGCCACCCCAATAGGAATTTTCACTATGAGAATTCGAATATTGAGATATCCGTCCAATTCCACATTCTACGAACCCTTCTAATAACCCCAAGCACTTATATACCAAATATAAACGTACTACTTACTTATCGACTTAGCCTTCTTATTTACATTCAAATTCTTGGCAATCACTAGATAATATAATAACCTATACTATTTGCTGCGCGGGCGAAGCCACAGGGATCAGCTAATAATAATAAACGTTTATTTCAGGCAAGCCTATATGGTGTTAGTAACAATTGTCTTAAGTGCTAGTGTTAGTAATACATTATTTATTTATCCTAGTGTGGAGTCCCATCCAATGTCGCATCATTGGGGACTCCCATTTGTCAACAAACCCGCTCAGGGTACCGTTAGTACTGACGCGCACGCGCGCGAGTAGGGAGGCGCACCTTTTACGTATGATTGCCGAGAAACCATCTATATGTCTCTCGGCAAGCATGCTCGACGCACTACAACGCCACGCCAGCCTCAACAACACCCTGAGCGCATTATTGTACTGGACGCGTAGATCGCTGTATACGCGCCGACTATAACTGGTCCACAGACTGCACGTGTAAAATGTTTGGCAGAATGCCTTGAACAGTGTTATTTTACTGGTTCCCGTGCACCGCGCAAATCTGCGGGCCAGCATATTACAGCGCACAGACAGCGATCTACGTTCCCTGTCTACAATCTATGTCCTTGTTGTCCTTAAGATCTTCGGTGACCCAGTGACCCAAGTATTTAAAACTGGTAACCCTGAGAAGAGGCGCTCCGCAGAGTAATACCTCGGGTATACTCTGGTATCCCTTGGCACCTGCTTTAAATATATATTTCATTAGTATTTGAACTCCGGTCTAAAATATGGACCCGCGAGAGTTACTTCTGGTATCACTACTGCGTCCATATTTCGCATCTTATTCCTGGTGTTGCAAATATCCGTAGGTTTAAGTAATTGTTTACTATCAAGCGGACCGTTTGCAGCTAAATATATTTTGAGAGATAGGCCTAAAATCATTATTGTTTTTACCATTATTTTCTTTTGCTATTACCTACATATGACAATGTTTCACCTTCTTAGATATTCAATTTCTCAATATAAACATGATTATTATAAACATCTCCATGCCAACAAGCAACGCCTATCTAATTAATTAAAACTCCAAAGAAAATCCGATTACCCAAATTATTATTAATAATATTCATCAGCAAGGTTAATTTTAATCGATACAAATTAATTAAATACACGGCATACACCTACAGAAAATCGGCCGATTTCCGCCCTTTCGTTTTTACTCACTTCCCTCTATCGTTCTATCTATCCCACTCCCTTCACGGTAGGCAGTGGCTTTGCTCTCTCTTTGCAATCTCAGAGTCGTCCATCCGCGACAGTTAGCACTTACCATCACGTGAGCTGTTTGCTCGTCTGCCACAGTCGAAAAAAAAAAAGGAAAAAAAAAGGCTTTGCTATAGTCACCACTTTAGCAGATTTGTAGTTGAAGTGTGGTGCTTGAGTGTTAGGAAACACTGATACTCCTATCTCAAAATTTCTGTTTTCTCTTTCTGCGCCCTTGATTGATTTTATAATTCAGAATGGAATAAGCAAGCAAAAGATAGCTTGATAAGCTAATAGCCTTTCGCTCTGGTAGCAACAGCTAGACGCGTACCTTAATAAATTATGTTCTTTCACGACGTATTCTTCCGCCGAGTGTCAGTTATGTCTAAGTTCAACTTAAAAATCCTTAGTGCTTGTCTAGTGTTGAATCCTAGATTTCGTAGCATCTCTAAACCATAAACAAATTATCTATATACTGAACCTAAATCGGAAACAGATTTAGACATTTTGAGTCAACATATTCAAAGGTATAGCAAAGACTATTATAGAACAAATAAATAAGATACATTCAATTCTGAAACAAATAAATCTGTCGACTTACGAACAATAGCGATATTACTAGAAATATATGAGAAAGTTATAACAACTGCATGTACATTTTTAAAGCTATTATTATACAATCTGGAAGAAGTTTTGTACATGGAAGTTTCATATTTATTGTGGCTAGGAACAATATTGAATTTTATTAGCTGCCTGTATTTGTATTAAAGTTAAAGTATTAAAATTTAATAATAATAATAATAATAATAATAATAATAATATTCTACCACATTCACACAGCGCCATCTAGCCCCAAATTAAGCAATTATATTTGCTTGTGTTATGGGTACTAAACAATAATAATAATAATAATATTCTACCACATTCACACAGCGCCATCTAGTTCCAAATTAAGCAATTATATTTGCTTGTGTTATGGGTACTAAACAACTGATATACTACTTATATACATTTTTTTTTGTAAATACATACATATTATAGATAAATTACACCCAGACACAGAACAAAGAATCATGCTCATCACACAAAGGTTTGTCCTGGGTGGGAATCGAACCCACGACCTCCGGCTTAGCAGTCAGGGTTACTAACCACTAGACCAACAGGCCAGTCGAAAAATTACTAATACTCACGGAAAATATTATCGTACATACATCGATGTTGTGGTTTTAATTCCCACGCCAGACAAAATTGTGTGTGATAAATAAATATTTATTCAGTTTGAGTGAGCTTTTTGTCCTAATTCCAAATTTTCTCACGTTTACCTTCACTGTGTTTGCAAATACTGAATTTAAAAAGCCCTATTGATGCTTGCACGGATTCATACCTACAACGTATTCAGAGTATTACTTACACTCTTAGACCACAATATATCGTGTACCATTTAGAAAATAAGAAACAGAGGAGACGTTTACTTTGAATAAGCACCGAAACCTTCATTAATAAACAAGGAAGTATTTCAAATTCTAAGTCAATTGGACGGCTCGCCCATTTCGGCTTTTTTTAAACGTTGAACCTTCGCCGTTACATCAAAATGTATTAAAACACGAAGGCCAAAAGTAAATTAAACTTGGGCCAAATATTTTCACACAAAAGAGTTTTCTTTTTGATATCATTAAACTTTAATTTTGTTTTATACTTTCTTCATCTTTATTTTTCAATCCTTTTATCTTGTTCTGAAGTATTTTGTTTTCAATAAGTTTTGACAAAGTACTTTGATTTAATTTAAATTCTTATATGTTACTATCTCAATAGTTTAATCGAACTATGTACTGCAGAGTTCTTGGCTTTAATCCCCCATCCGGGTAAAGTAATATTTGATTTGTCTGTCACTAAATTCTCATTCCGTGGTCTAGACTGATGCCTGATAAACAGCAAAAGGTTCGTTACATGGGGCCTGGGGCCAAAAACGGAAAACAACGTACCTACAGCCGAAGGCTGTATCTTTTATACAGTGCTTTATTTACTAGCTCTAGTAACCACAACGAACAGTAAAACGGAGGATTTTTCAAATCGGTATTGCTAAATATTTGTGATTTGTTAGTTTACTATTCTTCACTGTTTTAGAAAAAGTACGGTTAGTATTACTACGGCCTACGCAACGGTCATTCGTGAGGTAAAAGTATTATCCCAGTATCCATAATATTGCGAAATGCAATATTATGGATACTACTACTCTTACATCGATCTTTTATGGAAGTAGTACTTCCCCGGTCGATTCGGCCCATTTTTGCTGTGACCAGCGAGGATCTACTATCGTTAGACCTCACGGTCAATGCGTATATCTAATACATTTATTTTCAATCTAAATTCGTCATCAATTTCATTCCAACTGCTCTTTGACAAAACCTAAGCCTCGTTTATCGTATCTTAAATCTTTCGCATCCTTTTTATTCAAAGATGAAGGTGATGTACGGAATAAATAATTTAACTGTGTGGGTGTACCGGCTAGTGTGGGCGCCGGAAAATATTAAACTCCCAACTTTTACAGTCTCTGAATATCGTACAAGACGACAGAGTATAACTACGAGTATAATATAATTTACAAATCTTTTAGAATTGTGAAATATGGCTACTACATGGGTATGCATTAACTCGTAGGTATACACAGCTCTGTCGGCCCCTTTCACAAAAACGGCGCGATACTAAATTAAACTTTGACATTTAAATTAATTAATTGGTCTAATTATTTATTCTTCACATAGCGCGTCTTTTGTAACAAATATCTTCTTTGTTTCGTTTCTTGGAACCATTTCCGTTTTATAAGGAGACTAAAAATTATTTTAATCTTTTCATATTCATTTTCCGGGCACAATTCCAAATGGTTCATGAATTTTGCCGAATATATAATAATAATATGTGGACACTATCACACACTGTCGTCTAGTCCCAAGCTAAGCAGAGCTTGTGTTATGGGTACTAGATAACTGAAACATAATACATATACGAACTTTTTTTTTTTTTTTGTAAATACATACTTAATATACATAGAAAAACACCCAGACTGAAGACAAATACAAATGTTCATCACACAAATATTTGCCTTCCGCGGGAATCGAACCCACGACACCCGGCGTCGCAGTCAGTTACACTAACCACTAGACCAACGGTGCAGTCAATACGGTGCAGTCAGAATACACCTTAATCACGTTGTACGATATAGCCTGAACGAGTTAGAGCAATTCCTACTCATTCAACGTGTAGTAAAGAATTTAATATTCTAAATGGATCGTTTTTAAAAGAAAATATGAAGCACCTACCGATTTATTCATAACTTTAGTACCAAAAATCCAAAGCGTGGGAAGCAGTTGCCTGCGCGACTGTTTTACTAAATTTGGTCGTAAGCCAAGACCTAAATCTGACAACCCAGAACCTCCCAGGTCAGTACTTTTATATGACTTCGTGACGTCATCTTGTCGCCGGTTTAATCGAGCGTGACGTACTCTTGATCTACTATAACCATAAGGATTCTATCAGACATAAAGCGGTAACGCGGTTAAGCGTTCCGTGTTCAATACAGTTTTCAGTTTTGCGTTTGTTGTTTGTATTGAAGTTGAACGTGGAACGTATGAATTCGTGATCGCTCTCAGTCTGATAGCTCCTTAAGTGTTTTTTATTTCTTAAAGCTTTGTATGTTATAAGGATACATTTATGAACTACTACTACTTAACTAAAAATTTTATGGTTTCATGTATTTTACATACTATGTAATCAATACTTTTGACTTCGTTATTATAATGACAGAATACTAGTACAAAAATGTATATAAATATATATAACGTCTTCATTTTTTTACCCTACTTAGGGCCCGTTGTTCTACAGATTTGTCCTACTGGTAGAACCACGGTATACCACTATGTACCTGTGGTCCTACAGGTATAGACGCGGATTCATATATCGATGATTTCTTTCGAATGTTCGGCAGTAAGGGTCGTAGCTCATATCGTATCGTAATAACCACTGACCATCACGTGGGACTAACAAGCAAACTGCCTAAGTGGTAAAGAGAGGGAGGAGTTGCCAAATTCAGTGCCTATAATAGAACATTTTTATCCATTCTCTATTGCGCAGCTAAGATATAATCCTAAATTATATGACCCTTGAAGTTAACGATAGTCTTTTGTGAGAAAAAACAAACAAAACGATCCTTTACAATATTAGCTCAATGAAACTAAAACTTTTTTTATTGCTAAGAACATAACCTTCAAAGTTTATCCACTACCTTTATGGTAGAACTATTTTATTAGATTTTATGTGATGGACTGTTACAAACAAGGAATCGTGAATTTAAGAACATAAATATGAGAATCCCTTGAGTTTAGATTAATATTGAATGAACATTATTGACGATCTTAAACGAAATCACTGATTCTCAACCTTTTACAGTAGCTGAATGTAAAAGGTTGTCATGTGTTTACTTTGTAGTATTTTTGTAATCTTCAGTACATATCACAATATTATATCACAACAACCACACACAACGGCATCTAGACCCGAAGTAAACATATAATATTATAGTTTGCGTTATGGGAACTAAGAAATATCAATGTTACGAAAAAAAGTTTTACTAGGTTCTATCGTTCACGATCTTCATGAAGATTTTCTTTATTGTCAATCTTTATCACTAAGTCTAGTCTTACCATTTTAACTAGTTTTTGAAAGTTGATAACTTATTATTATAAATTTAGGATTGTTAAAATTTTGATAATTGTCTACTGTGATGATCACAGACGCTTTATCAACGTCATCACTCTTTTGATTTGGCTACAATATTTTACTTACCTACTGGACATTATTTTATGAATATGGTTGCAGTCTTAGATGATAGATTGCAACAAATAAAATATAGGTCGTAAATATCGAAAAAAAGCATTAGAATTCTCTAAGTATATTCTCTTAGTAGAGCAGTATATCCACGCTGGCTTCAGCATGACTGGGCCGGATCGACCGGAGCAGTACTGCCCTCTCATAGAAGATTGACGGAAGAGTAGTGGTTTTTGGAAATTACCCCCTTTTCCTTTTTCCTCACTTCACTTCATTCCCTTCACCTAGCCACTCACTTCACGGTAGGTAGCGGGTTCGTAGAGCCCCTGGCATTGCAGGAGCAATGTTAGAGACTCTGAATCATTCATCAGCGACAGTTACCACTTACCATCACGTAGGCTGTTTGCTCGTCTGCCACTATCGGCAATAAAAACAATATTTTATGTTGAGAAACTATGTTTGCATGTAGCTACACAATGAAGTCTGACATAAGATACTTGTAAGTGGTTGCTTACGTATGGAAAGTTACGTGTGCATTAGCTCATGATTGATTCATGCTCTAGCAGGCCTTGACCGGAGATGGAGCTTAGGAGACTCGAGCAACACATGGAGTATTATACTGTAAATTTGTAGGCTTAACGGGCTTGAGCTCGATTATTTGGACGTTGTAATACACATTAACTAATATTGTTGTATGTATTATGTTTAGGTAACCATTTTTCCACGATCTTGTAGTCTTAAATTACTATTTATGGGATGTGTTACGAAGTATGCAACTGGTAGAAATGGATATCAATGCAAAACATTTTTATTAATATAAAGCGGAGTTCGAATTTGAACGATAGCCTCGATTGCCTCGACCTTCTCAGCGGCTTTCACAAGGTATCTGAGGATAATGATGATGGACGGATAATTCTTTTAATTTGTGATTGGAATATCAAAATCTTGGACTCTTTTCTCTTTTAGTATAATAAATAAATAAATAAATCACTTTTTACTACTTTTTTTTGTAAATCTATATATATAAAAGCAAAAGGTCACTTACTCACTCATCACGAAATCCCAACTAAAGCGCTAAGGGGTCTCAAATTTTAGATTTAACAAGTGATTAGTTAATTTACCATTGATCAGCCTTTAAAAAATGGGGGTTAGTCCATGATAATTACTCAACTTTGCCTGATAGTGAGTAAGGTTAAAGGGTCTCGAACCAAACGGTTCAGCACTTCATACTTTTGGCACTCAATTATGGCCTGGAACTCTTTACCAGCGCGTGTGTTCCCATCTAACTATGATATTGGGTCTTTTAAACGGGGCGTGAAAAAGCATCTCACTAAGCCGCCATAGTGGAGGCTACTATACCAGTAGTCTGGCTTTTGAAATGGTGTCCACCACTTCTGGATTTTACTGACTGCTTACCATCAGCCAGAGTAGAGGCACTTCGGTAGATATATATAAAAAAGGACACTATCCCTAAAACTATTATGACAAACTATTTTCTTGGTGGTTGCAGGATGTCTTTATAAAACTATTTTTGCGCCCACTTAAAAGTCCAAACCAAAATTATGACTGAAACATGCGCTGATAGAGTTTTAGCTGTAATTGACATGCATTAAATATTAATAAACATAGATAGACATAACAAACACATCATCATAGCTTATCATGTCGTAACATGACCTGGAACACACTACATCAGGCTATTATCTAGATATCAACAATCTTATCTGACCTATTTGGACCGTGAAGCAACTGTTCCTGTATTTGTATCACGTTATCACAAATAATCCGTGTTTAATTGCACCCGTATAAAGCTTAGTCTACTTAATGAAAGACTAATGGTTTAAGGGTACGTATGTATAATATATACAGCCAGGTACATTTTAAGTATACATATGTATAGTATATATACAAGAGCATGTTACCTTTATGCTGAGTAAGTTTGTAAATGTATAGAATAACCGAAAGGGATAAAAAACTTTAAAAACAGTGACACATCATTAGCCGAAAGAAGTCGACTAAGCAAAGGCTTCGCAAATAAAGCACTCTTAGAGGGCAGACAGATCGATTAGGTAAGCAGGTAATGATGCTTTCCGATTTTGGTATTCTTTCAGTCTTAAGTTACTTTTTTTAGTTTATGTCTCTCAACACCGTTTCTCAATACATACTTTACTTCAATTTTACTTTAGTTTAGATGTCAGTTCCACCGTCAAGAGTACATCTCTTAAATTTATGGACGTACACTTAAGAAAGAAAAAAAAAAGTTAAGTGAAAAAACAACGAAGACAAAAACAAATACTTAAAATTATTTTATTAGCAGAAAATGTGTCAGTTTTATTTAGACCGTAATTAATTAGAGTTAATTAAAAACTTTTGTCATTAACGTAATGTTAAAAAACATTTGGTGTCACTTTTAGGATGTTACATTTTAAATAATCGTTTATAAAGTTCGTTATTAAAGTTGGTGGAACAGTCACTTACTCAGTGACACTTGTTGATCGTCCAATGATCAATTTCAATTTACAAAAATGATTTAGCTAGGTATTTATTTAGCTGCATCTTTCAAAACCCACAAGGAGAAATGTAGTAGTTTCACAACCTAACAGTTAGTACAGTCTTGTTGTGCAACGCATTTTTTAAGAGTACCTAATACTATTTACTAACAGCAAAACAACACAATCCAGATGGTGCTGCTGTTTTCTATAAAATAGATCCTTCCCAGTTAAGCGATATATTAAAGTAAGATGAAATTTAAGACATAAATTAAACTGTTTCATAAGCGCTGGCCTATTACAAGGTGTTGTAAACTTACTCAATATTGGTAATGTAAACAATGCTTTATGATACCAACCATAAAGTAGTTTATAGCTTGGTTAAAAATGCAGATTATAACACCACTATTATTACAAAATACTATACTGTCCATACTCTTCTGCCTGAAAGAAATTACTTCAGTGATTAGGCCGCCAAATGTGCATAATTAAATGTATAAAATAATGTACTACTATTATATAAAGCGGAAGACTTTGTTTGTTTGTTTATACGCGCTAATCTCTGGAACTAACAGTCGGATTGGAATAATTCTTTTTACGTATGATAGCCCAGTTCTTGAGGAAGGTTGTAAGCTATGTAAATCTCTACTGGCAACGGAAGCATAGCAGTAATTAAAGACGCGAGTGAAACCGCGCTGCGGGTAGCTAGTGATAAAAATAAGTGGTAAACAGTTTTCTATACTTTTATATTATGTTCTTATTTTACAAAATGTAATTTTAAGCCAAGAATATCTTTTGCTCTAACAATATTATGATGCTAGCAAGAATGCTTAAGTGTGAAGTGAAGTAATTCTGAAAATGGAGTCGCAAAATAGTGTTCTCGGCGTATAACAGCCAAGTATTCTAGCATTCTTAGGTTGACAAAACAAGATGTCTTTAGTGGTGTGATGTGTTAATTCCTATTTTCTGTTTACAATTGAAAATAGCTAGGTCAGGTATTTTAGTATTTCCGAATAATATATTTTTATGAAACTATTTTTAAAATGATAAGTTCTGACTAGACCTTCCAAATCTTATCTCTACATCTCTACATCACCCAACGAATAAATGGTAGAGAATGCTTCTGGCATTGAGAGCGTTCACACATAAGAGTGGCAACGTCGTATTTTAGCGTCATATATTCGGGAGCTATTTATTTTAAAAATATTATTAGAACACCTTTTAAAACTGCGTGAAAGCTAAATAAAAAGTAAGTTACCATAACGCTTACAGTTATTTTAGTATGAAAATAACGCCATGGAAATTTTTTATGTATTATTTGCCGTATGCGTGACTACATGTCTTCTAAAAGTAATGGTGTTTTTTTAGTCATACGTAAACCAAATTATTTTTAAGTTAAAAAGCAAATCATATTCTTAAATAATTTCATCTTTTAACGCCTTGTTTTACCCGAAAGTCTAAGTGTCCCACAGAAAGCAACTTGTCATCATATATCACATAAAAACTCTTAAAAAACTGTTTGGTATTCTGTTATATTTTGTATGAAGATTTACAGTGTAATAAACGACATCATTCTTGTAGAATTTATCTCTTTTCATTCGGTATTAAAAATATTGTTTTAAAGGAATTTGGAAGCATATTGTAATTGAAATATTTGTTGTACTTTCTATGTTTTCCTTGATCTTTACTGACATGCGATGAACGTAAAATATTCTGGACTTGTTAATTTATCCACCTTGAATAAGTGTAATGGGCAATTTCAGACTTTCTTTTTATAATTATAGGTTGCCTAACAATGAAAAACCTCGTCAAAGTCATCTCATGCCTTCGTAAAAGGTTTAAAAATTAATTGTTACACTAAATTGTGTTTACATAAGCAGTCATGAGCAAGTGACATAATAAAGCTGTTGTCCACTTGAAATATATCTAAAATCCCGCCGCATCGTGCAAGCCTAAAACTATACCGTACTAGCTAGTTTCTCGAAACTATTCTACTAAGTCCGCCTCTATTTGTCATAACGACCACCTCAATTTAACTTGCTATAGACCATCGTGGACGTTGCAAATGGTTTCTGTTGAAATGTATCAAATGTTTCATCTACACAAAATTGACTGCACCGTTGGTCTAGTGGTAACTGACTGCGACGCCCCGGGTGTCGTGCGATCGATTCCCGCGGAAGGTAAATATTTGTGTGATGAAGATTTGTATTTGTCTTCAGTCTGGGTGTTTAATATGTATTCTAAGTATGTATTTACAAATAAAAAAACATATGTATATGTATTATATTGCAGTTATTTAGTACCCATAACACAAGCTCTGCTTAACTTGGAACTAGACGGCGGCGGCGGTGTGTTATAGTAATCACATATTATTATTATTATTCGTACATTATTCTTATGCACAATATAATATAATAAACGTCATGAACCAAACGATCTCAGGCAACTTGGCTACTGCAAATCTCGTGACAAAGTAAGCCTGGCAAGTATCTCACACGACTCTTTTTAATGCCCAAATACTATGTTACATATATTTATAAGTAACAGCTTACGAAATTAGAACCACAACCCAAACACCGCAGCGTAACAACAGATCATATTATATTTTTTAATCCATATAAAAGTGACTCGCAGCGACACATATGACGCAGTGTATACTTGGGAGTACATGGAAGTGAGCACTTAAACCGTGGTTTATCCCTACAAATTCGTCACCCTTTGCATTACGAGAATTATAAAGAGAATAATTAAAGGATTTTAAGGACATTTTAAAATTTGACATAGCCGCGCGTCGTTTGTTTACATTTTATTTTTAATCACAAAAAATAATGTACCTATTTGAAGTATCTAGTATATTTTAAAAATTTTGGAACAAGTCGTTTAGTAAAATGAATGAAACACTGCGCTCAATCGAAATCGACGATATGAATGTGTAATGCCCTCACCGAGTGCATATCAATAATTTATTGAACGAAATTGTCACGACAGAGGACAGAGACGTTATGAATAAATTGCTTGATTTGTTGTACGACTGTCACACCCTTTATGTGGTATAAGAAAATGATGTCTACTGTCTTTAACATTTAAAAACCAACCGTTTAAGTTTAGATTGCTACCTTGTGAGATTCCTGAAGCCCTAGACAAGTGTCAAAGATTTCTATTCTATTCATAGAACAGATTAAAAAATGTATCGGATTGACATAAGCTAACGCCAACGCAGAACTGACGGCCGCTGGGGCAGAAAGGTTCTAGAGTGGCGACCACGAACCGGAAGACGCAGCGTGGGCAGACCCCTCACAAGGTGGACCGACGACCTTATAAGGGTGGCGGGCAACCGATGGATGAGGGCGGCGAACGACCGACAACGGTGGCGAAAATTGGGGGAGGCCTATGTCCAGCAGTGGACGTCTTGTGGCTGATATGATGATGATGATGAACGCCAACGCTTATGTCAATCTCATATATTTTGTTATCTATTCTATGAATAGAAAAGAAATCTTTGACACTTGTCTAGGGCCTCTGAGAAGAAGGCGCTTGACAAGCAGATAGACAGTTAGATTGACAGAGAGCAAAGTGATCCTATCAGGATTTTTTATTTACTTTTGATGGGGTATAGATAGTTTTACGGTAGTAGATCCACGCTGGTTTCAGCATGAATGGGCCGGATCGTCCGGGGAAGTACTACCCTCTCATAGAAGATCGACTTAAGAGCAGTGGTATTCGTACTACTGCGTTTCGTTCGGTGAGTGAGAGTGCCGGAGGCCTAATTTCTCCCCTTTCCTATTTCCTCACCTCCCTCACTCCCTTCCCCTAACCCCATTCCCAGCCGCCATAGTGGAGGCCACCATACCAGCAGTTTAAAACGATGGCTTTTAGTATGGTGGCCACCCGCTTCTGGATTCCACTGACTGCTTACCATCAGGCAGGGTGAAGTCACTTTGGTAGACTAATATAAAAAAAAGAAAAAAAAGAATCCTAAAACAAATATTATATACGAATCGAGTAACTTCCTCCTTTTTTGAAGTCGGTTAAATACCAACGTAACTCTTAACTCCGCTCTTTATAATAGCACAAATAGTACTGACTCATCTGTTACCAAACAAACATACAATTACATTATTTACGAGTTTCTTATGTCTTATTAATCAGTTGACGAGGTTATTGGTTCCAAGTGATCTAAACTGAAGCTACCAATTGAAATCGTTGACGCAGACTGTGCAGGACATAAAACTTCTAACATTAAATCACTATAACAGCAACGCAATATCAAACCAATGCCCATACATATAAAAGCAATTTTCCAATGATTTATTATAAACCCTTGAAAACGGAAAATTTTGACATAGATTATGTATCTTGGCTAGACGCCAACAATAGCAAAGGGTAACAAAGCTGATTTTTACCAAGAAAGTAAAGTATACTGAGAGCTCTACTTGCACTGGATATCCATCACTTAAGCTTAATAAATCAGACACTTACGCAGTATCTTAAAGGTAGATCAACACTAAGTAGGTATAATTAATTAGCCGTCTCTTATCAGCAGAGATAGAAATTGGTAGCGTATATTTACCTTAAGATCAAAGAAGTACGTAACATACAGCCAGTTGCAGGAAAGGGCATTAATTACTAATGACATCATTAAAGTGTTAATGTTCCTTTAAACTGTTGCAAGATCAGACATTAACGAAAGATAGTTAATGATCCATTAACTTTAATTGACAATCTGTGAAAACATCCCCTTGCAAGGAATATCTGTTGCACGAAACGTCATTAAGGTCTAATGCGGCATTAGATTTGACATTTGGTTCTTTAAATTTTAATTGGTCGCCGGTGTGGCAATATGTCCTGGTTTATTGCAGTTATACACATTAAGTATTTTTTTGAGGTTTATTTGTTAACTAACTTGTGTTTATTTGTTAATTAACTAACTAACTGTTACTAGGGAATAAAGAACCGGTGCTCTTCTTGCGTCCCGGGATATTCGGGATTAGTTGTTGAAGGAACTTGTACTTTCGGGACTTTTGGGTATTTTTTCACCCACTGCTGGTATGATTATTTTAATAGGTCTTTCTAAAGATAAAATCAACGTACAACTTTATAAAATATTCTTCGCGGGCGAATGCTCAGTTGAATCGCGCGCACGTATTTTGATTTTTTATTACTTAAAGACATTAATGGTTTGCCGGTAGATACTATTATTTTAATGAGGAAAGTATGTTTGTATGTGAATGTTGGTTTCTAAATAGTCAAACATCTGTGGTTTATCTGCGTAAACACGGGACTTCTAATATCTCCAAAGAAAGTAGGTAATACAATATCACGCCATCGTAGAAGTCAGCTCACAGGTCCACCCCTAAACAGGCAACCGTCCATTTTCGGGACGATTGTCATCACAGAACAAGTACTAAAGCACGACACACATTTAAACAAATGAGGGTGTATGTGTTAAATATATACTTATCTTACTCGAACCTATTTTAATCTGTTCGGGACAGAATGAGCTAGCAAATAAGCCAAAAAAAATTGTTTATCAAAAATTTTATCTAAACAAGTTGACATATGCTTGACAGCTATAGATGAGTTTCGTTTCGTTGCTTATCTACATATTTACATTTCGGTTAAATACTAGATGAATTACAACATTTTTTAATATGTGTATACAAAATATTACACACAATAAAAAAATAATTAATTTTATGAGTTTCTTTATAGAATATTTAGTTATAATATTAGTATATTTTTAAAATATTTAAGAAATATTAAACGAAACTTGCAAATACGAAACGCACTCGATCATTCAGTCACTTCTCATTCATTGTTCATTTAAAGACGTCATTACTTAATTAATGATACTAGCACATTTAATGGATGTTCTTGCAACGGATTAAATTTAATGATGTCATCAGTTTTAATGTTCGATTAACTAATTCGTCATTAAATATGATATTCTTTCAACTGGGTGATAGAGTTGTTAATACGTCCTCTAAAATCCCGGAATCATAAATAATAATATGATTATAAAAAAACCAGTGGTTATAAAAACATGAATTGGACTTTGGACTCTGAGTATAGTTACAAATTATTGATTTGAAGAATCGTGGAAGAATCACATTCGCAATTTCAGGGTGTCATAATAAAATGTGTCAGATTCAAAAGTTTTAAATAGATAAATTAAAACTAAGTTGGAATTGTTTATGTAGATATTAGATATATTTTAACTTACACTTTTATACATTTTGCTGTACAATTTAACTCTTTTTGATCTTCACGTTTATGATTCCGGGATTTTAGAGGAGGAATTTATCAACTCTATGTTACTTCCTTCCTCGAACTTTACGTAAATATACTCTACCTATTCCAATTTCTGCATATCACTGTAATGTTTTTGCTTATTCTTCTATACCTACATATCGCTGAAAAATGTCTGTCTTTTTGAACGCGCTAATCTCGAGAACCACCCAATGGACTGAGATGCGGTTTTCACTATTATATTGGGGTTTTTTCGGGAAGTTTTAAGTACATAAACCAGGACCCTATTACGTACAGGAGCCGAGCAGTAACGATTATAGTAAACAAAGCGGGACACGGCCAACAACTTTTAATACCGATGCAAAGCGAGGCAGGGCCTTGTTCTAAATTTGCTTAAGGATCGAATTCCTCGGGCCTATTAACGACAGCTTCAACCATAAGATAAAGAACACGTCCTGGTACAGATTGCTTACAGGAATTTCCATACACATCTAATCAAAACAAACTATGTACCAGAAAGTTCGTTGAATAAACAGAATCATTATACTCGTACGTGAACACCAAAATATAACCATAATAAGACGTTGATCAAAATCGGGTCATGTGCATCCAAACAATGCATGCAGTTAACAGGTTAAATAGTCAGTTGAAGTACACGTTGAATATTGCTACATTGTATATTTAATCCTAAAATAAATATAAAGTTTAATTCCTCCTAAAATAGATGAGTTTTATGTAAAAATAAAATTACGCTAGGCCCTCAAAAAATCACATCGAGATAAAATGCGACTTCGCGGTATCCCTATTAATATTAATCTAAAAACTTTAAACTTTGTTGATCTAAATTTGAGGAAGAAAAGTTGTGTCTCACTCATTGGTCGTGGAAACAGCGTTTTTTGGCGATGGCTATCTATATAGTAGCGTTTACTTTCTGAGTTATTTATGTAGGACAATGTAGGTAATCTATATAAGCAGTAATAAAGTGTATTATTAAATTAACAAATATTCAAACTCTCGTCTTGCACCAGACTGCTGATGGCCATCTCAAGAATCGCGTGTGCTTGCTGAATTAATGTATAATCTACGTGATCAGCAATATGGTACATTATTACATATTTAAATCCTCGCCTCGCACCAGACCATTCCATCGTAGATGCACTAGAGGGAATTAAAACTTTGTCATACAATATCTTACTAAGTAAACTTCTATCTTCACTACGTCTAGCCGGTGCAAATGGACTAAGTTTTTACTAAAGAACACAAAATAAATACCTATAAAATAATATCAAATAAGTTCAAAAGGTTATATCGATTTCAATCAAAACTACTTCTACTGAATTGATATTTGTTTAAAAGAAAGCGTCGGTTGTGATCATATTGGCGATCGCATTGATCATTTGGCAGTCCGATTGTGCTACTGAGCGGTTGAATAACAATTGAACAATTTAATTGAATAAAAACACCCTTATTTCTTTCATTGCAAATGACGTAGTTCAAATAAAACAAGTCTTACTAATATTTAACGTAGAAAATACTACTAACTGCACAGATACGCAAAAAAATATTCGACCACACAAGTCAAGCTCTAATATTCAAACAATGATTCAAGCCCCGCCACGTGCCAGCATACGCTCAGGCATGTCATACATATTCAAGTGTCGGCATGTGATCTTCACAGATCGAGATCGTCAATATTTTCAAAGCATCGATCGATTACGTCATTAGTGCATGTATTGCTTACACATTAGATAAATTCTTTCGAGCTACAAATGTGAACTGACAACGTTTAATAGTTTCAGGCTAACATACAAATGGCAACACGTGAAGCGAGATAATGCTACTTAGCGGGTAGGAAGCGTTTCGGTACAAGAGCTTTTAATGTCCGCTTAGCAATTGCGTGTGAATTGTACAACACAATTCAGTTTTACAGTGGGTTATCTACTATTATACATATTATTGATAATAAGTTTCCATTGCCACTTCTCATAGAAAGAAGTCATCACAAAAAGTTCAAACATCATAAGATAGCTAAACGTACTTCGGGCAAAATATTTTATGTCAAATTATGTTAAAATTAATCACATGGAAACTAAATGTTACTAGGTTAAGTTAATGTATTATAATCATTCGTTTTCCCATCGTATTTGAAACCTCGCGTTGTATCTCTATTAATATATACACACACTTTCGAATTTTATATTCATTTATTTAAGACGTCATTATTATCCACATTCACATTTAGTACATGTTTACGATTCCTTGTCTCAATACAACCGTCCAACTCAATCAATCTCAATTCCACATGTCCGGCTTCATTCGTCACTATTTTCGTATATTATCTTGTTCTTCTCTAAATAATATAAAGCAACGTAGCTGTTTTTTTTGTAACTTCTTCTAAACCACATCCATACTTCCATATTAATATTATATGGAAGTATGGATGTGGAAGTATGGATGTCAACAATTGACCCTTTGTCGTGTTATTTAATTCAAGATATTTCTTCTTTTTTTATGCTTCTGTATTATATTAACCAATTACATAGTGTATGTAGAGTTAGCTTTAAATGGTTGTACATTAGCATATGATATTAGAGATTGTTTATCGATAAGTAACAATGTAACAACTGTAAGCAAATCTAAATAAATAAATGCGAAAATTACACTGTCTGTGTGTTACCCTTTCACGCCTAAACAACTAAACCGATTTTGATGAAATTCGTTATAGGGATAGACTAAACCTTAAGGAACAACATAGACTTTTATTGAGAAAAAATGGCTTGAAGAGGTTGAAATAAGGGATAAAAGTTTGCATGAAAACTTATCAATGTAGAAATAAAATCATGAAACTTTGTAAATTACATTTTATGCGATAACCAACATTTACGCGAACAGTTTTCACTATCGTTAAAAACATTTTTTGCAGAATGTTTATAATAAAAATATTAAATAAAAATTCGAGAAACGATCTAATTAATCTTATCATAATAACACCCACGTGTAAAGCAGAGGTGATTGCTAGTACATCATAAGTACGTGACATTGTGCCGATGTTGAAATACCTACTGAAAATATTCTGAGTAAAGTGTATGGCCTAATGTAAATAAATGAGTCTGTGACGTCACTCGAGGGACAGTTAAAAATGGCGGTGGACGATCAGTCATCGTTAACTAAGAGTAAGGTAAAGTAAAGACACAGACAAGTTGATAATATATACTTCTCTTACGTGAGAGTCTACAAAATATATGACGGTGATTTGGGACTAAAATTATTGCATCCATTCCGATTTAATTTTGTTACATTATATAGGTAACAGAAATATTATATGTCTAGGTTAGATACATAATTAACATCTTTTTTAAATATCTACTAGCTTTCTGCGACGTGGTTAAACCCGCACTATGTTACATCTTTGGTTACTGCTTTGCTCCCGTCGCGAGAAGCGTGAAGTTATATAGCTTATATCATTCCTTAAGATCTGGGCTGTCAAACGCAAAATTATTCAAATCCGACTGGTAGTTTAAGAGATTAGAACGTTCAAACAAACAAACAACTAACAAACAAACAAACAAACTCATCCGCTTCTATATTATGTAAAAAATATTTAGTTTATGTGTACAAAATACGAGCATCATATTTCGATTTAAAACTATCTCAAACACGACCGAGTAACTAGGTTTTACTTTTTAATTCTGCTTTAGAGCAATTATACGAAAACTTTTATTTTAAACTGACCACCAATACGGTAATAAATTAGGACCCTTGTAAAAATCGCCTACTCCACCAACAATTCCACAACTGCAACTTTTTTGGAACAATTCCAAACGAAGTTTGCTAGATCAAAGAGTTAAAATAAATTTCATTTTCCATTTCAAACACGACTTTAACTATGCGAACATTTTTACTTATGATCAAGAATGTCAAGAACAGAAATGCATTACACAAGAAATATAACTAGCATCTTAGAAATCTCGTAGAGCCTTATTTATGTGTTACAATTTTGAGATTTATTGCGTACTTATTATTGCGAACTGTAATTTGGCACAACCCAACGCATAAATTAGCCTATCGAACCTTTGGAGCCCGAGTCCGAAAAGCAGTAGTTCGGTTATTCAGAAAGAGAGAAGAGATACATTGAATATTAAGGTTTGTACAGTTTTACTTTTAGATCCCTCATTATGTTTCCCAGGAGGCTATTTGAAGTCAGTTTTGCAAGCCATCTAATAGTATTGACCGAAATAACGTATTTCGGTATACCCACAATCATATAAACTATTCAGCCTAAATCGCTTCAACTTTTGCTATCATCGAACTAAATACCCAGGTTTACTACTCAAACGAAACAATTCAACAATTTTCATTTTAAAACCAAAGTCAACATATCTACAGACTTGTGTTTACTCTGTCCCACATCACAGAATATTATAAATAGAAATTGATGGCCCTTTTAATGAGCAACTTTAAGGGTATTATAAATTATAATTAATCAGTAAAGTTAGCAATCGATAGTACCTTCTAATTTTGAGAGACTAACTAATGGGGAAAGTCAATTTGGTTTCAATTCGGAAGAGTTAGAAAAAAATTCACAGAACATCCTCGGTAGATCAAAGTAACATCCATTTAACTTTTGTTCAGTGAGCGAAGGCTTCGGGGACATATATAGGTACTTCTTTGTTCTATTTTCTTTTCCTTCACGTCTCGGTCTACAGCGGCTAGCTTGTGTTCGTTTAATAATCACTTACCATCAGCAGGGTCTATGTTTCTTATTTATCAGCGAAATTGTATAAAAATAGTTTTAGTATCTATATACAAATAAAAGCATACTGACCTTTTTTATATAGATATACCTACATACGGCCCACCTGTGGTAAGTGGCAACCGTAACCTATAGAGATGGCTGTGTTTTACAAGCATTACGAAAGTAATAATGCTTAGAAAACACAATTAAATCGTTGCTGACCACGGAGAAAGAGGACGAGGAAGGAAAAGGAAAAAGGATCAAGCGCTCTCACTCACCGAGCGAAACACATCAGCATGAAAACTTATATTCTTACGTCGATATTCTATGAGAGGGTAGTACTGCCCGATCGATCCGCTATTCATGCTGAAACCAGCGTGGATCTAGTACCGTTAAACCTATTCCTGACGATGCTATCCCAAAAATATTCAGTAACTAGCTGTTGCCCGCGACTTCGTTCGCGTGAAAATTCAGATGGGTGCCTCTATGAGAATATTGCGTGCCTGATTTTATGGCAATGGTTTGTGTTGATGATACAATGTACATTGTATCAGTATTATCCGTCTCTATGGCGAATCCAGTTTAAATCCGCTACCGCTAAAACTGACAAACCACTTTCACACAAACTTGCGACTCTTATTTGCCCATTTAATAAAGGGGGTTGCTGAATAATAAAAAGAGAGTATTTTCTAGTAATTTGGTAATCCTACTATAAAAACTATAGAAATTTTATACAAACTTTGCCACCCCTTTATACCCCCTTAGGGGATGGATTTCGCAAAATTCCGTCTAAGTGAGCACCTATATCCTAATAGGAACGACAATGCAAAGTTTGAGATTCCTAGCACTTGTTGTTTCTGATATTTCGTGATAAGTGAGTGAGTGACCTTTTGCTTTTATGTATATAGATAGCATTTTTATATTGTTTAAATACTGTTTTTCATACTATTTTTAATCTCCCATTCATACAAATCCTCTTTCACCTACCTAAAGATATCCCTCGTAAATGTATACAATACACAAAGGCAAACTCCCCTCACTTCCCCCTCACTTTCCTCTCATTTTCCCCTCATTTACTCCCTTAACCCTCACTCCCCCTCACTTCCCCTCACTTCCCTCTCACTTCGTCCTCACTGCCCTCTCACCCACCTCACTTCCCCCTCAATTCTCCCTCACTTCTCCCTTACTTCCCCGTTTCTTCTCCGTCACTTTCCCCTCACTTTCCTCTAACATTCCCCTCACTTTTCCCTCACTTCTCCCTGGCTTTCCCCTGACTTCCCTCTGACTTCTTCCCGACTTTCCCCCATCACTTCCCTCTCACTTTCCTCTCCCTTCCTCCTTCTTCTCAATAACTCCTTTTCCTACCTCCTATTCCTCCCTCTTTCCCTCCCTCCCCCTCCCTGTAAATTTCAAGTCGCTAGCTTCAAGAGCTAAAGATCTTTGTATAGAATATTTCATCCCTAAAAATCCACCCCTGTTAAAATAAAATTATAAGGATATTTTTTATTTAAATAGAAGTATTCCAAAACAAAATTACAAAACTGTAAGTTAAAAACTGAAGAAGATTCATACAATCGATTTTTTCCTATTTCACACACTTAGGAATTAAATTTTAAAAAACCCTTTTTTTAGTACAACCCCTAGACATTTAGACTAACACACCCTCCAAATTTCAAGTCACTACGACCAGCAGTTTAGGCTGTGCGTTGTCTGTTAGTCAGTCAGTCAGTCAGGACAAAGCCTTATATAATATGTATGGGTGTATGGATGTATGGATTAGACGTATAGCCATCGGGGATCAAAGCATACAGGCTGCTAGGAATGCTAACACGTGATAGAGCCACATAAAGCTGACCGTGCGAAACACAGCTAATACTTAGATCCACGCCCACAACTTTTAGTTGTGTCTGACCTTGGCATTTATTAATTGTCATCGCGAAACAGAGGCTCACTGGAAACTGGACTCATTTAAAACTAAACGGAAGATTGTTTAGAATGAGAGGAATCCGAAAAATAAAAACGCTATCAGCTATTCCGTAACCTGTTAAAGTCTCTGTTTCTATCAGAAAATGTTCGACGTGATTCTTTAAATTGGCATAACTGTTTTATTTATGAACCGATTGACATGAAACAAACACTAAATGTTAAGTGAAGCTTACCACAATGTATTAGTGAAAACCATATCTAAATCGAATAAGCCGTTTCTGAGATTAGCGTGAACAAACGCACAGACAAACAGACAAACAGACAAACAGACAAAAATTGTAACAATCATTGTTTTGGGTTCTATTTGCGTTGATAAAGGCCCCAGTAATTTTTTTTCTCATATATCTTCCATGTACAGACAGCGATCGGTTACATTTTTATTATTTGTATAGATAGATAGATAAGACGATGAAAAGCATTTTTAACTCTCTCGCGGTGTTGATCTGACCATATCGTTGGCGGGGCTTGTATTTCATGCAAAATTAACCGCTTGTATACCGTTAAAACCCGAGCTACCGAACTGCCGCATCGCACCTAGCAACCCTGTTTGGCGCCTAAGGGATTGTGTTTACAATGTTTGTACAAAATAATAAAAACATCTTTAATTCATGTTACGATAAACATCTAATTTGTATACGCACGTGCCTTGAACCCGAGAGTGCGGACATTTTGGTAGTGCGCACACATAAATATCATTTATAATTTCACCTACATTAACCTTTAGTCGGAAGTAAATTGGTGTAAGTATATAAAAGCATAACGTCAAGCTAAAGCGCAAATAAACTGTTATTATAAAACTGTGATAAATACTTATAAATAAGTCTAGTCTAAAAAACGGGCTAAGGTCGAGTTGAATTCGCGCACGAAGCGATCAGTATTCAGTAACATTTTCTATAAAAACGACGAAAATATCAAGTTTGTTGTATGGGAGCCCCCTTAAGTATATTCTGTTTTTTAGTATTTGTTAACATAGCAGCAACAAAAATCCATCATCTGTGAAAATTTCAACTGTCTAACTACCATGGTTCATGAGATACAGACTAGTGACAGACGGCTGGAAGGACAGCAGAGTCTTACTATTAGGGTCTTACCCTTTGGGTACGGAAACCTAACTAGTTTAGTTAACGTTGGTTAAAAATAATTTTGACAGTTGATATACGACAAATTATGACCGTCTCCTCTTCAGCCTTACTAAGTTCATATGGTGAGTAAGTGAATTATTATTCACCATACAAGATCTTAAATAATCCTCTTCTACTTTAACAAATTACATACCCACTGAAATATACTTACATTAATAAATAAAATACATAAACATTTATTATTACAGGAATAAACACATTCATCATCAGTCGGTATCTAATAAATAACTCATAATAATAAGTAGCTACATCTTTATGGCTCAAATCTCCTGTGTCAACAAGGGTGTCATCTGTTCAAACAATGAACGTAACCATATAAAAAAGGGAACACCATGTTTTTTTATATAACAATACATTAATTTCTTTGTCACATAAAAAGTATTTTGTGAGGGTATGTTATAATAATATGTGAAATGATGTAAATGTGTGGGGTTGACGTTCAGTGAAGAAGACTTACAATAGGGTACTACACCCATTTTTAAAAAGTGTCTCAATTAAATTCTATAGTGCTAATGAACCACTAAAAAATCAACAAATTTTATACAATCGTTAAGTGCCATAATTAAAGCATTTAAATTTTGCATTTTCAAATTTCGCACATAAATTGACGAAAACGCTGTCGTACTCACCCTGCCATTAACTAAAGCAGTCAAAACGCATGTAATACATAATATATGTTTGTAACATTGTGAATCATTTCGTACAAGTCACGTGCATTCCTGTAATGACATTCAATTCGTAAAAATGTTACTTGAAGGCACAATCTCACAGAGTTGTTCTCATGTGTCAGAGCGTGAAAATGAGATCGTTGAAAATACACCGAGTCGACCTTACAAACGGTGCAAAGCTCTAACTGCGATTAATCTTGTAGCATTCAAGTCTGATACCTGTTACCGCAGCAATGTCGGACGCATACAAAGCCATGAATTTGTAATACAAGAAATTAAAAAAAGAAGGAAAGAAGGAAAAATATTATTTTAAGATATTATACAGGAAATTGCTTTACATACATGTTACATCATACCAGCCCGTTATTAACCCACTGCTAGCCAAGGCTTTAAAAGGCATACATATATGATTTTGTCAATCATAGTCCTGTAGGAGGTCAAAAATGGTTCCTTAATATAATGCTTTGACAACAATAAGACATGGCGCTGATTTTCCTGTAGGTCCAGTAACATCGCGGATGTAACATAACAACAATAAATTAAATTATAATAACACACACAAACACAATTCTATCTCTGAAATAGATTTTAGAGGTGTAACAACTAGAACGCCAGCGAAATCAAATTTATTTTACTATACAGCGATATCTCTTCGCAACGCTGCACGTTACCGCAAGAGTTCGAAGGATGTTTTCCACAATCTCGACAGTAGCTCGAGAGCAACCATTTCGTGGGTATTGCCCCTGAGACGATCGATTTGCATCGTTTTGTTGCTATTCAAGCGACTCAAATTTGAACAAGTTAGTGAATTGGCGAGTGTATTGAAGAAGCTAGATCATTTCTCTGAAACTTAAATAAGCTTTATGAAATTTCAGAATGTTTTTAATAATTAGTATCAAGTGAAGTTCATGACACAAATTAAAGAAAAATCTATAGAGACCATTTCGATATGGACCAGTAAGACAAATGTCGTGCTCTGTAAATATATATGCTTTTATCTTTATTTGTATCAGATATCGTCTCTTCTTTTACTGCTTTTCTAACTAAATCACCTTTGCCACCATTCTATTGTTCTTAAATCTACACTTTCTTTTAAATTCTCTATCATATTTATAACCCTCACAACACTCCGTTTATCTTTGCCCGTACATACCTACCGTTTTATTTCGGCGTAACAATTTCCACACACGTCGATATTCGATTTCCATCTATCGAAAACACAAAGTCTAGTTGTTATTTGAGGCAGGTATCTCATTGCACCGTATATAACCAACAGCTTGAACGGTTACAAGTCCGGCGGTATAACATCCAGCTGTCACAAGAGTAGGTAGACAGTACATCAACATGGATTACATAAGTAAATCGATGTCAATTACTACGAGCGGAAATTTTTGAGTAGATATCTAATGAGATGTTTTGATGCTTCCTTCCCAAAATGGTAATTTTGATTAAAATATAAGCTTTTATTGACAAAAGGATTTTCACCTATTCATGTCACCGATGACAGCGTAAAATATATGTATAAAAATGTACACCTCTATTTTGAACCGACTTCAAAAAAGGAGGAGCTATGAATGGCAACTTGAGTTTAGCTTATTGCTAAACTTAAGTTGCCATTTCATTAAGACTGATTACTATGTAAACAAAATTAAGATAAACAAATCGGTTTTAATTACTTATCTTGTCACCAGTGAAACACACATTAATATTAAGTGAAGAAGATTACAGTCTGATAATTTTCCTAATTAAATAAAACATCAGCTTCTCTGGTATAATTTCGATTATTTGGACTTCAAAATTATGTACACTGGGACCAATGAACTGAACATTGAGGTATTAAAGTACATTGCAAACATACGGTTGAATATTTCACTCAAACGACGCAACAAACAATGGAACACTAGAAATCCTGCACGAGTTTGATTGGCGTCCCTAGATCAAATTTGCTCAAAATTAATATGCTAAAGATTTATGCTTGCTGCTTAAACTACACGTGATGGCTAGTCACGAGTTTTATAATAGACATTAATTAAGACTAGTTTTTAATAATGTATCCACAATCTTGTAACATAACCAGTTTATAGACATTAAAACAGACATGATTAGACAACTTAATAATAGATAAATTTAGTAATTATGTTTTAGAAGAACCGGCTGTTTGGATAATGTTAATCGCTAATACACCAATGGAACTGTCCAATTTCTATACAAATCTCAACAAAAATACGCTACTTATACTTTTCTTAGTAATTAGTATCCTTATCCGCAAATATACGAAAATTATGAAACAAAAACATTATTATACGTCAATATTAATGGAATCACTTGTGAAAATCAGAAGTAATGATTGGCTGAGGTCAAACACATAAAGGCTGCGGAGCATAGAATCGCGTGGGAATATGTATTCATAAAGATTTCGAGGTTATGTTTTTATTTTAACCTACCGATTCAAGTTTGTCTGATGACAAACATACATTGGAGTCTAAAAGTGTGAAATCCATTCCAAAAGTAATGATGATACACCTGCTACCCTATCATACGTAACGAACCATAATTGGCTAAACATAGATGTTTTACCTTTAACTACTCCTTCGAAGAAAAAGCGTAGGTGTATAAATAAAAGCTCTACAATTTTACTTACGAATTTCATAACGATGATGTCAACCGAAGGGAATTGCCGAATAGTTATTCATTTTAATTAAACCTGTGACAAATATGATTGCGGACAAAGAAGCCGGCAGAGCGAGGTCAATAACTAAAAATTTGGTGTGGAGAGTTACAATTAAATATCAACTAGCGTAACTAAAACAATCTCTTCAAGGACAATGACATAATGAAACGATTGTTTGTAATAAGTAATCAGGAACTGGAAGCATACTATATGAGTAATCTGGAACGAGCCTTAGTAGGAATCTTATTTGATACTCGATAATGAAAATGCCTGTAGAAACTAAAAGGAACTCAATTATAATTTCATATCCGATATTTATTACCTAGGTGATTACCGCCACCTAAATTGTAAGTATCTGAAATCTCTAAGAAGACGAAGAAAACCGCAGGCGAACCAAAGTAACTGACGTAGCTCGCAGAGTTGCTTCTCTAAAGTGGCAATGGGCAGGACACATAGCTCGCAGAACTGACGGCCGCTGGGGCAGAAAGGTTCTAGGGTGAAACCACGAACCGGAAGACGCAGCGTGGGCAGACCCCTCACAAGGTGGACCGAAGACCTTATAAGGGTGGCGGGCAACCGATGGATGAGGGCGGCGAACGACCGGCCACGGTGGCAAAAATTGGGGGAGGCCTATGTCCAGCAGTGAACGTCTTTTGGCTGATATGATGATGATGATGATGATGAAATCTCTAATTGTTTATGGCCCAAATGTTATTGTTGCGAGCGGTCGTTGCCCTCTGATTTTAGTACCTATATTTTGTTCTGAGTTGTTAAATAACGACTTACCCAATATCTTTATCTTCTTCTTTATTTCTTATTATTACTTTTGCAAGAATTAGTGATATCTGGTACTTACCTGCAAAGAAATATATTTATTTAAAAATAAGAAACACATACACAAATTGTTCGGGCCTTGACACATTCACGAGTAGACAACGAGACGATACCTAGTCTGCTATTGTTATCGCCAATCGGCGCAGTTAAGTCATACTTTTTAGATGAAACTCATCTAAAGGATTCGCCTGGTTTTTAAAGTCTCTTAATATTATCAAAATTAGTGCAAGGTCACGTTTACGAAGTCTTCGTAGGGTAGAATTTTTGGGGAACCATCCTAAAATTAAGGTAATTAATAACCTATAGATATGTACTTAGAATGATTTTGCTAGGTTACATCTAATTCCGCTTTTTTATCCAAATTCTAAAAACTTTGTTGAACTTAGTTATTTAAATTTGCTGCAAGAATTCTGCAAAGTTGACAAGTGTAATTTACGGCAAATGCATGAAAATCTTTAAATAAGTAGAACAAGTAGTAGAACCCAATATAGAAGTCCTGTTTAACTAAGACACGATAAAATAATAATAAAAATAACAAGTAAATATGTAATATACGAGTATTACCTACTTAGTATCATAGTAAACAAAACCCACGTGTTTCACAAGGTCCTAATAACATGCATGGCACGTATCGTGTACATACATACGACGGCACGATTAATGTCCTTGACACATAAGTAAATAAATATTGTAACATTACACAATGCTTGTACATAAAGTAAAATACCTCTGGTTTCCTAACCAAGAACGATATAAGTGCTTTACATAAGTTAGATAATGAACGCCCTTAAATTATGTATGTTAAGATTCATTTTTCCGAAACTTCTTTAATTAGCGAGCAGAACTGTCATGCATGCGCTATTAGCTTTGTGTACAAAACATACTTTGTAACAGATGCACTCTATCGCTTACGCTAAACTTATGAATGAAGATGAAGTGCAGAAAGGTAGTACAAGACTACTACGGCTTTTAAAATCAAATCGATTATAAAATTCTTTTACTTATAAAAAGCTACGTTATCAGCGAATTGTGTAGTTTGCAAGTTAAATATGTTTCAGTTATGAATTTTAACTAAATTAAGTTGACAGAAAAAGCATTTCTCAAAATCGAATAAAGCTGACACAAGGGCGGAAACTGGGCGGAAAGCTAGTTCTTAATAAAGACCCGGGACTGTGATGCTCAAGTTACACACGGATATTTCTAAAGTTCATAAGTTCTCTCCACTATCATGAAGACCGCAGCGTTCGTAACACTACCTGAGTTGAAGAGCTCCTAAGGCTAATATTACTCTGAAACGCGCAGCGGAACGTAAAGGCTTAATTTACAAGTATTAAAGTATAATGTAACAGAAAATGTGTCTCCAAAATCATCATTGATCAGTCAAATAGAGTAGAGCAAAATAACAAAGTTTCAATGTGTTATCCGCCGAAAGAAACACGAGTCTCTTGCCCAAATACCCAAACGCCAGATATCTTTAAGCTAGATGGTTAGACTTTCATCATAAATTCAGACAGAAGAAGTCCACACACGCCTTCCCAAGCATTCACTTGGACATGTCGTAAGCAGCTCATAACCATCGGTTGCCTATGTTAGTCCAACTTGTAAGGGATCCTACACACTCTGCGTCAAAACTCAAAAGTCGAGTCACAAAACAGACAGGGTTAAAAACATTAAATGTCATTTGGAGGTTTTCTTTTTGATGATGTGCAACATAATGGCGCTTTTACATTGATCGTTTACTCAGTACATAGCCCGTAACGACTAATGAAATTCATCGGTCGTTAACTCGGTCGGTATGAAGCATAGGACTCTCGAAGCTAACTGGCAATGAAATTGGGCGAGCGGCCTGCGGGCGCTAACGACAATGTAAACGGTTCCTCGCATGCGAGCCCTATGGCATGCGTTACAGAAATCTCTCGCACCCAGCATGCGGGCGCTAAAGATAAATTTAATTGCGTATTAATGGTAACAGCGTTTACATATTATTTATCATCAACTAAGACGTAGTTCATTTGTCATATAAAATGTTCTTACAGAAATAAGTCATAAAACCGCCACATTCCCTCACGTGCACAAGGCTTTAGCAGAAGCAATTTTTATTGAGATTCCAGTCTCAGTGCCATCCGTAATAGAATATAAAGTCCTCATAGTCGTGGATATGAAATGGCACATATTTATATAAGTATAGTTAACGAATAAATGAAATTAATCATAATTTGCGTAACAAAAATTTCGTTGTTTACAACGGCATTGCGACCATTACCAAGACGTCTGAGAATGACGAGCTGACCAACCATAGTTTACTAGCGCATATATCGACACATTAACAAGCCACCACTACCTAGACACCGTTACCCTAGGCGTCAAGGGTTACACTAATATTTGTTTAGTCCTATGTTTTTTAAACATAAATACGTATGGTACCTACACGCAAATTTTTGTTTCATAGGGTGATCGTGCAATGTATCCACCACTTTTAGATTCCACTGACTGCTTACCATCAGGCAGAGTGGAATCACTTTGGTAGGCTAATATAAAAAAAAAACGATAAGGTTACTTAAAATAACGGGCACGGCATATTTTCCCAAATATAAAGCTCGTAAGTTAAAACAAGGTGCACAAAAAGGTCTTAAAATAAAATCCTTTTTAAATTATTTTTTGTTCATCAAACGCAACATAATAGAATTATATAAAGGTAAACAAACACTTCAAAGCTGTATCTAGTGGAGCATACGATAAGCCTCTTACTTCTCGCTACAGATTATTCCTTATGTTTTATTTATTCAATGTATCATCAGCTTAACTGTGCGGGCTAATATTTATATTACAAACATAATATATATTTGTTCTGTATAGCAAACACTTATTATAAGTCAGAAGACAACCGCAGGGATGTGGTTGTCTTTTGACTTATAATAAGTGTGTGCCTTAAAAACTTTTTCAAATAGAAGAATTTGTCATAGTGATGGATTGGCACTTAATTGTTTTTTTGATAATATAACTTGCTTTTTATAAATCCGAATAATCTGACTGACTGATCTGGTATGCAATGGGATAACACTATTCTTCAATTTTAAAACTAACAAAATGATTTGTTATATGATGGTAAAAGCATTTTCTAACTTCAAATGCTTTTATTAGAAGATACTCGTATGAACATGAAAGTAGATAAACATTGCATTGCATTTTAGTATGTATTTACAAAAAAAAAGCATGTATATGTATTATATTATACCCATAACACAAGCTCTGCTTAGCTTGGACTAGATGACAGTGTGTGATAGTGTCCACATACTATTATATTATTATTACTATTATATTGCAATATAAAAATATGTAAATACTACGCTCCATCTGCCCTGTGGCTATCTGTCTACCAGTTCTACATAGGTACATTAGGTATAGACTGCTGAATACATGGTCAAAAACCAACACAATGTTCAGAATTAGATCTCAATCATCCACATACATTTATTACGGGCCGTTACCGAACGAAATATCTAACCGCAATTGTGTTTCAGTGAGTTCTATTGTACTGCCTACCAATTAAACACGAAGCAAAATGTATGGTCAGTCTAGTCTACTCTTTGTGGCTTCGGCTTGATGAACGCTAACGAACTACGGGTAGGCAGTCGTGCCTACCCGCTGAGATTCAAAATGTATTGAAATCTTTTAAGTTTTATTTCCTAATATTTCAATTTCGGTGTTCTGTTCGGAATTTAATTTCGAACGTTAGTTTTTAATATAGAATACGGTTTTATAAATTAGCAACTAACAATAAGGATTGAATAATATAGTTTCAATGATACTAAATGATTTCAGGCCCTAGACTATAGTAGTACCAAGAATAATTGTAAAATAACATTTTAAATAAGCATAAATATATCAAATTCATGAACTTGAATGATATGCTGTGAGTTGTATAGGTACCTATCAACGCCTCAAAAGATTGAGTTATCCATCGGGACACGATTTTTACACAATCTTCATACATGTTGAAACATTAGCCTTAACACAATTAACTCCTAGTTCGTGCGCAACTGAAACGAGCACACACCTCACTACGTTAATTGGGACAGACCAAGACCAGATGTGCAATATCGACACGGATTTTTTCATAATTGCAGTGAAGTGTTTGACCGAATTAACCCGAATTTCTCGGTCCCTTCGGCCCCTCCATTTATTTCATTTTCCAGAACGTTTGCTGTTTTCTTGCTTACCATTTAACCCGGATCATGTAATCTTGCATTAAGCGGGTAGCAAATTAATTGCATGAGGTCGTACTTCATAGTTTTAATTAACGGAAACGTTGCATTGTGTAAAATATTAGTTTACCAATGTTGCTTAATTTACTATCAATTTATTACTTGATATTTGATCATCATGAATGTGTATGTATTTAAACATTCAGGATTAAGGTACTATAAATTGACTCATAACCTGTAGTTAAACCCTGAGACTAATTCTAAGTAAAACTCTCAGAAACGCGATGTCTGGATTTGTGCCCGGATATATCGATCGTGTTTATATTTCTTTTATTCCTCTAGGCTAGTAAAATATTCTATACAAAAATGTAAGAACACACAATCTTTCGTACAGAGCACAGAGTGGCATACACTTCAACTGCGCCTTTCATAGACCTCTCTCCTCCGGATCGCTGAGGTGCTCAGACGTGTTTTTAGTAGAATCTGTGACAGTTTAAAAAAAATCAATATTTAATAAATTTAAATATTTTATTCGGTCAAAGTTACTAGGCGCGCATAACAGCAAAAAACACTCAGTAGTGCCAGCAGTGCCACCACCCTTACAACAACTGCCAACGACGTTATTCACGCCCACCGCTGCTGCACACCCTCCTCTGGGGGTGTGGCCGACATCACCACCAATCCCAGCGCACGCGCACAGCCCGCGCCGTTGTCGTCATCCGCCCTATCACTGGAGTGAGTAAGAAGACTCACTAGTGTTACTCTTCGGCACCTCTGCGCTCCTGGTACTGGATACACTACTGTCGCGCCTCTAAAATGCCATTGAAAAGGACCCCGCCAACCACAAAGTCACCGAAACCGAAAGAAAATGTCAAATCTGACACAAACTTAAGTTCGACTGCGTTTACAGACACGGATAACGAAAGTTCTTCAAATGTCTCGAGTAGAACGCGACCTCGCAAGCGCCATCATGATGATGAGTTACATACATATATGGTGGAGACGAAGAAAACATTTGACACAATAAAAAACCAGCAGTCTTCAATACAAGGAACTATAAATAACATATTATCACAAAACAGCGATATAATTAAATCAATGGAATTTATATCCAAACAATACGAAGAAATGAAGGATAAACTTACTAAAATGGAAACTGATAGACGTGAACACTTAGCCTATATACAATCATTAGAATTAAAGGTGGAAAATTTAGAGAGATCTCAGAAACAAACTTGTATTGAAATACGAAACATCCCAATCCAGAAACCGGAATCTAAAGATGATTTGCTGAGCTTAGTGAAAAAAGTAAGCAATGTCACTAACGTCTCTATTGAAGAGCACCAAATTAGAGATGTGTTTCGTCTTAACGCCGACAGAAACGGTAACAAGTCAGTTGTCGTAGATTTCACATCGGTTGTAGTTAAAGAAAAGCTCCTATCATCGTTTAAAACATATAATCGGATAAACAAGGAAAATAAACTAAGCACATCGACCCTCAAATTTGATGGTCATGCTAAGCCGATCTTCTTATCAGAATGCCTTACACAGAAGGCTAGGAAGACGTTTTATTTAGCGCGTGATTACAGCAAGAAAAACGGGTACGAATTCTGCTGGACCGTCCATGGAAGAGTGTTCCTTCGTAAGAAAGTAGGCGATCGATCTTACCGAATCGACTCCGCTAGTGACCTGGAACGTATAAACACCCAACCTGCACTGTGACTGAGCACTGTATGTCATCATTATTATATTATTTGCATGTTCTTTTTACTTAACAGATTTAATATTCCCCACCTCATAATAATTAAGTTTAAGTTGTACTACTGTTCTCTAATTCTAATTTATCTACATTTAGTGAGCGCAATTTTGTCTACTGCACGCTGTTACTTTAGCACATATTATTATACAACAACTACACACCTTACACATTTACAAATAAATACAATATTAGATAGAAAAGATATATTTACCAATGTCTACATAGTAGTATGTTTGAAACCAAGATATATTATATATTATGGAAGAGAAACTTTCGCTTGTAAACCTAAGATGGTCACTCGAGCTTTTATATATCTACAATGGTACAGATTGATGATATAATAATATCTAACGACATTGACTCAATTCAAACCGCCAAGTCAGTAATATGTTCTCCACAAAACTTAATACACCATATATATGCTCCCCAAACATCACTGACCATACTACATACGAACATCCGCAGTATAAACTGTAACTTTGATGCCTTAATTGTTCTACTGGATAGAATTAGTATACAGTGTCACGTAATTTTACTGACAGAGTGTTGGTTGAGTAAAACTACGGTTACACCGGTAATAGATGGTTACACGTCATATTCCTCAAACTATCGCAACCAAAACGATGGGGTCTTAATATATATTAGATCTAATATAAAACACAATGTAACTTCTCCCTCTATAAATGACGCTAACTGCTTAATCCTCCAATCCGATAACGAATACGCCATAGTAGCTATTTATCGGTCCCCCTCACAAAGAAGTATAAACAGTTTCTGTGACAGTCTCGATCAGTGTCTAGCATCTTTAAATTCGTTCAAATCAGTTATCTTAATGGGTGATATTAACATAAATATCTCTCCGGACAACAAGGAAGCCAATTGTTTTAAATATCTCGATCTAATGGCATTTCATGGATTGCTACCCGCTCATCAACTACCGACTCGTAACGATAGTTGTATTGACCATGTAATGCTAAGATCAGAAAGATATGCTTCGACATGTATTCTTGATTCTTTAATAACGGATCATGCCCCAGTGGTACTCAATTTGGATATAAAAACAATGGCCTACCTCCCCCAAACTACTCTTATTAAGATCGACTATCCTTCAATCGTCTTAAAACTAAGTGTTACGGATTTCAGTTCTATATATACCGTCACTGATGCGAATGTCGCAATTACAGCCCTATCAAACACGATTACAGAAGCTATTACAGCACATTCTATAAAAGTAACGATTCCAAATCGCAAACGTACCCTAAAACCCTGGATAACTCCAGGTTTGCTAAGGTGTATTAGGCATAGAGATAAGTTACATAAACAGCAGAAAAAAGATCCAAATAATGCCATACTCCAGGTTACTTACACAAGATACCGAAATTTTTGCAGTAATTTATTACATAAGGTAAAAGTGGAATATGAGAGAAATGAATTCAACAAAAACAAAAGAAACCCAAAAGGTACTTGGAAAACCATAAATAAAATTACTAATCTAAAGCAATCATCGTCCTCACCTAGTGCCCTACTATGTCAGTCCCAGGACCCGTACGTCACAGTTGATGCCGTAAACAATTATTTTGCGAATATTGGCTCTACACTAGCTAACGCTATTATATCAAGATATAAGTCTCCAGAGGAGGCAAACACACCCTCTTTAAGCCCTAATGATTCTCACTCTATCCGAGATTCTATGGCATTATTCGACACGGATTTCGGGGAGATTGATACAATTATCTCCACGTTAAAAACTGACACAGCTACCGGAATAGACAATATCCCCAGTAAAATTTTTAAAAGTGCCAAAAATAGTCTCACACCACCACTTACATACGTATTTAACCTTTGCCTAGCAACGGGTACATTTCCAGACGTTTTGAAGATTGCTCTTGTGCATCCTGTCTATAAAAACGGTGACAGAAAAACTGTAGATAATTACAGACCGATATCGGTTTTAACAGTGCTGTCCAAAATACTGGAGAAACTACTAAACTGTAGACTTATAAAATATCTCCATAAAAATAATATTATTGCCCCAAACCAATTTGGCTTTATCAAGGGTAGGTCCACGGAGGATGCAACTCTACTGCTAACTGAAACGGTTGCACAAAACCTTGACAATTCATCAAAGGTTGTAGGTGTATTCCTGGACCTATCCAAAGCATTCGACACTATTTCAATTCCTCTCCTCTTAATTAAAATGGAATCCATTGGTATACGAGGTGTTGCATTAGACATGTTTCGCTGTTATCTTACCAACCGGACCCAGTGTGTTAAAATAGGAAGCTATACAAGTGACCAAATATCTCTAACCTTTGGCTTGCCGCAAGGCAGTGTGTTATCGCCTACACTTTTCCTGATATATGTTAATAGCCTGTGTACTAAACCGCTCTTAAACTGTACTATTGTGTCTTATGCGGATGACACGGCATTAATTGTGCATGGCGATTCTTGGGAGGAGACCCAACGACACACTGAAAACGCGCTCCGCGAGGTAATGACCTGGCTTCAAAATAACCTTCTCACTATTAACCTAAAGAAAACTAGTTATATAACGTTTTCTCATCAAATAAACACCCAACCACCACCTCACTTTTGTATTAAGGCACATACCTGTTTTCATAATAATAACTGTATCTGCCCCAAATTGCAACAAAATGATACAGTAAAATATCTCGGTCTTATCATAGACAAAAATTTAAGCTGGTCTGCACACATAAATTCATTAACAGCACGAATGAGAAAGCTCATTCCAATATTTAGGAAACTAAGACGTTCAGCTGACCTAGATACCCTGCTATGTGTTTATTACGCACTAGCCCAGAGTATACTACAGTACTGTATTATAACATGGGGTGGGGCCGGAACATCAATTTTACTTCCGCTCGAGCGAGCTCAAAGAGGTATACTGAAGGTTATTCTTGGCAAGCCAAGAAGATATAGTACTGATCTCCTCTATCGCGAGTGCCCAGTGCTCTCAGTAAGACAACTCTTCATTAAGTGCCTAATTATCCGTAGACACAAATCCACTACTTTCAAACCAATCTCAAAACGAAACAAAAGCAAAATTCACTCTATACCTCGCCATAAAACAGCACTTGCTCGGCGACAATATTATGTCCTTGGTAACGTCCTATACAATGCCGCGAACTCTCAAAACAATATTTATCCATTACCAATAGGCAATCTTAAAACAGTTCTTATGCACTGGCTTAAAAATTTAAATTACACTGCAACGGAAGATTTAGTAAACAACAAATGAATATACTACTACCTCACACAGTTAACACCCACAGACATACACACGCAGACACACACACACAGACACACACACACACACACACACACACACACACACACACACACACACACACACACACACACACGCACGCACGCACGCACGCACACACGCACACACAATTCAATCGTTAAAATTATGTAATTCCTTTCATAATAAATATGACTAGCTTAATTTAAGTTAAGTTTTCATATAATTGTTCCAAATTTAATTTTGCACCTAACTTATTAATTCGCTTTATTTTATTATCATTTAAAAATGTATTTAAAATTTAATTGATTTCCTAAATTATTGTTTCAATTTCTTTTGTAACTCTAATTAAATTCATAAGATGAAACCAATAATTTTCCAGAGTGGAAGACGCTGACGACTGTAACACAATTTATATTAGCGCAGTCGTCAACGACAACCTCTTATATCATGCAACGCAACAACTGTTTGGTTAAATTAAATTAAATTATTATTTATTAAGTGAAATAAGAGAAAATTGTAAAATTGATAAATGAATAAATAAATATTATTATTATTATTATTATTATTATATTATAGAGACATCGGATGTTCTAGCATTATTATGTGAAACTACTCGATTAGACTAAGGACTTCCTTAGGTCAAATTTTCACATATAAATAGTTAAAATTACGTTGTTTATCGTAATTTATTGTCGTGTTTAGTATGAGGAATAATATAGGAAAACATCATAGCGTATTATCTAAATAATGTCGTATCCATTTAATTTCATAACTACGGCCAAAGCAGTATTATTTTATTTGACCACTATTGAGGTATCTAAATCATATTTATTGGCCACATACGTATTTTGTATCTCGACTTTCTCAGCTAACGTTCTTGGCTACGGACCAAAGAGCTAAATTATAACTTAGTTGTGTAATTTATAATACTAAAGTAAAGCGCAGCGTGAAGAACTATTATATTTTTCCCTTAGTAACATAGAATTAAGTATTAAGGTTATAAAAGAATAATAAGTACTTCTTGGTAATAAGATTGATATGCATTATTTATCGTGCTACTAACTTTAATTTAATATTTATAGAAACATGAAGTTTAAAGATAAATGTATTTTTCTACAACTTTTGTCATAATATTCTGTAGCTTTCTATTACGAGAGTAACGTCACTTATGCCAGTTGGTGATCCAAGTTCGTATAATTGGTGCTGATACCACACGAACATTATTTTATTGAAGTAACACATAAGAACGACTTAAGGCTTCTAAAGAACACATGAATTTTTACTTAATTTAGAGAAAACACCGCGACATGTCTTGTTTATGTTAAATACCCAATGGTGGTTTACCGAAGCACACAGTTTTTAAACTAGACGAATAGATTGATCTATGACAAAAATGTTCACTCTCGCTTAAGAGCGTGATCACGTGCACCAGCAAGGCGTCATCAAAGAGATTGCTCATATTTGTTATCCTGGAATCGGTTTAAGCCTGTAAACACCACACTCGCATCAAGCCAATCGGCCGTAGCGACGGCTAACATGTGTTCGACGTGGACAAGCCGACATAGGCGATGTATTCGACGTAAGCATGCCGACATGGGTGTACGATTACCTACTATCAATGCCGTACTTTTAGGATTAAATTACACGAAAGACCGCCTATTCGCCATCAGTCGGCAACGAATTGCATCGTCCCAAACCGATTCGGTGAAAACGATATCATTGCTCATCCTTAACTTTAAATGTGTTTAACACTTAGATTTTGTCAGTTATGTTAAACAATGTAATAGCAGGCGAGTCTATTACCATACTTAAGGCCCAATTTCAGCGCATTGAGGTATTTTTTACCTATAATTATCTCTAGTTGCCATAAACGGCACCCACGGAATGAAAAGGAGGAGACAATTCTTTCGAAGCGACCGCACAAGAGATTAAATTTCCATACAATATTTACGATGTCTTGTATACACAAACATTCTTAAACTGATATTAAATTTCAACAACACAATGCTCGTTGCAACTGCCAAGAAATATTTCACAATACGATTCGGGAGAAACGAAAAATACTTCACAAATGTACACTATCTTGCGGCAACTAAATTGTTAAATTGCGACGTTCTTAAACGGTGTTTAGGTAAGTTATTTATTCGTATGTTAAATGTTTTATTTACAAATAGGCACACTATTAAAAATAATGCTTTGAAAAATTAAAACTTTTACAGTCTCATTGATTTTCTCTTAAACTTTCTTCAGAAGGTTGGAAGATTAGGTCGTTCGCAATACGTACTGCACTGCTTATTTATGTATTTGAACAATCTCTATCTGTGTGATTTACACTTGAAAAGCAGTCTACTTACCTACTCTTATTTACTGATACTTCCCTAAAAAATACACGTATATTAGAAAGCCTCAAAGGATAGGTATTCAATATAGCAATAAAACCATCCAATGTTTCAAATCAAATAAACGTCAAGATTACATCTTTAGAATGCAGAACGTCGAATTGAATAAGCATACATTCCGAGAAGGACCCATCATATTACTGAGAATCTTCCATTATCAATATGAAAATAAGAATCTGAATACCAGATGCTATTGAGAAGTGGCATGTGATTTTATTGGTTTAAATTTGCTCAATGCTGGCTGAGAAAATTTTAAAAAAGTTAGGGATCTGAATTTTCTTTATAATTGAATGGATGAACTCGACAAACGCGTCATAGAAGCAGCTAAAATGCGGATAAACATACTACTTCTTTTTTGTACTTACAAATTGTTGTTTGTATTCTTGCCAACAAGGAGAGGTTTCTAGAGCTGTTAAAAAGCACTTTGCTAAAAAAAGTTACATATATTAATTTTCGGTAAGCATCTTCGCTATTGAAAATGAGAACAATGCCAGTTTGGTGACAGGAGCACATTCAATTGTGACTCACGTCGCTGCGTTGAGCAACCGCTTTAAAAAATAGTTATTTTAATGCATATTCTTGTAATGTTTAAAATGCGTATTTACAGCATTTATTAAAAGAAGTCTGTGTTTAGATTATCTACACTTAGCTTATTATATTATATTAGCTTATAGTTGTCTATTAGATATATATTTAGATATGTAATTTAGGTCTAAGTTAAGCTCTAGCACTAGCGTCTAAGCATGAGGCAAGTTTATGTGTCACACTGCACTAGTACTTTTTAAGCCTATTTGTTCCTAATATAATATAGAACTAGCTGCCTGCAGCGCGGTTTTACTCGCGTCTTTAGTTAGCGCTTTGGTCCTGTCGCCGATAGCGTGTTGCACAGCCTATATCCTACTCTAAGAACTGGGCTATCATACGCAAAAAGAATTATTCAAATCCAATAAGTAGTATATGAGATCAGCGCGTTCAAACAAACAAACTCTTCCGCTTTATTTATATTATTATAATAGTATAGATAGATAGATAGCATAGAATATTCTTTATTGCACACCACATAATAAATATACAAAACAAATAACAGGAAAGCACAACATTAGGTAGATATAATAAGGAGTATATTTATTTACCTGTATGGCTTTGTAAATAATAGATTGAAGATTGTCTCGTATTTCTGACAGTTTCGTACACAAAGCGATCCTGTATGTCGGACAGTTTGATTTACACATTATTTAGAAGTAATTCGTATGTTATCTACTTTGTAAACAGTCTGACGTATATCACTTACACTTTTTAAAAAGGCTGACTTAATTCCAGACAGAGGCATTCTTTAACAATCTTTGGACGATACCTACAGAGATAAATCTTGGTAGGTGCATTTAGTTGTGTAGTTGTTTTGTTATTATTAATAATTACAGCAGTAGGCATGCTTTTGAGTAATATAGATATTATAAGGTATTGCACAACAATCTTTTCTTTTTTTGTTTTCTCTTTCTCCCCATTTCTCGTATTTTTATTAACCTGAAGCCGGGTACTCATTAGCAAACCGTTACTGTAACGAGCGTGATATAGTAACGAGGTTCTAGTGCGTACGCGTGTTAGGCCGGGTACTGGTTCGCCCGAACGCTTTTGCCCGAACGCTTTCGCGAGCGTACTCACTTTGCGAGCTGTAACTGTAACCAAAGAGATACAGTAACGAGGTTGTAGTGTTTACGCCACTGACGATCCGGATCTACTTGCAGTGTTGCTGTAGACTAGTGTGGACAAGTCTGTGGACATTGCAAAACATATCCATGGCGTTGTCGAGCGTAAAGGGAGAAAGGACTGACGTACAAAGAAGAGGGCAAACGAAGCAGTTGGGTCCCCAACTCACTGAAACAAATGGAATAATCTAGAAACTTTATATTTTACAGTAACCGATTTCCTGTTAAAATGGTCCTTCTTTACTAAATACAAAATCTGGACAAATCTCTGCAGTTTGCGTTTTTTATACTTAACACATAGGTGTATAGATATTCATATTCGAGTTCGCGTTTTAATATTCATCCCCTCAACATTTTTAAGTGTAAAATTGTAGACGAAGGCATTTAAAGTTTATCTAGTACAGTTCTAGAACATTCAAGATCACAATGCTTAAAATGAGTCATTAATTTACCAACCGTGTCGTTTACCAAACGTGTCGGCGGACTTAGTGGAATAATCCTCACTAATCCATCATCATGACCAAATGCCTTCACTGATGCGGAACCGTCGTCAACAAATTCCTTGTAAGTCATATATTATACTTCGCAAATATTTATCTCTTATCAGTATCCGTTTCGCTAATATTAGAGAGATAATTATTATCTTGAGGATTTGTCGGCTTAAATCGTGTTTGTACATGACTAAACCTTTGCAGTGTAAGCAATTGAAACTAGATTGTTACCGACTATTATCAGCTAAACATTTGTGATCTCTGGCAAAATATGAAACCATCGCATCTCTTCACATAGGTTGCCTTATATGGGCATCGGGCAACAGCTTCATTTGCGTACCAAATGTCTACTGCGGTATTAAAGCTGCTTTTTCTATTAGCCTAACAAAGTGATTCCACTCTGCCTGATGGTAAGCAGTCAGTGGAATCCAGAAGTGGTGGCTACAATACCAAAAGCCATTGTGTTAAACTGCTGGTATGGTGGCCTCCACTATGGCTGCTGGGAATGGGGTTAGGGGAAAGGAATAAGGGAGGTGAGGAAAGAAGAAAGGGGGAATTGGGCCCCCGGCGCTCTCACCCACCGAACAAAACGCAGTAGTACGGATACTACTACTCTTACGTCGATCTTTTATGAGAGGGTAGTACTTCCCCGTACGATCCGGCCCATTCGAGGTGAAACCAGCGTGGATCTACTCCTGTGGCTACCTGTCAAGTGTGATGTCTATGGCAAACACTGACTTTTACGAGGCTTATGGCTAGCAATAGACGTATTCAGGCTTACGATGATCACACACCGGTACACTATGACTTTTTATCTATACTATTTGTATAAAGCGGAAGAGTTTGTTTATTTGTTTGAACAAACTAATCTCTGAAACTACCAGTCGAATTTTAAAAATTCTTTCTGTGTAAGATAGCCCAGTTCTTGAGGAAGGTTGTAGGCTATGTAATATCACACTACTTGCGACGGGAGCAGAGCAGTAACTAAAGACTTGATTAAACCGCGCTGCTAGAAGCTAGTAGCTCATTAAAACACTGAAGAACTTTTGCAATAACAATCTTCTTACGAAATTAAAGTCTCTCGACTCTGCAACAAATTTAATCAGTAATAAGATAATAGAACAAAAGTATCCACTTTACCACTATTTGTTTAGATAACTATATTGTTGGTATACAACATTAACGAAATGAGGTCAGAGGTCAGATCAAGGCAGACCTTGTTGCTAAATTACGTAAAGCGGCCTAAAATGCGTGCTACGAGTAAACTGTTTACTCGTTTTAAGATGATTCACACGCTGTTCCGCATCACAAAGCGTGGTGTTCTTGCGTTGTTTGTAAGTATCTCTATTTGAATACAAATCACGCGTGGTGCAACACACTGAAAACGCATTCACGCGCAGTGTAGATAGTCCTTCGCCACGCACACCGCAGCGTGATGCGGGGTAGTGTGTGAATCGTCTAACGTGTTTTAAATATTATAGTGTCTCTTGTTATTTTTGGTTATCTGTGAATATAGAAAAAAAAAGAAAATAAATAAGACATGTATTAACCCCGTCCGTATCGATATGCGATGTACATTTCCTACTTAGGTCATAATAATCAATTCGTCATTGAGAGATATTGGTGAATGCAATATAGTTAATAATAATATACCTACTGTTTACTGCTATATCTTATACGCTCATATTATTGATAAGATGCTCTATTTTAAGCTGAGAATATAAAACAAAGATAAACGTGGACATTGACATAAATTATTATTACACCAAGATTATAATATTAAAATCAGAAAAAGTGAAATAAAATGTTAATGCGTTTTGGCTATAAACTTCATCATCAACACAAGATAGGTATTCCTCGTGATCTTTTCTACTAATTTACGCCATTATAAACTGAGTCTTACCTTTTGCATTTCACTCTATCTCAGCTACGCTCTTCAAATTCATCAGTCATTTTGTTGTTTTTTATATTTATTATCCCTGTATTTTTTTTTATAGTAGCCTACCAAAGTGACTCCCACCCTGCCTGATGGTAAGCAGTCAGTGGAATCCAGAAGTGGTGGCCACTATTCAAAAAGCCGATTAAGACGATCTTAAACTGCTGGTATGGTGGCCTCCACTATGGCGGCTGGGAATGGGGTAGGGGAAGGGAATGAGGGAGGTGAGGAAAGAGAACCCTCACCGAAGGAAACGCAGTAGTACCGATACTACTACTCTTACGTCGTTCTTCTATGAGAGGGTAGTACTGCCCCGGTCGATCCGGCCCATTCATGCTGAAACCAGCGTGGATCTACTACTATTTATTGTATGTATTTCTTTAAAATAACATGATGACACTAATTCGACGCCCCACTTGATTATTTCTACTATTGGTATTGTAGTATTAACTTCTCAGTCGTATTTTTATCTATAATATTTATTACTTACTAGCTTTCTGTGGCGCAGTTTCACCCGCGTCTCCTCGAGAACTGGGTTATCATACGCAAAAAGAACTTTTCAAATCCGACTGTTAGTTCCAGAGATTAGCGCGTTCAAACAAACAAACAAGCTCTTCCACTTTATATAATAGTATAATAATAATAATAATAATAGCCCTAACCACCGGTAGCTTGGTCCCTGTACCCGATATCGGTGGGTCTCCATATTTTTATATTTTTAAATGTATATGTCTATTATTTTTTATATATATTTAACAATGTAATTTTATGTGTACATAATTAAATAAAGAGAATAATAATAATAATAATAATAATAATTTATTTATTTTCTCACCACAACACATATTTTACATAATAATCATTACATATTAACTTATATAATCAATCTGTGCATAGAAATATAAGTATACATATTGTGGGAGACTGGTGCCTAAACTAAGCTCGAGGCTTGTATTTCAGGACACCAGTATATATAGATTGAAATATTCGCCCAAACCCAGTGTGTCGTATGTTAGTTTATCTCAATTGTAACATCTCCAAATAGCTGCACAAAGATAGTAACTACGTGAAATATATCCAGAAGCGTATTTTACATAGGCACTTGGGTACGGCAACCATTAATAATGCTAACGGCCTTTGCACCGATTTCAACAGCCGGATGGATCTGTCAGAGTTCGGGTACCCGATTACATGGTGAATGCATCACCCCATATCATCCCATAAAGATTACACTATGCTTCATCCAAACTCAATGACACGGGGGATAAAATCTGAATCCATTTGCGAGCGAAATGTACGGATATGTTTCGACTGTGGCTGTGCTATATTCGTTCTTATGATTATAGAAGTAAGGTGCTTAGTAACTTTCTCTCGTGTTTTATTGCTTTTAAATTTATATCTTTAGTCAAAAGACAATAAAATAAAGTTATACTGTAACGATTCTCTTTATTTTGTTCCATTGAAGTACATATAGGTATTTGTCCAAAATGTTCTTTATTATATCTTTTGAAATATCTAATTTTTAGAAGACATTTTTTACAAGATCAGAAAGTATGATTAAAATAGATGTGATAACAAATATGTCCACTGCCGTGTAGTGTACAGCTTTCCATCGTCATTCATCACCAAAGACCCTAATTCGAATCCCTCTCCGAAATTGTAATTTAACAAGAAACCTTGAGTTCATTATTTATGGGAATAACTTGTACAGTAAGACGCACCTGCTTCTTTATTTAATGACTGGCGGTTCAATTGAAACTTATTACGTACCTACATCTACATACGGGTACACTATACTCTGTAGTCTATTACGCAAAACATACATGAACACACCCAAATATTCATAGATATTTCTACAAGAACATCTGTTTGTTAATGCAACTGCGGCATTCCAACGACGGGTGTCGAGTCGACATGAATAAATATTTGACGTTGACCGAAGTACTGAGCTAAGCTACGTTTCAAACTTATATATTTTAAACTACTACAAGTCTCGACTATTTTGAGAAATACGTCCTTTGCTGTCTCATTGCGGATTGGTATTCATAAAAGTAAGGTGTTGTCCGTATTTGTAATATACCTAAATAAAAAAGAAACGAAAATAAAATTGATTTCTTTTGACGATTCTATGGCAAATAATATACCATTAAAAAGGAACGCTCTCGCAAGCCAAAATTGTTAGTAGTGTTTTTGATATATGATTGGCACTATTAGTGAGATCACCGAAAGCAATGATACAGTATAAAAATACCGAAAATATATAGATAACTGGCTGAGTTATTTACAGAGGGTATCCTACACCCAGCAGTGGATGCTAGGACTGTGGATGATAATGTATAACACCGATGCCGGACTGCATAATGTACTTATCTATAATCGTACCACCGTACGATTATAGATACTTTATGCGGTCTCATAATATAGTGAGGCCCTGTGGCCGCCTCACAGCAATAGTTAAAGTATCAACAAACAACCGCATATCGCTACGGTGCATACCCGATGCTTGTAATAAGGCAGTAAGGCCAGTAGGGTACAGCAATACGCGATTGTCTGTTTATACCTTTATATACAACTCGCGATTGGCCATTATTATTAAGTTATAATGCGATATAATGACAGAAATCACAGTGTCTCTTCATGCGTATACCTACTTAGATAGCAAATAAGCACTAATTCATCTTAGACTAGAGAATGTTTATTATATATTGCCAAAACAATGCAAATAAAAACACAACAAACCATTGCCATGAAGGCGAATAGAGTAAAGGAATAAAAGAATAAGAACCTAAGAGACTGCATAGGAGACTCAAGATCTACTACCATAAAACGCTCGTTCCTAGAGAAAAGGACCCTGATGTATATGTGAGGGTATAAACTACCTTTCAATAATGAATTGACCGTTGTCGTTGTTACTTCGGTGGGTTGACAATGACAATGATCTAATAATTAAATTAATCAGAAGTTAGTACAACCCTAATTCAACAGAAACGTCAATTAGACCAATTCGTTTTAAAGGTTAACGCCGTAAGGAATAGAACTTAATTTCGTAGATTAACGACGTCTATCCATTCTCAACAAAATGCATGTGAACTTTCATTGGCGTGTTGGCATTGGCAATTGCAATGCATACCATGCACATGCAAATACAGCTACAAATGTAGTTATAACTTTATTGTCAAACGGGTTTACTCGTGTTAGAAATAAATATAAGGTGCCATACCTCTTTACCCGACGTTTCGATCGAATTACACCGACCGTGGTCACGAGCTGACTGACCCGTTCAACAATAAAGTTATTTGTACAAATAGTGTAAGTTTAAAATATTTAATTACAAATGTAGTTTTCGCCGTTGTTTATCTACCGCTACTCAGCACACAGAGACCTTTTCTGTTGTAGCAAGTGCAAGTAAAGGTTTCTATAGCATCCTTACCACGGAAAAATCGATTTTAAGGTAAGCTCACGAGTTTTGTTTTTACGGTGGGTATATGTTACCAAGAACTCGCTAGTAACTGAAAAAAATATATTAAAAAAATAGCTAAATTTGTTTCTTCATACATAAGTTTATTTTTGTAGTCATCGATCGATACGCATCGCAAGCAGAAAATGTAATTTTAAACTTATGAGGAAAATGTTATACACGATAGGCTCAATTATATTGTTATTGAAAGATTATACTGAACAATAGCTACAGTTTTATTGATTAAAATTTAATAGGTTTAGTATATATTATGTGTTAACAATAAAACGTTAATAATGAAACAACTTCCTTATTGTTATGTATTTTAATTTATTTTGGGTTTTGTGCATGTGGATAAGCTAACCTCATCACATATTTTTATTCCATACTCTTTATTCTTATTCCATAGTTTAACTCTGACACTTCGTGGAAAACATCGTATTGCTGTCATATCCAACTGTGCAGATAAACATAGGGATGAACCGGATGAATGAGCTTTATCACGTACGAGCTTTATTTTTTTATGTAGGTAGGTTTATTATATATTTTCAACGCTACACAAGCATATGATCTATGTCGTGGACTTTAAATTACAGACGTACATATATACTACTATTATGTAAAGCGAAAGAGTTTGTTAGAACAAGCTAATCTCTACTACCAGTCGGATTTTTTGCAGGCTATGAACATCACGGTACTGGCAACAGGAGCAGAGCAGGAAAAAAAGACATGGGTGCAACCGCGCTCCGAAAAACTAGTAACTAATATAAAGTACATTTGTCACCTATTATACAAAGAGAGAATAGCGGTGGTACTGGAGATTAGTGTATTGTGTGAGTCTTGAATAAACTCATCATCTCGTAACTGGCATTTTACATCGAACCCTATCCTGACAAGTAACATTATGTTATGTTTTAGCCAAGAGACGCCCAATATCGTCAAAATATTGAAGGATTTTACCATAAGTACCGTGCTTAACAGTGGCGGAAGTCTTATCACAGCATGCGATTGTCTGCGTTTTGCTTTGTATGATATCCCATTTCGTGTGATAGGGACTGCAATTGACTACTACATCTGTACGTATATTACAAATTATTCATTTATCTAATTTGACCAAACTGTAGGTATACCATTGATGCCGTAACAAGTCAATTAATTCAATGCGTCATTCTTTTCGAATATATTTAAACAAAAACGTTACAATAATATTATGTAACATACATATACCTATGTAAACTATACATATTTGTTAAACCTGTGTCATTCAGTCTAAGTAGCTGTAATATATGCACATAAAATTGTGTCCGGAGCACAATGACTTCGTTTAAAAATGGAAAATAAAATCCTTTTGATAGTTTATAGTAGTATTTTATATTCATAATGTTGGTAATATAAATCAGAACAATTTATTATGTTTCATTGATTTTGGTTTGGTATGGTATGGTATTGTTATTGGTAAATTGGTCTATGTAAGTACTCTAAACTACTCACTACTTTAAGCACCTACCTGGATTCATCTCTGCTTCACCCAAAGGTTGGCTGGTAGAGAATGCCTCTGTCATTAAGTTCGTCTTCGTGCAGTGTTTTGTGCATAAAGAAATAGCTGCTGTAGGTACTATTTTTTAATTAAATTTAAGCCTTTGTCAGCTAGAGTTCTAGCTGAATAACCGATTGTAACTATTTAGAAGTTCTATTGACATATGGCAGTATGGCACGAGTTTAGACATGCCTCCCAACAATAAGAGATTTTAGCTTCACAACAGCATCAACGCTGTTAAAGAAATTCGAATTCAATAATTAAATAAAAGCAACAACTACATATTTTAAGGGCATGAAATAGAACTACACTTCACAGTACATAGATTTGATTCTGTTTTTATATATCTGTAAATTAGCTACAATGCTAAAACTGTGAACACCTAATTTCAACACAAACTTATCCGAGCAACATGTGCAATTTTCGTTTGGACTCTGCCTGATTAATTAACTCTGTAAATGGGTACGTAGGATGAATTCGGGGTCGTGTCATAGCATACATAATATACGTAAAGGAGTCTGTTCCAACAACTTCTCGACTATGAATTGTTATTTTGCAGTTTAGAATGGTCTAGAGTGTTTAAAAAGCTGGAAGTGCATTGCAAATATATGCTTGGCGAAGTCTTTATTGTTTTGAAAAAAATCTTTATGCAGAAAAGCATCTTGAAAGTGCTGTTCTTATTTGATGCGCATCTAACACCTACCAAGTTATATAGTAATTATCTAGCTGCTGTGTAACTTATATGTTTTCTTATTTTAAATTTACAATAAAAGTAAATAATGTAAACAAGACGTTTTATTGTGGTGTCTACGATTGAGGCCAGATTCACCCTTTAGGAACAAAAACTGTATTATAATTTATTAGATATAATTTGTTTAGTGTTTTATTAGTATGATTAAAGATATCTTAGCTCATTAGCATCGCTTTGACCACAGCGTTGCAGCGGTGCGAAAGGTCCCATTCAAACAGCACAATTGGGTGAATCAAGTCGCGGACCAAACTGCTCGCGGTGTGAAACACCTGAAGACCCCAACACAGTAGTATCACGTGCTCTCACTTTACGACATAGACATTCAGGAATTAACGCGATCATGCATTAGGTATTTACTTACCTTATTTTGCTTGACGTTTCTACCAGGTTACACCGGCCGTGATCACAAGCAGACTAAGGTCAGGCAAAATAAGGTAAGTATTTAGTTAAGGTATATAGACATTCAGTTCAATATTGTGTATATTTTTGTGTATATAATCTAATAATACAGTTCACCGAATTTGTTTTCTCACTAGTTAATAAGATAACCTCTATCAGTATGTATTACAAAGTTTATTAACACGTCCGTGTTATTTAATATGACAGCATATGTTGTGCGGTTTCATATTAAATACAATCTCGTTTATTTACTGAGAAAATCATGCAGTTATGAAATTAATCCTCAGCTTTCTATACTTCGATACTATCGGTATTATAATACGATGTGTAGTTTTAAACTTTCAAAGAAGGGACAACTTAAAATAAACGTATTGTTACGACGATTACTTATTCTAGAACGTTCGCAAGTACCTACCTACTCGTGTACGACGAATACCTACGCTCTAGAACACTCGCAAGTACCTACCTACACTTATACGACAAATACCTACGCTAGAACGTTTGCATGTACCTACCTACACGTATAACAATAGACCATCGGCGGTAGGCATACCTACGCGTCGCAGCTAAGTACCTACACTCATTGTTCTGTTTTCGAGAATTGCCGGCATCTTTGTGGTAATAACGGGAAGGTTCTAGAAATCTATTGAGTGACTATAAAAAGGGTTCGAACGTCGGCACTTCGTTCAGTTGTGAATACAGCGATCTCGAGCGAACATCTAAGCGATACGGAAGTTTAAGAAGAGCGATATACGAAGCGTTATAGTGCAGTATAAGTCTTTATTGCTTTATTTTGTTACTGTTAGTGTATTGTGCGAGTCTCTAATAAACTCATCATCGCGTAACTGGCATTTTGCATCGAACCCCATCCTGACACGTAACAATTGGTGACAGAAGTGAGAATGCCAGTCACACCACGCGACGAGGGAGTACGCACTCGAAGACAGGCGGCAGTAGACGAAACTCGTGAACCATCGATTATGGCCGATACTGAAGAGTCTAGTGCGGCAGTATTTAGTGATCCGGGCACTTCTGCGGCGTCGACGAGTATGGGCTCTGGCTTCGACATGTCGTCCCTTTTAGCCGCTATACAGGAGGGCCAACGCCAAGCTGAAGAACGGCAACGTCAAGCCATGGAGGCGTTGAAGAAAGGCCAACGCCAAGCTGAAGAGCGCCAACGCCAGGCTATCCGAGAGGACCTTCAAGAAATGATGGACTCTAAGTGGGAAGGGTTCAGCACCGTCATCAGTTCTCTTCAAGAAGACGTTGAAGTGGTGAAAAAACGTACCAGCAAACATGATGAAATTCTCGAAGATGTCCAGACCACCATGAACCATCATGACAAGATGATTAAAGAGCTGCAGAAGACCAAGGTCCTATATTCAAGCACTACGCCTATGGCCGCGGCAGTCACTTTCGGAGGTCCCAAGTTTAAACTTCCCTCCTTTGACGGCTCGTCTTCCTGGACGGCCTTTCGACACCAGTTCGAAGTAGTTGCCAAAGGAAATGGATGGGAAGATGATCACGCACTGACGGCGCTTACTTTGGCACTTAGAGGGGATGCACTGCTGATCCTAGAGAACTTACCTGCTGACCGACGAAACTTAGACGCACTCCTGAAGGCATTGGAAGCTCGATTTGGCGATAAGCACCTGGAACATGTTTATCGAGCTCAGCTGAAGGATCGAACTCAGAAGTCGAGTGAGGGACTTCAACAATGGGCTGCTGAAATTGAACGCCTGGTACGACGAGCGTATGCCTCCAGTACATCATCTGTGGACCACACAGTGGTACAAGCATTTGTGGATGGTATAAGAGACCTTGAGGTCAGAGCAACTGTACGGTTGGCACACCATACAACTTTAGAAGCGGCCTTAGCACATGCCCTTGAGGTGGAAGCTGTGCGAAACGACTACAAGTCGCATAAAGTACGGGAAGTTGTTGCAGCTGTTAGACCAAGGGGTGAGCCTGTATGCTACGGATGCGGCAAGCGAGGACATATCCGAGTTAACTGTCCGGCCCAGAGAGGAAGTAGAACGGTGTCAACCAATACTCAGGTTGACGCTAGTCAAGATCCGTTAAACTAATCGGAGCCAGGGCCGCGGGGCGGGCACTGGCTGGGTTACGTCAAGCCCCCACAGTGCAAGTATCACAGGCATGTGACGGTAATAGCCTGGTAACAGCTGGAGAAATAAATGGTAAACCTGTTCGCTTTACAATAGATACGGGCGCATCAAAGACCATCGTACGACCAGAACTTCTGCGGCGAACAATTCAGTGGGAAGACGCACGACCATCTTGCAAACTGCAAACAGCGACTGGCCAGCCAGTGACCGTCCTCGGAGTTACGGATGTGAGAATGAAACTAGGAGAGAAGACTTATCATCAATCTGTTTTGGTGGCGAGCATAACGGATGACTGCATTATCGGCTTAGACTTCCTACGAATGCAGCAGTGCGTTGTCGATATTGCTAAAGGTGTTCTAAGCTTCCCAGACCAAGAGGTCTTTCTAGAAGGCTGTTCTTCAATAGCGGTCTACAGTGCCAAAACGGTAACCTTGGCACCGAGGTCAGAAACGTTAGTCGACGTAAGGTTCCCTGAAGGTGTAACTGCTGATCGTTGCGTCATAGTGGAAGATCCTGGGCGCCATACCAGTCGAATTACAGCCAGAACTTTGGTAATGACTAGAAATGGGGCAAAAGTTAAAATTGCCAACCTTAGCAATTCGGCGATGTTGTTACGGAAGAACGTGATCGTGGGACGATGTGAGGCTGTGAGCAGTCTGAGGAAGATCCAAGAGAACGTCCAGACTGCCTCTTCGGCAAACCATATGGGCCCGTTATTAGAGACCACGAAGAAAAGTTTGTCACCCAACGAATATCGGGAAGCAGAGAAGCTGCTGCTGGACTACAAGGACATTTTCACCAAAGAAGAAAACGACCTTGGAAGAACGGGGTTAGTGAAACATCCGATCGACACAGGTGCTACACAGCCTATCAAACAAAGACCTAGACGAGTGCCACTAGCAAAAGAACAAGAAGTAGCTGAGCTGATTGGGAATATGGCACGAACCAAGATCATAGAGCCATCATCCAGCCCATGGTCTTCACCGGTGGTACTCGTGAAGAAGAAAGATGGTAGTACCAGGTTTTGTGTAGACTACAGGATGCTGAATAACGTGACCAAGAAAGACAGCTATCCTTTGCCCCGTATTGACGACACTTTGGACATGCTTGGAGGCATGAAGTGGTTCTCTACGGTAGTTCTGAAAAGTGGCTACTGGCAAGTGGAACTCCGACCAGAAGATAAGGAGAAGACTGCATTTACCACCGGTACTGGAAAAGGCCTGTGGCAGTTCCGGGTGATGCCATTTGGATTGTGTAATGCACCAGCTACGTTTGAAAGGCTTATGGAACGCGTACTAGTAGGTCTTTTGGGAGATGCCTGTCTGGTGTACTTGGATGACGTCATAGTTATGGGACGCAGTTTCACGGAACATCGCAAGAATCTTGAGAAAGTTTTTAAGAGGTTTCGTGAATCAAACTTGAAACTTAATCCGAAGAAGTGCGCCTTTTTCAAAAAAGAAGTTTCGTTCTTAGGCCACATTATTTCGGATAGAGGTGTTCAAACGGACCCAGACAAAATAAAAGCGGTGCAAGAGTGGCCTGTACCAAAAACTAAAACCGGAGTTAGAGCCTTTCTGGGACTTAGTGCTTACTACCGGCGTTTTGTGAAGAACTTCTCTGAAATAGCCAAGCCATTACACCACCTTACAGAAGAAAAGAGGAACTTCGTTTGGGACTCGAATTGTCAACGTGCGTTTACACGACTCAAAGAATTGCTGTGCTCAGCTCCAGTCCTGTGCTACCCTAATAGAGAAGGCAGATTTATTGTGGACACAGACGCCAGTAATACTGGAATCGGAGGTGTGTTATCCCAGGAGCAAAATGGACAGCAAGTGGTCATCGCCTACTTCAGCAAGTCTCTATCGAAGCCTGAGAGAAACTACTGTGTGACTAGACGTGAATTACTAGCAGTTGTGAAGACCTTACAACATTTCAATAAATACTTGCTGGGAAGAGAGTTCACACTACGAACGGATCATGCGGCACTGAAGTGGCTACTCCAGTTTAAGAATCCTGAAGGCCAAGTCGCGAGATGGATCGAACAACTACAGGAGTACAACTTTGTAATAGAACACCGCAGTGGAAGGATTCACTCCAACGCTGATGCCTTATCGCGACGTCCATGCTCCCAGGATTGTAAACACTGTTTGAAGCATGAGTCCAAGGAGGTAGTGAAAATTGTCAAGACTCAGGGGACCGATGAATCCTAGGACAAACACGAAGTCAGTAAGGCACAGAAAGAGGACAGAGATCTTAAACTAATAATGGATTGGAAAGCTCAGGGTCGGAAACCATTATGGCAGGACGTATCAGCCGCAAGCCCAATTACGAAGGCCTACTGGGCTCAGTGGGACAGTCTGAGTTTGGAACAAGGCGTGCTATATAGAAAGTGGGAATCACCTGACGGGAAGGACCAAGTTCTACAGATGGTGATCCCGAGAAACAAAGTTGCACCTGTTCTGCGCTTAGTGCATGATGGTGCATCAGGTGGTCATCTTGGTGTGAAGAAGACTTTGGTGAAGGTGAGAGAACGGTTCTACTGGGTACGCTGTCGGGAAGACATCGAGGAGTGGTGCAGAAAGTGCTCTACGTGTGCTTCGGTAAAAGGACCTCGTACTAGATCAAGAGGCAAGCTACAGCTGTACAGTGTCGGAGCCCCATGGGAGAGAATTGCCATTGATGTAGCTGGACCATTTCCCGTGACAGAAGACGGCAATCGCTATATAGTAGTAGTTCAAGATTACTTCACCAAATGGCCCGAAGTTTTTGCGACACCAAACCAAGAGGCTCAGACCGTGGCCAAAAAGTTGATCCAGGAAGTAGTGTGTCGATTTGGTGTGCCGTTGGAACTGCATAGTGACCAGGGAAGAAATTTCGAGTCAGCCCTGTTTCAAGAGATGTGTAATCTACTTGGCATACATAAAACACGGACAACACCAGCACACCCGCAGTCTGACGGCATGGTAGAACGGTTCAACCAGACTTTGGAAAACCATCTGGCCAAGGTTGTCGAAGACCATCAACGAGACTGGGACCGTTACATTCCACTCTTCCTGCTATCATATCGGTCCGCGGTTCATGACACTACGGGATTTACGCCGGCCAAAGTCAACTTCGGAAGAGAGATACGCCTACCAGTAGACTTGATTACCGGAACACCTCCTGATACGCCAAAGCCGACAGTAGAATACGTCGCAAACTTGCAGGCACAGCTGGATAAGACACATGATCTAGTGCGAGATAACAACCTCAAGGCTAGTGAGAAGATGAAAACTCGCTATGACAGGAAAGCAAGTAATCATGGCTTCGAGGAAGGTACGCTCGTGTGGTTACATAATCCTCTCAGGAAAATCGGCAAGTCACCGAAGCTACAGGCCCGCTGGGAGGGTCCCTATAAAGTGATCACAAGGATCAATGACGTGACCTATCGCATAAGACAGGGCGATAGAAAGAAGCCGAAGATCGTCCACATCGATCGACTAGCACCCTATCACGGTTCTAACGCTGCTCGGGACGAGCATGATTAAGAGGGGGGCAATGTTACGACGATTACTTATTCTAGAACGTTCGCAAGTACCTACCTACTCGTGTACGACGAATACCTACGCTCTAGAACACTCGCAAGTACCTACCTACACTTATACGACAAATACCTACGCTAGAACGTTTGCATGTACCTACCTACACGTATAACAATAGACCATCGGCGGTAGGCATACCTACGCGTCGCAGCTAAGTACCTACACTCATTGTTCTGTTTTCGAGAATTGCCATTCTAGAAATCTATTGAGTGACTATAAAAAGGGTTCGAACGTCGGCACTTCGTTCAGTTGTGAATACAGCGATCTCGAGCGAACATCTAAGCGATACGGAAGTTTAAGAAGAGCGATATACGAAGCGTTATAGTGCAGTATAAGTCTTTATTGCTTTATTTTGTTACTGTTAGTGTATTGTGCGAGTCTCTAATAAACTCATCATCGCGTAACTGGCATTTTGCATCGAACCCCATCCTGACACGTAACAGTATAATGAGAAGTAGGTACACAAACCAGTTACATAGTTAAGATGTTTTATTAAAATACAAGACCCGTGATAGGTTAAGCAGGCATTAGTACATGACTGGTCGTGCAAGAAGGTGTTTGTGGGTTTGACTTCTACGGGGTACAAATATTTGTGTGATTCGTAGATATTTGTTACGAATCCGTTTGCACTTTGTGCCCGTTAACAATGTCTGTAAAGTTCTCCGCCTATAATACAGAGTTTCCCGAGCGCAATAATTGCCGTCAAAAAGAAAAGTAAACTGTAGTCGTCTCTTAATATCCTTACAGTAAAAGATGGAGTGATTTCATTCTATATCGAAGTCTACATGCCCTGTATTAAATACTACTTATTATAAACTCAAATTTGCGAGATAATTATATGATAATAATATATCATATAATTATCTCGCAATTGAGAAATAGTAAAATTATTATTCTAAATTTACGAACACGAGTAACAATAGCCAGAGGATTTAAAACAAGAAAAATATTATTGGCCGTATTAATAGGTTTATTTATATGAAGTGTTTCATACTCGCGATATTTTGTATCAGACCTAGTTATTCTAGTCTAGATTTGCAGCTTGCCAAGACGACAATTTGTAGTGTCCTCCACTTTTACTGACCGTTTACCATCAAGCTAATTGAAATCATTTTGGTGGCCTTATATAATAAAAAACAATGTAGCCGTCATTGCCCTGTATATTATTATCACGAAATGTACTATCTCAAGGTTCTCACGCCCTGACAGAAATTTAATAACAAAATATGTATGTTCTGTTAAAAATCTTAGGTACTAATGTAAGTATGTATGTCAAAGAACAACCGCCGCCGCCGTTGACTCATCAGTAAGTAACCGAGGTGTACTTAAACTATGATATTTTTGGCAGTTTCTGTGCTAGATAAAAGTGGCAGATAAATAAAGGTTAAAAACGGCTTAAAACCAGTCTAAGTGGAAATCCCTGGGAGAGACCATATCCAGTAATGGACATAATTTGGCAAAATGATAATAAATAAATAATACTGTAGTATTATTTATTTATTATCATTTTAACAACCACACATTGCCATCCAGACCCAAAGTAAGCATATATTAGTAGCTTGTGATATGGGTTCTAGAATGCAGATAAAATTACTTATATACTTTTTTTTGTAAATACATACATATTATACATAGAAACACCCAGACCAATGTAAATACCCATGGTCATGCACACAAATATTTGTTCTGAGCGGGCATCGAACCCGCGACCTCTGCGTGGCAGTCCATACACAGTACCACCAAACCACAGAGGTTGTCTATGATGATAGAACTCCTCGTTCGACCAATAATTTTATCTTATAAGACATTTTAATAGAAAAAAAAAAGGTTTTTCTTTCTAATCTTGATAGATACATATCATCTCCGGTCTTAACATCTTTATCAGATGATTTAAATAGCGTTCTTGCTGCAACATTAGGAATGGCTGTAAAGACCGATACCAGAACGACAGTAGCGTCCTTACAACTGGCATTTCAGCTGAGAGTCGTTCAATGTCAAGCTTGCTAAAGTGACCCTATTTTGATGTCTTCTCTCGCGTTTGTCGGCAAGAGTCTGGAACTTCGTATCATCATATGTTTTATTAACCATCGGCTAAAGACTTTCCCTACTGGTTTTGGTCGCTAGGAATGCAGTAATGCAATAAAGTTCCACAGAGCCGGGAGCCAATGAAAGAGCATATTATTAGCCCATAAACTTAAAGTATTGGCCCGTATAGACTTAATGCCGCCAAAGTGAACTTATTACAAAACTATTAGTATTCCGTGATCATCATTGGCACATGTTAGACATACGATTGCTCGAATACAAATGAGAATATCAGACTCGTTGAAATTGTTCAATATAGATAGGGAACTAGTTTCATTTAGTGTAAAAACAATAGTCTATTCTAATGTGACTGTGTAAATCGTTGACCTGCAGTTAAATGTCATCCGTTCCGCTTTGCTGACTTCCAAATGAATACATTAATGCTTTTTTAAAGTTAACGCTTTAATTTATGGAGCTACTACAATTTAAATGTCCTCTTGAAGAGGCGCCAAACGATGACAATACGCCGTAATTTATTTCAAACACGTGATAGCAAGAGGTAACTGTAACTTTAGCGTAACAGAAACTCTATAGAGAGAAGGGGATGAGAGAAAGGAAGAGACATTGAGATTCTATGAGAGCGTAGTACTTGGCGTAGTACGCGCCTATTCATGCTGTAACCCACAAAGATTCGAACTTTTCACTTAATCTTTTGCTAGAAGACGATATTATTTGCCGCAAAAAAGGTCGGCAGACACTGGAAGCAGTCTGTTTCTAATCGTCTGTTTTAGAAATTTATGAAACAATATGCTTTTGTCCATTCCGCAGTGAACGTCATACCATTATAGCTGATATTTTCATGATGATGTTAATGCCACAAACTCTAAAGGAGTATACTTACTTCGAATAACTAGGTATAATAATATAGTTCTTCATAATTCAAAAATAATAATAAGTATATTTACCAATATCTATATATGAAGGTTTGTGTGAACCTGCAACAAACAAAAAAAAATTAAACATTTTTTTATAATAAAAAAACGTAACATTATTAGTTATTTTACACTGAATGTTATTAAAAGGTAAGCAAAAAAAACCATGGGAGGTTCTAAAGTTCGTAATGCCTGGAACCCCAGCTGGGCAATGGATTTCATTCCAAGATCGACTTAAAGTATAAGTAGGTAGTCTGCCGATTGTTTAGTACAATCTTTCTATTGTCTAGTAAAGTTAAAATTTTTAATATAATATTAATAGGCTTGCAATATTAAATATGTTTACAAAAATACTAAACGACATTGAAAACATAAAGGAACTTGATATGTTAGCATCTTGCCTTTCCATCGGTCGGAATTGATAGCAGTTAACACCACCGGAACCTGGTCTGACAGACTCGGTATTGTATGCTAATGCTCTATTGAGAACGAATCAATCAAGCGAAATGAATATTACGTCGGATACAGCCGGAACTTTTGTAAGATGTTTTGAGGATTGTGTTACGTTTCCTGGCCTAATGGAAGTTTTTTTTTCGCTTGGTTGGTAGCTTGGTTTGATGCTAAGTGGAAACCTTAGGTTTTTTACTATTTATTTTATACTAGTTCTTCAAATTTTTGAAAATATACTGTTCTCACTACTTAGAACGGTAGTAGATCCTTACTGGTTTCAGCATTAATGGGCCGGGTCGACCGGAGAAGTACTACCCCCTCATAGAAGATCGACGTACGAGTAGTAGTATCCATACTATTGCGTTTCGTTCGGTGAGTGAGAGCGCTGGAGACCCAATTTCCTCCTATCTATTTTCCTTACCTCCCTCAATCTCTTCACCTACTCCTATTTTCTTCGCGATAGGCAGTGGCCTTGCAGAGTCCCTGGCATTGCAGGAGCCATTTCAGAGACTCTGAGTCTTCCATGAGCGACAGTTACCATTTACCATCATGTTTTTGCTTGAAATTATGACAATTAGAGGCGCTGTTCATTTTCTTATATAAATATTTTACGCTGTCACTAATACAAATTTGTCTTCATAAATAACCCACTATAATCGCAATAAGGGTCAACATGCCTTGTCATGATGTATTCTATAATACGTTGTAAGATACCCGGGAAACGTGAAGGAAAGCAGTATTCTTAGCCGCAACCCATCTGTGACGACCATAAACGTTCAGAAACTTAATTAAAGTTTGAATTTCGCAGTTTAGAAACAATGTTGTTTCTCGTAGAAATAATAATTGTACTCTCATTTTGCTTTTTTTTACTGAATTGTTGACAACAAGTCTTAGGTCAGACTTTACATACATTTAAACACCTAGACATCAAGAGTCTAAAAGAGTCTAGAAAATATGTTAGTGGATCGAGTACATACTTTTGTCTGCAAGGCTACAGCTTTTAGTATGCCAGTCACTTGTCAATAATGTCAAATGCCGCTTTTACACGAGCTGGTGGTGGAATATTATATATATTGACCTCAGCATGATAGACGTAACTATCCATTGTAACTACTCGATCAAGACTTCCGTCTTCTCGTTATCACTATTATATATACATATATATATTTATTTATAGAACGTAAATAATAATTACTTATTGCAAAACCTATTGATATGTGTATAATTCAGCAACAACAATGGAAAAAAGGCATTATAAGAAATTTGCTTTTTTGGTAGTTTTTATCTTGTGTTTATCATAGCCAAATAGTGAACTTCTCATTTTCCGACTAAGGTTGTTATATGTTCAATACATATAAAATTGATTAAATAATGACAAAATTTTAGTTTTTATACTGCATTTACGAAATGTAGTTATTTTTTTGTGCTTTAGCATTGTTGCGGTTTATTAATATTGAAAGTAGTTAGTAATAAAGAGAGATATTTTTTAATAATGAATAGGTACGTGCGGAATTTCAATATTCAATTAAAATAATAACCACCGTACTATATACAGTATAAACGTATAAATCTGAAAAATGTGCTTATTTAAAAATCAGCTATAATAGATACTACGTGAAAATTTTACGCAGTCAGTACCGCAAATGGTAAAATAAACCTTAGGTTTTCAATAATTTTCTTATTCTTTAATTTAGGCCTGAATGTGCAACGTGTATAATGTGATATATTTCATAGTTTGATGGATAGACATGACCGTAAAGATCAGCGGTAGAGCTATAACGGCTTCACGTGCGAACTTCCAAAGTAGCAGTTGTGCTTTACGACCTACAAATGGGGGTCTATTACTATCATTACAGTTCGCGTTTATTTTTGTAAAGAACAAAAGCAGTAAAAGACTTCGATTTAAGGTTGTAACAGACCGCGAGCTAGGTAAGACGTGACGTGAAGGAGTTATAATGCATAGCAGACGTCACACAGCGCCCTGGACGTCGCGCTCGCCTCGACGCTTTATATGTCAGCACGTAGTACAAAGAGCACCTGAGCCCCTATCTATATATTTTAGGCAGGTGCTCTCTCGTCAAAAATATTGATAGGTGCTCAACGTAGACTAGGCTAGGTGTTATTCGCGCAGGTGCTCTTTGGACGGGTGCTCTAGGTGAACAACGTCCACGTCAGTGCGTGTGTGCTGTCTGTTCCGGCCTTTAGAGATTACTACTTACATTTATGTCCTAAAAGAGAACCAAAAGCTTTACTTGAACGTTGTGTTTCATCTTGTTGTTCGTTTGTCGACAGTTTCATAAAATCATACAGGCTTTCTAAAGTGACTAGGAGAGAATAACAGAGGTATCATAAATATGTTAGTGGCGCTCATTTCTTTGTACATACACGTGCCGTGTGTCTGTCAGTATTTGTTAGCATGCAAGCTTTGTATGATCTGTTGTGTGAAAATATATTTATTTCTCTTTATTTCTTTAGGAAACGTACATCCTTTGTTAATGCACTGCGTATTGAACACTTAATAATGGATATAAAAGTTGATTGTCTGTTTGATTTCACCGCGTGTCGGAGTGTAAAATCTTAACAATAAGCAGATTCTTAACGTATTTATTTCAAGTTTTTATATTTATAAACTTGAAAATCTAGTCCAAACATGGTAATAAAACAGCTTGAGTTATTTAATCATATTTTTTACTTCTAACATTCAATATTAGATAGGGATAAAAGATTTTATTGCTTTATACTTGACACGGTATTGCGACTTCATTTCTGTATAAATATGAAACGTGATTGAAAAGGTTAACAAGGCAACTGCCAAGTTTTTAATTTTAGTTTTTAAAAGGCAAACTGTTGAGTTGACATCTTAGTGTAATACGCTGCCACTCTGAATGGATTATACTAGCAATCTCAAACAGCAAAATATTTTAAGCTGCGTTAAGAATAAATTCCTTTAAAGGAGTCGCTCGTCAAGAAAACTAAGATATTACGTTTAGAGCCTCAACCCGTGAGAATAGAGAAAGTTATTGCTTGGATTTGTGTATAGCCTTCCGAAAGAACGCTGTAAGTGAATGCAGGAAATAACAGAAACACATTCTAACATAATTAACTTTAGAACCACTGTCCCATAACTTGTAATGTATAGTATTACGGAGTACAAGTAGGGTAGTGTAGCAATACTAGAAACATGAATAGGTATTGTGTACGGTTTATGTATCCGTATAAATTCAAATTTAGTTACGTCCTAAGCCTGAGACAAAAGGCACTGAGTTAGTGAACCGAGCGTATTGTTCAACCCATTTTATATGGCATGGGTGTTATTACTGAACAATCAATACCGATCTCTATAATATCATGCCGGTAATTAAGTACTACGAGTACATAAATTGTACAAGGAAAACGCTCTTTTTAATAAAATGTGATGGCAATATTAGACAATATATATTATATAATACTAGCTTTTTCACCCGCGTCTTTGCTTACTGCTCTGCTCCCGTCGCCAGTAGCGTAATATTAAAAATATTTAGCCTATAACCTTCCTCGAGAATTGGGCTATTATACGCAAAAAGAATTTTTCATATCCGGCTGGTAGTTCCAGAGATTTGCTCGTACAAACAAACAAACTCTTCCGCTTAATATAATAGTAGAGATTATCTTTGCGTCCGAGTATCAACATCCTGTGTTTGCGATCACCAATCCACTGCCAAGCGTTGCGATTATGTCAAAATTGTTTTTGCCCTGCAAGCTGCAATGGTCGTATTTTGGCTAATATTATGATTTATTTTCGTATTTTTCTTGTACGATTGCCTATTTCTATTATTCTCGAAAGCTATTCGTCTCGAAAGTCTGTCTTTCCATGTCTATCTACATAAAATTTTATATTCATTTTTTTTCATTCACTGACACCTATATATGTAATAAATACTTTTTGAACTAGCTCAGGAGTCAGGGAATCTAAAAACAAATGTATAACTGTGGATGTCAATAAAGAAATTATTGTATTCCTATTTCATTTCATTCGGATCGAATTAACCTATTTTAAACGATGACAATATTAAAAACATTTAGCATATGTCACGAAACATTTAAACCGTGATTAAATCGTTCAAAAGTTAATGACCTATTTCTATGATATACGTTTATTAGCACCACTCAAATATGCATTCTGCAAAAATAAAACAAAAAAAAAGCAATAGAATCTGCCTGGCAACGTTATATTATTTCTGTTATGTAATAAAAATGAATAGTAGCTATGGCCAAATTTTAATTTAACAATGACTTCTAGAGTTTGTAAGCTATGCTTAATTATTCATTTACTTAAATGAACGAGGTATTATTTATTATCCAACAAATTAGACACATGACAGGAGACAGATCCAGTGAAAATAGACATCTTATATTTCTTTCTGTTCAAGGCATCTAGGTGTAAACATCTTCAACTTTTTAAGACCGCACATAATTATTAGGTACCTACCACGCATCTCTTGAATAAAAAAATGTAATACTTACATACTGTAGATATGTGAAGATCATTATTTATTATATACTAAACATGGAATCATTCGACGTGATTTATTTTTATGGACTTGTGTAAGAATATATAAAAATTTATATAAACTTACGTATTTTATATTTAATGTAAGTTACTTACGCCAAAAATCTTTTGTTAAAACCAAACAAACATTTCAAAAGAGAAATCACTCAAATAACGCGTAAATTCAATCAATTCTAAAACACCTGTTACACAAATTGTTCAACATATTATTAACCCGAACAAATTACATCACGATACACACAGCGTAACGTAAATATATTTTGTGATTAAATGCATACACGTTAAAGGTTCTGACATCAAATGACATTAGCCCACTTAGCCCATTGACGTTTTAAAAAGTTAATTTTGATCAACTTCAATTTAACGGCCTGTATAAATTGTATCACAAATTAAACCAAATTTGAATTCGGAACGAAATTGGGACGGTTTCATAGAACAAATAAAATTGTACTTCTTAATATTTATTTTGTGGCCAACTGATGAATGGTAAATTCAGAAGGGCCGCGTTTATTCAAAAATGTTTAATTAATAAAACAGTTTTTTTTCCTTGAAAAATTTATCCGTGTATTTACAATAATAAAAGTTCTCAAATTGAAACATTCGTTAGGTAAAACATTACACTAAAGTAGGTATTGATGAAAGTAAGTATAAGAAACAAAAAATAACTAAATGGTTACAGAACTAACTAACTTAAGTGTAAACTAGGTACGCTTAAGTGAATTCATTCTGGATATTTTTATAGAACAATAAATTTTATTTTTATGATCGTGTATTGTTATATTTATTTACAATTATTAGTCAGATTAGATGCATGTTTAGTATATTATTTACTTTGTTATACACAATATGACCAGGGACATAGACCTTTAGCTGCAGTACGTTTCTTTGTGGCTCGCCTTTTGCGTCTCGTCTAATAAATCAATCGTTTTTCTTTTGTCCACATCTGTGGTCGACTCATATCTTTCACATTGTAAAAGGATTTAATTTTCCTTCGTAATGAATGAAATGCTGAAATTCCCTACAATTAAGATCCTTGTTTGAATCCGTTTATTGGGATATTGCCAAGCAAGGGTATGGCAATACTATGGCAAATTGCCAATACATAACTTATACTTAATGTAACTTCAAAAAGAGTTGTTTCTATTTTCTTAACTTAAGGAGCAGTCACTTCGAATCATATATGTATTAACATGTTTTCTACAAAATTACAAACTTTGTTTGCGTTAACAACTGCGACGCGCGACTTGATGCCAATTATGATCTTGAAAAATATAATACATTATAGCTAATTAGCTACCGAAACCGACTTGTTTTCCACCCAAAGTACATGAAAACATTGTGCTAAATATATAAGATTAAAAAATTACCATTGGCATGAAAGGCCGCTATAACTATTACACATACTTCAATGATCAATTATTTAATTAAAGCGTTCTAACCACTTCGCAAATAATGAGACATAAAAACGTTAACAGGTGTTCAAATAATCAAACGTATGTAGTTAACATATTAAACTACATTAAGAACATGGCCTTAAGTGTGTTGAGCTTAAATACTGGACAACCCATCCAACATTCATCCAGTTACATATGCAAGATTTTACTAGAGACAGCAGTACAGTGAGATTTCTCACTCCAATTGGAGAAGTTCCAAATGGAGGGAAGTGACTTCACCCTGGATAGCAACGCCTCGGATTTTTAATAGTGCAAAGGCAGCATAATATATTTTTCACACAGTGGCAATGGTAGACGGTTTTATAGGCACAAATGCATTACCAGCTGAGTCTCTGAGGTTTATCAGATAGACACAGTCGACTCACATTGACACCGTTATCAATGAAAACGTTTGTTGCCGGGACCACCCGGTTACATTACCCGCAGTTCGACTGGTATTAGTAATTCTATGAAAATATTGTCCGTAGTCCAATTGTAAGAACACAGATAAAACAAGTCTCACCTCGTACTACTAGTCAGAATAGGCGATTGTAAAATAAATAAAATATATAATAATAATAATAATATCACAACAACTACAACAACGCCATCTAGACCCAAAGTTAGCTTGTTTTATGGGTTCTAGAACGCGGATATACATACATAAATATTTTTATTTTTTTTTCTAAATACATACATATTATACATAGAAACACCCAGACCAATACAAATAGACATGTTCAGGTACACAAATATTTGCACTGTGCGGGAATATAAATAAATAATATATATATCTTTTAAATATTTATGTTAATCAATGTTAAATACAACCTAGATTAAATCGAAACCAATTAATCTGTAAACCTAGTTGTCATTGACGTTGTTTGACTAATTAAGAGCTATAAATTAAATCAATTTATATAAGAACCGGTTTTTGCTCATGGCTCTTGAGCTGTTAACACTATAATAAAATGTCTCGAGTCATTCAAACACGAATTTAATTATTCATTGATTGAGTGAAGACTGAAGTGTACGATCGAAATAAAATTATTAGGTAGTATAAAGTATATAAAGTCTATAGAGTGACTTGCTGACTAAGTTACGGGTAGCAGCGTTATCTGCATCTCAAAAATATTGACTTAAAACACGCGCACAGTCGTGATGTTGCAGAACACGGCACGTTCGTACCATCATCATATCGCCCCGTTACTATCCCACTGCAGGGAAAGGCCTCTTCTCATACAAAAAAGAAATGAGCATTGATCGCCACACTTGCACAAGGTAGATTGGCGATTTCAGATTTCCTCAGAAGTCCAGGTTTCCTCACGATGTTTTCATTCACCGTCAGTCAGAACTGATCAGATAAACTTAGAAAGTACATACGGTTTGAAAATTCACATTAGTACTTGCCCGGATTCAAGAGCCCCGACTTCGTGTTTACAAAGCGGGTGCCTTCACCACTGGACCCATACCATACCATATTAACTACGGTTACCAACCTACCTGCCAAGCCTGATGACTATGGAAAACTCTTCCTAGTGGAAGAGGCCTTCCTACAGCAGTGGAGTTCATGCTAATAAAAATGTGTGAGGTTAGCACACTAAACTTACAAACACATAATTTACTAACACCTAACTATATAGTTAGGTGTTAGCCGCCCTTATCCATTTGTTGCCCGCCCGACCATATGGTCGGGCGGGCAACAAATGGATAAGGGCGGCTTATGACCGGGTAAGGTGGCGAAAATTAGAAGAGGCCTATTTCCAGCAGTGGACGCCTTTCGCCTGATACGATGAAGATGAACTATATGGTGGCGGGAAATCGATTGATGAGGGCGGCTCAAAACTGGCCAAGGTGACGAAAATTGAAAGAGGCCTAAGTCCAGCACAGCAACAGCAGCAGTGGTCGTATTTCGGCTGATATGGCGGTGATGATGGTTCAAACTGGCTTTCGAAGAATATGTTTCAAGTCTACTAATCAGTAACCGTCTGTGCATGCGGCTATTCTTATAGCATTATACTTTAATATACTTTAATAATAAAAGTACATATAAATATACTAGCCGTTGCCCGCAGCTCCGTGATGCCGTGAGTGTCGGTTATATCTCAGTTTACATTGACGATTTTTCATACAGAACCCTATTTCAACCCATTTAAGTCATTTTTTGCAAATAAAAGACCTAAAGCCCATGTTGCTCCAAGAGGTCTAATCTACTTATATACCAAATTTAATCAAAATCGGTCAGTGTTTTAGGCGTAAAAGCGTAACAGACAGACAGAGTTACTTTCGCATTTATAATATTAGTATGGATTTAATTATGAATTTAGTAGTAGTAACAGGTAGATGTTATTATTTAAATATGAGCAGAAAATTAATATTGTAATTACAATGTTTCGTTTAAGAATTAAAACGGTTAAATTATATTATTACTTTAAACATTAATTGAGGTAAACGGTATAACGTTTAATTAACACTTTATTTAGTCTAATTAAGTACAATTTTCATAACTGCTTCACTTAATTTTAATCGCGTTTAAAAACTCTGGAGTATCTCGGTATAACAAAATTTGTTGAAATTATAATACACGTTAAAAACACATTTGTGTGCCCAACTATTACTTTGACATGTGTAGTTTGAGCAAGAAATTTTACTGAGCAAATCTAAAATCTTCTGTTTTAAAATATGTATACTATCATCTAAATATGACAATTCATACTGCTGTATAAATACTAAGAACAACACAACTGTATTTACTTAACACATCATTAAAATAGTGATATTAAACCTGATGTGTCGATCCATTTGTACTTGAATGGTTACCATAGCTTATGGACTGTGCTCATTAGCTTAGGAAAACTCATATAATAATAATATTCTACCACATTCACACAGCGCCATCTAGCCCCAAATTAAGCAATTATATTTGCTTGTGTTATGGGTACTAAACAACTGATATACTACATAAATACATTTTTTTTTTGTAAATACATACATATTATAGATAAATTACACCCAGACACAGAACAAACAATCATGCTCATCACACAAAGGTTTGTCCTGGGTGGGAATCGAACCCACGACCTCCGGCTTAGCAGTCAGGGTCACTAACCACTAGACCAACAGGCCAGTCACAGTTATTCACATATAATTACAAAATGTTATTGGAGATCAATAAAATCTATAGAACAAACAATAGTAGCCAGAAAACAACAACCACTTAAACCCACTTAAGAAATCATTTAGCGGCTTGAACGCCAAATCTTCGTTTCGCTAATTGTCTCAAAATAAGATTAAGAACTCTCCAACGATGTCTTAGAATATTATCTATCTAACGTACAGTAAAACCTTTACGACATTGGTTGTGTAAATAAACGATTAGAAGCCACAGTTTTGTTATAAAGCGCAAAGAAAGTTAGGACTGTTGACTTTTGTGCAATGTTGACTATTACGATAGAGTAGACCTCTATTAAAATTGTGAAAATAACTCTAATATTTAAATACTTGAAGCGCCTATTTTCAAAAACTTTTTTTGAAATTTGTACTTTGTTGCTATGTTATGTTAAAAAATATAATTTAAAAAAATATGCTATCGCGAATTTAGTGCTCTTTACCATACTGCGTTGGACGAGACCGTGATCAGATCATTACAAGCTCTACAAAACTTTCTGGTCACCATTTCTGGGCGTCGGGTTATAAACAAGAACATTTTCTTGTACCTATTTACGAGTGCAATCATTAGTCATTTGTCTAGACAAGGTCTAGACTGTAGAATAAAGGCTGGCAAATGTGTTGTGAATCACAGAACACACCGAGCGTTTTTATTACAAACAAGTATTTATCTTATTTATTAAATAAGCACTGATTACTGGAAAATGATATAAAGCAGCGCTTGTCCTTTTACAACTACCGAAACTTATGTATTTATAGAACTTTACGCACATACAGACATATCTAATAATAATAATAATAATACCAGCCTATTTACTGTCCCACTGCAGGGCAAAGGCCTCTTCTCATATAGAGAAGGTATGAGCATTAATCACCACGCTTGCTCAAGGCGGATTGGCAATTTCAGACATTTAAGTCCAGGTTTCCTCACGATGTTTTCCTTCACCGTTAGTCAGAAATGTCCAAGATAAACTTAGAAAGTACATATGATTTGAAAAATCACATCGGTACTTGCCCAGATTCGAACCCACTACCTCGTATTTACGAAGCGAGTGCCTTATCCACTGGACCATTTCGACTTATATATATATGACATATCTACTCGTAAATAAATATATTATTCAGCACTGAGCAGTTGACGAAATGTTAACAAACCACTTAATTTTTATATTTGAAAATAAAATTTAAGTTGAGAAAAGGTAAACTCAATATTATTATACCTTTCTTCGATGAAAGTCTATAGAATTTTCCGACACCGACATCGATGTCATAATTTAAATGGCTTACGGCGTAACCCGGAATCATGTGTTTCTGGATTTGAAAAGTATCAATTTAGCATAAAATCTATTAAGTCACAAAATCCTTCAATATGTCACGATTAAAACTTAACTCATTGTAACACAAATTACCAGCAAATAAGGTTTAAGTAATTTCAAAGCGATACTTGCTCATAAAACACGTATTTTAACAAAAGTTTGTCCATTACTCCGTCACAATAGATGAACCCAGCGAAATGCATTTAATCGACACAGTAGCTTTCAGACCATACAATAATTCACACTTTCTATTCCACCTAAAGTTGAACATTTAAGCCACGAAACCGCATTTTAATTGCGGCTGAAAGCTAGTCCAGTACTTTAATTTGAAGTTCTGTAACGCGATAAAAAACGAAAATAATTTGTTTCAGAATACCTTGGAATTTTAACATTTTTAAAAAAAATACCTATATACCTTTTTAGGAAGTAGTAGTTACAGTAAATAATACAGGGTACATGAAAAATGGTCTAAAAATTAACGTTGGTAGGTACTTATGATTGATTAGCGTACGTTGCGAAATTGTCAACGCGTGGAATGCGCTCGACTGAACAGCTGACAACCGTCTTGGACGTTGACTCCGCCACATACTTCACGCCATAATCCTGAAAGAGGTAGGCATAGGCGTATTGTACCCACGTTTCGTTAACCTCAAGTAGGTACTTATAAGGTAGCAGGGTACACATGTCTTTGAATTTATATAATAGTCGTATGTCCAATCACAAACTAAATGGAACTGAGACAATTCTTACCAGAACACTACACTACTGTAGTGTAAAGTATAGTTTATGTTTAAAATACTGAAACAAAAATATTTCTATAATAAATATTGTTTCAGCTGTACTGGTTTCAAGTTTTATTTGTGCTTAAGAAGATAAAAATAAAAGTAAAAAGCTTTCAGAAATTACTTATAATTCCATCGATTCGTTTCAGTCAAACCAAGTGCCTAAAATCCACTTCCAATTTATAAAGAATACCTACAATAACTAAGAGTAAAAAATGTACGAACATTTATTTCACAAGGTCAAAATACTTAGGACTATAATGCCCTCTTTGTTTTCCTGGCCAAGATAAATATGACGTCATAAGATTTGTTTTTTGATGAAGATATTCGTAGCCTTATTGCTCTATTTATCAGTCAAATTACCAACTGGAATAAATCAAGAAAATTTGGTTATTTGTAGTTGCAGGTTTTGAGATAATATATTATTTATATATGTTTTTATATGACTTTCTGTCTCACTCCTAAGAAAAGACCACCCTCCATCCTTTCTACTTATTGCGGTCTCGCTCCTTTCCCTTCAAAAAAACTGTAATGATTGTCCCTTCATCTCTTTTTTAATCTGCCGTGATCTCTTATTGTCTCAGGGTGCCATTTTTGTATAATGTTTGCACCAATACCTTCGCCATGCTGCAGCAGACAAATGTTCAGTCTAGTCGCAATATGACTATGACTATGGTGTTAGATAATAGTAGGTACAAATAATAGAAACATCGATTAAATCTAAAATATTCGTTGCTACAATTCATAGATATAAGGGGTATTAATTATAAACTTGAGGTAAAGGACCATAAATAAAACTTATATTTTATTATGTTTCGAATAATAATAATAATAATAATAATAATATGTGGACACTATCACACACTGTCGTGTAGTCCCAAGCTAAGCAGAGCTTGTGTTATGGGTACTAGATAACTCAAATATAATACATATACATACATTTTTTTTTGTAAATACATACTTATAATACATAGGAAACACCCAGACTAAAGACAAATACAAATGTTCATCACACAAATATTTGCCTTCCGCGGGAATCGAACCCACGACACCCGGCGTCGCAGTCAGTTACACTAACCACTAGACCAACGGTGCAGTCAATATAACACAGTTATTAGAAATAATTAATTTCAAGCTTTAATATTAAGTATTTTAGCAATAATAAGCTGTAATATTAATTTAATATGTTTGTATAGTAAGTAATTATTTGTGTGTAATTTAAATTAATTACTTGTTTTAAATTCAAACTAATATAGAACAGAGTCGGACCCAAATGCACGGCAGTCGAAATTACAGGTACCTATATTTATCTAAATTATTGGCATATAGTTTGAACTTAATGACGCACAGACGATGCAAAAATAGGTAATTAGAATCAACATTTCAGATATGTAAAGTTCTTATGGTATCATCGGACGATGAAATTTTTATGACTAAAAAGACAGCAAATGTAAAGAGGGACTGGTAGGACGTGTGTCTAATAGAAATATATGAAAAGAAAATACATTTTAGATTGATACCAAGTAGACATTTACGGTAAGGATAATTTTTAATATTTCTAATCTTGTTCTGACTCGATCGAAGATATGATTGAAATTATATCTAGTAAGGTTAAGTAAATATATTATAATCGTTATTTCACCTGCAAACGTCTGGTATTGATTAGAAACTTATCCCAAGCATCTGCACTTTAACCTCCCTCGTGTATACTTTCAGGTCGTAACTTCATTACACAGGTATAGAGACGTGCAATTTTTCACACTGTGTCTGGCGGTGAATGTATAACTATATTAGGTTAAAAAACAAAGACATACCAAATTACCGTGTCAAAAATAAAATAAGAACATTCATATTTTAGTTGACTACATAACCATGTTCATTCTGTACAAAGAAAGTTCATGTACCTTCACGTATATAGCTGCTGTCGACATTTCGGTCTTATATTCTTTAGAAACCTTTGTAAGTAATTCTTATCATAATGCGTGTAAATTGTGAGAAAATAATTACGTTTGTGCCAAATAAGAATGCTTACTTTTTTATTTGGTTACAGAAGTGCCGTTAGGCAAAGTTATTCACGAAGTAGATTGTCGTTGGTTTTAGCTTGTGTCAGATCGACAGATGAAGTGTTTAACTCTTCTAGAATATCGATGGAAAATAGTAGGTAGGTAGTAATATTAAATTTAAGGAAATAAGTAACACATTAATGTATGTAATACACACTCAGTCCATTTACCTTAAATTTGTTTAACGTTGCGATACAACCACCAGTTTTATTCTTAATAGACTCACAAATCACATTGAAAAAAATATAAAGAAAAATTTTTAATGTCCATATAATGCTAAAATATAAACCTTAAAAACTTAGTCAAAGCTTTTGTAAAGATTTCCTTGCAAAGTTTGAAGACAACCGCGAGCAATTTACTAATATTGTATACGGGCAACTTAGTTATGCAATCTCCCGCTGTTTGCAGTGCTCAATCCCCTCTTAAACAGTCGTTTACTGTTTCACGTAAAGTCGCTTCCAGTCTCGAATTCACCGAGACATTAAACCGCCAAGTTCTTCGACAATTTTCTTTAAAAACAAAAGTTTTTATAGCGGCACTAATGTTTTCCAACTTAGCTGCACTCTATTAAGAGTTTGTCAGCGGTCTTTGGGAAAAATATTGTTGGAAAGTTTCTATAATGCCGTTTGCCGACAATTTAAGCAGAAAATAACTTAAATTACTAGGAAGAAAGACATTATTTTGTAGTAGGTATTATTACTTAAATGTGGGCGTCAGAAAGTGACGACTCTAAGCCACCATCCACCACCAGCAACGTATAACTCAAATATTAACGTTTAAAAATTATTAAGTCGTAAAACATGATGTGGCCAGGTTTTACGACCTTTTTGCGCTCGAAGTCGAGTTCCTTGCAGTAGCCTCTACCCGTCATTTATCGGAAACTCAGATGATATATGAACCGAATGTATCCGATTTTCCAAGTCAGTGCACGAGTGCTTCCTCCCCATATTTTCAATGTGTCAATGGCTATTAACAATGAATGCGAAGTATAATTTATTGTCCCAAAGAGTTTGTGTACCTATATAAATTTAAGCGTTTACCTATGAGAAGATTAAATGGCTGACATTTTTAAATTTTTAACGTTCATATGTGTTAATTCAATTAACCCAAATGAATAAATGTCTGACTTTGAGTACTTATCTAATATTGTTATTGTTACGACCAGCGAAGATGGCGAAAATTGGGGGAGGCCTACTTTGTCCAACAGTGGACGTATTTCGGCTAAACCTAATACTGTTTAAAAAAAAGTATATATTATAAGTCTACATTAAGATATGTATCTACATAATAAGTCTACTTAACCTAAACCGATTTCGATGTTATTTTCTTAGATTAGTTTGTAATATTTTGTGTTCATAGTGACTGCATTTTAAATTAAAAATTACGTCTAGCAATTAGTGCAAATTATTTACAGGAAATGTATAGGTATTTTAATAATTTGGTACCCATAGCTGTATTTGTAAGTACCTAGTTTTGTTAGTAACCATGAATGAACAATATTATAGTAGGTATCTGATGAATTTAAGGCAAAGAAAGTAGAGAATGCCTGCGAAAAAAAAAATAACAAGTCAATGACTGTATTGCCCAACTAACATTAGGCGTCAATTACTTATTATATTATATTATTACTTACTTTACAAACAGGAAAAAAACATGTTTAGAATAATAAAGAAGAACATGTTATTAAATTCGACGTCACTACCCCTAATTATAAACGTGACAAACATTTAACATTTCTGCTTGAGTTTATTTTTGACAGTGTCTAAGATTAGACTATGACGTTAGGTTATTTGTTTCCGTAATGAGTTTTAAAAAACTATCCAATTTTTCAGTGTTATTTTTAGGACAGATGGATTTTTACATCTTATGGTGGCGTAAATTTTGGTAAATTTAGGAAGCACATGGTAAAATCGCAGTCACAGAATAATTAATAGTAGGTAACTACGTAGTTTTCAAACTTGTTACATCAATATTTAATTTTGATTGTCCTGTTAGAAACTTAAAAACCAGATCTTTCTACAGATAGCAGAGCACAAACAATAACGTGTGCCTCACTTTTGAATTATTCAAATACTCGAAAATATTAATTAGTGCATCTGTAACTTCTTTCAAACTCGCAATAACTTTGAATGGCTATGAATTCTGATATCTTTTCTTTACAAACTCATTAGTAAGTATATTAAACAGATACTCATAAAAGTTGTGAGTTTGTATAATCAACTGTTTTGGGAATTACGAAAGAGCTGTTACCGCTTACCGCGCTGTACAGAAAATATGCAAATATTACAATTATTTGTTATATATGTTTATGTGTTGAATTTGAATCTTTGTCGAAACTACTAAAACTCTGAAGTAAATAAAAATATTGTATATGTATGTGCTATTGTAGTTATTTTTAGTATCTTTTCTACAAGGCATTCGACACGAACGACAAATTTACACAGCAGACATATTAATGTTAACACACCTATTTAAACTGATTCTGTGGAACTTTTGAAAGGATCCTCGGTGCATCCGAGGTAAATTACACTATTGGGAACAAAAAGTGCAATAAAGAGAATGTTTGAACGAATCTGGGACAAGGTTCAACCACGATCAGAGAGACAAAGCTGATAAAACTGCATACTAAAACGTACTCGAAAATTTCAAGTATCTTTGACATTTTATTAGTACTGATAAAAATTAATAATTTGGAAATAATACCTTGTTTTGTAGAAAGTTTTTGTTTATTTTATAAATGTTAATGATATTTTTAATACTTTCCTAAAATAATTTTTAGTTGCTTAGAAGTTGACTTAGACTCAACGTAGGTAAATCAGGCCATAAATTTCCTGTCTAAAATTATTTAGGTAGGTAGGAGCTTCTCAATCTTAGTAATCTTTATTTATATATAAAATGGAAGAGTTTGTTTGTTTGTTTGATCGCGCTAATCTCTGGAATTACCATTCGGATATTATTAAAAAATTATTTTTGCCATAGCCCAGTTCTCGAGGAAGGTTATAGGCTATGTAACATCATGCTACTGGCGAAGTCAGCAGAGCAGTAAACAAAGACGCGAGTGAAGCCGCGCCGCGGAATGCTAGTATAATTATATACGAGTATTAAATTATTAATTACAGTAACTATCTCAGAAAATAACCCAACAGTTCCTTTACTCGAGCTTATCAAAAGAAGATCATACTCTAAAAAATTTTAACCTATAAATTAATTTGACAGTCCGGAAAGCCGCTAAAATAAAACAAAAGATGAGTACTAACTTCATAAAAAGTAGTAAATATTTTACGAGTGTTGCCATAAAAATTAAACGGGCGAATCAAATACGCGAGGCATATGAAAGAAACGACCCGTTATTGTACGAAGCGATGAGGTAAACCTTGTCATTACTTATTTAGCCGAGCTTTTAGGTAACGTTCGGAGTTTATGTAAAGGAGTTATGATTTTAAGCAGGTAGCTACTCGTATGGGCACTGTAGATCGCGGTCTAAAAGAAAATTTTACGATAGTTCAGGAGTAGGTTAAGCACAGCGACAATAATAAATTAACATTTACTTTCATAATATTTGACTTTCTTACAGCGCGACACCTAGAGAGGCTCAACAGTAAATAGTGCAATTGGAAAGTAGTTCAGTACCCATTCTTTAACTTGGTGTGGTAAGCGCAAAAGTTTGTATAAAATTTTGTGAGTATTTAATATATTATAGAAGTTTAATAACAAAAACGTTTCATTTATTTTTTCATACTAATTCTTGACGCAAGTACCGAACTACTGAAGACAAGACCAGAGACCTCGTCCAATTTACGGGAATTCTTTATGTAATAGCCAAAACTAAATAGCATGAGGTACAATATGGTGCTACGTATACTTACCCATTGAAACCCATTACAATGCAAGCCGCTAAGTTTCTAACTACGAATGCTTTTGGGACATTGTCATACCCGAGTACAAACTGTAACAATAATGTTTCAGAAACTTCGTACTACGTGCCTGCAAATGCATTTCTCAGGTTAATACCGCCTTTGTCTTGTGCTTCCAAACTGGACGTTCAAACTCAATACCAGCCGGTTATTAATTATAATCCCACTGCAATGTAAAGGCCTATACAATGAAGGTGTATTGGCCTTTTCAGTAGCACTGTACGGATTGCCATGAAAACCTTATAATAGTACTATAGCTGCGCCATGCGAGTTAATTGCGAGCGGAAAATGGTAGTTATGTGTTTAATTAATGTAACTCGGGAACCTTTCGAAACCTTTCGGGATAAAAAGTAGGTATACCAATCGGTTCCGCCGCTTAGGTGTCCGAAACAATATACTTGCATCAGGTCTAATATAGCTGGCTAAAAATAGATGTAACATCTATACTATTATATAAAGCGGAAGAGTTTGTTTATTTGTTTGTTTGAACGTACTAATCTCTGGAAGTACCTGTCGGATTTGAAATATTCTTGTTGTTTAATAGCCCAGTTCTCGAGGAAGGTTATAGGCTATGTAACATCACGCTACTAGCGACGAAAGCAGAGCAGTAAGCAAAGACGCGGGTGAAACCGCGCTGCAGCTAGTATTTAATATGGTTACCCCTTTCGGGATTATGCGTGACGCTGAAATAAAGATACACTTAAGAATTATTGTCCTCGAATCGTAGCGTTTAGCTCTAAAACCCCTGCGTATAGAAGGGCTAAGTGGAATCTGATGGGAAGGATGATTAACGACCTACTTTCAACTTTTTACGTACAAGTAGTTGACCGCTTCTTATAGCCTTTATTATTAGGGATGGCAACACAGATTAATGGTTGAAAATAGTGGCAACCTTTTTTATTGTACATAATAAACATAAATAAATATAATAGTGTGTATAGCAGCATTTTTAGGCAGGAGTTTCTTTTATTTTTATTTTGTTAAATATATTTGTTTTTTATTTATTCATAGTCATCGTTATATTGTAAAGATTAAATATTCAAAATGTTAAAAATCGCAACAGCTGGACATTTTGTCTTTATTTTTTAAATTGCTCAATCTTGTCCTATTTGCTGCTCATTCAGATTTTGCACGTCGCCAAATCTCCATTTCTCAAGAGTCTGTACCAAGTACCAACTTTTATTCTAGTGTAAAGTTCTTTTTACAAAAAAACAATCCGTTGATGTGCTATTGGAGTTTTCCTTAAGACCAACCATAGATTACCTCAATAACCCTTTCATGGACACTACTGTAGACACAATAGATGTTTTATTGTCATCACGGCCATATATACGTTTACTGTCTCAGAAAGTGTTAACATAATTTTATTTGTTCTAAGATCACAAACTTATGGGATAGGAGCGACATTCGCGGAACATAAAAGATGCTCTGTGATTGGGTACTTTAAGGTCATGCATTGGATTGCACAGAATTGCACCAATCGTAGTGTCCGTAGCGAATTCTTATGCTAACAAATGCCGGTATGAGGTATGTGCGTGTATGTTGCCCTGTACAAAATATATTATCTGTGGAATGAACTGAATATAAAACACTTTATACTTAATAAATTAATTAGAATTTAAAACAATATAAATTAGATAGTCGTCACTAACAATAGATGTTAGCAATGATAACGTTAAACCTATGTTGGCCTTATTAAATTCTAACCCGTATCCTTTTATCTACTGAAATTATCTCGGGCTTAACCTGAATTTTCATTACTCTGTATAACTAAAGCGTTGTGTTAAAATTATGGTTCCTAGCTATGCGAAGTAATTTATTAAGGTAGTAGGTATATGAATGAATCTTTGTGTGGGAGTCCCACACAAAGATTGCGAATTCGACCCTAGTATAGTCAGTAGGTATTGGGTTTTTATGTCAAAAAATTTACAGTATTAATGGCTTCGCCCTCTGTAGATATGGGTTACAAAATAGCAGGGAAAATGTGAATGATATAAACTAACCCCACTCTGAAACTAAAACACGGAAAAAAATGTCGTGATGTTGTTGTATGTCTATCATATCATTTTACCCTCATTGATCTAGAACTCTATACCCGCAAGTATATTCTAGGTTATACCATTATGTTTATTGAGATAAATAAATATAATATCGTTTCGCTTTCGTATAACATGTGTACATAAAGATACTATCTTTCCAGCGCACACGAGTATTCATAATACTATAGATAATCAAGGTCATTAACTATCATTAAGAGATTTGAATCAATTTAAAATTTATCGATTGAATTGTGCGTCAAGTGAAAGTATTAAAATGTTTTAAAAATGATTACTTAATAAACTATTTGTGCCATAAAACATTTATATTAATTAACCTCTAACACTAAATGCATAATTACAGCGGGAACATTAATATAAATCTAAATGATAATTATTTTGGCCAATATCTAAAATGGACTAAATGGAAACATAATAAATAGCAAAATAATTAAGTCCATTTAAAGCATAATTAATATTGTAATATAATTACTAATTAGTAGTAATTAGACACATCATTGACTCGTGACCAACTCGTGACTCGTCGCTCGTCGCCCTATTAAAGACATAAGCAGACGACCTCATCGCATTCTCAGTACTCTTTCGGTAATTTGAATCTTGCACAATGGTATTTTTTAACATGTGACCTTTCTATTGAGCGTGGTCGCACTAAATGCAGTAACAAATGAAGTAAATACGCGATATCTCACGATATGCTCCTAAGTACTTAATTACATGCAAAATGTCAAAACGGTTATTACGCTTATTACAGAATATTCTAGATAATACCTGCCATTACTCAGTAAGATGTTTAAAGTAATACGTTGGTAATTTCTAAGATAATATTTATGGCATTTTACAAAGACAAAAAGTTACTTTTAAAAGATTATCTACAACTACCGATGTTTTCTGCAACAGACTGCAACTCAATCACATGTACGTTATTACTCGAACGGACGAACAAAAAGATTTAACACGAGACTTAAAATTTAGTAATAACTTTTTATTTTTGTGATACAATACTTGTGCTAATTTACCTCCAGCCAAATCGCTGGGCTATGAGAGGACTGAGGGACCAGCATAACCTGAGCTGAAAAATTCTTTAGTGATTTATAATAAAGCATTAAATAGGTACTACTAATACCCGGAATGCTGTTTTATTTAGTCTTAACTTGTAATTAAACAACTGCATCATGTCTGTATCTGTGTAGTCCGTACCGGTTCTTGCGCAGTAATATCGCTTATTAGTTAATAGTAGGTAATACTTACGTAATGATGGACAATGAATGATGGACGTCTCACTGCATTTAATAGATACTAACGCTAAGTGATAGGTTACGTCAAATGGTTAGTAGGTACATGATAGTGATACGTCGTTAAACCAGTGATACTATCAATATCAGCAGTTTCAGATATAATATTCCAAATCGGAGAGTGCTAAGGTAATTGCTCCAAAAATACAGTAACGAAAACTTTTTTTTACTAATAATCGAATACTTACTTATGATAATTCAGATGGCTAGAAACCATATACCTATAGTAAATGATGACCACACAGTGAATCATTGCCTTCTGTTGCTTTTCGCCTGCCTAGTATTTTCACTAAACCAATTTCCATTACGATAAGAAGATAATATTTCGTGTAATACCTAAACATATATTTTAATTTAGCTTAGAAGTACTCAAAGCCAGCCACATAAATCTCATTTCTCTCTCTGAAGTTCAAGGTAAACATATACACAATTTATTCATTAAAACTCTTCGTAGTACAATTGCACATTTGCGAGAGCCGTCATACTCTCGCTTTTATTATTTAAGCCCGTGACAAGAATATACGATATTTGAGTAACATGACCTGAAGCTGTGTTGGGTTTTAGTTAATTAAAAATATATTATATTGAATAATAGATACTTATTAATTTTTCTTAATAAAATGATGCAGTTGTTTTTTTAAGACGACTGCCACGAGAAACAAATATCGCGAGAAACTTTATTATACAATCGATTGGACAAGTAATTTACGTTTTATTAGGGGCAACTTCAGTAGTAAAGAACAAAAATATTGTGTTAAGAACATAAAAATTTTATTTATATTTTGCATAAATGTTTGTCATCAAACTAGGTAAGTATAGAAAAATATTGCAGTAACTGAGTAGACTGAAATAAATTATACAAAGGTAAAAGGTATCGTTTTGACGTCAGTAGCACAACTATAACTATTAAACCTAAACTATAAATTGTTCAATCACACCAGAGGCCCTAGACAAGCGGCATAGATATCTATTCTATTTATAGAACAGATAAAAAAAATTGTGGGATTGACATAAGCTAACGCTAACATTGTCGTAAGCTTATGTCAATCCCATTCATTTATTATCTATTCTATGAATAGAATAGAAATCTATGCCACTTGTCTAGAGCCTTACTTCTTCTTCTTCTCCTTTATTTTTGGCAACAGAGCCGACGATTGTGTCAGCTATTTCTGCCAGCGTCAAGTTTAGAATAATATTCTTGTTGATGATATTAATGGTATATTACAATGATAAAAAATAGAAAAAATGTGGATAAAATTAAATGACAACCATCTTCCGTGAAAACAAAAGATCTCAGAGCCTTACTTATAAATAAGAAATATAGTCAACCAGTTGTCACGGCATATCCCTGCCACAACGATGACATTAACACTCATTTTTGACTGATGTTATGAATAGCTCGTCAAGTGCTACGTAAAAATTTCTGGAACTTATTAATACACCAAAAAAATTTACCGAAGTATCAGTTTCACAGACTCACGCCAAAATCATTATAACGTGGTCTTCTAGGTATATTTTTGTGTTTGTGTAATCCTTATTGAGTAATGTAATTAGATGATCCCTTATGATCCCATGTTTATTTTGATGGATAAGCTATTTTCCTTTGGGGTATTCTGAAGCGCAAGATACCTTCAAAGCTGTGTTAAAACGATATATTCTCTCTATATCGAGCCCCTTTACGTTGAGACTTTGTGTCGAGTATGATATTAATAGAGTCTATTGTTCTAGAATAATAGATTCTAAAACTCGACATACAGGGACTCGACATAAAGGAAATATACCGTTAAAACATGCCTTGGTAGACAAGTGGCATGCTATAATTTTGTACAAGACGTGAAATAGCAATCAAAAAAGCGTCAAAGTGGTTGGTGATGGCCAGTACTGACCAGACTACAAAAACTGCTTTATCAGGTAGAATGGAATCACTGTTGTTGGTTAATACCTATAAAAGAAATATAATATAGTGACCAATGATATTCTATTTAATAGATATGTTATGAACGCCTAATCGTGAAGACTCGGAAACGTCCTAATTGGGACGTATTGTCTTTAGTCTGCGTTACACTGCGTTAAGAATGTGTACAACGTATGTCGTATGTGTGTCTTTTTCGGTTATTTTGTGAGTGTATAACATATCTGTTAAAAAGAATATCATTGATAGTGACGGACAGTTTCGTTTAAAACAGATAAATATTTTGCTTTTGTTTCATTTAATATTTCATTCATCTATATGTATTGCGTAGGCGACATAATCATGTAAGTTGGTACCTACTTATAAACTGGGCAAACTTATAGTTTGCGTTAAACTTTGCTAGGTTTAGGGTAAGTTTAATCTTATAGTATCCACCCTCTTATAGTTTAAGACAATCAATTATAGTCCCTAAATGAAGTGACATTAAATCTTCCTGTTTTAAATTTAAATTTGTCAATTCGTACATTTATTAGGGAGGAATTGCGATCAGCATGCGTATCGCGCAATATTCACGATACTTTACTATTTCCTAGTCAAAATTGAATAAAAATTCGACAGAACTACGTGATAATAGAATAATTTTATTCTACTAGTACGCTGCCTGATTTTTGTATTTAGATATTAAATTATTGTTTGAAAATTCAATATCCCTTGGTAGGTACTCACAGTTACGCACAAAGAATACATAAGTATTGTATTATGATTCAACGTAACCTACCTGATCTTTCCTCTGATTTATGTACAAGTAATTTAAGGTTTTATGTACCTAGTTAGAAATAAACTGACACCCACAATTCATAAACCTATTCTTTATTGTAATGTATATTAAACATTCAGTCAGTTTATGTGTTTACTAGCTGCGTCTTGCGGCTTCGCTCGCGTGGTAGGTATGTGTTTAATTAATATAACTCGGAAACCAGATCGTTTTTCAGAACAAAAAGTATCATATTATTATGTCCGTCTTCGTAATCTATGTACAACTTTCATCATAGTCGTAGTATTAAACCTTACCCTAAGAACACTTTAAGGATACCTCATTTAAAGGTATGTTCATGTTTATTACCTAACGCTCCTATCAATAAAAGTAAAAACAAAATAAATATTAGCTACTCCTTATTTGTCTCTTATTCTTTTTGTTGACTCAGAACATAAAAATAGGTCGCAACACTGAATAGTATTTTTTAATAATAAGACTGTAAGAGATTAGGTTCGTTTAGTTTAATAACAATTTTCTCAAATTCAGTTTAACTGTTTCATCTTTAAACAAACTAACAAACAATAACTATGCTACATACAAACCTGTCACGTCTAGCTATTTTCGTACCACAGAAGCTAGACGGTCACACAACGAACATTGAAACTTTGACGTCAACCACAAAGTTTCCTAAGACTCGCAGTCTGGAGACTAATTGCGTACACCTCTTTTTTGTGCTGATCTATTGCTTTTATAACTAGGTAGTCTAGTATTAGAAATATTGTACTTATCTGTTTTGTTAAGGTATTTTCAATTACTGTACCTTTTTTGCCTACTAAAATAACTCTACTGTACCAAAATTAATAACAATCACTCTCTAGGATCCAGAACCCAATAACTTCATGAAGCTAAATTTTCTTAAATTATGTCCCCTTCGATTGATAGGATGAGAATAATAATATAATTTTAGCAAATAAACATACAGATAACTACCTACTTAACGTTTTCTTACAAGATAATATCTACACTGGTACACCGGATACACCTAACATTTAATAGCTTAAGCCAAGTGTCGAAATTAAGTCACTATGTAAAGCCAAACACCTCAGATTTGCATTAAAACCCACACTTAAAGCTATTTAGATTTTAGATTGTTCCTAGAATCGCCTACGGGTCTCCACCTGCCATAATAAATTAAGTCGTAAAGATATTTACATAGATGGGAGTTTTGTTAATCAAGTGATTGCGAAATAATATTGAATTGAAAGATAGGTAACCTTTGTTTTTAGGGTACGGTACCCAATGGATCACAGGACGACGCTATTACTTTCTGTCCGTCACAAGACTGCACCATTGAATTGTAGTAAGTAGATACTACTATTTTTACTGAGTGTACTATTTTAACGCGGCTATAACAACAAATATTAAAAACCATGCATTTAAAACTAAAATTAATAAGTCTGAAATGAGAGGTCCGAACCGTTCGTGGTGTGAAACGCATAAGGACCCAAAATGAGAGTCACTTATCGAAATCTCATAACTGTGTAACAACTCTATAATCGCCGTATTGTGTATTAATTCTTTCTTGTACATTAAATAATAAAGATACGTAAATCTGTGTAGATGTGTTAAGGTGGTAAATATAGTAACCATTTAGCAACACCTCACATGCTCATAAATTACAATGTAGGTAATATCGTAAGTACCAGTATGGTAAAAAACCAATAACACCACGATTTAGTGTTTAATATGAAATTTTGGATTTGGTAGATTTGGTCCAAAAATATTTGAAGAATATGGAAGTGATTTGTAACTGAAAGTTCTCCGCATCGTATCGTAATACAGGATAAATCCTGTTGTAAACAACATCTTTAAAAAACGTAGGTACTTTGATTTGCAAATTACTTACTTTTCAAACCCCTAGTTTACGAAAGGCTGATCAACAAAAAATTAACTAATCACCTGTTAAATCTCATGTGAAGTACCAATCCATGCTTTTAGCATGCTTTTAGTTACTTCACATGAGATTTATCAGGTGATTACCTATTAGTTAATTTCTCGTTGATCAGCCTTTCAGAAACTAGTGGTTACTGCGTTTAGTTAATTCTGTTTGTAAATTACCTGTTTTAATGTGAAGCAGTAAATAGGTAGATAACTATTTACATAAAAAATACTTATTGTAATTTTAAAATAAAAATAAATAAAACAAAGAGTTTTTATTATGTATACCTTGTACGTACATCTCTTAAATACCTACTTAAAACAATCGGAACCCGGTTTAGCTCTCGCGGTAGGATATTGTAGATACGGCACTAGAAAAAATATTACATTACAGATTAGTTGTAATTGATTAGTTGTTGTCTGTAACTTACAAAAATTGTAATGACCTGGCGATTAAAAAGAGTGGCCTGAGTTTCTTGCCAGTTCTTCTCATGGCTCTACTTCGTCAGCGAACTGGCTGTAGGTTAATTTGCTGAAATTTTGTAAACTTTGACGTTCATAAGTGTTAATTTAATTAACCTATATTAATAAACATATATTTCATTTCATTAGTTTATAATATTAAATTATTTTTGCTCTTCCGTAAAAAGTTTACTTTATAAATTTAAAATCACCAAAATGTTAACATAAAAACATTCAAATAGGTGCTTGTGAAAGGCCTTGAGTTATAAATAAATTTTCATAAAAATAATATAATACTTACTGACCTTAAATTTAGAATATAAAGTCTCTAGGAGGAAAAATACAATAGCGCTATATTTATGACACTAGCTGTGCCCGCGACTTCGTCCGCGTGGAATAGTGATTTTGGACAGCATTTTTTGGATTATATATTTTTGTTTGTTTAGAATTATAAACATCTTCGTTTAGGTGAATAAGAAAAATCTTTACAGTAAATGCTTCTCTATATACGATTTTACACGTATAGCCATCGGGGATCAAAGCCATACAGGTTGCTAGGATTACTTACACGTGACAAATCCACATAAAGCTGACCATGCAAAAAACAGCTAATATTTAGATCCACAGTCACAACATTTAGTGTCTGACCTTAGGCTTTATTAATTGTCATCGCGAAACATAGGCTCGCTGGAAACTGAACTCGTTTAAAACTAAACGGGAAGTAGTTTGGAATGAGAGGAATCCGAGGAATAAAAACGCTATAAGGTTTTTTAAAATATATTAGCCTGCCAAAGTGACTCCATCCCGCCTGATGGTAAGCAGTCAGTGGAATCCAGAAGTGGAGGCCACCATACAAAAAGCAATCGCTTTAAACTGCTGGTATGGTGGCCTCCACTATGGTGGCTGGGAATGGGGTTAGGGGAGTGAGGGAAGTGAGGAAAAAGGAAAGGGGGAAATTGGGCTCCTGGCACTCTCACTCACCGAACGAAACGCAGTAGTATGAATACTGCTACTCTTACGTCAATCTTTTATGAGAGGGTAGTACTTCCCCGGACGATCCGGCCCATTCATGCTGAAACCAGCTTGGATCTACTACCGTAATACTACGGTTAGGTCTAATTGGGCCCCTGTACAATGCCGCGGGCGACCAGCGGCACCACCATTTATACGGGTCTTACTGGCCAGCGGGTTGACCCACACCACCCACACAATGACCATGAGAGGGTAGTACTTCCCTGGTCGATCCGACCCATTCATGCTGAAATCAGCGTAAATCGACTACTACTATTTCGTAATTCACTTTAATTCCACCTATTCCGTAATGAGACGTGTTAACATGTTTTTATCATAAAAAATAAAATAAGTCCAGAAAAATATAAATCTAACTTTTATTTACATTTTAACTGATAAAGTATTTACATTTTAATAAAGAAATAAGACGTGTTAACCTAACTTAAAAACACACTAACCTAAGCTAAATACATACCACATGTATGACGTGATTATTTAAATTGGCATAACTTTTTTATTTATGAACCGATTGACATGAAACAAACACTAAATGTTAAGTGAAGCTTACCACAATGTATCAGTGAAAACCATATTTAAATCGGATAAGCCGTTTTTGAGATTAGCGTGAATTTGAAACTCGATTTCCCCCTGACTTTCCCCTTCCTTTACCCTGACTTCTCCCTCACTACCCCCGCACTTGCCCCTCACTTCTCCCTTCCTTTCCTCTTCCTCCCCCTCCCTTCCCCCTCCCTTCCCCCTCCCTCCAAATTTCAAGTCGCCAACTTCAAAAGCAAAGATCTTTCCATACAATATTTCATCCCTTATTTCACTCCTATAAATCCACCCCAGTAAAAAAAAATTATGAGCGTATGTTTTATTTAAATAAAAGTATTCCAAAACAAAATTTCAAAGCTGTAACTAAAAAAATAAAGACGTTTCATACAATCGATTTCATCCTTATTCATACACTTAAGGGTTGAATTTTTAATAACCCTTTATTTGTACACTTCTAGACATTAAGACAAACACACCCTCCAAATTTCAAGTCGCTACGACCAGCGGTTTAGGCTTTACGTTGTCTGTCAGTCAGTCAGTCAGTCAGGACAAAGCCTTTTATAATATGTATGGATGTATGGATTAGACGTATAGCCATCAGGGATCAAAGCATACAGGCTGCTAGTAATGCTAACACGTGATAGAGCCACATAAAGCTGACCGAAAAACAGCTAATACTTAGATCCACTCCCACAACTTTTAGTGTCTTACCTTTACTTTAATTACTTAATTAATTAATTACTTTAATTAGTCATCGCAAAACATAGGCTCACTGGAAACTGGACTGGTTTAAAACTAAATGAAAGACTGTTTAGAATCCAAGGAATAAAAACACTATCAGCTATTCCGCAACCTGTTAAAATATCTGCTTCTATAAGATTTCGTAGTAAATTAACGAATGTTCGATGTGATTCTTTAAATTGGCATAACTTTTTTATTTATGAACCGATTGACATGAAACAAACACTAAATGTTAAGTGAAGCTTACCACAATATATTAGTGAAAACCATATTTAAATTGGATAAGCCGTTTCTGAGATTAGCGTGCACAAACGCACAGACAAACAGACAAACAGACAAACAGACAAGCAGACAAACAGACAAAAATTTTAAAAATCATTGTTTTGGGTTCTATTTGCGTTGATATAGGTCCCAATAGTATTTTTTCTCATATATCTTCCATGTACAGACAGCGATCGGTTACATTTTTATTATATGTATAGATTATTCAATAAAGAGTGACGTCACCACTATTATATGTAATACAATTTTATGAATGACTTCTTGTAAGTTTGTATGTCATCTTATGTGACCGCAAATAAACATGTTTATTTTCAGGCTCTCTGATAACAGGAATTTCGTCAACAATTCCAATTATTATGCTAAAAATATGTCTTGTGTTATGAGTTTATGTAAACACTGAAGTATTTACAGTTCCTAGTAATTGAAAGAGTAGGTAGCTAGTTCTATATTAAAATAACAAAGTAACATTTTCTGTATCAGAAGTTGCCATGAAGTGTAAAAGTTTGGAAGATTCTTATTTTTTGTAACAATAGTAGTTCGTTTGTTCGTATATTGTTTGGTTTGTGAAAAAAACAAGATCGTCTAGTATCCTGGGTAGTAGTCCATATAAATACCTATTATTATTTTACATTCATATTCTATGAGAAGTAGAGACTTCCCCGATCTCTATTTGCTCTAAAAGCAGGATCTTCAGCAAGTTAAAGCTGTACGCTGTAAGCTGTACATATTTTTAGTTCCAAAATGCATCCCCGAGAGAATTAACTTACTAAGACTTTCCTCAATACGTAGTAGTGTTTGTTGCATCAACAAGCTGCAGTAATAATGATTATAACTTCACGTCTTCGTGTTGAAACCTCACGGTCTTACCACCTACTACCAAGTAGGAACAAACAACCACGAAATTCAGGATATAAGTACATTTCACAATCTTTCAACCAAACGATGGTTATCGCACAAGAAGGCGGGCAAGCAAATTATCCAAGTCAGAACAAATATCAGCGTCCTCTAATTTGAAAAAAGATATCAAGGAAAATGGAAATCCTCCATGCTTGCAGACTACTGCTGGACCCTTATTAGAAACACGCCAAACAGTTGCCATTTTGAACTTCGTTGTCTTTGAACCGATTGTTTTCAAAATCGATATCTGAGTGTCCCAGCGATGACTGAACACTAATCTTTAGTCAAATTTAATAAAAACAGCCGCCATTTTGAATAACTTTGCTGTTTTTTAACCTATTTCTTTCAAAACCGATATCCGAGTGTCCCAAGGATGACCGAATACGAATCTTAAGTCAAATTTATATAAAGCAGCCGCCATTTTGAATTTTGCTGTTTTTAAACCGATTGCTTTCAAAATCGATATCTGAGTGCCCCAGCGATGACCAAACAAGAATCATAAGTCAAATTTAATTAAAGCAGTCGCCATTTTGAACTTCGTTGTCTTTGAACCGATTGTTTTCAAAATTTATATCTGAATGTCCCAGCGATGACTGAACACGAATCTTTAGTCAAATTCAATAGAAGCAGCCGCCATTTTGAACTTTGCTGTTATAGAACCAATTTCATTCAAAATCGATATCTGAGTGTCCTAGCGATGACCAAACACAAATCTCAACTCAAATATAAATAAAGCAGTCGCCATTTTGAACTTTGTTGTTTTTAAACCGATTGCTTTCAAAATCGATATCTGAGTGGCCCAGCGATGACTGAACACGAATCTTTAGTCAAAACTGAATGGATCAGCCCCCATTTTGAACTTTGCTATTTTTGAACCGTTTGCCTTCAAAATCGATAACTGAGTGTTCAAACACGAATCTTAAGTCAAATTAATGACAGCAGCCGCCATTTTGAAATTTGCAATTTTTTAACTATTTGCTTTCAAAATGTATATAGTGAGTATCCCAGCGATTTTAAAAGCAATCTGTTTAAAAACAGCCAAGCCCAAAATGGCAGTTGCTTTAATTAAATTTGACTTAAGATTCGTGTTTGGTCATCGCAAGGACACTGTAATATCAATTTTGAAAGAAATCGGTTTTCTAACCACAAGGTTCAAACTACTAGCTGCTTTTATTAAATTTGGCTTAAGATTTGTGTTCAGTTATAGCTGGGACACTCAGATGACAATTTTGAAAGCAATCGGTTCAAAAACAGCAAAAGTTAAAAATGGCGGCTGCTTCTATTGAATTTGGCTTAAGATTTGTGTTCAGTTATCGCTGGGACACTCAGGTGACGATTTTGAAAGCAAACGGTTCAAAAACAGCAAAAGTTAAAAATGGCGGCTGCTTCAACAAAATTTGACTTAAGATTCTTGTTTGGTCATCGCTGGGACAGTCAGATATCGATTTTGTAAGCAGTCTTTTAAAAAAACAGCAAAGTTCAAAATGGCGGCTGCTTTTATTAAATTTGACTTAAGATTCGTATTTCGTCATCGCTGGGACACTCAGGTATCGATTTTGAAAGCAATAGGTACAAAAACAGCAACGTTCACAATGGCAGCTGCTTTAATGAAATTTGACTTAAAAATCTTGTTTTATCATATTTAACGCAAAAGTTTTCGCACCAGTTTCTTTCTCGCAAATGTCCATTCACGCAAAAGTCTTTCGCGCAATGCGCAAAAGCCTTTCGCGCAATGCGCAAATGTCTTTTGTGCAAGTGCATTCGCGTAAATGCTTATTATAATATATTAAGCTGATTAGTAGAGCTGGGTGTACCGAGTATGGGCTCGTTTTATTAGTTATAATGAGACCTTACCACCGGACATGATAGAGTGACCTGAAAGTTTACTTCAGTGACTGCTATTGGAAGTAGCTGATTAGTAGAGCTGAATGTGCCTTCTGATCACTCCATCATGTCCGGTGGTAAGGTCTCATCATAATTAACCTAACGAGCCCATAATCGTTATACCCAGCTCTTCTAATCAGCTAGTTCCAGGAGCAGTCACTGTAGTAGACCTTCAGGTCACTGCACCTTATCCGGTGGTAAGGTCTCATCTTAACTAATAAAACGAGCCCATACTCGGTACACCCAGCTCTACTAATCAGCTAATTTTGTATAAAATGCTTGCAACTCTTGTAAGTATCAAATCTAGTATTGCCAACTACATTGTGTTTATACAACGAAATTTACGAGTCGAGCAGCTTCCGAGAAGCGACACAGGTCCACTCACGACGGGCGCCAAGCGCGGACTGATTCTTGTTCACAAAGCTCTGTTCAATGCGATGAAAACAACTACCAAACAAAATAAGTCTTATTACAATGCGTCAAGGTTCACGCTGCGGTGGTAAGGTCTCATCATAACTAATAAAACGAGCCCATACTCGGTACACCCAGCTCTACTAATCAGCTAGTTCCAGTAGCAGTCACTGAAGTTGACCTTCAGGTCACTGCACCTTATCCGGTGGTAAGGTCTCATCATAACTAACAAAACGAGCTCATACTCGGTACACCTAGCTCTACTCGTTAGCTAGTCCCAATAGCAGTCACCGAAGTAGACATTCAGATTTCTCAGCATGTCCGAAACGCAACTAATAATAATAGCTACTTAGGTACTTATGGCAAAAACAATAATACCTTGACAAATATTTTGTGTAAAATGCTTGCAACTCTTGTAAGTATTAAATCTAGTATTGTCAACTACATTGTGTTTATACAACGAAATTTACGAGTCGAGCAGCTTCTGAGAAGCGACACAAGTCCACTCACGACGGGCGCCGAGCGCGGACTGATTCTTGTTCACAAAGCTCTGTTCAATGCGATGAAAACAACTACCAAACAAAATAAGTCTTATTACAATGCGTCAAGGTTCACGCTGCATAGCAAAATGTATGGAAAACGACGATATAATTTTTCATTGATTTTCGTGTTAATTTGTAAATTATGAAAAAAATAGAACGATATTTTATGAATTGAAGATATTTGCTAACTTTTGGTACTTTTAAATTTAGAATATTTTGAATATAATAAGAAAAAAACAGGTCTCGAAATCAACACGATTTCGTAAATTCTGCATTGAGAGTCAAAGAACAACCGATTTTACTACATTTAAAATAAATATTATTAGAAAAAAACACGTCCCATCACAAGATAAAGAACCATTCTATTTGTATTATCTGCTAGATATATAAAATTGTTTATCGTTTTGCCGCAAAATGAACCGAAAAAGGGGTTATATTTGATAGAATTGTAAACGCGTCCTTAAAAGTCGCCGCAACACAGGACTTTTACAAACCATACTAACATTATCTAAATAATATTTATGCTATTACAGACGTTGTATAATGATATACGTTTACATAACTGTCCCAAGAGATAAGAAATTATCGTTTATATGAAATACTAAACTTTACTGCTTTAATAAATAAATACGAAAACGAGCGGTCGCTACTTTAGGCTCTCAAATTACGGATCCAAGTATGAGGGAATCAATTTGTTAATTTATTTATTTTTTTTCACAAATTATGTAAGGATTGTTACATACCTACTCGTGCGTATCTGCATTATTCGGGACACCGAGTGGGTAAGGAGGTACAGTCGAATAAAATAAATGTGGTTACTCGTATGTTTGGCAAAAGCCGACTGATTTAACAGATTGATCGATATTGCTTCAGTAGAAACACATAATAGGTAACCAGAACGAACGCCTAGTAGATAATCCTATCATAGTTAAAGCAGGTTCAATGATGCTAACACAATTTTATTTGAAAGGGCTACCACACTCAGTAATAATAAGTATTTCGAGGAAATCTATAAACAAAATAAATAATTGACAGCCACAAAATTGCTAATTTTCAATTACTCAATCGCTTATTTGCATATGGTGAGAAACGAACACTCATCGCAATGGTAGGCGTCCATGAACTCATACAGCTACCATATAATGTACCTAGTCGAATAATATTGTTACGACGATTACTTATTCTAGAACATTCGCAAGTACCTACCTACTCGTGTACGACGAATACCTACGCTCTAGAACACTCGCAAGTACCTACCTACACGTATACGACAAATACCTACGCTAGAACGTTTGCATGTACCTACCTACACGTATAACAATAGACCATCGGCGGTAGGCATACCTACGCGTCGCAGCTAAGTACCTACACTCATTGTTCTGTTTTCGAGAATTGTCGGCATCTTTGTGGTAATAACTGGAAGGTTCTAGAAGTCTATTGAAGGACTATAAAAAGGATTCGAACGTCGGCACTTCGTTCAGTTGTGAATACAGCGATCTCGAGCGAACATCTAAGCGATACGGAAGTTTAAGAAGAGCGATATACGAAGCGTTATAGTGCAGTATAAGTGTTTATTGCTTTAATTTGTTACTGTTAGTTTACTGTGTGAGTCTTAAATAAACTCATCATCGCGTAACTGGCATTTTACATCGAACCCCATCCTGACACGTAACAATTGGTGACAGAAGTGAGAATGCCAGTCACACCACGCGACGAGGGAGTACGCACTCGACGACAGGCGGCGGTAGACGAAACTCGTGAACCATCGATTATGGCCGATACTGAAGAGTCTAGCGCAGCAGTAGTTAGTGATCCCGGCACTTCTGCGGCGTCGACGAGTATGGGCTCTGGCTTCGACATGTCGTCCCTTTTAGCCGTTATACAGGAGGGCCAACGCCAAGCTGAAGAACGGCAACGTCAAGTCATGGAGGAGTTGAAGGAAGGTCAACGCCAAGCTGAAGAGCGCCAACGCCAAGCTGAAGAGCGCCAACGCCAAGCTGAAGAGCGCCAACGCCAAGCTGAAGAGCGCCAACGCCAAGCTCTTCTAGACCTTAAGGAAGGTCAACTGCAAGCCGAAGACAGACAACGCCATGCTATCCGAGAGGACCTTCGAGAAATGATGGACTCTAAGTTGGAAGGGTTCAGCACCGTCATCAGTACTCTTCAAGAAGACGTTGAAGTGGTACAAAAACGCACCAGCAAACATGATGAAATTCTCGAAGATGTCCAGACCACCATGAACCATCATGACAAGATGATTAAAGAGCTCCAGAAGACCAAGGTCCTATATTCAAGCACTACGCCTATGGCCGCGGCAGTCACTTCCGGAGGTCCCAAGTTCAAACTGCCCTCCTTTGACGGCTCGTCTTCCTGGACGGCCTTTCGACACCAGTTCGAGGTAGTTGCCAATGGAAATGGATGGGAAGATGATCACGCACTGACGGCGCTTACTTTGGCACTTAGAGGGGATGCACTGCTGATCCTAGAGAACTTACCTGCAGACCGACGAAGCTTAGACGCACTCCTTAAGGCTTTGGAAGCTCGATTTGGCGATAAGCACCTGGAGCATGTTTATCGAGCTCAGCTGAAGGATCGAACTCAGAAGGCGAGTGAGGGACTTCAACAATGGGCTGCCGAAATTGAACGCCTGGTACGACGAGCCTATGCCTCCAGTACATCATCTGTGGACCACATAGTTGTGCAAGCTTTCGTGGACGGCATAAGAGAGTTTGAGGTCAGAACAACTGTTCGGTTGGCACACCATACATCTTTAGAAGCGGCCTTAGCACATGCCCTTGAGGTGGAAGCTGTGCGAAACGACTACAAGTCGCATAAAGTACGGGAAGTGGTTGCAGCTGTTAGACCACGAGGTGAGCCTATGTGCTATGGATGCGGCAAGCGGGGACATATCCGAATCAATTGTCCGGACCAGAGAAGAAGTAGAATGGTGTCAGCTACTACTCAGGTTGATGCTAGTCAAGATCCGTTATGTCAAGCCCCCACAGTGCAAGTATCACAGGCATGTGACGGTAATAGCCTGGTAACAGCTGGAGAAATAAATGGTAAACCTGTTTGCTTTACGATAGATACGGGCGCGTCAAAGACCATCGTACGACCAGAACTTCTGCGCCGAACAATTCAGTGGGAAGACGCACGACCATCTTGCAAATTGCAAACAGCGACTGGCCAGCCAGTGACCGTCCTCGGAGCTACAGATGTGAAAATCAAACTAGGAGAGAAGATTTATCATCAAACTGTTTTGGTGGCGAGCATAACGGATGACTGCATTATCGGCTTAGACTTCCTACGAATGCAGCAGTGCGTTGTCGATATTGCAAAAGGTGTTTTAAGCTTCCCAGACCAAGAGATCTTTCTAGAAGGCTGTTCTTCAATAGCGGTCTACAGTGCCAAAACGGTAACCTTGGCACCGAGGTCAGAAACCTTAGTCGACGTAAGGTTCCCTGAGGGTGTAACTGCTGATCGTTGCGTCATGGTGGAAGATCCTGGGCGCCATACCAGTAGAATTACAGCCAGAACTTTAGTCATGACTAGAAGTGGAGCAAAAGTTAAAATTGTCAACCTTAGCAATTCGGCGATGTTATTACGGAAGAACGCGATCGTTGGACGATGTGAAGCTGTGAGCAGTCTGAGGAAGATCCAAGAGAACGTCCAAACTGCTTCTTCGGCAAATCATATGGGCCCGTTGCTAGAGACCACGAAGCAAAATCTGTCACCCAATGAATATCGGGAAGCAGAGAAGTTGCTACTGGACTACAAGGACATTTTCACCAAAGAAGAAAACGACCTTGGAAGAACAGGGTTAGTGAAACATCCGATCGACACAGGTGCTACACAGCCTATCAAAGAAAGAAAGAAGACCTAGACGAGTGCCACTAGCAAAAGAAGAAGAAGTAGCCGAGCTGATTGGGAATATGGCTCGAACCAAGATCATAGAGCCATCATCCAGCCCATGGTCTTCACCGGTGGTACTCGTGAAGAAGAAAGATGGTAGTACCAGGTTTTGTGTAGACTACAGGATGCTGAATAACGTGACTAAGAAAGACAGCTACCCTTTGCCCCGTATAGACGACACTTTGGACATGCTTGGAGGCATGAAGTGGTTCTCTACGGTAGATCTGAAAAGTGGCTACTGGCAAGTGGAACTCCGGCCAGAAGATAAGGAGAAGACTGCATTTACTACCGGTACTGGAAAAGGCCTGTGGCAGTTCCGGGTAATGCCATTTGGATTGTGTAATGCACCAGCTACGTTCGAAAGGCTTATGGAACGCGTACTAGTGGGTCTTTTGGGAGATGCCTGTCTGGTGTACTTAGATGACGTAATAGTTATGGGACGCAGTTTCACGGAACATCGCAAGAATCTTGAGAAAGTGTTCAAGAGATTTCGTGAATCAAACTTGAAACTTAATCCGAAGAAGTGCGCCTTTTTCAAGAAAGAAGTTTCATTCTTAGGCCACATTATTTCGGATAGAGGTGTTCAAACGGACCCAGACAAAATAAAAGCGGTGCAAGAGTGGCCTGTACCAAAAACTAAAACCGAAGTTAGAGCCTTTCTGGGACTTAGTGCTTACTACCGGCGTTTTGTGAAGAACTTCTCTGAAATAGCCAAGCCATTACACCACCTTACAGAAGAAAAGAGGAACTTCGTTTGGGACTCGGATTGTCAACGTGCGTTTACACGACTCAAAGAATTGCTGTGTTCAGCTCCAGTCCTGTGCTACCCTAATAGAGAAGGCAGATTTATTGTGGACACAGACGCCAGTAATACTGGAATCGGAGGTGTGTTATCTCAGGAGCAAAATGGTCAGCAAGTGGTCATCGCATACTTCAGCAAGTCTTTATCGAAGCCTGAGAGAAACTACTGTGTAACTCGGCGTGAATTACTAGCAGTTGTGAAGACCTTACAACATTTTAATAAATACTTGCTGGGAAGAGAGTTCACACTACGAACAGATCATGCGGCACTGAAGTGGCTACTCCAGTTTAAGAATCCTGAAGGCCAAGTCGCGAGATGGATCGAACAACTACAGGAGTACAACTTTGTAATAGAACACCGCAGTGGAAGGATTCACTCCAATGCTGATGCCTTATCGCGACGTCCATGCTCCCAGGATTGTAAACACTGTTTGAAGCATGAGTCCAAGGAGGTAGTGAAAATTGTCAGGACTCAGGGGACCGATGAATCCTGGGACAAAGACGAAGTCAGTAAGGCACAGAAAGAGGACAGAGACCTGAAACTAATAATGGACTGGAAGGCTCAGGGTCGGAAACTAAAATGGCAGGACGTATCAGCCGCAAGCCCAATCACGAAGGCCTACTGGGCTCAGTGGGACAGTCTGACTTTGGAACAAGACGTGCTATATAGAAAGTGGGAATCACCTAACGGCAAGGAGCAAGTTCTACAGATGGTGATCCCGAGAGACAAAGTTGCACCTGTTCTGCGCTTAGTGCATGATGGTGCATCAGGTGGTCATCTTGGTGTGAAGAAGACTTTGGTAAAGGTGAGAGAACGGTTCTACTGGGTACGCTGTCGGGAAGACATCGAGGAGTGGTGCAGAAAGTGCTCTACGTGTGCTTCAGTAAAAGGACCTCGTACTAGATCAAGAGGCAAGCTACAGCTGTACAGTGTCGGAGCCCCATGGGAGAGAATTGCCATTGACGTAGCTGGACCATTTCCCGTGACAGAAGACGGCAACCGCTTTATAGTAGTAGTTCAAGATTACTTTACCAAATGGCCCGAAGTGTTTGCGACACCAAACCAAGAGGCTCAGACCGTGGCCAAAAAGTTGATCCAGGAAGTAGTGTGTCGATTTGGTGTGCCGTTGGAACTGCATAGTGACCAGGGAAGAAATTTCGAGTCAGCCCTGTTTCAAGAGATGTGTAATCTACTCGGCATACATAAAACACGGACAACACCAGCGCACCCGCAGTCTGACGGCATGGTAGAACGGTTCAACCAGACTTTGGAAAACCATCTGGCCAAGGTTGTCGAAGACCATCAACGAGACTGGGACCGTTACATTCCACTCTTCCTGCTATCATATCGGTCCGCGGTTCATGACACTACAGGATTTACGCCGGCCAAAGTCAACTTTGGAAGAGAGATACGCCTACCAGTAGACTTGATTACCGGAACACCTCCTGATACGCCAAAGCCGACAGTAGAATACGTCGCAAACTTGCAGGCACAGCTGGATAAGACACATGATCTAGTGCGAGATAACAACCTCAAGGCTAGTGAGAAGATGAAAACTCGTTATGACAGGAAAGCAAGTAATCATGGCTTCGAGGAAGGTACGCTCGTGTGGTTACATAATCCTCTCAGGAAAATCGGCAAGTCACCGAAGCTACAGGCCCGCTGGGAGGGTCCCTATAAAGTGATCACAAGGATCAATGACGTGACCTATCGCATAAGACAGGGCGATAGAAAGAAGCCGAAGATCGTCCACATCGATCGACTAGCACCCTATCACGGTTCTAACGCTGCTCGGGACGAGCATGATTAAGAGGGGGCAATGTTACGACGATTACTTATTCTAGAACATTCGCAAGTACCTACCTACTCGTGTACGACGAATACCTACGCTCTAGAACACTCGCAAGTACCTACCTACACGTATACGACAAATACCTACGCTAGAACGTTTGCATGTACCTACCTACACGTATAACAATAGACCATCGGCGGTAGGCATACCTACGCGTCGCAGCTAAGTACCTACACTCATTGTTCTGTTTTCGAGAATTGTCGGCATCTTTGTGGTAATAACTGGAAGGTTCTAGAAGTCTATTGAAGGACTATAAAAAGGATTCGAACGTCGGCACTTCGTTCAAACGGTTGAGAGCCTTCTGCTCACCGACAGTCCGCGTAAGGTTGTGAAAGCCATCAGAGGCTAACAACCCACACCACACAAAAAAAAAAAAAAAAAAAAAAAAAAAAAAAAAAAAAAAAAAAGGCACTTCGTTCAGTTGTGAATACAGCGATCTCGAGCGAACATCTAAGCGATACGGAAGTTTAAGAAGAGCGATATACGAAGCGTTATAGTGCAGTATAAGTGTTTATTGCTTTAATTTGTTACTGTTAGTTTACTGTGTGAGTCTTAAATAAACTCATCATCGCGTAACTGGCATTTTACATCGAACCCCATCCTGACACGTAACAATATTTTAAATAGGTATCGTTTACGTATTTCGTCCATGAATTACCGTTTATACTTTCAATCATTTCTTTTTTAGAAATCCACTTTGTGTTAAACATATATGAAGTTTAATTTTATCTCTCAACATGCCAGCTTCACATTTCAACCAAGAAACACGGTGATTCACGAAAGCGTTCACAACGAATGAACTCGTTAATTATACAAAAGTAAGGGAGCAGCACTAACTTCGTAACAGAGTTACGCCTTCGGGGTCCTCACCTAAACAAACTTTGTTATCATTGCCAAAGGCTTAATGCCGAGACGTATACACTAGCTAGAGACAAATTTTGGTCAGTTGGAACGAAGCCAGGACAAAAAAACATTTAAAACAGAGGAATTACATAATCGATGTTTATAAATATTTTAAAAGATGCTCTTGTAATCTCAATTCGCCCGCGGCTTTTGTATGAAGAATCTAATGTTTTCTTTATTTTTTTAAATTGTAGACATTATTAAATGTGTAGGTGTAAACAGTATAAAAGCAAAGTCGTTGTTTAATTGAATTTTGATACGGCTTTTATTTAGAGAATTTCTTGTGAAAGGTTTATATGGATAGGCGATGGAAAGGCCCGGCTTTTATATCGCTGTCTAGGGGTCAGAGAAGTGATGTGCCTACCTTTTTCGAAAAGGAGATATAGGTGCTTATTTTAGTGTAGGTGTGTATGTATGTATTCGACTGAGTTCTGGATTAATGAACACTATGATACCTGTATGTTATTTTAGTTATAATTCTGTGCAAAAGAAAATAAAACATTCTTTAGCGAACATTAAGCTAGAGAAGTCAGCATAAAATCAACGAGCGTTTCCACTGTTCAGGTTATTTATGTAAATTTTTATTGTTTAGAAGACGATAGAGTTTGTTGCGTAGGTTCGCATTTAGAAAATTAGTCTTCATCATTGTCTTACTTTTAGAAAAGGAAAAGTTGTTCGATCGAAAAATTTTATGAGTCGGTGGGTGACCTTTCAATTTTATAATTCAGAATAATTTTTATTACCTAATTGTTTTATCGAAACTTTTTTACAAATTTAGTCCTTATACATTCCTCTCACAAGGTGGACCGACGACCTGGCGGGCAACGAATGGATGCGAGCGGCTCACGATAGGCCGACATAGAAAAAAAATAAACCGATCCCTCGGTGGATCAGATACAGGGGATCAGACCGGAGTGAATTCCGCAAGAATTCTATAATCGGCACCAGTATCCATACAGTACATACATATATCGATGCAGTGAGACATTGCCAAAAGGATTAGCGATATATATCATTTATCTTTCTCTCTATCATCTATTCTCAGAGATAAATGGGCAATTCACTGTTCCAATATCCTTACTCCACTGCAAGACTATTGAAACGGTTTGTTTCATATATTTGAATGTAGAATAACATTACAAGTAACTGACGGCTTATTATAGGTCACTCTCACACATTACTAGAAAGTAAAGGATAGCTGTCAAATTCGACATCGTCATGTGGCGTCAGTTTTTTCTATACATTTTTTGTGAATTATGCGATAGATTAAAAGGTTGTATACAAGGTGGCAAGTTGACGATCTGTCGTCGAGACCTTGGGCCTGTATCTGTGGCAATACACATCTTTATCTCACCCTATTTGGATTAGACATGAGCGTCTGTATTTTTTAGTCAATGCCAAGTCCCATCCTTACACATTGTGCCCAAAATTAAAAGCCCTACCAATAACTTTTAAATCAGTTCTTTCTCTTAAGTATTTTTGCTGCGAATCTATAATGGATTTAGTTATGTAATATTTATAAATTCAATTATTTGATATAATTGACAATAGACTTAAGGAAGGCTTTAAAAATATAAAAAATGTTAAACCAGTGACAAACTTATTTCCACACAAAAATATTGCATTTAAGTACCTAAATTCACCATAAAAAGGTATATTTTGTCAGCGAATCGAGGACAAAAACGCCTTTTGATAGCAAGTCACAACGAATTCACCAATCTTTTACGATCCTGATTCACAAATAGCTTCAAAAAGTACAGTTAGATTTATGAATATAAAAAATCCTATTGAATAATTTTTTTATACAACTGTTCCCGTTTATAGGTACTGTTTTATTCATTGAATAAAATCTACGGGTAGAAATCTTCATCTAAGAGAGTGTTGACTCCGATTTCGGAGTTATCAGTCGATTTAAATATTTAAATAATGCTGGGATTTTAGAAATGTTCCCGAATCTCAATAAGAACGACGTGTTGAATGAAATTTTACTCAATTTACAGCTGTTGTTTATGTTTATTGTGGTCTTATAATATGCAGGTACATGTAGAAAGGTCTTCAAAGGATTTAAGTTGGTGACTTCATGACTTTTACATGCGGTCTGACAGACCATTTGCTTTTCAAAAATAAAGCTTTGTAGTCTGAGAGACTTACAAACAAAAGATTTTTTTGGGCTAGTAGCTTAGGCCATTCTCTTTGTTGTAAGTAAATCACTTTGCCAAATCTAACATTTCTAGTTATAGAATAAAAATTAGGCAATAGTGTTTATATTCTCATTATCATTTACAAATAGAGCATGCTACAATTTTAATTATTTTCCACTAATGAGTGTGAACTCAAAACCTCGTTAGGAAGAATAATATGATTGTTAGAAAGTATTATGTTTGCGATAGTTTTGTTTAAAAATATAGACCACGAGGGTTGGAGCTCATTTAGAAGTCTCGTGAGACCGTAATTGCGCCTTGATTAATAACATTGCCAATCTTTTTATTTCAAGCTCATACATGCCAGCCGCAAATGGCTCTATATTACCCACTAAGTCCAATTTATCCAGGTTTGTGTTATTCAGCTGCGATCTTTTATATTTGAGCGCTATCAAAAGCCGCTAGGGTATGCTACATGTACCATGAGGTAATTTATTGCATATTTACGACCTAAATACAGACCTAAAAGCTGTGTCTGCACTTTCTTATTAACAAGCCAAGAACGACGTGAGCGTATGATACAGTCTACACGAAAATCACAGTTAATATGTTTATCTTTGGGTTCATATCTTTAAACTTTTAATACCAAATAACAATAATACTAGCCCTGTATTCCCAAAATCATGCACGCGAGAATAAACCATCGCAACATAAAAATATTTTCAAGACAACTCACAATTCACCTTCTTAAATCAGACCAAAAAAGCTCACCTAACTTCTTAGCCCTCTAAATTTAAACTACTGCAACTGCATATCGCAAGTTTTGGAAAAGCATATCTAAAGTTAAAGTTTTAAGGAGCGTTTTCCTATAGCAAATTTCATGCATTTCTTCCATGTGCAGTAGTAAAAACACAACAAAGTATACTCTGTCGCAGTACTAAACGAAATTATTCCATTACAAAGTACGTATAATAAAATTAAGTGTAGCTACCTAATGTATTGCCAACCGCCCTCACCTGTACGAAGTTACCGTAGTTCATTATTCAAACATTGCTTAAGTTAATATTTGTTTGCTTCTGCACTTGTATGAGCGTGTTCTTAAGTTGCTTCGCATTGTAAAGCTTGTTGCACGAAGCATTTAGTGTGGTGTAGTACATAATTTACTTGCTGACTTGGCAAACTATATACGGTAGTAGATCCACGCTGATTTCAGCATGAATGGGCCGGATCGTCCGGGGAAGTACTACCCTCTCATAGAAGATCGACTTAAGAGTAGTAGTATCCGTACTACTGCGTTTCGTTCGGTGAGTGAGAGCGCCGGAGGCCCAATTTCCTCCCTTTCCTCTTTCCTCACCTCCCTCATTCCCTTCCTCTAACCCCATTCCCAGCCGCCATAGTGGAGGCCATCATACCAGCAGTTTAAGACGATGGCTTTTGGTATAGTGGCCGCCACTTCTGGATTCCACTGACTGCTTACCATCAGGCGGGGTAGAGTCACTTTGGTAGGCTATGATATAAAAAAAAACGTGCATTTGATTTAAACACTAGAGATTATCTGTATCTTGTTCTAGCCGGTATAATTAAGGCTGTTTAGTTTTATCTAATTACTAGTTTGCCGCGGCGCGTTTTTACTTCCGTCTTTGCTCACTGCTCTGCGTCCGTCGCCAGAAGCGTAAGGTTACATAGCCATTAACTCTCGAACTGGGCTATCATACGCAAAAAGAATTATTCAAATCTGACCGGTAGTTCTAGAGATTAGCGCATTCAAACAAACAAACTCTTCCGCTTTATAGTATAGTTAGGATAACTAGCTATTCTTAGGTTAACGCAAAGATAAATAAGATACATTTTGATTTTAACCAACAGTTGACGGCTGGTTACAATCTTGACTTCGGCTTTCGGGTTTACCTATTAGTTAACCGGCACATAATATATTAAATTACTAAGTGAAAATATATTTTTGCTTGCTATGTTATTGGCTGTAGTAAATCTTTTAGAATTGTACAAATGTTTATTTTTTATAAAATCCATATACTTACTTACCTATTTACAATCTCACTTTTTGTCACGCACGTAACTTGTTAGCGTCATCGACGCAGCAATTTTATGTCAATTGAAACATACTCCGTCTACGATTGAAACCAATTTATTGTCGACGGTCGTTTTGTCTTGACCTTGTAAAACAAATCTATTCTATATGATTTATATAGCATCCTGGCTAAGACAGTTTTGTCTTCAGAAAATCTGCGTGTCCTGACTCTTGTGAGAACAAGGAAATCCATTGTTCACAAAAAACACAGCACACACTTACTAGCAAATAGTTTTTTTTAGTACTATCTACTTTAAACCAGTAAAAGAGTATCAAATTGGTTTTGTAGAGCTTTAGCAGGGATTTACAATACGTGGTATTGTATGTGTGGTCTAGCCGCGTCAAGGTGTTTGTGTTTACGTCTTATGTAGTGGATTCTATTTCCAACTGTTAAAATATTAATGTACTTAATCCGCAAATACTTTCTTCTTTCAAGAATCAAGGCATATTCTATGTTTATGATTATGAATGTCCACGCGATGCCGAATCAGCTAGGTAGTGCAGCTGTCCTCTTTAAAAAAACTCAAATAAATTCTATTCTATTTATAGTGTTATATCTCCATACGAAGAAAACATAGTCCAAAGATATTCGCAGATAATAAACGTAAAACTCAAGTAGTGTAATTGCTGGCCCTTCAAAGCTGGCACATAAGCATTAACGGAACGGCCAAGTAGTAAAACCTTTGATGTGGAAGTAAGTACAAATGACTATATTGTTTTTCCTCATCACATAAATGAAGCTAACGGTTCGTGGACTCCTAATCCTATATCCGGGTTTAATTTGTACGGCACGACTTTTTGTCAGATTATGCACTTTATTGAATGCAATGTAATAGGCAAATTCTTTATAATTATAATATCTGTGCGATATTTTTGTTGTCCTTTATAAAGATAAAAACATATTGAAAACTCAAATCAATCGTTTTCCTCAAAAAAGACATACAGGTCACCTTGTTAACAGCAGCTTAAAACAAGGTACTTTAGTTCGATACTTACTTTTTATCTTACGTTATCTATCTATACTGTTATAATATAAAGCGGAAGAGTTTGTTTGTTAGTATGTTTGTTTGAACGCGTTAATCTCTGGAACTACCAAAATAATTTTTTTTTACGTATTTCTTGCGTATGTTAACCCAGTTCTCTATGTAACATCACGCTACTGGCGACAGTAGTAGAGCAGTAAGGAAAGACGTGGGTGAATCCACGCCGCGGAAAGCTAGTCCGTTATAAAGTATAAAATTGCGTACTATAATTTCGAATGTTACGACGTTTTCGACGAATAAAGAAACCTATAAGAAAAAAACTTATATTTTCTCGCCTTTTTACTGAAAGAGATATAAATATAAATCTCAATAACGATATTTAAATCGCAATAAAAACGTCATTATGATCCACAATACACTTAAATTGAAACTTTTCAAATTTAAAACAAAACTGGGTTAGCTTCGATATTAATAAAATTCTCGTGGTGCTTGCAACATTTACATTTCAATTTCTGGTACAAATTTCACAGATATTTTTTTGCCAACATCAACGTAGTAGTTGTTTCCTATATAATTTTATATTTTCGAGTAAAAATTGTGAAAGTGAAAAAGGTTTTTTATCTGGCTGACTTTAGTGACTGGGGATTAATTCGAATATGGTGGATATTGCAGCTCATGCGGAGTAAAAAGTATGTTATTTTGACATTTTCCTAGTAAGAGAAGATATATTTTTTTTAGTATTTCTGAAGAAACTTTAGGTACTTTGATGTGCTTCTCTATACTCTTTCACAGATTTCACCTATGAAGCGGGACTAGAGATAATATAACATTTTTACTAATTTAAGATTTACTTCCTTACCTAGCTAACCTGCATGTCAAACCATCCAAAACATTGAGGAAACCTACGTCTACAGCGGCCACCTTTGGGTTAAAATATTGTCGCAATAAAGAAATAAAAATGTAATTTCATTATAGCCCAGTGTCCTTTTATAATCCGGCCATTATGATGGCATTTATAACATTTTTGTTACGTTTATTACACGTACATCCCAAATAGAATAAATTAAACACCGGCGAACTCCGCCTTGTTCCATTTATATTATTTGAGTAACAAATGAAATTACAACACTCAATGGCGACGCTGAAGTTAGGGTTGGTTTCCATTAAAAATTGAAATGTAAAGTAGTACCTATAATTTTAAACAAAAAAAAACCGACTTCAAGCGGGAAGGAAACTAAAAAGTTAAAAATTAGTTTACTTAGCAGAAAGTAAGTCGTATTTTGATTTAGTTAATCAGAAATTATTAAATAAGTATTTTATAACTTTAAAGTTGGGGCCTTTAAACTTTAATTTTGTATGAAATTATTTATTTTAAGATTTTTTGCGATGGGTAGACCTAAATCTTGCTTAGGTATTATTTTTGTACGTATGAAGTAAGCCCAACGTGACTGCTGTTAAGGAATTCCCTCGACTGTCTATGGTCACCTGTAATGGCACTTAAAACCCATATTGGTGCAAAGTTCTCATCATTACAAATGAATTAAGTCCAAACACCACGTAATTGCTGTAAATCGTTGTCGAGTTCCTTCGACTGTCATCTGGCTACATCATCAGATCGACTCCAAACCTTCACTAAATAGTAGTGCCTTAAAATACTAAATATCAAATGCACTAGTTGCCAGTAAAATTTTCGAAAGTTCCCCCTCGATTTCCCTGGGATGCCATCATCAGATCCTGGTTTCCTTATGATGGTACCACAATTGGGATATATCCTTTACAACAAAAAAAGAATCATCGAAATCGGTTAATAAACGCCAAAGTTATCCGCGTACACACATAAAAATATATATATATATACGGTCGAATTGAGAAACCTTCTTTTTTTGAAGTCGGTTAAAAATACAACACTGCAAGGTAAAATCTTTAAAGGTAGAATCTAAAATAATAAATAAATTATTGGATTTAAGAATATGAATTTGAATTTTATTTTGACGAAACATTGAAGTCATTAAATAAATTGGCATATTGTTGATATTTTAATATTGTCAACAACTCGTCTCCGCTTTGGTAGTAACCAGTCTTCTGGCTAGTAAAATATAAAAAATATTTTATATGGGGTCAGTTATAATATTATTCAATAAATTAAAGGTTTTATGCACATTTTATTTAGAGACAAATTGCCGGTAGTTTTTGTCGTTTATTCCATCCGGTTATCCTACACTTCTGCTCCTGTAAATATTAAGTTATACCTAATACAATATGCAGCTTTTATTTTAATAAATTGGTCATGGTGTAAAAAATATGTAGGATAAAAAAGTCATCGTTTTCAGAACTGTGATGTGTATGGTGCTATATTTTTGGTAAAATCCAATTTATGTACGATGTGTTTCTTTGCCGTATTATTAGTGAATAACCAATATAAACTTAGAAAGTGTATTTCGACTATAAGTATATTAGCTAATGAAAGTAGATAGTTGTACGAAACTCGGGAAAATTAAATTAACTCGTTATAACTTCATAATTTTGTCTACCAGACGACAATAACTAAACCAAGGTTGGATGTATTTTTAGATATCACGCTCTTGCAAAACAACATTTGAGTAAAGTAAAAAGCATAGATCTACGCGGTAATAGACTCTACTCTACTATGAAGTAGGTACCTTATAGTTTAATCATACACTGGAGAATAATTACTTATACGTTTTTAATATAATTTAATTTAGAATTTCCAGAAATATTGATGCCATTTTTTAATAGGATAGATACTCGTATCGCGTATGTACCGATCAAAATAATGTTGACAGATTATAACTTTATTTACCTCCCCAAAAAAATATTTACCTAAGTTGTCAATACTAGGTACTAACCTACCTACTTACCTAATTTAGATGAGTTATTAGTCGAAATGGTCCAGTGGATAAGGCACCCACTTCGTAAATACGAGGTAGTGGGTTCGAATCCGGGCAAGTACCAATGTGATTTTACAAATCATATGTACTTTCTAAGTTTATCTTGGACATTTCTGACTAACGGTGAAGGAAAACATCGTGAGGAAACCTGGACTTCAATGTCTAAAATTGCCAATCCGCTTTGAGCAAGCGTGGTGATTAATGCTCATACCTTCTCTATATGAGAAGAGGCCTTTGCCCTGCAGTGGGACAGTAAATAGGCTGGTATTGTTATATTATTATTATTATTTCCTTATTCATTTAAGTTTTGAATATTACCGACAATTTGCTTAACTAGTTAAATACCTACCTAATCCTACTAATATTATATATACGAAAGTATGTATGTGTGTGTTTGTTACGCCTAAACGGCTAAACCGATTTTGATGCAAATTTGTATGCACATAAATTCGGTGCCGTAAACGAACATAGGATATTTTTTTTCCGATAATCGGTCTGGTTCCTGAGTTACATTTATTAAACACATAGGTACCATTTGCCGCGCGGGCGAAGCCGCAGAGCGCAGCTAGTTAATTCATAAAGGTCAGAGTCAAAACAACATCAATTGAATGCTGTAACATCTAAACATCACAAAATTCTCGGATATCACAGTAAGCACTTAATACAACTTAATATTTTAATAAGTAATGCGTTTAAATTTTGATGAACTCAGTAGGTAGCTACCTATTTCTATTTTAGAACATAAACACAGTTTTGAAATTAAAATTCAAAGACAAGAAATTACTATCGACAAATAGTAAGTAAATTGTGTTGTTTTGTTTTACATAGAATAGCATCTATTTTAAACCAAATATTTCACAACGGTGTTGCTATGCTATGCCAATTAAAATGCCCGATACGACAACGCTGGCCGATTTATGCACAATAAATAAAATAAAAACAACACTATTCTAAATTTAAATATCTAGTTAAAACAAACGAGCATTTGACGAATGACCTAATGACATTGAATGTTACGTCAAAACTTTACGGAAATCTTTTTGTTTGAAGTAGCTATTATTTACTAACCATCAGTGTTTATGTATTATGCATTTAACAAAGTGAGTTACCTACCTAAATACTATTTGTGTTGCATAGAACACAATCAATCGTCTTTTGTTTATAACAACAAACAAACAGTTCCAAAACACTTACAAAAATGCGGGTCTATTATTATCTCGTCAAAGATTGTAAACTAGCTTGGATATTTTGGTGACCGGTTATCTATCTATTGGTACCTATCATATCGTAATACAAAGGCCGTGACCCATGTATTGTCGAGTTTAAGACTGGTTGAGTCAGAATAAGTGTATGTAGGTACTTACTGTATATTCAAAAACTTATAAATTATAATACCTAAATACTTTTTGAACAAAAACATAAATAAATTTAAAAAAAGGAAATTAAACAAGAGCAAATTAGACACTTTACATACAGCAGGATTTAATAATGTAGGCTACTTACCTACCAAATTCTTTTAATTAATAAAGATAATATATCGCTATTATTATATTCATTATATCGTAATTTAGGTTACCTACCAATTAAACCTAGAAACTAAATTTAGTAGGTAATAATGTTATTACATCTATAAAAACTCAAAACAAAAATTCTGATTTATACACGGTTCGATTTTATAACAATACTAAGATACTATTACCCCTTATTTACGCTTAAATTAAAAAAAAAAACTGTCAGCTTTACTGACTGTTTGTTTTCGTCTCCCAAAGAGGTGATAATGAAAGCTATTAAAATAATTAATAGCAATCATTCGTCTACCTGTGTAACTGAAATGTCTTTGGTAACTATTTCGTCAACATGGTATTGCGGTTTCCTTAAAGCTCAGGGAAAAGTAATGGCAACACATAAATTATTTTAACGTGTTGGCAGAGACATTTCTTGCATCTTTTTCTCTTAGGGTTATAATTTATAGAAGCGAGTGATGAGACGTAGCAAAAACTCTATACTGAATGATATAAAGTTAATTAGAAGAAACCCTCTCGGTACTTAATAGGACTGACATACGATATGCGTTAAAGTAGGTACCTACTTGAATTAAATAAAGAAAGAAAAAAGACGCTATGAAGAGCGTTTCTTTTTTTTTCTTTTTATATTGTAGCAGCACTAGTATGTATGAGTGTAACTAATTTTGGATTAAAACGTCTTATTTTTTTGTAAGAAGTTTATTAAAATAACAAAATAAAATCGAATACAGTGATACGTGTATCTTAAGCCCAAATAAGTCTAGAGCAAATATATCACCTTTTAGAGTGCTTTTAGCTAATAGTTTATTTCATATTAAGAGAACACAAGGCTAACAAGTTGCACGAATCTGAGTTAATACAATCATTGACCTAGGCAAGAATACGCTAATCTAAATGTACTAGGTACTTTTAATTATGCAATTACTAGCTGTCGCTCACAGCTTCGTTTGCATGAATTAAAAAAAGCATGTTATTCTGATGTATGAGCTATATTTTTGTAAAGTTTCATTACAATCGAATCAGTAGTTTTCGCGTTAACAATATTAGCGGGATTACAAAATTGCTGTTATTATGTGTAAACGCATTGAAGTAAGAGAGCGGTGCATCTCGACTAATCTCAAGTAGGTATAGCTTTTTTTTTTAAACTCCCTATTTTTTTAACTGCGCGTGTTTATTTACAGTCAGGCAGGACTGACGCAAATAATAATAATAGGTAATTAAAAAATATGTGACTTTAAACAGTTCTTAATAAATATTCACGAATTCTATGTTCCTAACTAAAGCTATTTAAAGACGTCATAGATACTTAATTAATTTGTTTTACTTTAAACTTAATTATTGTTTTACCTAGTTATCTTGACGTTCATAAACGCATTCATAATTACGGTCTAAAGTCTAATTTTATAATTACATACATATACCTACCTATTTGAAAATACTGTCTGCTAAGCACAATATTAGGTAAGATAATCTTTTTCAACAGTTTGTTTTAAAACGGTTCGTGTTCAGTGTTAAGAGAGGTCATTTACACGAGATAGGACTAAACTACCGCTATTTACTTATTATAGACTTACTCCAGGTAAGAAGTATCCACTAGAATCCCAATTTAAAAATATAATATGGTCCATAAACAATACCCCTGCTTCTGCCAATACCAATACCAATTTAAAAATATAATATGGTCCATAAACAAAACCCCTGCTTCTGCCAATACCAATACCAATTTAAAAATATAATATGGTTCATAAACAATACCCCTGCTTCTGCCAATACCAATACCAATTTAAAAATATAATATGGTTCATAAACAATACCCCTGCTTCTGCGAGTTTTTTTTGGCCAAGTGCGGATTGTTCACAATAAACTAAGTATATTATTTACGCATTTATACTATTGACATGAAGCTAATAATAACTAGCAAATGTCAGCCAATTTGCATGCATAGAAAAATATTTGTGAGTAATCTGAAGTGCGGTCAACCAATTAGCGGTCACAGCTCCGCAGTGTAAGGCCAATTTTTTTATGTACGTAAAACTATGCACAAAATACAACCATTGTGTTATTAGGAGGTATGGCGAAACAAGCAATTTTTCATTTTTGCAAATATAGGTACTTAACATTTAATTAGTGAACGAAATAAAATTTACTTGTTTAATTTTTTCGTTTTATTAAATCAAAATACATACACTTCTTAAAGGTCTTCAACATTCCCTAAAATGAATTGACATTTTCGCGGTTTTACGCCATAATCGGCACGCTTGGCACGGATTGGCGAAGAATATGGCGCGAGAACAATAAAATTTATGGAAAACATTAAAATACAAATACCAAAACCATAACACGCAAATTTTAAATGACTAAAGAGACAGAAGATACAAAAAACACCGTGAATAAAGAAGATAATAGTACAATGTGATAACAATAAGAATAAAAATGCCAATGACCTATTTCCGTCGAGAGTCAAAAGTCACGAAAAGGTAAAGAGGAACAGTGCATTTACTTGAAACAAGTTACGGCAAAAATTTGCATCATGCAGTTACGATGTTCTTATTTAGCAAGGCAGTATGGTTTAATGGAATGGATGAAAACTTCAACTAAAACGACCAATTTTCTTTGATGTAAATAGATATCTAGTATACCAATTAAGTATATAAAATAGCCTGAAGCGAGTAACACCAATATAAAGTGCTAGAATATAGGCTTCACTGAAGGGTAGAGTTACGTAGCATTTCGTTCAACGCTTACATACATAGGAGTACATTATATTGGCCGCCACAAAAACTAGGGTCAAACCCCTACAATCGGGGTCACAATCAACAATAACGAGTTGATGTATCCCGGCGTCGCAGGTTCTGTTACGACGTCGTAAAACTGCTATATTTTTGTATAAAGCTACTACGAGTATATTCTTATTTAGCTTGTATTAACAAACTAGGAATATAAATGCATGAATCACACAATTTCGGTGTGGAAATTATTTTCTTTTGGATAGTCACACTGCGTTACCGGGACAGTTCATAAAGACATGAACATTTCATTACTTTTTTAAAGAACGCCTGTGATAGGTTTTCTTTATTTAAATACTTAATATTTTTATCTATGTGTATATATTTATAGTAGTATTTAAAATATTGTAGAAACAACCAATCATTTATTTATAGGTATTTATTTAATACAGTGTACAGTCGTATATATTAGCCTATATTACACACGTACATATATACACATATTATATATATATATATGCATTAACAGCACACTCATACAGGTGTACATAACTTCAATCCATTAAATAATTTAAAACCTAGTCTCAATAGTATTTATAAGATAAATGTAAAAATATAGTGTTAAATTGGATTTTTATATACACATACAGCATACAGAGGCAAAATAAAAATACATACTCGACAAGAAAAGTTTTAATTAAATGTTCAATATGGTTATAAATACGTCACAATAATCAGAATATGAAAATAATCATAATATCTTAATAATATTAAAATAATATTTACTCAGCTTTTATGAAGTAGCACGAACTCGGAGCTCCGTTCGGTTCGACAGCCAATCAAGAAGTGACCTAATTCGTCCGACGCGTGTCCTTTTATACCAGTGAACAAACAAGTCGGACGGCTACATGTTTTTCGAAAAGATTATATTTGAGCTGCTAGTTTTTGCTAATAATGTTGTTAAATCATAATTTAGTTTTTCATGATGTTTGAACATATAAATAACCATAACATTGATCTTATTGTAACTTAACCTAAAATCTAACCTATAAATGAGAATGGTATTTTATGCAATCTAGCCACTTTTATAACACAGTTTATTATCAGCACTATTGCCGGGATAATTAGGTACTTACAAATGAGACATACACATATCCAAGCGTACTCATTTAGATATTTGTTTTGAATATATAAACAAAATATTTCGAATAATCTATCACGGCCAGACTGACCAGTACTTCGCTCTCGAAGTACCCTATATATTAGTCTGTATACATTATATAATATTATTCCTATTCCTGCTGCATTAATTTTTAGTTAACCAGCAGTTTTGATCTTTGGCCTTGACATACAAGCACCTATCACCCGCTGCAGTGTGAATTTCAGTGAAGTATCAGGGCAAAGATCGACCAGCGGCATTTTTGTGACTTCTAACCATGACATATCAACCCTATCACCCGCCGCAGTATGATATTCAGGTTAATATCTGATCAGAAGCCGACCAGCGGTAAAATAACAAAATATGTGTACGTCTTTTGTAGAAGAATAAAGAATAGATAGATACATTATAATAATCTTTATTGCACACCATTTAAATAAGAGTTTACGCATCATGTAATGTACAATGAGCGGCCTTACCACTGAAAGTAATCTCTTACAGGCTAATAAGAAATAAATAATCTTTATAACATTATTATTGACAAAGATATTTGTATACAGTTTAATTACATCTCATAAGTAAATATTACTATTGTACATGCAGAATCATATTATCTTATAACAATAATCTATCACGGATCAATTTCACAAAGATTCTTCAAAATAAATATTTTGTTCTAGCCATTCGCCTGGCCAGGCTCGTAATTTTTCCTTAGCTACTATAATAGTCCTATTATTATTTTGGTCCTTTAGCCTAAATCTGTCATTTTCTAGCACTTCTAGAATTTTATATGGACCCTTAAATTTTGGGGCAAGTTTGTCATGACGTCTATGTTCTTGGCTAATATAAACAATATCGCCAGTAGAATATGTCTTATTATTTCGTCTAGTATTGTCAAAACGGTCTTTGAATTTAGAAGCGCTTTCATTAAGTCTTTGTCGTGCTAAGTCACGGTCAGTATTTATATTAATATGAGGCTGGTTAGATACATCTGCCACATCATCTAGGCAAGCTTGTATGGGAGGTATGTTTCCATCTTTACCTATTAACAGCCTAAGAGGGGAAAATCCTGTAGTTTTCTGAATAGTGGTATTAAGGGATTGCTGTACCTTCCAAAGAGCGTTCGGCCATTCTGCAGTATCATTAATTGTTGTGGTTAACATATTTATAATTGTCGCTACATAACGTTCAACTTGGCCGTTACTGCGAGGTGTACCGGTAGATATCATATGGTGTCGAATTCGTAATTCTCTAAATAGTGACTGTACATTGTTTGAAGAAAAGTTTGTTCCTCGGTCTGTAATTACCAGGGAAGGGGTGCTAAATAATGTTATAGTCTCACGTAAAACTGATACCAATTCCTCGCCTCCTAAGTTTTTAAGTGGCTTTAACATACAAAACTTTGTGAAACCATCGACAATTAACAAAATGTGTTTATATCCATTCTCGGATTGTCGAAAAGGTCCAGTACAATCAAGATGCAATGTATGAAAGGGAATAGTTTTCACTAAAGGGTAGAGCAGACCTTGTTTAGGTCCTGAATGACCTTTCCGAATAGTGCAAATTAGACAATGAGAGATGTATTTTTTTGTAAAAGCTGCAATGCTAGGAAACCAAAAATGTTCTTTAAGTTTATTAAGGGTTTTATCGTAACCTACGTGGCAATTTTCGTCATGATAGAGTCGTAGCATACTCAGTCTATATCCCTTTGGAACAAATAATTTGGGTAAATCATTAGGGTCAGCTTTATAATGTAATAGGTCGTTAATGATAACATATTGGTTGACGTCAATGTCACCGATTCGAACTTTGTTTAGTAAGTCTTGGGTTTCATGATCATTTTGCTGAGCAATCATTAACCATGATGGTGGATCAGAATTTAAGTTTTCAATAATATTAACCGAAGGTTTTACAGTTACTGGGTTGCGACTTAAGTAATCAACATGTTGCACAAACGTTCCCTTTTTATATGAAATTTGGAACTGGAAGTCTTGCATAAAGGTCCACCATCTAGCTACACGGGGGGACAAGTCTTTTTTTGTCATAGTAGATTTGATAGAGTTGCAGTCTGTTACTATAGTAAAATTTATTCCCAATAAATATACTCTAAAATGTTTAAGGGCATTATAAATAGCTAAAGTTTCTAAATCATATGAACAGTATTTGGATTCAGTAGGGGTAGTACGTTTGCTAAAATATGCCACTACTTTGCTTTGATTATCTATTTTTTGTAGTAAAATGGCTCCGTAACCTATGGAACTGGCGTCGGTATGTAACTCAGTCGGTAATTTTGGATCAAATACAGTCAAGAGGGGTTTTGATATTAAGTGTCTTATAACGTACTCTTTAGCTTTCTCTTGGTCCTTGCCCCATTCCCATTTTTGGTCTTTCTTTGTTAATTTGGTGATACTAGCGGTTTTTGAAGCGAACTCTGGTATAAATCTACGAAAATAACTAGCCAATCCCATAAATTGACGTACCTCCTTGGTGGTCGTAGGAGTTGGAGAGTTAGTTAAAGCTATAATTTTGCTTTGACTTGGTCTTATTCCTTCTTCAGAGACATTTCGACCCAAATACTCTATTTCATTTACAAAAAATTTGCATTTCTTTAGGTTTATAGTAAATCCAGCTACACTAAGGGCATCTAAAGTGAGTTCTAAATATTGTAAGCCTTCAGTTTCAGTCTTAAAAGGAATCAGTAGATCATCAATATATACTAATAAAAATTTCAAGTGCTGGACAGCTTTGCTGATGGCTTTTTGAAAGACAGATGGACCATTGCATATACCGAAAGGCATTTTCATAAACTCGTAATGGTTATCTGGAGTAACGAAAGCAGTATACTTAATAGAGTCTTTTGAAACGGGAATTTGGTGAAATCCACTTTTCATATCAATCGAGATATAATATTTAGAGTTACCCAATTTATCAAGTTGATCCTCAATCAAAGGGATAGGGTATCTTTCTCTTTCAATAATTTTATTGAGGGCTCTAAAATCAACACACATACGGTCAGTCCCGTCCTTTTTTTTTACGAGTAAAACAGGGCTAGCATAGGGGGAGTTACTTTCTCTGATTATATGTTTATTTAAAAGGTCTTTGCAAATTTCACCGACCTTTGCTCTCTCAATGGGTGCTAGTCTGTAAGGCCTATAATGTATAAGTTCGTCTCGTTTTAATCGTAGGTGCAATGTACCAGTCTTGACAGTCCCAATGTTGTGTTCGGACGGTAATACAGACGGAAATTTTTCAAAAACAGTCCTAATTTTAGTCTGTAGGTCCATCTCTAAATGATTAATTAGATTATCTAGTAGCCCTAACCCATCAGTATTCATTTCAGAGTGGTTGACAACGTCAGTCGATAATGGAGTTACTCTACGAGTCACTCTACAACCCGCGGAATCCATAATAACAGAAATATCTGAATATTGTACAATGTTACGACCTATCAAACAATCATAATTGAATTCACTATCTCTAGCTACGTTAAATTCTATTTCTATACAAATTTCATTAAATTTTACAGGTGTAGTGATTTTACCAAAAATATGCAATATACCTTTTCCAATACCAGACAATGTGGTGTAATGGGGTTCTAGTTTACAATCCAGTCGTTTGGCTATGGAGTCTTTAATAATACTACAAGAGGCACCAGTGTCGATAAGAGCGTCCAAAGTTATATCTTTAATGTTAATCCTTGTTAATTTGAGATTGTTAGCCTTAGTAAGACAGTTAACATCATTTTTATCTGTTGTGGTTGTATTATTTTTTGTATTATTAGCTCGTTGTTTAAAGAAACATACATTTTCTGCATGCCCTATCTTTTTACAGTATGTACATTGAACAGGGTGATGAGTTGGTGATGAGGTAGAAGTCTTTGACTGGTTAGTTTCGCGATTCGGGTTGTAAAAACATTGAGCACGAGTGTGACCAACCTTATTGCAAAGAAAACAACGTTTGTCATCCATTCTAGATCGTTTATGACTACTGGAGGTGGACGGGGAGTCAGTCTTGTCAGCTTTGTGATCTAGTGGTCGCTTTCTGGGTACCTTAGCGTATGTCGTAAATAATGATATTAGTTCGGCAGTAGTGTTAACACGACTGTTATGTGCTGCCATTTTTACCGTGGCATCATGAATGCCACCGCAGATAAGTTCTACTAACTGTTCTTCGGTAAATGCTATTTTCGTCTGCTTAAATAATCTCAGTTTTTCCCTAGCGTATTCACAGTAAGAATCTGTGTTTTCGGACGTTAATAACACTGCTCTGGATAGTTTTTCAGAAAGATTACGTTTCTCAGGGTATAAGTCAGTCAAAGTCGTTTTAAAAAGTTCCCATGTTCTGCCTTCTTCAGGATCCCAAGTCTCATACCATAATAGTGCAGAGCCCTTTAGGGCTTTACCTGCCTTAGCGATGGTTGTTATGTCGCTCCATGCCATGTCCACAGCAATAGAGTTGATAGCGCGACACCAGCTAACAGCACCATTTTCGTTTTTCTCTGGATCAAAAGGCGGTAGTACGACATCATCACCTCTACGTTTATCCGTCAGTGCAGCTTGAATCGTCTTCAGTAGGCTTTCAAAAACAGTAGGATCCATTATGAAACCACGCTCACAATATCTGAAAACATATAACACATTAGTCGTTTGTTCGTTATCCCACTTCTGATGATAGGTTTTTTTTATTTAAATACTTAATATTTTTATCTATGTGTATATATTTATAGTAGTATTTAAAATATTGTAGAAACAACCAATCATTTATTTATAGGTATTTATTTAATACAGTGTACAGTCGTATATATTAGCCTATATTACACACGTACATATATACACATATTATATATATATATATGCATTAACAGCACACTCATACAGGTGTACATAACTTCAATCCATTAAATAATTTAAAACCTAGTCTCAATAGTATTTATAAGATAAATGTAAAAATATAGTGTTAAATTGGATTTTTATATACACATACAGCATACAGAGGCAAAATAAAAATACATACTCGACAAGAAAAGTTTTAATTAAATGTTCAATATGGTTATAAATACGTCACAATAATCAGAATATGAAAATAATCATAATATCTTAATAATATTAAAATAATATTTACTCAGCTTTTATGAAGTAGCACGAACTCGGAGCTCCGTTCGGTTCGACAGCCAATCAAGAAGTGACCTAATTCGTCCGACGCGTGTCCTTTTATACCAGTGAACAAACAAGTCGGACGGCTACATGTTTTTCGAAAAGATTATATTTGAGCTGCTAGTTTTTGCTAATAATGTTGTTAAATCATAATTTAGTTTTTCATGATGTTTGAACATATAAATAACCATAACATTGATCTTATTGTAACTTAACCTAAAATCTAACCTATAAATGAGAATGGTATTTTATGCAATCTAGCCACTTTTATAACACAGTTTATTATCAGCACTATTGCCGGGATAATTAGGTACTTACAAATGAGACATACACATATCCAAGCGTACTCATTTAGATATTTGTTTTGAATATATAAACAAAATATTTCGAATAATCTATCACCTGCACCGGTGTACCGTAACGAATAAATATACTTGCTTACAATTAACGAAGACAAAATTCATTCTCGAAATAATATAATATCACACTAATCATTGAACACATTGTTTCGGGTGAGTAACACTTGAAATAACGGCAGTTACAAGATGAGTTCCTTTGCTGCTTTTAAATCCACTTTCTATTCCTCAATTATGTTTCTAAAACTCCCCATCTTAACCGTCTCACGCGCAGTCAACATCAACTGTTCGTAAGTGTTATCGCAGGAAGTAGTTTCATAGTTTTCGGTTAGATAATGCAGTTTGTCAAACAATAGTTTTTAAAACAGTGTTTTAAATTCTTATCGTTAATGTATATTTTTCAATAAGCGTGCATTGGCTGTAAGGAGTAAAAACTTAATCTTGATTTTTTATGAGTCACGTTTGTCACGGGCTGTTACACTTCGTTGTTGAAGGCGACAATAGACGTAAGGCAAGGCTTTTATTTTTTGCTTAAGCTGCCAAACGAGAAAGCGGCCTACCTCATGATAAAATGTAACGGCATGGACCTCGGAAGGCCACCAGGAGCTGTCAGTGTCTGTGACCGTTGTCATGGTTGCAATTACTAACAATTATTTGTAGCATGATTCATATTTGTCTCAGTGAGGATATTGAACATACAAGACTAGGTACACATATTGGTCATTAATTAAACCAAACAGTGGACATTTTGCGTTCTAGACACTTTCCTACCGACCCCCAAATTCCATGACCCATTTTAATTGGAAGACGATTACAAGTGCAGTTACAATCACTAAGGAACTCTAGTTAGATCATAGATAACTCTCGTAACTATTGTTCTTAGGTAAAAACAAGCATAATATTATTATTTATCATATTGTTTTATCAATATCTAAGTAGGTATCTCGTATCACAGAAGCCGTGGTGGCTAAAACACTGATTTACTAATAGAAACATCCATTTATTTAATTATCTACTTGATTTTAATATTTTTATGTTTGCTTATCCTTTTATCTAATGTTTTTCTATTATAACTATTTATAACACAACAACTTATCTAAATTTAAATAGTTACTGCTAACAAATCAAAATTTATTTAAAATATTTGAATATATTTGTAACGAAAATGTCATATGGTGTTTACAAAGTACGTAAAACACGCTTCTATTGTCGTAGTAATGAATTCGTTTACTCATAACGTGTGTTAATAGTTACGCTTACGTGGTTCTTAATTAGCACAGTAGATCTGAACTTTAGAACTCCTACACGCATTTTATTCTCTTCATTGTTCGTATTATTGGTAGGCGTTCATTGTTAAAAATTCACTTGATTTATTCGTATTTATTGTAGTATTTTATTTATTTAGATCGTTTAGGGTATTAGAACTCGTACAGTCAATCTTGAATTCTAGATCGTGACTTACGACCCGTGATATCGATTCAGTTAGTCTGGCTATCAAATTAAGTCAACAAGTAGGTATAGACTACTATTTTCTGTGGTAGGTATATAGGTTAGTTTACCAGCCAACTTCAACTTTTTACAGGAGTATCACTCCAAACGTCTCTTTCTCGAAATTTAATGTCTTGGATGGTTTCACACTTGCAGATTTTGATTAAAATTATCCATAACAAGGTGGACCGACGACCATAAAGGGTGGCGGGCAACCGATGTATGAGGGCGGCTCACGACCGGCCAAGGTGGCTGCTGAAGTGGAGAGAAAAACCTACTCGATTTTTAAAATAGTAGGTACCTAGGTACCTATCATTTGTAATTTTTATACACAGATTGGGAATTCAGCACAGTGGGGTCATTTTGTAAGTAAATAGGTAGGTGAATAACCTATTACAACAAATAAGTTCCGGGTCTATTAAAACTGATTATAGAAGAAGTTAATTTTATCACAAGTAAGAAATTGTTTTACTAAAATAGAAGGTATGTAGGTATTAACTTATCGCATTACAGTAATCTTATCAAAAACTGACAACCAACGTGTGATTCACAAACGACTTAAAAGTATAAATTATGCATTGTACTTTACACTTAGCCGATCCGGTTCTAGTTCATTCATGCGAAACGTGGTTTAGATCTTGTTTAACTAGTGAGATATTCACATTACGACAAATACTATACCTATTAGTACTAGGTAGGTACCAGTCTAATATTTGTTAAAGGTCACACCAATGTAAATAAACGTAATCATTTAAAGCCTTATAAAATACTTACACAGCAAAAAAAATCGCCGGTTAACTTGTAAATCCACTGATGACGTAAAATAACTTCACAACTTCCAAAACACAAAAAGTGACACTGCAACTGCGTTTATCACTAAATGTTGACACTAAACGACGTCATGATTACACTAAACAACACTTTTTAAAGTTTTAACTACTTTTATTACGAGAAATTCGCGAGCGGCGGTAAAGTCGCGTAAACGAGAAAACCGCGCGCACGAAACATCCACACCATACGGCGATCGCTCGCAGACTGAATGAATGAATCGAAATTATTATTCGAATGTCTGCTGGATCGAGCGAGATTCGATACGACCCCGCGCGTAAAGCCGTAGACTTGATAGCGAACATGCGTGATTGTGTGACGGACAGCCACATCAAGTCGCGTATTTTACGCCATGTGCGATAATATTTATAAAAAATAATTTTTGGCGTACAGTATGGTTTTAACTCCAGGCTTGGCACAGCACAAGACCGGCGTAAGTGGTATTTACAAAGGTAGGCCTACACCCAGCAGTGGGTAGGTAGTGGACCTGTATGCTGTGGATGTGGATGATGATGACGATGAATATGGTTATAAACTATGTTTTTATAATCACGTAATTTGTACTAACAGAGCGTGCTGAAATTTTCGTTCGCACAATAATTATTGTATTCCAGTAAGCCTTGTATTCTGGAGACCGTAAAAATATAAAAAAATATCTCTACACTTTATTATGTAGGTATCTATTAAGTAGATACATTTTAGTAATACCCCTCATGCATGATCTTTTACAGTTCAAATAACATTGCATTATGTAGGTACCTACTCTGAGTAAAATAATTTTCTAACTTTCTAGGTATTTAGGAATCATATACCGAATTAAAGTAGGTAGGTACTTAGGTAGATACATAGGTATACCTATCCACTTTTAATTTTTTTAATGTTTCTAATAAATGTATTTTGATATATAGGTACCCACTAGTATATAAAGCGGTATACATAGTTTGTTTGTTTTTTTTTGTTTAAACGCGCTAATTTTTGTAACTGCTTATTGGTAAATATTCTTGTTCGTGTCGACGAAATAGATCGTCGAAAATTATCTCAAGGCTAAGAATAATATAGGCAACCTGTTCACAATTATTTAAAAAAAAAAGCAACAAGGCAATTTGTTGTTGTTATTTTTTTTTAATCCTTTCATATATACAATGAAACAAATATCATCATCATCATCGTATCAGCCAAAAAACGTCCACTGCTGGACAGTGGCGTCTCCCAATTTTCGCCACCGTAAAAATTGTCCACCTCGTGTCCCCTCACAAAGTGGACCGACGACCTTATAAGGGTGGCGGGCAACCGATAGATAAGGGCCGCGAACAAATATACTCAAACGAAAACAAACTGGTCATTAGTTTAGATATTGCCTTTTGAACTATGATACATACCTACATAACTTCACGCCTGTCTTCCAATAATAGGGTAAGCAGAAACTAGAGAACGCCATTTGCCGCGATCCAATCTTATGAATGGAGAAAAATTATTAAATCACTGAAACATAATGTATAAGTATGTAATTAATATTTTAAATTATTCATAATTAATGTTAAATTTGAAATTATTATAAAAATCTAATGACGACTACTACTTTCCTGCGAGCAAATAAAGTTAGGAATTTGTAAAAGTTTCAACTTTTCTGAAAACACAACAAACTTTTTTAATAGAAATATGAATAAAATATATCTATCTGCCTTGATGGACGGGCTGTTGTTTTTTCGTTGTTTATCTAGCGAAATTCGTGTCTGCTTTAAAAAGACGGACTCATGCGAGTAACACTCATATCTGATGGTTCGGTTCTTGTAGAAACTTTAAAGCAAGAGGCCGATCCACAGTTTCCATCTTACGTAGACGGTGTGGCAACCACTACTCATAGACCTCGGATTCCTCGGAAGCAATAGTAATACAATTGCCATCGGTATGTTTCCTTTATGTCGAGTCCCTTTACGTCGAAGTCGAAGGGGAAAATCTATACCTGCGACCTAAGTTCTTTTGCACCGTTCTTTAGCAAATGTTTTTCAACCAATAATATTACGATTTCTACGCTCCCAAAACTACATGTAAAAGTATGGAACCCTAAAACTTGGGTTCTGTTTAAGAAATTCTTGACATAACTTTAAGTAGCACTTGAGTCGCATCTATTAAACATTATGTTTGAAGTGTTGAATATAACTTATTTACTTTATGTTAAAACTTTATGTAAGTAGGTACCTACTTACATAAAGTTATTCGTTTGAAAGTTGTTTACTAGTAATAAGTAAGATGTTGTAGTTGTGATTGTTGAGTTCACTGGAATAATATATTTATTACTAGCTGTTGCCCGCAGCTCCGCCCGCGTAAATGACAATTATATCTCTGTATATACATTGACAATTTTTCATACAAAGTTTTTTCCCCTATTTCAACCCGTTAAAGCCATTTCTCGGTTCAGTGGTTTAGACGTGAAAGCGTATAACAGACAGACAGAAAGACAGTTAGACAGACAGATGGACAGACAGAGTTACTTTCGCATTTATAATATTACTATAGATTGTCACGACGGTCATACGCGCTAGTATATGCTCGCGAAGACCTAATAGCTACTTAAATAAATAAACAACGCAAACAATAGACTTTTCGGAAAAAGCAAAATAGCTGGGGGACGAAACAATAGCGTTATTATTTTTTTAATCGAGATTAATGTGCCACCTTGTGCACAAACAAGTGATTCACCTTGATTATTCTAGTAATCTTTGATTTTTGTATAAAAGCGCCTCGGCCGGCCGCCCATCATTCATTCAGTTATATATAGTTATATATAATACAGTGATCTCAAGTTATCATTCGAAGTGATTCCGAAGAGCTATCTACAAGGTGTTGTAGTGTAAAGTGTTCGTTATGTTTTTACGTGTTGTTCATATTGTTTTGTTTATGTTTTAATTAAACTTATCATCGCGCAATTGGTGTTTTTACATCGTACCCATCCTGACACGTAACAATATTAAACTTGCGCTGTAGCCGAATTTTGGCCGACCTGTTTATTTATGGCCGAATTTTGGTTTAGAGTACTTGTAACAAAATATGTGTACTGTGTTACTGCAGTATTATTCACTGTTCTTCATATAAATTTCGGCTTTACGGAATACTACGTACATATAATTCCACCTCTTGTCTAAAAGTTAGTAAGTTCAGTGATTCTAATCTCGAACTTTTAGAGAAAATTTAAATTATCATACCATTTGTGGAAGTGACAGTGGACAGGACATAGAATGATAAACAAACAGAAACAGATGGAAAAGTTCTTGAATTGGGGCCACGGACAGGAAATTGCATAGTAGGTTCAGCGCGTCTACTAAAAACCGGCCAAGTGCGAGTCGGAATCGCGCACGAAATTTCGAACCTGCTTGCTGACATTATGAAATGTCTTATAGAAATAAATGTAAAATCTATGTCTATGTCTTCGCTTGCAGGAGCTTCGCGTGCTCTATTCAGCGGTATGTACCTCTACCGGCTCTACCCATAGCGGCAGCGAATATCGCTTATGTTTGAATACGCCTTAATAATAATAAATAACAGTAAATACAACATTTGAAAAATAACATCAACATGGACACCAAAGAAAAATAAATTTTCTGCTGACGTATTTCTTAAGTTAAAAACATTTTGGCAACAAATTAAAATAATTTTTAAGCAGATCTGCTTAACTTTTTACCTATAACTGCTGATGTCTCCATGATACGTAAATGTAGTCGTATTCGATTTCAAAAGTGACAAAATGCTTGCGTTTTTCTCTTCGGGCACGAAACCCCAAACAAAACACTGTTTAGTAATTACAGCAAAAGGCGATATAACTTACCTTATTAAGAATGACATATCTACGGAAATAGACCTCCAGTTGTCCTGTATTAACTCGTAAACCACAAATTTGTGACAGCTATTACCGCTTTGTCAATTCAAAGGCGTGATTAGCATAAATTTAATATTAACTACGTACTTATATAGTTACGTGACTGTCAACGAATGTCGACAAGAGTCCACGGCACAAAGGTCAAACAGACTCATTTAAGAGAACCAGTCTCATATAATACTCGGTAACTCCTGTATCCGTTTTATTTTAATGCTATTTACATAATTGAACGTGTTTAAAATGTATTCTTTGTACTACAAAAGGGTTTTGCGTAAAATAGTTTGTAATTTAACCTTTATAAATTAAATTTACGCCTCGGAGAAACTTTGGGTTTGGACTCAGGCTAGTTTGGCGTATGACGGTTGAAACCTAGTTACGGATCAGCGAAGATTTGAAGGACTGCCGACACACGGGATCAAAGAGAATGTTGATTAAATTTCATATTCTTTATTTGATTTACAGATCTAAGAAGCTTAAAGAGGTTTAGCTTACCAAATGAACTTTTATAATCGGTATAGTATAAAACGTTTGCGTTTAGCAGCGTTTATCTATCTATACATATAATAAAAATGTAACCGATCGCTGTCTATACATGAAAGATATATGAGAAAAAAAAATATTGGGACCTTTATCAACGCAAGTAGAACCCAAAACAATGATTGTTACAATTTTTGTCTGTTTGTCTGTTTGTCTGTGCGTTTGTTCACGCTAATCTCAGAAACGGCTTATCCGATTTAGATGTGGTTTTCACTAATACATTGTGGTAAGCTTCACTTAACATTTAGTGTTTGTTTCATGTCAATCGGTTCATAAATAAAAAAGTTATGCCAATTTAAAGAATCACATCGAATATTCGTTAATTTACTACGAAATCTTTTAGAAGCAGAGATTTTAACAGGTTGCGGAATAGCTGATAGTGTTTTTATTCCTCGGATTCCTGTCATTCTAAACAATTTTTCGTTTAGTTTTAAACGAGTCCAGTTTCCAATGAGTCTATGTTTTGCGATGACTAATTAATAAAGCCCAAGGTAAGACACTAAAAGTTGTGGGTCTAAGTATTAGCTGTTTTTCGCACGGTCAGCTGTAAGTGGCTCTATCACGTGTTAGCATTCCTAGCAGCCTGTATGCTTTGATCCCTGATGGCTATACGTCTAATCCATACATCCATACATATTATAAAAGGCTTTGTCCTGACTGACTGAGTGACTGACTGACAGACAACGTACAGCCTAAACCGCTGGTCGTAGCGACTTGAAATTTGGAGGGTGTGTTTGTCTTAATGTCTAGAAGTGTACTAGGAAAGGGTTTTTAATAGTTCAACCCTTAAGTGTATGAAAAGGGATGAAAACGATTGTATGAAACGTCTACATTTTTAACTTACAGCTTTCAAATTTTGTTTTGGAATAATTTTCTTTAAATAAAAATACTCAATTTTTTTTAACTGGGGTGGAAATCCACCCCAGTTAAAATGAAAAAGAAAAAGGGAACTCAGGGGGAAAAGGGAACTTTTTAAAAATACAAATTTATAAAAAGTGTAAAAAAAAGAAAAAGAAAAAGGGAACTCAGGGGGATGGGAGGAGGCAGTGAAGGGCAAGTGAGGGGCAAGTGAAGGGCAAGTGAGAGGTAAGTGAGGGGGAAGTGAGGGGGACGTAAGGGAAAGTGAGGGAAGTGAGGCGTCAGTGTGTGGTAAGTGAGGGGTGAGTGAGTGGGAAGTGTGGGGAAAGTGAGGGAGATGGGAGGGAGACGGGAGGGGAAGGGAGGGGAAGGGGAAAAAAGGGGAGAGGAAATGAGGGAAATAGGAAAGTTATTGTAGTAGAAATTTGCCTTTGTGTATTGTTTATTGTTTTACGGGTGATATCTTTAGGTAGGTGAAAGAGGGTTTGTACGAATGGTGATGATGATGAGATTAGAAATAGTATGCAAAACAGAATTTAAACAATATAAAAATGTCTATTGGAAAAACGATATTCATGCGAGCGAAGCCGCGTGCAGAAGCTATGCATATATAAAAACGAAAGGTCACTCACTCTCTCACTCATCACGAAATCTCAGAAACTACAAGTGCTAGGAGTTTCAAATTTTGGAAATAGGTGCTCTCTAAGACGGAATTTTGCGAAATTCATTTCCCTGGAGTATAAAGGGGAACAAAATTTGTATAAAGCATCTATAGTTTTTAAACGGGAGTTTTGATAATACGATTACCAAACTAGGAACTATTCTTATTAAGTGGGAAAATAGGAGTGGCAAGTTTCGTTAAATAACGTTAATTTCGTCTGTTTCGATTTAAATCTATTTACCCGCTACTCCTTGGTAGCGGGTAAATAGATTTAAATCGGATTTGCCGTAGAGACGGATTATAATGATATTTATTACTAATACAATGTACGATTGCCGTAAGATTAGGTAATAAATATTCTCATACAGGCACACATCTGAATTTTCACGCGAACGAAGTCGCGGGCAACAGCTAGTAAGCAATACGTTTTATATTTTTATATGTATAAAGGTACATTAAGGGTACTAAAAAACAATATGTTTCGTTGAATAATGATTTTCAATAGGATGCAACTAGTTTATATAAAACGAAACATGTAATTTTTGATCTTATCCTATTTAGCCTTAGATCAAACTTTAGATGTATCTTGTCTTGCGACCTTTAATGGCTTTTTTGCTTTTTAAATTAAATTAGGTACCTACCCACTAGCTTTACTTATATACCGGCAATTAAATATACATTTATGTAGACATGGGGCAATGTTAAAACAATCTTTCCACAATTACTTACCATTCAAGCTTGTTACACTGAATAAATTCATTTCGGCCGCTATGAGTAAAAGTAAATAGTCCGAAGTCGTTTACACTGACGATAGTAAATGTTTTGATAGGTCTGATTACATTACGCTAATTTATTAATTAGAACAAACTCGTGCAGGCTCACTTTGGGCAGATTTTGGGGTCTTTAGATGATAAAAGATTACTTTAGACTGCAACTCGGCAAACGTAAGGCTAGAATGACTTTAAGCCACTAGACGCGGAAAGCGAAAGATCACGTAGCGTAAATTAGAAGTCGATATTGACTATATTATAACAATGAAATGTGATAAATTAATTAATGGGCTACATAATTGATAATGGCGATAGTGCTGATGGCTGTAGTCTTTTATGGGACACTGCTGCCTGTTAAGTATTAAATGATTTTCTTCTTTTTTTGTTTATCTAATGGCGTTAGTGAGTTCCATGCAACTTCTGTGACTAATTCCTGAACCAAGTCCATACAGTAGGCAGGTATCTACATATAGCGTCACAAAGACTACTTACGACACCCTAGAGACGACCGAGTCTATTCTTGTCACTGAAGTTTACTGGAACATGTGACATTTACTTAGGAGACCTTTTTGCAATAAGATGTGGCTAATAGTCGTGACCCTAAAGACTCATTGTAAGTTTAGTGTCACCTTTCAATTAACTCTGCTTACAAGCACTTACAAGTGATCTTAACCTAATCTGTAGAAGTAAAAATGTTTTGTGTTTTTGTTGCCAACGATATCCAACAAAAACTTTTTATATGTTAAATTTAGTATATGTTTGTTGCTACTAACTGCTAAATTAACGAGCAGTACTCGTTTTTCAAAAAAATCTTTATAATAATACATATTTTTTTACTAAGTACCTAGTTAACCAGTCTAACAATAAATGACCGTAACTCATCGAATAAATAAATATATAAATCGAAGTGGACAATCAGTAGTAACCTTCAAACCAATTCTTAAGAACAGAGCTGTTTGATACACCGCCGTATTACAAGTAGTTCGATACTTCTTTCAAGTGATGAACAGATAATGACTGGCATTCAAGGTCGTGCACAAAGCCCTTGTTCACGAACCAAATGTCTGTTTTGCATTAAATTTTGATTCAATCACTTGTAACAATAGTTCTTTATTGAATCTGACCTTACATTTGTAATGTATTTGTATGTAATATAGTATATAATATATCACGCCGTTTTCCGGAAAGGGGTAGGCAGAAGTGTTTAATATTTACGTACTATGTAACAGGTGTGGAGCCTCTTGTCATTTTCCGAAGATCAACTTCTGCATTGGGGTATATAAGTATATACAAAGTGTATGGTCTCGTGTGAGAATCTCATCTATAGCACAGGTCTCACGAACTTGTATTAGGTATTTTCATCGCTCGTTTAGACGGACCTTTAAATCAAAATCATTAAAAGTCGTTTATCGGCGCTAAACCTGTAGCCAAATATTTATTACTCAGTCACACATGCGGTTAGTAGCTAAGTGAGTCCAATTAATTATGGGTTACTGTGACGTAAAAAAATATGTAAATACACACCATTTAACCGAAAATGTTAATTGTCGACCCATTTTACACCTATAACAATAAATATGAAATGAATAAGGTGAGATGTAGATAAAAACATAATAATGGTGCTCGCTTGACCCGTCCAGCTTCATTATTTACAAATTAAAAGTCTTAAGTGAGAAAACCTTTCATTTTAGATGATAAGTAAGTAGATATCGAAACCACTCTATAGAAGATTGATAGTGTTTGGTTCTCTGAATAGGTAATGTTTTACAATCTTCCCAAAGCTTATTATATCACACTGGAACTCATCCCTCTCTGTGTTCGAGAGGGCGAAGTGCGCAGCAGCACGGGGTGCACTATAGGGAACGCGTAGTCACTGTTGTTAATGTATTATATAATAGGTAGGTAATTAGGTATATGTTTTCATACGACTTTAGTACTAGAATACCTACCCGTCAAGAGTGATCTGCCGCCGGAATCGAAATCTCCTGTACGCACTCCTGATATTCAGTCATGGACCAGAACACACAATGTTTACTGCCAAATAGCGCTCTTCATAGGAGTACCTACCATGAGTACTAATATTGGCAAACAAATTTCAAAACATGTCCTTGAAATGTCTACATCTTGTTGATTGCTTGCCAACGTTGTTACCGTTGTTGAGGCCTTACTCCGCAGTGGGATAATAACAGGCTTGACTCTTATGATAGACCTCTCAGATCTTATTTATTTATTTTATTTTATTTTTGCAGAAAGCTTACGAACATAAAAACACAATAAATATAAAAAAATGCCAATCACAAGCCTACATTATATTAATTTTGCATGCATGATAATATACCTAAAATAAAAGAAATATACCTAGAAATGTATACACTATCATTACATGCCTATTACACCTAATGCGATAGCTATTACTAACTTATATCTAATACTAGCTGTTGCCCGCGACTTCGTTCGCGTGAAAATTCAGATGTGTGCCTGTATGAGAATATTTCTTACCTAATCTTACGGCAATCGTACATTGTATTAGTAATAAATATCAGTATAATCCGTCTGTAAGGCGAATCCGATTTAAATCTATTCACCCGCTACCCGTAAAACAGACGAAATTTTGCGATATTTAACGAAACTTGGCACTCCTATTTTAAAAAACCATAGAAGCTTCATACAAATTTTGTTCCCCTTTATACTCCAGGGAAATGAATTTCGCAAAATTCCTTCTTAGAGAGCACCTATTTCCAAAATTTGAAACTCCTAGCACTTGTAGATTCCCCTCCCTTCCCCTCCCTTCCCCTCCCTTCCCCTCCCTTCCCCTGCCTTCCCCTCCCTTCCCCTCCCTTCCCCTCCCTTCCCCTCCCTTCCCCTCCCTTCCCCTCCCTTCCCCTCCCTCCCCCCTCCCTTCCCCTCCCTTCCCCTCCCTTCCCCTCCCTTCCCCTCCCTTCCCCTCCCTTCCTCTCCCTTCCCCTCTCTTCCTCTCCCTTCCCCTCCCTTCCCCTCCCTTTCCCTCCCTTCCCCTCCCTTGTAAATAGATACATATTATACATAGAAACATCCAGACCAATGCAAATAGACATGTTCATGCTATAAATATTTGCACTGAGCGGGAATCGAACCCGCGACCTCACAGTCCATACACAGTACCACCGAAATACAGAGGCAGTCGATTTCCCCCTGACTTTCCCCTCCCTTTCCCCTGACTTCCCCCTTACTACCCCCGCACTTTTCCCTCACTTCTCCCTTCCTTTCCTCTTCCTCCCCCTCCCTTACCCCTCCCTCCAAATTTCAAGTCGCCAACTTCAAAAGCAAAGATCTTTCCATACAATATTTCATCCCTTATTTCACCCCTATCAATCCACCCCAGTTAAAAAAAAATTATGAGCGTATTTTTTATTCAAATAAAAGTATTCCAAAACAAAATTTCAAAGCTGTAAGTTAAAAAATGAAGACGTTTCATACAATCGTTTTCATCCCTTTTCATACACTTAAGGGTTGAATTTTTAAAAACCCTTTCTTAGTACACTTCTAGACATTAAGACAAACACACCCTCCAAATTTCAAGTCGCTACGACCAACGGTTTAGGCTTTACGTTGTCTGTCAGTCAGTCAGTCAGTCAGGACAAAACCTTTTATAATATGTATGGATGTATGGATTAGACGTATAGCCATCAGGGATAAAGCATACAGGCTGCTAGGAATGCTAACACGTGATAGAGCTGACCGAAAAACAGCTAATACTTAGATCCACACCCACAACTTTTAGTGTCTTACCTTGGGCTTTATTAATTAGTCATCGCAAAACATAGGCTCACTGGAAACTGGACTCGTTTATAACTAAATGAAAGATTGTTTAGAATGACAGGAATCCAAGGAATAAAAACACTATCAGCTATTCCGCAACCTGTTAAAATATCTGCTTCTATAAGATTTCGTAGTAAATTAACGAATGTTCGATGTAGTTCTTTAAATTGGCATAACTTTTTTATTTATGAACCGATTGACATGAAACAAACACTAAATGTTAAGTGAAGCTTACCACAATATATTAGTGAAAACCATATTTAAATCAGATAAGCCGTTTCTGAGATTAGCGTGCACAAACGCACAGACAAACAGACAAACAGACAAAAATTTTAACAATCATTGTTTTGGGTTCTATTTGCGTTGATATAGGTCCTAATAGTATTTTTTCTCATATATCTTCCATGTACAGACAGCGATCGGTTACATTTTTATTATATGTATAGATAATAAATTAAAAATCCTAAAACTAATCAGTACTTACTTATTAACTAATTTTGTATAATTATATACACAATGAATTAAAAAATTAAAACAATTGCGAGTTCACTCTTAGGACTTGAAAATATACAAACACTATATATGATGAACATAATTTAATACTTTGCAATACCTGCAGAGCCTTCACCTGGTATAGTTATAATTGGTTTCAAAACAGAGTTACCTCCAGTTTCTGAAAGGCTGATCAACGAAAAATTAACTAATCACCTGTTAAATCTCCTGTGAAGTACCAATTGGGTTGCTAATAGAATGAAAATTTAGTTTAATTTGATCTAATTATTAACTAACTAGATCAAATCAATCTAATTATACATGATTTTAGTATGCCTTTCGGTACTTCACATGAGATTTAACAGATGATTAGTTAATTTTTCGTTGATCAGCCTTTCAGAAACTGGAGGTTAATGAACTTAAATGGTTTTGCTCTTAATCTGTTTATTCACGTAGGGCTATCACTATACGTTGTGCAATGAAGATTCATTTTGTGTATAATAGTACAACCCTTATTTCAATAATAGTTGAAGAACAGAAGATTTTTAGTGTCGCCGATGCAATGTAGCTAGCAGTTTTTCTATCTCCATATATTTAAAAAAGGCCGGAGGCAACGAGAATATTTGTGTGCGGTTGATATAGCCAATTGAATAATAATAATAATATATTATAATATCACAATAAATACACACAACGCCATCTAGATCCAAAGCAAGCAACTATTGTAGGTTTTGTTATGAGTTCTAGAACGCAGATATACATACTGAAATACTTTTTTTTGGAAAATACATATTCAATATTACATATTATACATAGAAAAACCCAGACCAATGCAAATAGACATGTTCATGCACACAAATAATGCAGAATCATCTTACTAAGACTTCTTTCTTACTACTAAGGCATTGAACATGCCATTGCCCAGAAAAAATCTGGAGAAAAAAAAAACTTTAATGTTTTAAAAGATCCAATATGCTGTATTAATAGTCATACAAAAAGCCCTAGTTACAGAAATTAACGTAAAGTACTTAGTAATTTATTGTATTAAAGACATTTTCTCAAAGTAGCTGTTATCAACTCTAAATACTAAAACATCTGTTTTTAGTTTAGTTTTGTAGTATTGGTTGTTAAATAAATATTTAAATTCAGAATTATGGTAGGTACTTACTTAAAATTAAATATCTTTTCTTGAAGTAATATTCGTTATCGTAAAGAACAATACCTACGGCCCTTAAGCTTTATATTCTAATCTCCCACAACACAACAACCTGTTAAACGGCACCTTAATAAATAAACAAGTACTAGTGTCCTAGAGAATGAACTAGTACAAGGTGTTCTATCATTCATCCAGTACAGGTCACTGAACCCAACACGTTTACGACCTGCGTGCTACAGTTTTACCTTAACAGTCTTAAAGCGCCTCGTTTACCCAAATTAGTTGGGGTTCACTTTGGTCATAGATATTCTATGAGCTAGGCTAGGTTAAGGTCTACTTAATATTGTATCAAATTAATAGTGAGTATCTTCCCAAACAGCAAACATGTTTCATTTGGAAATATATTTTTAAATTATTATAAATTTAAAGAACTTAGCTTTTCATTAATTCTTGGCTTCTTATTACTCTTTATTTCAAGATACTGAAATAAGAAGGTGATGTATTTTTTTTTCTAAATCAGCTAGGTACTAAGAGTTACAAAAAAAGAATAGGAAACAACAAGGCCACATTTAGATACTAATCTAAAGGCCAGTTTGAATCACAGCAAATTCTGTGTTATAGACTCTACTTACTCCATTAATGGGAGACAGGCGTAATGTTATGTATGTGTCGCAGGCAAATTGAATAAAGCCGCTGTTTACATACTGCCTCGGCATTTTGTAAACGCTTGCTGTCATCGGCATTATGTTACATGCCGAAGGCCGATTGGGTTAGGCTAGGTTAGGTTAGAACTGTGACCCCTTTTAAACTAATATTTGTTGTCAAACTAGTTTAAACATCCCAAATTAGGTACTTATTCCATTGCTGGTAACATATCCGGCAGATTCTAAACGGCCGATTAATATAATTTGCCTGCGACATAATGTATGTATCTAAAGCCCAGTACTAAGTTAAATTGCGAAAGTCAAGCCGTCAACTATAGAACTAGATGTCAACCGCAACATACTTGGGAAACTGATCCATGGATGTAATTTGTTACATCAAACACTACCGTACTACTGCCCAGCTATTTAAGAACGCCGTAACTGTAAAACAAGTTTTTGCGAAAGTGTGTCTTATAATAGGCACTATAGAAACGTTTTTGCGCACATGAGGTGGTACTTTTTAATAGGTTATTAAGTAAATTTTCTATAATTTTGTACCAGTATACCATACTACTTTATTCAGAAAGTAGACATACTATCAGACTTGTTTTATCATATGGGGATTATACTACACATAAACTTGTACTTACACGTACTTATTATAGCATTTAAACAAAGTTCCGTGAAAAACGCAACATGAAGAGCAGTCTTCTTCTCCAATAAATAAAGCAAAAACATTGATCACTACACTACTCAAGCCGTATTGGTGATTTAAGACCATGTTTGACTTTAAAAAATGTCATTGATACCTACTTGCCTGGTACCGAACAGTCGTGCCTAGAAATCTTTCAATACATTATACGCTTGCTTTAAATTGATTTATCTTGGTAACATATACTTGATTTGATTAGGCAGATCGTAAATCAAATATCATTACTAGAATATCAATAAGTTAACCACAACTGAATAGCTTAAACTAGTACTAAATCTAGTGGTATTATCCTAGCTTTACAAGTTTAAATCCAGATTGCTTAGGCAACGTAATATCATAAGGCAATTGCCAACTGATCTGTGAAACTTAGATTTACAAACTGCTTTATAATCTTGAAGTTTAAAATAAGTTAATCGATACACGCATTACTAATCTAATTATATTCATGCACAAGTACAAATAAGGTCTGAAATTATAAGCTCATAGTGATATTTATTATTAAATTAACAGTTAAATTAATTTATTTGTATAGCATAGGTTATTTGAAACAACAATACAACAAATAAGCGTACCAACTAACGACCTCCTAAATTAGAAGAAAAATGTCTGCAGGGCATCATCAAAAAAAATAACATCAAAGTCTAAGAAGTTAATTAGAAATAACACAGTTATATCTTTACTAAAGATAAACCTAATTAATAAATTACTAACTTGGGGTTAGTACTTCACACAAAAGTACCAAAAAACAGCACTCCTGTTAGAACAAATAACAAATACCACTACTAACAGGTGCGTTTCAAAAAATGAAAAATGTGCGTTTCAGGCGGGCCGTATGCTTGTTTGTCACCTTAGTCGTATAAAAAAAAAGCGCTTCATTTGGTGAATTTTACAATTGGTGCGTTATGCGTGCGTTGGAATATACCCTACTAACTTGAATATCTAAGGGCATCAAGCACTATGGTTTGTGTTGTCCCACAGACTACAGAACCTAAATATTTTTATTTATTAGGACGTTTAGTCTATAACATTATATGTAGGAACTTCCATAAAAATAGGTAAGCTTTATTAATAGACATTACACATAAAATCATACATTAGAGTTTATTCGAAAGGTTTCTTAGATTAGATTTAGTCAAAGATATTTTTTGTATTTGGCAACAAAACATGTGTAGTGACACAAAAAGCAATTAGAAAAACTAGCAAGAAACTGTCTAATAATATAATCCATACATGTTTTAAAAGGCTTTGTCCTGACTGACTGACAGACAAGACATAGCCTAAACAGCTGGTCGTATCGACTTGCAATTTAGACGGTGTGTTTGTTTTAATCTCTTTAAGTGTACTAAAAAAGTTTTTTTTGAAATTCAGCCTCCATTTGTGTGAAAAGGGCTACAAACAATTGTATGAAACTTCTTTGTTTTTTTAATTTAAAGTAATGAAAGTTTGTTTTGGTTTCTTTAGAAGAGTGAAATTGGGGATAAAAATGTTGTTTTTTTTATTGCCGATAGAGTCAGAGACGAGCAAGTAGCCCACGTGATGATAAGGGGTAACAGTCGCTCATGGACAACTCAGACTCTGCGAAGCCGCTACCTATCGTGAACAGAGTGAGGTGGGTGAAAGGATTGAGGGAGGTGAGTAAAAAGGAAAGGGCAGAAATTGGGTCTCCGGCACTCTCACTCACCGAAAGCAATAGCACGGATACTACTACTCTTACGTCTATCTTCTATGAGAGGGTAGTACTTCTCCGGTCGATCTGGCCTATTCATACTTAAAACAGCGAAAATCTACTACCGTAAAAAGTCTCTACTGTGTTGTATGGAGAGATCTTTGTTTTTAAAGTTATCGTTGTGCAAATCAGTATTGTGATACTTAAAGTGAAATATTAAATAGGACAGATTTTTTTAAAATTATATTTATTTGTATTTCGATACTGTAACTAAATTGCTGTAAAAAATCCTGTTTTTAATGTATGACAGGCATCCCTGTCATACATTAAAAACAGGATATTTTAGAGCAATTTAGTTTCAGTATCGAAATACAAGTAAATATAATTTCATCCCCTTGACACCCTTAGTCATCACTAAGGTTGTCAAGGGGATGAAAGTTTAAATGAAAAAACTTTATGTTAAGTTATTATTGTGAAAATTTGCACTTCGTTACTGTACACTCTTAGTCGGGGATATCTTTAGGTAGAAGAAATGGACGATTGTATAAATGGAGGATGAGAAATAGTATGGGAAATAATTGTTTTTAATTTATAAAGGTATTGTGTAAAATTTTTTGTCACACAAGCAAAGCTGCGGTCGAGCGCTACCCATGCGAAGCCGGGGCGGGCCGCTAGTTTTGTAATAAAACTCTTTTCGTTTTACAAATAAATATAAAGAGATTACAGTTAAATTATCACAAATATTCAGACTTTGCTTTTAATACGTTCAAGTTCGTCACGTTCAAATTGGCACTTACATTACTTAGTAAAGTCATAACTTATAAGAAAGTTATTTATTAATATTCAAGACTCCATTATTCAGTTACTTAACGAGTGGTGGTAGCCGTCGTAAAGTAGATTCCAAATATATTAAGACTTGAAGGAAAAGAAAAAAATATTAGTCTAATTATAGTTGTGCCTACAAGGTTTTAATTCTACCGCGCCGTCTGCGGCAGTCTAACCTAACCTAATTCAAACAATGTTTATTAGTATACTAGTTGCTCGCGGCGCGGTTTCATCCGCGTCTTTGCTTACTGCTTTGCTCCCGTCCCCAGTAGCGTGATGTTACATAGCCTATAACCTTCGGTAAGGACTAAAAGAATTTTTCAAATCCGACGTGTGCGTTCCCATTGAGGGACCATATCTGAATTTTGAGCTTTTAAATACGTCAACCTTTGACCGTTTGCTTGTATAAATTTAAATCAAATGTTACATTACTTAGCTAACTAAAAACTAAAAAGAAAATAATGCTTTTAATACTTAATAAAAATAACTATTTTATCCTGCAGTGTCAATGATCCACATTAAACAATTGCGGGAGACTTTACAAGAACAAGAATACAATTCAATTTGAATTTCAATTTATCTAATAAGTTTTAACAAACTATGATGAGCTACAACTTTTTTTTTATATTTGTCGGAAATAATATACAAAAGTCTTTCAGTATTCCATTATAGTCTGTGGTCAAACCGTACGGTAGTATATTGATTTATAACCATTAGATAGTAATAGTAATGAGACAAACAATCTAATAAAATATGTAATGTAAGTTAAGCGTTGACCTCTAAACGCTATGGTTTGACCACAGACTATAATGGAATACTGAAAGACTTTTGTATATTATTTCCGACAGATATAAAAAAAAAGTTGTAGCTCATCATAGTTTGATAAAACTTATTAGATAAATTGAAATTCAAATTGAATTGTATTCTTGTTCTTGTAAAGTCTCCCGCAATTGTTTAATGTGGATCATTGACACTGCAGGATAAAATAGTTATTTTTATTAAGTATTAAAAGCATTATTTTCTTTTTTTAGTTTTTAGTTAGCTAAGTAATGTAAAATATGATTTAAATTTATACAAGCAAACGGTCATTAGTTTTTATTTATCCCAAAAAATCCTGCTGTGTGGTCACCCCGATGCTAAATTTCTTTGCAGGAATTTGATTGTTGTTTAAAGCTAAATTTGTAGGTTTTTTTGAAACTGTTTAGTAAAGTAGTCGTTAGTAAAAAACAACTACTAAAGGATAGGCTGCAGCAATGGGCTATTTGACTTCCGAATGCTACGTAAATTGATTGTTTTTTTATGGGAAGCGTTTCGACTGAGGGACCACCTTTCACCTATTGTAACTTTTAAAGGGCTTCTTTTACAAACTAGAGATTGAGTTTACAACCGTTTAAATACTTTTACTAACGCTAGAGCCCTACGAAATTTCCAAATTCTACTGTGGTCCCTACTTATGTGAACTTATGGTGATCGATTGAGGGACCACCTTCTGCATGCTAGTTCTTTTTATATAATGAACCGGCAAGGCTGATATTTAATAAATTAGTGTAACAAATCTTTTACTAAGAGTCATCATTAATAGCAGTTGTAAATTTTAACACGGTTTTGAGATATGGATGCCTGTCAGCCACGATTGAGGGACCACCTTTAACCGCTTGTAACTTTTGAGTGCCTACTTTTACAAATGAAAGACTTAATTTACAATCGTTTGAGAACTTTTACTAAAGGCTGACGCATTTAAAAGCTCAGAATTCAGACGTGGTCCCTCAATGGGAACGCACATAATCCGACTGGTAGTTACGGAGATTAGCGCGTTCAAACAAAGAAACAAACTCTTTCGCTTTATATAATAGTATAGATACACAAGTGTAGTCGAATGTCCTCCGACCATCTATTTGGTTTTTATAGCTATTTAATTTAATGGAATAATATAATTATAATTAATTAGGATTAGGTGATTCGTCGTATAATATTGTCTATTCGTAAATAAATACAATCAACGTTTTTTACTCACACTTTCTGTTTTTAAGAAAATTGCGTCGTAAAATCTCCAATGAGAACAAAAAAATAATTAGTTGGCAGAAAAGATGAACTAAGAAAATGCAAAAGAAAAACTAATTTGAAAAGTTGGAATATTAATCAAGGAAACGTGGTATAAGAACGGCAATTCATTTTTAAATATTGGATCGAAGTTCATAATTACACAGCGTCTAAAAAGGATTGGATAGGACTGTGATAAACGTGATGAAATTGTGGATAATAAGTTCTATAGAGGAAAGACAAAGAGACTTATTTATAGACACACATGTATTAGGTAAGGCGGGTAAAGCTATAACAGTAGGGACTTCGCGTCTCACTACGCACTCTATTATGGATATTCTCTATGAATGGTCTATTATTCTTTTAGCCAAAAGACATTTACTGGCAGTCTTTTCGAAGTATCGCCACTTTGGTCTGTCGAGAACCGCCCTCAACCATCGGTTGTCTGTCGTCTTTATCAGGTCGACGCTCCGCATAGTGAGGAGTTTGCCTACCTGAATAGAACTTAACTCAGAATAATGCCAGACTAGTAGAGAGAAATATTAAGTGTACTAGTTTTTGTTTTATGACGAATAACCTCCCTAAATAATCGTAACTTATATACTGTGTATATTTTGAGATTTATAGACAGACATAAAGCTATAAACAATACGGATCTTAGAGCCTTGCGAGTCTAAATGTGTATAGTTGCTGCGATTATGCCAAATAAAATCTTCAAGGCCATTTTGTGGCCATAAATTTCAGGGACTTAAAGCTTTACTATTCGCTTTTATTAATCTTATTTGCTGAAGACCTAATCTAAGCGATATAAGATTTCACTATTTGTTTAAATAACAGTAATTGCCTACTTCTCCATGGTAATCGTCACATTGTATCTACTTTATGAGCATCTTCTTGTCTTTCTTGTCGTCGTTATTAAAATCAAGTTTCAATGGAGGGTAAATTTCTGGTGGTGGATTACAACGCCATGACATAATATCTTCGAATGAAGGAATCTTTTTATATAGAAAAGATAAAAGCATTAGTCACTACGCCTGGTCAAGGCGAATAATTGACAACTATAGACTTTTTATTATAAGTTTTCGGACAATTAAATCAGGGGTCTTACCACAACCTCTTATAGAAATCTTATTATAACCTTAGTTTGTCTCTGTCCTTGTTTTTTATGGTACAAAAGAAAAAGACAAAACACAAAGTAGCATTAAAATAATACTGTTACAAGAGGTAGTGGTAGGTTCCCATGTGTTGTCAAGTAAGCTTGAAAGCTCTTCTGATGAAGCCAGCATAGTGAAGGCAGTGGCTTTTGGGATAGTGTCTAACATTTTTACAAACTATTGACTGCTTACCATCATTGATTAACATAGGACCTACAAAAATCAATATTAGTGTCAAAAGGGCTAATAAGAACATAGCAAAGAATATAAAACATTTTTTAGAAATACGTGCACGCAGTCAACAGAAAAGTTTGAGCCAATGTTTTTTTGTACCAAAGTTCCTGTTGGGAGCAGTTATTTGCTGTAATGATTATGCACTAAAGGTGAATGTTAAATTGATATAAATAGCCCTGTCAATTCGAAAACTCCAGTACTCATCAATTATACATTCATTTACTGTTCACAAATACGGGGGTTAACACACCGCAAATTTTAATATACTCATAAAATTTATTGTTATTACGCAAATAATGACAATGTTTTAGTAGCGTGTATGTTATTAAAATAATAAAATGTGATGAACCGCCAGAACTGCTCTGCCTGGACTCGATAACACTAAAGCAAGAGCAAAAAATAAAATCGTGCTGCTAAATACTCTATAGAGTCAGTCCTAATCCAAGTCTCAGGAAATAATAGAAAGGTTCCTCAATGGTTTTGAAGTTTTGCTATTTATCTGTTTTATACGCATAAAATCACTACCGATGTGCACTACAGAATAATACCTTTATCATTGAAGTAACTAAGAAAAGAGTGAAACTAAAAAATCATGAACTTAATGTAAGCCTAATTTCAGTAATATTAAAGAAAAGTTTATAACAATAAAACCATAATGTGACATTAAAGGCATTTAGGCGAGTTTTATTTATTTAGATTCCGGCGATGAATTATGTAATTCAAATAGCACTCCAAGTTTAAGGGACTATTAAAGTCCATAAACAAGGGAGTGTCACATGAACGATCAAAATTTTTTGTGCACTTGAGTCCTTTTTGTGTATGAATTTCAGGTTCGTAAAAGCAATTAAACTTTTACAATTACGCATTGTTAGTTGTATTATTAAACGAGACGGATTCAAACAGGCATGACAGTATTGTGAATTTAATATAATTTTGTAAGACGAAGATTTGAGGCACAAGTAACTGTTAAATGACTGATTAGATTGCCTTTATACTTTAAGCTTATTTAAGACATTATTTCTCTCATACATGAGTCCACTCATTAAAATAAGTACACCACGAGTCTTTTGCAGCATTTGAGCAGTAGAGACAGCGAGTTCCATGTAATTACCGTTTAGTCTATATTTTAGGTATATTGTACCTAACCTAGGAAAGGTGTCTTTTGGAAGTCATGAACCCGCCACTTATTAGCGAAGTATAAGACAATCATTCAACTGATTGATGGCAATGTTCATACCTTAACATAAAAACGTGTGACAAAGAAATCCTTACCTTAGTGCAAACACAAATTAGAAGCATAAGCTTGAATATACATACAACGTAGATAGCACACATTACCTACTTCAGATTTAGTTTATTGCTAACATTAGGTATATACCACTAGCTACATTATCTCGGCAAAACATTAATAAGCTGATAACACTAATAAATACGTACTAATACCTGTGTGCTCCCACTTCGCGAGTTCTTTATGAGTTGGAATACACTAATTGTTGATTAGATGTGGGAATTGGGTAGAGTTTGCCAATTGAAGTATGTAAAATCGAACACACGGTACTAAGGTATTAATTCCCTATCGAACGATTGCACACCACTGGCATAATAGCTAGATTATATTCGCAAAATACGGATGTTTTGTTACTAGTACATGTAAGTTAGGCACGTATTCTGTTAATACTGATAATAGATACTGATATTAGATGGTTATATTGAATATTTTTTTGATGTAGTACAAAAGGATATTTTCTCATCATCATCATCATTCTTTTTATCCAAAAACGAGTAGCGTTTATATTAAAAATAATAATAGTGCATTGATCGTTTTTTTTTATTGCCGTCAGTGGTAGACGAGTCAACAGCCGAACTGATGGTACAGTTGCTTATCGACTTGTGCAATTCTTGTTACTCTGCTAAAACTCTGCGTACCGCGAAAATGTTCTCCTTTTCAGCTGTCAATGTCTAGCCTCCTAAGGACTAGGACTAGGCTCTCCAGAGCCTACACATACGTGAAAGAAATCGTAATTCAAACGAATCTCAATTAACTTTTCAAATGAAAAATTAAGAATAAAATAAAACACAAGACCATATTCGTGTAACAACATATCTGTGTTAATTCATTCCAGCAATTAGCAGCTGAGTGTATTTTTCTCCCCAGAGTTTGCATAATACATAATAAGTAAAACATTTTACGTTATAGTCGTACATTATAAATTGGATCTTCCTGCCATCCTGGGGGAGAGACAGCAACGGAAGTTGTTACCGACATTATTTTAACATAATCGAATCTCGGTTGGAAAACCGGTTTGATAATACAGTATTCAAGATATAAAGCACAAGTCACATAGACAGCTAAGCTAGTTGAGCTTAGTTTGGTAGCACGGGTAACATAGGTAGGTACATTCTATAGAGTCCGCATAGTTACAGGCGAGAAGCGAGCTAAACCATGTTTGTGTGGTTGTGTTTTCTAAGCATTATTCTGTAATGCTTAGAATACATAGTCATGTTCATAGGTTACCACTTAACATCAGGTGGGTCATATGCTTGTTTGCTACCAAAAGTTGTATCAAAAATTCAAAATGTGTAAATTATATTGTATTAGTTTGGAGTGTCCTGTGTGCATCAACATCAGTTTATTTTAATTGATTGTAATAATTCTTAAAACCAATTTGTGGATTTTATTCATGTCGAATTTTCTGACTGTATTTTGTTCGCATGAAATATGGAACCCATCTCTACTCGTGGACAACATCGTAACAGGCTACGAGATTACTTGCTAATAAGCTTTACATGCGTACTAAATGTCACTTTACAGCGGTCTCCAAGTATGAGTATGTATGGTATAGAATAGTCGTAGTACATGCATATCTCTTGCAGTGAAAGTCTTCAAGTTGATGATTCATCTACATAGATCTTCGGGCTTTTATATTAAAAAAATATATAAACTTAAGATAAATATGGCAAAAATTGGGGGAGGCCTATCGGCTGATATGCCGAAAGATAAAGCTTTTAATAACCTTAACCAGAAAACTGTGTAAATACGAATACTAATTATATGGGTCAACTTATAGGAGTGCCCTCAGATACATTACAGAACAGTGTTCTAGGCCACGTAATAGTCTCATTGAATATTAATTGAGCAGCAATTTGCTGATTAGATACCGATGTTGCTTAATTGATCCTTAACATAGTTCATACATTATATGGATTGAGTTCCATTTATGCAGTTGCAGCCTATGCCTATTGAGAACGGTTTCGTGGTTATATTCAACTGTATAAATGGGCTTGCATTCAATAAAGATAATTATAATATGTTTCTACATTGTACTTCTGGTTAAAGTGTCCGGGACTCCCAAGACGAGTCATAGATTGTAGTTCGTAAAAAATTATCACTGTTATTTCTGGTTTACAACTCTTTTAAGGATTACTAATGGGCGTGTGGAATTTTCGTCTTATTTATTTTTTTATTTTACTTCGTATTATCTTGCAGTTGGATAAGGCTGAGTTACTTGAAAACGTTTCAAAATCTAGGAATCGTTGACAATTTTAAACTGATGCATATTTTAGACTTCATTCACATTGGTGCGGAATCCCTAAGTTGTTTTCATATTCATGGAATATCTTGGTGCAAAGACGTTCGTATTGTTGTATTGTTGGCATCTGTCACTGCACTGGAGTAGCGCGAAGTGATACGAATTGGCTCGATTAGATTACAAAACGTGACGTCTAGACTCTGACTACAGTTGCGCTTCACCTTGCAAATTTCTGTATGACTGTCGTTTAGCTGCGATCCCTCGCTAAGCATTAGCGACTTCTTATCTTTTTATTTCAGTTGAGGTGGTAGAGTACTTTTACATTTACGATTTCATAGTTGTTAAGGTTAGCAGGCTATGCACTGAAATAAAGACGCAAATTCACTAAATCTGGCTCTTTTCGTGACGAGTTTATTTTAACTATTGTACTTTGACACATGTATAATGACTTCAACACAAAACATACATAATTATTCAGTTAGGTACATTGTTGCAATTTGATTTACTGTTTGTTAAATAGTTTACAAGTTACATTAGGACCAGTTTATTATGAAGATCTTGTGTCATCTAGGGTGAATTTCCGTGCGTTTAAGCGTTTCTGCCATACATATTACTGAAATCAGATATAGCTCACATAGGTCACTTGTCCGTGGTGCTCTCTTTTAATAGGTCATTACATTTGTCTCCCGCTTTGCAATGGAGGGAAGTGAACATTTTATTTCCAACTCCACCTTTTACTTCTGATTAAATTCGTTGCGGGGTCCAAGACAGTGGGCTTAGCAGTCCCCGGGACTCCCGAGTGTCAAAGCTCGGTGTTTCTTCTTGGATATCACTGTTAATCCTGGCTTACAGGAGTCACAGTGATGGGCATGTGGGTGGGATTGTCTCGAGACTTTCATTATTTTAGCAGACTGCACTTATGAATGAGTTACCTATACGTCTACTTGGTTGTATATTTCTCTCTTTGTTTGCGTGTGGTGGATTCCCTACTTTCTGACATCGCAATGCAAATTATTTACATAATAAATAATCTAGTTGACATCCATTTCAAATGAAACATGTATAACAGTCTTCGAATTAGTTGTTTGCTTAGTGTGATTTACATGAAGTAACTACATAAATCTCGCATATGACGTAAAGTTGAACTGTAAACACATGTAATAATAATAATCTATATATATAAAAATGAATCCCTATTTCCCTTGGTCATGGCATCACGCGTGAACTGCAAGATCAATTTCGTTAATTCTTTTTTGTTGTGTTTGTTATTGTCACGAGAAGGTTCTTATGGGAGAAAAACTAAGAAAATTGCGCGGTGATTTAGAAAGTTTTGAGAATACTTAACCACCATATTAAATTTAAACCGCTAAACTGATTTCGATGAAAATTGGTATGTCGATAGATTTGGTTTCGGGACATAGGCTACTTTTTATCCCGAAAATCACTCTGGTTTCCGAGTAACATTAATTAAACACATAGCAATTTTCGCGCGCAGCTAGTTTAAAATAATATTAAATATTCCCTACAGAACATATCTCACCCAAAGGGATAGGTTTGTTATTGTTACCACGCTTGGTAGGCGGTTTCAAATCAATGGGAGTCAATGAGATTTGTTTTCTCCTTTTTCATGTCTTCCAACCTTGGCAGCGGACTATCCAAGGTAAATGTCTCCCTTCAATCTATCTGCCTATATTCATAATATAAATGCTTGTGTCATAATTACAGCACATTGATGACACAGTTCAACACATGGAACTTGTCTAATCGCTTCTTGTAATGAGAGTTTATCTAGTGCAGCACCTATGTTACCTCTAATAACTCAAGTTCGCTTCAAACTACTTCAACAGTCCATTGTGTCGATATTAATTAAAGTTTAGTTAATCTAGGAGATTCTATAGTGATTATAGATGTAATATGGGATGAATCTGTTAGTAGTGATGAATAGTGTATGTAACTATCTTAGTTTCTGTTCTGTAATTGTGATAAAAGAACGCGATGTTGCATTTCAAGCGAAAAAGAGTCAACAATAACTAAGCCTATTGGCTGAACGAGTTGTAGAGTATACTCTAGTTATGTAGGTTCCTACTTGTTGGTGAACTCAGTGGCAATAGTCTTAGTTGACAATAGGTTAAGTCGACCACCAAACAAAACAGAAGTTGTTCAAGTGACCTCACGAAAAATTCAGCAGCGTCAATTTATAATCGACAGAGTCGACCGTAAGAAATTGAATATGGTCAACTGAGCCCACGGACTAAATATGCTTTTTTTATTATTAACCTACGAAAGTGACTCCACTCTGCCTGATGGTACGCAATCAGTGGAATCCAGAAGTCGTGGCCACCATGCCAAGATCCATCATCTGAATCTGCTGGTATAGGCATGGTTGAAATAAAATTAAGCAATTTGTAGGCTAATCCGTGTCGCGCACTCAAGCGGTAAACCATACCATTGCTAGTACTATTTTAGACGACACTACAATAGTAGCTGCTATGCTAATATTGTTAGGTTTAGGTTAGTTTACGACTTCGTGATTAACGATGACTTAAAAGCTCTTTGTTTCTATTGTTGCCAACAAATTACTTTAGTTACAAACATCCTTTGTAGTGTCTGACTAAAAGAACTGAGTTAATTTATTCTTTTCTAAATTCAACAACGTTTTTCTTGACGTAAATATTACAATCAGGCCTAGTGAGAGCGTTCACACATAAGAGTGACAACGTCGCAATTTAGTGTGTAGTTATATAATATTTTCGTGGATTTTATGCATTATGGTTACTTTTTGCTTTTTCACGTAATTCTAAAAAGTGTTCGGAAAACATTTTTAAAATATAGCTACAATCTATACATATAATAAAAATGTAACCGATCGCTGTCTGTACATGGAAGATATATGAGAAAAAAAATTATTGGGGCCTTTATCAACGCAAATAGAACCCAAAACAATGATTGTTACAATTTTTGTCTGTTTGTCTGTTTGTCTGTTAGTCTGTTTGTCTGTTTGTCTGTTTGTCTGTGCGTTTGTTCACGCTAATCTCAGAAACGGCTTATCCGATTTAGATATGGTTTTTACTAATACATTGTGGTAAGCTTCACTTAACATTTAGTGTTTGTTTCATGTCAATCGGTTCATAAATAAAAAAGTTATGCCAATTTAAAGAATCACGTCGAACATTTGTTAATTTACTACAAAATCTGATAGAAACAGAGACTTTAACAGGTTACGGAATTAGCTGATAGCGTTTTTATTTTTCGGATTCCCCTCATTCTAAACAATCTTCCGTTTAGTTTTAAATGAGTCCAGTTTCCAGTGAGCCTATGTTTCGCGATGACAATTAATAAAGCCCAAGGTCAGACACAACTAAAAGTTATGGGCGTGGATCTAAGTATTAGCTGTTTTTCGCACGGTCAGCTTTATGTGGCTCTATCACGTGTTAGCATTCCTAGCAGGCTGTATGCTTTGATCCCCGATGGCTATACGTCTAATCCATACATCCATACACCCATACATATTATATAAAGCTTTGTCCTGACTGACTGACTGACTAACAGACAACGCACAGCCTAAACTGCTGGTCGTAGCGACTTGAAATTTGGAGGGTGTGTTTGACTAAATGTCTAGAGGTTGTTTAGGGTTTAAAAAAGGGTTTTTTAAAATTTAATTCCCAAGTGTGTGAAAAGGGATGAGATCGATTATATGAATCTTCTTCATTTTTTAACTTACAGTTTTAAAATTTTATTTTGGAATACTTCTATTTAAATAAAAATTTCCTTATAATTTTATTTTAACAGGGGTGGATTTAGAGGGGTGAAATTAGGGATGAAATATTCTATACAAAGATCTTTAGCTTCTGAAGCTAGCGACTCGAAATTTACAGGGAGGGGGAGGGAGGGAAAGGAGGGAGCAAAAGGAGAAACTGATGAGAAGGAGGAAGGGAGGGGAAAGTGAGAGGGAAGTGATGGGGAAGTGAGGGGAAAGTGATGGGGAAGTGAGGGGGAAGTGAGGGGAAGTGAAGAGGAAATGCGGGAGAAGTAACGGGGAAGTGAGGGGAAGTGAAGGGGAAGTGAGAGGGAAGTGAGGGGGAGATAAAAAATAGTATGAAAAACAGCATTTAAACAATATAAAAATGTCTATTGGAAAAAACCACATTCACGCGAGCGAAACCCAAAAGGTCACTCACTCACTTATCACTAAATCTCAGAAACAACAAGTGCTAGGAATCTCAAACTTTCCATTGTCATTCCTATTAGAATATAGGTGCTCACTTAGACAGAATTTTGCGAAATCCATCCCCTAAGGGGGTATAAAGGGGTGGCAAAGTTTGTATGAAACTTCTATAGTTTTTATAGTAGGATTACCAAATTACTAGAAAATACTCTTTTTTTAATATTCAGAAACCATCCTTATTAAATGGGCAAATAAGAGTCGCAAGTTTGTGTGAAAGTGGTTTGTCAGTTTTAGCGGTAGCGGGTTTAAACTGGATTCGCCATAGAGACGGATAATACTGATACAATGTACGATTGCCATAAAATCAGGCACGCAATATTCTCATAGAGGCACCCATCTGAATTTTCACGCGAACGAAGTCGCGGGCAACAGCTAGTTAAGTAATAAAAATTTAAAACCAAGAAAATATGATACTAAATTGCGACGTTGCCACTCTTATGTGTGAACGCCCAAGTCACAGCCAAACAGTAGATAATACACTAACATAATGCGACAATTAATAATTTTTTTTTTATAAAAATTGTTTAAAAAATTTTTGACTGAGCTGTAAAATTATTTGCTATAATTACCTATAAGAAGTTTTGTATGAAAAAGTCTAACCATAGGACCATGCGATAAAATAATAGCGCAAATATAAACAATCTTTATCAGCTCCGTAAACGTATTAAGGATTTCTCCTTAGGGAAACTAACTTCACAGCCTCAGATAAGTAATATACACAGAAAAACAAACATATCTTTTGGGACCTGATTTAGTGAACCGAACCGATATTATATGATGAAGAAATAGTGTATGTACCAGAAAATATTATCTTTACTAAGTGCCTGACTGTTCATCTAAGAGTTGACAAACAGTTTGTGGTATCAGTAAAGCTCTGGTCAGACAACGGGCGGGACGAGACAGCAATAAAGCGATTGTAATGTACCCAGTGTAGAAAATTTGACTGGTATACTTTGGTATGGGACGGACATTTTATACTCATTGGGGACGGAGAAAATGAATACAATAGATTATCTACTATACATTTAGGTATGCAGAAGTAATTTTATTGAAAATTTGTTTAAACATATAATAATATATTAATCAGCATCAAATTATATATCGAAAAAAAATTTTTTTGCCAAAGTGAAATTGGTTTCCGGACTGTCTCGCTCGCTGTCTGACCAGAGCTTAAGGATATGGAATAAATATTTATTGTATTGACGTTAATGTTCGTGACATTGCAGAGGTAGCATCAGAGGAAAAACGATAGAATCGGGACTATGAATTTATATGACTATTTTTTTTTTAATTATATCGACTAAGTGGACCACTTAGTCGATATAATTTAAAAAAAATTCGCGGTAAAGCGCCAATGCAATGCCAATTTTAATACGTCACAATGTATTTATATTTAAAAACCTATACGTGGTATTCATAAATAGATAATAAATAGATAAAATAGAATGGTTTCATAATAATAATAAAATTATTTTTTATAAATAAAATTATTAGATATATAACTTTGATAGGTAAACAAGCATACCTGATGGACAATTCCAATACTCTAAGGACATAATTCGATTGTAAAAACAATAGCAAGAAACATCATTATCAATCGTTAGAGTAAATAAAACTAAAAGGAAAAAGATACTCAACAAACAAAACGCAATAATGCTACTCATTGCCCGACTGTCGAAGTCAAGGAGGGTAATGTTTTTGAGCGTATGTATGTATGTATGTGAGTAACTAAGCATGTATGTCTATTTCTTTGGCACGCTAAAAGGTTTAATGAATTTTAACATATGAGGTGTCATTACTAATGATACGAATAATTAAAACGAATCTAATGAGTCATTAGATTCGTATTAAATATGGGAGTGACAAAGGGTACATAATATTTCAATATATGTTCACTTTGTTTTAGGCAGACGGGCTTTTTCTTTTTTAATAATATATATTGGCTGACTGGCCTGTTGGTCTAGTGGTTAGTGACCCTGACTGCTAAGCCGGAGGTCGTGGGTTCGATTCCCACCCAGGACAAATCTTTGTGTGATGAGCATGATTGTTTGTCCTGTGTTTGGGTGTAATTTATCTATAATAAGTATGTATTTACAAAAAAAAAAATTATATAAGTAGTATATCAGTTGTTTAGTACCCATAACACAAGCAAATATAATTGCTTAATTTGGGGCTAGATGGCGCTGTGTGCATGTGGTAGAATATTATATTATATTATATATTGCTTTCTTGCTTTTCAAGGATGACTATATTTTGCGAGTGGAGAATATCGTCGTTACTTCCAGACGCCTTTTACGAATAAATACACAATATCTACCTTTACATTGGTCAATAAGTGATACATAATATGAAAATATTCGATTGCTACATCACACTGCTCATGTTACTAACTGGTGCCATTCACAGCATTGATACATGTGCATAACTTCGGGTGGTATCATTTTCATTGGCGCTCCTTTAACCAATACGTACCGGTTTATACCGATACACGTACGAGTACAAAAATTTATAACCATTTCTCAATAGCGTCATAAACGTAAACCTTTCCTAAAAGAACAACGAATCTAATGTTACATCATAGATTTATAATATAATTATGTTCTGTTTACATCTATGTGTTACGTATTATATCAAAATAACAAAAGAATATGCGATTGATACTTACATCGTTGCTAAATTCAGTAGATTCAGTGGTTTCGTGTTAGATCTCCGGGTCGGGTAAAATGAGGTATCCCTCGTAACGCATCAATTTTGAAACGCTAAAAAAAAATTATACGTTCCTACAAATGGTGTTTTGAGGAATACTTTGGTTGGCTTCATTTGGTGCGTTTAAAAGGTGCGCTTGGAGGAATATCCTGATAAAATGTTATTAGGTTTTTACGTTAAGAAATTCTCAGTTGAATTTTTGTTTCAGTCCGGCATTATACCGGTACATGGCAACAGGCTCAACCTCTGTTATATGAGACTCAGCATAGTTGGCTAAATATAAATCTAATGTGTATACTGTACCATACTGTTATACTGTCGCCATATGCATAATTACTCTAAGGTCACATAATCAGACCAGCGCGATAGTAGCTTGCTTTAAAATATCATCAAAATAAACAGCAAGGTTTACACTTGCATTATAAAGTAATAAAACGACGCGACTGTATTGAACCAGTGTTGTTTGTGCACAAACTAATCTGGTGTGAATACAGTCATACTGGACGCAACACCATGTTATTCGTATTATACGTTTATGTAGAGGGATACACCTTTATGATTATGACTTAAGGTAGTTACTCACACTGATATTCCTAGCATATATCATTCTACTTCTTCCTATCGAGTGGTTAGTGGTCAACCTAGTATCAGGATTTGTTCAGGTCGGCCATAATATACAGGCATCCGACTTGATCTAACGATTGTTTTCAACATGGTAACAACCGAGACCAACTTTTAACGTGTCCTCCGAAGCACTGAGACGCTCAGATCAAATTTCACTAAGCGGTCACCCATCCATAGGTTAGCCGCACTCTTAGTTGTTTAACACGCAGATCGATTACTGATCAGTGAGTGTAACGAACTATGAGCGCCTCATTTCACTGCTGGGTAAAGACCTCTCTCTATGATGTTGATCCATATCCAAAGTGTTGCCAGTTTTCTTTTATTTTGTTCAACTCATCCCGCTAACTTTTCTCAGTCTGCTGCTACGGCAATTAGTTATCTCATGGCACCAAGGGTTCAAGTGGTTTGTTTGTCATAATGCTTAAAAACCAACCACTGCTTACACAAACTTAGTTAAAGCTAGACAATAAAATAAAATAACTAAATAGTTTTCTTGAAAAGTCATTAAGAGTAGTTTGCAATAAAACAAAGAGGTCTAAAGAGAAATTTCCTACAACTTTCCCATCTGTAAACAGTAGAAAAATATGGACTTTTTGCTCCTAGGAACCATCCACTTCCAATTAAAAAATCAAATAAAATATAGAACAACTTTTTACGTCGTTTTGCATTATATCAATAAGAACACCTTGCGAACAGTGAAAAAAATAAATAAAAATATTCACTTAGTTCACATACAAAATGGAATTCGCAGGGTGTAATAATGAAATGCCATTTTCGCTGTGTTTATTCTTCTTTGAAGAGAAATGAAAGGTGAAAAAGACGCATATGACAGAAATATATATATCAAATACGATGGCATACAAATGTGGATATCGAATATATTGATATATACAGGTATATTGATTTTATGATAATACTTAGCTTTGATGCCTTGCCTTTTGACTAGAAATAAAAAAAGAGACTGTGGTTTAGTGTGTCTGTGTGTGGTGGTGTCGGTATTAATATGTACTCGTATATTAATAAGTACCTGTATGCATGGATGAGCAGACGTGATTATTGTAGTCAATAGTAAGTACTGATGACGACGGCGACACACTCAAACGTTCAAGTTAGAAACTGTCGCGTCCGGATAATCACACTGGGCTGCACGTCTTGCTTTATAAAATCATAGCTGCAATAAAAATCTTTCACGTTTCGTATTATCGGTAAGAATTTTTCAGTCGTATCTAAAAATTTAATTCATTACTGTAACGACGCAGTAGAAGAAAGAATTCTGTCGGCATTATTATATTATTTTCATTGTGTAGGTAAATACATGGTCGTTTTTTATTTTTCGTTAGTTGGTAAGTAGTAAGTACAACAGAAATCAATATTGCTAAATGAGTTGACAAAATAAAATAACCAAATTGACATGGGTGATGGGAGTCATGGTGTGGCAGGACCGTGACAGAAAATAGCCTGATTGCATTTGCCATTATTGATACGGGGAAAAGGCACGGAATTGCCTGAAGCCTTGTGACTGTCAGGCCGAGTCGGAAAAGCCAGAGTCAGTCAACAGTAACGAGACTTGATTGCCTAAGTTCATACGGTCGCATATTTATAACTGACTAGACGACCGCCCTCGCTTCGCTTCGGTATCAAAAGTTTTATTCGGTCTCAAGACAAACACCTACAGAAAATATAATTGCTATAGTGTCGTATTATAATATTATTATCATAGTTTAGACAGGCGAACAAAGGCGACCTCTGTGTTTTTCTCGCACTGCTCTCGTAGAAGACACTATAATGGTCATGTCTTTGCCAGCAATGGGATAATGCATGATATATGTATTTACGGTGTGATGCTACGAGTACGTATGCATGGCAATTGTTATCTCCAACGTCAATCTTTATTTTTTGAGTTGTTGGTCGCCCGCACTACGAGCGCTACCCTATAATAGAAGTTATTATTTCAAAATTGTAGTTTTTAATTCGTAACTATCGACTAGGGTAAATTTTAGCTATAGGTATGCAACGAGTTTTGTTCGATGTTGCCATAAAATTAATGTTTCAATGTAGCATAAGCCATTTTTGCCTCAAATATTCCGTTCGGTAAAGTCCTTAAATATTTCACGGACCCTGTGCAAGGCAAACAAAGTCGTCGTAGTATTGATCAATATTAATAGCTGAGCCTCGTATACAGTATAACTGTTGGCACAACGCCAAACCGTGTCAGCGAGGAAACACTAAGAAAATTTATAGTTACGCATGAAGGCCTTTAGGGTAGAAGTGCTCGGCCGCAAAGTTCCCTCGAAAGGGAAAAGTGAGCCCGACTGATAGCACTCCTGTTCTGTAAACAGCTTTAGTTTTACTAAGAAAATTGGTTACTTTATCGTTGTTTTTGTAGATAAGACTTCTGCTGAAAGCACTGATATAAACATACTTTTTCATGGACATCATAATCTCCAAAACCGATTTCTAAGGAAAATATTCGTATTTTTTTTTGTTATATTGATATTCTTTGCTAACTTTAAATTGAAATAAAATCAATTGTTATTTGAAAGTTAATGAAAGTTCTTCAGAGAAAATGTATTAAAATCACGAACAAAGCACCCCAATCAGAAAACGCTTCGTCTCATAAGACAAACGTAACGAGCAAAAGAAAAAAAATACTTCAGTAACACAATTTGCCTTTAAAAGTAGCATTGTGACCCGAATTTCATCTTTATCATATTAAAAAGTTAGTATACAACGTTCATTTTTTTTTTTGTAAACCAATTTCCTCTCTTTCTTTTTAAGCTTCATTGCAAAAGTTGAAGCAACCATTGATTAACTTGGAACGTGCAAATCTCTGTTTGAAATCGTTTTTGTTGGGTCCCTATTGGTCGCTTTATAACTCGAATGAGTTTTTATTGGTTCCAAACAATCTCTTATAATTAGCGTACGGGATTATTAAATGTTCGCAATACACTACGTAATAATATGTTCAAGTAGTACCTAGAACCTATACGCGAAAACAACGAAGCTAGCATTGTGTGGTTCTATTGTATGTAGATTGTTTGGTACTACTAATATTAATTTTATATTTTTCTATTCATTTTTTTATTATTATTTTTTTGTCTGACAAACGACTGAAATAAAAGTTTTCTTTATTTTTTGGCCACAACGGGCTTAATCAAAGAAGTTGTAAACAGATTTCAGTAATTTTGAGACTAAGGCTAAAAATTTCAATTTTATACACATTGAACTCTGATACTGACTCTGTCTGCTAAGCGATAACAGTTTTTCCAAATGTGTTGGTTTAGGAAAAATCTTTGCCCTTTAGTATATTACGTCTTATGAATAACATAAAAAAACTTAGTAATTGTGCGTTTTCTCTTAAATTCGGTTCGGCAAAACTTAAGACCAAATAAATTGTTTCATCATAATTTCTTAATCATTAATTAGTTTGCAATATAATAACTTTGACTACATAATTACTAAAAAAATTATAAAATTGGTACCTATTAAATGTTTTATTTCAAAATGTATTTAATCACCAGTGGCCAATGACAGGTTATATCAGATAAGAATGTATTTTAGTTAATTGCCATTTTAGCAAATCCTGTGTTGCAAGGTACTTTTACAAGCGTACAATTAATGGACACAAAATACACCCACACTCTGTTTCTGAAAGACTGATCAACGAAAAATTAACTAATCTCCTGTTAAATCTCATGTGAAGTACCAATTGGGTTGCTAAAAGCATGGATAGTTAGTTTAATTTGATCTAATTAGTTAGTATTAGATCAAATTAAACTAATTATTTTAGCATGTATTTAGGTACCTACCTCATGAAATTTAACAGGTGATTATGTAATTTTTTGTTGTCTCAAATAAGATGCACTTTACCGTAATTAAAGGAAATAAGACTTCAGAAAAGTCGATCAAGAGTCCTGAGACTAACAAAATTTGTTTGCAAAGCGCTCTACCATTTTTCCAAGATCTGAAATTGTCAATAGTGCGTCTAAGTACGTACCTAAAAATTATACAATCTGCGGCAATAGCGTGTAAAAGGCATGGATAAGGCAGACAAAAGATGCCAAGTTTAAAAATTCCTCTACAAAGCAATTTCTTTTTACTTTTTACGCTCTTATATTAGCTCTTAGCGTGAAAATTGCACGTTACATATACATTTTAGTTTGAAATAAAGCGAGCGTTAGAAGACTAGTAAATACTTACGATTAGACGGATAATACACATACACAATTGTTTGTAAATAATGTGAGAAGTAAAAAAATGCACGTATAAAAGAGACATTGTCTCCTTTATCATAGATGTAGTATAATGTTTTGATGTTCTCGATATACTTAAAAATATAAGCACTTCTTAAGGGTATCTTTCTTCTTTTGATGTTGTCACTATAATGAACTACCGTAAAATCGGTTAGTTACCAATATTATGCCACTGTAGCTGTGATCATAGATTTACAGCGCTACTATTTGCTGTAAGCTGTCTAATGAAGTAAAGCCTCTTTACGTCATATTTAGCAATAAAAAAAATTATACTGGCATAAAAATTACAAAATTAAAAAAAACAAAAACTATTTCAAATTTGGAATAGCTACAGCACGAGCTCAGATAGCTGTATTTCTTGACATAGCCATGTAGTTAATAATATTACCTTTAAAATTATTTTTAAACTGTTTACTTAATTTAATTTTCAATTTTAAAATTAAAATGCAGTCAGTTGTGACGTTTGAGAAGCCGTTGCCTCATTTGAGTTTAGCGGATTGGGATGCTCGACTTTATGGTTTGCAGGTAAGTTTGTTTACTATAATAAATTGGCGGCATAAAATTTTCCTTTATAATTTTATCATTTGTTTGTAGGTACCATTAATGGTACCAACTACTGAAACAACTATAGTACCGTTGATGTTAAAAGTGATACAAGTTTTATTACTTAATACCATTAGTTAGTTCCATATATGGTACAGTTCTTAAAGATTGATAGGTTTAGTACGTCAATGCTATTGAAGCTACCAAAAGATATCAGAAGCCCGAATAATGGCACATTGCAAAACTAAATTTACGCAAGCTGGCACATATCACTAGCCAAATGTTCAACTCTTTCTTCTCTTTCTCTATAAAGAGTTTTAAGCGGTCTCCGCGTCATACTATTTTTTGTTTTGGTTTGAAAACTTTGGTAGCAATTTATAGTAAGTTTCTATGGGCGTCTTATGGGAAAACGCATGCGACATCACAGAACAAGTACTAAAGCATAGAAGTACTATTAGGAGAATAAAGCGTACACACTCAGAGACAAATAGAAGTTTAATAGTGCTACGATACCTTCTGACAGTTTATCGATATCGATAGATGAAATTTGTCTATGGGCTATGGTAAATTAACAGACATGCTAATATCAAATGAGGTCTGGTTGCATAAAAGCTCTCGTAAACGAACTACAAGAAGCAAACGGCCGTTTTCCACCTCAACGGAATGGCATAGACCGGCAGCGGCGCCAGGAGCACTTTCAATGTGAAATAATTTTGAAGTTTATATTCATGTTTCATGCTGTAAGTTCAAACACAATGTAAACTGTATATGAATAAATTAAATAAATTGAAAATTGAAATATACATGATCGATCCACACACTGCCTCGCATTTCGGATCGTAGTGCGAGCGTGCGTGTTCTTGTATTGTTTGTAAGTATTTCTCTTTGTATAGAAATCACGCGTGGTGCAACACACTGAAAACGCATTTAAGCGCTGTGTTACTGATCACACGCTTACATGCAGAGAAACACGTACTCACGCGCGTGGGTTCGGGGCCAGACGGTATGGACACCGAGTTCTGCAGTAACGTGCGTGATTGATGATGCAGACCAGTACTCTCGCATCTGCACGCGTGGCACCGTCGCCGCGTTGCCACGCTCCCGCAGCGTAGTGCGGGGCAGTGTGTGGATCACCAAAATACCAGTATCGGCTCTCTGTTCTTTTCTGACTTTCTTAGTATAGCATCAAAACAGATACCCCAAGGTAAAAATAAAACACAGCTGTAAGATTCATGTCACAAATGTATGATTATATTTCCAATAATATTGAAACACATTATTACTGCCCCTTAAAATTACAGTTATGTTTAAGAATGTCCTGATTATTTGTGCATAAGCAAAAATATTTTTTGTTATGTTATGAATTGGTACTTTTAGAAATTTTTCCCCATCAATTTTATCAATAAATTTCTGTAGTCATCTAGAACATTTATTTATTTATTTATTATTTATTTATTGAAAAAGTATTTACAATATCATTACAAATAAAAAATCCAATACGATATCATAAAAAAACCTAAAATTTAAAACAATATAACTAATTACTAATAAATATACCTATCTAACCAATACTATACATTTTTGTGCAATATCTTTGTATTTTGACAGGGTACATTGAAAATATCAATTTCTATAGAAATAATATTAATAAGTCGTATGGCGCGTAACAATGGAGCAAATTTGAGTAGATTCGTCCTCACCGCTGGAACGTTAAACGTGTAACAACATAATATATAACATAATTCTCTCTTAATTTGCTTCATGGATTCCGGTCTGATCTTTCGGAAACCTGCATAAGAACACAATGTATGAAACACTATGAAAGGTACCACAAAATCGTTAACTACAAAATATAGTAATATTTTTGTTCGTCGATAAAATATGCAGCACAAGTCACAACACTATTGAACATGACTACACAAATTGGTAAAAATGTAAAATACTTAATAATTACTGAATCGAATGGCAAACAGACGATTATAATATGATTGCAGTATAGTAAAGTATAAATCACTGTATTTTGCACTTACGTATAGGTTTTTAGTATATATTATTGGTTTGTTATCTACTCACCGATGGAAGTTGACGATTTAAACTTGATTTTCTTTGCGAAAAGAATGTAATTTACAACCTACAATAACGCAGGACATTGCATATCCAATGGGCTCAATTTTACTTCACAATAGCATTATGTAATTATTAAATAACATATATTATTTCACAAAACAGATAAACAATAATGAAAATTACGAGCAGCGGTATAATCCGACAAAATTGTCTAAAGGCCTTGACAAGTTGGAACATTTGACATTAGTTCGCTTTTTAATTCGGCATCCAAAGGTAACCAAAGGTAACCAAATTGACGTTTATACAGTGTACACCAGCCGTCCTTAGCAAAATTATTTGTCTCTTTCTTTTCAATGTATCCGGCTTATTTGGAAAAATAGGACAACTATATGAGGGTGATTAACACTCCTTCTATGCATTAGTACTTGTTCTGTGTGCGACATGGTGCTTAGATTGAAGTTTGTTCTATAGACAAATTATCAGAAAAGATGTCACACGCATATCAATCGGGCAACCGATCAGCAGCATGCAGTGTCAAGCGGTTGAGGTTTTGCATATGTATGTAGGTATGTACTAGTCAAACGAACATAATATGCTCCCTGTTTAATTCAGTATTTACAATCTACTAATTGGTAAGATACTACTAACTGCTTACGACCAAGCAGATTGGAGTCTCTTTGGTAGGCTAATATAAAAGAAAGAAGTGATTAAACGAACTTACGCGGTACTTGATAGGCGCTGTCCTATTGTTATCGCGCGATATGAATTTATTTGTTTTAATGTGGATACATGTCGGCGTTATAACAAATAGTATAGTCCAGTACATTTACCATTTACATAGCATACAAATATTTTATATAATTAAAAACATAATAAGCTTATTTTTATGTCAACATCAATCAACAATCTTACATATTACTGCAATTTGTGATATGTAATTATATGTGTATATGAAATGGACAATGCAAATAGAAATTACTTATAGTAAATTGTTTTTACATTGTTATTGCCTATTAATGTATAAATATAATGATTTATTAAACTGATGTCAAGAGAAGTCAAAGATTAATTCAAATCAAAATAGACAATATCACGAATAGTCATAAGTTCCAATTACAATAAACACAGAATGTCACGGCGAGTCAAAAAATAATTACAATAAAACATCGAAAATGTCACAAGGAATCAATAATTGACTTACATTTACACAAAGTACTTATCTACATTACAATGTCCGATGAAAATGATCGTGCGACAATGCGTTCAAACATACTGATATTACTGAATGTCCTATTGAAGGTCGCGCGATCATGCAAAAACTGCATCTCTGTAAAGTGCCATTTCGAGTATGATCGCATTCGCATCGCTCCAAAATAGGACACAGACGATTTTTTATCGCGCGAGCGGTTTCTCCGCACGATGAAATCGCATCGTATCATCGCGCAAGCGATGTCAATAGGACTGTGCCCTAAGTAATCAAACTATAGGTAAGTATCGTACTTGTACAATACTGTTGTTACAAATTATCTTGTATACTAGAGAGGTAAAATAATTTTATAGTGTTATATGATGTGTATTTAGGTTTCCAAGTAATTGAAGTGTTTGGGATTGTGTAAATAAGTAATACGGTAATACAAAAACAAGAATTTAATGTATTTACTAAGGGATTAATATACATATAAAAGATAAATCACTAAATACCGTTTACCAAACTATTACGCATTGTTTTTATTACCTTTTTAGAGTAGGTCCACTCATGTACCTACCTCTCTTAATGATACCGACAGGCATAAAACGAAGTAAATGTAACAAAAGTTTCGGTAATTTAATTGTCAAGCGAAATCTGTTTAGAAATAACGTGAGCAGTTAATGCCAGCACTCTTCGCTAAAATAATACTGTTATAATCAAGGTATTTACAATTTGTAAATAATAAGTAGGTAGTAGGTATCTTGTTAAATTCTATCAATATCTGACCTGGTAAGGGAAAAATTTGTTACTATTTTAGTACTATCACAGTATAAAAATAATAGTTTCCGTACTATTTGGAAAACAAAATTACAACAGTCTTCGCATAAAGAACATTAAACGTACCTAACCTGGCTCCAGCCTATATTATTTGCGTATTATTTAATGTGCCTAAAACAAAACTACAAGAAAATGCCTTGTAACTATACAGACAAGTTTAATAATTTATTAGCTTGCTAATTTAGTTGCGCAACTTATTTATTAAAATGTACAAGTTTTAACACTGAACGAAGTATTTTGTAATTCCATTTGATTAATAGAACTGCCGCGCAACGGGTTTTTAACCGGCCGATTTTTAGGCAAATAGGATGGAAACGCACAAGCGAAGATTAGGATTAGGTGCCTACTTAAATAAGTGAACAGACCGAGTAATGAATAACATTGTCGGTAGTAGATCCACGCTGGTTTCAGCATGAATGGGCCGGATCGTCCGGGGAAGTACTAACCTCTCATAGAAGATCGACGTAAGAGTAGTAGTATCCGTACTACTGCGTTTCGTTCGGTGAGTGAGAGCGCCGGAGGCCCATTTTCCTCCCTTTCCTCTTTCCTCACCTCCCTCATTCCCTTCTCCTCCTTTAGACGCATAAAACCACAAACGCGAATCACCAACTCTACGCAAAAAACCACTTAAGCGAAACACCAACTACGCAAAACACCAACTACGCATAACGCCAACATGAAATTACGCAAAACACAAATCACGCTAAATACCATGTATGCGCAATACCACCTATCACAGTACGCGAAATGCCAACTAACACGAGACGCGAAATACCAACTAGATGCATGTCCTTATAAAATGAAACCTCTTTAGATAACGAATGGCTGTTGTTGATGAAAGGTATTACTTCGATTGTAAATATTATATTTTACAAGTTCCAGTTGGTATTTCGCGTTTGTGGTATTGTAAGTGTTTGTTATATTGCGTAATAAATAAAATCGCCAAACACCACAACACGTCAGGTTAGTATTTCGCGTTTGTGGTATTATGCGTAGTTGGCGTAATGCCTAATATTTTTTAGAAGTCCGCAAAATACCAAAAAACCTGGGATTGGTATTTTGCGTTTGTGGTTTTATGCGTCTAAAGGCTTCTCCTAACCCCATTCCCAGCTGCCATAGTGGAGGCCACCATACCAGCAGTTTAAGACGATGGCTTTTGGTATGGTGGCCACACTTCTGGATTCCACTGACTGCTTACCATCAGGCAGGGTGGAGTCACTTTGGTAGGCTAACATAAAAAAAAATCTATAAAGATAAAGATAAAGAGATTTTTATTTGCTAAGACACATGTAGTACATAATAAAACACTGATAGCATGCTTATTATAGGTGGAATATAGTCAATTGTATCAACATGTCTGACCATTGCTGGTTTACAAATATAAAAGCTTAAATCATTAACATTGTATTATAATATGTATTATTTCATAATTAAGTAAATGTCAATAAATAATAACAAACAAAATAGAAAAACAATATGTCAAAAAAAAATGTACTTATATTGAAATGTTAGAAGGGTAACTAAGTTGTAGTAACCGATATACGGTTACCTTCAGCTTTGTCATACTGAGGACAAAGGATAGTATGACAGCAACCGATTACAAATAAAAACATATCCCATTCGTAGTCAGAGAGACCATACTACAATATTTCATGTACATTTTGTTAAAAAGATACAAAATAAAAACACAGCTCACACTCACTTATCACCTAGTGACATATTATTTCAGAACACGGCGTCATCAGTTCATCAATAATTTAACGCCTCTGTTGCCTGCAGAGGCAAATTAGAAAAGTTTTATTATGCCTATCTGTGGTACTTAAATTGTCTGAAACAACGAATAAATCGACAGGAAGCTCAGTGAAATATTGGTGCATAACTTTTATACCAAAACGAATTTAGGCTATAACGTCATAATACGGTAACAAATAGGAATAATTGCATTTTTGATAATCGTAAGCTAGCTAATAAAATTAATATAGATATAATGATATAATAATCATTCAAAGTAAAAAAAAAAACAAAATATGTAAATGCAATGCCTAAAACATTATCTTAACACACGTACAACGTATATATATTGCTATGTAACTTTTTTCAGGCGTTAAACGCGTTACCCCTACGCAACATATTTAAAGGCAAAGTAAACTTTTTGTCCAAGAAACGCGTGTGGGAGGGTTCTGATGCTCGATTGCTACTTCATGTCATAAAATACTTTAATATGTATTGCCTCACATCGAAACCTAACAACTAAATACGCGTCAAACTTAGCAAGACGTTGTCTAACTAATACCTATAGATAGAATTATATAGATAAATTGAATTTTAGTATCTTATATTATTCAATTTCTATGTAGAAAAGAGTAGATTTTATTTTGAAACAGTTCAAGACTTGACAGACATTCAATCTTCTATTTTATTGAAGAAAAAAAACGAAGTATTGAAAGTTCACTTTGAATGGTAATGGACTAGGTACTGAATAACTTTGTTAAATATTAATTTCCACTGAAAACTTTGAAGGTTACTAAAACGTTTACCTATTACTCGATTCTGTTTTTATTAATAAGATTAGTTTGGGTTACCTACTCTTGTATTTCTAATGTTTTATAGTATTTAAAAACAAACAAATTTGAATTTAATTTTTTTCTTTCTACCAAAGAGAACAATAAAGGATCTTGACCTGCGTAACTATTGCATTATTAGGCTTACCCCCAGTTTCTGAAACGCAGATCAACGAAAAATTAACTAATCACCTGTTAAATCTCATGTGAAGTACCTAAAAGCGTGCTACTTTTAGCAACCCAATTGGAACTTCACATGAGATTTACCAGATGATTAGTTATTTTTTCGTTGATCTGCTCTTCAGAAACTGAGGGTTAGTCATGGCTTTGTAAAATTAAATTTAAGACGACGTACTTCTCTAACAGGTGACAGCAGACACACGAAGAGCCGATGCGTTTGATCTGCGTCACAGTGCTCACCAACTTCGAAATGAAACCCGTATCAAGACCGATTGGGACAGCTACCATAACAATAATCGTCTGAGTGCCAGGTAAGTGCATGAACACAATTGGTTCATAAGCAATTTTAGTGAGTTTTTTGGTTTGACGAGACCCTTTCAATGAATGATAACGCGCGCGTTCACAGGCTACAATACCGCGTTGTATAAAAAATTAATGACCTCATATTTCGCTCTGTATTATTGTATTTTATTACCTTTGCTCGTTGCATAACACATTTGTTGGCCCAATTATATGACGTTTCAGCCGTTTTAATCCCAATTCCGTCTTAATTAGGCACTTATTTACAAGCCTCATAAATTCTCTTACGAGTTTGCACATCTAGAGCTCCTCCTAAATTAAAGAACGCCATGAGAGTCATTATTTGTTCAGGAGTACCAATTTATTTTGACTCGGAATTTAGATGTCCCAAGTCTTCAGTAATCTTTTAAATTACAGAGTTTACGAGATAGAACAATGGCGATCTACTCTTCAAGAATTACTAGATCTTCTAGACCGCGAGATGGCGACCTTAAAGGAGGAAAAAGCATCCACAGAAAGAGAGTTAGAACAGCTGAACTTACCTCTGCTTGTGTGTTCTGAATGTCTATCTAACAGAGATGGCAGAAGAAGTACGGAGTTGACCTATGATCTTGCTGATACTGAGTTGAAAAAAGTAAGAATGTTTTTATGGGCTTTTACTAAACACTCTGTTGATACTGGGGTCTTCGATGTTTTGTTGTAGTCTAGGTTTGTTGACGGTTTATTGTTATTTTCTATGCCAATGACAGTAATGTCCAAGACAAACTTGAAACAAAATAATTTAATGTTATGCGTATACGTGGGACTATGGCTTAACTTTGAAATTTGTTTCAGGAACTATGTGTGACAGAAAGCAATAAAAAGATGTTAATAGATAGATGCCAGTCGGCTTGGGAGAAAATCAACAGATTGGAAACGATTAAGTTTAAACTGCAGTTGGATCTGAATGATAAAAACGAAGCTCTTCGAATAGATAAAGACATGTTGAGCTTGGACAAGGATTGCGCGAATATTACTTATAAGACTGATTCTTTGAAGACTCCCAATAGGTAAGAAATTGCCTACATAAATTACTTACACTTCCATTACTTTATCAGACTTGAAATTTCAGTGGTAACATTGAGTAAGACTCGTCGCATTTTTTATTATTAAAACTCGCTTTCAGTTTAAAGATTTAGTAATTTTTTAGCGAATTTAATTGTAAACTAACGGTCCTAGAAATCGTGTAGTACATTTCTGCCATTGAATTTTTGTGTGTTTATTCATTAAATTAATATTTATTTAAGGACTTTTTCGCTGTACCTATATTGTTCATAGTTTCAAAAGTCGCTAGTATCTAAATTAGCTATACCAGTCTATACATACTCGTAGAACAATAGTGCAAATAAATCTCATCACCCATTTGGTTAAAACATTAACAAAGTTTTTTGAGGGTTACCGACTCAAGATCTCTTGAAACACGCATAAAGGCTCAACGTAACTTTAAACTCAGAACAAATTAAATTCGTTCCAAGTTATGTTACGCCCTGACTACACCTGAGACTAACTTAAAAGGTTCTCTACAACATCGTAGTCTCATTAAAAATACAAGATATGTGCTATGAGCAGCCGCTAAGTGGAGTAACTTGCTATTCGTTTAAGTTTTCGGGCTATTATCGTATAAACAACTGAGTAGTTTAGGATTCATATAATTAACAGGATACAAAAAAATCTAGAAGACGATAACAGTCATATTGCTTATAGTTCTTCCAAGACAGACCTTGTAGTAGTAGCAGAAGGCAAAAATTATATTCTTGCAAGTACAACGAAGTATTTTTGTGCAAACTATCTGTTGCCCGCAGCTCCGCCCGCGTGCATGTCGGTTATATCTCATGGTTTACATTAATGATTTTTTATACAAAGTTTCATACCATATTTCAACCCCTTTAAGCCATTTTTAGCGATAACAAATTTCCTCAAAATGGGTTCAGTAGTTTAAGCGTGAAAGCATAACAGACAGACAGACAGACAGAGTATATGCGCATTCATAATATTAGTATGTAAGTATGGATTGGCGTTCATACACTTTAATACCGCAAGATCTAATTGATAATTATAAAGAAGCTGTCCGACTAGCAAGTTTTGTTTAAAATTTCCATCATACCACTGAATTAATAGTACCTTATCTACGTTGTGTCATACTACTAATTATTATTATGTCTAGTAGTAGGTATATTGTTTTTTGCATGAACTATCATAAACACTTCTTTTATAGAATGATAACCTACCAACAATGGTTGGACAAATGCGAAGCTACCAAACAGATGGCGATAAACGAACTGCAAACTACGCTAAAGCTTCGTGAGTCTCTGTTTGTAGCCCGCGGACGCGCTAGAAATGCTCTGAAGGCGCAGACTGATGTTACCAACTATATGCTGAGGAGACGCATTTATGATACGCAGAGAGCTAGGAATGAGCTGGATTGGCAGAAGATGAAGGTAACTCGACCAATTTGAAAAATCTCTTTACATTCGATAGTCTAATTCTTGAGGAATGTTATAGGCTATGCTACTTAACATGACGCTACGATCCACGGGAACGGAGCAGTAATCAAAGACGTAACTTAAAGCGGGCTTAACTACTAGTTTCACAATATACAGAGAAGGAAATTAATGAATGTACATAGACATAAAACAAGTGTGGAAGTGTTTAAAGGTTATCTGTTTTTGTATTTTGTTTGTAGATGGAAGAAAACATGGACAAATTAGCAAGGGAACTAAAAACTATGAATGAACAATTCGCCGATAAGGTTAACGCTTTGAAAGTAGCAGAGACTCGCTTGGAGACCAGAGGCTATCGTCTAGGGAATGAACTGGCCTCTGACGAAGCTGATACAGGGCTAAAAGATGAAGTTAGAAGCTTGAGAGAGACTATACGTCAGTTGCAGGAGAAACTGGACTGCGCGAAGTAAATATATAGATATCATCACATTAGCCGTAATAAGTCCACTGCTGGACATAACCCTTCCTAACTTTGGCCACCTTCGTCAGTCGTGTTTGCCGCCACCCTTGTCAGGTCGTCAGTCCACCTTGTTAAGGGTCTGCTCACCCTGCTTGGTTGATTTTTACTTAAGCTTATAATAAAGCGGAGTATATGTATTTCTTAAGGACTAATTGCTAATAAACACTACTCTTCGTTCGTACTTTCCGTCCTCGAGCCAATAAATTTCGTTATGAATTTTAATAAATAAATTTTGAACGATGTTTATTTGGATCTTTTGTTTGTTAATACAGGGCTTTCGTATTCGTCACAAATTTTGTTTTCGTTCATCTATTAAAGATACAGAGATGATATATTACATAACTGCGTGAACAAAGACATTTCTAATTATTTTACCAACCTACCTATGGAAATACTAAATCAATACACTAAATCAATACTAAATCAATGGATTTATGTCCAATATACAACCCAATCAAATTAACCTAAACTCATTGCTATTTGAACTGTGGTTTAGTTCTTATTAACAATTGTATTTGAATGAAGCTAACATTATGCGTTTGTCTATCGATACGTCATATCACAGTCCGTATCACAATTTGCGGTATCAATAAATAATTCTAAAACTGCATTCTACTGTCCTCCTTTTAGATATTATAATCTCTTGTCGTCTCTTTTGATACTCACAAAAAGTAATGAAATGGTTATTTCACTATGGAGGCCACACAATAACTTATCGACTTATTTTGCCACTTAATTTTTATGATGTCTTGAGTTCATCGGTTGTTTTTTTGTTGCCAAATCGTCCCTTATTAACATGTAAGGTCAAGGTGAAAGGCCTTAAGATATTGATTTATTATGCCTGGCAAGAACCTGCCGTAAATACTTGCCGGTTTCAAGATAAACCTTTGTAGTTAAACCATTATGAGAAGGTGACTGGCAAAGCACCTAATAAACCATAGAATGAGTTGCAGCGATCTGTGATTAGAATGCTTTTACCAATTCGCCTACGCAATTTTGCCTTTGGAAAGCTTTTTTTAGGTATTGGACGTTTTTCAGCCGAAACGAAGACAATTCTAAGCAATAAGTATGTACTTGTTCTACTTTTCAAAGAGCAAATTGTTTGTGCAACGGTTTTGTGCTTGCTTTAAAATGCACGAAGTCCTTTACCTTCATTTTCCGTATAGCTAATGTTCATGCATATTTTATTATGTATCCATTCAGGAATAAGAGTGCGTTTCCATTGACGTGGAGCTGGGCGGAGTGCTCAGGAGCGGACCGTAAGTTGGCCAATCACAGTGTACAAAATCTCCACTCCGCATCAGTGGAAATGCTGTGATTGGCCAATTCGCGGTCCGTTTCTCTCCACTCTGCCCAGTTCCGCGTCAGTGGAAACGCACCCTACCGCTGGATACCAGCTAGTTTATTTTAAAAGACTAATTTATTTAGAATACTCAAATACCTTTGCTAACCAATACATAAATGATTTATATAGTTTGCAATATCTATGCCTACATAGTTTGAAGAAAAATAAGCATTATAATCTATATTATTATATTATTATATAATCGCTGATCTCTGGCACTACCAGTCTGGTTTGAAAAAATCTTTTTGCGTATGATAGCTCAGTTTTCGAGTAAGGTTATAGGCTATCTAATATCACGCTACTGGCGACGGGAGCAGAGCAGTAAGCAAAGACGCGGGTAAAACCGCACCGCGGAAGCTGGTATTAAAATTTTTGGCCAAAGTACAGACAGTCTTTTTCTGCATCAACTTACGACTTTTAACACAAAGGTGTATCAACCGACATTCATCCTTTACAGAGCTACCTACAACGCGTTAGAAGCTGCCTCCATCAAAATAGCCATTGATCTGAACGACAAGAATCAATCGTTGGAAACTGACACGCGTGCTTTAGAAATGAGAACAGCTTTGGAGCCTAAAAAGTCTACAGGCACTGATAAGAACCTCGTGCTTGCAAGTATGAAGGACGAAGTACCCATGATAGAAGGATAGATGACAATATGAGTTTCTGAACTTAATTGATGATCAAGTTTTTATTGGTTTTTAAAAGTTTAATGGTGTTGGAATAAAGAGTTGTTATAGAAAATGATCTGCTGTTATTTCCTTGACTATAACTTATTGACTGTCTATCTTTTGGGTAACCAACAAGCTCATTACATGACTTCTAACCACCAGCTAAGAAAGCGTAGTAGAGTAGGATTTATGCAAAAATACTTAATTTCGAACATTAATGGAAATGGATCACTAACGATAAAACAAGATTGTGTTAATTGATTGATGTTATGTACTTACATTATATTTTAGCAGTGTTGTTATTGCAAGAGAATAATAATGTGTGTGTGGTGCGAGGGCCACTTTGTTAAAATTCTTTAAAAATGTTCTTATGATTTAGTGAACATTCCCAAAGAATTGTGAAAGTTGAAATAAGATTTTGTGAAAGTCAAATAAGCGAGTTATGGCCTGTAAAGTTGGGCCCTCAGTTCTCACATAGAGGATTGAGGGCCAACCTGTACCAGATAAAGTATGGCCACTGCAGTAAAACTGTCCTTCCACTCCGACCAACTGAACCGACCAACTGGTTGTGCAGAATGGAACCCAAAAAAGGGTTTTATTCCAATCTTATCAACTTGTTGATCATTTATTTTATTTTGAGAATTATTATTCCAATGGGACCAACTGAACCAACCAACTGAAACGGACCAACTATTTTCTTTCTCAACGATACAACTTTTTAGTTGGTCTGATGGGAATATTTTGTTAATGTAAATATGTCCCCAACCACACAACTTTGGTATTAAACCTTTATTAATTAAATTTAAATTTAATAAAGATTTAATTTAAACTTATATAATTATATCATATGATGCCATTAGACAGACCATGATACAATGTTTATCTGATGAGATCTCAATAGGACACGTCCTAGAAAAATTTAGATAAAAAAATATAGTTAAATGTATCTACGATAGGATTAAAATAAAAATAGACAACTAACACAGTCGTTTTATTCAATCAACCATACTTCGTTTTTGTCTTTAAACCAATAGATTATTGAGTAGATATGGATTTATTCCCCTAAGATACACTTTCCCGGTACATTTCTTTAGGTTTGATAGGTACTAAGTTGTTTAGATGGGAAAAAATTTAAATTAATAAAATATTCCTATCGGACCAACAAAAAAGTTGTACCGATAAGAAAAACAAATAGGTGATCCGTTTTAAGTTGTGTGGATGGGGAATAACTTGAATTAAAAAAATATTCTTATCAGACCAATTACAAAGTTGTAGAAAGAAAAATAGTAGATCTGTTTCAGTTGGTCAGTTTAGTTGGTCAGAGTGGAAAGACAGCAGTAAAAGTGTTTATACCAAAATCTAAGCTAATGCCAATCAAAATTTGTGAAAACTAAATAATATCGCAAAACACGGTCCTACTTCGTAAATTTTCGTTCAAAATGGGCCCTCAATGGCCTCAATGGGCCTCAATCACACACGTCAAAGTTTATAACGTGAATAAAATAAAACCACTACCATATAACAACTGTTTGAAATCCTACATGCTACTGAAGAAATTGTGAAAATTTGTGAAAGCAAGAACAGGTCACAGCTTCTTGTTGTTTGGAAGTTATGACCTTGAGAAAATTCGGGCCCTCAATCCTGCATTTCTTTTGTATGTTGTTTTATTGTGTTTTAACGGATTCGGTCACCTAGGGCCACTTACTCCAACGACCACCGACTAAATTCCTTGTTCGGCCATTTCCTATTAGGTGCTTTTCCTGGTAAGGCCATTCCTCGAATGACCTCTATGTGAATTCCTAATTGGGCCACCTCCTCTAATGACCACACTGTGTATTCCTAGTTTGGCTATTTCCTTGAATGACCACTATAGTGCAGTCGAGGTCAAAATATATTTACTCTTTGGGACCTTAACGTCTTTGACACAACGCTCAAAAGTATAAAGATATGTAACTTCGCCTGTACCTTAATTCAAGGCTATACCTACTGTACGGGTAAGTCGGGTTTACACCCTACCAAGCCACCTCTACTAGGGTATACAGGCATTTCTATAGGATGTCTCTACCCTTGTGACCATTAATCCCGAAATTACTCATGTTACATGTAATTAATGTTATTTGTTTTAATATTTTTTTTTTAAATCAAATCATTTAATCAGTTTAAATAAAAGTACAATTTTTAGTGGCCTTATATTAATACAAAACAGGTATAATAATGTTAGGATCTATTCATCTCAATCTTAGTAAGTGTTTGAGTGAACATAATTATATCATGGTGTAAAATCGGGGGCGGTGTTTAGGTTTTTAACATAGGAAAATAATTAATAAAAGTATGACGTATATATAATTAATATGTATTACAAAAATAACAACATACAAAAACATTGCCTAAACGTTGAACTTATTATTTTGGAGGATTAGGTCACCGAACGGCCTATCGATTGGATATTAATTGACATCAAGACAAGGAAGTTGGCCCTTCAGGGATTTACCCGTAAAGAGAAATGTGGCCATTTGAGGAAGTGACCGTACAAAGAAGTCGCCTCTAGGAACGTGGTCATTTGGGGATTGAGCCGTTAGGGGAAATGTGATCGTGGCCCTTTTAGCGAAGTGGCCGTTAGGAGAATAGGCCATCAAAGGGAAAAGGCCGTTTAAGGAATGTGGCCCTAGGTGACCGAATCCGTTTTAACGTATGAAAGATAGACAAACATAAAATTGTGTATTTTTGTGAAAAAAAATGTGCAACAAATTGGTGTTATTTGTTACTAAGACTTACGACAAAAGTACAAATCTTAATAGATTCTGAAATTGTCCTGTTTTCTCGTAGTCCCAGGATTTTGTCCCTTTAATGGGACCACGAGGGAGAACTGTTTCTCATAGTCCCATTATTATGTTCATTAACATATTTATCCTATACATATATATATATATATATGTATATAAATAATTCTTCCTGCATAGATAAACTTTTTAGAGTGCATGGTTAGAGTTAGATGATGAATAAATGACACTTGACTGACATTGATTACTTAATAAAAAAAAAAAAATTAGATAAAAAATATATAGGTATATTTTTTAATATAATAAAAAAAAACAATATTGAGATAAAAAATATATAGGTATATTTTTTAATGTAATAATAATATAAAGTTGATATTTTTATTATTATTTTTTGGTAACCACTATACAGGATGTAGGTTCACAACAATGGGACTATGAGAAACAGTTCTCCCTCGTGGTCCCATTAAAGGGACAAAATCCTGGGACTACGAGAAAACAGGGTGAAATTGACTGTTTTTTTATTGTGTGGGTATAGTGACAATAAATTATTTATCTTTTCTTTGTCAAAATTGTTCTTCTATAGGAATAGATGGTATGCGTCCTCTTGGCATGGTTATGTGTATCTATTGGAAAACTTTCTATTATGTTGTTTAATAAATAATTATTAACTAATTAACATTAATATTATTATTTTATGTATTAGGTTTTAATTCTTCTTCTTCTTCTTCTTTTTTTTTGGCAACAGAGCCGACGATTGTGTCAGCTATTTCTGCCAGCGTCAAATGTAGAATTATATTCTTGTTGATGGTAATAATGGTATATTACAATGATAAAATAGAAAAATGTGGATGAAATTAAATGACGACCATCTTCCGTGAAAACCTAGGTTTTAATTATTATTATTAATTATTTGATTAAAAACGTCAAATTAATTAACAGCTTTATATTTTTTTACTCTATATTGTCTTTGAAAATGAATGTTTGAATTTGAATGAAATTTATTGGAAGAAATAAGTTTTGTCAATATCATAAGTACTTACTTACATAATAATTTGTAATTTTTTATTTATTTTGGATTTGTTTTCGCAGAGCTGAGTTCACTTGTCTTATATATATATACTATTATATAAAGCGTAAGAATTTGTTTGTATTTCCATTAAAATCATTATATGTTTTCGGTCAATTAACTAAAATAACTCTACCTTTTACGACTTCTGTTAACAACGCACAGACACTAGCAATATAAAGCGGAAGGGTTTGTTCGTTTGTTTGTTTGAATGCGCTAATCTCAGGAGCTACCAGTTGGATTTAAATAATTCTTAAAAATTTTCGTTTGATAACCCAGTTTTTAAAGAAGGTTATAAGCTATGTAATATCATGCCACTGGCGACGGAAACAGAGCAGTAAGCAAAAACGCGGGTGAAACCACTAAGCCGGAAGCTAGTTGTTATAATAAAATCGTAACGTAACACAAATTCCATTTAGTCAATATTTCCACACATTTTCATCTCGCGGGGAAATATTCCTACGAATATATATAAGATAATAAAGTATCATCGTTTTCTATTTCAATCCGTGGTCAAATCGTTGCATTTAGAGGTCAACACGTATTTTAAATTTAATTTAATTAATAGATTGCATTGTTTGTCTTATTATCTTAATATTTATTAATCAACGGTTACCTACAATAAAATACAATACCATATTTAACATACCGAAATAGAAATATTTGGAGTAATAACAAATTAAATAGAATTAATAGATTACACAAATTGAGTATTAGAAAAAGAACTTTTTACTCAATATCACATCTTAACATCCTTGTCTCAATCTATTAAATTAATAAAATCATATGCAATGACAATATAGCGGTTTGTTTACATTGTATGAAATTGGAGTTGGAAAGGATATAAGTAATACTAGACGTCCACCCTCGCTTTGCTTCGGTATTTAAGGGTTTCATTCTGTCTTACAACAAACGCCGGAAAATATTAGCATAGTGTATTGGAATTCTGAAAATGGCAAAAAAATAATAATAGAAACATATTAGCTATATTATTTTATTTTTCTGTCATTTTCATGTTTAACAAAACATAATAAAATAAAGCCCCTATGTTGCCCGCTTCACTTATTGATTTCTAAAGGTGAAAGAATTTTCAATACAAACAAACAAAAAAGATAAAAAATATAATGAAAAAATCTTTTCTCTTTATTAGTTTAGATAATATCTTGTGAGGTAAGATTACTTAGCAACGGAAAAAGGAACTAGGACAAAGAAAAGATAAAGAATAAAATTTATTGTCACTACCCACACACTCAATTAAAAAATAGTCAATTTCAGAATCTATTAAGATTTGTACTTTTGTCGTAAGTCTTATTAGTAACAAATAACACCAATTTGTTGCACATTTTTTTTCACAAAAATACACAATTTTATGTTTGTCTATCTTTCATACGTTAAAACATAATAAAACAACATACAAAAGAAATGGAGGATTGAGGGCCCGAATTTTCTCAAGGTCATAACTTCCAAACAACAAGAAGCTGTGACCTGTTCTTGCTTTCACAAATTTTCACAATTTCTTCAGTAGCATGTAGGATTTCAAACAGTTGTTATATGTTAGTGGTTTTATTTTATTTACGTTATAAACTTTGACGTGTGTGAGCATTGAGGGCCCATTTTGAACGAAAATCTGGTACAGGTGGGCCCTCAATCCTCTATGTAAGAACTGAGGGCCCAACTTTACAGGCCATAACTCGCTTATTTGAATTTCACAAAATCTGATTTCAACTTTCACAATTCTTTGGGAATGTTCACTAAATCATAAGGACATTTTTAAAGAGTTTTAACAAAGTGGCCCTCGCACCACACACACATCAATAATCACCATGTCAACCGAGGGACGGCTACTGTTGCACTCATGGGCGATTTGGCCACGAGGAAAAAGGGCTCTCATCCGCTCAAAAATAGATCCAGGTACTTTTACAATCTGTCTTTTTAAGAATCTGCCCTTTTGGGAATAATCCCTTTTTTGGTTGAACAACAAATCCAAGGAACACGTCAAGATTTTTCTAAGTCAGCAAACTAATTTATTCATTTTTTTATAGGTGTAGGTACATAAATATCTCCTTTAAGTATTTAAATATAGTTGTATTTACAAACAATCACCTGTCAGATAATTTCCGTATCAATTACAAGCTGACTACAAAATCAAGCCCTTAATTATTTTTACCGAATATTCGCATCCCGGTTTATTTTCGTATTCGTTCACTTCCGATGATAATGATAGGACATTATGTTTCATTTCGAAACTGACCGTGGAAGACTGAATTTTATCGACAGAAGCAGCAAGACTTTCTTCACGGACCAAATACGTATGCACAACTAGTTTTGCCATCCCAGATATGTGTTCCTAATGATACGGATATTTGCCAAATGGCTCTTTGAAAGAGTCTTAGATAATGATTACAGTTTTTACAGGTAAAACATTAATTGTCGTACGTCGCGTCCTATACTAGATAGGTACAGTAGGTACCTATCTTTCTGCTGCATTTATTTCAAATCGCTAGCTAGGACTAATCGCAATAATATTTTAGTCAGTGTCTCTTAATAGGAACAGGAAGTAATAGTAAGGTGAGATAAAAAGGGTCGATGGGTTAACGTAAAATAGGCTATTAATATCGATCAATCAAAACAGGTTCTATCACTCGCCAATTATGGTTAGCCGTGTCTGATCAGATAAAGGCGATCAGGAAAGGATATTAAAACATACTTGTTATGTGAACCAGTTTAAATGTCTTGATCGTTGTTAATATATCTAGTGATGTCTTGACTATGTTGCAGGGACTATATAGACTATAATATAGGGATATAGGGACTTTTCTCATTCAAACATTAAAGCATACCTAAAACATTCAGAAAAAATACTTTTATAGGTATATACAATTGAGTAAAAATAGTGGATAACAATTTTATTTTATTGGCAACATTATTGAGAGGAGGACAAAGTAAAGTTAGTGCGACGATAGGAGAAAGCGAATTATTTGAGATCCAGTTCGATTGCTTACTGCGTGCTTATCTATAAGTTAAACTACATTGCATTCAATTCAGTCTGCAGTGTTATCCTGGTGTGACTCCACCGGAATAAACGCGCGGGAATGTCTACTGGGACTATTGTGGTTTCCCACTTGTCCCATTGGGACTACTGGGACAAAACAGTCCTAGTTGTCACATCATTGGACAGCATGATTGGACTAGTGGGACGGACCCAAATGAGCGGTGTAGAGGTTAGTCGGTCGGGGAAATTGAGCACCATAAGAGTTTAGCGCGAAGAAATTATTTGAGACTTGTGATGAAATTACAAAAGCGAGCCATTGAAGATTATCCGCTTTCTTTCAGAAACAAGTGTGCTAAGCTACCGTACGAAATCCTTCAGGACTATGGTCCTATTCGAAAGTTCCACTGATGGCTCCTTCAGGATTTCCGAGTCCTTTTGTGTACTACTACTACTTAGTGTAAGTGGGTCCAACAGGATTTTTATGAAAAGCTGACAAATAGTAACAGCAAACAAAGGCTAGCCAACTGCCTGCTCTCTGCTGATAATAGTTAAACAAGTAACAATGATGATGCATAGGTATTTTGTGCAAATCGTACAGACCTATAACCGGGCACCGCAAGAGCCGTCATCGTAAATTTAAGCAAAGCCAACTTTACTTTTTACATTTCTGGAAAGTCTATCGAATTGCAATTGCGCATGTGTGTTTTCTCTCAATTTTGATCCTGGGTCTTTTAAGTGGAGCGTAAAAAAAGCGTTTAGGAATTTGTAGCAGTGAGCATAATAAATGCAAATGAAGTCAATATTAAATAAAAACATATGTATTGTAATCTTTAAAATAATTTTGAATAAGTAAATTTTATTACCAATCCTTTGGATTGAATGTATCATTAATAGCATATGGAGGTTTGTGAGACTTTGTTTTTAATCTTTACTATTATATAAAGCATGTTTGTTTAAACGCGCTAATCCCTGGAACTACCAGTTGGATTTAAATAATTCTTTTTGTGTTAGATAGTTCAGTTTTTCTGCTGTAACAACACGTTTAAGGAGGTAGTAAATCCACGCTGATTTCAGCATGAATGGGCCGGATCGTCCGGGGAAGTACTACCCTGTCATAGAAGATCGACTTAAGAGTAGTAGTATCCGTACTACTGCGTTTTGTTCGGTGAGTGAGAGCGCCGGAGGCCCAATTTCCCCCTTTCCTCTTTCCTCACCTCCCTCATTCCCTTCCCCTAACCTACACTAACATTCCCAGCCGCCATAGTGGAGACCACCATACCAGCAGTTTAACACGATGGCTTTTAGTATAGTGGCCGCCACTTCTGGATTCCACTGACTGCTTACCATCAGGCGGGGTGGAGCCACTTTGATAAGCTACAATAAAAAAAATAAAAAATCGTTCCAGGCGACGGAAGCAAAGAGCAGTAACCAAAGATGTAACTTAACGCGGGTGAAACTGCGCTGCGGAAAGTTAGTCCAATATACTTAGTGAATTCCGATGTAAAATATTGAAACCAAAAAACCATCTCGTATCTTCTTACGGGTGTTGTTAGAATATTGTAGGTAAGCATGTAAAGTTGTTTTACAATGCTCATGATAAACTATCTTTTAATTAGCTGATGTCGTTATTGATTATATGTTTTTTTTCTAGTATTTTATATGGATTATTCTTACTATATGCTTGGAAGAAAATACTACCTACCTATTTATGATTAACATCGTCTATCTAATGCAATAACTCTTTTACTAAGATGATCTAATTACAGAAATCCATATAGATAATGGAGTACCCCGTCGCTTTAACCATGGTTGGTTTACCAGAGTTGTGCAGATTTAGTATAAAACCAAGGGATCTTATCCCTATCAGCACATTCAACGGTTTGTATCCAAACATCAACAGAAGCCAATATTACCAATACTTCAAGTGAGTACCTATCTCTTTTATTTGTGATATTTTTGTGTATTTAGTTTTGCTTTTCTTTAATATTTTATTTTCCTTGTACTTGAAGTTTCCTATAATAAAAAGGTCTTAGACCTACCTAAATTGCTTATTCGGGTTTTGTAGTTTACAAATTTACCTAGTTTAGTTTATAGAAGGCTATCGTTAGTCAAATTTTTGGATTTAAAGAATATAGAATTCCTGTTCTTTTGACTCAAATAATTCTAAAGTCTAAAATTATTCCATTTGATATTCATTTACATTAATATTTATGTATAAAATGTGTATGACACATAAAACTTCGACGTCAATAAACTATTGTACTTCCTTAAAGCTGGGGACTTTTTTGAGTTTATTCGCTGAGACGCAGTGGCGGCGCGACGCATTCACTTAGGTATGTAGGTAGTAATAACCGCAAACATTTGTATAACTTAATCCCGTTTTGGACGTCACCCATTTTACATACCGATCACACATGTTTGGCTGGCATGATTTCATACGCGGAAACATATTTTTACTTGTTTAGCATCAATCACGACATCTCGTATCCGGCAGGACCGAGAATTTATAATTTTAAGTTTAGGAAGTTGTATTAACAATAATTGTAAATTAAACCGATCGTATGATAAAGAGATCCGCTTCCTAAAAGTCATAGTACCCGTTGGAAGTTCGTATTTCTCTAGAACAATTTCCATTGCTCCATACTTCCGCACACACGCAACTCAACCCGGTCTTGAAGAGCTATGTAAATGTGGTGACGAAATAATCTGTTACTATCATCTACTTAGTACACGAACAGAGTCTAGAGGTTGTTTACATTTGACTTTTGTTCGTCGGCGCGGAAGTAAAATGCTTTTGTCCTAAATGTTGAGTTATTCTGCAATGTTTTGAAGCAACCGAAAATACACGATAAAATCCATGTATCGACAAGTCTTTCAAATATTTACTGACAACATTATATTTTTATATCCGCGTATTTTATTTTAACATAAATTACTTAGACTTCTATTTAAAAAATAACAGCGTAATTTTAGCTTTTGTAAAATATTCTTATTTAGAAAAAGAATAAACAAGTTAAATTTGGTACTCGTAAAATCACAAATCTTAATAGGTAGTTAAGTAAGTAGATACTTATTTCAAAACAATAAAATTCAAATTTAAAACAATCACTAACATTACAATTGATACATCTTCAATGCACTGGCAATAATCAATTTACCTCTATTCAATATTAAATGATGAGATTTAACTATAAGATGTCAGTAAAGAGTTATGGAATAGCCCCAGAAGTATCATCCACGTCGAAACATTCAGGCGCCCCGGGCTACCGCTGAAGGCGAACCGGTTTGTTCAGACGAGAAAGAATATTGTGGACAGATCACAAAGTACAAAACATTTCTTATTGAACTTTAAATCGCAATGTTAGTAATAATAATCGAAACAGTTTTGTGACGAATACCTATAAAATATCGAGACAAAAATATAAGTACTACTTACTTAATTTTAACAATCAACAATAAAAAACGTTGCTGTGGTAATAAATAGAATATTATTTTTATTAAGTCAATAACAATAGTGACTCACTTCAAATAATTATGTTTCTCTGTTTATTAATTGCTAGCTAATGGGATAACCCTTTTAGATTATTTCAATAAATCAACACAAAGGGTCGATTGACCACACGGACGTTGAATGTTGAAAACAAATAGGAAAACGAGCTGCGATTTTTTACGCAATCGTGATTCATACTTTCCTTGAGAGTTCTAGTAATGTTTCTTTTGTGTATCGAAAACCCTGCCTTGAGCCACTTAAACCTATTACATAAAGCCCATGCAGACTGTTGCCGACCTTGGCCGTTTATGCAACTAAATTTTTTAATAATAGACAATATTAGGCGGAAGAAAATTAATTGTTATACATGTTTTAATAATGTGATGATATTTAAAGCCAGTTTTTAGGATTTAAATTAATATTTCTAGTGCTCTTTGTTCAAACTGAATATCATCATTGTATTATTTATATTAGATTAATGTTAATCTCCAAAAGGTGCAAAAAGCAGGTATATATAGCTCTACATACATTTATGTAAGCATAATTTAATTTGTTGCTAATATGCTGGGTATTTTACTGCAATATTAAAAATAACTTAATGCTCTCAAGGTCGATATTTACTAGACAGCAAGCAACCGTTACAAATTTTTAATATAATTTAGTTAACATTTATATTGGTCACGACAAACTACAAATAAGTATGTTTACATTATAGAATCTGTTATCCGTGTTGACTGGCTCTATTTATAATCATCTATTGTATTCAAATAAAGTACCTTAGATTGTTTAACCATTGCCATTATAAAAATCCGTCTAGTTTTTCTTCTCACTTTGCAATGCAACTTAATACTTTAATAAGACTATGTGTATAGCCCTATTTCTTAATTAATTAAAACGCAACCGCTTTAAATACTGTGAAATACATTTATTACCTGTATTATTCCTTTAAATCCATATTAATATCGTCGTAATGTCATCGACTTCCTACTTAGAACTTTCGTCTTTCGCAAAGGTACAGATCCGTTTCCTGGGGTATCCCTTAAGCGCACGCGCAGACTCGCCCCACCTCGCAACCTGCAACCATAGTTATGTGGTTACATATTTAAACAAGTTCCATTTACGAACGGTCGTTGGCAAGAATTTTCCGTTATAAAGTATATGTAGGTTGGATCGTTACAACATTGTTTAAATTTGTGATTAAAGTTGGTTGTCGCTACAGCGAAATGAGCTTTGTTATTAGTGTTGTGCTTGTGTGATTACCTTTTCCAAATGTGGGCTTTAAAGTATTGTGTGTATAACAAGTGAGGTAAGTGCGTTTGTGTTTAATTTTTAAGTAGATATTTTATATTGTTTGATTATTTAATCATTAAGTACGTGAAAGTGTACGTGCGGTGGACTGTACTGATACTTAAGATTTAACTTTTAACTTGAAATATCCCTACTGAGCAATAACGTGCGAAGTCTTCATTAACTGAAAACATTTAATGTAAAACTTATTTTTATTACTAACCGCACTTAATTGAATAAAATAAAAATAATTAATTAAAAATATAAAACACAATTATGGTCCGCTGTCATAGTCAACGAAAGAAAATTAGAGATACTTCTTATATTTTTTTATCGTCTTTTATTAATTTACAAATATACAGGACCTTATTAAATGTAAAACTGTGTGTAAATACCTACGTCAGCAACTTTTTATTATTTAGTATAATTTTTGCAATTAAAAATGATAAACGCAAAGAAAATATGAAAATAATTATGTTTAAGTCCTAATTTTTATAATTCACTCATTGAATACGATCGTACTTTTTTCTTGAATTAGAGAAAATTAATGTAACGTTTTAATTTTGCCAGCGTAAAGTGTAATAAATGAATCTTTTTTGAAAACGGAAAATAGACATGGAAACAAAATGACAATGTTTAAAACTCTAGGAATTTTATGTCAATAATGTCAAAAAGAATATTTTACATATCTTCTGAAGAAAAAATGTTTATTGAAAATTACATTGCAGAAATGACTGGCAAGATCACCGCTGCTTTTGCTGCTTTCGTCGCTGTGGCTGTCATAGCAAACTTCGGGCATGTGGCCTGTAATCCTGCCATCGGTAAATAAACCTTATTGTAGTTAATATAAGACACCTAACAAGGTGGAACGACGCGACGACCTGATAATGGATAAAGCGGTTCACGACCTGACGATACTTGGGAATGCCTTTCTGGCTGGACGTATCCCGCAGTGGATTTTTATCGGGTAAAATAATGTTAGGTAATATTTTTCACAGTCTTAAGTCACCACTGGACGGCAAACATTTCGTAATCCATTTCTCGGACTGGACATTATTGTATGTATGTAGATAATTTATATCTATTAATAAACATCTACAGATATATTTCTTGAGCAAATACCTCGTCATTGTATCGACAGGCTTCTATTAATATATCAACTATATTACCATAATAGGAAACTTACATTGTACTGAGTGGAATGCATGTCTAGCTCCACACGTGCAGTTAATGGTAGAAAATGTAAGAATTTAGATGGTAACATTCTGGTCTAACCAAATGAAAAGCCACTGTTTCCACAGATTGCACTGTGAAAGGGTATCACTTCAGTCAGTCGTGTCGTTGTGTCCCCTTGGATAGAAAGGAAGAGGGTGGTATCAATTCAAAGAGTTCTTCAGAACGCTCCGTGGTAATAGCGATAGGAATGACCATTGAGGATCTCTTAAGCTGTAAAGGAAGGCTAAAGAAACTTAGTGGCTTCTGGGCTTCAGACTGCTCGCCACTGCAACTAATCGAGTGCGTCCAGTACTGTGCGGAGCCAGATATGCACAGTACTCCACCACGGAACAAACCAGTGTCATACAAAAGGCGACTTTACTTTACTGACGTACTCGATCTAATTCCTGGGGTTGAGATCTCGGCAGATTTTAATACCCAGGATACAAGGCTATCCTGTAATGGTAACGTTGTGTTCTGAAAAAGGGGAAGGGGAAGGTGGGGAAATTTTTTTTGAGAGAAAACGCGCACTCTTGTGTTTTTTGGCATCGAACTCGACCAAGTTCTCACTACCCCATTTAGAAATGAGACAAGACGCGGTCGAAGCTTGACGGTTATGGCTAAACCTACAAATATGATACTTAGGAGAGACCCTTTTCCAAAAGTAGACGCCTCTTGGATACATTATTAAATACTTGTGGAATTTTTAACAAAATTATATTATACTTTGTTTTATTTACCATTCTAGTTTTACCAGTTTATCTCATAAAATTATAAATTCTTACATAATTATTTATTTTCAAGTCTTTTTGTGAATGTTCTATTTAAGGAGCAGACATTCGCGAAAACGTTTGTTACGCTGTTAAATATTTTCCGCATAAAAATTTTGTAAACTCTGTACTTGTACGTAATCGAATTTCTAAATACCTACGACATGTAGCATTTCGCAAGCATCACATTTTTGATTCGCAAAACATTCCATGTGCTTACACATAATAAGCTTCTTTTTAACCAAGTAATGTCGCGTTTACATACGGTATTTTGAAAGTTATGTTCCTTTAAAGTACTTCGTGTACCTTATATCATTACATTTAACCTTGATCTAAACTTTCGGTATAGTACTGGGTCTTATCTTAGTAGAAAGTGGACCATCTCAGGCTTAATATACCTATTAGAAAAGTACCTAGTAAGTTTTGTCACTGACGTTGAGAGCATCTTACTGAAAAATACTATCCATCACTACAGAATACAGTACAGTACAGTACTTTACTGGAAATTAATGTGTTTAAACAAGTAAAAGTAAAGCAGCTGAGGTTGCCAGTTAAGTATTTTTCCCTTCTATAGTGTTTGTGTTTGCCCAGATTTCATATCTGTTATCCCGGCTCACATGAGCCTAGTGATTAGCTGTGTCGATGGAATTGTCCCTGGCATGTTATACACGCATGGTGGTTAATGCAGAGAACAAAAACAATTTGAGTGCTGTTGGGTGCTATTAATTTGTATTGGTGATGAAATCTTCTTCATTTTCCTTTTTTATTTCCAAAATATCCTGTAATTGAATAAAATAGTCACAAATATTACTCTTTAGCTAAGCTCTGTTAAAATTATGGTAAAATTTTAGCGTAAACGTAGAAAATATTGCAAGCATTGCGGCACGTGTACGGTGTGTACGCCCTCCATTGTACTCTGTTTGGGGAAATGCTCTCAGTATGTTTATGAGGCTGTTACTGAAAATGCATAATAAGAACCTTAAAATTTTCTACGTAATAAAAACAGAGATACGACGATGGACGCGGCAAAGTTTGTTTGTTAATGGACGCGGCAAAGTTTGTTATAATTTCTTTAAATATACTGTTTCAATAATTATGCTTTTCATAAAATAAGAACCATAAAAATTTTAACGTACTAAAAACAGATACGACAATATACGTTGGAAAATTTGTCAAAAATGTATCAAAATAAATTTGATCATTTTCAAAAATAATAAGGCGTGTGGGTAGGTGTGTATGTATATTGTATTTATTTAATTATAAGAATATGCAGGCACGTGTACCTAGATAATAAAATTATAAGCAAATACTAAACAACAGGATTATTACTCGTAACATCGATGCACTCAAACGTTAGAATAAATTAATAAGCCTGTTTGGTTAATCTATCTTCTCATTGACTTAATTATGCTACATACTACTAACATTTAATAATAATAATACACCAGTATGCACTTTAATGCAGTCTCTTTTGAATAAATTATTATTAATTAATTCAACATGTTCTGCATAAATACTCTTGTTTAGATATTATATTATATAAATACGTAGACATTAATATGCATTAATATGTAGAACGAACTATTATGAGTAGACTCAAAATAGTCTTAGACTGACTAACTTAAAGTTACATGTACTTTCTTACCTTGGAAAGTAGTGAATAGCATGTGCTTATAAAAATAAAAATTAAATCTGAAATCACCGATCCACTATTCAGAAAATTACATATTACGACTACAAGACACAATCTCAATTTGCCAGTAGTCCACGTCATGACAAATAAAACAACAATGAAACCAAGGGCCCGTTGCGTAAACCGCGTATAAAGTAAGTACAAAATTTAATCTCAACACTAAGAGAGTGCTTCAATGAATTTAAATTGATAAGGACAACGATTAAGATTGAACGTGACCCGTGAAATAACAAAGAATACGTTTTGTAATTTGCCTTTGTTTAGTCTGTCTAAATTGAGTCTGAAATGAGATTTTAAGAAGATAATTAAAAAACAATTACAATGTAAACACTAAAGCTTTTGCCCCTGACATTTTTCGTGGGAATTCTTGGAATAATTTATATAATCTACCTATGCTTTAATAGCGTCTTGTTTATTGTGGCAAATTTATGTCAAATCAGTTTGTCTAATCGGATGACACCAATTTGCCATGATATAATGCAATTATATAATTGGAAAGGTATCCACCGGGAAACCAGTGAATGTTTACTATCTGATTGTCTAGTCATTTTAGTACACAAAAATTCAGTCGTTATGCGTGTAACCTGAATTAAATTGAGACACAAAACCCTTTGGATTAAAGGAGCTGGTAATGATAACTTATTTATATAATAACGCGGGGTCGTTGGCTTTAGTTACATAGTTACTTAGTAATGCATTCAAAGTTCAAACGCGCAGCTAGAGAACAGCCATGGCCTCTAACCTAACGCTACCGTTATAATTACGTTGCCTCTCGGGTAAATATATTGACACTTTCGTATTGAGTTATCCTTATATTAGCCTTTACAATGATATTTCTTATGATAATCACCATTTCAGTCGAAAAATGTACACAGTTGGACTTTGGCATTCTATTTCCAATGCACCTTTACTTTAACCGATCGTGAGCCGTCCTAATCCTTCTGTTGCCCACCACTTTTATCTGGTTAAAGGTTTACCGTGTGAGAGTTTACTGTTTACCCACGTCCACGTTGCACCTTGCGGCTTGTGATCGTCACTTCAAAACTCCACTTTGTGACCCATCATCCGTTAGTTGCGAACTGTGTCCTACCTATTCCCACTTCAGTAAAGCGATTCGGAGAGCTTTGCATGCTAAACTTTGAAACAAAGGGTTGTCAAAAAATTATTTGTCAGCTTTTCAAAAATGTAGTAAGTATGTAGGAAGGTTATCCATGATGGGAATCGAGCCTCATCGATTTTGTACCCGTATTCCAAAAAAAAAAAAAACAATGCATCGCATTGCGTCGTTAGGCTCAATTTTTCAATTAAATAGTAAATCTGTTATAGCATAAAATATTTTTATGTGAAATACTTATCCGTAACTACAAATGAACTATTTTCCTATATGTAGGTTATAAGATCTTGCTTCTTGCCAAATTGCATGATTTCAGGTCAAAGGGAAGTACCTACCCCAGTTTTTTATTTACTCAATATCTGTACCTACTTATATTTTATTTTGTTGTCTAAAAATCCAGATTTCTTATAGTCTAAAGGGGCCCTAGGCTTGTGTATTTGATGTTAATTCTGCTTGATATCACCGTTTTCTAATTAATGTCTAGACAGACAAACGGATAACGAAGTCATTCTATGGTGTGTTTTATCCCTTGAAGTTTCCCTAAAAAGATTATTTATTCGATGGTCTCAGATGACAGGGTTATTGATATAGATTAAGTTTCTGCAATAAATATTGTAGTCCGATATTTTGCTTACATAAACGTTATCTCTATTTGTTGGTCAAATGAAATATTTACACAAAACCTTGACATGCAGCTGCAAACCAGCTAATTAATTTATTTAAGTGCCAGTATTTTGTTTGTGCTATTAAATTTGTGAATATGTTAGCTTTATTTCAAGACACTGCTTAATTATTCATATTTTATTTCACGCCCCAAGCATAAATAATAAGACAGGGGATAAATATCTCTAGGCCGCTATTGTACGGAAATCGGAAAAATACAAAATATCGATACCGTTGGAAGATTTTGAATACGGAACGTATCTAAGCGTCGTAAGATGGTCGTAAGTGAAATTAGACGTAGAAAAGTGTGTCAGAAACTAGAATAGGGCTTTCAAGTATAAAATGTAGTTTTCAGGACCATTTCATCCGAACTGATGAAGTTTTGTAAAGCCTTTTAACACTTTCTGAGAAAGTAAACGTACCTTTAACGCCGTGATGACAATAAAATATCTATTGTGTCTGTAGTAGTGTCCATGAAAGAGTTAATTTATTTTTTATTTTTACATTAAACAGAACGGTGTTAACCAATTACGAGTACCTACACTATTAAATAAAACAATTATTATAAACACATATTTAAATACTTTTTTTGTAAGTACATACATATACCACATGAAACACACAGACCAATCCAAATAGTTATGTTCATGCACACAAATCTTTGCACTCAGCGGCAGAACGTACCTACACGGTGGTTCGGTGGTACCGAACCACAGAGGTTGTCAAATAATTGGGTGGGTGACGTTTCGGACACAAAATGTTCGGACACTTTGACCTGATCGACAAATTATTTTTTTTAAAATGTTTTTACTTACGTTTCGGACACTAATAAAATATCCTGTTTTGTACGGTTAGACAAAAACATCCAGCGATACCTTAATGTTGAAATCCTTATCTTCCGCCTAATATATTTTAAAGCATGCGACATATTTTATACAGGTACAAAAATTTAAAAAAAAACAATTGACAACTTTCAAAATTTGAAAGTGCCTAAAACAAAAAAATACATTTCTTTATTGTGCCAAATACTGTGATTATTGTAGGTCAAACTGTGCCAAATACTGTGAATGTTGTAGATTACTGTAATTGTTGACCTGTATTTAAGTATATTTTAGTATGTAGTCTTTGCTTCAACTGATTATCTGTGATTTTTTAATTATTAAAATTATTTTTAAGTATATCGTATGTTTTTTTTAAATGTTTTATTTTTTGTGATTATGATGTTGATTTTTACATTAATGAACGTTTTAAATGAAATTTTAGTTTTATTTTTTTCAACACGTATACATATACATATAGATATATACTACTATACCTATTACAGCTTAAACGCCGTTTTAAAAAGATTTTAATGCACATTTTATTTAAACCTTTTTGTCTGGCTGTACTAAGCAGCTACTATGAATAGGCAGTGTCCGAAACGACAGAGAAAATAAAATAAAATTTAAAAGTGTCAATTCGGCCACTGTGTCCGAACATATTGTGTCCGAAACGTCAGCGACCCAAATAATTACATATTATCAATGCCTACACTTGTACCGTTTTTAAGACCAGACACAAAATAATTTCTTTGTAAGCTCGTGAAGAATGAAGATATGGTCAATACAAAATTTAAAAATGCATTTTGTTACAAAGTTGGAATAGACAGCATCCATTAAGTAGTTTTATGTAAAGTTTATTATTTTCTTTTAACTTAAACTGATTAATATTTTTTTTATAATATTATATATTATTTTATAATAATTTAATAAAACCCGCGCAATTTCGAAACTTTCGCAAGTTTTACAATAGCAAACTATTTCTGTTCTTCCCTATTTACTTTGTTCTCGCTTCTTCTTTTGTTAAAAGGTCTCATTGATTCCAAAAATATCCAGGCCATATTTTCAACAAAGTTTTATTCTGCGTTCCTTCGTTTGTCTTTACCATTTCAGTTTTTTTTGCATGTTTGTTTGTCCCAAATACAGCAAAGAAGTTGTTAGGATATCATTTTATTATTATCAATTTTGATCGCTGTTTGTTGTCCGCAGAGAATTCTTTCAGCTGATCTGATGTTGAACGAAAGAACTTGAAGATTAATAGTACGATAGATGGTTGATACGGGCAATATTAGCACAATATTTAGATTCATTCATCATCATCACCATAATTATCAGTCAAAAGACGTCCACTGCTGGACATAGGCCTTCCCCAATTTTCGCCACCGTGGCCGGTCGTTCCCGTTCGGGGCCGGTCCCTCATCCATCGGTTGCCCGCCACCCTTATAAGGTCGTCGGTCCACCTTGTGAGGGGTCTGCCCACGCTGCGTCTTCCGGTTCGTGGTCGCCACCACTCTAGAACCTTTCTGCCCCAGCGGCCGTCAGTTCTGCCACTTCAGAAACGCAACTCTGCGAGCTACGTCGGTTACTTTGGTTCGCCTGCGGATTTCTTCGTTTCTCAAACGATCGCGCAGGAAGACGCCTAACATAGTCCGCTCCATCGCTCTCTAAGCGACTTTTAGCCTTCGGATAAGACCCATAGTTAGCGACCACGTCTCTGCTCCGTATGTCATCACTGGCAACACACACTGGTCAAAGACCTCGATCTTGAGACACTGCGGTAGTGCGGACGAGAAGATATGTTGTAGCTTCCCGAACGCTGCCCAGCCGAGTTGGATTCGACGAGTGACCTCTTTCTCGAAATCGGACTTACTTAATCGGACTGTTTGTCCCAGGTATATGTACTCGTCAACGAATTCGAGCATCGAGCCTTCGACCGATTACGGTGTGTGTAGGAGTGGGTGTAAAATGGACATTGGTTATGACTTTAGTCTTGTCCATGTTCATTTTTAGGCCCACTTGTCGAGAGACTCTACTGAGGTCATCGAGCATTGCACTGAGCTCCTCCACGGTCTCAGCTATGACCACGATATCGTCCGCGAATCGAAGGTGAGTGATGTACTCGCCATTTATGTTGATGCCAAGTCCATTCCAGGTCAGAAGCTTGAACACGTCCTCCAGTGCAGCGGTGAACAGTTTCGGAGATATAACATCTCCCTGTTGTACTCCTCGCTGCAGCTGGATAGGCCTTCAGCTCTGACCATTAATTCGTAGACTGACATGGTGGCGTTTTCATACAAACACTTCAGCACTTCGAGATTAGATTCGTTATATTAGTAATAAATTTATGTATATTAATATTTCTAAATATTTTAATATTAATTCATATGAATATGGCAGTCACTTTTAGCCAATGATTAAAATGTTAACTTGAATGAGTCCTCTTAAAAATTCATGAGAGATGTATTTGCTCGTCGATCACCGGAGACAATGACCTCAATCCACAATTTGGACGGCTCGCTTTCGCTGTCATTGCGCAATTTCACCTTAGGCGCTCACACTTGACCCCATAACCAACGAGAGATTTATATTGTGTCGCTGATATTTTATTATGTTAGAGATATTTTGGATGAAACACATTAATTTATGACTTATACTAAATAAATTAATCTAAAGTTCATTGAAACTCTAGCCGAGTGTAAACATAAATAGTCTAAACCTAAATAATTACGGTTTTCTTGCTACCAAATTAATAATTTTTGCAGAATATTTTCGCAATTTAATAAAAACTATGAAATACTATCGTTACCGCTAGCAAAGGTACAAAAGAGATTAATATAATTAATTTCTTTTGGTACCTTTGTCAATCGAAATCATTCATCCGGAGAACGGATATAGTTAATACTTTTAAAATTGTAACGGAGAAAGGTGGTTATTTTATTTCTCTGATTCAATTTGTTGCGGGATTCAAATGAGTTGCTGCAGTGTCTAAGATACCCAAATGTCTTATACCTAAACGTTTGTAAGGGCTCTTCACATTTGTTGAGGATTACAGGAGTTGCATTGGGCGTGTGGGTGGAATACAACGTAGAAAAACACTGTTATTTTATTAATAAACGCACTATTGGTCAACATTGGTTTTCGACTGTGCGTTTAAGTTAATCGAATCTACGGGCTTTTTTAAGTTGCTGTTTAAATTATTTTAATGACAATGATAGTTTTTGATAGGTTTTATGTTTTTACGAAATCCAATTTATGATACAAAAACAAAAGAGCTTTGGCCTTAAATAAAATAAGGCTCGAGGACTTAAGGTTACTAGATTTGTAACCTTTTAGAATTGACACTATTTTACACCACGCAGCACCTAACTATAGAGTCCTGTGTTACTATACTACCTACTACACAAGTGCATATAAAACAATTTTGATTTAATTTTGTTAGGAAGTATTTCAAGGCAAACAGCTTTCGAATGAGTAGATACAACCTAAGTTCCAACTTTCTGAAGTCTATATACCTACTTAAATCTTCATAAACTTACACATATTTAGAACTGCTTCAGTTATTTAAGTTTAGAATGGGTCGCAGATACTCTAGAGTGCAATTTTTATAGTATAATGCAGTAGGTGCATTGTATCTAAATTTAAAAATATTGCGCTATTACACTTAATCTTACGGAACACTGCAGTTTATTTAAATTTTCTAATATTTTCACGCAAAAAGAGAAAAACAATCTCTATTTACAAAACAAAAAAATATTATGGGCCTGCCCAGCCTAAACTAATAAGCCTTACGTATTATTGAAAGATGGTGAATGATTTAAAACATAAAATTGCTTATTTCATACTTAGGTAGGTACTTTGGTTTCAGTTTTATCAAAGATATTATCTAGTGTTACGCAACTTGTGTTCGCATCATTACGTTTCTAGAAATAAGTTTTAGGGTTGTTTCTTGTTATAGTGTTTGTCAAAATCCAAGTTACAGTCATTTATCGATTTACTAGTACCTACCTAGTTTAAATATACAGGAGAATTTTAGTTTATTATAAATAGCTCTTGCACTATAAGGTCGCAAGCTGATTACTGTGTGGAATAATCGTTTACTTAATGATCTTCATCATTCAATAGGACAATAAATATCAATTTATTAATCCTTGTGACTAGTTATTCCAGTTCATGCACTTGTATACCTAGACTTAATTAACTATGTATAATTAGCCGATAATTAGACTGTTTCAACAATAGAATTGTATGCTAATATTACTGATGTTGTGTGAAGATTTAGCACCTCGATGAAATAGTGTTTATGTATTTCTTATTTCTCATCGTACAATTTTGATTTACTAGGTGTATTTAATATTCTACTAGGATTAGAATTACTATTAATTAAGTAACTAGTATAAGCGTATATAGTAGTGTATAAAATATTCATTTTTAACATATTGAAGCTTTTGTTTTGTAAGTAAATTAGGTATGCCTACGTTCAGTAGTGAATGTATAGGTAACTTAAATGATGAATAATAATTTTTTTTTACGATTTTACAGGATAAGTACCTGTCTGCAATACTTATTAGTCAGCGTTGTATTCTTGTACGCTACGCGGCGGTCACGAGTTTGGTCGGTCAAAGAGCGACATTGTTTTTTCAGGCCAGATATTTTCCGAATTTATTGGATTCTAGAATTTAAGCTTGTTAAATGGTAACAGGATAGTTCCTCCGTTACATGGAACCCACCATTGCTAGATCTTTCGGCCTAGGTATCTAAACTTCTCTCTTCGGATAAAAAAACGTAATGCTTTGCGCATTTTATTTAATTCAGCAGATACCACTTTACAAATACCATCCTTATCTGTTCCCAGCTACTGGTTACGACGCATTGGAGGTTTGCATCGAAAACTGCGCCCAATGCAAGAAGATGCTCGGCGCTTGGTTCGAGGGCCCTCTGTGTGCTGAATCCTGCATCAAGTTTAAAGGAAAGCTAATCCCTGAATGTGAAGATTTTGCGTCCATCTCACCTTTCCTAAACAAACTTTAAGACAACCAACTCGATTTGATTGGCAAGCTACAAAGTATAGAAATAAAGTTTTAGATTCATGTGACGTTAGACGGTTCGTCCAAAATTCTATTATTAGGGTTAAAGAGATATTTAATCTGCTTAAAGATGGCATATGGAAACGCTTCCTGTTTGTGTGTGTTTAGTAGTAGTTCAAGATAATGACATGCTATTGTCACGATCATATATTGTCAGTAAGCATTATAGATTCTGGTTATTTAAACTATTACGTTGAAGAACATCGACAGTAAACAGGATTTTTGCATTTATTATGCAGCATCTTGCTTGTACAATCATAACGGTATATTCGTAGTAGCTATGCACTACAGCTGTCCATGATCATGGGCATTGCATTATGAATTGCTAGAACTTTAGCTGCTTGTAGATTTTGGGAGCGATTTCCTTCCACACAGTGTAATGTGGTTATTGAGTTTTAGGTGAATAACTTTGATTCATAGTATTTTTTTTTCTTGAAATCTTTAACGTCACACATGTAAAACTTGCAAAAAAGTGGCTTTTTAATATTATTTATGGCTTAAACTTTAATGTTTGAAACATTCCAACCGACATACCAAAGTATTTGATACTCTATTTAATTAGTGTTAAGTCCATTATCGTCTATAAGATTTATACTCTTTTATACAGGGATTATTGTAAGATTATAACGAAATAAAACGAATGCGTTCGAAAATTTGCTGTTTTTTATTGTAGGTATTTATACCTATCACCTATGATGTAACGTTTAGGACCTTAGCCTTATATTTCTTACTTTTATTAGTATTGGAACGGATTCTGTTTAGAGCATTAAATTCATGTTATTAGGGTAAGTAGAGTATGCGACTGTCCTAAAATATGTACCTCTTTAACTACTTTATATTATAATTTTAAAAAGTTCGTCGGTTACCGACAATGTTAATTTATGGTGATGCCACTTACTTAGGTACATAAGGTATTGTACGGGAGAAGGTATTTAGGAAAACAACACAAATTGTTTAATAATATTTATAGAAATCTGTTTTAGAATATACATTTCATTCTGATATATCTACCACTTAATATATTTAATACTATCGCAGATAAAAAAAATGTAACCGAGGAATAGAGAAAGACAAGTAAGCAAGTATCCAGTAGTTCCCATTTGTTTTATGGAACATGACGTCATTGGACAAAATGAGACATTTTTTTCCGTTTTTGTTCCATAGAACTATATACTAGCTCTTCGCCCGGTTCTACCGCGATAGAACAAAATGGGAATCATTAGTTTCCCAAAATCTTCCATGCCATTAGCAATGTCATTTTTTTAGTTCGGTATTTTCCATTTGCATAAATAACTAAAAATAATAAAAGCAGAAATAATGGATATTCGTGGCAAGAAGCGGGAGTACTCTTCAGATTTATAAGATTCTCAGTCTCAGAGTATTCTAGAAGAAGAGGAAATACGCTCATAAATCGATAATCAAGTCACTTCGACAAGTGACAGTTTTTAGTGGCCAGTAGATAAGCGGTTAAAGAGGTCTCATTTTCCTTGTTCCATAGAATAATTCGATAAATATAAAGTACCTATTACATGTTTTCTATAGTACAAAATAGGAACAAAATGTCTCATTTTGTCGTCATGATCCATAGAACAAATGGAAACTATCGCAAGTACCTACTAAGTATTGACTTTCATAGCCAATAGTTTTATAAGCACAACGTTCAATTAAACTTTATATCAGTACTATCACCACCTTCAGTTGACGACATCAACTTTAAAAACACTTGTCTCATACTACTTTCATTGTATACGATATTTCTGTTCCAAGTGTATTTCTAAATACCTACTGTATTTTTAGGTATGAAGGTCATAATTATCATTATGCCAGCTATGTTATATGTAACATATTATTAATGTATAAACAAGATCAAGGTGTAACTTAGATACTTGAAAACTACTAAATTAGAATACCCGTCTTCAGTTAGCTGCCTTTGTATCAGAAATTACTTTATTAAATTTTCCTAATTGGATAGTTTCATTAATAAAGTAGATAGTTAGGTCTGATAGAAGATGTTTTAACGAAAGATTCTTTTCGTTTTAGTGGCTTTCTTCATTTGAAAACCCGTTTTTTTAAGCAATGGATAGATCAGCGCTGAATCGCGTTTACTATGTCAATATGTCTATTATCGGCAGCGCTCCAGCGCTGAACAAACAATCGGGATTTTTATGCATCTTGAATTAAAGAGAATGCAACGCGAATAGGAAGTCAAAATGCACCGACTGCATTTCCTATCAACGTAAACACATCTCTAATAAAAAGGCAGCTTTACAGCAGCATTGTAGTAGCTTGTAATTAGACTGTAGATGACAAACGGTGGCCCTATTAGAAAGCGGGATAAAATTGATTATGAACGTTTACGTGTCATGAGTGGTAACGTCGCAATTAAGTGTCATATTTTCGTGAATTTAAATTTTTATCATTTAATCGGAGCTATATTTAAAAAATATGTTCTGTTAATATTTGAGAATTAGGTGAAAGCTGTATAAAGGTAAAGAGTCTTATCGAATAAGTGATTTTTTTTTGCAAAATTAGTTTCAAATAATACACAAAATATTTATACTATAGAAAATTAAATTGTTTTTAAATTCGTAGTAATTATTCGAGCTTACGGCTGACGTAAATTATTTATATTAATTATTACCGTATAAAAACGCGCAGTCTAAACATTGCGGTAACGGTGCTATAATAAAACAACTAGGCTTTGGCGACCGTAATGAAGATAATTGGGCCTTTTACACAAAAATTAGAAATAGTTACAGCGTGCGTAGATGTATCTAGTCCAATTTAGTGTAAAGAGCGTTCACACATAAGAGTGGCAATGTCAAAATTTAGTGTCATATATTTGTGATTTATTTTCATTTAATCTGAGCTATATTTTATAGATGTAATAAATAAATAATAAAAGAAAATATGACACTAAATTACGACGTTACCACTCTTTTGATATTATATATATTCATTTAATTTTAATTTTTAATCTACTGTAATGCTTGGCGTCACTAGTCACACGGGGCTGTCGCTGAAAACCAGCGCTGTTGCGCTTTGAAGCGCCTCAGCATTAAGCTGAGTGACGGCCAGTTTTTCGCGTGGACGTGGCGCACATCTGCACGCGAGCATATGTGAAGTCCAGTGCCATGGTACTCTGTTTTTTTATGTCAGTTTTATGTTTTTGTGTTTTTTGACTGTGGCTAAACATTTATTTTTAATTAATCTTGTGTGTGTCACCTTCATGTGAAAAATAAACTGTTTTTCTTTCTTTCTTCTTTCTTTCTTTTGTGTGAACGCTCTTAATCGGAGGTAAATTTTATAAATTTTAGTAAACGTGTTTCAATAATGCCAAATCTTATTAAATACTTAGGTCATAAATATTTTTTTGATTCTGTGTGCACATAAAAACTATTACGTATTTGTAAATTTTGTACAACGGCACAAATATAGGATCGAACAACATGTACCGCAATTTCCTATATTTCAATCCTCACTGTCACTTAGAATCGTCATTTATCTAGAGCGACAAAGAGAACTGCATGCTGTCGCGTTCTCTTTCTTTCTCACTCGAGGAAATGACAATTTTGAGTGGCAGAAAAGGATAGAAACATAGGCAAGTGCGGTTCCGTGCTGCCAGATGTGATTCAACCAAATTGAACCACTAGTTTCCTTTAGAAAATTGTTTAAACAAGATATCAGCCTTAAAATAAAGCAGTAAACCCTGTGCTTAAAATTATAGTACAACACTAGCTGTTGCTAGCGGCTTCGCCCGCGTGGGTATACCACAAAATTATAGCCTATTATGTTACTTACTGATATTCTAGCATTCCATAAGTAAAATATTTTTTCAAATTAGTTACATAGATTTTGAGTTTATCCGTAACAAACAAACATACAAAAAATCTTTTCTTTTTTTAATTATAATTATGAGTATGAGTATGTTAATACTCGGTACTGCTTGCGTTGTAAAACGAAGGTCAATTAACCGGTACTTCTAAAGGCTGTGTTGGCGCGTCGGGAATCGGTAGCTCTGGTAATGATGGTTCTGTTGTAGCTGAAAATAACAAAAATACTAAATATTTAAAGAAATAAACATTTATTTAATAAGTAGGTATAATACACACAAGTTGGTATCGGCTCAGACGCACATATCAAACAAGAATACACTACATGTTTTAATGCCATATTTGAGTTTATTTTTCCCTCTTTTCCTTTTTCTTCACTTGTCTCGATCCCTTCACCCACCACCACTCCCTTTATGGTAGGCAGCAACTTCGCATAGACTCTGAGTCCATGAGCGACAGTTACCACATATCATCACGTGGGCTGCTGCCACATAGTTGGCACATATTAATAATATTAATATTAATTAATATTAATTAATATTAATATTAAAAATATTAATATTATTAATATGTGCCAACTATGAACACTTAGCTCTGGATTATTGCTGAACTGAAAACTGATGACTCAATGGAAACAAACAATTTATTTGGTACAAGACGATTTATTTAATAAATTTAGTTTAATATATTGTAAATTTTGTTTATATAATGTGATGCTTTGCTGAAACTGCTTTGTATTGTAAGTACTAGCTTGGCAAAGCGTGCTTTCACCCGTGTCGAATTACATAAGATATGGTTTCTGCACCGCTCCCGTTGTCAGTAGTGTGATGTTACATAGCCTATAACTTTCCCCAAGAACTGGGATATCAAAACGCGAAAAGAATTATTTTAATCCGATGGATATTTCAGAGATTAGCGCGTTAAAAAAAACAAACGTCGTTTGTCTGTATCAAATAGATGTACTTACTTTCTTCCAACAAACAAACTCTTACGCTTAATGATATATAACAAGTATAGATTTGTCCAAACAATCTTTTTATTCGTTAAGTAAGAATGTTACGAATGAAATTTAAATGTATACATATATTATATTAATAGCCACATAGTTTATGTACTTGGTGCAACAAAAAGATCACATACCTTCGGGCACTTCAGTTGGCAATTCTTCTGAAACTTCCATAGGCGTTGGTTCCGGTTCAATTTCCACTGGGAACTGAAAAATACCATAAATAATTTATTACCTTACTGAAAGTAGCAATAGTTCAATATCAACTTACTAGAAAACTTATTAGTTATCATTATCACCAGAGGTCGGAATAGGTAGAGCTGTTTTGTTTCATTGACCGCAGACATATATGTTAATATGGACATACCCCGGCATTTCGACGTATTCTAATAGAATGAAGGAAACAGAAAAATGTAATGTAATAGTTTGTTTTACGTAAACCTTTGTACACGCGACGTTGTCAAACTTACATCAACGACATCGGTCCAATGCGCACACGCAGGCGTCCTTGAAGGATGACAAACAAAGCTTGTGGAAACAAAAGAGAATAATAACGGGAATGCAGGACACTGTTTGCCTAACAGAAAGTATTGTGTCGCATCTGTCTAACATATTACAATTTTTTTTATTTATTAAGTTATTGGAAGGTAAGGCGTGTCCATATTATTATTTAATACCACAAGTACTAAAAATAGCTCTACCTACTCCGATCTCTGATTATCACACAAGATTATAAAAAATGTATGTAATCGCAAATCTCCATTGAGCAGGCATGATCAATAGCAATGCCCTTTTTGTATGAAAACCTTTTTTTTGGCCTTTACCCTGCAGTTGGATAATAACAAGCTGTTATGGCAATAAAAAACATTCAGATAATATTAATCTTGTATCACACTGTATGCATTAAATGGTCGCATAATTATTTGCACTCTTTTTCACACACAATTTTTTTTGGTACAGGTCTTCTAAGCATATCTTCACAATCCAGTTGCAGAGGGCTTCTCACTTTCCATAGCGTATTCCATGTGTCAAATAATAATTATCTAATGTGTCAAAAAGTACTAACCTCTGGTGCCTCTCTTGGTATTTTCCCAACCTTGTGCCTGACACTGAATGGTGCACATTCCTCATAGTAATTGATCACAAAGTCTGGGTATGCCTGGCCTAAGTCATGGCCGGGAACCACGTCTACGTCCAGACAACCATGCCTGTAAAATCATAAAAAAAACCTGTACTCATTATACTAAAGTTACGTAACGAAATCACTTCCTTTGCTTAAGCTAAGATCACAGGTGTGTCACAGCCATGTATAATAGTCAGCTGTCAGCTAACATCTCCATTAAGGCAATTAACAGACAAAAAGCACAATAGCTCATTCAGTAATCGATCTGCGGGTTAAGCAAGTGGGGCTGGCCCATGGATGGATGACCGCATAGTGGAATTAGATCTGAGCGTCTCCGTACTTCTGAGGGCATGTTAAATAAAAGTCGGTCCTGGTTGTTACTAAGTTGATAACAGTCGCTAGGTCAAGTCGGATTGTATAATAAATTATGGGCGACCTGAAGAATTCCTGACACTAGGTTGACCACTAACCACTCAATAAGAAGAAGCGCAATTACACTTAGTCTCTAGCCCGTATTCAGGTGCATGAAAGATTTTACTGCATTATACTTAAAGCACTAATTACATTGTTTTGGCAAACCCTACTACTGGTAACCAAAATGAAAGGTGTTACAAAAAGTGTAAATGAGCGATATATTCGAACAGCTATACTCTGTTCATTTACGCTTAAGTCATTTGTCTGAATTCCATAGGCAATCGAATGAGTGGTAAATAGAACAGATAAAATATGTCTTGGTGATGGATAAATTGTATAATACTTAAGATAATATTAATGGTTGAGACAATTACCTCAAACATATAGCCATGAAATTGTTATGTTATACTATGCAACTCATTAATTTACTACATAAAGTTCTATACTAACCATTTGACCAAAAAGTATAATGTTCCATGAAACAGTTGTCCAGCTAAAATTTTTTCAGGAGTCAAACCTCTAGCTAGACCGCGTGGTTTATCAATCTCTTGCAAAGTCTACAAAAAATTATATTGGTTATTATCTTCACTCCTACAACAACACAACAACTTATTTTGCATTTCAGTCATCTCCTGTACTATGGCACACATTCAGTGTAAACAGGAACTTTACAAATATTCAAACTATGTCCAATATCAGCACAAACATTTGTAGATCACAAAATTTCTATCCAATATAGGAATCTTTTTATTTTTTGAGTGTTACTGGGGCTGCCGAAAAATATTGAGAGAACTATGCTGCTTAAGCTAGGAAAGCTGAGGGAAAAAGCTTTAACAGCTAGGAAAATAGTCAACTGTTTTAGCTAATAGGTATACAGAAAAAGAACTAACTTCTCCTTTCTTCTTTTTATCTCTTCTGGTTCTTTTGCGGCTAGCCAAGCTCTCTTCTAACAAAGAATCTGCAGCAGTTGGGGCTGCAACTGCCGCAGAGGCAGCAGCCGCAGCTGCAGCCGCCGCAGCAGCTGCTGCAGCTACAGCGGCAGCTGCAGCTTCTTCCTTCTCTTTCTTTAGCCTTGCATCTTCATATGCTGATATTAGTTCCGGACAATCCAAATTGTCCTCTGGCTCCCAAGTGTTGTCATCACTAGAATTATATAACTCTTTGAAGATCAGAGGCCTATGTTCAGCAGTAGATTGTGATAGGCTGATTCATTACTTTCTGATTGAAATGCCACTGGATCTGAGATAAACTGGAGTAAAATGGTAATACCAACATTGTTCATTTAACACATATATGAACGATGTTGGTATTACCATCACACAATCAAAAAAACTTGAGTTAAATAAAACATAATTGTACTGTAACTAAAAAAGATTCAACATTTACCTTCTAGTTACTGCATGTATTTTAACAAATTCAAGGCAAGCTAAATGCTAATAATATTAAATTAATTTACTTACTGTGAGTAACCTTTCCACTTCAGTAGATATTCAACTTTACCATTCTTAATTCTGCGATCTAGAACATTCTCTACTGAAAACTCTTCATGTTTACCACTTTGAGGGCCAACTGTAGGCGGTATTGCAGTTTCCACAGGCGCATTCCCTATTGGCTGACTTGGCTGGTCAGTTGGATGAAAGGATAAGTCCGGTTGGGTCAAAGATTCCATAGCATCATCCATAACTAAAATAATTTATTTACACACTATGAGCAGAAATAAAAACGAAACATGATGATTACGAAACTAAATAATAACAATAAACCTATTGTAGCAATTTATTTGGTAGAACAAGTTTTGTTTATGTTATTTCAAGCAAAGCATCACTGTTGTTTTCTTGAATGCCGGCTTTGCCGCACTTGGTTATTTGAAAGAAACTTTACTAACCTTGGCTGTCTGTAGTGTAGATACTCTTCTCAATAGCCAATAATGCTAAATCTGTTCAATTATTTTATTTTATTCAGATGGAAAATACTGTATTGCTTTCAAAAAACTACCGCTTTCTTCAGACGAGTCAACGAGTGTGACATGACAGTGTGGTGTGACGTTTTTGACAATGATGAAATCAATACCATAGCTTGATGCTAAAGATGGCTACGTCATTCGTCTTTAAACCTGAAACGCACATAAGTTACGGTAGTAGATCCACGCTGATTTCAGCATGAATGGGCCGGATCACGGAGCAAATATAAAGAGGAGATGTTGTAATCAATGTAGCTTAGTCTCCAAATGTAGGGTACTGACGTCATACCGTAGTTGAACTACTGACGGCCAGGTGTCGCTTTCGTCAGTACAACTCTTGTCGTCAGGCGAGTAACAACTTCGTCATAGGAGACTTAAAAATATATTATCGGTCTCCAAACCAAGTAAATATGAAGTGCTGTGTTGTATCGTGCAAAAGTTCCTCCAGCAAATCAAAATCAAATGAAAATAAGATATCTTTCCACTCGTAAGTAATATTTAATTTAAATTTTTGACATATTTAGTCTAGAATGTTCGGTGATTACCTCGCTTCTAGCGGCAAGTGGCAAAACAAGTAATTTTTCCATATGCCGCTAGAGGCTTTCCAGAGACGCACTCAGTATTTTTTGCGCTATATTATTATTTTGACGTAATGAGAACTGTGAGACTGTAATGTGAACTCAAACTCACATTTGTGAGTACATAGATAGGTACATATAATCAAGATAGTGTATTTTTTTAATAAAGGTATTTTATTATATGTATAATTTTCCAGAGTCCCGTCGAAAAAAAATTAAAAAAAAAATGGATTGACGCATTAAATAAAAAAGATTGGTCTCCGACTAAATATACTAAAATGTGCTCGTTGCATTTTGCTGCGAACGATTTTATTACCACAAAAAAGTGTTACCAAAAGCTACAAGAAGGAGCGTGCCCAAATTTGACAACAAACCTTAGGGTTTGTAATAACTGAAAATTTATAATGTTAATGGTTATGTCATATTTTGAATTATTATAAAATTAAGGTAAAGTGTATAAGAATATGGGCTTTTTTAATGTTATTTTGAAAATGTGCTATTTTAATTTTTATGCAGGATCGAACGAAAACGCGAGTATCCTATGTTCTTGGTGAGTTTATGGTGTTTAATATAATGATACACAAAGGGAAAAAAAATTAAAAGAAGAAATTGCACGCACAATTTTTTCACCAATAGAAAGCTATGCTAATCAAGATTTTTTATATTTTGTATATCTATTGTATCCACGTGAGCAAAAACGTGAACTGTTTGTAAATATGTGTTGCGTGAATATGTATTGTGCTGTGGCAATAAAATTAATGTTTTTCTTTCTTTCCTTTTTTACTTATGACCTACGCCAGCCCGTCTGGCCAGCAGCGTGGTGTAACAGGCCAATCCCCTTGCCGTTGTACTTTAAGGAGGCCCTAACTCAGCAGTGGACCGTTTAAGGGCTGAAATGATGATAATAAATTTAGGAATTGCACGAACTGCCTCGGATTTGATAAATTTATTCATCATACCAGCCCGTTATTATCCCTCTACAGAGAAAGGCCTCTTCTCATACAGAGAAGGCATGAGACTTGATCGCCATGCTTGCTCAAGATGGATTGACAATTTCAGTTTTTTTTTTGTAGGTCCAGGTTTCCTCACGATAATTTCCATCATTGTTACTCAGTAATGTCCAAGGTAAACTTAGAAAGTACATAAGAAAATGCAAAGTCACATTGGCACTTGCCCGGTTTCGGACTTACAACCTCGTGTTTACTAAGCAGGACATCACAACATCTGAAAAATTTACCTATATCTTTCAATAAATTTACCAAAATATTATGATGTACCTACTTTTCAAAGCAACATTTATTTTGTACCATCAAAATTGTATGTAATTTTATTAAAGGAACCTAAAAATGTATAAAGAATATATCCCTAATCCGGCCCTGTTACGAAATCGGCGACACCTAGCGAAATATAGCAAAACTCTTAAAACATCTGCCCATGTAGAAATCGATTTGCTTTGGCTACTGGCCACTATGTGGCTTCACCCTGTTTCCACTCCCCCCGCACCCCGCACGACGGAGACACTATTTGTTAGGACGACAGTTGTTAGGGCATCTCCTCTTTATATTTGCTCCGTGGGCCGGATCGTCCGGGGAAGTACTACCCTCTCATAGAAGATCGACTTAAGAGTAGTAGTATCCGTACTACTGCGTTTCGTTCGGTGAGTGAGAGCGCCGGAGGTCCAATTTCCTCCCTTTCCTCTTTCCTCAGGTCACTCATTTCCTTCCCCTAACCCCATTCCCAGCCGCCATAGTGGAGGCCACCATACCAGCAGTTTAAAACGATAGCTTTTGGTATAGTGGCCGCCACTTCTGGATTCCACTGTCTGCTTACCATCAGGCGGGGTGGAGTCACTTTGGTAGGCTATACTATAAAAAAAAAAAAAAAAAAAAATTGCGAAAAACAAGAATATCCAAAATCACAACATTAATGATTTTGAGGCGAAGCCCCTCAGCCGTGGCCGCTACTCGCGCGAATCGGAGCATCTGTGGCGGTGTTTGGCGCGATTTGCCGTAAATTCAAATGTCGCGGCTGCGCAGTTTTAATATCGTCATATCTTTTAATTATTATATGGCAGGTGTATATAAAACTTATGTCATTGGAATCGTCATTTAATATACTTCATAACAAAACATATATTAAGTCCGAGTAAAGAGTTTTTATATTGTTAATACTCATTTCAAAAAAGGTCGAGGTTTTCTTAACGGCTAAAGTTATAAAAATGGTTAAAAATCGAATAAAATACCCGTATTTGTAAAAAAGTTATAGTTAATATGCATTAATATACATTAAACACTATATATAATAAAAAACAATATACCCTCTTCATACAAAATATCATATTTTAAGCCATGACAATGCCGGGCGGGAGCGAAAAAGGGGCGTGGCCGAGCGTAAGTGTAAACAAAAGGTTCATATTTTTATAAATTATCAAAATACTTACAGTTTTGGCTTTGTTACACTGTAGTATATTTAATAAACTTAACATAAACACAAATTCCAGCTCTTCTACCTGCTTTTGTTACATATATAACACAAAGACACCAAACACAATGAAAAAACCGTTAGAAACAGGTACTTGCACATTTGTGTTCCAAACTTCACCAAAATTATGTTTTTTTAAAAATAAAACGTGATAAGTTTATAGTACATGACCTAATTAACGTTTTTATCAAAAAACAATACTGGTAAATGATAAAATAAACGATATATAACAATAGAAAAACTTACCAAGGAGGTCGGCCGCGCGTGTAAACAACACTGACAAAAATTTTTTCAATCGCTCAAATTTGTATAAATTTTTAAATTACTTACAGTTTTGACTATTCCACACTGTAGTATATTTATTAAACTTATCACAAACACAAATTGCAGCTCTTCTAACTGCTTTTTTTCACATATATAACACAAATATATGAAACACAATAAAAAAAAGAGGCCATTGCACATTTGTGTTTCGAATTTCACCAAAATTATATTTTTTTACGAATAAAACGTGATAATTAAATATTACATGACCTAATTAACGTTTGTATCAAAAAACAATACTGGCTAATGATAAAATAAACGATATATAACAATATAAATACCAACCAAGCAGGTCGGTCGCGCGCGTAAACAACACTGACGAGCAACTTTTTTGACAATTTTTATTTGACATTTAAATTGGTAGGATATTATAGTGCTGGGTAGCGTTCGCATCGGCATTTAGTCGACTATAACCGTAAAAAACGGTGCGTTCGTACGAATTACACCGTTCGAGTAATACCGATTTTAGAAAAGGTCGAATTTTTTTTTGACCGCCATTTTGCATCAGACTTTATAAGTCTGCTCCACGGACAACTGTATTTACGCATCAGACTTTATAAGTTCGATCAACGGACGAGGGGTGTTGTCCCAAAATCTTATGCTAACATTTTTGACATGATAATGTCTTAAAAATCCATGAACGCCGGCTACACGCAATGTCACGTTGCGCGTGCAAGCGAGAGCGCGGAAAAGCGATAGAGAGGCACGATCGGCCTATACCGCAAAATACGTATGACGACTGCGACTATTGAGGTATAAGACTTCAATGGTCGCAGTCGCCCACATTTAATATAGCCTGCCGGAAAGCAACGCACCTCGAGCAGTCCGCACATAGGGCTCGGAACAGTGCCAGGCAACGCCAGGACCTGTATGTCAGGAAGGAGTTTGTTAGTTCAATGCCGCTTCTAGATTCAATAGACGTGCGCACCTGAGTAAACTCCCGTTTTAATACGGGGTCCCTACAAACATGTGATTGCTAAAAAGGCCGACAAATCAAATCCGTCAAACTACAGACCGATAGCGATAATATTATTGCTGGCCAAGGTTCTGGTACAAGTTATCAACTTTCAGCTCTTGAGGTAGCTTGAAACACACCAGTGGTAAAGCGACCGCTAGTACGGTTCCTATCACTGTCGGTGTACATACTGATGGCTGTCAGCCTTACCCCCGGTTTCTGAAAGGCTGATCAACGAAAAATTAACTAATCACCTGTTTCAATCTCATGTGAAGTACATAAAAGCATGCTAAAAGCGTGGATATTTAATTTAATTTGATCTAATTAGTTACTAATTAGATTAAATGAAACTAATTATTCATGCTATTAGCAACCCAATTGGTACTTTACGTGAGATTTAACAAGTTATTAGTTAATTTTTCGTTGATCAGCCTTTCAGAAAGTGGGGGTTATTATCGCCAAGGCAATGGACAGGGTCAATTGCCTTGCCTACACACAAAGGCACAAAGCATTTCTAGCGAGGCTACCATTCTATGGAATCCCCGAGAGACTCTGCAAGATGGATCGCCAGCTTTCTGGATGGACGCAGCATTAAGGTCGTTGATAACGGAGCTTGCTTCGATCCGATGATTAACGATGTCGTACCCCAAAGCTCAGTGCTCTGCCTAACGTTGGTTACTCTTCATATCAATGACATGTTAACATTAAAAACATGCATTAATCTTTTCTTGGTTTTCATTGAGAGGTAAAAGTCAGAATGGTATTATAATACCAATTATTGTATGATGAAATTAATACTTTAGCTGAGAGGTATACGGACCTCACGTCCATAAAATCTTAAAAGAAAATTTAATGTTCTCATGTGGTTTGAAGAAGGATAATGTCACTGCAGCTGGTAGTTTGTTTCAGAGCCTGCACTGGTTGATAAAAATGTTAATAAGGAGATATAAGGTCATGGTGGAACAAATAATAGTTACTTAGAGCTCTCTCCGTGAAACAAACGATATGTATATCTTGGAGTAATAGACTGCAATAAAGGGTAATATGGCTTCAATGCTATATAAAATCGCATCTTATTTTACTGTTTAATCTTAATAATATAAACAAGTTTTATCTAGCTCAAAATATTCCTCAACATTTTTGTTTTGGAGCGTTGTGATTTTAGGTTTCGGCACGTACAGATTTCAAGCTAGAGTCTGTTCAAAAAGAGAACCGTCGTGGCCAAATTGTGAACTATCGGTCCGAATATTACCTAAGTAAATTATTAATTATTATTATTAAATGAATTATTAATTAAGTACATTAATAGAGTTATAATTAGTAACGGAGCAGACGCACTTATAGTATTGCCCACTAAACAAAATAGGTAATGACTGTAATGAGGCACAGTTGCGCCCTTAAATACCACGACGGATCGCTTTCTGAACAGACTTTAGCAATTAAAATAATATTAAAGAAGGCGTGCTATGACCATTGTTTACTGCGTTATTCTATATTTAGAAATTCCTTAAAAATGTTGCATTGCATAATATTTTGCACTTTCTATTTAATTACTTGGCAGCAAAAACAGTAATGTCAATGTCACAACAAAAACAAAACAACGTGACATTATAGAACTACTTATTTACAATTACAATCCGCTGGCAAAGTAAATCTGGTATTACAAAGGTAATAAATTATTTATCAACGTACAAGACTTCGTACTTAACATGGCAAACAGTAGTACGAGTCCATTTTCTAGTAGTACAGCATTTTGTGTACGCTGTGGGTCTATATTACCTCTGCTGCAAGAGTTTGGTTCCGTCAAGTGTTACGCTTGTAAGACCACTTATGACGCTGAAAGTAAGTATAAATTTAATAACAAGACACCTTCTAAGACTTTATGATGACTAAGTTTGAGGCTCACAATTTTAATGTAGCTTGCCTACTTCGATCAGCCAAGGCAGGCCAAAATAAAAAGTATTGTAATAAGTGTAAATACCTTTTGCTTGGATTACGACACTACTGTTCTTCTCTTTTACTGATGGGCTCTTATGCCTGCTTTTAGACCATTTGGCCCACTGTATGTTATTTACTCTTATTTCCATAGTTTTTTAATTGTCAATATCTGGCAAATAATGTTAAAATAGAACCTCTATCTTTGTGACGCCATCCTAATCTGTAATGGTAATTAAAATTTAGGCAAAGTATCTTATGGTATGATTCTTTGTTCTGTGTATGCTAAAGTATGACAGTTTTGAGAAAGTTTAAGAACTTATCTGTAACTAGCTTTTTGCAGCGCGGTTTCAGCCACATTAAGTTACATCTTTGGTTACTGCTCTGCTCCTGTGGCTCGTAGCGTGATGTTATATAGTCTATAACCTTCCCCAGGAACTGGGCTATTAAATGCTAAAAGAATTATTTCAATCCAACTAATAGTTTTAAAGATTAGCATTCAAACAATGAAACAAATTCTTCCACTTTTTATATTAGTATAGATTAAAATGAAGAAATATTATACCCCAACTTACATTATGTGACTTATTAAACTTTCATGATTTACTTTCTTAGTAAAAAGGGTGTAAGTTTAGAAATACTAATGTGCAATTTTTAAGCTATTGCTAATTGCCACAAAATAAAAATTACCAAACATGTATTTTGTCGTAACATCAATTTTGATGCAATATCAACTTATGAACAATAGTATTGTATTACATCCAGCGATAAAAACTGATTTAAAATTACTTTCACTAACAATGTCAAGTTTCACCAAAAAAGCTAACATTTACTTCTTATTCAGAACTTATAAAACTAATTATTCTCTTCATTTCAGACTTTAGTAACCTCAAATTCGAATACACAATTCATTTTAACACGGTGTCAGTAGTGACGCACAAAGATTTACTAAACATGGATGGTCCGGAAGGGCCAGTGGTTGAACGAAGATGTCCCAAATGTGGCCATGACAGAATGTCCTATGCTACATTACAGTTGAGGTCAGCTGATGAAGGACAGACAGTGTTTTATACTTGTATATCTTGCAAGTAAGTTTTTTATATTTTTTTTTATTTTTTATTTATTGCCAACAGTGGCAGACAAGCAAACAGCCCACATGATGGTAAGTGGTAGTGGACAACTCAGGAAGCCACTGCCTTTCGTGTAGGGAGTGGGGGTAGATAGAGGGATAGAGGGAAGTGAGGTAAAAGGAAACGGACATTGGGCCTCCGTCACTCTAATAAAATAATAATAGTACTGCTAATAAATCTTAAAGGTTTTCTTGCCGATGGATACCTTTGTCCACACTTAGGGCTATATCACCAAGTGCTAAAGTGTCTGATGTATATCTAACAGACTAGCTTGTCTTTGCTTACTTCTCTGCTCCCGTCGCCATTAGCGTAAACCTTCTCCTCAAGGACTGGGCTATCATACGCAAACATTATTATTCAAATCCGACTGGTAACAAACAAACAAAATTAACTTTTTCGCTTTATATAATACTAGCGGCCCGCCCTGGCTACGCACGGGTGGACATTTTTTTAAACATTTTGGTATAAATAAATATACTTTTGTGTGGGAATATAGAAAATTGTTTTTTTTTCATGCAATTTTTAAAAAATTTCTCTTCGTAAGAACCATCCTCGTACTTCAAGGAATATTATAAAAAAATAATTAATGAAATTGGTTTAGCTTCCTTCAAGATTTGCGCTTAGCTCAGCGATTCATTTTTATATCATAGATTACAGATAAAACATCTTCTAGTTAAATCTGTCTTATATTTCTAAAGAGTTAAATTAGTGAGATTGTGTTATATGTGTATATCCTGCACTGAAAAATATCTATCTGTACTATTATATAAGGCGAACGAGTTTGTTGGTTTGTTTGTTTTTTTGTTTGAACTCGCTAATCTCTGAAACTACCAGTCGCATTTGTAAAATTCATTTTGCGTATGATAGCTCAGTTCTCGAGGAAGGTTATAGGCTATGTAACATCACTTTACTAGCGACGGGAGCAGATTAGTAAGCACGCGGGTAAAAGCTTGTTGATAATATACTTAAAAGGTGAGTATGTCTTGTTGGTGGGCTTGTTGTCTGTACCTAGACCGCTTGGTCCATGGCGCATCTGGTTTGATTGGATTCATCATATCGCCCCGTTATTTTCCCACTAGAGGCCTTTTCTCATACAGAGATGGTATTGACCGCCACGCTTATTCAGGGCGGATTGGCGATTTCAAACTTCCTCAGAAGTGTAGGTTTCCTCCTTCACTGTTAGCCAGAAATGTTTAAGATAAACGTAGAAAGTACATATGTTTTGAAAAGTCACATTATTTACCCGAATTCAAACTCACGACCTCGTGTTTACGAAGGGGGTGCCTTATCCACTGAGCTATTTCAACTTTTGGTATTTTTGGTTTTGGTTTTAGTCAGATTACTTTATTCAAAATTCCAAGGCTGGTTTGAATAAAGTAATCCAAACAAATCAGATTTGCTGAGCCATGTTAGTTTTTAAAATCTACTAGAGATTGCAGCTCTAGAGAGGTAGAAAGTACATTTTTTATTATTTTATCCTTGGACGCGAACGAGCTTCTAAGCGAGTTCTTATTAACCGTCAGGATTGTTTTCACGAATTTGGCCAAATTCTTAGCAAATGTTTAGACGTAAAGTTGCAGCATCCAATTCTTTTATACATAATTATATTTCGTAGCTGCACTTGTCCGACGATAAAGAGCGGCAAAATGTTTTGCTTGAAGAATTTTGTCCAGCAGTGGACTTCTTTTCGCTATGATGCCGCGATAATGAGCTAAATTAATAAAAACTAATTAGTAGTGACACCCATGCAGTATGCTGTATCACATGCAGTAGTTAATTAGTCTCAGTTGGCACGACAATACGTGATGCTAGAATCGCATAGGTACTTGTTCCTCACGATATAGGTGTTGTTCCTGGTATACACTTATACAGTTTAGTTTAGATGTAGGAGGGAGGCTCACGATCGACCCTGTTGTCGAAAATTGGGGTCCTAAGTCCAACAGAAGACGTCTTTCGGTCGATGATACAGTCGCCTTTTTAGAGAGTTTTAACCAGTTATGGTATTAGAAATTTTATGAAGTAATAGATATCTGCCCTATATAGAGCATTTACAGGCCGAAACGTATAGGATGCATAAGTCAGTACATTTCATACCTCACGGAAAAACACGAAACGGTTGTCAATGTTTTCTTGAATTACGAAAGGATCTCGATGTCTATTAGAAAACATAATTCGCCCTATCCACTCGTATGCTACAATATCAGACACAGTAGAAATAACATTGTGTCTCGTGCAGATCTGCTTCTAAGCACCGAAGGGTTAAGTAATAATATTATGTATTTTTCAGGTACAAGGAAACAGAAAATTCCTGAAGAAAATATATTTGTATGTATATAAGTTACTTATTTGAAATAAAGCATTTTTTTAAACTCAAGTATTTTTTGATAAAAGAAACATGGAAACGGCATGTCTACCTAAAATACCTAAAGTTTAAGAATAGTAACAATGAAGCAAAGAATTTTCGAAGTGCGTTTTTCGCGTGACTTTACTGACATAGTTACACGCACATTGTTTAAAATTTTAGGTAATATTCGCACTTCGCTTGCATCAAACGTTGTTTGAATTCTGAGCTTAATCAATAATCTGACATACATATTTAAATAGTTATAATAAGTACATGTCTCTGATAAATTCAATTCGATAATTATTATAATTAGAGAAATTAAAGTATTTAATGTCCAACAGTAGTCAACGTCGACATATATTCCTAAATATTAAACATATCCACATACTTGGCTTATTCAAGCCACAGGTGAAACTTACAGTTTCACATTCAGCACGCACTGCTGCCGAAGAATCTAAGCATTTTTTTTAAATAAATTGGAACGGGACAGATACTTTTCTCGCTATATGAGAAAAAGAGAAAGGTGATGGGTTTGATCGAGAGCGTTGCGGAGTCGAGATGAGGCGGTAATTAATTTGATCAGTACGTTGCTTACGAATGGATAGTGTTGTATTTGTTTGATGTTTCGATTATCGATTTCTAGGTATAACTTTTTATTTAGAAAAATCAAGAAGAAAGAGCAGAATCGAGTAGAAGTGTGCTTTTGAGTGAGCCTATGCATTTTTTTGGTTATATGCTTTATACAATTTTGATGTTTTCAGGGTATCACATATTTTTTTTATTAAAATAGTATTAAAGATTGCCAGACACGTTTGAAAAACTTTCTTTAAAAATGAATATTCAGGACAAATGTTAGTAAATGTATTCTTATAAGACCTAATCGTTGGGATAATTAGATAGATTATTGTATAATTTATCTCGTTATCTTCACCTAGGCAATCTGGATTTGTATAGTAGTGCAAAGAGAAACCATGTTGAACTGGAAATTTAATCTGCATCGCGTGTAGTGACCTCTGCTGAACTGGCAAAGTTGTTTTGTAACCTACGCTCATGTTTATGACCATCGACCTGTGGCTCTGCTCGTTCTGCAAGGTATCGATATCGATAATACCTTCCACCTGTCACTATACGCGGGGGCCGGGCGGCAGGTGCGAGCCAGACGCGGCGGCGCGCCAGTCTCTCGCGGCACTCGCATCGACCACACGTCGCGCGCACGCAACACGACACTATTATCGACACGTGCGTGGCGCAACCCTAATTTGTTGTTCTAAATTTGAATTGTGTTGTGTGGACTTGTGTAAGGGTGGGATTAGACGACTCTTTTATATCGGTAAGTAAGCTTTACAAAAGAAAGATTAATAATTGATTGCCACGGTATTTGGGTTATGTTATGGTTTCAGTGTGATAATTCAGAAATGCGTTACCAATTGGTAAAATAACGTGTTTTGTACTTTTGCAACGGTGAAAATCCGCTTTTCGCTCTGCTTGAAAGTGTACCAGTGTATTAGCATTTTCTTCGGTGCAAAAAAAGTACGTAAAATTGTGCACAAAATCAGTTAAACTTTCATCTGTAACAGTTGTGCCAAAATCTGATTTATAAAGTTTATAAAGTTGTTAATATTGTATGTCCGACATTCATCGTTTCTCACGCAGCAAATAGTTGCGGAGTTTGTTATTGAAATTTATGAACGAAATAATATTAAGACATTCCCATTTCGCAGCGGAAAGATGCGTTTTGTAAACGATAAAAGATAAGGCGGACAAGGTAAAACATGGCACGTTAAAAGCCGCATACAAAAGACATCAACGCGCCACGAATGCGCAAGCGCCGGTCTCTGTGTGTCAGTAGTTTCATGTACAGTTTTGTATACAAGTTGAGAACATGGGAATACGGCTGTGATAACCTTTATTATGAATAAGTGATACTTAATTGTATGAGAGACAATACAATTAGGCATTAATCTTGTGAAATTGAAGAGGGCGCCAGAGTGGTCGGTATTGATAGATGCTAACTATTAAGTCCTTATGTGTTCTGCTATAAGAGTAATGATAAATGTAATTTAAATTTATTTTACGAGATGAGGATGAGAGGATACGAGGATGAGATCTTTTTGCTGTAGTGGGACAAAAAAGGCTGATATTCTTATTAAATAGGGTGAATTCTTGAAGTACGGGAGACTTTTTCACTATAAAATTGCTATAGGCCTAAGTAGATAAAGTATATTAATAAAAACCTCTAACAACAAGAAATTAGTATGTAAATTTGTCGGAGCGCAAGACACAGAAAGGCCAGATCCCTCGCAGGATGTACCTGATAAATGGCAATAAGTACTTTAGGAGGCTTATGCCCAGAAATTGACGTTTTTCAGCTGACATAATGAGCAATAAAAAAATCCATAGCAGGATACATAGCGTAATTAATGGCGTAATGGTAACTTGGACTTTGATTGTCACGCATTATAAATAGTAATCTTGCAATTCCTACTACTCATCACAGTTTTATAATGTCTTCTTAAAGATAGACCACCCAGCTATCGCGTAAATACTTATTGATTTAGAGTTGTATTTATATGCCCAACACGTGGCAAAGGATATTGTATTCTATTCTTGCATTCATTGCCCTAATTCGATCAGAACACAATGACACTACCATTGACCCCGGTAGAGTGTTATACCGCAATCAAAGAATAGCATCCACTAAGCACGTTGCTATATTTATAACTTTAGTAGGATCTTTCGGCAAAGTCGTATTAGTAACTGCATGAGCTATTCACGAGAAACTGAGACATGACCACACTGGTGTGGTTCAAATATAAATTATCTATGAATATTTAATAATAGATCTGGAAAGCTGGTAAAGTCTTAATTACGTAAAGGAAGTAACATGAAGTTTGCAAGCTCAGTTTTGATAACAGTTTAGTAACCATACGAGTGCCCGCAAAGCAGGAAAGTTCTGAAGTGAACATGAATCGGCAGACAAAGCGAAAGCTAGGGTCGCTTCGCCAGTGGAAGTATTTCGATTGAAAGGATCTTTTTGTTTTAATAATAGGTAGGTATCTCCTTCACAATCATCACTGCCTGCCGATGTTGTAATAACCATAAAAAGTTGTTACCAAGTTTTTACCATCGCAGTTCTAGAACGGAGCTGGTTATTATACAGTAGATGCAATCCTGTTATTTAGTACCATTGCCTTAGATACTATGTCAGAAGGTGGTATAGTTAGTGACATTTCGTTGTGTGATGCTGAAAAAGACTGCGGTAACGATATTTTGGTATTGAGAGTGTCTACAGTCTATTTCGTCCCATTGCTGGACAAAGGTTTCCCCCATAGTGCTCCACAGCTCTTTATTCGATGTCGACGTGGTCCAGTCGTTCGCAAAGGCATCCAAGTCGTCGCGCCAGCGTTTGCAAAGTCTGTTATATTATCTGCACATAATTTTTTAGCTTTAAAATAAAATTAAGCATTAAAAGGTACTACTGCAAAGTAAAGAAAGAGTTGATGGCGTTCACGATGTAATATGAATAAACATTGAACTTTAAAAGCTTCTCTATAAAACTTAACATCATCTGCAAAGTTAGAGCATTTGCTGTATTTGATACAGCCCATTCATAAATATAAGAAAGTGAGAAAGTAGAGAAATTCAGTAAACGAGTACAATTTAAAATTATAATATACTTTGAACGTTAAAAGTGCGTAAAACACATTATAACCTTCTAGTTTTTTATAAATTACTTTTATAGTGTGATAGTTATGTAGGTAGGTACTTATATAAGTGCTTTATACTGAATAATAATAATAATAATGATAATATGTGGACGTAGTGTCCACATATTATCATTATTAAGTACAAAGAACATACACTCCGTCATCTAGTCCCAAGCTAAGCAGAGTTTGTGTTATGGGTACTAGATAACTGAAATATAATACATATACATTCTTTTTTTTGTAAATACATACTTAGAATACATAGATTATATTATAGATTTACTTAAGATTTTGTCTCTATCAATGACCTCTAGGTTGATAGGTAGCCTTCCTCAAGCATGGAGCTTTGACCGGTGGCGAGTTTCTCTTATGTTTACCAGATCGTCAGTCCACCTAGTGAGATCACTGTACAACTCTCTCTCTCTCTCTTTGTGTCTCTAGAACGAACTACCAGCTGTGGTGTTTCCCGAGCGCTATGACAAATGTCATGTCCTCTTCAAACGAGGTTTAAAGAGAGCATTAATATCACGGTAGCCAGCGGTATTTAGAATCTATTCTAGTCTAATTAGTGTGTGAGAAAACATGTCATAGGTATTGAAATATGTCTCTGTAGATATATATTTCTTTATTTACTTGAAAAGTAACAAACTACTCAATCAACGACTAGTATATTAACTAGCAGATTGAATGCGAGACAGCTAGTTAAGTTTACTATCCATTTATAGACTTGAATAGTTAACGTCTAATTTATTTACTTAAACCTAGCTATAGACATAATGATATAATTTGTATGATTCTAAAATAAACTAAATGAAGTTGCTTGTAATAAATAGACTTTCATCGGATTGGAAAGGAAAATCTTTGTAGTAGCGATTCACATTCGTTAGGATTTCCTTTTAGTAGGGTACTCTTAGTTTAGTGAAAAGGGATAGTATTTCATACCTACTGGTTGATATATGATACTTAGATACTGAAGATACCTACTCAGCGAGACGAGGGCAATTGCAAATGACATAGTATTTGAATACTTGAGAAAATAACTAAGTATACAACCGCATTGATAATATGTTGTCAATTCAATGGTGCAAATGAGACCATACCCATTTCGCGTTTTTCTACTAATTAGTCTTGATGGTGCAGTTCAGTGGTGCATACGGTACGACGGGTATTTAACAACCTAATTCAAACATTTTTTTCCTTTTTGTCATTATATTTATGCAAGATTTCAATTAATATGAAGACAATTAATTTACACTTCAAACTGTCAAATTGTTTTCACATTCGTCGTTAGTTTAATTGCTAACTAAAGTAAAAGAAAATCAACAATAGAAATGTTACAAAAATTTAAGTTGTATTACAACTTACGCTAAATTATACTTAAGGCCTCTGTTAAGTTACAATCCATTACATTCCAGAAGTTAAAAATAACCCTCAATAATGAATATGCTTTCAAGCGTTTCGTCTATGCCACCTAACAGTAGCGGGCCGTCTCGAATAATCTTTTTTTATCATTAATATGAAACTAGAGTAACTGTAATTTTATATATAATTAGAGCTGTCTCGTTACAAGTAAGTATGTGTACAATGTTCATCTTTCACGCACCTTACTCGTCTGTAAGCGCGAAATAGCGGCATATAAGTAACTGAAAATCTAATTAAATAATTACGGGCTTATGTGATTAGATCATGGCTTGAGCCGTTATTTTAATAATAAAACTTTTTGTGAGAGATGATTGTTAACCTTTGCAGTAACTGGAAGTCATAATTTGTTAATCTGGCTTTGAATCATCCTCTTCATTTCTTCAAAAGGACGTTCACTTTTAGGTATAATTCTAAGCATATACACTATAACTAGTAGTCACCCTTATACATTGGTTGTTCTTCACCTATAATCACGAAGTCGGTTTACCTTATGAAAGGCCTGCTTTTGTTTATAAATATAATTACATAATTTGTATTTACTGTCACAAATATTTGCGTACCTAATACATTTGTTCAACGATGTGTACTAGAGAGTATAGTAACGAGTAACGAGTGTAATAGATTAAAATGATTTACAAACACTACCTATAGTATGGCAAGCAGTCATCATTATTTATACATATTATGCCGTTCGTACAACAATGAGTGCAGGAGGTTCGACATTAATCTTTTAAGTGTAAGTTGTTCTAAACTTAAAATAATACTATATAATGATTTCTGCTTTTCACACTAAAGCTTTTATTTTTTTTACTTTAATATCACAATGTAAAAAATACTATCAGTGAAAACTTTTAATTGGCCATCTTTTTACACGCTCGCTGTATTACTGTTATGCTAGCTGTATGTAAATATTTGTAAATAAAATAAAATATAATAAGTATAAAAATCTAAAGGCGTTCACAGCTAATTATTTGTAGGTATGTAAGTATTCATCACACTTGCAGGCAGATTAGTGACGCATTAACGTGATATTTAGTACCTACGTAGAAAATAGATTAGAGTTGCAGTTGTATCTATATTTTGGACGCGGCGCGCGCTACACCACTCGACTAAATAGTTAAAACACTAACACATTTTTACATGGTAGTAAACAAGACGGTGGCTACCGATATTGAATCTATATTCATTTATATTATGAACTTTAATGATACTGTAGTTATAGTTTCAAGTAGTTTACAAATGCCAGACAAACTTCATTTAGTAGGTAGATATCTAAGGAGTGCTAACAAGAATGTTTTGTTTTGATCGTCTCAGATCTGCATCAAGATGTCGTTCGAAGTAACTGGGTGCAGCCTGTTCTATCTTAAGTGCACATAGTTGGATAGGAAGCTTTCTGTCGGCTTCTTTGCCATCAAAAACTAGTAAACGAATTAATCGGTTACGTAAAGATGCCGCATTGCTGATGATTTTTATATTTGCCGAGTTATCTTAGGTATGCGGAGAACTGGTTAAGGTTGCTATCAAACAGACAGGTGTACAAAATCATGAAGAAGACCCATGTGGGATACAATCCCACCCACATGCTCATCAGTGTAACGTGTCTTAGCCTGTATTAATAGTTAAGAACGAAGAAAGAAGAAGAGATATCCTGTTATAGATTTGGACTCAACAACGAAATCAAATTGGGTGAAAATATGTATGGGACATAAGCAAAGCCAACATTGTCCCTAGTTTAGCATTTATGTCACTTGCCTAGACCCTCCGAACAGTAAAAAAAAACCTAAGAATTTCTCTACAATTTCAGGGCCACTCACAACTTAATCATAGGTATATATTATGCCGTTGGTAGCTATATTTAATCATTTTACTATTTACGTTCACCGTCGGTAACTCAGTGGATTCATTTGTTTTCAAATTTATTAATCGAATAGTGACCCCTGCGGTTTTAATATCCGACAGCGGATGTTTTTACTCTTTGTGAGCCGGCTAAGAACAAAATGAGCTTTTCTCTATACATAATTATGTTGGTAATCAAGTAAATTCGATCACATTTTAGTTTATCTTCAGTGCATAAAGTCGCAATTTGCGAAATACCATTAGGCAATATCTATTCTAATTAGTCACTGCAAGCGTTGCTGCAAGATAAATAAATGTCTTTTCCTAGCTAGGGATGCATTAATATGTGCAAAAGGATATTGACTAGTTGTTTCACCATTAACTTTCTTGGTCTCGTTTCTATTATATCTATAAAGGAACCTAGATATACTTCTTCTTCTTGTTTTATTATGACAACTAAGCCGATGATTGTGTCAGCTATTACTGCCAGCGTTAAGTGTAAATTAGTCTTCTCGTTGATTATTTTACTGGTACACAATGAAAAGTAAAAAATTGATCCATTTTCCACTAAAAAGAAAAGCAACCTAGACATATTTCAAGAACTTTTAGTAATTAATCTGCATAGTAATAGAAATGTCAAATTGATGATTTGTGAAATATGAGTATCAATTTTAATTAAAATTGGTACCTAAGTCATAACGTGATTAATGCTCATACTCGTATACAGTAACGGGCTGAACTTGTTTGGCAAATGTCTGTGCGGATTTGAATTCTGTCTTAAGTCTACTAAAACCGCCCGTAATGATTTATTGTGAACTGATAAAATCTTACATTACTTTACTTACATTTCGAAAACTAATTTTAGAATTATTTTTCTTATTGATGAATCTTATAATTTCTTTTCTTATTAAATTACCATTCATAACTTTCTATAATTGTGATTTACGTTTTCTAAAAATGATCAGATTATTCAAATTGTAATTCGTTAACTGCGGTGTCAAAATACAATATCCAATGATTTATATATGAGGATCTGGAATAAAGAATAAGATAATTAGAATTTATTAATAGCTATTACAACCGTATAAGTAGATTATATGGGTGTCAATTAGTGAGGAATAATATGGGAAAGTTACGGTATGTTTCCACGTGGTTATTATTTTTAATGATAATAATTTGTTACAGAGGTAGGTTTTTTTTTACCTCTTTACATATCTGTAAGTTTCCAACCTAGAATATGCAAGGACTCTATCTCTTCCCTGGTTCTAAGAGACAACTAAGGGGTAAACACAAAGTAACGAGTAGCAGTGTTATCTACGTTGCTATTAAATAGCACCTTACTAAAGTTATCAACTCGCTAACCAAGCGTGATTAGGCAAAATATCTATGAAAGAAAGAAAAGAAAGAAAAAAATATATATTTGACAAAAACACACAAATAAAAATAATAACAAGAGCAGATATACAATTTTTTTAACCACATTATTGTGTGTCTCATGGCTGCGCCAAATAGGCCCAGTTCAGCAGTTCAGACGCCTGATAATAATTATTCTCGCTTAAATTAGAGAACTAAACTAGTTCTCTCATATCTACTGAAACCAGTAGATATGAGTTAAAGAAAGCGTTGTCAAACTATAAAATAATATTTTTATTAATTCTGTAGGTAAGTGTGTTACCTACTACCCAAAATATATCCAGCTGTATTTTCAGCCGTTTCACAAATAAAGCCGTTATTAATGAGTGTTCACTCGCACGTAATCAGTTAACGTTACTATTAACACATATATCTAGTCTTAAGACGAACTCTCACTTGCAAGAAGTTCGCTGCGATAGGCGCTTGGGTTCCGCGTACTAACTTCACTTAGTAACATAAAAGTTGAACTAAAACTAGACTAAAAAATATTGAAATATATGTACCAACTTATAGTGTTTACATTTGCATCACGACCTTTTTTACCAAAAGGCAGAAGTGTATAAAATACAAAGCTTATATCTGATAGCTATATAATACATGTTTTACACTTTAATAGCTTGCGCTATTTCATGTCCCATGTAACAGGAGGTGAACTTAATGCCATTAATTTTGGCCACCAATTTTATTTTTGGTGCTTCCATCCTAGATGCTCTATATGAACAGCAGGTTGTTATGTTACCAAGTACCTATTGTTTTTTTTAACACTTAGACAGCAACGCTCGAACACGCCATGTTTATAGCTAATGTTGTAATAAATTATACCATAAGCTGCTACTGGAGCAGCTAGTAATCTTTTAATAAGTCAGTCTAGCGGTGGTGACCATGGTGGTTTAATGGGTCGATCACTATTGATAGTAAAAAAATAAATCTTTTGCTAATATTGTGTTAAAGAGACTAAGAGATGAATGAATTTTATTAAGTTCAGACAACTGATAGTTTTGTCATAAATTATATTAATGGTAAATTATTTCCATTACTATAATTCTTGCAAACGATGAATCTACTTTTATCAACGTGTCATGTGCGTGTGCTAGAAACTCGTATTTTTAAGCCTTTTGAACAAATAAAGATAAATTAATCGGACCTTTAACAATTAGATCCTTGGTTTAAGAGTAATCGTGACAATCGAACTCTATGGCATTAAGGCCTTATCTCAAAATCTTTATCCTAATATTTATAAAGTCCAAATAATATACCATCATTTTTAACAGCTAACTTTTAAGTCCAAAGAAATGTAAATATAATTATTAGAAAGCATACCTATAATAATAATAATTTTACCGCGGAATCCTAAATATTGCGGTGTGGCGCGAGCTAGCGGAATTCCATAAAATCATGATTAATTTATTAATGTTATACTGTTCGTCTTGGCTCTCTCCATTAAATGGGGCTTACGCTTCGCTGCCCGAAGTGTATCCTCTTCGAGTGTGAAGCAGTTGTGTACACACGTATAATCTTTTATCTACAATGTTTGTTTGACATTTTTAAAGAAGTTTCGAGATTAACCTCAATTAAACCAGTTTTAATTAGAATAATTTGTTATTTAGAATAATAAGATGAGCTAAAAAAATAAAAAAAATATTTCGCTCACTATGACGTCACCTTATTAAATTTTTCTGCAACTGTAGTTTGAGATTTTAAAATAATAAATTGGTTTAATGGTTTACACCGATATGGGTTTAATTGCAGTCTGCCGCCTAGTCAATTTAAAAATGGTTACCTATTTCCGTAGCAGACCGAAACTTCATAGATAGGTACATAGATATGATATATCTAATCTATTTAAATAATTAAGCCCTATTCATTGCGGCCCTTATTAATAGCCCAGAATACTCTTCTGATTTTCTGTTCTTTTAGTCCTTACAATGCTCCAGTCAAAAATTCACAGTAGTAGGCCTGTTTCTGAACTCTTAATCTTGCCCAATGTGCTTATTTGACAAACACCGTTACTTGCCATAACGACTATGTAGGTGTAATGTGATAACTTTAAAAATAAATCACTAAAATATTTCTAAAAATCACGTAGATTCCATAAGTAACCCACATTTAACAATATACGTAAACATTTCACAACACTTCGTTTCACAAACAGTAAACGCTACCGTACAGTTGTTCGTCCGAAAGAACGGGATCTTAGAATAATTAATAGGCATCTTACTAAACTGACACGTGTCATGTAACATACACACGCTTTCTGAGGTATAAGGCTTTTGAATGAATACAAAAGGCTTGCCTTGAATGGTACGAATACTATATATTGATTAAGGTGTTTCTGCAATTATGGAAAGTGATCTCAGCTTTTCTGTTGCTTTAGAATTTATGTTATATTTTATTATTTATTAAGAATTTTTAATAGGATACATTTATAGCTGTAGTCTTAAATTTGATTATCCGATTAAGTCTACTGATATCTGATTTTGGATACGAGGCTGTCAACTGAAACCAGACCCACCTACCTAGACCAGAAACATAAAAAATATTTAATACTGTTTTCTGAATAATTATACTGGCGTTGTTTTTCAAACTGCTGTTGTTTTGTATTTTAGAAGCAATTAATTTCTGAAATATGGCCAATTATAGCTATTTTTTAGTATTTTGTAATATATGCTATTAAAGCTCTACTTTTGTCTGGGCGAGGATAATGTGAGTTTTGTGTATATGTAAGGTGTAAATATAGTTAATTTGAAAGAGCGTCTGTTATATAATAAGAGATTAGCCTATAGAAGTGTACAATAACTGGATCTCGTGGGTGTAATCAGTACACCTATTCGGCAAAAAAGTCATTACTCTAAGATATTATACGTACAGATAAATATTTTTGAACTCCAGAAGTACAATTTCATGACATAGTAGATATTTAATATTTTACTATCCCAATGAATATTTCAATACTAAACTATCTTACATTATATCTAATCATCTCGGGAAAATGTGTTATTCAATAACAAATCAGATCATAATTGGTAAATACTTACCGAGTACATAATTAAATACTAGTCTAGAAAAGGACGTAAAAGTTAATAATAATATAATTATTTTTATAATGTTGGGAAGCGAAGGTCTGGTAAAGAATCCCTGCCGCGAATCAGATCTAGTATTGCTTCCTAATTGTCGCTAACTGAATAAGAGTGGGGAATAATAAGGGTGGTGGGCAACCGATGGATTAGGGCGGCTCACGACCGGCCAAGCTGGAGAAAATTGGGGAAGGCCTATGTCCAGCAGTAGATGTCTTTTGGCTGATATGATGAATAAGAGTGGAGTTAAGTAACTGAGCAACTGGAACGAACTACCAGGTGTTTCCCAAGCGCTATGATTTCTTTATTATTTTCTGCGGTTGGCTCGTCTGCAACTTAATGTAACTAAAAATATCCAGAAAGTTATCAAAGTCGAGTATTCTCCAAAAAGGTTTAAAGAGATAAATTACTACACAAAAATTATCTGCTTCGCTGAGTCTTTTTTGGAACGTCTGCCAGAATCAGTAAAATTTAACACTTTAATCAAGAAAATTTGTAGTACAACTCCAATCTTTCGATACATATTTTGATATTCATGTATTTAATCTCGAACATGATCGACTAACGAACTGATGTTGTAGGTGATTATATTTACATAGTTTCACTCGTTTAGGTGCACTCATGTGTGGCACATTAAAATCGAACAGGTATCTTGTTTAAGAGATTTTGCAGATTTCAAGCATATTTAAAATTTCTTTTAGTGAAGTTTATAACAATAAAGTAAATATAACAAGGGAAACGGGAGTCAGGTACAATAAATAAAGTAGAAGGTATCAGTAATATCCGATGGCTCGAAACCCCTATCTTCAAGTCTCTTTTAATTGATGGTTGATGCAAAGAATAATGTTCTTCTTTGTCAAGCTTTAGATTGTCATCGGAGTAACAGAAATGGTGAGGAAACATCTTTAAATATTAGATCACGTGTAATCTGCATGATTTGTATAAAAAATCGATTGATAAATTAACTATCTATACTATTATATAAAGTGGAAGAGTTTGTTATTTAGTTTGTTTGTTTGAATTGCGCTAATCTCTGGAACTACAAGTCAGATTTGAAAAGTTATTTTTGCGTATGATAGCCCAGTTCTTGAGGAAGGTTATAGGCTATGTAACATTACTTACGCTACTGGCGACAGGAACAGAGCAGTATTCAAAGACGCGGGTGAAACCGCGCTACGGGAAGCTAATGTAATAATTTGAACACTATCGCACACATATCATAAACTTAATCTTACACTCTGTGAAGCCAATTTAAAGTAAACCAACAAACCTGCTCACTAAAATAACAATAAAAAAAATCGAACCAAAATCTCTCAGATTGTATCGTCTAATTTTGTTGGTATTGTCACAAAAACGTGTCGCGGATCTCGACCATATATGATACACGATACGCGCAACCTGCACATAGCAAATGTACCGTACGATTTCGTAACTCGAGAACGCATAGACACGGCACGGGTCAAATATGTCACGTAGTTTATGAAGCAAAAATATCTGATAAGGGATTCACAGTAAACTACCTAGAGTGAAATTGTAAGATCAGATATTAAAGTAAGCAAATTTTATCTTTATAGACCAAGATATAAAATGACATATTGGATCAGCGTAACTTGTTTTGTAATTTTTTTGGCACTGAGTGCTGATATGATAACATATTAAGTATGTGAGGATCTACACATGTTTGCCTGCTATTTTTGATCAACTGAATCTAAATACTAACCGACAACGGAATTTATTAAGCATAAATGCATAATATTTTAAATTGATACTGTAAGCCAAAGTATTGATTGTAATTTATTTTTAAAACAGTAGGTAGGTAGAACAATATTTAGTACATATTGCATCACTTTTAGGAGGCTTTTATTGTAGTGTGTGCGAAAACAGAAGTGAAATTTTAGTCTGTTACGGTAGCATGAAGGTTGGTGAATTGCAATAAGCGTCAATACAATGGTACTTCGTTAACACGAAATGTGAAACGAGGTATTGAAGATGACAACAGTTTTTCTGTGAGAACGTTCTGAGCAATAAACCGCATTTGTGACTACACTCTGTCTGTCTGTCTCTGAGTTCACAAAAAAGTATTGCGTTGTTAATTTTTATTAATACTAACAAGTTACAATCAATCACATTTAACAGCGTCACCAATCAGCGGAATGACAATTAATAGCGTTTAATTAGCATTTATAATTTTTTTAAATAGTATTTACTTAGTAGAAATGCTTGTGTAACAAATATATTATTTATAGTGCAGTTATTATATAAATGTAGTAAAGTGTGGCACTTTTAGTGGAAGGCAATAATAAGACACAGTACGGTTATTTGGGAATTGAGAAACCTCCTCCTTTTTTGAAGTCGGTTAATAAAAATACCGACAAGTTTACATACTGATATTTTCGATCTCTATGAGACACTATTATAGCAGATTTATTTATCCATGCCGCGTCTACGTCGTTGTTTATCTATTCGTCCAGCGAAGCAAGACATTTGAAATTAAAAATATAACGGCAGAGCGATCTTATAAACAATTGTTCCAATTTTCTTCGAACATTAATGCAACAACGTTCTTATTATCATGGAGAGCTCTTTACAATGATGCCTTGTAAGATACGAATTATGACAACTGGTTTTTAGAGTATAATGGTAGTAATTGAGAATGTATAAGTATAAAGTATGATTAGTGATGACAAATCATAGCTTTTTTTAATTACATTACATACAAAACTAAGTCTGAGTCTATTTTGTGTCCGTTAATTTTATGTTTGTAAAGTCTTCGACGCTAGACCTTGTATCCTAGTGTAGGCGTTGCAAAACAAAAAAACAAACCGTTCCTCCTATTGTTTGATCCGTACTTAATATAGGAATTGTCAAGTCCAACCGTATGAAAACACGTCCATATTTTGGGGACACATGAATAATTTATGTTCGTCCATGTAACTGTAAAATGACAATGGTATCGAACTTCTTGTACCACGATCGATTGGAAAAAACTTGAAGTACGTGTGTACTATTGGTATATCGTGACTTGGAAGTTTCGATGCTGTTAAACTTAAATATTTGAAGTGGGTATCTAATAGGGAATTTTGAAATATCGCTTTTGAGAGTTAAGTGTGAGATCTTTTAACAGTTTTCATCTATATGTTAAACATTCTAATAATGAAAATCGTTTATATTTAGTAAAAGAAGAAAGTTTAGTGGTCGTTAAGTATCAATTTGCAGTGTGTGTGGTGTACCTAAACCTCGTATAATGCATGCATTAAGAGGTGTTAATGCCTAGTAAATCCTTCACGAGGTTTTGATGGCTGCTTCTGGTAATGTAGTCAATGTGGCTAATTCTTGACTAGCACAATAAATTTAATCATAAACCGTTTACTGTCAAAGTAATTACGCACTAAACGCTAATTTAAGTGAGATGTGTTGCTGAGGTAATTGTGCTCATGATAATTTTTGCTTTAATTCGTGCGAGGTTCAAGTCGGATCGAAGTTAAGTAAGTTAATGTGTTTTTGATCGGTTAACATGCTTAATAAAACTATTACATCACATGCTACTAAGTACTATAGTAAAGTAGTAGCAATGCTACTACTTAATACATGCTACTGTAGCATGTATTAGTTTATGTTACACACATAATATCGAGTAGTCTAGCACATACGAGTAACATTTATAATACTTCAAAATTATTCTTCTCAGGTCTTGTATGGGGTATACAAGATATTAAATTTATATAACTATATTATACTAAAATATTTACAATTTTAGTTTTATCAACTCTCTAATATAATAGAATACTAGTTCATCATTAAAGTAATTAGGTAAGTGACAGTCAATGTGTAAACTCTTTTCTTTTAATTTGAGAAGATAACATTATAATTGTATTTTTAATTTGTACTAGGGAATAGTCCTATGTTACGAAAAACTATTAATAGTATACCTACCTACTTTTAAGGGAAACAAGTACCTTAATTCATTATTTGTCTCAGGATATAAACTCACGTCATGGTTTTATAACAGTGATAAAGCGGCCACCGTAAACACCAGATTTTTGAACAGACATATTATACCGTATACACAACATATATTCAGAAAAAAATCTCTGTTTCTATACATTTATTATACAGCTTACTGACATTAAATAAATACTCATAATTGCGATAGCAAAGACTCATGCGTATGTTATTTGGAAATCAACTGAGTTCAAAATCGATGGACTCGCTCAGTTATGATTTAGTCACTAAACGATTATGTGACCCACTTTCCTATATTCTATTGATGAACTTACTACTTACTATTATTATAACTTGATGAGACAATAATTAGAAGGGAACTCTAATATACAGATGCATAGATTTAAATTTAGATTATGAACGGACACAGCAGTTGGTTGTAACCAAAGCATACGAACTATATATTAAATTTGTATGTAGGCTGTATTGTAGAACCTACTGTGAAAGTCATAATGACCTTTATTGACTGCCTCTTTGGCACATTAGTAGTGCAGACCCATAAGTACGAGATTTTGGATGCGAATTCGATACCCTCACGGGACAAAACTGTATTATAAAACAATATAACTTCATAACTAAATACTAAATGAGAATAGGTGTTTAGACATTTTTATTTTTCAAATAAAATTAAAATGTTAATATTCTGGAAGATTGTGTATTTTACGTAATTACAAAAATAAAGCAAACGCAATCTGTATCTCGATTCTCAAATCGATCGATCATTAATAAAGAGGTCAATACGAAACAAAAGTTTCCTCTAATACGGTTCATTAAGTACTACGGAAGATCATTTATTTTTCTAATGTCTTCATCGAATGTAATGCGGCCACTTTCATTGTGATCGGACTCAACTCCATTCAATGGTGCCATTGCCATTATTTTTACTAATGTTAATGTCATATTATAAATGTGCTTCGTATATTAGAAGAGCCTATTTCCCTGCAGTCGGACAGTGAACAGGATGGATTCTTAACTATGTAAGTATGTAATGTTAAGTATGTAATGATTTTTTTGTATAACCACAAATAGTTTCACTTCTTTAAACGATGTTCACGGTCTATCAGCTCTAGATTGAACATGATTGTTATTCCATTATTTATTCACTATGTAGTTAGCGAGCAATATTTGTGTCACAAGAAACTGGTACAGATGCTTCAAAGCACTTTACACATAGCAATTTTGCGATTCTGCGTCATGTTTTGGAGACGATATGTGTTTTATCGGCATAATAATATATATAGAAGACTACATCGGTAAAGAAACAAAATAGATGATGGATTTGGTTATTTCTTGGATCTTCCTCTGAAATAATCTATACTATTATATATAGCGGAAGAGTTTGTTTGTTTGTTTTAACGCGCTAATCTCTGGAACTACTAGTCGGCATTGAATTTTTTTTGCGTATGATAGCCCACTTTTTGAGTAAGGTCATAAGGTCACAATACACTACTGGCGATGGGAGCAAAGCAGTAAAAAAAACACAGATGAAACCGCGCCACGGGATGCTAGTGTGAAATAAGCTATCAAGATGGCCACATGTTATAGCACAGTAACTTTATATATATTATGATAATAAAACTTTGTTCCATACGTATTTGTTTTGAATTTAGATTACTTTTTGTTCGTTACTCGTAATTTATATTTGTAAAATCTCTTGTAATACTAATCTATTGGCCTTGTTTATCTATTACAACTTGAAAACATTGCCAGGTTGTCCGATATAGTACCTAAAGGCGTTTTAGCTGTTAACACAAATTAAGGAAACACTTAATGCGTAATGCAAATCTATGCGTATTTTGATTCTCTTGTGCCTATATAGTACCAATGTGATCCTACTTGATTATCTGAAATATTGATAGGCACTATAGTATACAAAGCTATGGTTATTTTAAAATGTATACCTAGAATCTTTGTCTAGATAGAATATAATTAGAATCAATAGGAGGTCAGTAATTGATAATGGCATAACATATTTTAATCGTAATATAATAACAGATCATCTTATCTATTACAAATCATTACTTCTTAAATAGACAGGCTCAATGTCATACATGTTACTACCATTATTAGCTGGAGGTGTTCAAATAGTTGGCTAGTGTAAGTAGACCCTTAATTCGTTACATTAAAGTAGAAAATGCCGTAATTCGAAGAGAAACGGAGGTCATTAAAACTGGTTATGGCTGAAGATTGTGCCTCACAGCGCTTATGGCGAAGCTTCACATTTTAGATTGTTATCTGATTTTGATCTGTATATATTGTTTTTAAGGGTTATTATAGAAAGTAGCGTACACAGGTATGTGATGAGAAATAGACAATGAGATGATTAATTTTATAGACATTTTTGTAAACGATTTTTTTTTAGTTTTGAGTTAATAAACGTTTTGTATTGTATTAAGTAGATACAAGTTGTTTGCAAATAACTGAATTTGGTAAGATATTTAGGCCATGAGTTTTCTCATACGAGATTCGTCAGTTGAAAGACATTCAATGTTGGACAGGACAAAGGCCTCTGCCAAACATTACAATCGAAGGTGTTTATACTATAATCGCGACGCTTGACAGGTTGATTGGCAACCGCTACGGTGGCAAAGTTAGCATAGGTCACTGCTCATCCTGTGGTGTATGACGGATTACGCTATTACAGTATAATACCGTTAGTTTGTATTATACTGCGCTAGTGTCAAAAGTATTGTAGAAATGTGTTATATATAACTATATATATATGGAAAAAAAGAAAATAAAATAGAATGAAAGGGGCAATGAGGACGTTCGTAGCTAGATTTACTTCCGTGCTCGTATTAGCCAAACAAAACGCAATAGCAGGAATATTACGTACTTTACACCGATATTGCGAGAGAGGGTACATACTTACCCAGTCAATTTGACTGATTCATTCAGAAACCGGTGAGGATTTACAACCCGTCGGAAAAGATAGAAAATATGTTATTTCTCGAATTGAAATCTTGCCGCTAGCGATCTAGTAGATATCGAGCAAGCCAATGACTACGTTAATGTTATATTATCGACATCGGTTACTATCTATAGTTTACAGTTTTATTATCTAGGATAATAGAGAGTAACAAGTAAATCAACGACACTATTTCTCAACACAGTTTTGTAGAGAGCTCGGTTTTGATCACTCTGTCGAGAAATTTTCACTATGACTAACCTACCTACCTAAATTTAAATCAGAAGGAAACACATGATCTTTATTGTTCGACATATTGTAGTAGAAAACTATTCTGTAATTTCGATATAAGGTGCTGAACCGTTTAAATCGAGAGCCTTAGATTCCACTGCGAGAAGGTGATACTATACCACGTGACGTTCTAGATAGGCAATATTATGACTCTCAATAATTATTCTAACTGCTATCACCTTATTGTCACTGCTAATTAATTTAACTGCTTTTTTATTTAAACTATACTGTAATTTACTAAGCTCGTAGATATAATTTACTACTAATTTACTATATACTTTGTTTTATCTCTGCATCACCCTGTGAGGTTGACTGGTAGAGAATGCCTTTGGCATTAAGTCCGCCTATATACTCTGTATATGAAGTCATAAATAAATAAATAAATAAATAATTGGCAAGTACCAATTATGTCTACGAGTTCATAAGATTACTTGTATATTTGATTGCAATCGGTTTAGAAACAGTAGATAAGGTTATCAGCACTGCTTCTAAACGATTGCGATCAAATGAAAACGATGCGCTGATGAAATGAAACGATACACAAATTAACGAACTAACCTTTACTGCTCTAAATACCTCACGCAACTATTTGCTTTATAAAGTTTACATACATCGATGCTACAGTTAATGCTCTTTGACAAAGAGTTACAAAGTACTCGTCAATGTATACCTAACAAATAAATTAATGTGAAATCCGTGAGATAAAAAATATTGATACTGTTCGTAATGGAATTTTATTATTGTTATTAGTACTTAAGAAAGCTATTCGTGATTTACGAATTAGGTGTAATTGTGTAGTCAGTGATCTGTTGTGAACGTTTTCGGTACATGATTAGAAGAGCACTTGAGAGCTATGAAAGCTAATAGACGTTTGTAAGTTCGTGTTGTTTTAATTTAGAAGTTTTAATTGAAATTGTTTTTGTTAAAATTTAATTTGTATTTGCATTAACACTTGTAAACTATTATACTTTATATCAAAGTATATATATATGGTATGAAGGTAGCAGTGGCGAAGAGTGACGTTTTGTAAGAGGGAAGCCGGCGCAAAAATTGCTTACCTTGAAGCACGACGTATGGTCTATTTCTACACTTTAATAGATATTATAGTTTTGTGATTTATCTCAAAAGGGAAGCCGGTAGGAATAGGGTTATATGGACCCTTCGCCACTGGAAGGTAGATATGGAGCTATAATTTATTTTATGCATTAGCATAGGTATTAGCTACAATAAATTGCTCGTAATATAATTTTTATTTTGGCTTTCGGCACAATAAACCTACTCGTAATATCGTTGAAATTTCAGAAATGAAAGCTAGGGTCTTAAGAAACTGTCGTAGTGATTTTTTGAAACCTCATGTATAGTATTTTGACCTGGTAATGTCGCTAGTGCCATTCAAGCTTGTTTTAACTGATATTATTCGTAGCGTGTCCTTTAAATTGCGGTAGTTCCTTCGTTTCTTAAAACACTGACTGTCTAAGAAGTTCCGTTGCCTATTTAAATATTTAATTATATTAACTAGAAAACGACAATTGTTTTGCATAAATAGCTTAAGAATTTAAGTGAGTCTTATTCATAACTCTGTGTAAAGCATTTTTTTTAATATTAATGCTTTACGTGTACTTTAATGACCATGTTCCTGTAACTTTAATTACATATTTTTAGTTTTTGTTAGTTATCTACAAACGTCATTCTTGTACCGTTGTTCATTTCCGTCATTTGTTTTGTATTTACTGTGTCACATATCACTTTAGTTCATTTGAGAACAAATATATTATTATACTAGGGTGTTGGAAAGTGACGATTCCACCGCCAACTAGCGAAGTATATATACAATTTAGTAGTAGTATAATAATCTCTAGCGTTTTCAGTTAACCGAATAATGGTGGTTAACAATCATACAAATATGACAGAAAAATATACAACACATAACAGGCAGTAATAATAAAATACTTTTATTCATTTTTGTTATTATTTATTTATTAGTTTAATATAAAACTGCCGCCAATGCGATCTCCAATACATTCCAAGTTTTTTTTCTAACTGTTCTTATAGCTAGAGAATTTCTTCTCTTATTCTCTTTCGTGTTACCTTTTCCAAATATCGGTAATGTGAAAGATAGACTGGGAAGTTACTTCTGGCTATAATAAAGATATAATATCACATTCACACAGGTGCCCTGAACACTAGGCCAACGATACCGTTAGGTCATAGGAAATTCAGACGTGGTTAAAGTGAATACAATTTATTTCCATTAACCTTAAATGTAGATAGAAAGTACCTGTCCTTCGTAAACAGCTGTTAGTAACCGCATCATTTAAACAATGACTTGCTGGGTTGTCGCCAACAGAGAAAATAGAAAATTGCTACCTGGTTTGATAGAAGGATGTTGTTTTGCATACTAGTACGTTGTGGTTTCGTTTGACTCTTTATATGTTACATTAAATAATGCTATAAGGTACTCTGGAAACCATTTCTCTGGATAATATCTGAATGGATTTGATTGACTTCAAAATTTGAAGGTAAACAAACTTGGTAATTGTCGTAGTATTTGAATACGGCTTCATTCTCTAATAATTGCTGGGTCATGTAAGAAACATGTGCAATTGTACAACCAAGCAATTCCCGATCGAGATCAAGAAGTGAAAAAGGAAGGAGGCTGAGACTATCCTCAAACCTCGTTTAAAGAAGGTCATTGCATGTTTTCTTTGGGATCATCATATTTGTTATTTTTTTAAAACGACTCCCGCAATAGGGAACAAGCCCTATTGCATACAAATAATACACACAAGTACACCCAGACTCAGCACAAAAATTCATGTATCACACAAAGTTTTGTACCGTCGTTCATTTCCGTCATTTGTTTTGTATTTACTGTGTCACATATCACTCTAGTTCATTTGAGAACAAATATATTATTATACTAGGGTGATGGAAAGTGACGATTCCACCGCCAACTAGCGAAGTATTTAAACAATTTAGTAGTAGTATAATAATCTCTAGCGTTTTCACACAAAGTTTTGTACCGAGTTGGGATCAAATTCACAACCTCGTGCACAATAGTCGCTTGCAATCATCGTCATCATCAAGCCGAAAGATGTCCACTGCTGGAGGCCTTCCCCAATTTTCGCCACCAATGACCGTGAGCCGCCCTCGTTTGGAATAACTATCCATTGTACTTGATTTCAGATAGTAAACGATCTACCGAGATATTCGAGCCTTTTCTGACGGCTGCTTTAAGACAGCTTTGTTATTCGTTGCGGAAACTAATAAGCGCTAATCCGACTTAGCAATACGTAGTCCAAATTATCGGATGTTACAATAATAATGTACTTTAATGAAATTATTTAAAATAATTATAATACTATTATTTTCTCGAAGATATTACTGGATATTGCTTTAAAATAAGATTGATATTTATGTACTAAATGACACTGTAATGGGCGCTTAATGCACGCGCTAATAAAATTAAATTGCTTATGCAAATATTAAGTTTAGTAGAAGTAGTTATTACACGAGCTTGCAAGGCGCTACCATCGTGAACAAAAGAGAAACTTTACAATTTTTATAATTTTTTATAAATATACGTACACACCGTCTGGTGACATACCGTCGTCTATAAACTCTTGCAATTGCAGAAGTATCAATCGCGTGTAGCCGACCTTATAATAAATAGTTCTGCAATTTTTTTAAATTAACTAATCAAGTAGATCTCTAGGTACGTTTTAATAATGTAATGTATGACAGGAAAAAATGTTGTTCTTAAAGTGAGTACCAGGGGCGCTGTTAATTTTTCATACAAATTTTACGCAGCTAGGTACGTTATACGTGTGTTAACCCATGGTAAAGCTGTAAAGATTAACCGTACGTACACATGTATAATAAACGCTATATACTAGAAGCAATCGTAACCTTCATTAAAAGACAATAAAGTCTATAATGGCTTATGATAATTAGCTGGTGAGTTAGAATATGAATATATTTCACGGTAAGATATCGGGGTCTGTGGTATACCGTTTATTACTGTATCGCCAGTAACTATTAGCTCTGTTAATATTATTAAAAATATTTTGTAGAGTATTTTCTACAGTCAGTGTGCGGAAAATATATTTGAGCTACTTTCTTACGTTTAATTGAAATACTCTAATTGATTGGTATAGATTTTGTCTAGACTGATATTATCGTAACAATTGAAAACAATATATTATTAAAAAATGATAAAAATAGAATAAACGTGGATAAAATAAATGCCAATCGTCTTGTCTAACCGAGGCCTACAGTTATCAAACGGATAGGTACGTAACAAGAGGCCTACGTTGAACGTTCATATTATTATGTTCTCGAACAGACTTGTAGTTAGCTAATAAAATGTCATTAATTTTAACAGTGTGCCATTATAGAGTGTAATGTCGGGCAGTGAGTGTCCGTTGTCATAGACGGAAGCTTGTTGAACACGTTAGAATTGATACATGTTACGGTAGTTTTGCAAGGCTATCTAATTGTTGTAAAATTTGGTTTAAATAGCTTTATTACTTACTATAAATGCTTCGTACTTCAAAAGTGGGATAGGCTAAAAATCACGTAAATCTGCTCAGATATTTTTTTGAGCGTTTTTATTACGTGATGTTGAAAATTTAAAATCGAAATTTGTGTGTATTTGACGTTTTGATTATGAGGTTAATTAAAGCCATTTAAAGCTTCGAACTCAGGCTTTGCGTGGAAACTATTGTCATATCTCCTATGAACATGTGAATTAGCTGTACACTAGTACTTCTTACACAGAAGAATGGACAATTAAATGTACCTATTTTTTATATAAGATGACTCGTGTTTAATTAACTTAGGCCAAGTGAGTGCTCTCTTTGTGTTAATTGCCGACAAAAATAAAGTTGACAGGCATGTTATGTGGCTAATTTTAAATCTTGTAATAGGAAATTTTGATTACACAAAAAACGTTTAAATTTGAGAAAATAAGTAATTTATCATACTCAAGTATTCTTTTAATAACACAAATGTCTATTAGTACTAATTTTTGCCTATCCCTAATATAATTTCGAGAATCTCATGCTGTGTCTATTAATTCTATGTTTGTAAAGTCTCTCGCAACTTATGTGGCGTAGGTACTGTAAAGTCATGTAAAAATATAAAAAAATCTCATGCATAGGTCAATGAAATTCTTAGGTTGTGTACGCTTTTATATACACAATCACAAGTTTTGTAAAACAATTTATGTCATCTCGACTATTTAAAATCATCTCGTCTGAATAAAACAATGACAGCATGAGAATGCCCTTTATAAGCAGTGTAAGTGGTATTTGAGGTTAAAATGCGTCCACTAATGCCAGTTACTAAAAATGTATCAACAATCCTAGATTAAATGTATCTTAGGTAAGTGATGACTATTGTTCAATAGATTTCATAAGAACTTACTAAACAAAGTCAATTTATTTATAGACACAATATTGGCAAGATTAACTCTAAAACCCTATTAAAATATCTAATCTAAGATAGCATCGATAAGTATATGTTATAAATAATGGCGGTAAATAATTCAATTGCTCACTTTGGAGATACAAGGTGCTGTATAAGTCACAGCTTCGTGAGTGTTGACTGACGCGTCACATTGGTACCGTTACCGTTAATATACGGTCCACACAGTTGTGGCTCAACTGTACAGCTAGCGTATCGACATACAAGCAAAGACACTGCAGATTTCGAAAAAAATTACTTTAAATCACAATCAATCACAATAAAACTCATATTTTTTTTATAAATGAACAAAATTTTTATATTTATATTATTTTAAATTTATTTCTGTAGATATTTCGATACTTTTTATTTAGATATCAATAAAATATATATCACTAATATTCTATATTATTATACAACTTTATACTTGTATACCAATAAGGAACAAGCCGTGAGGACTTTTCAAACATTTAATTGCACTGAGATCAGAATTTTTATGAATCCTACAATTACTTTCAAAGTCAAAGTCAGTCAGCCAGTAAAGAAGTTACAGTTAGTATCATAAGTAAGGTGATAGTAATAGGATTACTCTCCTATCTGTGTTCTAATATTCCTCACTTTATTAGACGATTTTCGACTTTATGACTTCCACGAAAAAAGATTAAATAATTCTATAATCTAGACCGGAGAGATCATGAATGTTTATAATATCGAATTTAAATTTCTTCAGAATGACCTACAAAGTACAATACCTTTAGGGCTGTTAGTACGTTTACAATAGGCCGTAGTGAACAGACCACCTTCAAAAATCCCATAATGGCTCATTGTTGTCCACTCACAACAAGTTTAACGTGTTTAACACCGTACATGCGGATTTTCTCAAGTGCCTGCTAAATCTACCGGGTTAAAGCTTACAAATCGATTGTTCTCGAAACCATTGATTTGCTTAACAAATTCGTTCCGGTAAAATTCTATGTTGTGTTGAATATTAAACAGTTTTATTTATCACTGATTGTTTTGTATGTGTGTCAATGACAAGAGGGTGGTCTCTTTATCTACACTGAGATCTCAACTCCAAGAATTACATCGAGTGCGTTATTAAAACCGCTTCCTGTAAACTCGGAGTCCTAAACAAGGTAATGCGGTACTTCACGCTTGAGCAGCTCTGTCTTCTTTATAAGACACAGGTTCGTTTCTGCGTGGAGTACTGCTCTCAACTCTGGGATGGCTCCCCACAGTACTTACTGTATGCACTTGATAGGTTGCAGCGGCAAGCAGTCTGTATTGTCGGAAGCCCAGAGACCACTAAGTCCCTTGAGCCTTTATAGCTGCGTAGAGACGTCGCCATCGACGTATTAAAATAAGCTTATTTTAATATTTTCAGAATTTTACGACAGGAGTTTTGATGGTGAGAATATTGTTGTAATTCAAGTTTAGATACAGTTTTAATTTTTACCTACAGGCATGTTAAAATAATATATGAATGTACAAATATCTATCATCATTACAAATTTCACCACTGTACACAGTGTACCTATACTAGGTACGTAACATAAATTTAACGAAACGTGATTCTCTCACGAATTCGTTTAATCGATAATCGTTATCAATATATCTTTGTTTACCTTATATCGATTTCCTGAGAATTAGAAAGTTGAGTCGAATAATCGAATAGTGACGATTGTATTACACGATACTATTTATAATCGCTATATTTGTAAAAAAGTTTGATGATGCTCATCTACGATGTTATTCGGATTCGGTGCCAATATACTGATACAATTGAAGTCATTTATAACTTAAGTATGCTTTTCTATTTCACTTTCCTTTTATGTGAACCATAAGCGATGTACAATTTTCGAGGAAAGCTTTATTCAAAGTAACATGTGTTATCCGTTATCTTATTCAAACACACATTATCAACGGTGGCTTATTTGCATGATATAAATAGCAAATGACCAACCTTTTGTTCAATTGCACTGGTCTACATGCAATACTAATAAAAAAATTAAGTTCCACCTAAAAATATAATTTACTGAAGTGGCAATGGGCAAGAGACTTAGCTAGCAGAACCGATGACCTGTGGGGCAGAAAGGTTCTGGAGTGACGACCACGAACTGGAAGCCGCAGCGTGAGCAGACCTCTCATACGGTAGACCGTGGCTCGCGACCGGTAAAGGTGGCGAAAATTGAGGCAGGCCTATGTCCTGCTGGACGTCTTTCGGCTGATATGACGATGAAAATATATTTCAGAAAATAGGAATTGATACCAAATATTTAGAGATTTTTTTAAATATTCTACTACAGCTGAAAACTCACGTATAACTTGTATTTGTTCCAGGTAAATTATAGTATCGTGTTAGTGCAGTGTTACTTATATTATGTTCAGTGACACTGGTGACTCCAGGGGGGACAGGTGACAATTGTGTTGTGCACATGCCAGTGTGTGGATAATGACAGTTTGGCGAACTATGAACACGAGTCGGCGGAAATACGGGGGCTGGTACGTATCATACTTTACTTAATTATTTATTTATTCATTCACAATCTTACATAAATAATAATAATATAATAATATTCTACCACATTCACACAGCGCCATCTAGCCCCAAATTAAGCAATTATATTTGCTTGTGTTATGGGTACTAAACAACTGATATACTACTTATATACATTTTTTTTTTTTTAAATACATACATATTATAGATAAATTACACCCAGACACAGAACAAACAATCATGCTCATCACACAAAGGTTTGTCCTGGGTGGGAATCGAACCCACAACCTTCGGCTTAGCAGTCAGGGTCACTAACCACTAGACCAACAGGCCAGTCAGTACATTATTATTACAGATTTAACATCATTATGAAAAGCATATTAGGATTAGAGAGAAAAATAGAGTTGCTAAGACGTCATACTATTAGTTACATAAGTACTTAGTGGGGTGCATATAGTGGATGGTAGGGTCAGTAGGTACACGGTTATATCCATATGCAACCTGCCTTCGCTTCGTCTTGGTATCAAAAGTTGGGGTTTGCTGGCTTGGTTCACTAGTAGCGTTCGTGCTCGACTCGTATAGGTTATCCCAAAATCGTTCATGAAAAAGGCACATTATATCAGCGGCAATCGTATCAAAATCCAATGGGATTAGCTCAAGATAAACTATTTCATCCAGACAGTCACTTTTCGGCGTCTTTCTTTTAAGGTCGAAATCGTGAATAGTAATATGTGACCTTAGTTACTAGGGTAGCAGCCTACGAAAAACTGCAAATTCTAGCCTACCGATACCGATCATTTGTTCAGTTCGTTAGTAATTTATTCAATATATTTTAGTTGGCCGACCACTGTCGGAAACGTCAGGCATTTCTGGATTCAATGCAGCACAGTTACGGCAAGGGATATTGGACAGGCAAGCAATTATAGTCGAATAAGGTTATAGATTAATATTATATTCTGTTGTATTAAGGTGCACTTTGCCACGTAATTATAATACAATTCATTTTATTAAGTGTATAAACATTTACCTCTAAAAGTGCGTGAAATGGCATTTCGTAGAGTCGCCATAGTGCAGGCACCATACTAGCAATTTAAATCGATAACTTTTGGAATCATGGTCACCACTTATGGATAACACTGACTGCTTAACATCAGGCCGACAGAGTGTGAGTGTGAAGTTGCTTTGGCTAATATAAAAAAAATATTGAAATAACAGTTTGTAAAATTTTGTCAATGATAAGACAATGTAATACAGAATGTTTACTTAAGTTAGTTGAGTATAATCATTATAAAGGCACATGTGTAACAGAGCTAAACCAACATGATCCTATCCATGAAGAAAATAATTTAGATTGATAAAATTACAGGATGCTGTAATTGACTAGAAATCTGCAATCACTCCAAGTAATCTATACAGAGAATTAATTAAGCAATTGAAAATTATCTCACTAGATTCTTTAAATGTTAGTTTCTTCATTACATTTAAAAAAATTGTATGATAATATTAATATTTTTTGGTCCGTTCGGCACTTTATTCGTCTGTAGGTCAATTAAAACTGGAAACTCTTGACCATCTCATGTGTTACTAATTTGTATCCCGAAAAAAATAATTATCATATTTTCGGTGATTTTCAGATCCGCGGTTCCGTTTTTAAAAGCTTCCTGACCTAACTTTTATGCGAATCAGAGGGTGAATTTTGCGACGGTAGCGGTTTGCATACCTACTTGTAATAAAATCGCGCTACACTGAGAATAAATTTGTAATTAAAAGCTGTAAAGCTTTAAATAAATATAACTGAGGATAATTCTAGACTATGAAAGTGGCACACACTCAACGCGCCCGCTTGCGTTAGACACTATAATTGTCTACAAAAACACATCATTGCATTTAGTCTTTTATATATATAGATAATTATATAGATAACTCTTGAAAATTCTGAGCGCGTCATAAATATAATTCTTATACGTACTAATGAAAACAATTGTCATCATTATCTTATTTGAAATACTGCAAATTAAAAGCTGAAACGGTAGTAGATCCACGCTAATTTCAGCATAAATGGGCCGGATCGTCCGGGGAAGTACTACCCTCTCATAGAAGATCGACTTAAGAGTAGTAGTATCCGTACTACTGCGTTTCGTTCGGTGAGTGAGAGCGCCGGAGGCCCAATTTCCCCCCTTTTCTCTTTCCTCACCTCCCTCATTCCCTTCCCCTAACCCCATTCCCAGCCGTCATAGTGGAGGCCACCATACCAGCAGTTTAAGACGATGGCTTTTGGTATAGTGGCCGCCACTTCTGGATTTCACTGACTGCTTACCAACAGGCGGGGTGGAGTCACTTTGGTAGGCTATAATATAAAGAAAAAAAGCTGCACATAGACAGAAACCTTTAATTTGACTGCCTATCACGAACATCTTCAACTTGACTAGCTTTGAGCTAAGATACCTATCCAAAAAAAAATTTTGCAGAAATTATCCGAGTTTTATTTTGCAAGGAATAGAATCGCTGATGACTTGTAGAATACACTTATGATAAATTGAATTATAACTCGGCGATATATCAATCCGAGATATACAAGTATTTCAGTCATACAATGATTGGCAATAATATAACTCAATTAAGCCTAGCGCCGCTGGCTGAGGAAAAGGTCTATCGAGCAAAGTGATTATAAAGTTATGTGCAGACGCTAGGCAGTTTGAGTAATTTATTGTATAATATTATATGTAGGTTATGTCAATATTAGTTTCTGTCGTCACGTTTTTATAATTTGTTGATATAATTACCACTTTAACTTAGTTTAAGAGACGGACTGTTGTCGGTAAAAAACACAATTTTTAGACAATATTATAAGTTGTTATATTTTAAGTTATAAGTATAATAAATTGTGGAGAACTAAAGTGGCTATTAAGTTCTCAGAGTCAATCTTACTGAAGTGACGATGAACAGGACATATTGTGCGCAATTCTGAAAGCTGTCGGAACAGAGGCCCTAGACAAGTGTCAAACATTTCTATTCTATTCATAGAATAGATAAGAAAATGTATGAAATTGACATAAGCGTTGGCGCTAGCTTATGTCAATCCAATACATTTTTAATCTATTCTATGAATAGAATAGAAATATTTGACACTTGTCTAGAATAGATCTGAAGTGACCACGAACCGAAAGCCGCAGACTGGACAAGTCCAGAGGCCCTAGACAAGTGTCAAACATTTCTATTGTATTCATAGAATAGATTAAAAAATGTATTGGATTGACATAAGCTAACGCCAGCGCTTATGTCAATCTCATACTTTGTATTATCTATTCTATGAATAGAATAGAAATGTTTGACACTTGTCTAGGGCCTCTGTTAAAGTAGGCTGATAATCCGATAAACGTTGATTAATTTGAGTATATGCTTTTTGCATTAACATTTATTCGTTGTCAATACAGTATAATTAATGTACGATGGCATTGCATATAAAAAAACACAAAAAAGAAATACACCCAAAGCAAATATTTTAATCAGATAAATACTGATACACGTAGCAACGTACGTAGCACGTAGCCTATTTAGTAAAGAATAGGCTGTATGGAGTAGATACCTACCTATAGGCTGTTTTTATTGATACATAGATTGATTTATAGTACATGAATAAGCGAGTTCATCGCGTGAGAAATAGTATTTACTACAATTACTTTCGAATAAAACTTTCAGTTTATCACTGTGAATATAGAGCAAGAATATTAATATATCTTAGTCAATAAGCTTTTAGCCTATGATATAGAATTCTATTTCTTCTAAAAATATTTTTTTGATAGCCTTTGAAAATTAGATTATTTGTAATTCTTGTCTTATTCTTATCTTGGCTTGTGTCTATCAGACCAGAGTATTTCGAACTTATATGGTATTTGTGGGTTATTCATTATACTTTTCTTTTAAACTCTTTACTATTACGCCTGTAAGTACCAAGCGCGAATTGTTTAGGTTAAAGATATAGACTCCTAAAAGGCGCATGGGTTTTGTATATACGCTTTGTTTTTTCATAGTAACACCAATTACCTAATGCTATTCTAAAGTGCAAAATTATAATCAGTATAATTTAATTTAAAAAAATCTGTAGCTAAATTCTATTTCAGACTGCACCGTTGGTCTAGTGGTTAGTGTAACTGACTGCGACGCCGGGTGTCGTGGATTCGAATCCCGCGGAAGGCAGATATTTGTGTGATGAACATTTGTATTTGTCTTCAGTTTGGGTGTTTTCTATGTATTATAAGTATGTATTTACAAAAAAAAAGTACGTATATGTATTATATTTCAATTGTTTAGTACTCATAACACAAGCTCTGCTTAGCTTGGGACTAGATGACGATGTGTGATAGTGTCCACATATTATAAAAAAAATATTATTGCCTTTTTACTTACTATCAGGTGGACTGTGAACTTGTTAAGAAAGTACCTACTCCGAATTATAGGAATGTGTATCTATAATATGATACTGCAGTTACTGCAGTTACTGCATTCACCAATTCACCTAACAAGCGATAAGATTACGGTAAAATCTCCTAAATGTCATGATTCGAAGAGACCTGTCTCCAGCAGTGGACGACGTTGAGTAATTAATTACCTATGCTCCTTTCCACCAATCTGCTTGCGTAGCGTATCGATTGTGGTAAATACCCTTCATGCACAAAATTATTTACTTAACTAAAATTAAAAACCGCTATACGAACTTAACCCATAATCTACTCTCATTATACACCAGTCTCGTAAATGTAGGTATGAATGATAACCCTAATTTTCTTCAAAATATCGTTAGCCTTTTAGTTTTACTTCCCTGTATAAAGTTTTAAGATTTATACGAATGTTATGCACTAGGCTTAACGATACCGCCGCGAGGCGTCGCCGTAGTTAGCAATCTCCATTATAGTACGACTAGATCATGCAGTATCGTACGGTTATAGATAACATGTCATGTAATATATTAAAGGGGCTGTTTTATTAATGAGTTATATCTGGTAAGTAGGTTCACGTATGCGATGTGTTATAAGTTTTATTACTAGCAAGATAGTAACGCAAATAGTGATATTAAGCACGTGTACATTGTAACAAAATGTTTATTTAAGTAGTCTACCAAATTTTTAATAGGTACCTACTTGTATTAACTATACCATAAACGTCACGTGTCGGCGTCGTTCAGGATATACCGAGGCGTGTTGCACCTACTTTTCGTCAAGTTCTAGTTAGATAGGGTTTGGACAATTCTCATACAGTCTTATTCCATTAAAGTCTTGTATGACATGTTTAATAATTCTCCAAAAAAGAGATAATTTCAAATATAATTTATAAAGTGGCAATGAAAATACTAAACCACACCTACTGAATTATCACAAATGTCTCGGCAACATTTACTACTATATTGTTCTGTTAAGAAACGAAGTGTCTAAAATTTCCAATCTGCATGATGATGCTTGGGCTTTACCTAAAAGGTACTTTAACCTTTTTGTATTATAAAACCTTTATAAGTATTTTATACATACATATAGATATGGACTTTTATCAGATATTACCTATTTTTAGGCCTCGGTTATTGAGCAAGTATTACAATATTTCAATCATAATTTTATTTACACCTGCTTGAAATTCCGCAGACTAATAAATAAACTCATGATTACATACTGCAATACGATTTGTATGAAATGTCATATCAAAGGCACGTGTTGCGGTCAACCCTAACGGAGTTGTGTGGTTAAGCCGATCACACGCTTCGATACTCATCGCGACGACGCATGACCTAAAGTCTAAGTTTTCAATACTGTATTGTCTTTTTATCATTGTATACCCTATTTTGTAAACTATAGGGTTTCAATTAATAGATGTTCGATTGGTAGATATATTATGGTATAATAGATTCGAATTAATAGATATTAGGTTATCTATAGTTTATTATTCGTATCGCTAAAAGCAATATTTACGAGTAGACTACATAGACCTGACAAGGAATACTAGTAGGTATGTTCTGTAATCCTATTTAGTGCTTGATATTAAGAGCTGTCTAAATATAAAGAGTGGGACAAAATTTTAACCCGTTATGTCATTTGACATTTAACGTCCCACATGTAAATGCCAGTGTACTTGATTATCTGTTTTGTATTGCGTTATTTTTTTACTGTGCGAATTGCTTGACTCAATGCTTCTTATAAACAAAACAAAGTTTTAGGCGTGAGGTAATAAATCTATTAGTTAATAGTAATTGCCGTTCATGGATATCAGAATAGACACACAGTGACCTGCGATCACTAATCCACCATCCTCTAAGGTGATTGTTTAGTACCAGATTCCATTATCTGGTATTACTTGTTCTTCGCCGCCATTTAGAATACCCGCGTCGCTGCCTCCAAGTAAAAAAAACATTGTACTAGTGGCATAACGCACAGTTTCTACTGTCTGCTAAACAATAATCAGTAGTTAAAATTTAAACTTTTCTGAAGTGACTAACAAAATCTTCATGAATTTGTATTAATTTAAGTTGCAACTTAAATTTGCATACCTACAGTCTTGTGTGAGAAACGCCTTAAATCGTGTCAGTGTACAAGTAAATTTGATTGATGAAAACGTCCCAAATTCCGGCTGGCCAAACTTAATAATTCAAGGAAAAGGTACATAAAGAAATTGTCGTACCTAACTGTGCCTTGCCCGGGGTTCTGTATGAAAATATTCTTTGAGTAGACATAGCATTGGGAATAATTTAATATTTGATCCTGGATCTTTTAAACAGGGCGTTAAGAAACATCTGCGCCACCATAGTGAAGGTCACTATGCTAGCAGTTTGAGGATAAATCCTGAAAGAGTGTTCACCAATTCTGAACCCTTGCTTACCAGCAGGCTGAGCCGAGTAATTAAAAAGTAACCTTTGTAAAAACACATATGACTCAAGATGTTCTGGCTTTGAATGCTAACAGTCAATTATGATTACCGTCTAAGTCACATGCGTTTTAAAGCTAAATAATTACCAAACCACAAAAGTATTAGCGTAGAATTTCCAACGCACATTCTTAAAAGATGTACATACCTCGAAGCTTCATGAATGCCAATTATAGATAAAGTTTTGCCTTAATAGCGCCTATCAGAGATACCATCGTAACGTTTACTACGGAAACTGCAAGGTCTAAGGTCTTACACCAAGTTAGTAGGACAGATACATGGAATGTTTTAGATGTAAAATTCATATTTTATTAGTAACTTAGGTTTTATTCGGGTGATTAGGCAGTTTATTTAAATATATATTATTTATATAAATTATCGATAATGAAAATTGCAATTCTAGTTGCAAGCGAGCGATGTCTTTACATGATTTTTTTTTGTTTATAAGAGAAACCAAGTAGAAATTCTTTGAAGATTAGCAGGCAATGAATATTTATTCCCCTCTATACTCCTAAGCAATCCTCATTGGTAGGTCATCTCCAATTCTTATTGAAAAAGCGTGGATATAATGCACACACAGTACCTATCTCGAGATGACAAAGACCACTATTATAAAACGAATTAAGCCTTTGTTTACAAGCGAAGCGGCTACAGTTCCTTTTGTTGCAATTTTATGCAGGCAACCTGTTTCTCCGTTTCAATTATTTTTCATTGAACCCTAATGCGGCGGCTCGTACAAAAGCGCACCAAAACCGCGATAAGGTTGGCTCTCTGGCCCAAAAACCATCAGATAAATAATAAATAATTTATACAAAAACCTGCATTGACTGGAAACAAGCCAGTTATTAATGCACAGCATTATTACTTGCGACCTGTGAATAAATTGTTACTGTATGCATTTTTATATTATGTAAGGAGTATGCTCTGCACTTGTTGTGTTGCTAGTTAGTGAACTTGGTTATTATTTACGATGTTCTGTTGGTCTACTGCTCACTATAATAATACTATCTACTTTTTATCTGTGAAGTTAAAAGTTGAATATCCGAGCAAGTAGGAGTAAAAATGATTTTAATTTTAAACTTAATGTAAATCAGCATAAGCTAGACATTTCTGAGGAGACAATTTCATTTCGATCGATTTTCGAAAATTAGGCGCAGTATCAATTAGGGTTTTGGAAAGTCTAATGATCTCGTCTACACAGATTATGTACACTACTTACAAATGTGTGGAATTTTTGTATTACCATAAATGAAAACTAAATATTGATCTATTCTACCTAGTGAAAATAAGAATGTATGAATATTTATTACTTAACACATAGTGTTTAACTTAAACAGTAGAACAACTAGCGGATTTATGAATCACGATTTATGTAAAACTGTGGTCGCAGATACACAAGTTTACATCAAAGCGGCGCCGGCGCAAGCTTATTTTATTAGCAATTGCTTACAAGTTTGTTTGCACCGTTTTGGGATGATAGAAGAGAATATTGGCTTAAAGCTTTTAAGAGGATTAATACTGGTGTACCACAAGGCTCTGTGTTTTTTTTAAAGTTAAATGTGTTGATCCTGCATGATAAAATAAAAAAGCAACAAACTACTGGACAGATTAGACACATACCTACTAGTATAATCAGAGTTTTTGATTGGAAAGCACAGGGTTGCCCAATGCTCAGACAGACGATCTGAAGAGGCCTCCGAAAGACGGTAGATGCAGGTTGTTTCCAATTGCCTTTATTTACAAATCGATAAGATCAATGTACAATAGTTGACGTCTTTCAATTGAGATGCAATATCTTCATAATGATTATATTATTATGAAAAATTAGAAAACAAAATATAAATAAAAGTCATCTTACTATGATTCCTACACTTTGTATTCGTATTAGGCGAAATCGATGCACCGATCTAATCGAGTTCAACGCGTGCGAATATAGAATCGAGTCATGCGATCAAGGCATACATTGCACTGGCATAATGACGTACTTTCGTTTTAAATTATTCGTTTATTGCGTCCATAAACGCTTGTTTGATGATAATTTGGTGAGAAAAATGCTAATTTGGTGAAATGGTGGCAGTCACATCACTCTCTAATAGACCTCTGTTAGAGAGTCACTACTTATTTCTAAACGTACATCGTAGACTCGATACCTACTCTAAATAAATCTTAATTTATTTAAATCTCGCTAAACAGTTATTGATTATAAACAAATTAAAATATTGAAGTCCAAAATATGCAAAGTTGGTCAAGCTAAAAATTGATTTAATTTGCTTGGATAAAATAATGACAGCCTATCCCACTGCAAGGTAAATAACTCTTCTCACACAAAGAAGGTTTTCATACGAATTGACAATGTGAGGCTTTTCCAAACAGTGTTTTCATTCGCCTTAAGAAAGTGCATATTGGTACTTGCAATTAGTTAGGTAGGTAATTGCATTTTTAAACTTCAAACAGTTGGATATGTTAAGAAAAATAAAATGCCAATGACAGTTATGAATTTCTTAACTCCAAAAATATTTATAACTAAAGATCTGATAAGAAAACATAGAGCTGAGAACGTAGGTAAGCACGGGAATTAAGAATTTAATTATATATTTTCCGTATCCTGCAATGCTGGTAAAAATCAAGCTTTGCAGAATACGGAAAAACAGTAAATTTTAATTGATTTTAAGTTTCTTATTTTGTAACTTTAAACTATTTGAGTACCTACTAAATTGATTACAACAGTGACAGTCAACACTTTATCCGTCAGCCATTACTTTTTATCACCGTATGCAATAAAACACAATCTATACAAGTAATAGAGAATATTTTAATTAGACATCTGTTGTTTATCTACTTTTATCGCTGTGACACAAAAGCGACCATCCAATACAACAAAGCATTATTTACCTTTTATCTTAGTGACGAACATTTTTCATTTATCCAATATCTCATTAAGTAATAGAAAAGCGAACAGGATGAAGCACAGACAGAGCCAGAAGGCCAATAACACAACAAATATTTGTAAGCCAAACGCAATTCTGCTAACCGTTAATCTATCGCATGTTCGCTATATATTTGCTATACACACGATTTATGTTTACGAAGAGAATACATATATTGGTATACTTATAACCATCATTTACTGGTAACGGCTAACTTACAATAATGTTGCGTAAATGGTAGGACATACATAGTGTCACAGCCGCCTATTACACCGCATTGTAATTATGTATCACGAACGTTCCATATGTCAGCGAGTTTACCTACTTTCGAAATGCTAGAGATGCGTATGCTCTGTGTAATTGGAAATGTAAGGATTGTTAAGTGGTTGAATGTACAGCCAGCAATACTTGTTTTATTTCGGTCATGTGTGTATGGAAGATTGGAAATAATTAAAAACATATTTCAGTCATATTTAAAGTTTGCTTACCTTACTAGGACGTCTTAGGTTGGCTTTAATTTAATGTCCGTTTTGCTAATGTTAGATATTGTGTGTTTTATCAAAATTCAATTTTCATAGTTTATATATAATAAAATATAGATAAGATAAGATAAACTTTATTTGCAGTAGATAGGATATATTTTTAAAGACAGGTTTAGTACACTGGCGTACACGTCTCGTGTCACAAGAAATTTTACGTACTACACCATAAAACAAAATATTTATGAATCATACACCAAATATATATAATTATAATGGTAATAGCAACACCATCATAACCCACACATTCAGTCAACGTTATGTTCATAACATAATGTCTTAAATTATTGCGCGTAAAGCTATTACAAAAACACGCGGTAGTAGATCCACTCTGATTTCAGCATGAATGGGTCGGATCGTCCGGGGAAGTACCACCCTCTCATAGAAGATCGACTTAAGAGTAGTAGTATCCGTACTACTGCGTTTCGTTCGGTGAGTGAGAGCGCCGGAGGCCCAATTTCCCCCCTTTCCTCTTTGCTCACCTCCCTCATTCCCTTCCCCTAACCCCATTCCCAGCCGCCATAGTGGAGACCACCATACCAGCAGTTTAAGACGATGGCTTTTAGTATAGTGGCCGCCACTTCTGGATTCCACTGACTGCTTACCATCAGGCGGGGTGGAGTCACTTTGGAAGGCTATAATAAAAAAATAAAAAAACTGGCTGAATAAATTCATAAGCTAATACTGTGAGGATAAAATCACTCTGTCACTTTAACATAAATTTTAGCGATAACTTAAAATTAACTGACGATTAACTAGTTGGACATTATTTTGTTGACTGTTTAGTATGTTTCTATATGTATAAGTAACCTACGTTAAAGCAGTAACAAACTACCAAAACTCTAATTTAATAGACTCATTATCGTTAGACCATTACAAATAGCATGTTCTAAACGTTTACCTTTATATGAATTGTTACACTACGTTGCAATAGAAAAATTCTTGCAATCACACTTCACGCTCGAATTAACGTTTTCATTAAAATCGAAAACATTATAGCATATTATAGCTTCAAATAGACTATAGAATATAGGTTACTAGTGTCAGTTTAAAAATGTAATTCATTCATATTTAGATTATCGGTACTACCTAAGAGTTGTTGTGAATTATTGGAATTGTAAGGTTTACAATTTTTCGCAATTTAGTTAGAAATAGGTGAATGCAGGTATAAATGGTGTACTGAAATGTTAGTAACTAGTTGTATTTGTTACTGGGTTAATCTTTGACAGACCGCTGTTAAGTTCTTTAGACTAACACCCAGTTTCTAAAAGGCAGATCAACGAAAAATAACTAATAACCTGTTAAATCTCATTTGAAGTACCTAAAAGCATGCAAGAAATTAAATTATTACTCATGCTTTTAGCAACCCAATTGGTACTTAACTTGCTGACACGCTTGCTCAAAGCGGATTGGCGATTTCAGACTTCCCCTGAAGTCCACGTTTTCTCACTATGTTTTCCTTCACCGTCAGTCAGTAATGTCCAGAAAAATTAAGAAAGTACATATGATTTGAAAAAACACATTGATACTTGCCCGAATTCGAACCCCGATCTTGTGTTTATGAAGCTGGTGTCTTCACCACTGGGCCATTATGACTTTTTTTTAAGATCTTATATCGAAGTAATAAAGAAAATACCTATGTTTTCATATTTATAACCTCATAATTTTTTTTTATTGCCTTTTTCGAATACTCAAAGACTAAAGCCATGTCGGTTTATAACTTATTACGCCAACCATAATAAACTATGTATTTGGCCCATCTCATGTTTATTAGCACCATTCCACTTACCATTCACCATTAGGCTGTTTCACTTGCTCGTCTGCCATTTGCAATAAAAACTTCGACTTAATGTTGAAAATGCTTACATTTTTGTAAAGTTTAATAAGTACTTAAAACACTTTATGGAATTTTGGAACGGCTACGTAGTATAACAAGTAGACAACAATAGCTAGATAAGTTTACTATAGCTGCGAGTTTTAAGGATATAATACATCCTCACTTAGGCTTTATTTGATCTAGCAATAGTCAGAAAACTTTTTAACGCAGCCACATACAATGTGTAAGTGTAACCGACGTGTATGTATGAAAAGATTAATGAATGTTGAAGAGCAATAGAGGTATGTTTGGATCGCAGAAAATGACGTTCTATAATCTCTGCTTACCCCATTAATGGAAGACAGGCGTGAAGTTACGTATATACATACAGCGATCGTTTCTTTTTACTACACTAGTATTGTCAGTAGACGAAGCGTGGATATAAAACTGTAGATAAGGTATCTATAGTTTTAATAATAGTTTCTAATATATCTTTGTCTCTTTCATGATAAAGAACGTGATGTCATGTGCTCGACTAAGCTAGTAGGCACTTCCAATCACTGCACTTTCATATAACTCTGTTATGCGGTAGTAGGTATCGAACACAAATGTTCACTTTCATTGGTGATATAGCTATGATCAAGCATTAAAATAATTTGTCTGTAGTCATTGCTGTCGTATGGTCTCCAGTCGGGAGATAATAAAACCGCCCCATTTCTTTTGGACATAGAGACTCCCTAAAAACGAGGAAAAGGGCAGCAGAGGTATCTGCGCTGGGTACTAAATATTACCTTTGTGATCGCAGCCACTATAGTAAGTATTGCAAACACCTTTGTATTCTAGAGGTACATTGAGAGCTGATGCTATGATGTAAGATGACAAGAATGTAGGTATAAAATTACTAAAGGATCCAATCGCATTCTAATCAACATTATTCAAGTCAATCGCTAATTTCTTAGTTATGTCCTCGTAGACTCATAGTCATAAAGATACTGCAACAAGTGCAACAAAATAAAGTAGCAATACCGAATAGTACTAACCAATTTTATGTACGACTCCAAGTACGGGAGACAGTATATCATTGTTCCTCCATTAATTATTGGACATCCAATTATTGAAGTATTATCTAGTTGTAATAAATCTGTTTAATTGACAGCAATAGTACCGCAGGGCGGGAAATAATTAATAGTTTTAATTTTCAAGCTATCTTGATGTGATGGAATTTGTAATAAACTGCGACTGAGGTATTTCTAATTGATTATTGATTGTGTATTTAGTTTTGAGAGAGTATTTAAATGTTATTCAATAAAAGTGAGAGTTATAATCGGCGACTTGTCTATCATGTCACTCTCGTAGTTCACTCTTTCAGGTGTCTCTAGCAATCGCTTTTTAATTATTGCACAGCCATTGCTATTATTGGACGTGCCTATTCAAAAACTTTATGTAAATTAAGACTTACTTGCCCCGTAGACATAGTAATACAATAATCATTTTAGTGACGTTTCGGTGTTTTGCACTGTAGGCATTTTCTATCTTCCTGTGTGGTAATTTTATATCCTGCAAATTCTCTGTTCTAATAATTTTATTCAAAGTCTTTTATAAAAACTCAGTCTTAGGTGAAACGGCAGTGTCGTCTTAAGTTCGTGTAAAGAGAAATGTACCATTACAACAGCAGTGTGTTAAGAGTTTTAACATCGACCGTGAATCTACCAGCGAAGAGAAAGCATCGAACGTTTAATAATTCAAGATATCTCGCGATATAAACAACAAATTATGAGATTGATATAAAACAAATTTGATAGCTGTTTGAATGGCTTACGGTGTGTGACACCCACGCGGGTGGAGTCACAGGAGGTCAATAGTTAAAACATAATATAATATTCATGTGTTATATATAGGAATCTTTGAATTTTACGGTTAAGATCTAGTATTCAGGTATCTAAGTACTCATAAAACGGTATAAATTGGAATTCACACTATCCATTAAATTGTATAATGTGTATCCAATTGGTAAACTGCTTGGATTATATTAAACGCGATTCAGATTTAGAAAAGATTAAGTTTAAATTGATGCTTACTGAAATTTGGATTAACACACACACACACACATTTCAGAGAATGAAAATCTGATGTAAGATTCTCAAATTGCCATTAGGTAAAAACTTATGAGACTTGAAAAAATACACTTTATTAATAATTAGCCGTTGCCCGCAGCTCCGCCCGCGTAAATGTCGGTTATATCGCATTTTCCATACAAATTTCATCCCCTATTTCAACCCCTTTAACGCCTTTTTTGCGTTAAAAGATATGCACATTGTTTCCTAAGGTCTATTCTATCTGTATACCAAATTTCATCATAATTGGTTCAGTGCTTTAGGCGTGAAAGCGTAACAGACAGACAGACAGATGAACAGAATTATTTTTGCATTTAAAAATTTAGTAAGTATGGAGAAATAAAAGCCCCTGCCAAGTTTGGAAGGAGGATTGAAAGCCGCAGTTGCAGACCTATCACAGGACGCTGCCCACTTCGGTTACATTATTTTTCTGTTGCTTTCCTAGGCTACGATTTAACCGTCAATCATTTGACTGTTACCACTAGTGATAGGTGTATAAACGACCGCTCGCTGCATACTTCACTAGTAGACGATAGCTTCGTCATTTCCCGTGCTCATCAGTTGACCGTATAAAATGTATTCATAATTATCGACTATATAGAATATAATGTGCTTTCGATTTTCGAACCATACTTAATTTTTAAACGGATTTCCTCATGCGCAAGTTATCCTTGGCATAAAAGTGAATTTGATAACTATTCAACGGAAATTATGATGCTTTAAACAAACTAAAAAGTAGGTTTTCGAACTTAATTTAGATATATTGCAAACTGATGGTAATCTTTATGGTATAAACTATGGGTATGTCTAGTAGAAAACGACTTTTGGTTGGAAAGTGAAAGATATTTGTTTTAAAATTGAATATTATAATTTTAGTTTCACGATTTTTAATATAAAACGAAAATTATTGTAGAACTTTTAACTTTTAAGCAGAAATGTAGTAAGAGTCGTTAACAGAAAGATGTTACTTTATTCTGCGGCCGCAGACACTGTCCTTATCGCTGCATCTACGGGAAAAAGCATTTTCCCTTAGGAACTTTGCAAGTCATTTATACTCATTATGAAGAACACATAGTAGTAGGTAGGTAGTGGTTGCTACGACTGCAATCTTACGTAGTCTTCAGCTGAACTGCCCCAATCAGTTTAGTTGTCTAAGAAACATTTTGTTGTGTCCTACTATTATACCGCTATTTTCAGAATCCTCACTATACCTGACGATATTAGAAAGAACGTGGCAACTAGAAGGCATACGGTAAAACTGTACTTATTTTGTCTATCTTTGGATATATTTTAGAAAAAATTGCTTGTACATACGTCATTCAAGAATAGCAGTGTTTAACAGTAGAATCCGCAAAGCTTATTGAGTTATAAAGCGGCGATAATCCACTGCCAACACCGTTTTTGCCTCAAGAAAGCAAATTGTGGCCGTCTTGGGTTATCAACCTGTACAACAAGTTTACTCCGTGTGTTCATATTTTCACTTATGTAAATTATATAAAATTCTATATTGCTCCTGTGAACTATGCATGTCCGGTTAGAAAACTATTAGCATTAAATTATAGCATTTGTTAAGTGGATATAACTGTTTTTGTTATTGGAAGACCAGTTTGAGATTCGTTCTTACAAAAGCATATTGGTTTTCAACGCAAGAATCAAATATTTTTTCGTTTATTTATATTTATGATTATTATTCTTCAATTCAATGTTGATGCTTCAATCTTGGTTATTTTATTTATGATGTTTGAGAATGCACAAAATACGGTGTCATCGCTCACTAGTAAGAACGTCAAATCATCACTTGTAGACAGCGGAAAATAATCCTGATTATAGTCACAAAATACCACTATGATTCGTTGGAAACATAAGGAATCTGAACACAGTATAATTAGTTCTAACTAAAACATTCCTTTTCGTACTACAAAGTAAGAATAATTTAAAGTGGCTTAAGTTGTAGTAACTAATTACTCAATAGGTAGTAACTCGTATTAAACCCTCGAACACAACGAGCAAATATACCTGACCTGAAAGCACTAGGTTAAATCGTGAGTACTGTTCCCGATTGATTGTACAATTATATTCGTGCGACGCTGTTCGATTCAATTGAATTTATTGATTCTATTCTAAATGTATTCTCGATCGCTATTGTCGATCAGCGTCGCCGTCGTGTTAAAGTTTTGGATTCAGTTCCTACACCAATAAAAGTTTTAATAAACTTTTTGTCAAGAGAATCTTAAATATGTTTTTCTTTTACAGGTTGAAAATGGCATCAGATGTACCGTCACACATAAGAAAAACGTCATTACTATGGCTTATCCTGGCCTTAACGAATGTAAGTTTATTTTAAGTCTTTCCTTATACCTAATATTTAAAATTAAATCATCAAAAATGGCCTGAATTGGTGTTAGAAGTAATAATAAGCTGTAACTTAATATTAGAATTCGATAGGTCACCGAATAGCGGGTACATTAGTTATGCGAATAGTCTAAAATATCAAATGCTGTATAAAAGTCCGTATTTTGCAGTTTTATAACGATAAACTCGTGGACAGTTTCTTGAACTCTGAATAGATTTATGAACCAGAAAAATATTTGTTGTTTTATATTATCCAACAGTTCAGAAGAATATGCTAAAGGCGTGCTAAATAAGATTTAGTCAACTAGATACACTCTAGTTGACAAAATCTTTAATAGATTTTGTGTAAGATGCCGTTGATATCACGACGTTTTGTAGCTCGGTGCTGAGAGAATCAATGCTTCAGGTGTTTTCAAAATTCTTGTGATTTGTTTATTACAACAGGTTATGACGTCACTGTCCATGAACAACCCAAAAAAAATTAATATAATTCAAAATGTTATTGACATCAAATATCCTTTGCGTTTCGTGAGAGTTAAATTTTCCATGTCTCTCACATAAACAGTGAACAGGTTGAAGTGAATTGTAGCTGTACTTTACGATAGGTACATGTTCTTTTTTCAGTCACGTTCCAGAACAAATGTTTGGAACAAATTTATTTTAAATAGACTATACCGTCTTGCATTCTAATGCCTACATTATAGAATACCTACAGTTAGAGTATTTTAAATGGCACGTAATTACTTAAAAATAAGTACTTAATTATATCTTTTTCCAGCTCATAAAAGTTAAGTGTTTTTATTATAGCGTGTGCACTCATTTATATAATTTCATTGGCTAATAATAATAAAATTGTATTTGACACTATGAGTAGGTGTCGAGGTTTATCTTTCAGCAATTCAATCGCGACAATTTCAGCGAGTAATAAAATATCTTTTAAATTCAGACTTCTGTCCGTCAATGCATTGTTATCTGTACCATCTTCCACTAATTTTGTAAAAAAAAAACACTCAGATAATCTACTTGATTTCCCTGATTCTCTTCTTTTTTAATCGAAGTTTTTACAACGTTTAAAAAACATAACCCTGTCCATAGTTTCCAATAACTATTTATGTATAGTCGAACATAAAGATTCTTTACCACCCATAGAGTAAATGTCGTTTGCACACCACAAAACAATAATGTCTATTTTTGCTTGCAAGTACAGTGACAGTAGTCACTGTCATAATGAGTCTTATTGAATTTTAATTTTTTTGTTAAAAGTGGTATACTTTGGTGAGCAGTATTCTTGATTGCGATTTTGGTTGAATAAAAAAGTTTATACTAAATATTAAGGAGCTAATAATAAAACTACTAACAATAAATAATACTATGAGTTATTCGCATATAAGTATAATTTCCGCTACATTACAGCTTGAAAGTCCCTAATTACTGCATGACTTTATACATTTACGTTACTGAGGTTTTACTACAGTCATTATTTAAAGAATTCAATGTCTTAATTCGAATCAGCAGACTACCTAAGAGATTTCACTATGACTTTATACTTTATTTTTTCCTGTTAGTAAAAGTCAGGAGGAGAGTTATATCATTGACTGTATTTAAACCTTTGCTTAATTCTTATTTCTATGGAAAGGCCTTAATTAGTCGACAACAGTATTGCTTTTACTCGTATTCTATTGTATTTTCAGAATAGTTTCATAAAGGCATCGTTCATACCAAACGTCTCCGTTGCCGACTGTGTTAATGCTCACTAAATTAAACACTCTCGGTAAGTAAGGTCCAGGGTGAACAAAAAGTTAAATATACATGAAAAGGCGGTAAATTGCGTAACGTGCGCTCACAGTCAGCGGCTGACAATACGTTAGGTCTGAACAATGCCATACATCTTTACGGTGGTAGGTAATTAGTTTTTGCTTGAATAGGCCGAACCGACCGACGTAAAGTACCTACCTAAATAGCGTACGTACTTTAGCATTTCGTTTAGTGTGTAAGAGTGCTAGAGATTTATTTACTCTCTCTGTACCCTTACATTTTCGTTTCGGGCGATCCCATTTCTCAATATCGTTTCAACCTTTCTTAATCGAAGAAGTTCTAGGAAAATAACTGTTGACTCCATATGGAGTTCGTTCCGCTTGCAGTGCAAGGCCGCCTTTATAACATGCTATGCCTCACAAAACAGTAAAAGTATTTAAATGACTAGACCAATTTATCGATTCGTGTTTAAAATACGTCCATATTACACATCATACGCTTTCATTTTCTTTTTCAAACGTGAGAAAGAATTATTTGAAATAAAAAGCCGTAATAAAAACAAGATTGGAACAAATTTAAAATTATATTGAAATTATACGTTTTATAGTATTTGATTCTAATTGACTGAGTATATTGGGGAATGCGATTGTTTCAAAATAGTTTTATGTGTGTTTAATTGGAGTGTGGCTTGGATTTTGTATGCCTTCTATTACTTTGTTTATATCACTATAAAATACTTGTCTATATAGCTATAGACGGTAGTCTACTACCTACTAGTCTATAATTTATACGTTTCTCAAAAGAGATAAAAGAGTGCTAAGAAGTATATTTTCAACTACATTTAGTGACATTAGTTCAGAAGTCCGTATTGTACTAGATAAATCTACTGTCAGAACGCTAAGTTAGGTGTATTTGTAGACTACAAACATTTTGATAGCAAATACTAATATCTCTATTGGACGTTTTCGTTCTTGGGATGCAGAAGACGTGAACTATGGATCAAAATACATCTGAATCAGGAATTTAAAAGAAGTCTGGTATGTATAAATTCAATGTTTTTCAAACGTCCGTTTCCTACAAAAAAAGACGACCTAGTAGATCATTGAGTAAGCAGAATTGAAACACCGTCCTTGGCGAGGTCGGTATTATAAACCGGCTGTGTTCAGTAAACATACGAACCGGTACAAAGCTTACAAAGTCACGACTTTCACATTTGGTTGGTTTGCTTTCTGCAGTGTCCGCTCCATTTGACGTGTTGTCGGCGCATGCGCGTCCGGTGGCATACATAGCACACATATCGCACGCCAACTGGACCAAGTTAGTAAAAACATACGGATAGAGTAAGTACAGTTCGCAGAAGTAAAAGAGCTGATCAATAAATTTTCATTCGATGTTTGTCCTTGCTTGTACTCTTTGTATGGGAAGGTCTTTGACCTGTAGTGAGATTATTATCGCATTATAGAGATATATACTGTATATATATTTGTAATAAATATTTCAAAAATAAGGCGCCTGATATTGTTTGTCTTATCCTATTAATTGGTTTTCGAAAAACTAACCAAAAAAGGGTATGTGTGACTCAAGACTGATCAAAGTCTTTAGAAACTCCTTCGAGGCAGCCTTTAATTTATTAGTTGACGTATTTTGACTTTAATAATGATGAAGATGATAAAAACCAGGTGTTGTGTTTATAACTTAACTATATAACTAGACTTTGTAAGCTATAATAATAATAATATAATAATAATATTTCAACAACTACACACAGCGCCTTCTAGACCCAAAGTAAGCATATTATATGCTTGTGGAGGGTTCTAGAATACGGATATATACCCTTAATTCTTTTTTTTTGTTAATACATACATATTATACATAGGAACACCAATGCAAATAGACATGTTTATGCACACAAATATTTGCACTGAGCGGGAATCGGTCCTGCGACCTCTGCGTGGCAGTCCGTACACAGTACCACAGAACCACAGAGGCAGTCAGCTATGTTTCACATTCTAGTTATATTAGCTTAATATTTACATCGATACCACAAATTGTATTTTAAATACCTGTTTCATTCTATTTAATAATCAATTATTTAAATCTCAAAAATATTACGTTTAATGTCTACTAGTAGGCCATAATAATGATTTAAGTCCAAATATATTTTTTTAAAAATATGTATTCACGTCTAAATAAATTGACAAAAATACTTATTTATAAAGAGAAAATGTTGTTTAATATTGTTAACCCTTGTAACTAATCACATCTAGCGCTAATATAAATATGTTTTAGCATGTTGTTTAGAGGCGTTTATATAAATTTTATTTTTCTAACGTTACCACCCTACGGTTTCGCTTCTAGATAACTATATTACCGTATTAAACGAATTAAAACCACCTACTTAATATTATAGACATTATGAAAATATTACAATTATTTATTGGTTTGCGTTTGACTTGTAAATAAAAAATGATATTAGATATATTTACATTTTGACAATCCCATAAAGGTGTCGGAAAGGAGAATTACCCGTGATTCACCTGACAAATTCACTGACTACAGAAACTGTCATTGACCCTTGGTACACCTGGGTGAACTACGGAAACTGTCATTGTCCTGTGGTAAACCTGGGTGGACTACGGCAACTGTCATTGTCCATTGGTACACCTTGGTGGAATACGGCAACTGTCATTGACCCTTGGTACACCTGGGTAGACTACGGAAACTGACATTGAACCTTGGTATACCTGGGTGGAAATTATCAAATAGGTGACGGTGGCTCACAACCGGCGGCGTATTTCAATGATGACGATGACATTTTTTACTAAAAGATTGGATATTTACAAGAAATTATTATGTAAAATACCTATATCAAGTATCTATGCTTTCTTTAAGAGAATAGGCCTTTGAGGGCGATGAAAATCAAATTAATAATATATTATTGTTTATTCTATCATAATAAGGCATTTTATAAATCTCTTTCTCTAAAACTGTTGTGGTTATGTAATGCTGTGTAAGGACTAAAAAGCACTAGTTCGATCCTCGGGTCGGGTAAATTGACATTAGATTTTTCTGTTGAGAAATTCTCAATCTTCGATTTATTCGCAGTTTCGAAATCTACTAGGTTCTCACAGGCTCGCCTCGTGTAATTAATATAAGTAAGTGATAAACACTCCTTTGTCTAACCCAGGGCAAAAGGACTGCGTTATGTTATAAATCTCTTTTTACAGACGTTCATATTTATAAGAATGTTAATATTAAATGCTCATGAATTTACAGCAAATAGTAAATAATACTTTTATTGCAGTACAAATTTAATTTTAATAGCATTTTAAATGTAATTGCATATTTTATTGAAATTCTTACTATAATATGTAATAATATTTAAAATATTAATTGGTATTGGCGTACCAGGTGCCTAAAACCCGAATGGCAGTAAGGTTGTATACTATGTTAGTGAGATAGTATACTATGTTAGAGTGTAGATGTATAAAATAGTATGACTCCCTTATTGCAACGTTTGGCCTCTAATTCAGCTTTATATTACGGCTTTATGGCGTTGCAAATTAACGACTTTACTACTCATTAGTAAGCCATTTTATTACATTACCTGTAATATAGTGGTCACTGTGTACTGCAATCAGTAATTTGAATAATATACGTAAGATTATCACATAAGTATTTAGCAACAAGAAAACCTTTAAAAAAATTAGCAGCGACATGTGATAAAACCATCACTGCAGTCTCTAACTTTCCAAGTCAGCTTTCATTTTAAATTTTCTTTATTTTCTCAAAATATATAAATTTTAATACATTATTGCATTAACAATATGTCGTTTAGAGACACAAAAGAAAACCAATTCCACAATTAGAATACAAAACCGGTTTTAACTGGTCAAATATTTATACTTTTAAATCTCATTCAATATATACGTACCATATAACATTAACATCAAAATTTCCACCATCATATCTTATCCATACGATTATAAATCATGTTAGTATAAGTTATTGCACTCAACCGTTAAGTTTACTACGTGTCAGAAAACTATTAATCATCAAGAAAATACTACGTCGATAGTACTTAGCTGTAATAATAAATAATTAGCAATTTTACTGAGATTTAATGTTATGAAGAAAACAGTAAATACTTATAAGGGTTACAACCCGTTAGGGCAAATAAATGTTATAAACATACAATATTAATTATGAGTATATTAAAAGATCATGATTATTTTAGATTTTAGAGTAAAATGTAATGTATATCTATTCTTTGTGATAAAAGACCTAAATACTTCAATTAATTATGACACGGATAGTGCATGAGCAGCGGTTAATGTTTATCAACATTAGCATCGGATTTTAATAATTATTTTTGCGTTTGATAGCCCAATTCTTGGGGAAGATTATATATGTAATATCACGATACTGGTGACGGGAGCAGAGTAATAACTAAAGATATAATTTAACGTGGGTAAAACCGCGCTGTGTGAAGCTAGTTTCCATATAATAATAGAAGTAAATCTTGGTAAAGTGTAGAAGCATATGTATGCTGTTGCTATCGATCTTAAGGAGTGACCATATTTGTTTTATCTCTACTCTATTGACCTAATTCTTTTAGTGCAAACATTAATTCGATAATAAGCGCTGCAGAATTACAGCGTATATTTACAAGTTGTAATTATGTAAAGGGCTAATAGTTAATTGCAAAATAAGACATTTGTATTATATGTGAATGTCGGTTGGTACAGACAGTTACAATGAAGGTCCGGAAAGGTATTCTGGCTTAGAATATAACAGATTTTTGTAATATAAGCAAAAGTAGACAGAGGTTAGCTATGAATTTCGTATAATCGTGCTTTAAATGTAATTTTCATTTTGTTTCGTATCATCTACTAGTTTTCCATGACACGGTTTCACCCGCGTCTTTGCTTATTGCTTTGCTCCCGTAGCTAGTAGCGTGATGGTACATAATCTATAACCTTCCTCGAGACCTGGGCTATCGTACGCAAAAAGATTTTTTCAAATCCAACTGGTAGTTCCAGAGATAAGCGCGTTCAAACAAACAAACAAACTCTTCCGTTTTATATAATAGTATAGACGACGTTTTAAGAGCCTCTATACTCTTAAAATAACTAAAAAATGTTAGTCTTTTGCGTTGCAGTACAGCTACCGAACTAAGGTCCGGGTCCAATGCCCTGATCGGGTAAAACACCTACTTTTTTATCACTGCATCAGCTGAAATACTTGAATGGTAAAGAATGCCTAAGGAGTTCGCCAATATACATGTGATGTAAATTTTATTTATTATGTAAACAAATAAATTGATAAATAAATAAATTGGCGTTGGTTTTTGTGCACTATGATACGGGTACTTTATTTTGTGCCGTTTAAGCATATAAGGTTCAAAACTATCGGAGAAGAGTCGAAGAAGACTTTCAAGGAATTTCGTACTGAACTTTTGGGTTTTAGGAGTGATATTTTAATTATTCTATTCGGTACTATTTACTTCATTCATTCTTCTCTTCCTTTATTCCTTTTACGTGGTTGGCAATGTCTCGCATGTTTTTTATGTTATTGCTACACACAGGTATAGGTACACGAATGGCCATAGGCTACAATAACTTTATACCATCAGATAGGTCGTATGTTTGTTTGCCCCCTACATCATAATTACTATGTTGCTACATTGCTGTCGACTTCACATTAAAGAAGTTTGTCCTTGTGGAAATAAAATGACAAAAAATATTTTGGCTTTTGGAATAGTGTTAGCCTCTTCTGGATTCCACTGACTGCTTACCATCAGGCAGAGTGGAGTCACATTGATAGGCTAATTAAAAAAAAAACTCGTATTAGCAAAGAAAATCCGAACAATCTTAAATATTTTATTTGACTGACCCTGTCATGGGAAAATTAACAGTTGTTTATAGAAAGTAAAATGTGACAACGAATAAAATAAAAGACATAGAATGTAGAATGATTCATACTTTTAACGATACGCGGAAGGCATGATTCCATTTCTATTCATAGAATAGATTAAAAAATGTATTGGATTGACATAAGCTAACGCCAATGCTAATGTCAATCTCATACATTTTTTTATCTATTCTATGAACAGAATAGAAATGTTTGACACTTGTCTAGGGCCTCAGAGTACAGAAATTTTAATGCAAATGCTTTTGACCTGTGATCTTAAACAAATTATTGTTTCAGTAATAGAAAAATAAAAGCATAACAGTATGGTCCACTGTTATGCTTTTATTATTAACTAGACGTCTGCCCTCGCTTCGCTTCGGTGTTAAAAGTTTCATTCAGTCTTACAACAAACGTCTACGAAAAATATAATTGCAATAGTGTCGTTTGCATCATTCAGATATACAAAGGCCCTTAAATATTGAAATTTTGTAAATTACTGAAAATATGTTTGACATAATAAAATTTTGCCTAAGTTACCCGCTTCATTTATTGATTTCTAAAGGTTAAACAATTTTAAAATCGGTAGCGTAGATTTTTAGTTAAATTATTATGCAAACAAACAAACATAATACTACAAAAAATCAAATCTTTTTGCATGTGGGTTATTATTAGTTTTATGTATTTTTAATAATTAAACATCTTTCAAATTTTCGGCTTTTATTTGCTAGTATATGCATATTATATAAACCTATAAGATATTGTCTTAGTCGCAGTAAAAAATGAAGGTTTAAAAATAGGTTGGCGAGAAATAGATGAAACAATACAGCTGCTTTTTAGAGAAATATGCGGAGAACATGATGTTTACATTAGTATGCCTAACAGATTATTATACTAATTAAAACTTTCTTTTGATTATATTTCCTTTTGATTTCATCCTTATTTATTACATTGTCTACCCGCTAGATGTCCAGTCGCTATCGACGTCAAAAGTTAGTTAAGCTATCGTACTACTGACATTTTAGCTAAACCACTACTACTGTATTTTACAATGTAGTTCTTCAGTCGGTGCATTTAAGACCACTGTTAGACATAGACCTTTGCTATTTCTATCTCAGTATCCAAGAACTAGCTTCCCACAACGCGGTTTTACTCGCGTTAAGTCTCAGCTTTGGTTGCTACTCTGCTCCTGTTGCCAGTAGCTTGATGTTATCATAGTTTAATATTGTTCAAGAACTGGGCTATCATACACTAACATAATTATTCCAATGCGACTGGTACTGCCAGTATAATACCTAATTATGATCGATGGAAAATTGATTATCCGACAATAATCTCGTTTGCATTGTGTTGCAAGTTATAATAATTTTACCCGTTGATAAGTATATTTTTCTAATACGAGATTGTTATTTGTAAATATGAGAAAATGTATTTTTAACGGCCGCGGTATCCCAGATTAGGCTCAGATATGGAATCCTGATATTTTGCTACCTCAACGCATTTCATGGCGACAATGTGTAGCCTCTATTTACGTAAATTATGGTAGTAACAATAGCTTTTAGTAAAACACTAGCTGGGACAACCCTGGGGCACAAAACAATTTCAAGCAATATGAACAAAAACTAACCAATTTCTTCCTCATGAAAAGGTATACAATAGAAATGATAAGGGATTTCCGCTATCGATAAGACGTAATACCGTGTAATGAGATTGTATCTGGTATAACATAGAGTAGACGGTACTTAGGGCTACCGCATACCTACTTGAATGTGGGAAACAACATTGGAGGCATTTAGCCTTGGGCGTGTGAAGAAAGTAAAACGAGCTTTGAATCCCTATACAAAGGTTGATTAGAATTTTGTAATTAAGTATTTTGATTAATGAATGCTTTAAATCATAATTTGTAACTATTTTAAAGGATTTTCAAAAATCAAAAATGCAGAGAAGGATGCCATTGTATCTGTAAAGTCTATTTAAGAGCTAAATGTTAAAGAAAGTTTATGTTAAAGAACCTTTTCTTATAAAAAGACTACAGTCATATGGATATATAATAATTCTTTCTTATCGTTAGATAGTGTGATTATCTAACGTTGATATAAATTACAATTTTATGGTAAAATAGAAAGGGCCACAAACAAATCAGCATAAAATAATATTTTCATAAGTAAAAGTTACTTAGTTTGTATGCAAAAGTAAGGCCGAGGCCGCACTGCTAAGGCGACTACGACGCAACAGCGATTTCGAGAACAAATAAATTCCGCTTGTCGTTCATGCAGTGCAGCTATCAAAATTTGTATTTTAATGAATGAGCTAATTTATGTTCGTATATGAATAAAAAAGAAAATAGAACAAAGAAGCGAGCGTTTTGTATTAGTTACATAGTTAATTACAGTTAATCAGTTATTTTGTCGATGGGTATAACAATCAATTAAATGAAGTCTTAATTTTTTTGTCCTGAAAATATAATACATAAAGATACAGAATATGGTAGTAATGACATACACGTTTAAAGTAATTAATAAAATTAATATAATAAATCAGATACGAAAGTGAATTAATGACTAAATACGTCGTCGATCATCGCGCATATTCCTCCATCATCGAGCTAATGTGTAGTCAATTATAAATTTAGCTTTAGGATATAAAAAAGCCACAGAAATTGAATAAAAGTAGTTATCTACTTAAAATTTACAAAACGCTATTTTGAAATTCAAAAGAAAAAGGCCGGGTACTATGGTCTTCCAAACATAGGTACCACTTTGCACGTTTTTAGTAATACATATCTGTATTAAATTGTAGTGTAGTAAAATGATCATGAATAATAAATAATAAAGATTATTCCAATCGTATAAATCTTGAGTAATAAGGAAGTAAATCTTATAAATACTGCCTATATACAGTTGCATATACTTGACCAGCCCTGGGGTTATCCTCACCCGTCAACCGTCCATTCCAACACGTCCTGCTACATGCAATGGTTTTGAGAAAGCCGTGTGAACCGCATGTGACCCATTGTACCACACACACACAACCGTGTAATTATCTTCGAGACTTCTACTAATTACACACCGGCACAGTTTAGAATACCAGTAGTTTCCTACTAATCGTGGCAAATTGACTACTTTACCGCGATTGATTAGTTTCTTCTTAATAAGATAATTACGGTTTTTATCAGAGGTAACATATGATTTTAGTAGTGTGTTAAATTGATTTCCCGCAAATGCTTATTAATCACTAAATTAACTTTGTAATTATAATATACTGAAAATCTAGTTTGACGACTAAGGAAAATTGAGAATTTTGCTATAGAGAGAAAGGTTTATGATTATAAGGGACTGCTCACACTTATTCAGCTGTATTCAGCTTATGCCCATAGAAAACAACGATTTTGTATGGAGACGCGTACGCATCCGTTTAGCTTACCGCATGCGTACGCGTTTTATGGGCTTAAGCTGAATAGAGCTGAATAAGTGTGAGTAGTGCCTAAGACGGGTGTTCATCGAGGTTCTAGAAGTTTCTGTAACTTAAATCTCGTGAGTTTGGGTCACGATATTACCTTTGGAAGGTTTAAAATATGTCAATAGTAAACGTAGAATTTAGTATAGCATAGATTTATTTATATTGAAATTTCTCTTATAAACTTATTCTTGTGAAGCTTGGCGTACTGCCTTCATTAGCTTTCTTTCCGTGCATCTCAGTTCTGTTAACTGATTTCTCCGAGGTTACTAGTTTACAGGTTCAAATGCATCAGGAACTGTTGTTGCAGTTTGCTTTGAATAAAAGATTAGAGCTGTGAACAATATGAGTGTTTGTACCTACGTGAGCAGAATGATGGAAGTGTAACGGACTCAAATTTGCCTATCCACAGATTCCAATGAATATGCAGATCTTATGACTAGGATGACGCCTCGTTGTGGAATGTTAACGGTTGGTATACTTCGACAATGAATCTTGTCATATAGGTTTTACTATCGAAAGTAATATGAATCCGGTTTGAGAGGACGTTTGTACAATTCTAGTTAAGAACATAAACATGTAAACAGAATAAATACAAGAACACATTTTATAGCCATAAGAAATGAGATTTGATGATGTAAGTTTGCATATCTCCTTTAGTTTTCCATTGTTGATAGTTATTTATACACGTTTTCCTGATAGTGCTGATGTATTATTTAGTCCGTTTGTTGAATTATACGACCTTAGTGAAATATTTTCATCTATGACGTGTTGAACTCTGTGCAACTTGTCTACTCGTATTCAGGATAACGGGCAGGATGGGTAGTATTTACTTTACTTTGACGTATTATTAAAGTAAACATTTTCTGCTACAAACTTTATTACAAATGTGACTGTATACTTATCTGATGACGTTTTAGGATAATGTTGACATGTTGAAATAACGTTAGTGTAATGTAAAATTATCATATTATACTCGTTTTCTTTGACTGCGTTGGACTCCAATAAGCTGTTAACTACCATTGCAATGCCCAGAGTCTGTAAGATTCTATCATTTGATTGCTGGTCTGTCAGATATATCCATCTTGAGTGTTTGTCAAGCTTTTACGATAGCCATGTTATTTTCCAGTGATTTTGCATGCAACAATTTTATGTAGGTACGCCTATCTTAAACGTTGTTTATATGTTGCAATCAAACTAAAAATGTCTGTTGAATGACAACACTTGAATGAATGTGTAAGTTTATTTTCAACCGCTTTGATCAATTTTAATGAGTCTCAGCATTCCACGATCATAAAACCACGAATCTAATAGCCACTTCAAGTGTAAATCATACCGGCTGGTTCAATATACTGAGGTACGATCAGGTAGTTAAAGCTAGAACTACTAAAGTGTAATTGTTGGAGAGCCTTTGCTTTCCTTTCTGTCAAGATGTTATCAATGTATGTAGTGGTTTTCACACCTGCTGTAAGTGCGGGCCCACACTCCTTTTATAGCTATCGACTTTGTTATCTCCTGTACTAATGACGGTTGCTGTAATAAGGATAATCAACTAGCTGTAACGTGATTTTGTATTCAAATGTTCCGCTATGATCTGTTAAAATTATCGATAGTTACTACTGTTAGTATTCTGCTAATTCGAATTTCAGCACGTGGTCTTATCTAGTGGTGTGGAATGTACCTAAATAATAATTTTGAAAGAAATTTAGATTTATATCATCATCAGCAGCCCACGGATCCACTGTTAGAGATAGGCCTCTCCAAAAGTACTTATAAAATACATGCCATTCTTTATACAGGTAGTATCTCAATATTTATACCAGTTTCTGATAACTTTCATTAATCTAATTTCCTGACTAAAAAAAATTAATATATAATAATATAATCAGGCCGATTTATTGAAAAGCTATTGAGCAGAGGAGATACTTAAAAATTTTAAGGATGCATTAAGTATATAAATTATAATTTATGTATGTAAACTTTACTGCCAAAGACTTCGACTAAATAAACAGTTTCTCTTAACGTACTTGGAATGCTATTACTTAGAGACAATAGATATTTGAAGCTTGCTTGTTTAAATTAACTAAACTTCACTTTGCCATATATTAGGTACCTAACGTGTAAAAGTTGACATGTACTATGTTAATATTATGCTTTTGTTAAGATTGTGGTGGTCTCTTATTCATGGCTTTGTAAATTTCAATCAGCGTATTTCATATTTTTATGTGGTTGCTGTAATTAGTTATACTGGCTGTAAATGATAATTAAACGTTATTGCTAACATTTCATATTAAGATGTCATTGCTTTTGCCTTTAATTTGTAGTATTTTACAAGTAATCATAGTAAATAAAAAGGCGATTAAGCAAAATGGCCTGAGTTTCATGCTTGGATTTATCATAACCCTACCTACCTTAATGCAAACTGACTCTATGTTAATTAATTAATTGATATATTATTCTGTTATTTTGATGTTTATAAGTGTCGTTCAATTATTTAAATGAGTTTCAGTTTAAAAACGTAGGTCACACTGGGTACAAAGTGAAAGGAACCTAAGTTCGTTCATCTTCGTTTATGTTACTACTCATCCTTTTATATTTTACCTCCACAAACTATAGACCCAAAGTACTCTTGCAATGCTAAAATGAGCACTGGTAAGCCCAACATTACAAGGTCTCTTTGCCGCTCATCTTAAAGGTGCAGAGGCCTTTGCGTATGACAATATATTATAGTAGGTATTGTTATTAGTCTTATCACAGGTGGACACACTTAGCATCACTTAGCGACATTAGCAAATCTATGGAATTCGTCAATTTGAAATCCAGAATTGTAATAACGATATCGAATTAATATTCTCAGTCATAAACTGAAAATACCTATCAAGCAATAATTAACTTTAGACTAATCGTCACAAGATGAAAATTACCGTAGATAAGTATTTGTCAGATCTTTTTGCTGTTAGAATGCATTTATGATAGTCAGGTAAAGTATTCTTCATGTAGAGTGACGGTTTCTTTTCGAATTTTTCAAGTCATCTTACTTCGTCATTTCGACAATCTGTTAAAGCGATCTGTGATTTATTAACACCTTACACGCTAAAAGCTAAGAAGCTAATATTTATCGACATTTGAACTAACCATATAAACATAATGTTGATATTTTGTATTTGTTATAATATAAAACCGCTGTAAGATACATGTCATGCAAGTTGTTACAATTCATTAGTTAATGTTTGAGAACAATCTAAAGAATTTAGATATATGAAATGTGTACTTTCTGGATTGCCTTTCTTAAGCAAGCATGTCAGCTACCTTTACCGCGTTGTTGGTCAACTTTGTGTCTGCGTTTTCATGTTCTTGATTGTTACTTTTAACACTTTCTGGTTCAGCAAACGTATATGGCCATGATGTCAATAAAACATCTATTGTGTCTCCAGTAGTGTCCATGAAAGGGTTTAGTAGTTTTCTGCCTCAACCGCTATCACGAACTATGCATCTAAATCTACTGGATGTGTTGGTCCGTCCTTATTATTTCATTTGTTGTTATGTTAGTTTAGTCTATTGCAAGCCTAATAAAACAGTTTTACTTCTTTCAGTATTGCAGTCTTATCCATAACAATTATCGCGCTTAATAATTTAGAGAAAGTTTTATTTGTTGAACATTATATGAGGAAAAGAGTGTGATATAGTTCCGTGATGGCCATATTTTTTTTTTTTTAATACGAAATATTATTTTTGTAAATTTGAAGAGCAAATAAGTTTGATTAGATCTACGGGCAATAAATTTGATATTAAAACTAATGTTGGATAGCAGTTCAGATGAATCTATGAAGGAATGTATAATTTTGTAGAAACAAGCTAAGTCGAGATAAGTGCATCGAAAATCTAATCGCGGTACACAAAATTTACTGAGTCTAGCCTGATAGTCTAGATTTGAGCGACCGGGGTTGAGACGATAACAGAGTATCCTAAGGTATTTTCTTTGAATGGATTCAATTTCATTAATATGCACTTTATAATTCGGTGACCAAATGACACTGCCATATTCCAGTATACTTCTAACGAGAGAAAAATACAAGTATAAAGTATCTACTGCGTGGCTTTTTGAAACATTTAGTTTAAAACAAAACCAAACCCAAAGTTGATTGGCTTTAGATACAATATTAGAATAATGAAATCGAAATGAAAGCTTTTGGTCGGATAAGATGCCTAAATCTTTTGCAACTTCCGATCGGTTAAGTTCTCAAAGTCATACTTCCATGTAAGCTTGTTGCGCTTATTAGTAAATGATATGACAAAGCACTTGTTGAAGTTTAAATACATGTGGTTTGTCTTACACCACTCCAATAAAACATTCATGTCCTTCTGAAGGGCCAGGCGGTCATCTGCGTTAGAAATCTGTGTAAATATTTTCAAGCAGTTGCAAGACAAGATCATAATACACTATGGATTCAAAAATTTTGGAGAAACAAGACAGAATGCTTATAGGTCGTTAATTTTCACAGTTTGATTTATCTCCACTTTTATAGATGGGGACTATGTAAACTGTTTTCCACTGCTTTGGAAAGACACCATCAGTCAAAGATTTGTTATATATAATGTTTAAGGGAATGGATAACTCTTCGCTACACCTTTTTATAAAAGAAGGAGATAGAGAATCAGGGCCAGCTCATTTCTCCGCTACATGCAACATTGTAGCGATAGAGATAGTGATTAGCGAATGTAAATGTCATTGCAAGTGTAAGTTATCGTGGCCGTTGAGCGAAATGTCGCTGTTTCACTGAAGGTGGACATTAATGTTAACGAAACTAATGTTATGTGTGCCTGGTGCAAATTTTGTAAAAAATATATCTATCTTAAATTCACATTACAAAAATTAAGAGTACATAGAATGTTTATATTTGTTATCGAATAGCATCATCGCCACATCTTTAGACTAATGCCTAATAAGAAAATATACAGGGTTGTAAAATCACTTAGCAATTAATAAAATATGCTTTTTTACATCAGTCTTCTAGGAAAGCCTGTACTTACTCTTGCCGCATATGAAGAACACCTACTTAAACGGCGCGTTGCTGCTTAGTATCTAGTGGTGTTTGTTTTTCTCCTAATAATCAGGCCCACCTAAACTATAAGAACTTATGTAAATATTTAAAGTGTCACTTCATCGATTACATTGTTGACACTGCAATCAAAACTATTGTTGAAACGAATTTAATTAGGCTATCTTAAGTGGCAGTTGCTTGTAAAACAATGATTGAGTTTGAAGTGTTTCTATCTCCGTTATTGAGTTCCAATGGCTATGTAGGTTCGAATAAGCGAAAGTACGACTTACATTGGCTTTGCGATTTTATGCAATCAATTGTTTAGCGCTGAATAGCTTTTGCAGTATAACAATATGTCTATTATTGACAGCGCTTCAGCGCCGAACGCAAAATTGGGATTATCAAGAATCTTGGATAAAAGTTTGTATACAGAAAGCCACCGTTATTTATTCTGTGTCGTTCTTTTAGTCCTTGTTCTGAGGTCGTTCTGAACTATGACTTTTATTCTAATCGAACTAGTTTATTTCGTCGTTTATTTGGTCAGAATACTATAAAATACTAAAAAACTATAAAAGGTCTTTGACCAGTGTGTGCATTGTAGCAACAGCTAGTAATGACATACGGAGCAGAGACGTGGTCGCTAACTATGGGTCTTATCAGAAGGCTCAAACTCGTTCAGCGGGTCATGTTACGCGCCTCCCTGTACGATCGTTTAAGAAACGAAAAAATCCACAGGCGAACCAAAATAACCAATGTGGCTCGCAGAGTTGCTTCTTTAAAGTGGCAATAGGCAGGACACAATACTCGCAGAACTGACGGCCGTTGGGGCAGAAAGGTTCTTGAGTGGCGACCACGAACCGAAAGACTCAGCGTGGGCAGACCCCTCACAAGGTGGACCGACGACCTTTTAAGGGTGGCGGGCAACCGATGGATAAGGGCAGCTCACGATTCACGGCTCACGAGACCTATGTCCAGCAGTGGACGTCTTTCGACTGATATTATGATGATGATGATGATTATAAAATATGACCGAGTAACAGTGTAATTTATAATTTTACATAAATTAATGCTTCGGAACAAAAAGAGATAGTAATGTTGGATGACGCTATATAATTGTGTTTTGATACTTCTGATTTGAAGAGGCACAGTTTAGGTATTGTAATCTGTGGTGCAGTGGTAATCTTGTATTACCTATGTACTAAGTCGTAAAAACATTACCCTCCTTGACTTCGGCAGTCGGACAAAACAGTGTGGTGTCCGATCTAGCTCAAAAATCAAGCAATCTCTTTCTGTGGATGCTGTACAAGACCACTAAGGTAATACTGACTAGAAACTGTAGGAAACTACCCACCCAGAAACTGACGTGTTAACAGCGTCAGTCAAGCATACTTCTACCTTTGATAGAGCCTTTGTGACTAGTGGTAGCCGCTTACTCATCTACCATTGGCAATAAAAAACCCATGATACAATTTAATTTCTTTTTTTCGTTGTTCCAATTTTATGAGACCAGTAGTTATTAGTTTAAACGTGTTAGCAACTTTAATTGAACCGCTATAACGTATTATATCGTCATCCATTCACCTGTGGTAGGTTAATCATACTCCTTTGTGAAAATTAATTATCTTTATTAAGATATCAGAATTCATAGTGTTAATTTTGTGGCTTTGTATTTGGGATGCCCGATACTTATATGCATGCAATGAAATACTGTGTTGTCTCATATCTAGTTGTGGCTTCACTCGTTCGAATCATAACCAAACATAAATGTAGATGAATTTGTTAGTTTAAGGTGTGAAATGAACCTACTTTCTGATAATGAAAATATATTTCTTTATATAGGTTAATTAAATTAACACTTATGAACGTAAAAATTACAAAATTACGAAATGTCAGCCAGTTCGCTGACGAGGTAGAGCCATGAGAAGAACTGGCAAGAAACTCAAGACACTCTTTTTAATTGCCAGGTTATTTCAATGTTTATAAGTTACAATTTAAAGTAGCATGCAAAGTGACACATCTAATACACTTAAAACACTTTATAAAATAAAACTGTACAGAGGCCCTAGACAAGTGTCAAACATTTCTATTCTATTCATAGAATAGATTAAAAAATGTATTGGATTGACATAAGCTAACGCCAGCGCTTATGTCAATCTCATACATTGTTTTATCTATTCTATGAATAGAATAGAAATGTTTGACACTTGTCTAGGGCCTCAGCTATGATCAAAATTGATGTATCTTTCAACATTGATAACCTAGAGCAAAATTATCTGAGAAACAAAGCAATATTTCAATGTCCGCCAATCATAGGGCTCAACAACAACTTACTTCTAACCATCGCCGTATTGTTAGAATCAATGGCCGATCATCAATGAATGTAAACCTATAATAAATTCGATTCGAATGAAGCTTCAATTTGTACGTCATTATGAAACCAATACGATAAGAACGGATTCCGATTCCAAGATGATCGAAATATATAATTTATAACCCATAACAAAGTATGGCGGCATTTCTATACGAGAGTAGAAAAAACAGTTGAATAATAACCAAATTGAATGTTTGTAACGTGCGCTTAGGTGATACTTAGGTAGAAATTCGGTCAAGTGCATGTTGTGCGCAAAAAATGTTCCATGACTTTTTGTATACCTATTAATTTCTTTAACTAGAACCTCTGTTGAATTATAGTCGTCGATCCGCGACGTCATGTGACGAGGTAGTAAGTACTTACTATGCCGTTTGATTGTGCGAGGTGTTGAAACCTCTACATATTATAAACCGAAGTAGCTATTTTTCTGTTAGTTTCTCTGCTAATTTCAAAACCACGTACTTACCTATTTTGCAGCGATGGATTTCGAAACAGTTTTCACTATCATTTAGTAAATTTCTTCTGGAAGAATTATTACATACTAGCTGTTGCCCCAAGCTCCGCCCGCGTGAATATCGGTTATATCGTATTTTAAATACGATAAAGATGCGATAAAGATAGCCTATGTTGTTCCACGAGGTCTATTCTATCTCTATACTTACCAAATACAAATACTAATCAAAATCGGTGGTTTGAGCGTGAAAGCGTAATAGACAGACAGAGTTCATTGCGGATTTATAATAATTTTTAAAATGGCCGCGACAGACTAGGGGATAATAGGTAACGTTAATAAAGCGCAAAACAAACTCGTATTGAAATAGAGCAGGTGTTAAGGTACGCATTAAAAACCTATGAGAATTTTCACACAAAACCTATCTATAAATGTATTAATAAAATGAAAGCTTTATTTTCAGACGAAGCCTCAATCATATCTATCGTATGATAATTACTTTTATCCCCAGTAAACTTATTTAACGAGATAAGAATTGGTTTAAAATAAACTGCAATCTATACTATAATATTATAAAGATGTAAAATTTGTGAGTTTGTGAGATTTATGGGGTAATTTCATTAATCATCAATACGCTACGATCGATAGAAGCGGAGAAGTATGTAAAGACGAAACTTAGAGCGGGCAATACCGCGCTGCGTAAAGCTAGTTTAAAATAAACTGCTTTATTATTAATATAATTTAATGAAATAGGACTATTAACTAGTTTACTATTACTGTAGGTATAATAAAATATCTAACTACTCTTTGCTGTATGTAACTCTTAAACTTATGCGTTTGAACAAATAGTTTTCTTTCTTTCTCTATTTATAAGGAAAGTCCTTACAATTACCTTCCTTACTTATTTTACAAACATGTCAGTTCTATTGTACCAAAAACATAACTTGAAAAAAAGTGTTAATATCTAAAAGTCTAATAAGGGTCGTTCCTCTTTCACGCCACGAAATATTCGACCCGTTCAGAATTGCTCGCTGAACGATCTTTTTTGAATTGGCTGTTTTACCCCAAAATCAAACCATGGTCCAAATCAAGAAGTCAAATTATTGACAGCCATTCAGCGTTGAACGAAAAAATCGGGCTTTTCAAGAATCTTGGATTAAAGTTTGTATATATACGTCGGGTTGGTGATTGCAGTAAGAAGATATGTATTTAGTACGCAGTTAACACTACTCTTCAGACAATGTATATCTATTAAAAAGCTATATGGTATGGTATTTAAATTATATCCTATTTAATTATTTATTTTACATTGATTAATCATTTCACCAAATTTATTTATTATTGTCCTCTAGCCGATCGAGGCTTCGGCTGAAAATCAGCGCTGCAATTTTACTTGTACTTTTGCAGCACCATGCTGAGCTGAGGCCTATTAGCAGTACAATATATATATATTAAAATGTTACGATGTGCCGTGCTTGCATTATTACACAGCCTTACCTACTCTGCGCCGACGCCAGCCATTATGAATATGTAGTACCTATGTAGTGGGGATCTGATCAGAAACAGGTTCGTGCATATCTGTCAAGGCCTTAAACAAATAAAAAAAAAAAAGATAAGTACTGTATTAGTGTAAGGTAATCTAAACGATTGTAAAATTATTATATAAAAAATGTTATATATTTATCGGTGTTCTTACCTGTCTGTTTATGGCTCACGAGCTATGAAACTCTCTTGATCACCTCACTGTCTTTTTGGTCCGTGTATAAGTTCTGTTTACTTAACGTTGCACTGTTTAAATATCATGAAAGCAAAATGCGCTAAGATAACTAACAGCAGTGTTGGTACTTTTTACTTTTCGTGATGGCAGCCTTGAACAAATAAGATATCTGTTGTGTTGTGATATTTTGACGTGACTGCGTCCGTCGCGGGCGAGCGTCCGCGGAGAGTGACCTAATTTTGAATTGTTCTGTTTTGTTGCCATCCGGCGCGGCGGCTGGCGGCCGGCACTGCATAGTCTTGAACCGAGTTGTAGCCAGCGTCATTATTTTGTTTTTATGTAAAAAAAAATATGTAGGTATAATTGTTTGAATATGTAAATATGTGTTAAATTGTACTCTAATAAATTATTTTTCTTTCTTTCTTTCTTTCTTTCTTTCTTTCTATATAGTTTTATTTTATGTCCCAGTGTGGTAGTTAAAATACATTTTATCTCATGCCACTGGTGCTTGTCCAACAGTGGCTATTAAGCGTGTGAAACCTTACTCATTTAGTTGGAATATTTATAGTTATTTATTTAGATTCAGATATAAATAACTAGTGGGGATATACTATCGTATAGCATAAAAATATGTACTACACATATGCCTTCATATATTATAACGAGTTACCGACCTGATATTGACTTTTAATATGTATTTATATTCTGTGGGCGACTGTTGTCACTAATACTCAAAAAATATTTACTATTCACTACATCTGAAGAAACTGAAGACCACCGAAGAAGATGCCAAATATTATTAAACTGTAAACATTAAGGTCAATTGTTTAAATAATGCTCATTTGTATAATAAATCCATATATCTAACTGTTTTAACACTTTCACTAAAATGAAAAATTCTAAATAAATTACGCCGTTTCATTACTAAATGCAGGCCAAGTGCTTCTATGATGAGTGTTAGTTAAGGCAATGTTTAATTATATTAATAAATACGAAGAAAAAGTAGGTCTTTCATCTAAGTAATATGCGCGATAAATCTTCTGTGATTTTCCAAAACATTTCTTAAGGAAAGCGTTGCGCAATACGCAGTAATAAATAAGTAGCGCAACTACAATACCAAAGAAAATAATATTAGTAATATGTAAAAAATCCACCAAAAATGTCTATAGCTTTAAAATTTATTATGTTGATATAACTGTTAATTAGTTTGATTTCATCATTATCATGATCTTTCGGGCTTTCCCCAGACATCTTCACTTTTTAACTGGTGTTAGACCGCCTATTTGCCCGACTGCCGCGGTCAAGGAGGGTAATATTTTTCGAACTTATGTATGTATTTATGTATGTATGTATGTGAGTATGTATGTCTATTTTTTTGGCACGCTCTACAGCCTAAATGCCTTGATGGATTATAACGTATGAGGTGTCATTAGATTCGTATTGATTGTGGAAGTGACATAGGATATATAAAATTTCAATGTAGACGAGAAAAATAGGTTTTATTTTTTTCACTTTGTTTTAGGCAGGCGGGCTTTTTATTTTTTATTGGAGACTACTGCGTTATATTTTTAGGATGAATTTCCTAAAAATATAACGCAGTAGTCTCTAATACAATACATAATTAACAAACTAGCTTTACGCTCCCGCGTTTTCACCCGTGTCTTTTCTTACTGTTCTGCTCCCGTCGCCAGTAGCGTGTTACATAGCCTATTATGTTCCTCGAGAACTGAGCTAACACACGCAAAAAAATTTTCAAATCCAACTGGTAGTTCCAGAGATTAGCGCGTTAAAACAATCAAACAAATTCTGCTGCTTTATAATAATATGATGTATAGATATTGAACCAGTTGCCGACTTTTTATTTCATTTAAGCTCATAATAAAGCCATAAAGATGTGGTCTCAATTTTACTAGTTCACTATTACCGAAGTAAACAATGCTCTCACACGCCATAGTTCGGACACGCGATTTTTTCATGTTAAACAGTAAAATAATGATCTATCTATTCAATTAAGGTGGTGAGAAAATGACATACCTATAGGTGGACTAACCCGTCATTATCATTATATTAGTATGGATGTTGATCGTGACTAGATGCGGCACGCTTATGATGTTAGACAAGATTACGGATATCGAAATTTTTGTGATCGCATTTGCTAGATTACGTAATCCTATTAAGTATTTTTTTTTTAAATTGTACTATATTATATTAGTTTTCATGGTTTTTAGTTATATTTTCTCATTAATAATCAAGACTGAAAAATTTTTTACCACACAGAAACCAAACACGATTATTAAATAATAGTAACTAATGTTTAACTAACATTTAACATAATTGTAAAGTTTACTATGAACATTTCATATTGTCGTCGTAATACTTAGGCTAGACTGTAACATAAATATTTTATGACATTCGCATCTTTGACAACTGCTTAAACAACTACATTTACCGTTTTTAATAGTTACACACACTATTCAGGTTTTATTTTTATTATTATAAATACTTTTTGTGGTTTGTTGCCATATTATTATCTCTTTGTCTACAAGAGCTCTTATATTTAGTTATATCGTTTCAAAACCGGGTATTATACTCGTACGAGTATTAAACAAAATAGCGTTAGCGTAAACATTTTTATTAATAAGTATTTTTATAAATAAAGTCGATTTTCAAAAGAAGGAAATTGACGCTGAGTAAAAATCATGTGAATTGATAGATTAGCGAGGTTAAGCTCTCTTGTAGTTGAGCATTTAAAAAAAAAACTTTTTGAAAGTGCATAATACGCTTTTGCAACAATTGTCGCAGAGTTAGAAGCCTGAAAAGATTAAACAAAAATACGTCAAGTATGTAGTAATAATGGTAACGTTTCTACACGTTCCCTTCTCTCTAAATCTTTGTCGGCTACCACCTGGCATGATGCCATTGAACTGGCTAGTGAGTACGACATTGTGCCAAAAAACTTGACGGACCAACACACTGTACATAAACTCGTTCTTAATTGCTACGGACTTTTAAATTGAGATAATTATGACTGTTCACGTAATGTGAAAACAGATGATTTTTGTATATTAAAGTAGCTTTCTGGTTAGGACTATGACAGCGGCATAATAGAATGTTTATAAATATTTATCTGCCGTCTTTTTTCTGAACTTTATTAAATTTTCAAAGAAATGTAGACTCGTTCTTTGACCGGTTTACTAGACTATTTAAGAGTGATTATGTCATCACATCAACCGAGCGATTTTTTTCAACTAGGTACCTTTGGTCGGCTGCCAGTCTTAACAGGTTGCGATTAATATTATGTAAGTATGTTAAGTAGAACATTGGGTAACGCCTAAGGATATTCCGACCAATTCAACACCTGGATAACCATAACGATTATCGCAGATGTTCGATGTTCGTATTTCTTGTGATGTATGAAGCAGTGTGAATGCTGTATGAGGTGTTGTGGATGGTGTATGATGTCTATACCTTTTAAATAACGACCACCCATCCTTTGATTGACCGCAACTACGGCGCTTAACTTAGCAAATTAACATCTTTGTGATTTATACGTTTTTTTTAATTTAAGGTTCTTCTTTTCGTGTCGACAGCAAACTTTTTTACACGGTGTCAGCCCAAAACTCAGCTACGACTACTGCATTGTCAACAGCGTTCATTAGATCGTCCTGCGTGCAGTTGGCTTTATCCAGATTTGACCGTTTAAATCTTTTATGCTGTTTTATTACAGGCCAAATTCCTTCGCTATATTTTCCTTAAAAGTATTTTAATATTAATAGTAATGTCATAAGTACCCTTTAGTGATTCATTCTACCAAATAAAATGTTGTGACGTGCTACTCTGCCCCTGTCAGGTGTGAAGATTGTTATTAATAGATGCTATCTACAGATAAAAGTGCTTTAATACAGTACAATAAAAAGTTCTATAGACTACTGAAAGAAAAAGTTTGTTGAGTTAATAAGAACTTATATTATTATTTAGATTATTGTTTGTGGCGCTGAAATACTGCTAATCTTTTTAGGATATGCGTTAGGAATGTTAAAAAAAATATTCTACCAAAATGTATCCATTCTGTCTGTGGGCAAGTTGACGTAGTCCACCCAGAGCACCCCTCCGTTGAACACCTAGCCCAGTTCACAGTGAGCACCTATTAATTAAATTAAAATTTTTGACAGAGAGAGCACCTGTTAAAAATATATTGAAAGGTGCTCAACGTGGACTAGGCTAGGTGCTCATAGCGCTGGTGCTATGCCGAATGGTATACTGGTAGAATGAATATAAAGCCTTGAAATTCGAGCTCATATACTATTTAGTTAAGGAGCAGAACTAAATCACGTACACACAGCAGTTGTAATCAAATCAAATCGAATATATATAGCGAAATATGGTAGAAGGTTAATGTCACGGTTATAATGACGTCAAAAGACAAGCGGCATGTAGAACAAGCTTACTACACCTACAGAGGTTCTAAATAAAGTAAAAAAGAAGCTACTTAAGCATATAAAAAATAGGCCGTTTGAATAATTGCCTCGACATACTTATTCGTCGACTCGACACAAAACAATGTAATAAATACTACATATAAAGTTTCTATAACACAATTTAAGTTTAGAATACGATGACGTCAGCAACAGCTGCTCGCAGGTGGCAAACCAAAGAGGTGTAAACTTTTTTTTTTCGCATACGCAACTCGCGACTTTGCCGTTGTTGCTATGCTAGTGGGCGTATTATTTCCGTTTTTTATAAATCATTACATGTTAGATGTACCGCTGAAGCCTCCCAAATTATGGTTTTAATTTGTGTTATAATGAAGTAGGTAAGCACTATGACCTAAGTTTGAGCTTAGAAGACTTTACGATTTAAAAGCATTTTTGTACGAGTCTATTAAAACAATTTAAATTAGAGGTAATGAGTTAAAAAAGTTTTAAAAGAAAATGGAATTTGTCGTCAAAAAGTAGAGTCAAACAAAATTAAACCGTTGCTATTGTATAAAGTATAGCTTCGTTGCAAGAAGGAAGACTCTTTTCTTTTTCTGGAAAATTGTGTATTTTCAATAAATTGCATGTGTATTCATATTACATACGTAATATCATATATCATAAAGAGTACAAGTACTTACAGGCCATTCGCTTAACCTAACTTTCGACAAGCACAGCTCGTTGTTGAAGAATTCACCTTCTAACATTTAGTACATTGATGAAGTTCGGTGCTCTTTAGATTTAATTATATAATTTGTATGCACGGAGACATATAACGTTGTCGCATTAAATGAATTTTGTTTAATAGGATCATCATCATCATTGTAGCGGTCTTTTGGCTGATAGCACGATTTTAACAAATCCATCCACATATTAAAATAAGCATACGACTCATAAAAAGCGGATTCCTTGCAATATAGGTCGCAATATCTTAGATATTTGCCGATTTTGTTGAGTACTTATGAGGTAAACAACATACAATCAACTAGTGAGTAAATGGTAGCCGTAACCTACCTAGAATTTCAAGCCTCATATGGCTTAAACGCAAATTATTTTAATAGCTACAGCACCGTTTACCGTTTATGCAATTAATTCTAGCAATAGTATTGCAGACAGTCTAGACATCAATTGTTGCGAGGTAGACAATTTTATTTTAATTATATACTACGATAAATAATGAGTCATACAAATAAATCACTTTCTTTTCACTTTGCTGACTACTTATTTATATAATCTTTCAAAAGTTTATTACTTATTGCCGTCATTTTGTGTTTAATATTTTTCCTGTTAGTCTCTTCTGGGTATCTTTTGAAAACATGTCACGTGTGTTTGTTTGTCGTGTTTTTATTATATTTAGTTGTTTAGATTAACTTTTTAGTGAAAGTCTAGTGCTTTAGTGACTGTTTTGTATTCAATTTATCCCGAGAGTGTTTTGTCTACACTAAATATCATACAATATTATTTGATTGTTATATCACAATTTTACTGCAACACATCATGAGATTGAAGACGTACGTAAGCCTAAGGCCTTTTAGTGGTCTTTATCAAACAAAGGTTAGTGATCGCAGTGGGGGTGACATTTATTTAGTACTGTAACGCGGTTTTATCAGCGTGGTTCACGTGGGAGTACAAAGCTAAAATATGGCGTATGTTATCAGTGATATTGTAGCTTTCTAATGGTAAAAGAATTTTTGAAATCGGTCCAGTAGTTTTTAAGTTAATTCATTGCATACAAAAATACATATCTTTCCTCTTTATAATATTAGTATAGATGCCAGTAGCGCTGTTGGTATTGCCTTTGTCGCCACTTATGTGAAGTGATGTGGTGGTTATATATTCTAGACCAGAAACCACAAGATCAATGAGACACCAGTGCCAAGCAGAATTGCACTATTTTGCAAATAATAATAATAACTATATCAATGTTATGATTTTAGCACAAAGATGTGAACTGTTAAAGAAAGCCTCTATTAAGGTATTACTTTTGAGAAATCGCCACGCTAGGCGGATTGATGGCCATGGTGGTAAGTATACGGTGTATTTTGCATCTTAGCGCTATGCACTAACATCATAATAGGTTGTGCGATTTATTTAGAACTGCAGATATTCTACACATATTACTTTAGTTTTGTTATAATTATTAGTCTAGTCCCATTTTTTTCGTTTTCTCCTTTCTCTCATTATCAAAGAATAATTTATCTATGTATAATAAGTACTTATATATTATTTTATTTACTTGCGTTTTATTTATTATTATATTTATTTACTTATTAAGTGCGTATACACGCCAGATTACCTTATGAGTGCCTCCGATACTGCGGTCAGGGTGACGACTTATTGGGCCAAAAAATATAAGCTTAAAAATTTCACAAGCCGTCGCGTCGACACGAAAATAGAACTTTATCTCCGAAGGGGTAGGCAGAGGTGTTAATCACCTACATTTCGCCATTTATTTTTATTGTTAGGTCCCATGTAACAGTGGGCGAGCCTGTTGCCATTTATCGGGCACAGTTCCAGACTCCGATTTCATACTGAGAATTTTTCGACAGAAAAAAGCTATATCACTCAGACCTTAGGATCGAACCCGAGACCTCTGCGTGGTAATCCGTACACAGTACCGCTGAACCACAGAGGTAGTCGTAAGGGTTCTCCACTGTTAATCGCAGAGCACAGAAGTCAGTGATAGACGTGTTGAAAAAAAAGTCACAATGGAAGTCAGTAATGAACAGCATATTTGGAATATTTCCGACCCAACCCAAGCTTAAATGTGAATGACACAAACGTCGTATGCTAATAGCCTATGAGTAATATTAACGTGAATAAAATGGTGAAAGTGGGTTTGAGTTTGATTAGGAACTTTTTTTTAGAAACTACGGTGTACAATTATCGCTGTTGTAACGTCACATGTCTTAAACATTATATATTGTGTACAGATATTTTTATTTGCATAATACGTCAAATGAAACCGGTATCGTAAGAACATTGTGAGAGTATGAATGGATTACATTCCAATTGAATCAGTGCAAATATGGTTAAATTAATCTGTTTTACATAGAATTACATTGCTTAGGAGAACCCTGGCATTATAGGTGCTTTACAAATTCAGAGGCCCTAGACAAGTGTCAAAGATTTCTATTCTATTCATAGAATAGATAAAAAATGTGTGAGAATGACATAAGCATTGGCGTTAGTTATGTCAATTCGATACATTTTTTAATCTATTCTATGAATAGATTAGAAATCTTGGCCACTTGTCTAGGGCCTCAGGATACATACGTAACCTTAGGATCCTTAGGATACATAGAATCAAGTAGCTGTACGGCTTTATGCAGTCTGTATTTAATTAAAAATAAGATGAATCATTCGTATCTGACTAGTAACATGATATTCATATAGGTATTACAGTAGTTAGACACTCGCACGCATAAATATCGATACATTATACCTTTATATATCATGTATATTGTGTGATTCGGTGTACATTTCTTCGATTGAGTGTTGAGTGTCAAATTGAGTGACAGAGTTCGTTAACCTTTTGATGTGAATATCAAATTATAATGATGACGCTTGATCGCTATTGTGATAGGTATGCTTTTGATCGTAGTACATTTTGTATACAGTTGTACCTATAGATGTTTGATATGTTATGGAATTATTGTATGTTATTGGATTTTATTATAACAAGTACTTTCTTTTTTGTGGAAACGAATGCTGTTAGTACAATTTGTTTATTTGATTGATACAGAGTTCATTCGATAATACGCAAGTTCATATGTAGTGTCATTAGTATTTTATTATATATACGTAGTATACCATGAAACATGAATCTACTTCTTAGTATTTTGTATGAGCATAGTTGCAATAGTAGTATCTCAACCGAACAGTTTCTGAAATGTCGTTAACTTCTGTTGTTCTCTGCTGGGCCAACGCCTTCACAAGTATCCATTAGAACCTTAAATCACTAAGTTTTCGTATTGTTTGTCCAGCTCATCTTGCCACCGTTATCTAGAGACTATTCTCAGCGGCGCCATCTATTCTTGGGCACCCCACTGTGAGAAATATTTTATATTTTTACATTTTCAAATTTGAAAATCTATTTAATTCTAATTTGGATATTATCATTAAGTAGAATGATACATCTAAATCGTTGTACATTTCTATTTTACGACTTTTAAATGAACATTTTTAATTTGCTACAACTTCTTGTCGTAGATAAAGATATACTTATTAAAATTTTGTTGATATAATAACTGATTCTGTATTAAACTAGTTATATTCCTGATAAAAAAATGACACAAGTGTGTACCTCAAGTTCGAGAAAAGTGCACCTAAATCATCAGTCGATTAGGATCATTATTTAAGAAAGTAATTACAATAATTGTGCTTTTCTTAATAACCGGGCCAGGTTAAACGCTGTAAATAACGAACTGGCCTTTATCACTTACTTTATTTAATTATATTACTTTTACTTATTTATTTTGTTGTATATCAATAAATTACTGTTCATCCCTCACGATTATGCTTCTATTGACATGAAACTGTCCTCGATGAAAGACGTAAGAGATTTGAATTTGAATAAAATCAAATTTAGTAAAAACAGTACTTTTGGTGTACCAGAATATAAAGCTTTTCTTAAAAATAGGATACTTATCAGCAGGATTGTAACATTACCTAGAACTATGTAACTGTAAATCTACCTCCCCTTAAGGCTTTAAGGTCAGGTCTTCTCAGGACTACTAGCGAAATACCTGTATGCGATATACTCGTAAGTTAAACATATTTGCTTCTAAATAAAGTTATTAAAGTCGCTTTTAATTTTTTATAACTAAGCATTAACTATTAAATAAATAGTAGGTATAAACTATTGTCGGTAAATGGTGCAAATTTTTAATTACAGTTTTAGCTGACTCAAATTCTTTGAAGTTTTTACCTGACCAGTTTTTTATTACTTATTGTTTTACTTTAGCATAATATTATTCTCTTTAATTACTTTAAATTAAACTACGTTGTACTGTTTTTACAATAGAATAAAAACTACAAGAACATGACGTTTTTTGTATCCTCAAGCTTATTTTTTGCCTTTGTTTTTTATACATATTTAGCCGTATTATTCTATTTTAAATACTACAAACTGCCTTTTGTAGTAAAAAGACAAATAATGATTACGGTAAAACAAACAACAAATTAATACAAAAATTGGACACAATAATGAAAAATATAATTGAATTCAGCAAAATATCACCAGATTAGGTACACAATGTGTGAACTTATCACAGGCACAATACTAGTATTAGCTTATATTCAATAATATCAACATAAGATCCAAAGTACGTCGCAAACGATTTTCTGCAAAATACGTATTGGCTATAATAGCCACGCTTCTCAGGCGAATCGGCGATCGTACCTTACAATTTATTAAAACTATATACTATTACCTAGGAAGACGCTCATAAGTTTAATGATGCTGACAAACACTTGCTTACCTATTCCGAAGATATAAACAGTCATCGACCAGCCATAGCGATAAAACAAAATTAAACAATTTCCCATCTATAAATCCAAATGACTAATGTAAAACTATAAAAAGGCAATATAAAGTAATCATTTCTTGTCTAGTCTTAACCTTTTGAACTTCGTGTAAAGCCAGAGAACTTAAACTGTTTGAATAATGCCTCATCCTGATAGTCATTATAACTTTAGACCTGTACGTTAAGAAATACTAACATAATATTTCTCGTGTCCAAGAGCCCTTATTTTACAACTTTAGACCTGTACGTTAAGAAATACTAACATAATATTTCTCGTGTCCAAGAGCCCTTATTTTACAAAGTTGAAATGGCCCAGTGGATAAGGCAACCGCTTGGTAAACACGAGGTTCAAATCTGAGCAAGTACCAATGTGACTTTTCAAATCATATATACTTTCTAAGTTTATTTCAAACATTTCTGACTAATGGTAAAGAAAACATCGTGAGGAAACCTGGACTTATAAAAAAGTTTGAAATCGCCAATTAGCCTTAAGCAAGCGTGGCGATCAACGCTCATGCCTTTTCTGTATGAGAAGAGGTCTTTCCCTGCAGTGGGCAAAATAACGGGCCAATATGATAAGGTCTTAGAAGTCACGTAGCTTCTACGGCAAAATTAACATAAGCAGTTATTAGACATAAAGATAAAGCACGCTGGACTTGTATAAGAATATAGAAAATCAGTTTATCCTCGACCCATTTTACATAGAGAGATACAATATTCTTGTTGATTGTACTGTTATACGACAGCTGAAGTTAAACTGTCGTGTATTAATTAGTGCGTAGTGCGGTTTTAAACAATAGAAGATTTTTGAAGGCTTCATCTTAAATAAACCAGATTTAAAATAGTTTCGTGTTTCATTCAGCGAATTGGAGCGCCGAATTGACCCTTCGATGTCTTTGCATCTCCAATCTATACCCCGTTATATAGAAAATAAGAATATAGATTCTCTAAGAGGATTCCTATTGTGACATAACATTATAAAACTAATCGAGGGAATTTGAATTTTTCGCCTTTTCTATTCTAATAACAATACTTTACGTAGCTTGCTTTATGTAAATATTTCGTCAGCGAAAACTTAGGCCTATTGTTTACGATACATTTTTCAAGTGCGAAAATGTACCAAAATCGTGTTGAAAAATTTTACGTATAAAGGTGCGAAATGGCGATTTGTTATGATATTGCTAAGTTTTTTTGTACTAGGTACATTACAGATATGCATTATAAAATTGGTTAATAAGGTCGTACCTAGATGCTTTTTAACCGACTTCAAAAAAAGGATGAGGTTTCTCAATTAGGCCGTATATATATATTTTTTTTTAGATTAAAGTTCCTCCTAACATACGTATTACGAATTTTCCTATAGCACGTTTATCGTAAACTGCATGTAAGCTTAAGACTTTAAGTAGTGGTAGCCGATGCCCAGAGGCTCTAGACAAGCGGCATAGATGTCTACATTCATATAATAGATAAAAAAATTATGGGATTGACTTAAGCTCGCGCTAACATTGTTGTAAGCTTATGTAAATCCTATACATTTTTTATCTATTCTATGAATAGAATAGAAATTTATGGCACTTGTCTAAGGCCTCAGCATACATAGCAGATAGAGCTTTTTATACTTTTAACATAAATTGTCATTCAGAAAGATAAATGCTAGATAGCACACAAACACATAATCAGCTGTCTTAAATTTATCACTCAATACAATTACTATTTGGGAACGTGTTAAAAGCATTTATAATATTTTATAATATTAGATTACAATTACTACAGTTGTCTGCTTTTATAGACTCGTAGTATGTGTCAATTCGCTATTGTCAAATGTATAAACATACGTACATACATACATAGCCTGTCAAATACATAACCCTCCGTTTGGCTTTGCCATTCGGGTAAAAATTGGCCGAAATTAATGCTGGTATAAAACGTTGGTTCAAATTTCGCTTGTTTTATTATGAGAACATATTTAATAGTAAAAGAATATAGGTTAGAATGTAAGAAGATTCTTAAGACTGTTATTTTCACAATGCATGAGAAATATTTCAAAGTTACAAAATTTTACACAATGGACAAGATTCTTATGGCATTCTTTGGGCTTTAGGCTTGTACACAATGCCGGCTTTATTGTGTATACAAATCTAAAAAATTTCCATAAATATTTCCTTGCCATTATTTTTATTTTACTATTTTTGTTTATAACACAACGTAGCAGCATGACTTTCTCCACCTAACGGGGTATTAATAGGTATAAAATATTCACGTTTCGCTAACTTTGTTGGTTCATAAGTAACATAGACGGGTCTGTTGTTATTAAAATTTAAGTGGCACAATTCCAAATACCAGATTAATACTGACTATTACGCGACAGAAAAACGCGAACCCGAGATGTCTGCTTGGCTGTTTACCACGTATTTATATTACAGTAAAATAAATTGATTACAATTGTAAATGGAGATATGGAAAATCGCCTTATTTGTAAGATACCTTAGGTTTTGAACCCTCAAGTCCTGGCTGCATTGCAAGCATCTTTAAATGTTTTGTAAGTTACAGCTTTCCGCAGCACGGTTTCACCCGCGCCATTGCTTACTGCTCTGCTCCCGTCGCCAGAAGCGTGATGTTACATAGCCTATAACCTTCCCCAAGAACTGGGGTATCATACGCAAAAATAATTATTCAAATCCGAATGGTAGTTCCAGAGATTAATGTGTTCAACCAAACAAACTTTTCCGCTTTATTTGTATGTATAGATAATGTGTTAGAAAAGTTGCGTTCACTATGGACTTGTTAGTACATATTACCTTTTATGCAAATGTATTAATGAATATACGTTTATTTTTAGACGTAGACAGAACGTTATGAAAATAACTGTTCATAGAATAAAGACATATTTGTTTTAATTATATTGAATCCATTCTCTTATGGAAATTAATTCTATTTTACATCCAAATTTATATATTTTTTTAAATAATTCAAATCACAAACACAAGTTCTAAAAAACTAGTTCAGAACTTGTGTTTTAATTAATTTTGATAGCCAGTTTTTTGGATACTAATAAAAAGGTCACGGTAATAAAATAAACTTTTTTGTAGTATAAAAAACGGTAAAGAATACAACGTTAGACGTTTCTTTACCGTTTTTCATTCCCAAACTCATCTAGACATTTTAAATATTAAAGATGCTTAGGCTTATTTACCTAAAATATATATAAAGTGAACAAATTCCTAGGTAAATTTCTAGTTGATCATACATGGTTTTAGTAGGAATAGCATGAATCGATCGCGGTATTATAGACGCAAAGTAATCGTATCCGTAGGTACTTTGGCGTTTCATTCGGTAAGTGAGAGCGTCAGAGACCTAATTACTTTTTGATGCTCTTCTCCCATGTACTTACCTCATTTCCATCACCTAATCATATGGTTTACAAAATAAAAAAAATATTAACAATGCGTGTGGCTAAATCCGTAGTCGCTATGTTAATCCGTCCTCAATATGCTCTCGATACAGAAAGATGATCTTGGTCTAAATCCCAAGTCTTCTAGCATCAACTAACGGACAGTTTCACTAAAAGAAACGTGTATCTAATGGTACACATCTGTTACTAGTAATGACTGTCGATAGCAGCTGCTGATTACTGTATATTTTCTATACGAGCACCATTAACGTAATGCTGTGCACGCGCCGTAGTGATGGGCAATACTAAGTAATTAGTCGATTTGAATTTATTGTTCTTTTTTGTTTAGTCGGTTTGTTTTATTTGATTTATGTTAGTTATATTCAATTGATTAGGATTTCGTGTGTGGCGCTTCTTTAATGTAGTCGTTTATCAAATTGACAAGGTAATTTTAAGGCATTCGTTTGTGTCGGTGCGTGGTACTCCCAAACAGATAAATTAATGTATTCGTGTCTGTGCTTTTATTGCTGGTTTTGTCTTTAAGGTTAATTTTGAGATATAGTTGAATGCAGCTGATTTATTTGCTTCAATTTTACATTATCTACTGTATTGTATGCATGTTTAGTTTAAGTATGTCTGTGATCAACAAAATCTTGATTTTAATACTTATAGTGTGTTAGAGGGTTTTTTATTAAAAAAATTCTTACTAATTGTCAATAGTCTTAAAATATACTGGTATTTGATATTATAATATGATTACCAGAAACTTCTGCTCCAGAGAGCGCCGTGATTCTATGAGATCTAGATCTAATTTATTAATCAGTAATAAGTAGTGTACAATAAGAGCTGTCAAAGGCACGCCATTAAGTATGCGGACGTGTGTAGGCGCATAATGATGAGCACAAATAATGATAATTTAATTTGTCAATACCGCAATAGAGTATGCTTACATTATGATTAATTATGAGCGTAGCTACTTGTGCTCTGGAAACATCTATCAATGTTGATAACTAATCATTTGTAAACTTTATATAAAGACATTTTAATTATTACTAGAGCTAGTAGATAGGTGAATATAACTATTATATGAGTGAGTATATCTAAGTATCTCTACTCTGTCAGCACTAAGTTTAAAAGTGTAGGAACCATACCTTTAGTACGTACGTATAACACCTTTTTAATGTTTTGTGTTATTTATTTAATACCTCCTATAACAATCATACCATACATATTTAAACAAATCATTATTACATTATAATAATAGTAATAATTCTGCTCCTAAAGTGTGTAAGTAATTTTCTATTGGCCATTTTAATTTCTTCGATAACTATTATTTTAAACGAAAATAGTGAGAGATTAACAATAAATCGCTTATTAATCATGATTATAATTTTTTTGTTGTTGTATTTATTACATACAAGCAATAAGCTATTTAATAAACATTAGAAAGAAGAAAGAAAGAAAAATATTTTATTACTAAGCCAGAAATGCAATTCTAAAACTAGATTTATACAATACTGAAATAAAAAACACAAAAATAAGAAACTAAAAATAGTTTAATATTATAGATAGGAGGCTGTAGCAACTAAGTGCCAATTCAGCATAAGCCAGGTCACTGGGACCAGGCGCTGATTTTCTTTTGACACCTATTTAGTGGTTAGCACGTTAGCATAAATAGAGGCTTTCAAACAGAATACGTAACTGAGCTTTCTAATTTCGTCGATTAAAAAAAATGCAAAAATAAATAAAAAAATTAATAATCAAAAACGACAAAAAATGAAGTTCCTATTTAATTACTTTTTATCATTATACCATCACTATTGATTGTCTGCCAATTTCAATAAATATGAAAAAATGTAACCTAAATAAATATTATCGACTAAAACCCGCGCAAAGAAAACTTTAGTAAGTTGTTCTTAACTAACAATAAGTCATATTTAGTCCCATCACTATCGTTACATATGTGTAGCAGTCGCGTGCGCGGCTAACAACAGAACATTAGTGTACCAGAAAAACAAATTGAATTAACAAGATTTTCTCCTACCACAGAAATTATGTTGACCACAACGCACATTGTTATTATGGTGATTTCGAACTGACGCAGGCGTTCGGTTATTAAGAAGGGTGATTATTGCTTTTTTTACGCGTAGGCGGTTGGATCAACATATTTTTTATAGTGGGAAAGAATGTGTTAGTACACTATTATTATAATAATGTTTATTATCAAGGATATGTAGATCAGTAGATACATGAGGTTGAACATTGGTATCAGGTTTTTGAATACGAAGTTTTGAGAAGGTTAATCTTGGACTATTAATTTGTCTTAGCAAGCTAATAAGTTTGACTTATTTATTATTCTAAAATTTATACTGTTTACAAATAACGACGTGTTTGTCGAAAGTTTTTAGAAGTACTTGTCTATAAGTACAGCTGTGGCGAGCTCAGACTGGCGAAAATATCATTTTGTCTGTCACACGAGAGCACGAGGGTAATTGATTAAAATAAACCTAGGAAATGACCAAGAATTTCATATAAAAAATTCTCAGTATTGGCTCGGATTAGTACGATCCCTTGTTACATGAAATCCAACATAGATGGCTCAACGTTCGTGTTACACACCTGCCTATCCTTTCGGGGCAGAGTCGTAATGTAATCTTCGGTTATTTATTATGTAACGACAAAAATATTGTTGAAATTACTACAATGAAGTTAATTATTATTAAACTTTACGTTAAAGGGTAGTTTATATATCTATCCTCAATAAACAATAAATAAACCTTTGTACTTTACTAAAACTTTTTAAACTTTAGCATTAAACACGTAATGTATACTCATCTTTGTACCTCAAATGAAAGCTAACGACCCACTTATAACGTGTTATTACGATTCCTATCTATACAATACCTTTAATGGTAGAAATGCTATCGCCGAAGCAATTATAAAACCCTTTATTCATATTAAAATCAAGTATGAAACAACGTTTCTGCCTTTATAATTATTTTACTCATAATCCTTATAAAGGTGTGTGTAGTTACAATATTTAATTATGTTACTATAAAAATCAGGGTATTTAAAGTAGGTAGTATTGTAAAAGAATTATTGAAAATACATACGTAAACTGTTTATTTTTTGTCAATTAAGAAATTGCAGTTGTTACATTGGCGGTCGACGCTAATATTATGAGTACCTATCGATTGAAATATCAATCTCTTTTATGTATTTGCTGTGTACCGTATTTCCCATACGGTAACACGGTAGTTAGCGCAGTAACCCAGGACCAATTCTAAAAGACCTTCGACACCCACGGTCGAGATTCCATCCGATATTCCATTATTTACTAATGCATTCTAAATTAATATGAAAAGTTTAGATAATTTAGACAACATGGAGGACACCCTTTTGATTAGTTTTGAAAATGTTCCGGTTAATAAGAACTATTAGAAAGAATATTTATAAACGTGATAGTGAAGGAAGTCAGATGTTTAATTGGTTTTATTATAATTTTGTCTATCATCTTGATCGTATTGGTGGTATAAAGACTACTACACAATATGGCCGTTTAGTCTCCGGTCTAGAACGAGGAATCGATCCATCTCTTCCTATGGATGTCGTAACCAGATAACGAACAGATGTTGTACTAACTATCAACCTGAAGCAGTTAGTGGAGTACAGAACTGATTGACACTATCTCAAAAGTCATGATCCTATTATAGTGGCCTTGTAAGATGATCTTTCACGCCCAAAACTGAAAGTTTTGATCTTCTAGAGTTCCAGGTTATAATAGAGCGATGTATATATATGAAGCACCAAACTGTTTGATTCGAGTCTCTTTATTTTTCTTTGCAAAAGTTTGACACTTCAGTCCCGCACGGTGGCGTCGCGCGCCCATGTGATCGCGCGACGACACAAAACGCGTATGCGCGGTAAGGGTAACCAACCTCTCTCATGTTTCTATTATAAGGAGTAGGGGCTGGGCCCACCACGACGTCTTTACCGTAACAACGGTAGGGCATCGGTGTGGCATATGACCGTATCGCGTAAATGCAAGGTCTGTTTATTATAAACATATAATTATGCAATCAGTTCTTGTAGACATTTTTCAATCTCATAATGAGCAAAGCCTATCAAATTCTTAGGGTACCTATATTACAAAATCAATCTTCAATCTCATTGTTACTGTTAAGTTTAAGTTTATAATTTGTTAACAGCAATATCGGTACCCACACGGTAGTTTGTCAGAAGGCACATTATAGCCATTTTATCTCTCAAGATATTCACCGCATACTTAAGAAACACGCACCCGATTGTTACGTTCCACTTTTGCAATGAAATGTCGGCAATTTCATTATTATCTCGTTATTGGCTGTTTGAGGCCGTTTGTCGACTGCGACTCTAATTATACCCATTTAATGTAGCGCATATTTAAGCCTGCTGTCTTATTTCCAACCGTTCGTAAAGTTACCACTTTTATTGATGCTGATTCGAAAACACTTTTTACAGATTCTGTCCTGAAACTCACAAGGTCTTAACTTTCTACTAGGATTCGGCAAAAGCCGTTTTAACCTGCGCAAAATAAGGAGATCTCTTTTAAATAAGTATTTAATCTGTATGATTTGTTAGCAATTTAAATGCCCGGTACCGTTTAAAGCAAGGAATACCATTCCTGGTATTGGCAAGTAAGCAAGCCGTAATCAATCTAGTTAGACAGAGAGTAATGGCTGTAATTGAACAATTACGACTTTTAATTGAATAAATCTTTCCCTTTAACACGGGAAAGGATTCGATTAGGAAAGCAATAGGTTAATAATAGACGGCATTGAAAATGTTTTTAACTTTAGAAGTATATCGAAACGTTGATTAGTTTTTGAGCACGTCCACGAATGTGAGATAGATTACAATACTGTGTTTCCTACTTCCTACTAATATTATAAATGCGCATGTGCATGTGCATGTGTGTGCGTGTACGTAACAATGATACGTAACAAGGTACTACTTCAAAGTATTCAATAAAATGTATACAATAGTATAGACTTTGAAACTTTTTTTCAAACGAACAAACTCGTTCGTTTTATAAACCGAAAGAGTTTGTTTGTTTAAACGCGCTAATCTCTGGAGCTACCAGTCAGATTTGAATAATTATTTTTAAGTATGACCCAGTTCTTGAGGACGAACATCATGCTTTTGGCGTCGAGAGCAAAGCAGTAAGCAAAGATATAATTTAACACGGGTGAATCCGCGCTGCAGTGTGATATAAAATAACAAAATGTTGTGATTGGTTATTAAAGATTGAAGGCTATTAAGAATGCACACCTAATATTTTACATTATTACATTTTAAAATACTACGATGCCGATATTGTCTATAATATTTATTGTTGTGTATTACCTAGCAGCACAATGTAAAGGTTTTTGATCTAATGATAACATTATATAAAAATGAAGCCGTTATCTTATTTATAACCTTTAAATAATTTATTACTATTGATATTACAGTTATCGCTACGTTAAAAGATCTAATTTAATAATTAATATAATTATACAATATGAAATTTATCGACACTTTCACTTGCATGGTTATATTCGAGATACTAATGCATGTGGTATAAACCATGATTGAGAGTTTAATAGCATCATTAACAATTACTGTAAGAGAAATTTATATAAATTTAATTGGATCATTATAATTTGATGCACTTCTAAAGATCCTAAACGCAGTATTAAGTAATCCTAATAATGATCCTTATTTCTTTACATTTAAATACTTTATTTAATGGTGTTTATATTGTATTTATTGTTAGGTTTCTTTAATTCCAGAGTCCTTCGATCGTCCTTCCTTTTTTGTTCTAGGGCTATTTTACCGTATTATCAAAAAGGTTTGGGGCTGTGATTAGTTTTTAAAATATTTTTAAAAAAGGCATATTAACTTAAACATAGTCTTTCTAGAATTCCCACGATTTTTCTTTTATATCCAAGTTAAAATTTGAACGTATGATGACTTTAATAAGATTACTTTACTTCTTGCTTATTTTAAACAATTGAATAACGGTTAAATCAGTGATAATAATTAGGTAGGTACAAGGAATGCCATTAGGTACTTAAAAAATAAATTAAATTTACCACATACAAATTTTGTACGCAAAAATGTAAAAAAGTTTACAAAAATTTTGATGACGCTGTCTCTTTTGTTCTTATTACTTTATGTATATCACTGTTCCGTTTTTCGAATTCCTTGTTGGTGCGTGGGAACGAAATGCGCTTGCGCCGCTGTTCCCGGAACGTGCGCTCGCGATTCATCAAATCGTTTTTGTACATAGATTAGTAAATGAACGAGTGCAGACAGGTTTAGATTATATAAAAATAAAAAAAAGTTTTTAAAAGTTCTCTTTCATTCACCTCTTAAGCTCTCTTATGCTGAAGATCGTGACTCTTTGACGTAATCAAGTCTTTTCTGATTGACTGTTATTTTCTGCTGACTTAGCTAAAAATGACTGTGTCTGAAGGAAATTTATTTGTTTGCCCATCGAATGTGTCGGCCTTAAAGTTTTTACCCTCATTTTAAAAATAAAACATTGAAAAATATAACTTGTTGTTCTTTAAATATTTTTTTACCTAAGTAGGCACTTTCAATCGAATAAATAACAAGTCATTGTAATGTGTTGAGAATATGCCATAATTGAATCATGCGATAAAAACATCGTATAATGGGAGAGTTAAATAGACCGTGTAAACTTTTTGTGCCTTCACAATAGTGGAAGAAAATTATGTTCTATATTATAATGTGACATAATAGTACACCTTCGACTTAATATTAACTAAGTTTGATTTATGGATTATTCGTTTTTTGATAGTACTCTGTTACTATTAGTAGGTATTTGCTCTGTAAAGATATCCTTCTACAAATATAGCAGTATACAAAAAGGCTTTTAAGCAGGAGGGAGTGGCTTTGTATTTATATTCCATTCATATTTTGTACGCAATTGCAAGATTACTCATATACTTGTACACCTGACAAAATTTAATACGCGCCGGCTTGATATTGAATAGGTATATTCCAAATTCAAAAAATGGTATTATACTCATACCGCTATGATTGCTAATAATTAGGTATTAATTTAAGTGCTGTCTTTTTTCGTCCTACTCTTTGACACCTGCCGTCAAATACAAGTTACCAATCATCCAATTTTGGCGTAAACGCATCGTTTAAAAATTATTCTTTGCCCATTTATTATGTTTACACTGTTCTCCTTCGCAGAAATCTCTCGTTACCCGTCCGTATCTTGTTGGGAACTGTACAGTAAATACTTTGTTATATTTGCGATTTAGTACAACATTCCTGTTTGAATATCATCTCTATCACAACTGCGTAAGACGTATCGTGTTGTTTACGTATGGTATTATAATATTGGTATCTATGAAAGGAATAATTGTTCGCTTTTTACATATATAGGTCTTAATTGATGTTGACGGAAAATGTAATGTTTTATTTTTCTTATCATGAACATTAATGTGTCTGTGAGTTTATAGTTTATTGGAAAACTTAGTTGATTATACTTTATACATGGGAACAGATGGGAAAAATATATATTCTTATTTTATTTTTACAATATTATAATTAATAAAAATACTTATAAAATTTTTAATTAAATCAATACCTCACAGATTATTTTTCTCTCGCTTTGTAAAAGGGAAGTGAATATTTTTCTTTCATATAACTTCTTTTTTATTTTAATTTATTTCGTGAGCTGTCCCGGGATTCTCAAAAGTCAGAATCATCTCGGTATTCACAAGGTCACACGTCCTTTACAATCTCATCTCAGTGTCGAAGTTGGTGAAAATGTTACGTATACATCCCGACTAAATTTGATTCAAATGAACTTTGATGTTATAGGTAAATGTATGATACAATAGTGTATAATGTTAACTCCTTTGTCAACAGACGCGAGTGAGAGCAGGCGAACTATGGCCGATGGACAGGCCAGACGGCATGCCAGTCATACAGTCATTAGAAGTTATGTGCGGGAAGGACCACATGGATGTACATCTCACTTTCTCACACCCTTTCGAAGGCATTGTCTCATCCAAAGGTATGTTGAAAATAAAACTGTGTACCTTCCAACGTTTGACCAAAATTCAGTTTAGACGAGTGTGACGTAAATCATTATTTTGAGGTTTATTTAGAGGCATAAGCGGTACAGCATATTCGAATTTGTTATTTTTGTCTGTGTTGAGTTAATAATATGTAACTGATTATTTAATTATTAGATTATGCTTAAAAATAATACCTTATCTATGAGTGACAATGAAAGAAAGAAAGAAAGAAACATTGCGCACTCTCAGTGGTAAATATCTTTATTTGTATTGTCTAACGTTTGTACGTTTATCGTTTATAAAAAGAACACAAAACATCTGATTTATGTAACCTAACTATTAACACATGTAATTTAATAATGATAAAGGATTTTTGGTTCAATAAAGATTTTTATTATTAACTTAACCCACCTGGGTGACACTTAGCTATAAAGCGTACAAAAGCCCAGAGATAAGTGACAAGCTAGAAGGAAAATGTTAGAAACTAGAGAGTATTCAGACCTGCACTAATTGTGGCAAGTAATTACTAAGGTTTCACTCACAATTATGACGGATACATACTTAGTGAATTATTAATGACACACGCTCCAGTTGCCGAGCTTTTAGTTCTGTTTACTGTTATTTACACCACTTTTAGTTTAATTTAATTTTATAAACTGTGTATTCACTCGAATATGTTGTATGTATACCAAAGATATATATTATGTTTAAGAGTCTAAATATATTGTATGTTTGCAAAATCTTCAAAATTTACTTAAAATTATTTTTGCCATACTTTGTATCAATATTCACTAGATACTAGTTTTCCGCGGCAGCGTCTTTGTTTACTGCTCGGCTCCCATTGCCAGTAGCGTGATGTTACATAGCCTATAAGCTTTCTCGAGAACAAGGCTATCAAAGACTAAAATAATTTTCTAATCCGACTGGTAGTTCCAGAGATAGCGCGTTTAAACAAACAAACAAACAAACTCTACCGCTTTATATAATAGTATAGATATTATATCTAATAACTTTTGATATTTTTACTTTTGTTTTTAATTCATCTAAAAGTACACCTTTAGTAGGACTATCGAACTACTAGTAGGACTGGATGTAATAAACGCTATTTCATGTCTAGCAGTGGATGTGCTGTAGTTATCGATTAGGGATTTAATAAACCTTTTGTGAGCGCCTTATGACCATTAGTGCACGATAGATTGTTGTATTGTTTCCTGTTTTACAAAAAATAAATTGGTATTTTATACTTCATCTGTATCAGCTAGTGCCGACAAAGTTGTATAGACGACAACTGAAGTAACTCTATAATATAAATGAACCCTGAGACCGTCTTAGTATGTGTCAGTAGTACATCGTTTTCGAAATTGACGTGACGGCGTTTGGTTGTACAGTGTCAGTACGCCAATTTCTCAACGTTGATGTGGTCTTCAATCAAATACTTTTACACAAGTATTCGAAGTACACTTTATAGAACCATCTTTCACGGTTATTGCTAAGATTAAAATATTATTAATTAATACAAATATTTACCTTAAATTTTAACTTGTGTTGTTAAACTTTTCTTAATGCCAAAGATCTTTAGAACATTTTAAGGCTTCCTTTCTATGTTTTCTTTTGCTATACGTCGGTAGTATTCAAATCTAAACTTAAAATGGACATAATATTACGACTTTGATGTTACTTTTCCGGTTCAAAATCATCAAATTATATATATATATATTCTTATTGGACTAAAAATAATAAAACTATTCTAGAAATAAAATGCCTTCACTAACAAGTTTGAAAAAAACTATATTCCTAGCCATCATACTAAGAGATCTAGGCAAGCTTATCTGAGATAGCTACTCGTTTCCCTGTTATTTTACGACGAATTTTATGCTGTTAAAGTAGCGTAAGCTTGTGCGGTCAGTACTTAATACTTACTATGCTGCAAGCATTCCATCGCGTACAAATCTTGGCATAGGTAGAACTAGGTCTTTATGTACTGTGTTTTGGCGATAGAGTGTACTATGTTTTTACTCCCATATTAGAACGGCAAGTATTGCTCGTTTTGTTTTTGAATTGCATATATTTTTGGCCTAGCGATTAGAGTAGCTTCCATAGATATTCCAAGAGCCCGTCGGTTTAATTCCGATTCAAAGGAAATATTTGTTTTACATAACAAACATTAATATAATCACGCCTTTTCCCGAATGCATAAATCGAAATGAACAACACTCACATTACTCCAACTATTTTAGGGCCAGTAAAAAAAAGCCTAGTACCTGATCGTGAAAAGTGTGTTTAACCCCGCATAACTATTGACGCGGTAATTAGTTAGCTGCAAACCGACATACTCGAAAATCTATTTTGCTTCTTTTCTTTCCTTCCCAAAATCTAATAACATTTATCTTCATAGATCCCGTATCCATTCGCTGTTTACTACTACAGATAAAGTCATTAATGTAACGGCATTGTGTGTAGGACGTTCTTAGATAATTAGCAATTAACATAAACAACTGGCTATAATTGAATGTAGTCTTAAATATATAGCTTTCTATTTGCTCATAAGGACGTAAACTAGGTCATTCTCATTAAGTTTTACGTTTAACAGTTAAATTTTGACCAAAAACAAATAGAGCTAATTACGATATTAAAATTGGATTGTCCTGAGATCCTAGACAGTAAAGTCCATCACAAAGAGACCAGGGTATCACACCATGCTTATTTTTAATAATATTTAATAATATTTCAACAACTACACACAACGCCATCCAGACCAAACCCAAAGTAAGCATATTATATGCTTGTATTATGGGTTCTAGAATACAGATATACATACCTACTTAATTTTTTTTTTTGTAAATACATTCATATTATACATAGAAACACCCAGACCAATGCAAATAGACATGTTTATGCACACAAATATTTGCACTGAGCGGGAATCGAACCCGCGACCTCTGCGTGGCAGTCCATACACATCTATTCTTATCATACGGCAGATTGGTGTTTATTAAGCAGGTAACGCTTATCGTAAATATCTGTATTTTAGTCTAACTCTTTAGCGAAAAATGAATGTAACAACTTTTTCATAGAATTTTGATATCTTTATTTCTTTAGCATATTTAATAATAACTATGTGTCTGCAGGTCAGCACGGTGACCCTCGTTGCGTGTACGTGCCTCCTTCCACGGGTCAGACGTACTTCTCGTTTCGGATCGCGTACGCCAAGTGTGGGACCAAACCAGGTATGTACTCGTATTATGTTGATTTTAGTCCTGATTATGACAGTTTGTAGAAGTCATGTTTGTTTTTTTGTTGAAAAGTAATGTGAAATATAAAACAATTTTACATTTTTTCGGTCTATCTATTCGCTATCTAGTTTATACACGCAAAAAAACCTATAACCAAGAGTTTAGACAGAATAGTCTACAATTAGGGAGGCCGTTTAAGTACAAACGTTTGAAAGAAGATTTTTACATAAACAGAAACTAGTTGAATAACTCACGAGTATCGTGAATATTAATAAAACTGTTACTGTTAACTTAAACGGTAAAGGATATAATATAAGAAAGTAACGTATAACAAACACATAGTTCAATTATATCGTCTCGCTTCGACTACAACAAATGGACCGTGCAGTGTGAAATCAATAAATACATCTGATACTTAATGATGCGAACTTGCGCTATTACTCGATATAAATCGTTTAAGCTAATCGATTTATTGTATGTATTTGTGCTCTTTCACATCCTTAGTAGCTTTTTGTTAACATTAATACGTGTTATGTAGGTTAGGTATTCTATGAGTAGCTTGTTCGCACTTAATTTGTTTTAACAAATTTAACATTGTCTTAGGTTGGAATCTACATTACGACAGTTAATTATCCGCTTGGAAATTATGGCGTCTCCTAAATGAATTATGGAAAAATTTATGTCTGAATGACTTTATAGGTATATAACCGTAAGCGATTACGTGGAGTGGTCGGTGCAAGTTCCAATATTTTCCAAGGATCTTTAAAAACCACTACTTGCCACAATTAGCACAACACTATGTAGATAATAATATTATGGTGGTCTTCGGTAAAATGGAGAGGGTTGTAGTTTCTTGCCTGTAAGTGTATATAAATAACTTCAATATAATTACCCTTGCTAATGTAAGCGAATAAATTTTAGCACGTCAGTATCACTGACCAACTAACGACTACATAACATATCATCTAGCATTTTATTAATACAAATTTCTATTAAATTCGTCACACGGCTATAAAACAAAGCTTTATGACGTCAATAAATAAGTTCCATTATGTATTGTAAATCACCTTAGTTCACTTAAGATTTATGGACTTTTTTGAGAGATTTTAGGATTACTCATTAACCCCCGACGCAAAAACGACGGGATGTTATAGGTTTGACGTGTCTGTGTGTGTGTGTGTGTGTGTGTGTGTGTGTGTGTGTGTATGTACGTGTCTGCTGTGGCATCGTAGCCTCCCAACGGATCAACCGATTGCGATTTTTTTTGTTTAATATGGGTTACATATGAAAGGGTTTGATTAGTAGAATACTACACTCTTTATTAAATTTCAAATCCAAGTTGTGTCGAAGGTATTTCAAATTTTTAAAAATTTAATCTAATTTTTTACACTGTTAAATTTTTTATTAATTTATTATTATTATTATTATTATTAATAGTGAGAAATAAATAGTTTTCCTTATATGAAACAAAGACTTTCTTAGGAACAGTATCACTGTGATTGCTATTAGTGTTTGATAGAATCGTTTAGCGGTTCTATCAGGACTGAAAATAGATTAGATTAGATTTAGATTTAGATTTAGATTAGAAAATAGATACCTTGTATGATGGTCTTATCTTGTTGTTACCAATTACTTACTGCTAGCACAGAGGCCCTAGACAAGTGTCAAACATTTCTATTCTATTCATAGAATAGATTAAAAAATGTATTGGATTGACATAAACTAACGCCAACACTTATGTCAATCTCATACATTTTTTTATCTATTCTATGAATAGAATAGAAATGTTTGACACTTGTCTAGGGCCTCAGATAAGATAATACTGCTACTAGTAATTCTATGAGTTATTTAGTTCAGAATTAATAGGTTTTATTAGTTTGAAGAAACATAGTTTGTCGTTTATAGATTATATTATGAACAAATTTAGCCGCAGGCTGACGCAAATTTAGCAAGGCTTACATACCTACCTATTGAATTATTTACAAAATTCATCGATGCTTTAAATTATATCGAATCGGATGAAAGTTATGAAAATTTGAATCCATTACCGTATTTTCTTTTAGGTATGAATTAATTCATTTTGGTTAGGTGTAATTTACTTATGAATAATTTACATTAGGTATATGAACTTTATTTATATTGCTATGATTTAGAATAGTCAGTAGGTACTGAGAAAAAATTGACTGGGTTAATTCTGTATCTAACATAGTACTGTCATTTTCTCCATAGATGTAGAAAGAGGTGAAGTTCATCCAGTTTTCGCATCCAGATGACAATGATTGTCGGATTGATTAAAGAAACACTCGGAGCTATTAACCTCCCCCCATGACTTCTATATTCTTTGGCCTAAAGCCAATTTGGATTCTTTTGTTTATTGCTTTCTTATTTATTGTCGTCATGATTATATGAAATAGCTATTCGTCATCATTTACCTCACTCGCATAACGGTTTTATGCCTAATCATCTTTATGACCATAATATATATGATTTTATAATAGAAAGGTTCGATTTCCATTAACATATCGTTGACATGAATATAAAAAATTAATAATATTTATATCATATATTTACCGCAGCGCGGTTTCACCCGCGGTAAGTTACTTTTTGGTCACCGATTTTCTCCTGTTGATGTTACATAGCCTACAACCTTTCTTAAGAACTGGGCTATGAAACGCAAAAGAGAGAGAATTATTCAAAACTAACTGGTGCATCCAGAAATAAGCGCGTTCAAAGAAACAAACAAACAAATAACATACAAATAAACATTCTCTTCCGCTTTTTATAATAATAATAATAATAATAATAATAATAATATTCTACCACATTCACACAGCGCCATTTAGCCCCAAATTAAGCAATTATATTTGCTTGTGTTATGGGTACTAAACAACTGATATACTACTTAAATACATTTTTTTTTTTGTAAATACATACATATTATAGATAAATTACACCCAGACACAGAACAAACAATCATGCTCATCACACAAAGGTTTGTCCTAGGTGGGAATCGAACCCACGACCTCCGGCTTAGCAGTCAGGGTCACTAACCACTAGACCAACAGGCCAGTCAAATAGAATTATAGATTATATGTATTTCCATAGTAATATTTTGCATCGATGCGACGTCACAATGCGGCGATCTGATAAAAATGACGAATGACTGGTCAAAGCGGATATGTCTGCAAAAGGCCTAAGATTAGCTTCGGCTGAATTGATGATAATGATTGGATAATAATATAATAATGGCAATAGGCGGTGGAAATTCAGCACATTTGGTCATTATGTTCATTTGTGTAACAGATAATGATGCCAAACAAAAGGTGAAAATGTTATTAAAATGTCTAATGTTATCTTTCTTCTGGCAAGAAACTATAGACTACATATAGGAATGTTAGAAGGAGCATAGGTTGTACCTTAGACAAACACAGTACTTACAGTACTTACAGTACTGTGTTTGTCATCTGTGTTCTTTTTAAATGGTGATTTACAGAAGGGTCAGAGATGTAACCAATTATGTCTTTCTTATATTTTATAAGACAATTTAAGTATTTCGGAACCAGTTTTGAGTCGTAGGCGTCTTTACAAATAAACAAGAAATGAACGTAGAACACTTATCATCAGATATGTCTCTGACTCATTTTTCACCATTGATAATAAAAACTAGAAAGTAAACGACAAACATTTATAGCTTCAATGTTGATTTCGATACATTAAAGTGAGAAATGATTGTATTAATATAAATAAGGAATTCATATTATTATCACTACGTTACATTATAGATTATCATATATCGTGAAACTCAATTGTGTATCGCATTTAGATTTGCAGTAACTATCGGTAATTTGTAACAATTTCGCAATAAATCGCCAGCATTCAAGTTATACGGCACATCGGTCCCATTTCAACAATGTCACTGAGTTTTTCTCAGGCCGATTCCTAGTCGCGTCCACTATGGCTAGTATGGAGTAACGGACGGCGCATGCGTCCCGCTCCTTCTGCGAACATCGTGCGCGCATTGTTTATCAGAAATTACCACTGGCCCGACCACATAACATTGCACATAAAGTCCATTTTTCTTCGTATACCCGACTCACAGACGCCATCCCTCAATCTACTGCCTTCAAGTGTATTTCCTTCCAGCTATGACGAAGTAATTTCGACTCTAAGTGTTCAAGCGAAAAGTATTCCGGGTGACAATGTGAAATCGGTTTTAATACGTATGATATAAAGTCTGAATACTTCAGACACTACACGTGTCTTGAGTGAATAATGTCCTAATAGGTTGCTTCACTAAAAGGGAGTTAGCTAGAAGTCTATAAGGGCCGGTTTTGTTTGTGCGATGTCGACCTGAGATCACTGGCTCGATCCGCGTTCTTCGGGCGACTTCCACTTTTTGCGTAAATACATCCGCGTAGGTACATCCTTAGCAATAATAAGGATTTCAGAATTAAATAGTTTTTCGTCATAAAGAGATAAACTTTTATTGCTCTGCTATTATGGTACTTACATCTACTAAAAATATTTGCATCTAGATACTAAATGAGCTTCTACAATTTTAACTACAATATTTACCTAAACTCTTTATATTCCAGACCTCCACGGGCAGTTCTACGAGAACACGGTAGTGGTTCAGTACGACAAAGATCTGCTAGAGGTGTGGGATGAGGCCAAGAGACTACGGTGTGAGTGGTTCAATGACTATGAGAAAACTGCCTCCAAACCTCCCATGGTTATTGCTGATTTGGACGTTGTGCAACTGGACTTCAGAGGTAAGGTTCTGTTATGATAAGGTATTTAGTTATATTTAGAAATAAAAATTATTTTAATATTAAATTTAATATTTTCCAATAGAAAAGAGAGAGATATTATGACACCAATAAAAATTTAGTTCAAAATTTTGATATTAAAATTATCATTTTGATAGAACAAATTCACACGCTTGTAAGACTTTGCATAACAAGCTCCTTGAATATATTATTAAGCCATTAACGTAAATTACAAATTTTACTTCAAACATATCAGTACCCATCTACTTTCGTTAATATTGGGAACTCTCAAGTTACTTAGGATGTATTTCTACTTCTTTTGCTTTCATTGCTAATTAACTAGCGTTAATGTTTACCATACCTACATTTCTGTTCTAAGTTTAGTATATATGACTTTTATATTTTTGAAGGAGACAACGTGGACTGCTGGATGGAGATACAAGCAGGAAAGGGTCCGTGGGCGCCCCCGGTGTCAGGCATCGTCCCTTTAGGGTCCACCCTCACACTTGTCGTCGCCATCAACGATTATAGAGGTATGATTAAAAACTTTTTATAATTTTTAGTGAAAGATAGCAAAATGTAGGAGTTTATTTAGATCGTGAACAACTTGATTAATTAAACATAGATCTGAACTTTCTCTGTCCCTAGTTAGGTATGACTGACTAAATAGTATCATTGACTCCACACTTTTAAAAACCTTGAGTTCTAATTCGACATTATTTTAAGGGCTAGTTAACATTTATATTTTTTGAACCATCAAGCACAGTACAGTGAAGTTTCCTATTTTTCTATTTATTCTGTATCATTCGTATAAGATCCACAGAAAGATGTTTTGAGTCTAGGTATTTTTTGTTTGTAAATTGTATGTTGTTTCATAACGACCTATATAGCTTAATAAAAAACTATTATCATAACACTAGGTCGATTCTTATCTTGTTTTTATCATTAAAATAATTTCTCAGAGCTTAGGGAAGTTTATATAAATGTAATTGCTTTAGAAGGTACAATTACCTATTGTTTTCTTAAACACGCAAAAATAATTTGATATGTGCGTATATTCATCAATTTTTATTACTTTCGTTTCCGTGGAAATTTTCTCGTTGCCTTCATGCGTGGGATTAGATTCTTGTATTATTTTACGTTAATGTCTGACAATATTAACTTGTTTATCGTCAATTTAATACCGTGTTTGGTGATTTGATTACCGGATGTATTGATTTATGTATAGGACTATGGGTTACTGATTGTTTAATTGTGAAATTGATAATTAAGTATGGAGGAAAATGGCTTGAGAGTCTGTTTTATGATGAGTTCCATATGGGTCTTTTGCCCCATCCAAAAGACATCATTGGACGATTATGGTGGCTAAACGCTAGCCAATCGCTAAATATACAAAGTTGTAGGAAGTTGAATCAACCCTAATTTAGTTCTTTTTTGTAGACTTTAAGTATATTTCTATTATTAGAGACATACATTTACGTTTGTAAAATATACTGCCCAAAAATCACGCTTGCTCAACGCGGATTGGCAATTTAATTTCAGACTTTTAAGTCCAGGTTTCTTCACGATGTTTTCCTTTACCGTCAGTCTGAAATGTCTCAAATAAACTTTGAAAGTATATATGATTTAAAAAAAACTGGTTGGTCCGGATTTGAACCCTCTACCTCGTGTCTACGAAGCGAGTGCCTTATCCACTGGGCCATTTCGACTATACCAAGATTTTAATGAAACACATGAAAATAAATAAAAAATACATTTTTGGTAATATTTGTTTAAGATAACGGTACTTCGAATTTTTATTGTTAGTGTGCTGTGTTACAACGTCGTAACACGTTGATGATAGATAATTAAAGACTTTAAGTGTCAATTCGAGCTGGCGTCAATCTACGGCCATCACTGTAACTGCTGTAAATCCGGATTAGCAGTGAAGAATACTTGCGAACCTCGAGCTGTGATTAACAAATGTTTAAGAGTCTCAAGGACTGCTAAACCTACTGTTGACTGAATGTAATCATGCAAAAAAGATATCCACCATTCTCCATTACAAAGCTGAATTCAAATTTAATTTGTAAAGCATGAAAATGTTATTTTTGGGACTTAAAGCAAAAGAAATAAATAGTAGACAGACACCATTAAATATACAACCAGTCTCGTACACTAACATTAACCAGTTAAAAACTCTACCCATATTTGTTTCGTCAAACAATTTAAAAAATAAACTTGACAAAACAAATTTCCTTGAAAGTAAAACTCGTAAAATGACTAGGAGGGTAATGACGGTGTTTACACGAGGTAACGGGACTTGGTAATTGTAAAAAGTGAACTGAACAAATATGTACAGTGGAGTTTGCTTAACGGGCCTTCGACTATGGGACTTGGGGTCAGATCTACCTCATGGATCACTTTTAAACACGTGCTGGTTTATATTCAATAATGATAGCCTCTATGCTTTGAAATAGATAAAATATTTAGTAATTCTATTATGTTAATATTTAAATAAATTAGTAAGTATAGAATTGTAAAAAATGAAGTTTAAATAAAAAAATAAATTTTATATTTGTATAACACTAAAATAAAAACAAAAAAAAAACGAATACCGATACAATAGAAAATTAAAAAAATATGTTTACAAATACAATGCCTCCTGTATTATGCCACCTATTTTAACGTAGAGGGTATTTAATGAGCTTTTACATTATATCGTTTCTTCAGTGGAAACAGCTAGCTACATAATCTTAAACATCAATAAAATATTTTTTTTGTTAAATATCTAATAGTAAAAGTACGTAGATATTTCTTAAGCACATGCTCAGTATCTATGTGTACAGTTTAAAGTTTTATAACTTTCTAGTTTACTCAAGAATCTATTCTCACGTACTTAGATGTGTCTAAGCGCTCGGCCACTTGATCTACTTGACTCAAAATACTTACTTGTAACACAATGCGTTTATTTTATGACGATGTTTTGCGCAGTAGAATAGCTATTTATGTCCGAAAAATATATCAGAAATTTTACATTTTTAATGAAATCCGTAAGAATTACCAAAGTTTTCTTGCCATAACTATTGCGGTATAAATACGATATAAGTAACACTGTCTGTTTGTTACGTTTTCATAGCTAAAATACTAAACGATTTTCATTAAATTTGGTGCGGAATAGATAAGCTGGTAAAAACTAAAACCAAACTGGTACGGACTCTAGTCTATTCGATCTTTTCGTATGTCGCTGAGGATTGAAAGCTAAAAGCTGCAGACCGCAAACGTATAGATGCTTTTGAGATATGGTGCTGGAGAAAGATGCTTCGCGTCCCTTGAACAGCACATCGGACTAACGTTTCCATATTGCGAGAACTCAATATCTCCTCGCGGCTGTCATCCGAGTGCCTACGCGTCTAGTCTTAGAATACTTCAGTCACATTGCCAAGAAAGACAAGGGGACAACCTCGGCAAAAGGCCTCGTGGACGGAACCCAATTCGTTGGTCCGACCAGATCCGCACCGCTCTCGAATCTACGATGCACAACGCTCTCCACACCACCGGCGACCGAAATGAATGGCGGAAGATCGTAAGGGAGAAAGTGATGCAGAAGGAAGGTCACTACCCTCAGCACTGAGGAATACGATGCAAGGAGGAGAAGATAAGAATGGAATGGAATCCTAAAAACAGTCATGTTACTTTTTTTAAGTTTAACTCTTGTAGCGAAAAATATCGGTTTTCAAATTTCTCGGATTCGACTAGTAAAACAGTATTGTAAATTCATGCGACGAAATTATAAATATAGATACCTAATGTAAGTACCTAATATCGCTCTTGATCCCACTCATTCTCGTATTACGATCTGTTACATTTATATTAAGGATAAATCTTCACCAGTACCTGTTCGAGTATGAAAATCAATTGGAAATCTATAATAGTAATGATAGTGTTGCTGTAAAATAAATTACAAATTTAATTTTTATTTCTATATGTATTTATTTGCTAATTACTTGCCGATGGCACTGATAAGCGGGTTTAAAATTTTATTATTATTGGATACTAAAACAAAATACTCTATAGCTAGATAGTCTGAAAACGGTGAAGTAGCTCTACACGGTTTTGCCGCAAGTATAGCAAGGAACAATAGATAAAATACAGTTAATTATGATTCAATAGACGTTTGCAATCATGCATTATGAGTTATTTATTTATTGTAATGCCACTAATGGTTTTATTAAGGACAACTTTATCTTTTATAGCTAATAGTGTCAGACAGGTCCATCTAATGGTTTAAACAATTGAACTTTTGCATCAGTGGGCTTTGATTTCATTGCTTTTTAAAATGTTTTATACTATCTTGAAATCTTATTCAAACTGTTTATTAACGTACATCATGAATACCTTTTAAGATTTAATCTATACTATTATATAAAGTGGAAGAGTTTGTTTGTTTGTTTGAACGCGCTAATCTCTAAAACTACAAGTCGGATTTGAACAATTCTTATTGCGTATGATAGCCCAGTTCCTAAGGAAGGTATATATTATGTAACATCGTGATGTTGTGCGTGCACTGGCGACGGGAGCAGATCAGTAAGCAAAGATGTGGGTAAAACCGCGTCACGGAAAGCAACTTATATATATTTCTTCTTAAAATCAATTTATATGATTTAACGATTATATTTTTGGTAGCTTCGTTTGGACTGGGGCTAACGTAAATCTATAATGTAAAAATGAATCGCTGAATGTGTTGCTAAGCGCAAATCTCGAGAGCGGCTGAACCGATTTCGCTAATTCTTTTTTTATAATATTCCTTGAAGTATATGGATGGTTCTTACGGAGAGAAAAATTTAAAAAAAATGTCTAAAAGAAAATCACTTTTCTATATTCCCTTACAAAAATATCTTTATTTATCTCAAAATATTTAAAAATATGTCCACCCGTGCGAAGCCCGGGCGGGCCGCTAGTTAAAAATAAAACACTGCCTTGCTTCGATAATGCCAGATTTCGTAGGTTCGGTTACACCCGTAATTCACAAATATATATTATCTCTAAACTTTTGGAGTACTTTGTATTCGTTGATAGTAATTTTGTAAAGTCTTAGAAAGCACACTTTAAAACAGACTTAACATTGTAAACCTCAGTCCTAAATATTCCAGTCTAAAGTCATGATCTGTTCCCAGTATATGGCTGAGCAAATCTATTTATGCTTAGAAATCTTTGATGAACCCCCATATAATTACCGAAGAGCAAAAACGTTGGTCCCATCTTCAAACAAAGCTAAAGTAAATTATTGTTATTGTGAAACTACATATTTTACAAAAAGCTGACATACATTGTGTGGTACAACTTTGTATTTGTTCCTTTTACACGAGTACTTTCACGAATGAGTTTTACTGTCATTGTCGTATAATTATGAACCCTTGCAAGATGTGTGAAGAATTCGTATTATATTTTATATTGTCTAGACCTTATACTGTATTTTCTTGATTGTGTGATGTGATTTCGCTAATTTAAAGGAGTTCCATTGAATCCGATTATAAAACTACCAAAACAGTTGCAGTTTGAAAGCAAACTAAAAAAACATCAAAATCGGTTCATACGTTCTGAAGCCTCAGACAGACACACACAGACACGTCAAACTTATAAAATAGGTACCATCTTTTTTGCGTCAGGGATTAACAATGAAGACATTGGGGTAAATTATAAAATTAATGAAATTATAACGAACTTTGAAAACAAAAATGTTTAGGATTGTGTATTGAGCATTTAAGATTATATTTCTTATATCGATTAGATGGATCGCAATATGGCATTGCATCACTATATAGTTAGGTTAGTTTATAATCATTTAGTTATTTAGTTTTAGGGGAAGGAATAATTTTATTTAAAAGAAGATGGATAAAAAATTTACGTATACAAAAAAACACTCACATCTTTTAATTTTTAGTATAAACAAAACTAAGGTTGCATTCAATGATAGTTATATAAAGTAATTTTAAATACATATTGTGTCAGCGTATAGCGTAGTCGACTGAGCCCGCAGGTTGAGTAGACCCTCAGCCGCAGTTAGTGGTCAACTGAGCCCGCGGGCTGAGTTAGCCGGCTAGTGGGCTAAGTCACCCATAAAAAACCTGAAGTAGTCATCTGAGCCCGCGGGCTAAACGGGCTGTGGGCTCAGTTGACCACAAAATCGTCAAAATACAAATCTAATTTCGGAACACTAATATTGCCTCGGAAACGCCTGCTTTTCTTGCAAAGTAAAGTTTAAACACTGAACTAATAGTAATATGATTGTAAACCAAATATAGTTTAAGTCTTATTAAACTATATGTGTCAGATTTTGATACAATATTATCTATACTATTATATAAAGCGGAATAGTTTGTTTGTTTGTTTGAACGCGCTAATCTTTGGAATTACCAGTCGGATTTAAAAAAATCTTTTTGCGAATGTAGCCCAGTTCTCGAGGAAGGTCATACGCTATGTATCATCACGCTACTGGCGACGGGAGCAGAGCAGTAAGCAAAAACGCGGGTGAAACAGCGCCGCGGAAAGCTCGTTGTCAGATAAATGTACAATACAAACATGCACTTAGAAGGTGTGGTTTTCAAGCGCATGTGCAATGACTTTCTTTAGTGGTGTATCTGTTGACTCATTGTGTTTATCCTTCCTTTAACTTAAACGATCTCTGTTTATGTTAGCTGTTTAGTATCCACTCAGGTACAATAATATTGGAAATACGTAAATAAGTCATGTATTGCATTAGAGATTTGTGAGGTACTAAACATTTTGTTAATTATTATATGAATATCTTTAAACATGATTTGAGAGCCTAATAAGGAAGCCTCCATCGTGGAATGAAATTTATTTTGTAGTTTTCCGAAAGTGTTATGACGGAAACTTAATTTGCCATCATCATTTTAACGCCAGAGATTGACGCCACTTTTAAAGCAAATGATATAAAGCCTAGCGGTAGTTTATACATATTTTCTTAGCACAATTAGTCAATTTCCACTTGAGAAGGAGACGTGATGAAACTATTCACTGCGATTGCCAATCCAATCCGTGTGCCAATTCCAATGTCAATGCCAATCTGCGTGATTATTGTAAAAACTTCCATAATCTATCGGCGGTAGTGATAGAATATCATCTTAACCATATAACATATTGTATCTGCTTCTCAAAATAACAATACTTTTCAAGATATTCATCACCATCATATCAGCCGAAAGATGTCCACTGCTGGACATAAACCGCTCATATCCATCAGTTTCAATATATTGTATCTGCGCAGATTTCATTTTGGACAATGTTATCATTCACGCAGTCTCACCTCTAAATACAAAAACGTTGCTCCAGTCAAACCAAGTTTAATAAGTGTTATACTATCTACATACATCATACATAGCTTCGCACTTTTTATCCCTGAAGGGGTAGGCAGAGATGTTTAACCACCCACTTTTCGCTATTTTATTTTGAGTCCCATGTAAAAGGGGGCGAGCCTGTTGCCATATATCGGGCACAATCCACACTCCGGGCTATTGCTGAGATTTTCTCGACCCAATATCACTTTATCCGACCTGGGGATTAAACCCGAGACCTCAGCGTGGTAATCCGTTCACATTACCACCGAACCACAGAGGCAGTATCTCTAATTGCTTTAGTATGAATTTAATCTACAGAAAGATTGAAGTTTTAAGTTACTGGCGTTAGACTATGGCATAAAATTCCTTCATAGCCAATTCATGACTACAATCCACTCAAGAATTTGTCATTATAAGAATAAGAATAAGAATAATTTATTGAGATATTTCTTTTTACAAAAAGTGTGGAATTCTCTGGTCCCCGAACTAGTATCAACTGTATTTCAGGGGCCAGTATCTTCGCCTTTAAATGTAAGTACCAAAAATGCGTAGTATGTCAAAAACTAAGTACTAGAAATTATACAGAAAACAGAAATTAAAAATATTAAAAAGATATGCGTGAACAAATGGGTGTGTGTGTTTGTGTATGTGTGGGTGTGTGTGTGTGTGTGTGTGTGTGTGTGTGTGTGTGTTCGCGCGTGCGTGTGAGTGTGTGTGTGTGTGTGTGTTCGCGCGTGCGTGTGAGTGTGTGTGTGTGTGCGTGTGAGTGTATGTGTGTGTGCGTGTGATTGTGTGTGTAAAAGAGAGTGTGGATGCGTCATTTTAGATTTGTTTGAGTAGCATATTTTCAATTTCGTGATAGTTTTTTATAGTTATAGTTTCATTAAAAGTTTACTGATCATTAGTTGAAACATTCATAGTAGATAATTTCGTTAAAACAAATTAGTATTGAAAATACCACATCAAAGTTAAATTGGCCTTGTAATATGTATAAACGTTACAAGTCAATAAATAGATTTTATGTTTGTAACAAAATTGACACCTGACATTACAGACGTCTGTAATTTTGAAAAATTGCGATCTAATAATGCCACGCAGCATTTTATTACGTAATTGGCTACAGACATCACACAAATGTGATGTCTAAATACTTTAACCTTAAGTGACAGCTAGAATTACCAGGATATTGAAAGGCAATACATGAAATTGATACTTCGCTATAAGTTGATGAAAGGTGGTATTTTGTAAGGAACAACATAACAACATAATTTTCAACTTTGGTAAAATTTACCTTGTCTATTGTTTAGTTAGTTTTTATTGCATTTTTCGCAGCAGCAGCATTATAAAGAGAAAAGACTTGTTTTTTTTTTATGTATGTATGTTTGTAACGATTAAACTAAAAGCTATATTGTAAACGATTTAAAAAAAATCTTTCACCTTTAGAAATCTATAAATGTAGTGGATAACATGGTCTATATTTTATTATGTTTAACATATTTTTTAGCAATTTTCATTTCAAAACAGTAGACAGCAAAATTAAAGCGTACGAGCAAGTATGCGTACTAATGGCTCGACGACTTTTTTCGCCTGTGTGTCACCGTAAGTACGCGTACTATAGGTACAGGCGAAACAGGCCGTCAAGCTTAAGTAGGCGTACTTGCTCGTACGTCTGTCATCCACTTTATACGTTCAGTACGTCAGTTATTATGTCGCTCAATACTAACTTTACGGTAATGAAATCATTAATCATCACGCTGATTAAAATCAAAATCACAATCAGAATATTTATCTGCAAAACATAGGTAGGTAATACATAGGTGATTTTTTAATACAACATGTCGCGCACTATGTTTTGTCACTAGGACATACAAATAATAGAATTACAAATACTTTTGAAATAATAATTAATACATTAATAAGGAATGTCAATTAGTCACAAATATTAGGTAAGTATGTCATTAAAATAATAATCATAAACAATAATAATTTTAAAGTAAAGAGAAATAAACAATAATTCTTGCAACATTATAATATGTTAAAATTATCAAAAAAATCATTTAAATCATAATAACATTTCTCTATGAGTATTTTAATAATTATTTTTTAAAATTGTGACAGAGGCAATTCTTTTACAGAGTCAGGTATTTTGTTATATATATACTAGGCGCTAAACCAAAAACGTCTTTTTGAACTAGTGTAGTTTTTCACTTCACATGTGTTCATTTGTTGACATACTGGGTACAGATAAAGGAGCATTTCTAACTGCTTGATACCTTAGTGAACGAATTGCTATTTTGCTTTACAAAAAAAACAATATAAATAATGATGTCAGAATTAATTATTTTAAAATTATAAATTGTTGTACACAGCTGTCTGTTGACTTGAGATACCCTAACGTGATTGGTTGATTGGCCCTAGAACGACGATCGAACTTTAATTTGCTACTTCATCGTTGTAAAGAATATGAACTATCCAACATGTAGTTAAATGCGTCCTTAGGCGTTTTGCACCGCAAGCGGTTCAACCGCGTTGTGAATCGCCCCCTGATATTGAATATAGGTACTGCAAAATATATTCAAAATAAATACCATCAAATTTTTCAACGCACGAAACTGTTTTATAGGCTATTTTCTTGTATGTTCCAGGTGAATTCGACATGCGAGTGAAGTCTTGTGCTGCTTCGGATGGCTCCGGGCATGTGATTCAACTGTCAGATGAATATGGATGTGTTCTGCGACCTAAGATGATATCAAGGTACTAATAAATTTTAATATAGGTTCACTATTTCAAGTGGTTATATACTTTACTTTATTTTTGAACTTTGGTAAAATTACGTACCTGTATTCGAAATTGAACCAATATTTTGCAATGAAATTTGTAATTTTAAAATCGGTAATTATTTGAGTAAATAGTATCTCTGTTTCCTGATGATGCCTTATAACTTTGACATAGCTCTTTTGTGCTTTATTTATTGTTATAGATGGTACAAACATGTAGTATTTTAACAATGGCATTTGCATGTTTCAGTATTTACCTTTAGGTTAATATTATTAAACTTAAATCTAATTCTAGAGTAACCTTTTATCATTTGTTAAAATGTCTTGATAACTAATTTGTTTTTTGATTCTATTTCAAGTTGGAGTGTTTTCATTTAAAAGCGTTTTTCTATTTAATTCAAGTATTGGATTTGATTAGATCTTCGGCATCTATTTTAAATTGTTCATAGACTTTTATAAGCCAGTCATACTTTAGAACTTTAAACTTGTACTTTATAGTACAAGGCTATATTCTAAATGTGTTGTGAAACCGAGACTGCTTTATGAGGCACACTATATTATGGATCTGGGACCAAAGCATTAGCTACTATGTTAGTGATTATAGATAGATTAAGTGTACTCAGTAATCCTGATTGATTAATAGCCCTCAGTAAACTGATATATGGTTCTGGTGTGATTTTGTTAAAAAGATGTAATTCTTCGATTAAAATGCATGAATTGATAGATTATGATTGATGAATTAAGTGGATGGCTTCAAATTTATATTTTATCTAACTTTCATTTTATTTAATGGGTCGGGCAGAAGAGAGAGGCCTTTCTTGTTGTAACAAGTATTACCTCATTTTTTATTGTTAACATCGTGGTCTTAATAAATTTTCTTTTTTACTTAATTATACGTAGGTATTTTTAAAAGAAATAATCAAGAGTTACATTAAAATAATTTGTATTGATTGTGTTGGTGTTAAGTCTTTGTTTTATTTCTCATTAACCTTAGCACATTTATGTTGGTAGTAGAATGTTAATTTAGGGAAAATAATATAGTTACACAATTCACAAACGGAATAATGCTTTATTTTCAGGTTCTTAAAAGCTAAAGCTGCTGATGAGCGTGCTACCGTCATCACCTACGCGTTCTTCCACGCCTTCAAGTTCCCTGATGCCCTAAGCGTTCATATCAGGTGTAAGGTGGAGATCTGCAGGCATGGCTGTCTGGACCACTGTCAACTATCAGGAGTGACGTCACAACGACAGGGTGCCTTGGACAGAAAGGACGATAGAACACATCAAGATCACAATGATATCGGGTAAATAGTTTTAAGTGTCTAAACACTGGAAATAATGGTTTGAGTAACGTAATACTTTTTGTCACTTCATGTGTCACGCACTACAAAACCACTTTAGTAGTTAGAGCTATATCGAGTTAAAGTTGAAGTTAAAGTTTATGTTCAGTTTAACGTTAAGTTCACCAATTAATGTATCAATAGTAGCTATTTACGGTCTTACTGCCCAATGTTTGCTTTAATATTCATGGGTACCTACTCCTGAAAATGTTTTCAAATTTGAATTGATTTATAAACTGACTGTATAACTAAAATGAAAAACATACAGTGTTTTCCCCAGTGATGATACCACGGCTGAGGAGAGCAGCATACCGGAAGAAATCCGTCTTTCGCTAGAGGAAGCATTCGGTGATGAAGTCTCCGGTGATGCAGTGCCAGCTCCTGCACCATTACCGCAACGAGCGCCAGCTCCTGTCGTCGAGCCTGAAACAGACCATATGGCTAGCGTGGAAGATTTGGTAGAAGCATTCGCAAGACCTTTCACAGTAAGTAAATTTGCAATGAACTTTGAAAACACATTTTTGATTTCATTTTCTTTTTGTTAATTTATGAAAAGACTAATTAATCATTCCATCCTATGGATCTGTCCTATAAATGACAGTTTTGATGTCCATTTCCCAATACCTGTTTTCTTATAGTGGCAACAACAATCTTATTCTATATGCACTACAGTCTTGTTAAACGGTCAATAAAGATATTATTATTATTAAAAAAATCCTATATTTTTCAGGAGCGTCCTTCTAACTTAGTAGATCGAGAACGTTTTCCTCATGGACCTCGTAAACTTGGTACCAACGTCAAACCTGAACCGACTAGCGAAGCAGTCATTTCGGCCAAACCCATGGGTCCTGCGGTAGTCGGCCCCAGGTCTCTGCGTAAACGACGAAGTGTTCGAGAAGGAAGGTCTGCTGACGTTGGAGTGTCAGGAATATACGAAGTGGTGTCAGAAGCTGATCTAGCTTTCGGTCCGTCGAGAGAGCCCGTGACTGTGTTCAGTGGAAGAATTCGGGAAGAGGTAAACTGACAAAATGTCAACGTTTAGAAATAACTACGTTTATTTATTATTATAACTACATTATATAAGAAAGTAATAAGATTGTTTAAGACAAATTTAATAATATTTTACCAAATGTTTGTTTAGGTCGTCTACGGTATTTGTATGGGCGCAGTGAGCTTTGGTGCTCTGTTCGCTTCGGCAGCAGGCGCAGCAGCTGGCGCAGCCCTAGCAGCAGCAGTTTTACTTCAAAAGCTTCGGTCGCGAATGACAGCGCAACCACCACCACCCGTGACACCCGCCCCAGCCTCACATTCTCTCGCTGCGTGGATGGCTCTTAGACTCTTAGGTTCCCAACCTCACCCTCATCACTCCCGTGACGGTTGATTTAATATCACATACATAATCCTACCGAAGACTGCTCTTAGATGCTAAATAATGAAATTGAAGCTGTTCATTTATTGCATATTCTTTCTTTTGTGTATAATATAGCAGAAACGATGATTTCTTCCGAATTAGAGTTAGATACCTGATAAAATTTAGAACCATACACTTTATTGGTCAGTTAAATATCCATTAGTTAATTGAGTTGCAAAAACTATATATAATATGCTTATAATTACGATAGTTAATAAGATAATGTTTCTAGATCGCCTTAAATAATGGTGCTAGGTCGTGCTACGGACGAAGTCCTAAGAAACCTGATATTGAATTTTCACTGTTGTGAATAATAAACATTTTTATACCAATAAGTTTTGTACAGATTTTTTCTACGTTTTTATAAACTAACTTATTATCATCGTATTCTTTAGTGTCTAGATAATAAGGATAAACGTCGAGTCATGCCATTAGTTTAAGTTTTAGATAATTCAAATGTTCGCAAGTTTCATTCACTTTAGCTCAATTTACATTACTTATTGAAACTACTACATTAAAAATAACATTGATTTTGTCATTTTCAGAATCAGTGTTATTTATTTTGGTATCTTAAGTTATTATAACTTTGAGGCTTTTATGCATACTTTCACAGTATGTACCTGCTCAATGTTTCATACGTATTTATTCAGAGAATGATTTCATATACATACATTTATATCGAATATTTTTTTAAGAAAGATAATTATTAAGATCATTATTATACATTTAAGTTAAGTAGGTATTCATAAATAACATCAAAATTATATTTGTTACTTAATTTGACTTAGGTTGATTGACACCATAAATTTTGACATTACGTTAAATAACCAAATATAATTTTAAAAACATTACAAAGGTATAAAACTTTTAAAATTTTTGTCGATCTATAACAATTACTTTACTTGGGATGTACGAAATATAGCAATATATCTTACATCATATCCATGCTTGAATTTTAAAATCAAATGTTTCGAAATCATTGTCATACCTTAATTAATTTGAATGCAATTATAAGTTAGTAAACCAATTTGTATTTAGAACTTATGTTATTGTATATTTAATTACTTCATCTAGGTTAATATCATTAAATTGTATCATACGTATGTTGAGACACCAATGAGTTCTATGTGTTAGATTCTTCTTGAGATTTATATCGCATTTATTTACTTTGCATTTATATTTAATTTGCTCAATAATACTTGTATCCATCTTTTTAATTGCTATGAATAGTTAGGTTTAGTTTTGTAGCTAGATTGAGAAATGGTTTGAAAGATCGACTTTTATGGCTCTATAAACACCGATCGCATAAACATGGCATTTTTATTTCTCAAGAACCAGATGCGGCAAATCAAATGTGGTATGCAATCATACATTTTCCTGTGAGTTTCTATGTATGTTCTTACGACTCATATAAATTAATGTGTTCTTTAAACAGCCACATCTGACAAATTTTGAATACAGTATACCAATGAGTAGATTCCAGAAACAAATAGTGAAAAGAACTAAGATACCTAAAAAAATCACGAGGTTCTTTGCCCTAACGTGGGTCGTTAAGGGTTGGAAATAAACAGCTCCACCCAATAAAATTAAGTGTCAATAACGTACCTACCAAAATAAATCTAAATAATGTCGATCAATCAACCATATAGTTATGACACGCCACCCAAAAATCTTGCATTTATAATAGAAAAACTATTATTGTATAAGTTAAATAGAGTTTTCATATGAAAACTGTCTCCCTAAGTGCAATTTTACTTTTTATTAATTAATTAAATAAATGTATTCTATTGTAATTCTTTATTCGAGATAATTTATTATTTCAGAGGTTATGGTTATTTCGGTGAAGTGTCTCGTACACTGTTTCTTTTATAAATAGTTCTGGGGAGTATTTATGTACTTGTAAACAAAATGTTTTAAGTTTCTCTGTACGGATGCGGTGACGATGTGTTTAACGCGTAAGCACCTGTTAATTTGTTTAATGGATTAAAAATTATGTTGAAACATATTGTTGACTGTTATTTTGTTTGACAACTCCTAATATATCATAATTTTAAAAGATTTGTTTTAAAGAATAAGAATAAATGAGAAAGATATTTAAATATCCTTGTTATGAAAATTAAAATATTTTAGTCCTCTTTATAGGTGGGTACTTAACTAATGTCTAATGTCTACTGGTGACAATTTTCTTCATGTTGTCATTATATGACCTGAGAGTTTGTAGCGTAAAAAACTCGCTCGCAGTCTTAGTTTTTGTCAAGTAACTAACTAACTAAGTGAAACTAAGAATAAAACTATAACGGAAAAAAATATTATCATTATCCGCTGTAAGTCCTAACCCTTCTAAACATTACATTTAGTAGATTTTTGCCATCATCATCAGACTCGGTAAGGGTTTGACAGAAGCTGCGAACGCCATCCATCGCAGGATGCTGGATGACCGTTCAGTGTTATACAATGACCCTGTGTTTTCTCTCCTTATGATTGATTTAATTAGGTACCTAATTGGGCTAGTAAATGGAAATTGCTCGCCTATAATTAATCAACATTCATGCTACTAGAGTTTATTCGGTAAATAGCTAAAGATGCTGTGGTCGTATGAATGCTAAAGTCGTAGGGTTCGCACAACCTTTTAATTTTCTTCTACAGAAAATCTTTTGTAGTTGTTATTAGCTTTTTGTAGGTATAGCTTTATTAACAGTCTGAACGCCATGTCTCTCAATTAGTGTCTCCCAAACAATACAATAAGACAATGTAGGTATTCTGTTGCCAAAACGGCGCGCAATGGCGTTCAAAGATGACTCTATGTCACATCATATTTCACTCCGGATCCTCGTAATCCATCGTATCAGAGCTAAGTTTCTATTTTTGAAATTTATTATTGAATTGTTCGCTAAATACTCTTAAGAATAATAAGAATTCGCGATTCGTCTTTTGTCACAACATTTTTTATAATGTATGTTAAATTTTGAGCATTACTATCGTTGTTCTTAAGAGCTCTCGTAGGCTGAGGCTTTCTTTTGGCCGATAGTTTGCTCGGGTTGGGCTGTTAATGCGCATACCGTACCAACTTCCAAGAGTATTATGGTTATTCCTAGTTTTGTTTGAAGACAATAGTGTAGCCTATCAAACTTTGTTGTCTGCCGATACCGGATCATTACTTCCATTATTTCATACGCACTTCCACAACTAATTAAAAATATCGTTCAATCGAAAGTTTGCAGTTTGCGCAGGCTCTAAGTTTCATTCTACTCGTAATAAAATGTATCTTCATAAATATTCATTATCACAACTATCATCATTATTTTCGTCGATTGCTGGATGTAGACCTCTCTATGATAGCTCCTTGCCAGCCCTCAAGCATTAGTTGGCCTTCTTTACTTTGCCGTTGGTGTATAATCATAAATATCACCCCACACGTGCTTAGCAAATGTTGTCATAAATACTACCCACACTTCATAAATCATCAAAATTATAGTAGTAGTACCTAAGCTTAGAAAAGCATTAAATATTGATATGATATCTACAAAACAAAAGTCCTACAATATTAATCTCATCGATGACTTTCCTTTTCCGAATTGAAATTATGATGTTAACTACTTACCTACGATCGCGTATGTCCCTAAACATTATTAGCAACCATATGCATATGTCACGGAAAAATAGTCTAATTAAACTAATTAGACTATTCAAAAAATATAAATAAATATAAAAAATAGTCTAATTAGTTTATACAACAAGACAATTCATATTCTGTTAGAATATTCTCCTCCTATTCCTTCTAATCTTCTTATCATACAAACTTTTGCTTTTACTATTAGTATAGGGCTGCCATCTGTCCGGGTTTCCCCGGATTTGGGCTCGTAGCCTTTGTTCTACTTTGGAGGGAATCCAAGCAGCGTCCTTATTCATAAAAAAATTGTAATTAATTGATTTTAAGGTTTGATGATTAATTTAAAGCACCAAAGTAACTTTAAAAATAAAACAAAACATCCATGATAATAGTTTAATTTTCCAAAATTTAGATACTGCTACAATTTTATTTTTTTATAATTATTATCAAAAGTGTGATAAAATGACAAAACTTCAATTTTAATACCCATTTCAACTTTGTATAAAATAAATTAAATATTAAACATTTGTATTTCAGTTTAACAATTAATAAAATTTATTAATAATGGAAAGAAAAACAATAAAATAAGAAGAAGAGGTACTCAGGTGGTATATAAATAAATCGCTGTACGTACTCGTAATAATGACTAATACTTAATTACAATAAATAATATTAATACTAATGACAAGTTATTTTAAATTATAATCTAGCGGTTCACCTAAATTGATATACCGTATTCTTTATTTTAAATATATTTTCCGTTGCCCCTACTTTAAACTAATATTCAAAAAGAGGTAACAGAAGATTGTACTTAGCATATTTTAATACTACTATTTGTGTTTATAATTTGTTCTAACAACATCGCATAAACAGCTATAGAATTACAACAATGAACTCTTCGGGCAAACTACCTAACTACAATGTTTCATTACAAGTTAGTTGAACTAATTCTTCGTCTCCCGGCGGGTTCCTAAAACAACAATAGCTGTGATATGCCGTAATATTCAATGAAGGAATTGTATACACTTTCACAAATAGGAAACAACACGATTTAGCTGAAGACTAAGGAGTTTTTAATCTAAATATAACTTCATTGTATACTAAATAAGGTTTATCTTTATTTGAGCACTCATATAACACGCAAATAAATAATTGGCATGGTCTATATACTTCAGTCTCATCACACTATTATGTACAAATTATGTTATTTAAACGCTTTTGTTACGAGTAGAAACGACTTTTTGAAATTACATGCGCAGTCGGTGGGTGTGGTCGAGCTATCGTCGCCACTGCAGCAGTCTTCTTTTTCAGGGTTGTTATCGGTCTTAGTTTTAAAAATAAAACTGCTGATACGGCACAAGAACATAATAATGTAGCAAGAAGAGCACCCAGCGTTGCGGCAAAGCCAGGTGTTGTCATGCAAACAAGTCCTGGAGTGGGTATCACTTTCGGTGCTGTAGTTTCTTCAGAAGTATCCAAATTTAAGTCGCCAGCAGACACTACACGAATTACTCTGTTGACACCTACTTCCCCAGGAGAAGTAGCACGTCTTTGCCTCCTCACTCTCCTTTCATCACGTCTTGCTTCGATACCGACTGGATATGAATCGATCTGTGGTGGTCCGTATTCAGCGTGAGGTGCAATTACATTAGGAGTTCCATCTGAGCATTGTTCTGGGCACCTATACCGACAGATTTGAATAGTACATTGGAAGTGAACTTCCATTGAATCGGGAAACTTGAAAGCTTGGAAATGTGCGTACGAGAGAACGCTAGCACTGGCACCGAAGTTCTTGATCTTTGTAAATCGTGACATCAATTTCGGTCTCGTTACACAGCCTCGCCTATCGACTAATTGTATAGGAGCGCGTTGACCGTCATGAGCTACGCAGTCACGAACTAACATATCAAATTTAGCATCATCATCCTTGATTGCAAGAACCATAGTCATCGTTTGACCAATCTTTACAAGACCAGATACTTCTGAAGCCCAAGGTCCTTTGCCGACTTGAATTTGCATCCAGCAGCCCACGTTGTCACCAGCAAAGTCTGCGCGCACGACATCTAACATATCTACAGGGAATGGCCTGAATGTGACAGCTTTTTCGTACTGATCGTGCCATGTGCATCGTAGTTTTCGGGCTTGATCCCATACTTCTTGAACCTGAGGGTCGTATTGAATAACAATAACATTTTCGAAGTAAGTTCCAGCTGCTGCTACGTCTCCTCTATATCTTGGGTCTCCACTACCAGCCGTGCCACAAGCATGAGCTCCAATTTCAAATGAAGCTGATGTTCTGCCAAGATTGGGCGGAAGATGTACGCATTGGTGGTTTGAGTAATGTCCTTTAGAGAACACGATGCCGAAGAACGGTTTATCAAAACTAAGGAATACTCTCATAGCATTTTTCTCACATTTCACATCTAAAGACACAATCTTGGGCATATCTGGTGCAGGAGCTGGCCAAACATCTCCTGCTCCACTGAACACTTTATCGCTGGCAGCAGTTTGGGAATCAGCAGGAGGCGCTGGTGGCGGTGGTGGTCCTCGGAAGCCAGGGCCAACATCATTCTTATGATGGTTTACTGGAGGTCCCAAAGCGAATGGTTTCGAGTGGATCTGGTGATGATTAGGTATTCTTGGCATACCTGTAATTAGAGAAAAAAAGGCCTTTGTTAATTATCCTTTCGTTTTTATATTTGACTATATATTATAATTATATAAATGGTGTATTGCAACTTACTTAAAGGATGATGTGCCTGATGATGCGGTGGGTTCTGTCTTCTGTTGTGTGGTGGTGGTGCTGGCGGCGGTGGTCCATTGTACGCGTGGCTTGGAGTGTCCCTCTCAGAAGACTCCATGGCAAGCTGATCGGCGGATGGCTCTGCAGCGCTGCTGGTATCAGATCCTGCACCTCCGCCGCCACCACCGCTCTCGTTCGATGTCTGGTCACTCAGAGTACCACTCTGAAAGTAGATAAATTATAAAGTGAGTATTATAAATTGCATTTTCATCTCCACCTTTTTGTTTTTGATTAAGTTTTTAATTATTTTAATGATATCGGTTAGTCAACCTGGACTAATTTCAGTGTGTTTTGGCATCGAAAGTGCCAGCCGTAACAACAAAGATAAAAATAATATATTTGGAGATGCTTTCACATTTCACTGGAGTTTATATGAGTGTGATTTAGAATGGCAAACTATTGTGTATTCAGTTCCATCATAGTGTATCACTTTTCATACAAGCTTTTCATGCAGAAACGTGTAACGTAAACGCAAGTAACCAACAAGCTTGTTATCCACAAGCCTATACTCGTAAAGTATTTCTCAAACCCCGTAACTTATTCTGACACGGAAAATTTCTTGTTTTCATTCACTCAGCTTTCACTACACGTAGGCATTATTTTAAATGTTATTTAATACGACACAGTGACCGTTTTCCGGTCCATCAAAGGTTATTAACAAGACATCGTTTATGGTGTAAAGTGCAACAATAAGCCCATTATGGTTTATCACGACATGGGATCAATGTCGAAAAATTGTCGGTGTAAAAATAAATCGTTAACCTTTAAAAATTATTTCGATTTTGAAATTGAATTAAAAAATGAGTTTAAGTATGAGTTTTGAGACTGGTTGATTTATCTTGAGCTATTTTTGGAAAATGTTTTCCTTAGGTATAAGTAAGAATTATTATTTTCGTTATTTAGTAGCAATACAAACTGCTATAATTTGTGTTACATATTTAGGTAAGCAATGTTCCAACAAAAGAATGATCCCATCTCCTTTTTTTGCTATACGAAACTTCCTTAATTACCTGTGTCACGCACTTCAAATAACTACCTATCACATCTAACTTTAACAATTTCCGGGGTCCTATTACCAACATGTGAAAGTTGTCCCATAATTTGATTCCCGTTTGTCTTAACTCATCAAACCGCTCCGGTTTTCAAGTGTTTTCCATACCAACAGGTTTTGGAAATCAGATGAACCGGCTATTTGGTATTTCTCGTGTTAATTGTGGCTTTTTAGATTGCCGTTTTGTATGAGGTGTGGCTTCTAGCTCATTAGGTCTGTAGGTTGTATATTTTAGTCGTTGTTTATTGATTAGAAAAAATTGTCAAGGTCAAAAATGCAGATGATTTTGAAGAGCTATTCTTTTCTAGACTTGTTTAATATTATCAACTAAATAAACAATCACGTTATATTTTCGTCATAATTTATACAGTTTTTAGAGTTTGTATTTCTCTAAAGTTATTTCATGACCCGTTATGCGAACTCCATTCAAATATTGTATTTGAATAACTAAAATGGTATTGTTTATGTCCCTGATATCTAAACTAAACGGTGAATGTCGTCACATACTGCCTATCTCGTACTTGTACCAACACCACATTTTATTGGTCGAACCTCAACAATTTTATAACTCTCATTTGCTTAGCCTCCGGCCATGAAATTAGAAAGTATTGGTTCCAACGTTCAGATATGTTTTTCGATAGAGATTTATAGGGGCTCATGGCAAGTGAATCTAACAATTATTTTGAATGGGATTACACGGATAAAAGATCGTTATACATTACATAATACGAGAGAAAGTTCTTCTGAGATTTTATCGGGTCATATATTAAGTTACATGTAATTTACAACGGAAAAGTGTGTTTATCAATATATTATATATTTTATTAAAATTCCACAGTCCTCGGTACTAAATTAAACTTTTGCCAACGAACATTTTGCTAACGAACATACTATTACATGCAAATTAAATGTGAGCTTATGACAGGTATCATAACATACAAAATATATTATTGAACAAAAAAAGACCGCCTACTTAAAACAAAGTGAAAAGAAAAGAATTCATATTTTTCTCGTACTGATTCTTCATTGAAATATTAGTAATCATGTCACGTTCACAATTAATATGAATCTAATGACACCTCATATGTAAAAATCCGTTAAAGCATTTAGGCTGTAGAGCGTGCCAAAGAAATAGAAATACATACATGCATACGCTCGAAAAACTTTAACGTCCTTGACTTTGCCAGTCGGGCAAAACCTGGCTTTTATTGTGCTATTATGAAAGCTTCACTTTGTTTTAGGATTTTATAGTCTTGTACCTATTTCTACTGAAACCTATAATGCCAGTTTCATATTTAAGTAATATAAAATGTTACTAAGGATACATCAATTGGCTTATTTGCTATTTTTAAGAATAATACTAAATCGTAGGCGAGATTGAATTTGTCTCATATATTATTCACTATTCAAAATACGATCATATTGTTAGTAGTACAATAGGGACAAAACAATTATGTCCTTTGAAGGATTTCGTAGAAAATCTTTTATGAAGCTTATGCAAAGAGGAATATTTATTATTTCCTTTGTTCTGTTTTTATTTGGGAATATAAGATTTTAATAGAGAATATTTTTATTTTTTATAAATATCTGTATTATTTTATCAAGGACTAAATACAGAATCCACCTCCTCTTAAATTTTAGCCATATTTTATACGTCGTCGATCCATCAAGCTTTAGTCCGTTCCATCTTACAATAACCAAATCATGATCTCCAATTTACTCTATTCAACAGATATATCTAATCAGCGAGCGAGATCGGTTCGTTCTATGTCCGCAAAACACACTCTTTTTAAAGTCTATAACATAAACGAAAGGTCAAAATTAGCTCGATAGCTCATAGTATAAGAACATAACCTCGGCACTTCACAGAAGATAGGATAATAATTGCAGACTCGGGTCTTCGCGCATTGCGGTAAAGGTAGAGAAAGTTTTATATTCTTATATATTTTATAAGTAAATGCGTTGTTTTTTCTCAAAGATATGTCAGTCAAGGTTTGTCGAATCAATTCCTGTGTGTACGTTTAAACCACAAGATCTCATCAAAATTTTCGCATTCGTGCATATTTAAACATTTGGGGCTTCATGGGTACCGGAATACATTAACCCGTAACCCGAAACCATTATGAACATGTAAAAATGTCGGCTTTACTTAGAAATAAACCAAGTGAAGTGGGTAAAACATACAAATCAATACTAGAACCACACCACTTTTGTCTAAATAATTTGATAGACCAATATAAAAAATGGATCTTATTATTTATAGAAATGTTTCCAGCACCTTTAATTTAAGTTACCCATTTAAATTTAGTATCGAACATTAATAATAGAAGTAATAAAGCAAACACCGGGCGGTCCGTAAACTTGTGCGTCTTTTTAATGAGATAGCCGCTGTTTTACTAGCAATAGCCTTTCTATAGGTGAATCTGTAGTACATTTACGAGTCTATTTTCGTTCAAAACAGAAACCAGACTAGATGTTGAGATGATATAAGCGTTTATTCACTGTAGTAAGCCCTAGGACCAAACCCTGCATTTCAACCTGCAGATGTATTAAAACTGCGGGAACTAAAACATACTAATTGTAGTAGTTTTCTAGTCCTCTTTTTGTTTCTTGAAGGCCTGCGAGATGGCCAGCGAGATGGCCTAAAAGAATCTATATGGAATCTTTATGGAAGAGAAGGTCAATGCCACGTTAATTAGGACGTCAAAAGAAAAGTGGCACGTAGAATAAGTTAGCGTTTACTCCACTGACTAGCGTAGGACTAAAAAAAAAGAAGTAAAAGAAATACATAGGTATTTTTTTTATATTAGCCTACCAAAGTAACTCCACTCTGCCTGTTGATAGACAGTCAGGTAATCTAGAAGTGGTGGCCACCATATGAAAAACCATCGTCTTAAACTGCTGGTACATGTAGAGGTATCTTTCTACCTATAGGCATTATGACTGAGGTCTTAGGCGCGTATGTACGCGGCGCAGGCGCAGGCGACGGCGACGGCGCGGGCGCGTCAAGTGCAGTGTGTCAGCGCGGGCGTTGCTCTCGAACTAATTTTACTTTCATTAGCTGTCTTCGTCCGTCTGTCTAGCAACACTCAGTGGATCAGTAGTTACCTGATCTCATTTTACAGTTGTTTACTGTAAGATTTGTAATAGTTATATTTTGAGCGATAATAAACTCTATTTATTATAAGTATGTCTAGAAGTTAAGCTTTATTATATCGTGCTCATACAAGAATGGCGTTAAAGTCACGATTTGTAGAGTTTAATAAACTAGAAAACTTATAACTTTTAATTGTCGTACTGAATACTTTTCGAATCTTCAAATAAATTGCTTACAGTAGGTACTTGTTATCAATCTGAACAAACTAAACTAAAAAAAGAAGATTGTGTGAGATAAACTCTTTTTAAAATTTAGGCTTAGTAGTTGAAGTGTGACCAGTCTAAAATATAATACTAATCTCTCTGAGCATTGTAAAAGACGACTTATTGAAGGCTGGCAGCCTCGCTACCTTCGTACTAAATTTCACCTTACTGCGGTCAAGGCGGTCACCAACGAGTATACCTAGAGTAGTGTGTGCTAATTGTAGCAAGGTTTCAGTTTTGTGAGTGTCTATGTTTGGCAGTTGACTTTTTCAGGCTTAAGATTATAATAATCTAGTTACTTTAAATCGTTTGAAGTCTTAAAAAAAATGGAGGCAACATTATCCAAAATCTGATTTGAGAAATCAAACTTTGCTAAGTAACTTTTAACGACTCAAAAGTTCTTTGTATCTTTAGACATCGGCTTAACTTTAATGAAATAACTTTGTACTCTTTAGTAAACAACAAATCGTCACATAAAGCAAAGCTGAGCAGGATTTCAAGTTCAATGTGTGTCGACACTGTAGGTCGCTATGTGACCGAGAGCCGGGAAAGCTGCTTTTACTCTTACGATGACACCTGTCTATTGTCATAAACAGTGTATATTTCATTAATATCTGAACATATTGTCTGTCAGGTCATATCCATGTGATATAAATGAGGTACAAAACTTTATCTTAGTGTACTGGATGATCTTTAACTGTTGTTTTATGGGTAAGGACATACTGTACAACAATTTTCTTTATTTTTATTTAGTATTAATTAAGTTTTGTTTTTAATTATTCTAATATAATAATAGACAGTCATTATTTTTTTAATTTAAACTCAAAAACGCTGATGTGCATACAGTTATAAAAGCAGATACCTAATTTGTTTTATAAGTTTATATTGGATATTGAAAAAAATAATATGACACTTGGAATATAATGCAAAAGACACTGAAGTTAAAATGACCGAAACTATTAAGCAATGTATAGCCATAAAATATACTTGAAAACTCAAACAATACATAACACGAAAATGTTGTAATTGCAGATATCTAACTATGTAGTTTTATAAGTTTATTTGGTAATTGAAAAAAATATTATGAAACTTCGAATATAATGCAAAAGACACTAAAGTTAAAATGACCGAAACTATTAAGCAATTTATAGCCATAAAAAATAACTACTTGAAAACTCAAACAGTACATAACACGAAAATGCAAAACTGTATTAGAATTAACAAATCTTTAATTTCGTTCAAATCACATACATAAGTGATACTTATGAATGTCAATTTCTTTTGAGACGTCTCCATCCGTGTAATGCATTAGACTCATAGTTTATCAATATTTTCACTTGAATAATTCTTATTTGTGTAAAGAATTCCCTAGATAAGTATTAGTAAAACATTACCTACTACTTATAGGCAAACCCACAATGTTTGTTTTGAGATTGAGTTCGTTAGCCTTCTTACTTTCCACAGTAGGGTAAACAGGTAAATAGTGGACACAGACGGAACTACGACGTCCGTCAGCTTAGTGGGTCGATGCATCCGTATTTGGCAGTTCTAACCGTTGACCGTATTAGATCTTAACTAGACTTTCCGATATTGTTCAATGTGATTTACTGATTTGTTCTAAAATGTTGCAAGTTTTTTTATTGCAATGTTAGGTATAAAGTGGTTTTTAAACTTTTCCCAGTACTGTTTACATAGACAGCGTAAAGTAAAAAATCAATACAAGAAAAAAGCAATCTTTTTATGTTACATTCCAGTCCATTACACAAAGCCAAGACAATAACATTTTTAATTAAATCAATTAAAAATGAAATTGTCTTAGCTTTCATTTTTTGTTATTGGTTAAAGTCTGTCAATTGAATATAACACTTAGCCTTCCATAAAGAGATCAGTTTTATCCAGTTGTAAGCGTCTGTCTACATAAATGAAATTACCTAGAGCGAGTATCATACAATTTTTATAACCTAACTAGCCATCCGCTAAAAAACTGAAATATGAAAAATGCAGTATTCTTGAAAGCTTTTCGAAAAACATACTACATAACAGTAAAAACTGTATCCAGATCCATTAGGCGGTTCCCGAGATAAGCTATTTCAAACAGACAGACGCTACCCAGCTTAAAAACATCATATGTATAGATTTAAATTAGAGTTGGTGGCGAAATTTGGGAGAGGTATATGTCCAGCAGGCATCGTATTTCGACTAATGCAATGATGATGATAGACATGATTACTAATTAGGAGCCCAAGTTACAAAAAAAACACCCATCCAAGAACTGACCGTGACAAGTGTGCTTGTCCTCGGCAATCTATCTCTGCTATTTACCAGCCAATCAAAAGTCTAATTAGCACAGTATTGTAGTTAAAAATTAGTGTGTAACTAATCTTTAACCTATTACCACTACCTACAACTTAGTACTATAATTAGTAACCTATGTAAAACCTGTATTTATCATTCAATCGAACACTAACTAGAAATCCATTCATTGAAATAAACGATTTAAACAGATTATAGTATTTTTTGTGAAAATAGGAAAGACAAACACTCGATACGGTGATTTCTAGTCGGCGGCTAGTGATGTCTATAAACGGCGGCAACGTATATCGATTAAATTAATTAACTTTCTATACTAATGCGTGAACTATAATTTTTTTTTACCTACTATCATTGCGAGAGGTTATCGATAAACATTACCTTTAAATTATAGTATTATATATATAAAATTATGTTTATATTTAGCAAATAGGTTAATTACAAATTTTTAAAGGTTACGTCAAAAACTATTCTACTAATTTATTCAAAGGTTGTTTCACTAAAATCGCATATGGTACCTACAATAGCTTCATCGGATTAATTTATTTCTATTGTTAAATCATTTGCATATTGAAATGTAGCCATTGTAGTCCTACTACAGGGCTAAGGTCTATTGTCTTTGTCATACGAAGAACAAAGTTCTCTTGTCTCTGTCATACCTACATAATATACATTTGAAAATGCTATTTATCTAATATAATTCTTATATTTAAAAGACAACTTAGTAAATCATTAGTGACTCACTTAGCAAAAAATTAAGCAAGTGTAAAATTATCGAGCGTCAAGAAAAAAATGTAATTATAATAAAATATAAAATAGAGTAGGTAGGTATTGGCTTCGGGCTATACTCTATTCTATTATTATATGAGTCACAACTGAAAATTTTGCTAGGCAGCTAATTTATTATAACAACGTACTATCAATGTAAAAGAGTATTACAATAGCATACGTGTCTTCGGTAATTTTCATCTTAAACAATTTGCTTAAGGTTAATTATTACTTAATGGTCATTGTTATCTTGCGAGCTTTTACTTCTGTGGATGCGAAATATACAACTATACATCTTTGATAGATGAGAGCGTTTTTTTTTCCATATTTATAGCTTTTATAAAAGCGTAGACCTGCATCGCGCATACTTTCAAAATACGCGCTCTGTTTCACTCACTCTATATGTGAAATTTACTGTTTGAATTAGTGTACTTGAAGCAATTATAACATTTTTGTAGTTTTGTTATCGTATGCGTATGAGTTCATTCACGACTTGCTTTAAGTTTCTCTTTGTTTTCTCCTGCGGTTAAAGTTACATGTTACGGGCTACGGCGTATTACACCGTTTATGTTTACACTGAGTCTAATATTATACTATTTATTTAATGCATAGCTGACTGTATTATTGTCTATAACAACTTTTTCTACACAACCGCGGCTAATGAGCTTGTAAACGGGTTCATTACGTATACAATTTATTTTTAATAGAATAATAGTAAAAGTTAATAGATAGTGCAAATTTTATCTGGAAAATGACGGCTATATTATAATAGATAACATAAATAAACTGAACAAAATGCAAAACGATAAAAAACAAGTTTAGTAACTTAAATTTATAGACAACTGTAATCTTGCGTGCATTTAATCTGTTTTTGTAAATTAGTATGGTATTTTATATCTACATTGTAAAGCTACTAAAAACTTCTAAGAAAATTAATTTAACAATACCCAAAACCATTAATCAAGACTTCTTCCTATGTATCCGTAAACTACCGATACGGTCTAATTAAATTGTAATAATCCAACCAATCTTCCATGGTCTATTAAATATCGATATATAAATTCTATATTCACTTAATAGAAGATAAAAAGTAACGTAGATAGCACAGCAACACTTATAATAAATAACATGAAAATCTACTGCATTTTAGAATTTTAAATTCTGATAAAATTGTTTATCTAATTTTGTTAACAGTAGTGTTATTTAATTGTAAATTAAGCTCACTATCAATTGTATACATCAAAGCGAACCCTTACAGCAATAATATCTTTGAGTAATCTCGAATTTTGTCAAGACTGATTTAATAAAGGTAATCGAATTAATAATATCACAGAGGTTTATAATATAATAAGTAGATGGACTGTAGATTTGTTTCTGTTAAGTCTTATTTCTTTATTTTATGAATAAGTTGTTGAAAAGTATTTAGCATAACTTCGATTTGCGTAAACGAAGAAATGGAGTACTTGTAAATTAAGTGTTATTGTAACTAAAGACTTTACAAGTCCCTAAACTTTATTCACTGGTTTGTTTAATATAGATCCTGAAATATGATTTATACAACGTTCGCTTCGTAAACATTCCATTCTAGAATATGAAAAGTAGATACTAGTCCCAATAGATTGTTTCAGACACCTCCAACATATAAAAATGAAATTGACAAAACCACAATAGTTCCAAATATATTCAATTCGTACAATATTCTTGAACAAAAGGGTTAACCGATATTGTTTAGGTGTATGTATTATCGATAAAAAGGGTCAATGGGAAGTGAAACAACCATCCCTAAATATAAGCTAAACTAGTTAATTCGATTCAAAATAATATTGTTTTTATTATCTACACGTGTTCAGGAAATAACACAATCGTTATTTTTAATTGGTTACTACATTTTGTCTTAGTCGCTAATTTAAACGAAATTTTAATTCAGTGAGAGAAGTTCTTCGTTCTTCCGTGCTTTGAAGAGTTAAAAGTGCACGTTCAAAGTGAGTCCCTTCTGTTACTATGTTCATAACAGTCGTTATAAATCGGATGCCTCTATACCTATTAAATTATGAGCGACCTTAACAAATCCTGACACTTGGTTGTCCTCTAACCACTTGATAAAAAGAAGTGAGAAAGTCATAGCCAGGTAGCATCCACGCAGCTCAGTAGACAAACAAGTAAATAGATTAAAGTATTTAGGAACAGTACGTCTAAAGGAGGCAGACACGCCCTCTCAAAGACAAATTAACATTAACACACGACCTTTAGCATTATTCTATAATAATTATTCATAAGCATAGCACACAGTAATTTAATAAACAATAGCCAGCCCCTTTCTTCATTTCTATTGGCTGAATTAATTTGGAGTGCTTACGTGACCAGATTATTATTATATTAATATTATTTCATTGGTTGATAAAATTATTTTGTTGTTATTGGTTCTGAGTTGAATTTAGTAGTTAATGAGTTCTTTTCATATATAGGTTTTATTACCCTTTACAGTTATAATAAGATCAATAAGAGAAGTCGGACACAGTAAGATTTTGTCGTTTGTTTTTTTATCTTTTTGTCTTTTCAAGTTGGTCAGCCTTTTTGGTCTTAAAGTCATAGCAACTTTATATAGCAGCAGTAGCAAATATAAGTTGAGGTGCTAGTACATTGCTTTGTTTGTAATTTTATCAGCAGATATCATCTTAATTTCCAAACTCTGTTCTCGTGTTTTGAATAAATATTTTACATTTTCAAATTACAAAATTACTTTTTTCGAGATATTATTAGATAACAGATCTGAAAGAAATTATTTTAACGGTTAATTAATAAGGTGAATTAAAATGTCTTCATACCATGTGTAATATGAGCAGAACACCTATCGTAAATCCTCGTCGCAGCCGCATTTTGATCTATAAACAAAAAAAAAAAAAAAAAAATTAATACAAGTAAGCAAGCATAAAAATTATTTTAATTATTGATTTTAGACCGAGTGGGTATATTATCGACTTCAGTCGAGGAAGAAGTAACGCAAAATTTTAGTACACGTAGTGAAAACATTAAGTAATTCAAAATCCTCCACGAACTAGACCGCTTGGTCCTACTAACTTATTTTGCAAATTATATACACTTTACAGACATTAAGTTGAAGCCTCCAATATTTGGACTACCTATAGTAAAGATTTGCGGATTCATAATCAATCGTTATGATAATAAAAATGCAAATAAATTGACCCGAACTCATTTAGCGTGAAACCACACACAAAATATATGCTAAACGAAACGCAAGTATATAAATCGCTATATATTTTCTCTACTTACGCTAAGTGTTATAGGTAAACATTCAAAAATGTAAATCATATATATTATTATTTTATTACCAATTTAGTTTGTATTTATTAGCGCTTAGAATGTCTACTCAGGATATATTAACCCACATTGTTGTAGAAATAGAAATGAAAGTGTCAAAGTATAATTTTTAAAGTGCTTGTTTGTTTTGTTGAAACGTTCTTTGTAATAATATGTACATAGATATTTCTAACAGAGTACTTACTCATTCATAGTAATTAATTTTATTTTTAAACAGAGTAGGTTCATTGCAATTCGATAAATTTCTAAAACTTTACTAAATATAATTCTATCAATTTAGGAATTACATAATGATGAAGATGAGAGCGGCTCACGACCATCCCATTTACACAAATTTATAATAGAGCGCTTACGCTTAATTAAACTCAGGGCAATGATACGCAATACAAGAGCATCTGAGTAAATTTACGATGCGTTCACGGTGTAAAACAATCGTATAATTATAAGATACAATGTACACACTCAGTCACACACAGTCATCTATACCCACATAATGAACCTACTTTGTCTGCCGGTACAGTTTCCAACAAAGTAGGATGGAATCTGGTGTGGTATTGTCGTTTCGTACCCACGACTGTTCTTTGAGAATTGTATCATATTTATATAGCCACAAGGCTATTTATCATTTTTATGTACGATTGTGAAATTGAAAACGGTCATTAGTTTACTTAGTACTTCGGTGACACTAAGTCAAAGAGACGTTGGCTAGATGACTTGGTCGTCTTTTGAAATAAAAGGTCGGAGATTACTGCCGATAGGGGAATGTGGACATACAAACAGGATATTTAATAAAAATAATCTACGCGAATTTAAAACGACGGAATGATGCTGCAGTGCTCTTTGAAAGACAAAATATCTATTAAATTGAAAAGTAGTTTAGACCTTGACACTTTAATAAATATTAGTGTACGTCCAAAGACCGTAATTTTGTATAAATTTAAGAACACTGAAAAATATGTTTAAAATTATAGAGATAAATATTTAGGTTCTTCTACATGTTTCTTTTTTATTTATTTTAGACGATACTTTTTATTATTTAAACCTATTTTGTATACGCTAAGTAAACGCAATTATGTCAAAAACATTTAGGTACTAACAGTTTAGATTTACCAGTTGCGTACCCTGCGAGCAAATTGAAAAAGTTTCATGAATACTTTGGCAATTTAAAAAAAGCATGTTATGGACTTGGACCTCGAGGAAAATAAGAAAAAACGTTGAAAGATTTTGGTCTTAAGAAATTCCAATAATGAACTTTGTAAAACAAAAGCGATTTTAATTACTTTGCCTAAAAGTAATTACTACGTACCTACTAAAGATTGATAGCGGTTGCCTCGAGTACAAATATTAAAATTAAATTATAACGAAGTGAAATGTTTTATTATTGTCATTTACGTTTAATGGCCACGGTAAGTAATCTTGCTTAAACTTTTCGCTCATTAAGGACGATAATACCTTTATGTCATTTAAATATTATCATGTATCTAATTTAAGTGATGTAATTTGAATAAAACTGCAATGAAGAATTGAAAATAGGTTAATGATAAACGTCTGTATAGAAGTATCCCTTTCGGTCACTGATTAGTACGTACCGTTTCTTAAATCTTTAGTCGATTAAAATCGTAGGAGCGCATGTAATAAAGTGTTACTACTGATAATAGAAAAATTACTTCGAACGTTTCTATCGGTAAGAAGAGACAAGTCAAGAAAGCTCAAACATTTTGACGTCTAACTCCTCCACATTCGCGACGCAATTTTGCTAAAAATAGGCATATTAAGTTGTTTGTTTGACATTACTTAGAGTTTGATTTTGTTAAACAGTTACTCCATTTTTTAAATGATATGCTTATTATAATTATTGGCGGTTCACGAACAGACGAGGCGACAAAAATTGGGAGAGGACTATGTCCAGCAGTGGACTTACGGCTGATATGATGATATGATGATATGATATGATGAACTATGCGGTTTTATACCACATAAGTGAACAATTTCTACAATTATAATAAAGTAAATAATTTAACATATAAATGAGAAAGTAAAGCCACACTGCATCGTCATAGTGGTTCAATTAGCATCGGGGGTGAGCACAGATATTAAGATTTCACACTTTTCTTACATGACCAAGAGAAAATTAATAGTTTTACTTTATAATAGTTAAATTACTCTGTCCTAGTTTACGGTTTGTTATTACATACATATTAGATAGTGGTGACTTTTACGTTTAAAGAAATGATATTATTAAAAAAAAACAGTATTATGTGATAGGTAGGTAGCAATATTAAAAAAAAAAATTAGTACAATTTGCCCCAACAGACAAATATTTTGTATAATTGTACCGCGTTTGCGTGTCCTCTATCAAAGTCTATCGCGACACAAGAAAACTCCTTTGCTCAGTTTCATCTTTATTAAAAGTAAGATAGTCTTACCAGCAATAGATTCATCATCTAAGGATTTTGGACAATAATCATGTTATTTTGATTCGTCTTCTTTAATATCAATAAAAGTATAGGACATATAAAATGAGAGAAGAAATGAGGAAGAGAGTTCTGCATATAAAACGTAGTGATACGGATGAAAAGAATTACTGGAATGTTACGGACATTTAATTAAGTTTTTAAACGTGTCATTACCGTGCTCGCAAACGAAACATTTCGTGATAAAAATATGGCATAATTTTCTTTCGTTTTTGATTTTTATTTTTTGCCCTGAAACGAACTGACTTGTTATTTTAGACCTATTGAGTAACAGCTACTATTACCTGATCTCAAGTCTGTTAGTAAAAACGATATTTACAGCAAAACTTCAATAACACTTTTGTCAATCCCAAAAATCTATTTTATATCCCTGTATTTTAACTTTACAATACAAAATACAGATGTAGTTTTACTGAAAGAAGATTAAAGAGCATTGTTAATTTCTATACTACGGAATGCCCAACCACCACTACCATTTTAATTCGATCCTGTCGCAAAATTCCTAGCTAACGTCTTTTGCATATATAGTTAAGACATGAAAGCTGAGAATTACCTGCTTGCCAAATTTAATTTTTATAAGTAGGTCAATTACTTTTCTAAGTTTTTTGATTTGTTGTTTATTTTTTTGAAACAGAGAGATAAAATATGATAAAATAAGATAACTTAATAAAAATATATAAAATGTATAAATGTACGCGCGAGCGAGTACCTTCTAAAAACTTAAATGTTTGCATTCGTAGAAAGGTTTTTCTCAACGTTCATAAATCAAGTATGCGGATCCTTATCATGGCACCAATCTGCGTACTTTCGATTGCTGAGCACCGTTGAAACATTTGTGTATACGGTTAAAATAATGATCCATCTTCTATTAGAAATTGTGGTTCACGGGTGAACAGTTCAACCAGACTTGCTGATGTAATCAAGAAAGGAATTTACCCCACTTTGTTCCTTGCTTTAGTAAAAGGGAAAGTTTGAATACACTCAACAGTACATACTACGGCTTTGTCGGTATGCAATTTTGTTGCGCCGTCTTTGTCTCTGTTATCTCAAACACGTGGAGGTAGCGCGGTATCTTTTATTGTTACTTACCGTTTGACAAACGTAATATCGTCGGTTTTGTTGCTACATAATTCTTGTTTCCTTAATAACCGTGTTACCATGTGAAAACTTTTGTTTTCATTTCACGTTCATCCTTTCATGTATAACCCTTCTTAAATTCCTCATACCACAACGATGTTAATTAATTTTCGTCCGACGAAAGTTCAATACTTGCAAAGAAACGTGTATTCTGTCGAATTTCGAACATCTCATTTAGCAGGTTAATGAAAACAAAACACCGAGCGACCGCAGTTTAATTGGCGGGAGCTGTCGCGAAAGTAAAGATGTGGGTACACTGCACCACTTTAATCACCGAATTTTGGGCGTTCCCGCTGAACAAGTTGTTTTTTCGGGGCAAGTGGGCCGTGGGAGCACCGGGAGAAAGTACCAAAGCACATATGCCGGAACTCTTTGTGCATACTACTATAGAGTTTTTGCGGTGCATTTTCGCTTGTAAAATATGCGGTCGCAGTGTGTTCATTGTATAATTAGTAATTACTGGGTGCGGTAAGCCCTCGGCGGTGTTTCATTGCACCTCAGGTGATCACCATGGAAATGTTATGCCGCACACTCAGTTTATTTGCAGATTAACAATTAATAAAACGACTCATTACTTTTATGGTTACACTGCCGTTATGATCAATCGAGCGTGAAGTTGTTCCAATGAAACATAATTTTTAATATTACTTGAAGATTTGGGTTTATAAATGAAATTAATATGTTGCATGCTTATTTACAAGTTATATTACCGCGTATAATAATGTTCGTTATAAAAGTTATTGATTATGTTATTCCTAACAACTCATAAGTAGTTCTGCTTTGTGGCAGTTTGTTATTTTAATTACCGAAGTAATACACAACATACCACTTCTTCTATTACTTGAATAGTACTTATAATAATATTAAATTGTACTATATTTACAGCAATTTAAACCAGTTTTCATTCATTTTGTCTAACTCACGTCGCCTTCTTGATCTGCCGCGGCGACGTTACTCTGCCGCTGTCTCAAAGCATAGGTAGCAACTTATATATTCTAAATATTAAAAAAAAAACATTTATATATTAAAGCTAATAAAACTAGGGTATAAATCAAATATAATGTTACTAATTCATTACTTACAAGTAGTTCTCCGCCCAACAAAAAAATTCAACCAAAATTTTATTTCAACGTATACTTAGATCATTTCTAAACAAATCGATTTCATAACCGGTTCATTTGACCGAACTATTTAAGCCATTTCCATCAATTATGGTACTATAAAATAAGCTATTAAATCGCACAGTGTTCATTTAACCGTCTATTTAGTAATGTCACACATTTTATAGGTTATTTAATATCACAATTAAGACTTGATGAAGGTATAGGTGTGCAGCATAAATGCAGATTTACTGCATCTATTAAGCCTATGGGTATGGCGATGTTTGCTAAGCATTGTACAAATATCAACCAAGCCCATGCCGACCATGAAGGAAGAAGAAAAATAATTGGGCTGCAATCTAATGGTAACTAAATATTTTTACTATTTTGTTTTCTTTACTATGTAAGTCATCATCGTCATCGTCTTGATCGTTTCTGATTGTAAGAGGGCTTTCATTAGTGCTTAGGTAAATAAATTCATCATAGTGAAATCTTGAGCAATATGTGTTGATGTTTTTAGGTTAAGTTCTACGAATTAAGGTTTCTCTTACAAGAGCAAACGAAAATATTCAAGGCTTGTTATCATTCTCGAAAGTGTACTTAGCTATCATAAATTAGAATTTGGGAGTTAGTGAAATGGTATGTCTTGTTAACTTGTTAAATCAAAGCTTAGAATATTTTTATACAAATTGTAGCTGCTTATTCTCTCATTCATGAGTAACACCCCAAACGAAAGCATTATTTTGCTTGAACTGTGCCTTTGTCATCACTAACCATCATCAACTTTTTTAGTATTTCCCAATAAAATTACTAAGACACGTTTAAGTATTAGGTACTACTCTATTTAATGATACACATTTTACAAATCTTTACCATATCAAGAACGATTGAACCATTACATAGTTTCTTAACAGTATGTTGCATCATACGAGTACCTTGTTTTATAGTCAAACCATTAGCTTGTCTTTAGAAAAAATATTCGTGGATAATAACAGGGTATTATAAGTCAATGCCCCGGCTTCAGTCATCAGTTCTCAGAGGACGGTGTTGATCTCACCCAGCGCTTACTTTCACTGCGGACTTGACACGATTATCGGGCCCTTCGTTCAATTTATTATTATGAGACAATGTATGGGTCGAATGCTTGAATGAAATAGGCTGTATTTAGTAGTTTACTGAGGCGTGGGATGACCCTACGCCCAGTTAGCTATATAAAATTATGTTTTTATTGATCGCTAAGTTTATTGTCATCATAATGAAAATGTGTAAAATAGTTTGCCTTTTTCATTACAAACGTGGTTATTAATGATAATTTTAATAATAGTAAAACATAACAAATAAGTGGGTTATTCTCTGATTAACCTGGTCCCCGAAGCCCCCGTCCTAGAGAACCCCGAATACGATAAATATGATTACATTTGTATAAAAAGTGCTTTTTGAAATACGTACACAATGTCGAATAATACATTTAGTAAAGGGAAGTCAAGTTTTTGTTTATTTTTAGTGTGACAATCGCTCATTCATTATTTTAGTGAGTTTACAGTCTCGGGTCGAATACACTTCGAAAAGACTGCATAGATTAATGACAAGCTGTCACACATGGAATGTCAAAATGTCATTTAAATTGACTATTGTGACATCACAAACGTGACTAAAACCCACGTAATTCATGTCACAACACTTCAAAGTCGCAAATTCTAACAGTATGCTTTGAAGTTAGCTCGAGTGGCGTCGCAGTAAACATTTTAGCACATAATCGTGACAGGAGGTGAGGGGTTATGCGACATGCGAAGTATGAAAACAAATTTCAGACCGGTCGAGTCAGAATGCGCTATCTGTGGGTCTTATTTTAGGTACACTTAACTCATTTTATTATATTGCGTCGTTAACAATATTCAAGTAAACATGAGTCCCAGCAAAGAATTCTGACTATATTCCCAAATAAAGTCGCGGGTAGCCGAAAAAAAGACAGAGGCTAGTCTATAAAAAAAAAATATCTTGGAAAGCTTTCATGCTACTAAACTTTACTTTTAAACAAAAACCAGTGCAGATTTGTTAAGTTAGAAGAGTTAAGCTAAAAAAATTATACGGTGATTGAACAGTATCGCTATCTATAGTGTACTGCACTGCAGTGTGCAAACATTTTAGTGGGCTTATGGTAAGTAAAAAATGTAAGCGTGTATATTCTAAGGTTAAGTATACAATTTATTAAATTAATATAGAATGTGCAAATATTTAAAAATTAAAGCCTAACTACACTATATTTGGCTCTAAAGTTATATATGCGATCGTTGACCTGTAGGTACACGCGGCGTTGAAAATGAAAGTAAATGGCGACAATGTACACCGAAGTATACCTATCTATTAGGTACTGTAAGTATGTATGGATAGAGCATTTTGTATACTCCAGTGTAGCTCTTGATCTACTTCTTGCTAAAACTTTAGCCGTGAGTTTACAAGAAATTTCTTGTCAGTATCACTTGCGTGGTATGCCTAATGAAGACAATTAAATATGATGATATAAAGCGCAAGCACTATGAGTATTCAATGAAAAGTTTATCTTTTCCAAGTCTCGGGCAGTTCATATACGCCTATGACTTTGAGAATTTTGGTGCAATAGGATTCAGTTAAGGTGCCGTTTCATTAAGGAGTCATAATTGGCGTATTGGCGATCGCAGTGACGGCAGTCTTATCACAGGACGCTGCTTCCCGTCCGTCGTTATGTTGATTTTCTGCCGCTTATTTTACAACGGTTTGGCCGCCGTTATTTGGTAGACTAACTGCGCTAGTGAAATATAGACGACACCCAGATTGTATGGGCGGTGGGATCGTCACTTCCCGGCGTCAGCTCGCAGAACTGATGGCCGTTGGGACACAAAAGTTCTAGACTGACGACCACCAACCGGAAGACGCGGCGTAGGCAGAGACCTATTATCCCAAGATTATCTTATCAGCCCAAAAGCGTCCACTGCTGGACTAGACCTCTTCCAATTTTCGCCACCATGACCATTTTCACTGTGCTACTTCTTTAATAGCATCTACAGCTTTTGAACAAGAGACTAGGTCCAATCTACAGAGTCCTATACTTTTGAAAAAACAACTTTACTTTACTAGTTTCAATCAAATACGTTAGACTTTTACAAGATCAAATTACAGTATATTCCGTCTATTGCCTTTTATTTGTTGTTGGATTTTATAGCCTGATAACAACTAAAGCAAAGAAGTAAATTGACAAAATGTAGTATGTTTGCAATGTATATGCGTTAAGTATATAGTAATTACAAGTTACATTTTTAAAAATGCTGATTAACTCATATTTCATTTTTGATATATGCATCAATTGGTCATTTTTAATCTAGTAACAAGCATAGTTAAACAGAGTCTATGCTTCTTTATCTACTGTTACTTTTACCTGTAAAGCTATAGTTTGGCGATTAGGTAATAGCTAAGCAGCTAAGAACGGATTTTCTACTGACCAAACAAAGATACGTCTACTTGCATTGAGAGTTGGCAGCTATTTAAAGATAAAGAATATATCTACTGTAAGATTGAGATTAACTCAAAACAAAATCTCCTACGAAAAACGTTCATCATCATCACATCAGCCAAAAGACGTCCACTGCTGGACATAGGCCTCCCCCAATTTTCGCCACCGTGGCCGGTCGTTCGCCGCCCTCATCCATCGGTTGCCCGCCACGGTCGTCGGTCTACCTTGTGAGGGGTCTGCCCACACTGCGTCTTCCGGTTCGTGGTCGTCACTCTAGAACCCGGAAAATGTTAGTACTTGACAACATTCCTTTCTTCAAAGAAACTTACCTATTTCTACAAGTATCGTGTTTCCAAATTTAACTCAAAATGTAACAACCTCTTTCAAATCAAAAAAACAAATTGGGTAATTTTTTAAACACACAAAAAGTTCTCATACGAAGGTATTTGTTTACACTTTCTCTTTCTCAGCTAACACTTCTAGGATCTGTGAACTTGACGTCAACTTGTCGTGACACTCGTGACAAGCTTATAAGGTTACCACTTAGAAAGAGATAGCCTTATATGGTCACCGCTTATGTGAGAGTAACAGCGTGTTACATTTTCAGTGTAATAATTTTGGAGGCTTTAATAATTTCGAAACTGAACGGTCAATGGCACGCGATATCGTATACTTTTGCTTTCACTCATTTTACAGTTAAATGTAACTTTTAGTCTGAACGTACTTTATTTACTATTGTTTATATTATAGAATTGTAGGCGTTCGCTCTGTTGTCAGACAAAGAGAAGTATATCTATCTAAAAGCTCTTAGAAAAGATAATCTCTGATCCCTCACATAACTATGCTATAAGCGAGCGGCTAATAAATAAGGCTACATATCCTATCGCATCTGCATTCGAATAGCTATATGTATCTGTAAGCTGTCTCCATGTCGTGTACGAAAAGAAACGACGGTGAATCGGTGATTTTATAAAGCCAAAACATGTTGAGAAAAGTTTAAACCGTTTTTTAGAGAAGATGAAGTAAAGGTGGGTCATAATGAGAGAAGAATATATAAAAAAAAATCGAAAACCAACATTCTTTGCCTCTATTAAACCTATATAAAAACAAGAAACATTTCTAAGGAAGCAAATAAAATTAAAGAAAAGTATATCAATAAGAAATGTAAAAAACAGAAAAATAAAATAACTCGATCTTACTCAGCGGGTATAACTCTACGTTAAAATCGCATAATCGAGAAACCTGAGAACACGCCGGACAAATATTTGAATATAAAATCAATTTAAGCTTCCTTAAGCACCCTGAGTAGGCAGCGAGCAAACATTTTAAAAATACAAATTCAAGTTAAATAACTATCTAAGAAGGTAGCTCTAAGTAAACTCTAGGTATAGCCATTACTCTTTGTACAAACCGTCGTCTAATTGGAAGATTGCACGTCAATGCTAACCTGAGTATACTAATTGCGGTATTGCAGGGTACTAATAAACAAGTTTTTGATATTAAGTCAAGTAAAAGTATTCAGACCGCTATGCAAAATAAGGAGATAAAAATAAATGCGCATACTTTGCCTATTGCTGGCGATGTCTTTATTTCTATGAGCTTTGACCTCACGCCCCGAAATTTAATGTGGACATTTTGAGGTCGATTAACAATTAATTTTGTATAATATGTAACGTAAATATTCAATTAGAATTTCGAACTGATACATTTAACATAGAACTCTCGTACCCGCTACTTGGAACAGTTCTTATCAAACCAAGAAACAATTATAATAATTAAATACAACAATCCCTATTGATGTGACGTTCACATGGCTTCCTAGGAATTGTTGACAGTTAAAGTTAATTGCCGCTCACAATGAAGCACCCACACGATGGGAACCCGTGGAGCTGGATCGTAAACCCACATCCAAGACCCGCTGGCACACATCTGAGGTCGCACACTATCTGTTAGGCCCAAGAATATGCGATAAAAACATGTTGAACACATACCGATGTACATGTTGGATTCCTAAACAGTTTATATTGACGATTGAAAAAGGTGTTTGTGAAAAGAAAGACTTTTAGCACTACCTAGATATATTGCTGTGATATTAAGAATACTGATTCTGCTCTTATACAGAAGCCTCTGCATCATATTTATTTGTTCAGACCTCAGGTATTAATCCTTATTTAATAATTAAACAGAACTTAAATAGAGCTTCCAGAGAGAAACTAATTATAAACCATATTATATTGCTGATTAACAATTTTTACACCTAATCTCTATAAACTAATGGCGGGTGTTAAACAGTAGATAATATTGCTTCGTCTTAAGGCCATAGCTCGATCTTTATAGGTTTTCCAAAAAAGAAATCTAAAATCCTACTTTGCAGGTGCTTTTCCGTGGAATAGTGTGTCAGTGGAATATTTATTACAACTAAGGTGAAGGGCAAACATACAGCTTATGGACGCTTGCAGCACCAGAAGTATTATTTGCTCGTTGTCGACTCTACTTTTTATCTCAATTCTTGAAGAACTGTTATATAACTTTATATTATTTATTTTAGCTCTATTATGTTACTTACACGAACATAAATAGCATCCTTAAACTGTCCATAGATAATATATTATATCATCGGTACAAACACACCTGTCAATATTTTTGACAACTAAACTTAAATGAAATGGATTCCTAATGTATCCATTTCATCTTTTGCTAATGGACTTGGACCAGTCTCAAAGGAGGGTGTGCGATATCTGTACATATCACATAGTTTCTGTGGGAGTATATTCTCCGCCTCGTATGACGTCTAAATTATGGAACTGAGTGGCTGTATGCATAGTGGAACTATGAATATAAAGCGAAACGCCACTCAGCGAGCTATGACAGTTTTACTACTTTTAGTTTATGCTGGAAAAGCAGGTTATTTGACACATTTAAAATGACGTACTTGAAACTTTAGCGTTCTTATTATATCATTCGTATTCAAGCATAAACGATATATTAGAAGATATTAATTTATTAAAAATGCTCTTCCGCGCAGGGAAGTTTATGCTACAAAGTACACTTAAACTCTCGATACAATAAGTAAAGGTAGTTTTGACCTCCTGCAGGGCTAGACTAAACATGTTTTTTTTTTTTTTTACGTGGGAAATGCATTACGCATACGCACCCGCCTAGGCAAGGCGGGGGTTATGTCGGACTCTCCGACCGCACTCAAAGCGCGGCCAGCATACCGACTAAAACCCACGGTGTTCCTCCAGACGGCCAGAGTGTCGGGGTCACGGGAGTCGCTTGCGCATTCATCCGCGACCCCGACGGGTCATGGCCCGCTCACCGCGAGCGGGCCCCGTCCGATTTAGGGGCCTAGCCCCCCCTCCTTCGAGAGGCGCGTGCGGAACACGCGCACTGCCGTCTCGGGCCCGTGCTGTTCGGGCGGCGACTGCCCGATCGCCGCCCGCAGGCCAACTCGGCCGCAGAGGATAGGGAGAACGGCGCATCGCAATACCGACACTCCTCTTCCCCTGCGGCCCCACCGCGTCCGCAATCTGGCGGTTGCGGCCCCGCCGAGGCCGCGGAAGGTAGGGAGAGCGGCGCACCGTTATACCGGCACTCCTCCCCCGCCGCGGCCCCGCCACTCCTCAGCCGCAGTGTCGCCGAAGCAACACTGCAGCCCGACCCAGTTGCGGTGCCGCCCAAACAGCACCGCAACCCACCAGAGCCGCTCCATCGTGGGCTTACCGGCAAAGCCCAGAGGAGCGGCGCCTCCTTGGGTTCCTCTTGGTTCACCGTGGTCCTTGGTAACCACGGCTACTAAGCCCCCCCGCCGCGACAAGGCGAGAACCCCGTTGGGGGGGAGACTAAACATGTGGTTTAAATCTTTTCAACACGAAATTAAAGAAGTTCAAGTTACGCTACATAATAATTAAAATAAAACAATCAAAAAATAAGATGTATTTCTTTCAAATTTCTTGAAAACTAATCAATATGAAAGACGACTTGTTTCTAAATCATCAAAATTTTAATTGACCATTATTTAATTTCGAAAATGTTCAGATATTCATACAGTTATGTTATTAATCACAATTTATTATAACCGTTGTGTATTTTGCATATTTTTCTTTACAGTTTTTCTGAATGTATTTGAATAGCGAAAGATGTAGTCCAAAAATGTAAATCAATACATATAAAAATGAATCCCTATTTCCCTTGATCATGGCATCACGCGTGAACGGCTAGATCAATTTCGTTAAATCTTTTTTTTGTTGTGTTTGTTATTGTCAGGAGAAGGTTCTTATAAAAGAAAAAGAAAATTGCGCGGTGATTTAGAAAGTTTAAGAATACTTAACCACCATATTAAATTTAAACCGCTAAACCGATTTCAGTGAAAATTGATATGTAGATAGATTTGGTTTCGAGACACAGGTTACTTTTTATCTCGAAAATCGCTGTGATTCCCGAGTTACATTAATTAAACACATAGCAATTTTTGCGCGGGCGAAGCCGCAGGGCGCAGCTAGTATATAATACAATATCGGTTACTTTGTATCAGAGTGATTTTATCCATGATAAGGTAACAGGACCACACGCGTTAATTATAGGCACTACCAATATAATTACCTCTCGTCAATAAATCGATATTAAACAAAATTAATTAAACACAAAAAGCGTCAGCGAAACTACCTAAACATAACAAATTAATGCAAAAATAATTACAATGTAACGTAAGTACGAGATAAATCGTACCATCGACCTGTAGTGAACGGTAAGTAAGAATAGTCAAAAACGAAAGTAGAATCGATCTAAAATCGACAGTCCCGAAACATCGGACTCGAATCGTGGTCAGTCGGTCGGTGACTTTCACCGCCTACTAATTAGTGATACCGAATATCGATGTTTACAAGACCACCATCGCAGCGAATACCGATATCGATATTACGCGTCTTATCTATGGCAAATGACATTTCATCTAATTTGATATGAGCAATGGAGGTATGGAAGTAACCTGATGACGTCTTTGGCTTAGATTAATGACATCGCGTATTTGTAGTGATTGTAATTACATTTTATTTGAAGGCAAAATTAATGACGACAGTAAGATTTAAAATGCTATATGATCTAAAAGTGTATAGAATACTCCAACTAACTCATGAGTTTGGATTCTGTCCTAGTAACAAGTTGAGTTGTATAATAGAGATAATATTTTGTTTTTCAACACTCCCATTTTATCCTTCTTCCATTTCCTTGAAACTTTCAAGCAACAACAAAACGATAAAAATTTAACAAATAATATATCGATATCTCGCGTAAGTAGTTGAGGCGCGTCACTATCAAAAGCTTACCGCTGATCGACGCGTTTGCACGCAAGACCGCCTTTAATCAATTGGGCGGGCAGACCAAAGATATATTACGATACAAGATACATTATGTAGTGATCGAGCCTTCACTTAAATGTTTAATGATATTTTTTAGTGAGAAAATAAAATATATTACTGAATATGAAGGCGTAAATATTTGCTCTTAATGAATAAAAATAATATTTCTTTAGGTTGAATTGGTTTTTGGACTTTTGTTTCAGTAAAATTCACATTTAAAAATTTACCGAACACATTCGTTTACTGTAACAAAACTCATTTGTTTTTGGACTATTTAGGCAGTCACAAGGCAGAAGAAGCTAATTTAAACGAAATGTAATACATTTATTAAACAATTTTTATACAAAACTTTCATTTCCCTGTCTTGAAAGCCCCGAGAAAGTTATGGATGAAGTTTTAAGATTCAAGGACACCATTATATTTAATTTTATTTAGTTTCAAATTGAAGAGGAAAGTAGGTACCTACTGTTTTGTTGACTGGCCTGTTGGCCTAGTTGTTAGTGACCCTGACTGCTAAGCCGGAGGTCGTGGGTTCGATTCCCACCCAGGACAAACCTTTGAGTGATGAGCATGATTGTTTGTTCTGTGTCTGGGTGTAATTTATCTTTAGATAATATGCATGTATTTACAAAAAAAAAATCTATATAAGTAGTATATCAGTTATTTAGTACCCATAACACAAGCAAATATAATTGCTTAATTTGGGGCTAAATGGCGCTGTGTGAATGAAGTAGTATTATTATATTATTATTCTCCTTTATTTAAATAATTTCTCAAAAATTACATTTTTAAATATAAGCATATAATAAACATATATTTAAAAATATAAAAATTGTAGATCCACCGGCAACGGGTACAGGGACCAAGCTACCGGCGGTTAGGGCTCCAGAGATAGAAACCTCCTCACAATGCGTGCCGGGTCGAGCAGCACTGCCTTCTGGATCTGGCTCTTGACCCATCCATCTAATGCGTGCCTCTTTAGGTGTTGGTCGAGGCTCTTTGCCATTAAGCCATTTACGCTAACAACTATCGGTACAATGACAGCTGAATCCACATCCCACATGCCGACAATCTCATGGGCTAAATCGAGATATTTTATCTGTTTATCTTTCTCAGCTTTTATGAGATTCTCTTCATGAGGGACGGTAATATCGGCTATCATTGAAGGCGTTTGGAACGATTCACCACCACAATATCAGGCTTTTTCGCTATAATGGTCCTGTCTGTGATGATGGAGTGAGCCCAGTATAATGTCGCACGACCATTCTCGAAAACCGGCTCAGGGTTATATCTGTGGTACGGCACTTCGATGTCCACAAGTTTGTATCGCAAAGCAAGTTGCTGGTGGATAATCCTGGCCACTTGGTTATGTCTGTGCAAGTACACTACCATTAGCAAGACACGAACAGCCGGAAACAATATTCCTGAGAGACTCACCAGGGCGATGACATGCCCGACATATGTCAATAGTGCCGTCTTTCAGGATATATTTCCGGTAGTTGTTCATCATGATAACTTCGTCAGCAATTGCACAAACAAACCCTTCGGTTTCTCCGAAGAGATCACCGAAGCGTAGCCAGGCTACGGAAGCAGAGTGGTCCACACCAGGACCGTGTAAGGCTCGGAAGAGCCTTCCGTGGAGCTCCTTGCTTTGCCATACTACGCGGCGATCGTTAACACCGAGTACTACAGGCCGGCGCCAGTTCTCTTTAGCCAAGGCAAGCGGGGTAAGTCCATTATCCACTGCAACCACATCACGATGCACACCCTCGCCCATCTTAAGAAAATAATCTCTAAGGTTGCATATCTCGCGATTGTGGAGGCTTTTGGCATTTAGAAAGCCTCGGCCACCGCATTTTCGCGGGATATACAACCTCATGACGGATGAACGCGGATGGTGCATACGGTATGAGGTTAACAATGTGCGGACTCGTCTATCCAGGGCATCCAATTCTGTCTGAGTCCACTTGAGTATGCCGAAGGAGTGCAAAAGAAGAGGTGACCCAACCATCACAGGCGCGCACCTTATTGCCGCCAGACAAGTTACTTTTTAATACTTTTTTAAGGCGGCTGAAAAAGCGCTCCTGTAATGATTGTTTCACATCTGTGTCTTCAATGCCCAACAATATTATTATTATTATTATAAGCATAGTTCGCAAGCATCTGTAAAACTAGTAAAACTTTTTCGACTACTACTCTCTCAAAGCACAGTATTCTCGTGCAAAGTGATTAGTATTATCACTTTAACAGTGTATTGATAAATAAAGGCTAATCCACAGCATGTTTGCCTAGAAAAACACCTATTATGTATAGCTAAAACTGAATAGTTACAACACGAACAAAAGATCGTTTGTTAGTGTCAATTAAGCGCCACCACCCGACAGCTTTCCCCAATGTAAATTCCCATGCACTCTTAGAAAAAGCATACGTGTCTTTTTTAAAGTTTCGTGCATCGAGAAACTCGACTAAATGAATTCGATGCACAGGTTAATGCGTGTTAGAAAGTGAGTGTAGTTTATTAGTTTAATCGACTATATTTGTTGACGTTTTTATTAAATACTGCACTCATGCTTCCATTTACAAGGTAAAGTTATAGAATAAATAAAAATATAATCTAAAATATATTATTATAAATTGTTCAACCGTTATTTTTGTTGTGTTTGCAATAATTGCAAGGACAAGGTTAAAACGAAAATTTTGGGAGCGGTCATCGAAAAAAATTACCCGAGCAATGCCAGGTGCAAACAACTAATTTTAATAATTCTACAAATAATTTAATAAAGTTCACGAGCTCTTAAAACAATAACAATTATTGAAGTTGCTTCGTTGTTGTGTTGGTTAAATTATTATTATTATTTATTTATTTATTACTCTTAAACTTACATCTATCTTTACAGGCAAGCCTAATGCGACAGAGAAGTTGAGCTTTTTATCTAGTTTATAACTATATTTATTTCTACATCCTAATACATGATTAATAAAGTGGTTAATTTTGATTTCAGGATAAATCACATCACATCGGTCCGTAACTATCCCACTGCAGCTGCAGGGAAAGGCCTCTTCTCGTACAGAGGCATAAGCATTGATCGCCACGCTTGCTCAATGCGAATCAAAAAAACAGGAATAAACATCATGGTGTAAAATAAATAAATTGTTTAAAACGAAATAAAAAAGAACAATATTAAAATTAAATTCCAAATTTAAAATATAAACAAAAACTTCTGACAAATGACATGGTCAAAGGATGCCGAAATGTATAACACTTTCGCCGTTCAGTGGCTCTGTAGAGTTATAACCTGTTTTGAGGCAGTTCCGGCTCCGAGTGATTGTCCTTTCTATCACTTATGTAAGGAAATTAGTTAATTATTGTAATTTTGAGTTATTGCCGAAGCAAAGCTTATTTCACAGTGCAAAAATAAATTAAAATAATTTATAAATAGAGTAGTGAAGATCAAAAAATAAAATTGACTGTTAAAGTAGCGTAGTAGGAATGCGTTTGACTGTTAGGCATGAGTTTGTGTTTGGGTTCGATTTCCAAACCAAACAAAACTTTGTACAGTCCATAAATAAATTAAACCGAGTATTCATGTGTATAAGTGTAGAGTATCTATTCAAGTCTTTCTTTTAATAAAAAGCAAATTAATGACTGCTGACCACACCTAATTAGTTGTAATTATAAAATAAGTTAACTTTAATTTTCCATTATATTATGTTTAATGCATTGATATTGTATGTATTGATAATGGTTTGTAATTTAGTCAATTAAACTTTTCTTCATGAACCTGAATAGGGCAATACTTATTATCTTTAAACAACATTTTCTTGAAAACCTTCCTAATTATAATAGTTTGCTTCTGGATATAACTAAAAAGCTTACATTCTTTAATGAGCTAAGTAAATAAATTAAATTTACTATCAACATTTTAATCACTCAATCGCAACAACAATCTTTTTAATCTTTATTGACATAAATATTTGATGTTCATCAATTGACATAAGATTGACACGCCTTTATATGACGTCTGGTTAACACTTCCACTCCAATTAACACTACTGAAGTCAATTATATTGACAATACGAAGCAAAAAGTAGGTAGTTTATTAATTAAATAACTAATTAAAAAAACATCATTGGCTTAAAAACGTTTGAACAGGACGTAGACTTTCAGGTGGACAGACGAGTTGGCTACACGTTGGCACATTAACTGATATGTAACAAAAATGGCTATAGGTACATACGTAGGCTGTTTTTCTCAAATCTGATCTCTCACTTACTATATTCTGATGGTAAGAAGTAATCGTGAGCATCACAGAGCAACACAGACAGAGGCCAAAGGTTTGAACTGTATTTTTGAAACAGAGGTTAAAAGTACCACTTACAGTCTCTCGTATCAATATTAGAATCTCCAGAACTATTAAAAATTATATTTAATCTAACAGACAGGTGACTTACAACATGGTGGTAACGACAGGCATTTGTTTAGAAAGGAATTCGAACCGTCCACGCAACCATCACAGTTGACCTCTCATCAGCAAAAGTATCTACTAATTCAGGGGACCTCTTATACTAGTTGGGGTACACCATTATCGGTAGGAAGTACTTCAACAATCCCTTCGTATTATTAACTTGAAACTTTCACTTTGAATGAGATATAATCATAGGACAGGCATTTTAATTATAACAAATGAATTATACCCAAATATATAATAACTCACTCAATTGTAAGTCATGCTGTCTCTGTTACCATAATACTAATAGTTTGAAACTTCATTACTTGGACAAAGGGTTTAAAATAAAATAGAAAAGCTCATCCGAGTCCACTGACCTTCACGTCATAATCGTATCTACTAAATACCGCTAGTCTACACAGATATTCAAATCCTTAAATTAAAATAATTTTTATATTACTGCTTTTGCAGTGTAGAGGCCGCCTAAACTGGTCACGATTTCGTTTTAAATAAAGAGAAATTGCGTTTTTCTGCCGCGAATATTAAGTAACTGTCTAGACTTTGGAGGTATATTAAGTATGTCCATACTAAATCATAGGCAATGAAATATGATATGTGTGTCAATAGACTTACTGAATCATAGGCAGCGAAATATTAGATTTGTTGTTTGTCACTTATGACATTTCTAGCTCAAAATGAAGCTGTTTGGCTGAGGTGACACTTCTAGAAAATAGACGAGTAGAAGTTTAGAATGAAAAAATCCATAAAGAGTATACGTTACTAAGAGTAATAATTCTAATAAATGATAGCATTTACTTTGTTCACATCGCAGCACATCACAGCAAGTGGGCTGGTCAACGTACTTATCAATAAAAAATCTACAGTAACTTTTATACACAAAAAATGCATGAACGTAGCGGAAGAATTAAAAATCCTTTTTATATATGCAAATGTTTGTGATAAATCGGTCGACGCCTATAAACACAATCTATTAACACAGATATTGTTAGCTCATGTATAGTGTTGACCTAAGACAAGTTTGAACTTTCTCCACACTGGTTCCAATCAACTAGCCAGTATGTAGGTACGTCTTCATTTTACTATATAATTTTTGTTAGACAGCGAAAATAATTTATTTATATATATTGTTTTTAAACACAGTCATTTTTATCGTTGTAGTACCTATAGCTAGAGGCATAAATAGCTAACTCATTTGTGTAAGTGTGAAGTTAAGTAGTAATTATGATACATTATTTAGAGAAGGTGGATAATATCGACCGTGCAGCCTAGTATACAGAACTATTAAATTTATTCCCGTAGGGATTTTGTAAGGAGTATAAAGGAATATGAGGTAACTAACTATGAAGACTAAGGTAGGTATACATCTCCTTTTGGTAGCAGAGATGTCTGGCAGTAGATGTGTTTAGATTGCTAAAACAAAAAAGTGAGGATAACATCATCTGTTGATCATTATTTCAACATTGCGTATCTATACTATTTTATAAAATGGAAGAGTTTGTTTGTTTGTTTGAACGTGCTAATCTCTGGAACTACCAGTCGAATTTGAATATTTCTTGTTGCGTTTGATAGCTATGTAACATCACGCTGCTGGCGACCGGAGCAGAGCAGTAACCAAAGACGCGGGTGAAACTTCGCCGCAGGAAGCTAGTGTTGGATAAAAAAGCCATGTCACCGATGCGAGTTTGTGACTAAATCAGATTCCAACCAGATTCATATTTGCATTTATGAAATCATTTTCTCTCGCGACATAATATAGGTAGCTTAATCTATACATATAATAAAATTGGATTGTCTGTTTGTAATATTGAAATAACCGTTTTTTACTACATGTATATGAATACAGACACCAAAATAACATATTTTACAATTTTCGTCTGTCTGTCTGTTTGTTCCGGCTAATTTCTGAAATGGCTGGACCGATTTTGACAGGACTTTTATTGACAGATAGCTGATGTAATAAGGACTTAGGACGTTTATTTTACAAAAAATCTTTAATTTTAGAAAAATAATGTTGATCGACTGTTAAGCGGAACGATGTTCGCCGGGTCAGCTAGTCTAACCTAAATCCCTATGAACCCTGCGATACAGCAACAATTATAGCCTATGAGCAGTCAATTTTGTAAAATTGTGCCTACCTGGTAAATTATTAAACCTTCATAAAAAAAAAAAATGTGTGTGTGCTCATGTACATTATACTTCTTTAGCGTAACAATCCAAAAATACCAAATAATAACACAACGCATACATACATTACAGTTAACCTCAAATCTATAAATGCACTTAAAACAGTATATTAAAACCACTTTTACCACTAATATCCAAATTAAATATTTTTACTGATAAATGATCAATAAAAAATATCTATCAGCGTCATAAATATAATTGAATTGATATAAACGCCAATATATTTTTTATTTATTCACACTGATTATTTTGAACTGATACGACACACAAAGGTTCGCAACTAACTTCAGGGTGTAAAAGGTTCGCAACTAACTTCAGGGTGTTGCTTTTTTCTGTCGGTGTGCGCGCGCATCGTAAAAATTCACTCTCATCATTTTTCCCAATCGCGCCAAAAGAAGAATAACTTCAAAAAAAATTTGAGAATATTCGGCTCACTTTGTTTTGGAGTAGATTTATTAAATACTCTCAATAGCTTTATTTACAGCTTAAAACATTTTAAAATAATGTATAAAATATATTACTTATAAAAAACTTAATTAGCCATTTTGTAGTTCATTGGTTTAATATAAACCAGTTAGGCACGCTACTTTCATTTTTATAACTAACAAATATTGTAATATTACAAAGTTCCCAACATTAAATAGAAATTAATTCATCATATTTTCCCACGGTTGGGCAAAAACTATGTTACGTTGTTGTAAACGAAACTTTTACTAAAGCATTTTTCTAATTATGTTTACTTCGAAATTTGCAAAATCTATAAAGATATTTTAATGAATGTGATTTCCAATTAATTAAGTTGTATCGGAATTTATCTCACAGTGACATACAAAACACGTGTGGAGTTGCGAGAAATAGCTAGTCTTTTCATTTCACATGCTTTCGTAATAGCCTATTCAAAATAACGATAACTGATTCTTCTGTATGTAGACGTATCGATATATGTCAAGACCACACAAGATCCTCCTTTAAAATCTGATTGATCAATTTTATATCCCACTTAATAACCTTTATAAAACCCTGAAGTCGATAATGACAATGCAATCTATCAAATTACGTATACATAATCAATCATTGCTCTTTAATTGACAGAAAATCGAGACGTTCACGGATAATCGATAAAATGTCTCGATAAAAGGTCTCGTAGACGTGCTTTACAGGAAACTCGAGACTTTACATTCCATGTTTTAAATATCGAATAAATATTACTCGATTAATTTGATGTTAGTGGTGAAAGTGTGGGTTAACAAGAATGATTCCGACAGGTATATATTAATAGCCAGGTCGGGTCTGTTATTTATTATATAGATAGCTATGATCTTACAACTTTTATCCAGGTATTTAATTGGATACATAGTTCTCATAGACAAATTACATATCAACTGTAATACGATAAACCTACTTGCATTTTTTTTAATTCTATGCAATCTTTTAATGTTTTCGCAGTTTTAAAAATCATGATAGCAAGCGCTCTATCCTTAAGGTTGGCCACTATGACTGACTTGACAGACTATGGTCTGTAACTCTGAGAACGACATATCAGAGAATACCATCACGGGCTTATCTTACCTATAGTATATGTAGGCAATATAATCTATTTGGCATTAAGGCTATAGGCATTGCACAGCTAAACTTTTGACGCCCAGAATTTTTTTTATTTTTATTGAAAAATGTGACCTTAAAATACAGTTCTTATAGTTCTTTCTCCAATGCAAGTTTAATTGTGACTAGACAATACTTTACGGTATATTGTTCGATCAATACAACCGTGCAATGCACTCATAGACAGATAAAACAGTTAATCTGTATCTAAACGGAGAAAGTACAGACAAAACAAAAACAGATGGGTAAACGGAGATGAGTTTCACCTATTAACGTACGATTAAACAGTGATTACACGAATACCGAGAGTACGGCTTCCTGTTATTTAATTAGAACTTTAATATAATTATCTTGTCGTTGACGTTCGTTAAACTGTGTTTAAAGATTTGTTCGACCGATAACGTACGCAATAAAAGGGCTGGTGTGGTTCACATGAAACGGGTCAGAAATCTAAAGAACCATGTTAATTATTATGGGACTGAATGAGGAAAATAAGAGTAGATTTAACCGTTTTTAACCAGCTCAAATTGTCTGACTTCACACGTTTTTAAAACGTTTTTTTTTGACTAAATAAATTTAAATGATGAATAAAGATTATTTTAAGAATCTTTCTGTCTGAAGTTCTTCACTTTGTGTGTTTATTTAAATTACTTTTCATATTATAAGCTTACAGCTTCGACATTTGGTAAACTACATTCTCTCACTAAATATAAGGTGATATTTATTAACTCATTGTTCTAAGATGTCAATAGTAAAGACTACATGAGAGTGAACTTCTTTATTGTAATGTGAAACGGCATGGTTATGGGAAAATTATTCACGTGTGGGAATCTTTACTTAGTTCCAGAACAAGAATAACATTAAATCGATAAATTGCTTTTTTTGTTATTTCTAAAGATGTTAAACTTAAACTTTACTAACCCACTTAAAATCTGAATTGTAAATGACCTCGTCGTGTAAAGTTTAGAATATGAACCACCCCATTTCTTCCCGTGAGTCTCGTATCGCGCGTTAATTATCACCGTACTGCGCTCACTAAACTACGTGTCAGGCGTAGTAACTATTACAATGCAAATCTAGGCCGATGCCAAGGTTAATGTAAAGTCGTAACAAACTTAACAAAGCAGTTAGTTAAATAATAGTTAAATAATAATAATAGTGCGGTTGTTAAACTATATCCCTAGAGAAGTTCTAAAATCCACCTTGAAAGCAATCGCTCTAATTCTGTAATTCTGTTTAACCCTTTGATGGACATTACTGTAGACACAATAGATGTTTTATTGTCATGACAGCCATATCCGTTTACTGTTCCGGAAAGTGTTAATTTATTTTAAAAGTGTAGCTAAGGCAAAACAAAAGAAAACCTATAGCTGTGTCCTTTTAAAAATTTCTACGGCACACATTGTTGCTGCTCGCATCAGATTCTGTGTTGACAAAATCAATTCACACTTTTCAGTTTTTACCTAACACGCATCTCACACTCCAATAAAGAGATTCGTCACAATCATTTAGCTCAAAAGATTGTATAAGATTGATCGCAATACCGCGTGTGAAATTGGCCGTGTCATTGAAATTGAAAGGTCGATGTCTTATTATCTCAATTATGTAGTGTAAAATTTTATTGACTACTTGAATTTTTTATAACTTACTTAAAGACTTTCGTCAAAATTTTAAATGGTTCTTCTATTAACGGAGGAATAGTTCGCATAAGTTCTAATGTGACAAAATTTAACAATGTATGAAGAAGTTTTTACTTTAATATTACGTAAATTTTAGCAGATTCCAAACTAGGTTGAGATGACTCCTGAATCAGTGTTCTGGCTCTTGATATATTTCTGTGGTTCTGGCTTATAACATTTACTTTTTTTTTATATCAGCCTACCAAAGTCTGCCTGATGGTAAGCAATCAGTGGAATCCAGAATAACACTTTAGTATTGGAATAGTGTCCAGCAGGACACCATTCCAATACTACAAGCTTTAAGCATGTTATGTATACTTTTCCTTGATTGACATACTAAAAAAATACTAACCTACGAAAATATTTGTGAGGTTAATGACGTCAAAGGTATTAGTGAAAGTTTTATAGAGATGCTCTTGTTTGACTCAAGACTGGTTTATGAAGTTTGATACAGATATCTCTTTTGGTTTCCGAGACCACTTCCGCAAACCAAATGTCTATAGGGTTGCCACTAAAAACCTTGAAATTTATATATTTAATTTAAAAATATAATCTCGCAAGAAAGAAAACTTGGGTAGGTAATACACTAAACCGAAATAATATTGTTAAATATTATAGTAAAGTTAATATAAACCAAAATGTTAGAAAACGCCACCTATAAATTGTTGAAATTGCTTCCGTAGTAAGCATCTGCTTCATAAAATAGCAGCTTAGGTATATTAGAGGAATTATTTACAAAAAAAGCACCTCATTATTTCACTCGGTGGCTGAAACGAGAAAATATGAATCTGTAAGCACCTTTTATACCGTGAAAAGGTCTTGAAGGATCTCATATATTTTAATAAAGTGAATTTGTGTGCATAACAGCTTAGCGTTGAAGATCTAGGTGTATATTAAATAACTTGATGCAAAACCCATCAGTATGAAGAGTCGGGTTATGATGCTTTTAACCTTTTAACAGGTATAAAATTTAGTTCCAACCTTGAAATAGTAGGTATTTTCATCTTAAGATACTTAGGAACATAATATATATTTCTTCTGTTGTGAAGTGAGTGGGAGGGACACGTGAGACTTGAAGAAGCGTCGCCACTATCATGGGCAGTTAAATCATTTTGATAGGCAAATATAAATGCAATAGAAAATTTCAGTAATAAACTAACATGTTTAATAAATAGTTAATTAATTTTGGTTGTTTATGCCAACGGTCAAAATCAATAGATTAAGTGCATCGCGAGGTATTTATGTTTTGAACTAGCACGGTTTATTGACCTCGCGCATTACCAATGCTCTAACTATCAGTTTGCATAGTACTGTAACTGTAAGGGTGACAAATAAGGGCGGTTCACGACCGATCAATGTAGCGAAAATTCGGGGAGACCTATGTTCAGCAGTAGACTATCGAGCATCATGAATACTGAAACCAAAATGTTCTAGACCACATTCAAGATAGTCAATGAAATATCAGCGGCCTAGGAATATTATAACAAAACAAAATTCAAAAGTATACAGTTATAGTTATGTATAAAAAGTTTCAAACAAAAGCAAGTGTGAAGCCGCCAAACAAACGGAAGCTGTTAGGTTGTCGTGGTCCATTGTCAAGGTCGTATGCGGATCGCGATCAGCAGTGCGAGTGTGCCGTTTACAGCGCATGCGCTGGAACGTAATTTTTTTTTGTTGGAAAATAGTATTGTATTTTTTTCTTGGCTAGAAATTAAATTTTGCGTCATTGGAAGTGTCGAATGTCCTGCTGAAAGTTTGATATGGTATTGTTATGTTCCTTATCTTTCTGTATTCTTCCTCTGTGGTCCGGTTGTACTGTGTACGGATAACCACATAGAGGTCTCGGGTTCGATCCCTGGGTTGGTCAAAAAATTCTTTATATTAATATAGAGAACAAGTCCAGACTTGGGGTTAACCCCAAGTCTGGATAAATGGCAACATTTCCCCTTTCCCATCCCCCCGTTCTAAAATAAAAAATGGCGAAAACTGGGTGGATAAACACCTCTGTCTACCTCTTCGGGAATAAAAGGCGTGAAGGCGTGCATATGTATGTATGTATGTTGCTGATCTTCTGGCATTCTTGTGTTCATAGGTTATGGTATTTAATTCATCTCATATTATGTGTCTATTGCTACTAGGCAGGCCGTATTAGGCTTTACAAACATTATAATTAATGGTCCCAAATTATTACTACACTCACAAAAATATTTGGAAATTACACAAATATTAACTTTTTTTTGACGTTCATAAGTGTTAATTTAATTAACCTATATGAATAAACATATTTTTATTTCATTTCTTTTCATAACTTCTGATGGGTTCAGAAGGTTGAGGCTAGTGGCGTGACAGACACTTACCAGATCTCGTAAAAATAGTATTCTACTTAATAAATAATATTATTAATTATGTTTTATAGATACATACCTAATTTTAAAAGTAATAAGTACCTATTCGAAATAATTATTTGATTAAATTAAAATAAATTTGAACCATGAACCTGAACAATATAAATTTAATAATTAATCAACGCAAATTCAATAATCAGAAAAATAAATAAAAGCATAATTAAACTTCATCTATTGTTTCATGACGCTTTAATATAAACCTGCAAAAGTACAATGACGAGCACGCTTTCTATACTATAATATTACGAGGTACAATCGTTGACGGAAGCGCGAGGGCGGGCGGCACCTGACTGGCCCACATCGACCGATCCGCTCTGAATACCGCGCGGTTCCGCCCGGTCTGTACCCGACTGTACCAGCTGTACACACGAGCACAAAAAGTCATTTAACTTAATTTATAGCTATTATTATAATTCACGATGGGCTTTTCATTCAAATGAAGTAAGAATTATTTTTTAAGTCCCATTTTTTCTATTATTTTAACACTATTAATATTGTGAGAGATAATACACCTACTCTTAGTGACTGTCCATTTATCATAATTAGTTACAGTGTACATAATAAGTTAATCGTATGAATATGTAACAGGTATCGATCGATAGTCTTCACATACTTAACACTTGTCAACACAAAAAAGGTATTAATTACAAGGATGATTAATCACGATTAATGAATGGCATAAATTACAATAAACAAACATACCGTAATTTCCGGAACTCAAACAACGAAACAGGCCAAAAGTCAATCAATGTTCCAAGCACAACACAGTTCGCACACAAAAAAAAATGTTCCACAGATTAAATTTTTTGAAAAAAAAAATTAATGAAGTATGAGGTCCACGTGCGCGGGCGACGCGTGATTCGCACGAGCGCGGCTGCGCTCACGTCTCTCAGAGTGACAAGTGGATACTGCGCAGGTGCCAAGCCAACCTCCCTCTAACAAGGTCGCGCCCCCCTCTCTTCACACCCATTTCACCCAGAGAAAGTCTGCCTACATACATACCAAATTTTCGAACCGATTGAGCTGACTGAATTAACTTTGTACCGATGATGAATGGAACGTGTGTAAGGTCGTCGTGTGGGATCGCTTTATCTCGGAATACCTCAGCCTATCGCGGTATGTGTCAGAATTACAGCATCTATCCCAAGGACCAGCATCTATGTTATTCGGTCTTGTTATCGGGTATGTTCTATAGAAAACCCTCATCAAATGAGCATGAATAAATTTAGACAAAGTTATTTCTCATTCATTCGTATACCTTAAATATTTACGTGGTGTCTAAATGAATTATCTATGGTATAATAATTGTTAAACACTACTTAATGCATTTTTATAAAAATATACGACCATGGTGGGTTATAAATTACTTTTTAAATAGTACCTAATAGTAATTATTAGGTACTATACTTCTAGATTAGTGCACTGACACGGTATCCCGATAGGCATATTTTATAGCCTACCTAGCCTATATTAAGTACTTACCTACGTAATTATGTACCTACCTTATTATGTTATTTCAGGTAGGTACCTACTTACATAAATATTAACCTACCTTATTATGTTATTTGTGAGATCTTTTTTACTATTGAAATCTATTTTAGCAACGATAAGTCAACACATAGTAATAGTTATAGCATTAACTGACGCAGCGTTTGACCCCTCACAAGCCGTACCGATGACCAAATCAGAAAGTGGAGGAAAAGGGCGGCTCACGACCTGCTTGGGAGAGGCCTATCAGCAGTCAACGTATAAATATTAAAGATTTTCATAAAGAAATTTGTTAAAGCGCATAGATTCTTCAAAAATAACTCATGGTACTGTATTGATGGGTACTTCGTCGATTTACACCACGAGTTGTTCGGACCACAGCGTGAATCGCACAACAACCCTTTTCGACTTCCTTGTTTCGGACCAGTAGTGTGAATCGACGGACGTCTATTTTGTATTTCGTCGTTTCGCACCACACGCTAGATACTACATTCACGTTAAAGGAGAATTAAAAAGCTTATATATATTCTGGACATTATTTCAAAAGATTGAAGTATTTTTTCGAATTTCAAATTTAAGGGTACTTACACCTTTAACGTTACTCGCAGGCTAGAAGGGTCAAGTAGAGTATTTCTTAAATAACGCGAAATAAATTTTATGACTGTATCAAAAATTACATTACAATAGGAGAAACATAACCAATGTTCATTTCTATTTAAGATTAAAGATATAGAGATTTAATAGATTAAGTGCTATATTGGATTATACGCTCGTGTAATACTGGGGACTAGAGAAAGTGGCGTGCGGGGTTAGTGCTTACAATCCTTTGACCTTTCGCTCATTTATCAGTTGTATATTTCAAGTACTTTAGTTTCAATAGGTAAGGCATTTTGATCTTTATTTCTTATGACTGCTCGGCAATAGAGTATTTTGTGACGTTTTGAGTGATCAACGATATTTCGTTGTTCGCTGAACTTTGATGTCAATAGACTATCAACAAGATTCCGTCATTTTGGTTGATCGCTGACGTTAGACAATATCAGTACCTAGTTTATCGGCTAATAATAATATAACAGTTGGCTGTAATAGTTGACCAATTGCGATTCATACTTTATCTGATAACATGATACGCAATAGGCCTGCTAGTCTATATACAGAGTGTATACGACGGTTAGACATTAAATGAAATGGCAGGTGTTACTAGCCCATATAATGATTTCTAATTAATCACAAAAGTAATTTGACGAAAAACAAAAATTTGAAATTTTCTAACAAAATAAATAATATTTTAATAGTAACGAAGTAATACACCATTTTATTATGACAAGTTCACTGAACTGTAATGAACGGCAACGTTTATCCTTCGACGTGGACTATGACTTAAGTCAGTGACCGTTTGACGTACTTACATAGTGTTAATTTAGAATTAAAGAAATTAAAAAATTTGGCCTGTGTCTAAACTATTGAAGATATTTAGTAGATTTTTTTTTGTCTCGCTTTATAATGTCACATACTATACGTAATTGCATTTAATGTCATACCGTCGTATACACTCTGTATAGTACATGCTTGTGGTAAAGAAATATCTGTTTTTTTTTTAATAATATCATTCGTTTAATAGAACAGACTCTATGACAAATATAAACAGTATCTAATACATCTCGATACAAATATTTGTAGATCACATAAATGTTGCCGAGAATCGAGCCTACCAACCACTTCAACGTCCAACACACGCACCAAAATCAGAATTCTATTAATTAAAATTGAATTATAAACTACACTAAAACGGTATCAGGTTAATCTACTAACGGCTAATGATAATATTTCAATATTAAAACAACAAATTTGCCTAAATTATGACACATTATGAATATTTTATCCCACACAATTCATACATATTCATAAAAACTCATAATAACATAACTCATATTACTAATTATAGTATAAATCTGTTTCTAATAGGCTTTGTTCGAATTAGGTGACATTCCTGCATAATGTCATCAAAATAACGCCTATAAGCTTAACAACAAAGAGAAATATCTGTTTTATTTATAACTTTTATGATTAACATTAACATAATTTTCCATAAGTAGCAAGATGTATACCTAATTTGTGAAATTTTACGTTTGATCTTGGATAACTCAAAATTATACATAGAAAAAGTGTGGAAATGTGGAAGAAAAAAATATAGGAGACGCAACGATTACATGGTTTCGCATGTACCTCCTACCAACCTCTAACCTCACCAACTTTTAAAAACTTAAGAAAATTAAGAATTGCGAACCAAGTGCCAAGTAAATACTAGAACCTTGCTACAATAGCAAATTAAGATTGATAATATCTGTACCTAGTTATTGTTTTACTTGGCACCAACTTCAAAATTATAAAATACTTATTTATTCATTTCTGATTAACTAAATCAAAATACGAATTACTTTGTACTAAGCGAATTTATTTTTAACTTTTTAGTTTTTATCCTGTTTAAAGTCGGTTTTCCTTTTGTTAAAATTTATTTTATTACTTGTATAATTTTCTAACAACATTATTAAATATCACTTCATGTAGGGTCAGCGGTCATTGCTCTCACGTCAGCGGTGCATTTAATGCCTCAAAATGCCGACAGTACACTTACGTATCACCACTTTTAATGACCCCTTCATAAGTGCCCAAATCGTCACGCTATCGGTTTCAAGGTCTGCCTCGAGGGCGATGTCCGTCTCATGAACCCACTGAGTTGTGATCGCACGCAGCTATTCTAATGCATCCTACTGTTATTTACCTATTGGGTACTGGGTCATGTCTTAACAGTAGTAGATCCTTGATGAATAGAGTATGAATGGGTCGGGTTGACCATGAAGTACGTCTCCTTTTATAGAATACTACCTTCCATAGCGCGGTTTCAACCTCGTCTTTGTTAATTGCTCCCGTTGTCGTCGCCAATAGCGTGATGTTACATAGCCTATAACTTTTCTTCAGAACTGGGCTACCATACGCAAACAGAATTATTTAAATCCAACTAGTAATTCCAGAGATTAGCGCATTCAAACAAACAAGCAAACAAACTCTAATGTGTTTTGTCCGCTGAGTGAGAGTGCCAGTGAAAACCCAATAACCGTCTCTGAAAATACAGTCGACAACGGCTTGAAACTTGATTGTGTCTTAACCGACTTCAAAAAGGAGGAAATTAATTATCTTAGTATTGTTTTTGAGATGCTTAAAAAACACAAACACGTCCACAGACTACGGTTATCTCTGACCATCAGGTGAACCGTATTTTTTTTTTTTTATGTTATAGCCTACCAAAGTGACTCCACTCCGCCTGATGGTAAGCAGTCAGTGGAATCCAGAAGTGTCGGCCACTATACTAAAAGCCATCGTCTTAAACTGCTGGTATGGTGGTCTCCACTATGGCGGCTGGGAATGGGCTTAGGGGAAGGGAGTGAGGGAGGTGAGGATAGAGGAAAGGGGGGAATTTGGGCCTCCGGCGCTCTCACTCACCGAACGAAACGCAGTAGTACGGATACTACTACTCTTAAGTCGATCTTCTATGAGAGGGTAGTACTTCCCCGGACGATCCGGCCCATTCATGCTAAAATCAGCGTGGATCTACTACCGTATTATTTACCGTATGCTAGTTTGTATCAAAAGAAATGCATTTTCCTTGTCTTGCGAGTTACATCCACTATACTAGTTTTGGTATTCAAAGTTATAAGTTTCAGGAAAAACTGCGACTGGCTAAAACCAGCAAATATCTACCATATAAATGAAGGAACTTATAAATAATTTAAGAATATTTATCTTGTTAAGATTGGGCAGATAAAAATGTACACAACCCTTCTGCATGTTCCAAAATAAAACATTCAAATAAAGCCATAAGAAATTGTTCATCAATCATTCTACAAGAAGCTGATTACTAATTTCGATAAAGCATTGTATTGAATGTATGAATACGCATCAGCTGTATCAATAATGTATTCATCAAATGTCGGCACTGACAACCCTTCGAACAACCGATAGAAAACTTTTTGTTGTTCAATAGCGATAGGTTCATCAAACATTCAGCTGGTCAGAGGTATTGTCGAAGCAAAACAATAATGACTTATTTTTAATATTCGCCTGTCAATGATCTAGGTCGCTCTTTGTTTAAATGATAGCTTTTTTATTACATCACTGATCTCATTTGTAATGTGGGTTAAACGATTCATATCTACTAATTGCTAGTGCGTATATTTTCTAATTGCAATTCTAAATTTTGTTGAAGTACAATTTGAAGTTTTGTCGATGTATTAATTTAAAAGAGCGTCAAGAAGACTCCAGATTGGCAGTCGCAATAGCCGCAGTCTATTGCGCGACGCTGTTATAATATCCTATGCTTGACGATTTCCCTAAAACCTTCCTAAGTAATGGATTAAATATAATCATTAGTTTCTTAACTCTCCTGAAGTCTCCTGAATTATACTTAAATCTGCCATACTAACACACAGTTTTTGAAAAGCTGATCAACGAATAATTAACTAATTATCTGTTAAATTTCATGATTGTGAAGTAGCAATTGAGTTGCTAAAAGTATGAATAATTAGTTTAAGTAATGAAATCAGAATATAATAAAAAGTCAAATAGAGTCCAAAATCTCGTGATCGTAAGAATTATAGTTAGCAATAAGATTATAAAGTTCCTTTGCTATCATTCTGACAACTTTTCTAAACATGTAAGCAACAATTAATTTTCAGCAGTAAGCCTGCTAAATTATAAATTTAGCATTCGCCGTATTTCAAAATATTAGCAATGCTTTGAAAATTATAAACGACGAGTACATTCATCTTACAAGTAGTGGAGAAACTAAAAGCATAATTTACACAATCACGTTTACTTGCAGTTATGTAGGGAGCACTATTTAATAGGTGTATGAGTAATTAGTCAGTTAGTAAACAATTTATCGTCGGGTAGAAATGCAGCATGTAATAAAATGATAGTTAAGAGTTAGATCTATACTTATCTAACTATCTTTAACTATACTATTATATATAGCGAAAGAGTTTGTTTGTTTAAACGCGCTAATCTCTAGAACTGCTAGTCGGATTTGAATAATTATATTTGCGTATGATAGCCCAGTTCCTGAATAAGGTTATAGGCTATGTAACATCACGCTACAGGCGACAGGAGCAGAGCAGTAACCAAAGATGTAACTTAGCGCAGGTAAAACCGCGTCGCGGAAAGCTAGTTTAATATAAGGTCGCAGCGATAGTTGTTTAAACTACAAGCAAGCATTTTATTTGGTGGCAAACAAGCAGGTTATTCCTAAAGTACTCCAATAAGAATTCTCAAACTACTTCATACAAGAGCAGAATGAGAACACATCCTTAAGCGTTTTTTAATATTAATTATTCAGTGAAGTAACTTAGAAAAAAATGTATGATTCTTATCTATTAAGAACAAAACAAAGGAGTACTTTGGAAATAACACTTCGGTATTACGCCGTGATGTTATGTGATATTGTGTAGATTTGCATCTACGTATTACTATAAATAATATAGTAGACGAATTCTTCGAAAATCATAACAAAGTAAATAAAAGCCTTAAAGTGGAAAATCTTATTAAACTCTGCACTAAGAAACTAGACCTGAGTTAATTACAGATAACTTGCACAATGTTTCAAACGAGAGTAAAACAACAACAATCAACAAATCTAGATATAACAATTTAAATAAAATATTATATCGTTACATGTAGAACTTTAGCATGTGGTGATTACTAATTACCCAGAAGTATTTATTGCACTTTTGTTATAAGTTATGTGGATCTATCACTATGTTAAAGTGTTAACAATTGTTGGTGATACATACTAAACAAAATAAATTAAGTAAGATGATAACAAATTAATAAAATATTTTACTAAAGTTAGTTTTTATTTATTATAAAAATAAAATAAATAAACATTATTTCATGATACCGCCTTAAGAACTACTTCCACTATCGTACACACTATCGTACACGCGTCCATTGATTCGTAACAATGCTTATTGTAGAGCGCTACCACCGCTACATTCACAGTAAACATGCCGAGCGTTGCGTGTTATTGATGAGCTGTATATTAGCGTTCATATCTATAACATCACTTTTGTAATGCGAAAATAAAAGTAATGTTGAGTAAATTGTATTTATTATATTGTGATTGCACAAATACAGATAAAAATATTGTGATCCTACTCGCGTCGTGACTACACTACGTGTTCCTATGTGTTTGAAAAGTAGAGTGACAGTAGATTTCACAGCACTGGCTATGAAATAAATTACTTAAAAATTTTGATATACCTACCTAATATTAAGGCCCTGTTTCACCACTTGCTGATAAAGTGCGTGATATCCTACATATTCGAAATTTAACTGACAGATGGTACTCAAAAATCTGTTCCATATGTGCCTGACAATCTTAACTGATAAATAAACCCTTTAAAAACATAAGACAGATTTAACTAGAAGATGTTTTATCTGTTATATATTTTAGCAGCTATTGGTGAAACAGGGCCTTATTGTTTCGTTATAGGAGCTATCTCTACTTTTACTTTGCTTTATTTGCATGAAGTAGTCTACTGCCGTAGTTTGTCATAGCCTCAGCGCCTGGAAGGCAGATTAGGAAGAAGATGAGGCATTCCCTTAGTTACCTCTTAAGACACCAACAAAGACAAACGAAAAGATATAGAGGTCTAGCTTTAAGAAAGTTTTAAATCTGGAGGTAAATGTTTAAGAAATAGGTCTAGAGGTGTGGACATAAATCTTATCTGTGAAATTTGTGAATTACCATATTGTTACATACAGAATACTAAGAGTCCTTAGATACAGATCGCTCAAGTGAGAGTTTGTCATAAGTTATCTGTCATATTTATCTGTTATCACTTTCAACAATTATAGCAGACGCGATGAGCTGAATATATTACAAGCGGTAAATTAAGGTATGTTGCGTTTCTCATGGAAGGTTTTTAGTATATTAGCCTAGCAGTAATGGTAACAATGAACGAAACTGTAACTTTTTATACTGATGCAAAGGCTCGTATAAAATATAAATAGCAAGCTAGTATAAAAAGTAGTGTGCGTTCCCATTGAAGGACCATATCTGAATTTTAAGCTTTTAAATGCGTCAGCCTTTAGTAAAAGTTCTCAAACGATTGTAAATTCAGTCTTTTATTTGCAAAAGTAGGCACTCAAAAGTTACAAGCGTTCAAAGGTGGTCCCTCAATCGTGGCTGACAGGCAACCATATCTCAAAACCTTGTTTAAATTTACAACTTCTATTAATGACTACTCTTAGTAAAAGATTTGTTACACTACTTTATTAAATATCAGCCTTGCCGGTTCATTATATAAAAAGAACTAGCATGCAGAAGGTGGTCCCTCAATCGATCACCATAACTTCACATAAGTGGAGACCACAGTGGAATTCGGAAATTTCCTATGGCTCTAGCGTTAGTAAAAGTATTTAAACGGCTGTAAACTTAATCTCTAGATTGTAAAAGAAGTCCTTTAAAAGTTACATCAGGTGAAAGGTGGTCCCTCAGTCGAAACGCTTCCCATAAGAAACGATCAATTTACGTAGCATTCGGAAGTCAAATAGCCCATTGCTACTGCCTATCTTTTAGTAAATGTTTTTTACTAACGATTACTTTACAAAACAATATCAAAAAAACCTTTTACAATTATACCTTTATAATTATTATCTTCATTTATAATATAATTTTATTATTAGTAAATTGCATAACATTCAGCATAAATCAAATTGTAATTTTTATTAAGTATTATATATTATGTTATGCATTTTTTTCTTTCTTTTCTTTTTATCAGCTGAGTAAAATAAAATATGATTAAAATTTATACAAGCAAACGGTCATTCGTTTTTATTTATACCAAAAAAAACCTGCGGTGTGGTCACCCTGATGCTAGATTTCTTAGCAGGAATTTGATTCTTGTTTAAAGCAAAATTTGTAGGTTTTTTAAAGTAATCGTTAGTAAAAAACATTCACTTAAAGATAGGCAGTAGCAATGGGCTATTTGACTTTCGAATGCTACGTAAATTGATCGTTTCTTATGGGAAGCGTTTCGACTGAGGGACCACCTTTCACCTGATGTAACTTTTAAAGGACTTCTTTTACAAACTAGAGATTAAGTTTACAGCCGTTTAAATACTTTTACTAACGCTAGAGCCATAGGAAATTGCCGAATTCCACTGTGGTCTCCACTTATGTGAAGTTATGGTGATCGATTGAGGGACCACCTTCTGCATGCGAGTTCTTTTTATATAATTAACCGGCAAGGCTGATATTTAATAAAGGTTTTGAGATCTGAATGCCTGTCAGCCACGATTTAGGGACCACCTTTGACCACTTGTAACTTTTGAATGCCTACTTTTACAAATGAAAGACTGAATTTACAATCGTTTGAGAACTTTTACTAAAGGCTGACGCATTTAAAAGCTTAAAATTCAGATGTGGTCCCTCAATGGGAACGCACACTAAAAAGTAAGCAAAAATATTGTTTCCATTTTTCGGTGGTTAAATGAGTTAATCTTGCACCTTTTGGTAGCGTTTTTAACCGACTTCAAAAAAAGGAGGAGGTTTTCAATTCGAAGTTGGTGCCAAGTAAATACTATAAGAACCTTACTACAATAGCAAATTAAGATTGATAATATCTGTAGGTACCTAGTTATCTATTACTTGGCACCAACTTCAAAATTATAAAATACTTATTTAATTATTTCTGATTAACTAAATCAAAATACGAATTACTTTGTGCTATGTAAATTTATTTTTTACTTTTTAGTTTCCTTCCTGTTTGAAGTCGGTTTTCTTTTTGTTAAAAATAATTTTATTGATTCGGCGTCCAACCGAGACAGTTTATGTGCTACAATTCCGAGTAGTCTGACAAGATGTGTCTTTAAGTCAGCCGCAATATAGATCTTATTTTGGGATATATAAAGTGGACAGAAATATGCCTGGTGTTCTAGTATATCTAATACAAAAGCGCAGTCCAATATGAGCTGTATTCACATAAAATGCATTTATGCGACGGGTAGTCCGCCTCGGTCTACATACGAGTACACCTCCGCTAGTCGTCACTAAAATTAAGTAAATCATTCTCTATACTTTCTATTATTTTCATTTTTGTTTATGTATACAATGCTTTCGTAGGGCAGAACTTTAATTCGCATTACAATTATTGTATTATACTCCATTCTTTATCTAAAAGAGAAAAGATTAGATTTTTTGTATGTTTGTTAGTTAGTTATGGATAATATGCGTGACCAATTATTATTAAAAAAATCTTTCACATAAAGAAAGCTACAATATCTGCGAGTAACATATTATATTTTTGTGGTATATATACAGGCTATATTTTTGTGGTAAGTATTCCACTCAGGCGAAGCCGCTGGTAACAGCTAGTAATATATAATATATAAGTCAAAGCTCGGTGTTTCGTATTGGTCATCCTGGCTGCATGGAGTGGCATGTGAGTGGGATTGTCCCAAAAATCCATTCTAAGGAAGCTTTTCCTATGTACACCAACAATTCTCTTTGATTTGCCTGTCAATAAAATATGAAGAATCTTTATAAAACTAATATTATAAAGAGAACATTTGATTTTTTGAACGTTTGTTTGTTTTATTTGTTTATTTATTTATTTATTTATTTATTAAAAACTTCATATACAAAGTATATTGGCGGACTTAATGCCTGAGGCATTCTCTACCAGTCAACCATTACGGGTGATGCAGAGAACAACAAAATAGGTGTATCTGAAGACAGTATGAAGAGATTATCACAAGGAGTTACAATACTAAATAAACATACATACAATCATACATACACATACATAGCCTTACGTTCAAAAATATACCTACATAAATATAAAATATAAATATACACATATACATAAACTTAATAATATATATTTGATCTGAATCATTGTGATGAGCCTGCTTTTTTATTCAAAAGAAGTTCACGCACCTTTACCTTAAATGTAAAACGGTTAGTGGACATCCTGATTTCAAGAGGGAGCGCATTCCACAGACGGATAGATTGGACAGGAAAGGAAGAGTCTACGAAATTAGAACAGTGGGATGGACATTGTAGAAGTAAATTATTAGAAGAACGAAGGTTTTTATGATGGTTACTGCATAAGTACTGAAAGGAGTCCATTAGGTAAGAGGGAGGAGTGGGAGAAGTTAGAAAAGAATAGAGAGTAGTGAGAGTACGCATGCTACGGCGTTGACGAATAGGTAACCAATTTAGTTGCGAGCGATATGTAGACACGTGGTCATACTTACGAAGATTGAAAATGAATCGAATGCAGTTATTGAGAAGACGGTCATATTTGTTGAGAAGATCTGCATTCAGGTCTAAATAGCATACGTCACCATAGTCAATTAGAGGAAAAACTAAAGTTTGCACAAGTGTCACCTTAATCTTGGATGGCAGGAAGTTCTTCAGGCGATAAAGAGCGCGTAGGGTAGCAGTGACCCTTTGACTAACGCATGTTACTTGAGCCTGCCAGTTTAGAGCAGAGTCAATGTACAGACCAAGGTCTTTGACCGTAGCACTCAGCTCTATAGGGCAACCACCAAAAGCTATTGTTGGAAGCGTACTACTATCCACTTTACGTAGCATATTTTGACTACCTAGCATAATGACCTGGCACTTACTGGGATTTACCATCAAACCGAATCTATCTGACCAGCTCTTGATATAGTCCAGATCATTATTCACTTTATTAATTGCCGTATGTAAACAGTCTACCCTTTCGTGTGAATAAAGTTGCAAGTCATCGGCATACAGATGATACGAGCACTGAAGATTTTGGGTTATAAGATTAATAAAAATTGAAAACAATATAGGAGAGAGAATGCCGCCTTGAGGAACACCAGAATCAAGATAACACCAACCGGACGAGGAATCATCCAGGCGCACTGACTGCTGACGTCCCTGAAGATAAGACGAGAACCATTCCAATACCTCGGCAGAGATCACAAAGTAGGAGAGGATGGCTAGCAGGATATCATGATTGACGGTGTTGAAGGCATTGGCAAAGTCAACTAAAGTCAAGATGGTGACCTTAGCGTCCTCCATAGCCGTTCTCACATCACCAGTCACCTTAAGGAGTGCAGAGGTAGTACTGTGACCAGGCCTAAATCCAGATTGTAATGGACTAAGTAACTCATGTACATGCACGAATCTAGACAATTGTCTATGAACACAGGCCTCAAGTACTTTGGAAAGGAATGGGAGTATGGATATGGGACGGAAGTGTGACGGAAGAGTGGGATTAGAGATTTTTGGTAAAGGGATGACATAGGCCTTACGCCATAAAGATGGGAAACTGCCTACCTGGAGAGAGAAATTTATGATGTGGGAAATGGCTGGAAGAAGGTGGTCAAGGATAGGTATAATCATACTGCGACAGATGTTATCGCAGCCCACAGCTTTAGACCTAATGGACATGATTATCTTTTTGATCTCTGCCGAAGAAACTGGAGAAAAGGAAAATGGATTTATGTTAGGACGGGGAAGGCTAGCTAAGTACTCCAGAGTATGACACTTGGTTTGGTTATCAATCGGAGTTGTAGAGGAGAAATGACGGTTGATGTCGTCCAAACCAATTGTCTGAAACAACTCTGCAGATCGCTGTTTACCAATACCTAGAGTACCGAGGAACTTCCAGATATTGGCAGGAGAAGAGGATGAAATATTATCAAGAATATGGCGGCGTTTTGCATTGCGTATCATCTGATTACACCGATTTCTTGCAACTCTAAATTGTTGCCAATTGTCATCGGTGCGTTCTTTTTTAAATTTTCGAAAAATGCGATCCCTACGCCGCATCGCCATCCGAACACCCCTGGTCATCCAAGGCGCCGGTGGTCGCTTAAGTCTTATCCTCTTCACAGGGGCATGTACATCGTAAAGTTGTATAATCGATTTGTTGAAAATTTCGACTTTGTCCTCAAGTGTGGAGGCCGCCGTTAAAGAATTCCAGTTGAGTGCAGCGGCGTCATTGCATAATTTTTCTTTGTCCATGCGACCGAAACAGCGCCTGTGCAAAACTTTAGGTGAGGATTTGGGAGGTTTAAGAACGTAGGATAAATAGATAAGGTCATGATGGGAAAAGCCAGGAGCAGGATGCTGACCATGAGAGGCAACAAGTGAAGGAGAGGAAGTAAGGATCAGGTCCAGCCAGGTGTCATTTCCATCGATATTATGATGAGTTGCTTGTAACGGAAGTAAGTGCAGACTAGTGGACTCAATAATATCGAGGAGTTTCTGTGAACGGGATGAGGAGTGGGCTAAAAGGTCGGTATTAAAATCTCCCATGATGACGTGATGTGCATACTCAGACCCTAAAGATTCCAGCACCGATTCGAGACTGGAGAAGTAATCAATAGCAGGAGGACAATAAACTACCCCAAGTAAACATTTGGCTCCTTTGACACAAACCTCGAGAAAAAGATATTCTACAGATGCAGAATAGTTACCAGGTGACGAGGCTAGAATTTTAAAAGAAAAGTTGGATCGCAGGTAAATAGCTACTCCGCCTCCTCGTCTATCAATACGATCATTACGAACTAAAACATAGCCGGAGAGAGGGTAGAATGTAGACAGAAGATGAGGTTTGAGCCAGCTCTCCGAAATCAGGATGGCATGAACGTTAGCATCGGTGAAAGTTGCTGACAACTCGCTAAAGTGGCTTGGTATACTCTGGGCATTTAAATGGCACACATTAAAAAAATTGTGAGATGTGTCCACAAAGGATTGCTGTACAAGATCGCCTAAAGTACCATTCACCGAGCAGAAACTATCATCCTCTGAACTTAAAGCAGAATCATTAGCAGACTTAAAAGAATCATTATCCTCATTTATGTAAGACATAAATAATAAATAAATATAATATTAGTAATAAAAATATACTTATATAATATATTAGTTATATAAATCTATAAACAAACTGTGTAATACGTACATCTCTGCACCACCCGCCAGCATACATATTTACACATACATTAATAAAGAAAAATGCTTCATAAAAAAAAGACAGATTAAATAAAAAACAAAACAGAGAAAATGAAATACTATCAGAACAGTAACAAAACGCGGCAAGAAACAAAAAGTAAAAATAAGGTGAACGAAACGTAGGCAAGAACAAAAATTAAAACTAAACGCAAAAGAACAACAATCTCGATCAAAGAAGACAGGTCACACACAAATAAACTAACCTTCAGCTGTCAATGTCATTTGACATTGAGATTTTGAGATTGACATGTATTCTACGGTTTACTCCAAAACACTGTAAATATTTAAAACTTAATATAAATTATAAAATGTACTTCACTATCTATCATGGAATGATAGTAGATAAACAAAAATAAAGTACCTACCTACATTGAAAAACACAATTGACAAAACAAATACTGGTGTGTTGTCGTACTATTCGCATTAGCGTCAGTTTCTACGTGCTTTGGGATTCACCCCGGATAGTCCCTCGTTTAGGTTTCCGTTCTTAGCTGCCGACGATGACTCAGTCACCTTAGGATGTTTAGTCACTAACGAATTAAGCTCGAGCATGTTCGTTAACTTACGACGGCTTCCATCTGCGAGCTTGACTAAGATGACACCGTCCTGCGTCCAACACGCCCTCATGCCAAAGTGCAGCCTTGCCTTATGAAATACTATCTGCCGGGGTCTCGTGAGGAACTCTTTCACCGATACAGACGATCCTTTGAGTCTTGATTTGGCTTTCCAAACGGATGATCTAACCTCAACACTGTTGAACCACACAAGTATTGGTCGGTGATGATCCGTGTTCTGGCTACCAATCCTATGACAGCGTTTTATGGCAGTGTGCGAATCCTTAAGAGCCATTTTGTTGACAATGGTATCATGCAAAAGAGAAGAACAGTCCTCATTTACGCTTTCTGGTATGCCTAAGAAGATCAGCGCTTTTCGTCGATGTCTCGTCTCCATATTGTCCACTGCACAAGAGCACTCAGTAATCTGTTGACGAAGAATTCGCAGCATACTAAGCATGATCTCCCTGAAGGTCCGGAACTCCTCTGCAACCTTTGCGACCGTATCTTTGGCCGGTCCAGTAGAGTAAAGCTGAGCCTCCAGTTCAGCCATCCGCTTGGTGAAGGTGTCCTCCAGCATATTTTGATGGGATTGAATTTCCGCGAGTTGTGACATTTTATGTGATTTTTATTAGTTTAATTTAAAGTAGTGTGATATGCCAGCAGGTGGTGTATAATTAGTAATAAATCACATAGACTAAATTGCTAAGTGAGTATTCTGTCTAATATTGATGAAATATCACATAAAAGAATAAGAATAATATATATTAATAATTAAATTACAAATTATACTTTGAAAAAACGTCTACACTTATTCTTTATTTGTTATTTCTTCGCAACGATTTTGCTAAATATCTTCATTATCGATTTTAAAAATTCCTTTACCTTATGCAATCAATAAATGAAGCTGGTAAGATGAGATATATTTTATTATACTTGACATACTTTTTATATAGGTACTTTAGAATTTCAATATTTGTAAATTTTTATTACAGAACACAGCAAAAGTAAATTTGCATTATAGCAATAAATAGACGAGGTAATATTGCAATCATATTTTATGTAGGCGTTTGTTGCGAAACCGATTGAAACTTTTGACACTGAAGCGAAGCGAGAGCAGACTGCTAGTGTAATAATATAAATACAATGAAAATTTGACAAACCAATCTATACCAAAGATCAAAACAACTGTTTTCTTTACATGATTTATCTTTAGAACGGCATAAATAAATCTATTTTGGGATATATTATCAGAAAAATATTCTAAGTCGAAAGACAGACGTATTAAACACGTACGATCGTGAAATGCCGCGTGGATATAGGATTCGTTGTTATGTGCCTAGTTACAAGTCAAGACACTGAGTAAACTCGATTACATAGGCAAACATTAAGCACTTAAACCGCTTGTATCCTTGTGCTATTTTAGATTATTGTATTCAACTCAATTCCATCCAGGAACGCAGATTGTATTGTTTGAAATCCTCGCAGGTTTTGTAAGAGCTGTATTCGAAAAGTAATTTGTTTCTATTTATCTCAAGATTTTTTTAATTGTCGACTGTGGCGGATGAGTAAACAGCCCACGTAATGGTAAGTAGTAACTGTCGGTCATGGACGACTCAGAGTCCCTAGCATTGCCCTTGCATTCTCCTGATTAAGTTATTTTAGTAATTAATTTTAATAGCATAGGTAAACCAGCTTAGAGTACATTACAATAATAGTCGTAATATGATTCTATATTCATAAATAATTATGGTACTAGTATGGTATTAGTTACAAGTATTATCATTGCGATGATTTATTTGTTAGAATAGGGAATCACCCTACAAAATAGTAATTAATTCTAGACTTTTGCAAGACATTTGAACCAAGTTGAATGGGGTGTCGCAGGAGGTCGTAGTAGTATATTTTAGCGTGGCGTTCAACGTATATATGGTATCTTCGATGTATGTACCTACATGAACTTATAAAAGCCTTATAAATATCCTTGTTACTAACACGTTTGAAATTCAACAGAAAAACCATAAAACTATCTATAGTATATGTTAACGTATTAATCGACATTAATTATCAAGATCGAGCGTGGAAAGTGCAATGATAATCAATAAGCGTCTGACTACCAGTAGGTACCTAGTTTCATAAAACGAAAGTTTAAGATAAAACATGTAGTATTATTTAAACACAAATTTTTCTCACGTCTTCTTTTATGTGCTTACACACCCGAGGACATGTTTCACCGGATATGTCGATGTGTTTGTCAAAAATTTCTTTTCCTCAGCGAGCAAACTATAATTTTCTGAGGGATTAATTAGATAATGTAACTTATACAGTGAAAGTTTAAAGTAGTAGCATAGGTACTCGTAATTAAAACTTTTTACTTCTTGAGAGCGTTTCAAGAAACTGTGCAAATATCGCCTCTTAAATAGCAAACTACGAGCTTCTGTTTCGAAGCCTCACTCGTTTGTTGCTGACTCTGGAATCACCTTTTAACTCTGAGTAGTTGCCTATTTATATTTATAGGTAGATAATTATAGTTACACGATACAAGCTTAAAAGTTTAAATGGGTTCCTATAAATTAGTAAAATAGACAGTTAGAAATACTAATTTGAAATCGTTTAGCCATTTGATCTCTTCCCAAAGTGTCGTAAAAGATTATTAAAGGAGGGACAGTAGGCATTATAATTGCTACGATCCCGTTTCATTACAAGTAGAAAAATAAGAAAAGGCTTAAAAACAGTAAATAAATTTATTTTAAAGTTCATGAATGAATCTTTGAGCACGTGAGATATAAATACTAGGTATATTCACTTCAAACGAAATATGTACAATTTTAGCTTGAAAATATTATTGACCGCAAAATTTTAGTTATCTAAATTGCAGCTAGTGGCGCTAGTATTAATAGCATAGCATAAAATAAAGAGTCTAAGATAGAAGAGTGATATAAAAAAAATAGAAGAGAGCAATGATAAAATAATAATAATAATGAGTGACAAAAAACAAAAAATATTTTATTTTGTAAATCAATCAACGGTCGTATTAGTATTATTTAGTACAGAAGTCAACTTTCTGTGTTAGAAAAAGCTAGTAGCGATCAAATTTTTTCAATAGCATCAAGAGGAAGAGAAACCTCGGGACGATGTCGGTCGGCAAGGTCACAAGTAGGATGCACGCAAGTGGGCTGTTGTCACTCACCGTCACACTACACGTATGTACGTACGTGTTTTATCATTACACGACCGAACACAGTGCGCTCTTTGTAAGTACCTACTGATTAACATTTATTGATATTTTAAATGCACTTTACAATCGCAACCAACGTGTCAAAGTGATTTAAATGATACTCAAGTTAGCAATTTTAAGTTGTAGTAATCATTACTACTTATATATATTTCCGAAAACTCGTGTCTATATTTGATTTTCGTTATTTTTTAACTATGTAGTTTGTCATAAGAGCACATTGTTTTCTTAATCATAAAACATTTATTATTAACATAAAGGAAATAATATGTATTTTAATTTGTTAAGTACTGTAAATTCGAGTTATTTAAAACCGTACTGTTAATAAAATAACCTAAATAATACAATAAGTAACACAAAGGGGAACTCGCTTAAATTTATTGAGACGTCACCGTCGCTCGGCTTCCTTCAAGACCAAAATAACTAAGTTTCTGTACAAAATATTATACTTATAAATATGTATATACTAACAAGCCCTTTTATCAAGCCCAAGCCAAATGATATACAGCAAAAATATAAAAAACCGTCATAAAGTAAATATAAAAATTTGGAAAAAAATTACTAGGTAATCTATCATAGTATCGCTCATTACAGCATGAATGAAGTCGTAATGGCCCAGTAGTGAAGGGTAACCAAAGGCAACAGACGGGAAACAGAATTTTCAAATCATAATAAATTTACTTTCCAAGTTTATCTGGACATTACTGACTGAAACAGTTTTTAGTAGATCCACGCTGATTTCAGCATGAATGGTCCGGATCGTCCGGGGAAGTACTACCCTCTCATAGAAGATCGACTTAAGAGTAGTAGTATCCATACTACTGCATTTCGTTCGGCGATTGAGAGCGCCGAATGTCCAATTTTCCCCCTTTCCTTTTCCTCACCTCCCTTATTCCCTTCCTCTAACCCCATTCCCAGCCGCCATAGTAGAGGCCACCATACCAGCAGTTTAAGACGATGGCTTTTGGTATAGTGACCGCCACTTCTGGATTCCACTGACTACTTACAATCAGGCGAGGTGGAGACACTTTGGTAGGCTATAAAAAAAAATCGCTAATCCGTCTTGAGCAAGCGTGGTGATCAATGCCTTCTCCGTATGAGAAGAGGCCTTACTCTGCAGTGGGATAATAATGGATCGATATGATGATGACAGCATGAATGGAAGTCCTTCCTTTTCATTAGTATTATTTTATACTAATGCGTTTCGTCCCAGAGAGCCTAAGAGCTCTAGTGAGTAGTGACTCAACTATCCTCTCGGTCTTCTTCTTTTGCGTTCTAATTCCCACCATATTAGAGGCAACCATGCCAGCAGTTTAATTCAATGATTCTTGGGACAGTGTTCACCACTTTTGGACACGCAGCTTGCTTCCTATAAGGCAGAGCGGTCTTATTTTGATGCGCTAATAAAAAAATCAAAAATTTGCGAAAATCTAATCTTGTTCGACGTAACGTACTAATTGGGTATACGATTACTTCAACAGTTAGACTACATCTACAGTGAAAATTCCATCTTAATTGTTTGCTTTTTTAAAATATTAATTAACCTAACTACGTATCGCACTCATTTTCATCATACGTGCATTACTAGTGCAAGCGCGTGCTCGCGTCGCGTGGCCGTAGCTCCGGATGCGACACATGGATTTCTAGGAGACCACGCCATTTATCCTGTGCCAGTCGCTATCAACTGCTATTACACTTATTTCTTTAAGCCTATTTCACTCGTTATTCACAAATCACTACTAGATTATTGCCGTATGTTTGTATAACTATAATTTGTTGTAAAAGAAAAGTTGGTGAAATGGCAAACATTTTTTTTAGTACTACTGTCATTAGTAAATGTTTGTTTAATTTTAATGGTATTTTTAATGTTTGGTTTTAATACTACGAGCATATGAAGGGCCACTTACATAAATGAAGATAGCGTCTGGTTTAACACTGAGAATCTATATTTTCATTATTAGACAAGCAAGCAAACTGCACACGTAGCAGTCATTCGGGTCCATTAATGCCATCATTAATGGACCCGAATGACATAATAAATAATATTAAGCAGTTAACAATTCAATCAGAAAAGAATACCTACACGTAAATTTATAAAATTCAACAAATTAAGTTAGCAATTTATTTAAGTAAGATTACTGGGTAAAACTATCGTTTACAAAGACTAAATATTGCTAAACAAATTTAAATATGTAATATGTAGGTAAAGAAAATAGCAACTTAGCACCTATGCACGCCTTACTAATTGTGTTTAGCAATTGTCTGGAGTAATACCAACTTCTTAAATGTAAGTCGGTATCTAAATAGATTACCTACGATTAAATTGCTGGTAATTGTATTCCACTCAAGATTACTCCTTGTAGAGGTCTTCAAGGAAGGCTCGAGTCTACTCCGACGCAAAGAAAACAATGAGTAAAATAATGTATCTATAATCATGTTCCTTATTAAGATCAGTCCTTACCTGCAAGATTGCTCTTTTATAAAGTAGAAAAACATTATCATTTAATAGCTGTCTTTGGTCTTTCAAATTTCAGATGTTGTTCGAGTTACATCTCTTCTACTTTGAATATGTATTCCTAATAATGTAAAAAAATTTGATAACACTCCGTGTCAGCAACCGAATTAAGTATGTTAATTACCAAAACAAATAGTGCAAAAATAGTGGCAATTGCATAAACAATTCGGTTAATCGATTATTATAAAAACTACAAAGTGCTAATGATTGGCAGGTAGGCATATGCAAAATTACAAAAGAATACAAATGAAGTTAAAAAAAAAGAAACCGTCAGTACCACATCGCATATAAAGACAAATGATACCAAATTAGCGTTGGTATTACAAAAGTTCCTGTAATGTTTACCATTCTGTCGGTTGTAATGAATACACCACACCTAACTCACGCGCATGACTAAGCACAGATCATAGCTATTGTAACGTCAAATATAAAATACAAACAACATACATTGCTGCGATCACACATAATATACATTTACTTTATCGAAAAATTCAAGCAATGGTTTGTTGACACTGTGATTCTGTTTTGCACGTTGTAAAATGAAAAGGTTTAGTATGAGAAAATTGGCGGCAATGTTGTTAATAGAAATAATTACAAAACTGATATGAGTTTTGTACCCAAATCATTAAAGAATTATTGAGTGTTGTTGAGGAAACATGTGTCTGAAAAAGAGTAGTACGCAAATACGCGAAAAATAATATTCCATTAGGTATAACGTATCATATATATATATATCATATATATCATCATTCTGCCTTTAAAATAAATTAAAATAGCAAAGGTTTAGCTTACAGCAATAAGTTTACCTATATGCCAAAATTCATATGCAAAATTGTAATGAAACAATATAATGTTGCTATCAGCAGTAATTTTGAGGAATAAAGTTTATTGAGTAAAACAAAAAGATAGTAAATATGTTATTTATTAACCATTTCAGATTTAGCAACGAAAATAACGACTTTAGAAATTACTTCAATATTTCTTTTTTCGCTAATAGTATTACAAAATATTAATTAAAGAAATATAAATTGCAAGTTTATAAAATAATCTATATAATCTCAAACTTCTTACAGACTCAATATCAATTGGTAAAGTGTCATGTTAAACTATAAAAACAAAGTTATTCAAAGCGATCAGTCAGTGAATCTCCACATAGGATCCGGTTTATTAACGACGTTCATGTGACCAACTTTTGTTTTAGTACGAACCTCGTAGCCGATATAAACGATTAGATGACAATGTCTTAACTCTTAGAACTACAGCTAGAGAAAATTATACTTTAAATTAAGGATCCCTAAAGTTCATTTTTAATAATGAGCAAAATGTAACAAATTAGAATCCTGAGGCGTAAGCTAAGTAATGTAAGTATTAGATAAAAAAGATCTCTTTGATTTGAAGCTGAGCACAGTACCCTTAAAGAATGAAGAAGCAAACACTAACACAGTATTATACACGTTTGCATCTTAGCAAAGAGAGGTTAAGGTACTCATGGATTTTGCATAAAATTGACTGAAAATAGAAATTGAGTGAAAGATGTGATGGACATTATTCAGCGTTCTGAACATAAATGAGCTACTGTAAAGAATCTAAATGTTCCTATGTACTGTATAAGCTAACATTAAAACAGTGACAGGCTTGTTTTATAAAAATAGGTTTTTAACCGTATAGAGTAAGAAATGTCATGATTTTTTAATGGTTCCTGAAATTATTAAAAAGAATGTTACTCAAAAAGATTGATGCACCTGAATTTTATTGACGAGCACTCAACCTAAATGTCCAATAGGAGATAAGGTCCGCCTACAGTCGGATGTTGTTACGCCACCCATAAATGAGTGATGACGACTTTATTACTTACGAAATAAGAGTCAGAATTGTCGTTTTGTGGATGGTTAAAAAATGTAAGGTATCCCAAGAGCGACTACTTTCGAACGTGTCAATAAGAGCTTTCGCTATCGGTGACCGAAACGTTGATTTGTTTGTTTTGCTTATTTGAACGTTCTTTTTTCTGGGCTCTTTTTAATATAACGTATGACGCGGTACTTTCGATAGATGTGTTAATTTGAGTTTATGTAGTAGCTGTTTGAGGAAGGGCAACCTCGCCTACATGTTCTATGATAGAATTGTAGTAAACGGACTTAGTAGCACTCTCTATTCAATATCCATTATAATTTCGTCTTGGTAATTAGATTTAATTATTAAGTGCTAGTCTGGAACGAACATTAATGCTACCATTACTATTGTTAGTATCTTTTAAATTATGTACGAAACTGTTTATTATTATTTTTTTAATATATATTGTTTGGGTCAACCGTTGAGCAATGACATGACTTTCCGATTATTAATAATAATATACTTAATTATTATAATAATATAATAAAACATATATATTAATTATTAAATATTTATATTTAGATAACTAATAAATATTTTCTATTTGCACTTACCAAATAGTTATTTAATTAATTTCCACTCACGCAAGTCAAGCCTGTCAATTATGTTCTTTATTAAAATTGATTTGAGACCTTGTGTTAGATTATTAATTTAAAAATTTCAATTGAATGACAATATAGAGCCTTAAATACACATGTGGCAGGTATCCGAAACAACGTAGGCAGTATACACACAAGCTTTCAAGCTTAATAAGCAGTTGAACAACAGAATTATTCCGAGAAAACCACAGTTAAAATATTATATGATAGAGGTGTGGACTTGCTAATGAATAAAAAAATCGTAGCTCATTACCTACGTCTCTGCAATCACCAACTTAATGAGTTCTCTTTTATACTAGTGGCTAATGTTATTTTTAGCAAAGGTTATTTTCATTAAAATTTTAGTGATCTAGAAACATGTGAATCACTTAATTATTATAATACAGTCCAATACTAGAACAAATTTAAAACTGACAAGCGATCTAACCAAATAGAATAACATAACCTTTTACAATTACATTTGTTTCATAAATCGAAATAATTAAAAACCTAATAATCAAATCAATATACACGACTTCAAAAATAAAGATTTAAGGCTATCTGAAATTAAATCAACGTCCAAACAGCTGAGATAAAAATTTACGGCACTAATTGACCTTTAAAATGGAGAGCTGGGTATCCAAATTCGGGGAATGGGACCGAAGGGAAACCAAGAAGCATCAACAAATAATGGTATACACATATTAATTAATCCAAGTTGACTGGTGAGTTTAAATAAGCCGTGAATTATTTTATGGTAATAGGATTTAATTATGATATCTTAATGAACATTGAGGTGTTCTGTAGTATTATTTCAATATAAATGCTGTAAATGAAACGCTTTAAACTGTGTGCATGAGATTGTTTGATAGAATACTCAGTAAATTTTCTTTGAACAATCTTAACAGAGTGCACTACAGCTCAAAGTGTTATGATCACAAAGGAATTCAACGTGTATTATTTTCAAAAAAATAAGTAACCTTCGTTTCTTAAATTCTTGCTAGCTTGCTAGCTTTAAAATGCATTGTCAAATCATCGTTTTGATTGTATTATAGACTAGCAGTTTAATTTAACAAATTTACTGTTTCACCACTAGCCTCTAAAGTGTCTAAAATATATCTAACAGATAAAACATCTTCTAGTTAAATCTGTCTTATATTTTTAAAGAGTTTATTTGTCAGTTAAGATTATCAGGCACTTGTGGAACAGATTTTTGAGTACTACCTGTCAGTTAAGTTTCGAATAGGTTATCACGCACTTTATCAGCAAGTGGTGAAACAGGCCCTTAGTCTTATAAACATACAGATAATAAGGTAAGTACTTTTAATTTTTTAAAGAAAAGTTTTATATAGCTTGTAATATTTACAGACAAATTTGTAAAAGTTCAAATAACATGACAGGTGAGAATTAAAAGACGCCTAAACATAATATTTTCTGTCAAGGTCTATTATAGGGTTGACACAGCGACGAAATTTCATTTCACATTCTGACAAATTTCATAATTTCACTTAACCCTTTCACATAAGCAAACTAAAGCTTGTACATGATATTAAGTCAAATGGTTAATGGTTCAGCTATCTGGTAGCTGGCCTAGAAAATGGAACGAGCAGGTAACGGGCAACCGTGTTGCCTACATACTAAATATCACCATAATGTTTTGGCCAATCCATGGTGGTATAACATATTCTTCATTTTGATAGAGGTTTATATCCAGTATTTGACATCTTCACACTGTTGGATACAACTCTCAATAAATATCAGACCAAGTATCGAGACGTTCTGCCGTATGGCAAATTTACTAATAAAACACTCATTTGTTAAATTTAATTTCGAGTAAATGCTTATAGATAAAATTACACGCATAAAAACAAGAAAAGGCATAAAACAAAATACGACTTTTTGGAACTGTTTGTCGTATGCTCATTGCAATAAAGTTTATAACTGCTAAATTGCTGATGACTTTACATGACTTTCCCATTGAGAGTTCGAAGTTTTACATCTGGTATCGATGTCAAAGGTTAACTCATGTCGGCATCTGTACATATTACACTTAATCGTACTTTTAGTTATGATTATGAATCATTTAGTGATAATCAATCAAACTGTAGCCTCCCGTTTTTGCTTGCGTTGACTGTAACATAGTTGCATATTAATCACTCTTATTGTAATTGTGCGAAACACGCGAGATTGATTCAGAATGATTTACTCACTGGAATAACTCATTTATAAGCTTATTAAAACTAGAGCAATCTGATACATTTTGAAAACGTGATAAATAGTCTAGTTATTAAGTAGTTTATTAAATATCTTTGCAAAACGCCATTTTGTTGACAACGAAGTCAATCTTGAAGAAAAGCATTTTGAAGGCGTCATATATTTGTTTTGATGTAAGTTTTACTCGTTTAACTTTTCATCTGACAAGGTTTTAGTTTAAGTATAAGCACAGAAAGCACAGAAGAAATAATACTAAAAAGAGCAAACCAAGCCGTTTCCCTCGACTCTCAAAGTTACATAAATAAAAAAACAGTTTAACTTTGCAATCAATTTGATTTATTAACCATCTCTTTATAAATATTTCATTAAAATTACTTACAAATTAATAAAAAAAGTAGTAAAACAGCTTGTTTGCCAACCCTAGTACCTTTGAAGCCGGACGAACGCTCGCACTCAACATACTGACACACATTTTTGTACCTGTGCGCAATTTTATTTATTTACACGTATTTAAGCATTCGCCGTTTGTCGCTATATGATTAACTCAGATGAATTAGATATAGTAGTTCGGCGAATAACGTCAATGTGATTCATGAAACTTTACAGGAGACGAAAAACTTTCTACTATGTATGATGGTTCTTTGCCGACTGGTGCGACGGCGCTAAGGAATAAAAAAATAATAGTACCGAAATATATTTCCGTCAAAATATAAATTGTAGGATCTTATTTAAACGTGCAGAATACTAATAATTTCAGACTTTTGCTGTCCTACTGTAGGACGACGAACTCTTCTCTACAGAGAAGGCATGAGTGTGTTGTATTAACAAAACCGTAACTAATAATAACATTACGACTGTTGTTTAAGAATAACAAAATTAAAAATTTGATTTTCAACAATATATCACGTTTGCTATATTGGATGCCAAACGACAATTCTACCATTAAATCAGCTTTAGACACGAGCATTTTCTAAGTGGATCTTCTTACATTCTTATACCAGATTTATTACGGCTTTTATCAGATGATCAGGATTTCCGGTATCGTAGATGCCATCACTTAAAGTTCACACAGACGAAATGCAGTTTATTCAAGTTTTTCATCTTATCTCTAACATTTTTTCGTTAAAAGATGACTCTGCTGATAAACAGAATCGGGGCACTTTTTGAAATATATTGGGCTAAAAACATCACAGCGGTATCCATAAAAATGACAATATAGACTAACGACATGATAGTTTACCGGTCTTTCGTTAGATAATATCGTGAGGCCAGTCTGTCAGCTGAATGCCTTTCTGCTTTAATATTTACTTCTACATACAGTTTAAATATTTAACTAAGTATACATTTTTGGTTTGAAACTGTGGAAGATCTCCACAGATTCAAATCAGTTTTCTAAGAGTCTCCATCTGTTATAAACAGAGATTTGTATTTTTAACCAGCAATACTAAAGGTCTACCTTTGCCACCTGATAAAGATCAGAAAATTGTTGGTTTCTTACACTCTCTTCACGCGGATTTCTCCCCTAAGGAATCTGAATACATAAGCACAAAAGATTTGATTTGTACTCACATCACATACACATTGTATACCATAGTAACTTGAGTAGACTTATTTTTAAAACGTATTATATTATTGCGTGAATAGGTGTGAGTGACGTGTACGTCTAAGGTTGCCGCTAAAGTGAAAGCGGAAAGCCATCCCGACGTATACTTATATATCTATGTTACAAGGCTCAAATAGATAATTTTAATAATAACCATGTGGTAAGTGGCCCCGATCTAGATCATATAGTTACCCTTAACTTCCTGTGGATTAAACAAAACAAAAGGAAAATCTTTTATCTAGCTGTATGTCTAGGGACAATACTATGTTTGCTTTGATGACTTAACTTGTAATATGAAAACTAGGTAGCTATTATTATAATAGTAGTTTTGTAACATTTTTATTTACGATCAATTATGAGTCTTTGACAGCATTTCATACTAGGTACGCCAGCAGAAGTAATGAACACCATTCAAACGGCCGTCGCTATGACGATCTTGTGCGATGGTTATTAACACCTCGCTTATCTTTGACGACTATTTCTACAACGATATTGATAAAATGATGTTTACTATTGTGGTTGGAACAGAATGCAGCACAATATCTACATAATTAACTTATAGGAGAAATGTTCTTGTTATCTCAAGATTAGTGATCAGAGTCGAGTTCCTTATCTAAACTTGTTTTTGGAAACAGTTTTGTCAACGGCATAGATATATTGAGGTTGTTGGAAGATACATAATTTTAACATTATTACTAGTGTCTAAATCACCCGGTCTTCGTTCAACAATCTAGTTTGACTATCATTCTCAATTTCTATTGATGTCAATATGCTCTAGTATAGTTAATTAATAAGCAAAACTATGCGAGAATTTATTATATTTCTTTTATTTTAGGTGCTCGTGTTATGTCCTGTTAGCGACCAAGACCTTGGCTTAAACATTTCAGTATATGGGTATCAAAAAACCAACTACTTATATGTTGGAAAAATACCTACATCAATTAGTCTCGACCCCTATTACATGATCTAATATAGCTGGTATGTAGGTCACTCAATCTACAGCTTTAGAGAAGTCGGCGTGATGTATTACTTTAGTATACTGAGTTTAGTAAGTACAGAATAGAACAAACTGTCCATTGTAGCCCTTAGTCAATTTACTGTGAAGAGTTATTTTTCTACAACACAAACGTGTGCGGCGATAAACATCAAGATGATTTGAAGGTACAAGTTCTCGCCGTCTGAATCAAATATCAAAGGTATCAAATACAATTTCTTGGAACGATCGATATACCACGCGCACAAAAGAATTCTTTTAGGAAAATAAGCCTAAACAACTACCGTATCCAATATGAAAAATTTTCTATCTGCATAGAATTGATATGTTATGTTGGTAGTTTGGTACCAATCTTATTATGTTGGTTTAACATGAAATTATGATGTCCAAGTCGGGTAAAATGGGGTGTATTGAGTATAAAAAATTGTCAAGAAAAATTAATATTAATATCAGCCGTATAATTTTTTTTTTTAAACAACGAACTGCGATATTCACATTGTAAACTAAAAAACCAATATGTTAAAATTGAACAAAATATTTATTATTCTTCAGCGACATCGTCATTATATGAAACAAATTGATGATTGGAATGTAACAACTGGTATGAATAACACTTACACGCTCATGTATATAAATGCGACATTCGATAAACTCAATACGAAGATACATCCAACTGACAATTAAATATGTATGTTAGGTAAATTAAAGTTTAATTGATATTTCTTGGAATTATTAAGTACTACACTGTGATTCTAGAATGGTCATAATTAGGCAAATCGAAAGATAAAATAGGCGTTGGGTGCCCAATGCAGTCTCTCATTTCCCTTTTCCTACTTCATTCCCTTCATTGACATTATACTGTAATATTTAGAGAATATAGTCACATAATATGTATACTTTATCTACTACTTCACATCAATTGCCTAGTCTCAACCATCAGCAACGTCGGACGCATAAACGTTGTTGATAAACCCGAATTTTAAAACTTTTGACAGCTCTATTTCTTCTAAGCTTCTGATAGGATCTATGAATAGTATTTTCGAATCTCACGTTGAGAGTCGGCATTCAAAATAAGTAGTCGGCAAAAACAGGTATCACAGCCGTTGCAGGCTGAACATGGATGAGACTAGGACAAGAACTTGGGTTTGGCTCAAACTAAGAGAATCTCATAGAAGAAGTCATAGTAGCCCAGTGGTTAAGGCTCCCGTTTCGTAAATCAAGGGTTCGAATTTGGACAAATAACAATGTGAGTGATCGAATCATATGTACTTTCTAAGTTTATCGAGACATTACTGACTGACAGTGAAGGAAAATATCGTGAGGAAACCTGGAGTCCTGAGGAAGATCCTTAGGAGTCCAGGTTTCCTCACGATATTTTCCAAATCGCCAATCCGCCTTGAGCAAGCGTGGCGATCAATGCTCATACCTTCTCTGTACGAGAAGAGGTCTTTGCAGTGCGATAATAATGATCTGAAGATCCGATATGAAGAGAATCTTGTGCCTAGCAGAAGATGATGTTGAAGCGGAAGCTTTACGAATGACTGTACGCTTGTTTACCACCTAATCTACCGTTAATGCTGCATAAGATATTTTGATTACCTATTTCAAATTAAACTATCAATTTTATTACATTTTGTAGTCATCAAATCGAAACTTACAAGAAAAAGTTTCATCTAAATAAGTACCATCCTCACGTAACATAAATTATAAATTTCGATTATGACTTAAATAAGGCTAAATGTTTATAAGCAATAAACGTTTGTGAACCTACTAATCATGTTCACGAGCAACGTGCCAACGCGTACTAATCAATAGTTTGTATCGTAAAAATTGCGATCCCATTACACCCAACCAGTTTAAAGGTATTCACTACAAAATTCTTTCACTTTCTCTTAGAAAATCTTGCTGCCTAACACATTTTGAAATTGGGTGGTAATTATTATTTTGATTTATTGATGATACGGTTGTGATCTCGAAACGTTTTCGGATTGAAGCCAATCTTGTTATTTATAGCCAATTGTTATAATGTTAAACTACGGCGACCGAAAGTGACGGCTCTAAGAAGTAGGTATAATACACAATGATGGCATATATAGGTACTTTATTAGAGCAATCAGTGAAATCAAATCATTTAATCAGTTTAAATAAAAGTACAATATTTTTAGTGGACTAATATTAATACAAAACAGGTATAATAATGTTAAGTGCCTGTACTAGGAGTATTCCTGTATCACAGGCGGTTTATGTGCTAATTTTATAGTAACAGATACATGTACACTTAAATTGTTTAGCAATGAAATCAGTGCAACCCATTAGCTTGACTGATGGGTGCTTTGCTCTAACTGTTGTCTGACAAACTTTTACATAAGATGAGAATGACGTCTAGATAGTATAGCGGCCTGATATAAGACTGATGACTGTTAAAACTTTAAGATTGATAATTTTGGTAATAACTCTTCAATATAATGTTCGATGGTTGTAAAGCCGTAAACGTATTTCGGTTTGAAACGATATTGGTGATAAATGCATATCAACGTTCCTCATAACTTCAAGAGTAGTCACGTACCGGTTTCGAATATATATTTAATTTATATTATAACTTTCAGCGACGCAGTATCACCCGCGTCTTTGCTTACTGCTCTGCTGCCGTCGCCAGTAGCTTGATGTTACATACACAAGAACTGGGATATCATAAGCAAAATGTATTATTTCAGTCCGACTGGTAGTTCCAGAGATTAGCGCGTTGAAACAAACAAACAAACTCTTGTTTAGTCCACAGATTATCTACTCAGAGTGAGAATAAATTGCTAAGAGAATAATTATCAGTGGAGTGCACAGAGATTTTGGACAGGGTAGGCATTATAGATTTTAACAGGGTAGGCATTAATTAATTATGTTGTTAAAATTGTGATTATAAGCAATTATTAAGGTAGGCAGTGCCTTTCTGCCTTTAGGGAGTGCACGCCACTGATAATTATATGCTAAGATAATACGATAAATTGAAAACTTAAAGAAAATAAATACATACAATACATCTTCGCCATAAATTAAAACTTTTCTCTATAAAAGAGACGTACCCGTTTTAGTGGCGCCACGTGAAAGTAAGTTTCTTACATTAAAATAGCTCACGTGCACATGGTAATTAGGCAAAATGCTTTAAAGTTCATCTAAATGCAAGTACATCCTCAAGTTACAATCAAGAGAAAATAAAAAGCCTACATGATGGCCATGACAAAAACGCATAGAAATTTCAGTTCATGGTAAAGAAATAAATCAATAAGGACATACCTACTGCTTCTATTTATGAACTTTCAAAACGCTGTCATTTGTTTGTGGTTGGTATGCAATTACATAGATAAGACTATATTCGCAATCGTTCGCAATAAATGCAATTTTACAACGAAATGGTCGCATAACTGAATTCCTCTGTATAGTGCTTTTGTTTTGTTGAAAATGTAATTCATACCAAAAATTAAAATTATTTGGCGAAGGAGCGTGGTTTGATTTTTTGCCAGTTCTACTTACGGCTCTACCTTTGCCAGCAAATAAGGCTTGGCTAATTGAATAACATACCCAGTCGTAAGGTATAATGCAAAGTCTATAGTGTATATAGTGAATATTTCTTGGGTTATGTGACGTTCATACCTACGTTTAATGCATTGATCAAAATTTATAAATGAATTTGTGTTTTAATTCTAAATAATTTAGATATCTAAAATTAAATTCCACACATGAGTTATTTTCATATAAGTACATTGAGATAGATTATTTTATTATCTACTAAGCAGTTAAACTTGAAAAGATTTTAATGATACGTTATAATAAATCAGCAAATAAAAACGCAATGTCATTATCTGCACTTCAATATGAAGGAGATTGTCCGCCCACGTCTAAACTCTTTACGCAAAGGTATCTTTAAAACATACTTAACTTATACAAGGAAATCTATCACCTGTTATTTTTAACTATGTCAATTAGAAAAATAAAATACTATTGATAGGTCTCTTTGAAAGAGATACGGGACACTCTAGAGCATCGTGGAAAGTTCCATCCGCTGCCTTGAAGCCGGCAATTGCTTTTAATTAGCAACACAGTACTTACAATCTAAGCCACAATCCTTTTGTTGCCAACACAGGTCCATACCAGGTAAAATCGAAGCCCAAATTTTAAAACATAGTTTTAAACATTCTCCTTTGGCAGACTACTACATATCGCAGTGTAGAACACCTTTCAAATATTTAAGTATAAAAAATTCGTATAAAATTTTTCGTGCCGTTATTATTTTAAGACGTGAACTCTGACGTCACAGCTTTGCACGTATCTTTGAGGGCCTCATGTTATTTCATATTTTTACACCAATATTAGTTCAAACGTAACATTTCTACATCGTTATTTATTTTCTTACTAGCTTCCCGCAGCGCGGTTTCACCCGCGTCTTTGCTTACTGCTCTGCTCCCGACGCCAGTAGCGTGATGTTACATAGGAATAAAGAAGTGTTTTTTTCTTTTTCAGGCAATTTTTAAATTTTGCACTCCTTAAGAACCATCTTCGTACTTCAAGGAATATTATGATATCTCTCTCTCGAGATTTGCGCTTAGCAACACATTCAGCGATTCATTTTTATATTATAGATATTATACGTCATCGCAAGGGAGAAAATGGGCTCTGTCTGACAGGCAGATTGATGCAATCAGGAAAAAATCCTTTCGTACAAAATCCTTAAATTACCTGAATTTATTTTTGAACGTACACACAAAGGAACTACTGCCTCAGTTGAAAGACATCTTGTCTCTAAAGATAAACGTAATTTGCAAAGTTAAAAAGCCGACAATGCAGATACGATTTCTTTCTATGACAGCAAATTATCTTCAACTGAACATTTTCCTTAAAAATAATAAACATGAAAGTGGATAAAGCGTAAGGGCTCGCCCACACTTTTCCGAATCTTAATTACCAACCAGCTATGAAGAATGCTAATAAATCTTACGTACACACATGCCAATATCGCCCCAGTGTCAATCGTGTTTACTGCACTTAAGGCCAAGAAAACGCACACAAACCATGTTTAATTATTTCTTTATCTAAAGAATGTATAGTCATAAATGGATTTTATAAAAATGATCAAGTGATCGTGATACCGTAATTAAGTGGTTTACATTAATCACACATATTTTATCTAAACTCATTACAACTAGTAACTAAATAAACTATTTAAAATGATATACAAAACAAACATATACATTACTAGCTGCGCCCCACGGCTTTGTTCGCGCGTAAAATATGTTTCGTTGTATCCCTCGGGAACCAGACCGATTTTCAGGATAAAAGCCTATATCCGTCTCCAGCATCGAATTTATCTACATACCAATTTTCATCGAAATCGGTTCAGACGCTTAGGTGCTAAGTGGTAACAAACACTCACACACACATATACACACGCACACAAACTTTTGCATTTATAATATTAATAGGATTTGAAAAAGTTTTATTTATTTCATAACACAGTAATGATAGATATCTATTTATTTAAATAAAAACCTTTGCATTTTACATAGTCGTAACACTTAGGACCTATGTTGAGATCTGGACATTTTTAATATCAAAATGCCCGGTGTTTTTCTTTAAGATGCAAAATTCGATTTGTTTCTGTTGAAATTAAATTTCACTACTGTAAATGTATGCCGGAGTTTACACGCATAGACATCTGCTGCTGGAAGTAAGCCTCTCCCGTGCCTCTTTTAACCTTTTCCAGCTACTTTTATCAGGTCATCGGTCCACCGTTTGAGAAACCTGCCCACGCTTCTCTTCCAGTTTGTAGTCGCTACTCCATCTGTTTCAGGGAAATTGTGGCTCGAAGTCAGTGCTGGCACAGATAAAGTTGCGGACTCGAAATATGACAATAATGAACGAAAACCAACCTGCTCATCCGAAGCTATCACCTATCAATAGGTTCAATTATTTTACAATTCCGTAATTATCGCGTAACTAAACCTCGGTTATTATATCGCCGCCTTTGTTTTGTTCAATTTGACGTTATCATCAATCAAGTTTAGTTAACAATGCTTTTGTTTTCAAACTGTACCAAACTGTTGAAGTCTTTTGCCGTAAGCATCGTATTGTTAAAATGTTTACATTTTGAAAATAAACAGACAGTATTTTGATGGACTTTTAGTAGGGTTTTCCCTATCTATTTAAAATAAATTAAACATTTTGTTGTTGCGACTGGCTAATTGCTCTTTAATTAGTTCTGTTTATATCACCAATCGGACTTCTAAGGGTAGGTACTGACTACATACTCATACAAATTTCCATTGGAAGAGTTAACGTCTACTAGCCCACAGATAAAAATAGTTTATCATCATAGCAGCCCGTTATTAAACCACTAAAGAAAAAAAACCTCTTCTTATACAGAGAAGGTATGAACATTGCTCGCCACGGTTGTCTAAAGCAAATTGGCGTTTACAGTATTTTATTTTTAAATAGTTATTTCGAAGATTTTTGGCCGGTTTTTTTAATACGAACATTACTTCTGATAAGAATATTTTTGATTAATATTTATTATTAATGATTTTCTTAGAAAGTAATTTCATGATTCTTTGAAACGCTCAAAGGTATCGTTTCTTAGAAAATGAGTTCTATCAAACTGGCGGACATCAAAGTGGTATGCAAGTTTATAGGTTTATAGAGGTTTAATTTTTCTTATTTTGATGTAAAGACTCTGTATTACAGGAAAATACTTATTGCGCCAATCGCGGCCAGTTGAAAGAAAATGTAATAGATACATATACCTAATACTTTGACAAATAGTACCTTAATATTTTATAGTATATTTTATAGTATACGTTTTACAAAATACATACAATCGCGGCCAGTTGAAAGAAAATGTAATAGATACATACATATACCTAATACTTTGACAAATAGTACCTTAATATTTTATAGTATCAAATTACGTATAAACTTTTACAAAATACATAATAAGTATATATTTACTCTCCACAACCCTAATATTATAAACAATTATTTTATCAACACAATAAAATTAAATGCCTTCCAAACACTATAATTCAAGCGTATAAAATTGCCTAGTCATAACTCTAAAGCTAAAATATAATTGAACAAAAGCGAATTCATTTGTATAAAACCACAATTCACGACGGTCTCTTTTATATGTCCAGCAGTGTACAAAAATACTTTATGTGGGCAGTTGGTCAAGTTCGCTCGGCGTCCTATTGACATCGTTAATTAAATTAACCAGAATCACACGTTATACCCGAGTTTCTACAACTGTCAATTGATATTTTTACGTACTCATTATGTATAGTCGTATTTTTTATCATTTGTGATAGTCATTTGTATCGGTGGACTCTTGCTTTTCTTGGCTCGTGAAAACTAAGCATGTTCACGTTAAAAAAGTATTAATATCACAGTAGGCAGCGGCTTTGTAGAGCCTCTGGCATTGTAGAAGTCCATGAGCCATGATCAGGTTTTTTTTTTTTATATTATTGCCTACTAAAGTGACTCCACCCCGCCTGATGGTAAGCAGTCAGTGGAATCGAGAAGTGGCAGCCACTATACCAAAAGCCATCGTCTTAAACTGCTGGTATGGTGGCCTTCACTATGGCGGCTAGGAATGGGGTTAGGGGAAAGGAACGAGGGAGGTGAGGAAGAGGAAAGGGGAAAAATTGGGCCTACGGCGCTCTCACTCACCGAACGAAACGCAGTAGTACGGATACTTCTACTCTTAAGTCGATCTTCTATAAGAGGGTAGTACTTTCCCGGACGATCCGGCCCATTCATGCTAAAATCAGCGTGAATCTACTACCGTACTGACTGTCTGCCACTGTAGGTAATAAAGAAATACTACTACAGTTATTCTTATTTAAATTTTATGCTCACTTTATCCAAGTCTTTTATCCCTCTTACAAAGCAAAATAAGTAACATGCAAATCTTTAGCTGGTGATAATCTCTCTTTTATAGCCGTTAATAAAATTATACATAAATTTACGAGGTATCATTAACTAAGTAATAAACCAGGACTCAATACTTTGAGTATTTTACAACATAATTATACAGTGTAAGAGTTAATTATGAAATGAACTTTGCAGAATTGTATGAGTACTTAGTAAAATTAGTTATTGGTTGAATTGTCTCTGTTGAAAGGTTCTGAAATTTTTTCCTCAGCTACCGCTAATTCCGTAATAACTACCTCTTTCCTGTACTGTACTGTAACTCCCTCTGGTACCTTCAGCGCTGAAGTTATGGTGTTAAAATGGGTATAAACCACTTTAACACCATAACTTCAGCGCTGAAGGTACCAGAATTGACTTTGACTTGCAAATACTATAAGCAAATTATCGATGCTCTCTACATCTCTTACGAATGTATAATAAAGTTGCTTTTGACGATGACTCCTGTCTGATGACTTCCTAGTTACAGACCCGATTTTCCCTTTTTCCTCACCTCCTTTAATCCTTTTACCTACCCCACTCCCTTCACGGTAGGCAGCGGCTTGGCAGAGTCCCTGGCATTGCAGGAGCAATACTAGGGACTCTGAGTCGTCTATGAGCGACAGTTAGCACTTACCACGTGGGCTGTATGCTCGTCTGCCACAAAAGTTAGAAAAACACATTAACTTTTTTATGAAGAACACTGTATATCCGTTTAGAAATTTACCTATGTACAATCTACTTGGGAGTGGCCTATGTCCAGCAGTGGACGTCTTTCAGTGGGAATTATTGGATCCTACAAGTAATACAAGAAAGTTTCTATAATACTTTGTACAACATATGTCTAAACATTTTTTCATTCGCCCTGTTTTTGTATACTTCGTATTATTGCTTTCATTATTCAGCTTTGTTTTGAGAACTCATTTACCGTTTTGTTTACCACCCAAGCGGTGGCCCGCCACATTTTACGTGTACGAAAGTTAAATAAACAAAACTTGTTTGGAAACTGAACTGAAACTGAAAACTGAACTAATTTTTACTTATTCCATGCACTGGTTTAGGAATCCTGTAAATGTCGCGTGAAGTGTATAGGTGAATTTACTAGGGGACTACTCTACTCACTACTACTACTTCACTCACTACACTCAATAGCGAATTAAACACTAGCCAGGTAAATTTACTTGAAACCGATTCGTTGGACAAGGATCTGGCAGGAAACTCAGTCTGTTTTTATTCGTCAGGTAATTACAATTTTTGCTAATACCTTGTATTAATTATGCATTATAATATATATATTTTATATATAATTATACACATATATAATTTGTTCTCACATTTTTAAGGTGCACATTTTATCTGTAAAGCACATACCAATTTCGCTCAGGCATTATTGTTATGATAATAGATTTCAATAAATATTCTATGATGATACGCTTAGGCCCTGTTTCACCACTTGCTGATTAAGTACGTGACAACCTATTCGACAGATAGTACTCAAAAATGAGTTCCACAAGTGCCTAAACCTTAACTGACAAATAAACTCTTTAAAAATATAAGACAGATTTAACTAGAAGATGTTTTATCATAATATAAGTACTATTATATAAAGTGGAAGAGTTTTCTTGTTTGTTAGATTTTTGAAATAGGTACCAGTCGTATGATATCCCAGTAACATCACGCTAGTGGCAACGGGAGCAGAGCAGTAAGCAAAGATGCGGGGGAAACCGCACTGCGGGTATAGTCTGTTACATATATTTTAGACACTTTAGCAGCTAGTGGTGAAACAGTCTTCAAAACGTTATAACAATATTATATTTAAAACTAGCTGTTGCCCGCAGCTCCGCCCGCGTAAATGTCGATCACATCGCATATTATTATTATTTATAATAGACTTTTTTTAAATAAACGTAGCCTAAGTTACTCCTTATTACATCAGCTACCTGCCAATAAAAGTCCTGTCAAAATCGGTCCAGCCATTTCAGAGATTAGTCGGAACAAACAGGCAGACAGACAAAGATTGTAAAAAATGTTATTTTGGTGTACCGTATATATATTCATATACAATTACATGTAGTAAAAAACGGTTATTTCAATATTACAAACAGACGCTACAATTTAATTATATGTATAGATGTTTCAATAAATGGTTACAGTTAGTTATTACAATGTTATATTTAAAAAATTTCAATAACTGATAACAGCGTATTTAGCTAGTTAAGTATGGTATTACCCAGAAAGCAGACAACATCGTTAGCATAAAACCAATTGGAGTACCATTTAATATAGAGCTCTTTATAAACACACTTTTTTTAAGTAGTGTTGACAAGAGGGTATTGAGAGAGGGCTTGTGACACTGGTTGTTTTCTTAACCTGAATTAACCTAGGAGTTGTCTGGCCGGATGCTTCTACTTACGTTGCGACCATATATCGCCTAAGGTACGATTGTTTTTTAATCTGTACCATACAGTATCTTGTTGATTATCTAGTATCTTGTTGAGCTGACTTAGTTTGATTTTAATGTGTGTCGATAGTATTTTGGTAATAGTTCTATAGATTAACTCGAATATTTTAATAATGGCAGAAATACAACCTGTAATGTATGCCAAATTACCAAATTCAATTTATTTTAATTGAAGCCTATATCAACCAACGTCAATTACTGACTAAACACAAAATCTCGGAACTATTTGACCCTTCAAACTAGTTGAGCAAGTTCGGAGTTTACAGGAACTACGCTAAGAATAGATTTTGTGACAGGGCCGAATTACTAAAGATTACCCGGGCGCCTATAATAAAATTAAAATTCCTGTACCTTAAGTGCATGATATTTTCCTTCTAGTTAATTTACTTATTAAATTAACTGATGATGTATAAAAATTAAATTTTTTTGATACCCAATACAACTATTTTTTATGCAGAGTAAAGTTTTTGTACCGGTATTGCCAGTCGTTTTTCTATGTATGTTTATAAATAATAATGTCTAAGTTACAATATATTATACCTTACGAAAATCACTTCATTACCTTAAGTGAGTAGGCAGATAAAAATCAATCATGTCTCAAACATGCGGATATATTTTCGCTTTTAACTTAAACATTCGGAGCGCATCTGCTTCCGATTGAACGAAATTATTCACAAGTTTCATTCGACCTTGTACTTACTTTAAACATAAAATATTTATGCGCCATTTAGTTCTCTCGACCTAGTGAATTTTAGATTTTAGGCATATAAAACTATGTTACATTTTAAAACTCGAGAGAAATCTGCTTAACGGCGATGTTGACATAAAACTAAATTCCTTTTATTTATGCATCAAATTAAAATTGATTCAAAATGTTGATATTTAAATGACGTATTTATACAAATGTTAATTTCCGTGATATATACTCTTGTATATGCAATTAGTTAATATAAGTCTAGTCATAACTAGAATCTCATTGCCTGCACGGGTGTGTAGGGCATACAATACCTATTGTAAAAAATAACTAAATTAATAATGACTTCAGTAAACTAAATAAGCGTTTAATTTATACTAATTCGCCGGTTATGGTAGTTGACCACTATCGTAAATAAAGATTGATTATAATTGCTCTAAACAATTTGAAAGCTTATAAATTAATTAATTAGTCGCGTTAACTTACTTCTTTTAATAATTCTGTTTGTTTTTATATTTTATTAAATGTGTTTTAAATCGGCACTCGGCTTCACTTCGCGAAACCTGTGACGGTCTCAGGCAACTCTCTGCTTGGTGGCTCTTCTAAGTAGAGTTAGATGTTAAGCTGAGTTAGATGCAGTATTCCAACCAAACCAGACTTACAGTGGATCAAGGCGTATATAGTCACCGGGAAACTCTAAAGTCACAGATTACCAGTGCCAACTAACGACGGACTAGAATAACTTCATTACGGAGTTCGACAGTTGTGTGTATCCATCAATACCAGCTACTACATATATTTCTATAAAATAATAATAATACCAGCCTGTTTTATTATCCCACTGCAGATCAAAGGCCTCTTCTTATATAGACAAGGCATTGATCACCACGCTTACCCAAGGCGGGTTGGCAGTTTTCAGACTTTAAGGTATTTTCGCTATGTTTTCCTTCACCGTTAAATTTTCTTCATACTGCTACATAGAATGTACCTGTATCTCAAGAGACGAAAGTAATAAATATAATTAAACTTTCAACCGCCATATACAATTGGAAATTTAATAAAAGCTCGCAAAACAATAAATTAAACGAAGACACCGATTCCAATTACAATAATCGCCTAAACAAGTAAGACTCACGTATAGGTATGCTAGGAAAGTGTGCAACCCCAGAACGTGCTCTGTTTGACATGGGAAGTGACACAAAAACTCGCCGATTGTGATTCCCGGCGCGCAAACTAATTTAGATTCGTCGGAGATTCTGCGGACATGAGGCTAAGTGGATAATAGAGAAGGCATGCTGCTCAGCTGTTGTATGGGTATGTTATAGTTTGTCATGTAGCATGACTATCTAATAATTACATGTACAAAGTTGATAATATAATATGTAAAACGATTAAGATATTTTATAGAAAACATAGAAATATCAATATTAGGAGACCCATAGAGAAAGGTTTTTTTAACGTACTTTACTACATAACTAGCTTCACTTCAAAGATAAACCGCAGATTTTACTAAGCCTGTGCTGCGTACTAAATTTAAATTGTATGTATACCTATAGTCTAGTAGGTAATAGATATATAATAATACTAGCTTTCCGAGGCGCGTCTTTGCTCACTGCTCTGCACCCGCCGCCAGTAGCGTGATATTACATAGCCTTTATCCTTCCTCGAGAACTTGGCTATCATACGCAAAAATATTTTTTTTAATCCGACTCGTAATTTCAGAGATTAGGGCATTCAAACAACCAGACAAACTCTTTTGTTTTATGTAATAGAATAGATAAATTCATACTTTTTTAAATGAAGTCACTCGTGAATGCATTTTTATATTTATATTGTTACATACAGTCCTTTAATGAATGGAGAAAAATTTCTAGGTAGGTAGTAACTTTTAAAATAGACCTAATATTGCTTATGATAGAGATTCTCGATAGGCTGAGAAGATTCTATGATAAATTCTATTTCTTTTTTATTACTTACATCCAAAAATAAAAGAGCGTCTTCAAATATTCATTGACAGCTCTAAACGTTCTCAGCTTCAAGTACAAAATGTGCACATTGAAGTGCGCAGCGCGGTGTGAATAATAAAATCAACGCTCCCCTGACCGCTTTGAGATAAGGAAACAAATCGGTGAAAACTTGTACAATGACCGAGAAAAGTAAAAACACTTTCTGAAGATATAAGAATGCACAAGTATTGAAGTGGTCCGCTTCTATCAGGAATCTGACGGAAAACGTCCGACGGACGGTGTTATGCGTAGATAAACAAGAAATGAACAAGCCGCTCGTTGGTCAGCTGTGTTGACATAAAAATCTCGTGTGACATCTTTAGTTTCTATCATTTTAACCTATTAACTTGTTACTTTTCTAGTTTGATCTCTCGTTGTTACAAAAGTTAAACTCATGTAGTAATAAAATATTAAGCGTAAGTAAGAGATGTATACCTGACCTGAGGGCCTAGACAAGTGTCAAAAATTTCTATTCTATTCATAGATTCGATAAAAAATGTATGAGATTGACATAAGCGTTGGCGTTAGCTTATGTCTGTCCAATACATTTTTAATCTATTCCTTATAATGTTTTTAACTAAAAACTTTAAAAATAATATAACTCTCTAAAGTTATATCTTTAAAAATAAATAAACTACTCGATATTTTTATGATAGGAAATTGTTTAATAGTTGAGATTTTTTAATAATCAACACATTTACAAAAATGTATGTAACTCGTCTATAATAAGGCGTGAAATTTTTAAAACCAATTTCAGAACACCGGTAAAACAAGTATAAGGACTAGACAAACCGACAGACCGACCACCGTGGAAGGAAGTTCTCTTTCACTATTTTATTGCTCAATTATAACGGACGCAATAAATAAACAGTAATTATAATTTCTGGATTGTATGTCTATTACCATATAAGAAAAAATAAATATTAGCAGACCCAACAGAGGTCTTTTCCTCAAATCTTATTGCCTATACTCCTGATTTTATATTACTATTTTATGATCAAAAGAATATCCATCGTTTGAATCGTGAGACCTCAGTCCAACACGCAAGATCATAGTCTTATTTGAGTTATCAACTGGTCAACCTAAATCTCCACAAGTATAAACTAAATCTACTTATACTCAATATTACTATTATTAAAATATGCTATTAGTAATCTAGTCTCATATAAAGTGTTTATAAATATTTCATAACAAACACAATTCGCCGAAGAAGTGCATTGTTTTACGTTGTTACATTGTTTGTCAAAGTCAAAGTCAAAGCATTTATTTCATTTTGATCATAAAGTATGATGCTTATGAAAAGTCAACATTACATTAAATTTTGTCAGCCAATTGATCTACAGCCAGTTCGCTGACGAGGTAGAGCTGTGAGAAGAACTGGCAAGAAACTCACGCCACTCTTTTCAATCGCCAGATAATTACAGTTATTTGAATGAGTTACAATTTAAACACTAAACGCAACCAAAGAACCATACAAAGTAATTATTACAAACTAACCAATTAATACAATACTAAGATTAAGGAAAGAAAAGAGAGGATTTCAATTATTTAGTTTCATCTAGTATGGTAATTTGACTACGTATTTTAATTAAACTGGTAAATGCACCTCCTGGTCACATTTTGTAATGTAGGTATTTAATCTTGGGGACTTTTATGTTTTTTACTACTTTGGACTCCAAAGTATTATTTTAGTAGGTAAGGATTTCATAAGATTATTAATATTACTTCTCTAACAATACTTAGCTACTCCTAGGTACAAATGTCTAACCGAAGTGCCATACATTATATATTATGTTTATGTTACCTACGTGTCATACAATAAAACTTTTTTATAATAACCAGATTAAGTATATGTAAGGACAAGTTGTCTAACCTTTATCTAAACTATTATAAAGAGAAAAGACTTGATTTTTTTAGGTTTATTTGTTTGCAACGATTTAACTAAAAATCTACGTTACTGATTTGAAAAATTCCTTCACCTTTAGAAATCAATAAATTCAGCGGGTAACATAGGCTACATTTTATAATGTTTAACATATTATTTTCAGTAATTTCTAGAATTTTAATATTTTAAGCGCCCCTGTTTGCCACATGTACACTCTCCCTCCTTTCCCCTCTTCCCCACACCACACACATCATACACACTACACCTACACCACATCACATTACAAGCACATATTAATATACAATACATCTCACACGCTTACTCACACACTACAGCTGCTGCTACACGTTTTATTGTTATCCTAATATTATTAAGAAAAACTCTATCGGACGAATAGATGGCCCCTATAACACAGGATTTTCCTAGCATCCGGGCCATTATTCACAAATGGAACACTAATGCACATGTAATACCCAAGTGTAATATGCTATGTATTTTTTCTTGTTATCAAATAAATATTATTATTATTATTTGTAAATCTAAATGATGCAATACTACACTATTGCTATGGTATTTTTTTAAAGAGTTTGTTGTGAGATAGAATAAAACTTTGATGCCGAAGCGAAGCGAGGGCGAATCTCTAGTTATTTATAATCTGTTAATGAATAATTTAGATCAATTTGCATAGTGTTAACAAACAACTCAGGTGATTGATTACCAACGTCTTATCAATCTGTTATTATCGCCAAAACATAATTTTGGTTTGTGCTCAGCTCGCTCCTTGATCTGGATCTTGCCCCCTTTCGATTAAAATGTTCCGCTCACCCCGTTTTTTACTATGTTGCTGTAGTTATTCGCCCCTTGTGGCATTCCTTTAAAATTTTACCAGAAAAAGTTTTTGATACCTACAAAAATTTTGTATATAAGTACAAGTATATTTAATGTTTGTTTATTCATTGTACTATAATGGTGAATGAATATTTTAGATTTTATCATCATCGCGCCTTTTTAAAAATGGCAGAAGTGCTTAACACCTACGATTTACCAGTTATGGGTCCCGTCTAACAGGAAGGGAGCCAGTTGTTATTTACTGGCCCCGTTCCAAACCCCAGAACAGGCAGAAATACCAACTAAAAATTTCCCGATAGAAAATCCCAATATAACTTTCAACTCGTCTTTTAGCATGTCACGGTCAACTATTACATTAATACAATTTTAAAAGTGTCTAACTGGTTTAAATTCTTATCAGACAATCTTAAGGCGAATACTAAATAATATAATGAATATATATAATTAAATCTGTGACTCACTTATTTTGTCTATTTTACATACAACCTACTTGTCGTCTGCTATTAAAATTAAAATTATTAATAAATCATTTGGTAATATAACAAATTATGAATGCCGTGATTACATAGCTACCTAAGCCTTCGTGATAGTAGATATCGAGTATCATGATTAATGTTATGGTGACGTATCATCCAACACACGCTCATCAATATTTAGCAGCGAGTTAGCAGGTCAAGTTTTAGAATAAGAATGAGTGTATTTAAATATTGTAACGGATTATATATTTATATTTGCATCCTAAATTGATTTTAATCTCACCTTTACCTTAAAATATGAAAATATTAGTAATAGGGCTCTCGTGATTTGTAGGCAAATAGGATAATTTTATTGGAACTTCTAAAAGTAAATTTATATTCGCAGTCAAAGTGGAGAAGGTGCTTTAGCAAACAAAATCAAAAGACACTCTGTACCAAGTAATTTAAATTAATTTATAAATATCCTAAAATATGCTACCAAATGGCTAAATGAGTTTGTCTGAACAGATAACGTAACACAATTTGCTTAACATAGGTACATACATATATAACGCCTGTCTCCCAATAATGGGGTAAGCAGATACTATAGAACGCCATTTGCTGCGATCCAAACATTCCTCATTTGCCTCTTCAACATTCATTAATCTTTTCATACACATACGTCGGTTACGGGTGCTTGTAATTGTGCCCTTTATCAACACATCAGCTATTTGGTCCGCGTATGTTCGTCTAGGGCGACCCCTACCAACTTTCCCAGCCATTTCCGCTCTATAAGTCTCGTTTGTAATCCTACTTCCATCCATCCTTTCCACATGTCCAAACCACCTTAACATACTCCTTTCAATTTTAGTCACTATATCATCATTAAATCCACATTCTTCTCTTATCACGCTATTCCGTATTCTATCAGATTATTTACTTTTAAACTTTTGCGTTGCATGATATAGTAGAACTAAATATACGGGAATTCACGCGATCATGCATTAGGTATTTACATACCTTATTTTGCTTGACGTTTCGACCAGGTTACACCGGCCGTGGTCACAAGCAGACTGATGTGGCGATGTGGCTCCGTATGCGTAGTAGATTCTAGATCTACCCTCACATTTTTGTCTTTCCACGTACTATCACAAAACACACTGACAGTGTCCTTATTCTGTATGCCGTCCGTATTCCGAGCGTTAACCGACTGCGCAAAGCGAGGTTGTGTAATTTGAATCGCTGGATTGCACGTAGCCGAGAGCTTGAAGCCGTCTTCCCTATTGAAGTTTGTATGTTTCTTAATTTCAATAGCTTCTCGTACCACCCGAGAGTAGTAGGTACGATCAGTGGAGAGGACTTGCGTATGATGAAATTCAATCTTCAATGCGATGATTGGTGTCCGTTTGCAGAATATGTTCGGCAATCGCTGATTTGCTGGTCTGTCGGTTCTTTACAGCGGCGATATGTTCTTTGACCCTTTCAGCAATAGTCCGCTTAGTCTGGCTTATGTACGAACTACCGCAGCTGCAGCTGATCTTATAAACGCCCGGAGATTGTAGGGGCAAAACATCTTTTGGCGTGCCTACCATGCTGTTTACTTTGGCCCCAGGTGTAAAGACTGTGCTGATGCTGTATTGTTTAAGCAGGTCTCCTATCTTATCAATCACACCTTTAATGTAGGGCAAAAAGGCAGGTTGCCAGTTGACCTCTGGACGTTTATCCCTTTTTGCTAGTTGCTTCTGTCGCCTGTTCACTTTATATCCATTTCGACTAAGTACCTCTTGAACATGATCGAGGTCTTGCTCTAAATGCTCAGGGTTACACAGATCGTAGGCTCTGTTCTTCAATGAAGTCGTAACGTACTGCAAGTGACTAGGGTGGTGATGGGACGTAGCATGTAGGTATCTGTCCGTGTGTGTTGGTTTGCGGTAGACACAGTATGATAAGGACCCATTCGTTCTCGCGCTTAATTTGACATCTAAAAATGACAACGATCTTTCCGTTTCCATTTCGTATGTGAACCTTATATTTGGGTGAATGGAATTTAAGTACATTATAATATATTGCTCCACTTCCTGTTTACCGCCCGTTACTATACTAAATACGTCATCAACGTATCTTTTCCAAAATCTGATAATCTTCGGTCCACCACTCAATGCCTTCTCTTCAAAATGTTCCATCCAGAGATTAGCAAGTACCGGGGCCCCTGGACTCCCCATAGCGACGCCATCAATCTGGAGGTAGTATTGACCTTGGAAAATGAAGTAATTGCCCTCTAGGCAGTGTTTCAGCAAATCAATATAGTTCAACGGCATCTTGTTGTCATTTAATTTGTCCCTCTCGACGTCCAGACACTCCTTAATTGGAACGTTGGTGAAAAGCGACTCCACATCAAAACTCACCATGGTGTCCTCAGGTTCCAATATTAGGGGTTTTACAATTTGCACGAAATGGCGAGAATCCTTCACATAATATAGTGTTTTACCCACTAATGGCTGCAATACTGACGCGACGTGCTTTGCAAGGTCGTAAGTAGGGGATGCAATTTGACTTACGATAAGCCGCAGTGGCACGTCGGACTTGTGTATTTTTGGCAAACCATATAATCTCGGTGGCTGGTGTGGCTTTGGCTGATAAAGCTTATCGTACTCATCTTAAGTGAAAAGGTCCTGATGTTCCTGTATCAAAGCCCGTATTCTTCGTGTTACTCTGGCCGTTGGGTTGTATGATACCGGTTTATATACCTTGTCATCACACAACAGTGTACGTATTTTGTTTTGATAGTCAGCCGTGTTTATCACAACAGTGTCGTTTCCCCTGTCGGCCTTAAGCACTAATATATCCCGGTTATCCCGAATGTCCTTCAATGCTTGACGCTCTTCTGTAGTAATATTGCTCAAGGGAAGCTTCGATTTACGTAATACAACCGCGACATCTTGTCTGAGCGATTCGGCGTTGCTAGGTGGTATCTTATTACGTGCAATCGTTTCTTCAACACAGCTGATTATATTTTCGTATGGTATTCGCTTCGGTGTTAAGACGAAATTCATACCTTTGGCCAAGATGTTCATCGTAGGTTCACTCAAACTCACGTCTGATAAGTTTATAACAGTATCCTTCGGCTGGCAAGGTACTGCGGATGACGTTTTATTCTCTGCATACCGTCGTTTATACTCCTTCGAGAACTTTCGTTCGTGTGATTCATTACATAAATCGAAGGTACGACTAGCTTGCAAAAAGGTTACCCGAACACACACATCGTAGTCTTCACGAGTTAAAACACTACTACACTTCGAATGTAACACAAACAATGCACTTTGTATATTATTGAGCTCACTGTGTTTGTTACGTATTAACTGTCTCAGGAGACGTACACTCGCATTTGTTAGAATTCTACGAGAAAATGCGATGTCCTTACGCGGTTTAATACGCACACACGTAGGTAATATGTCCCAATCGCGACATTTAATTAAATATGTCAACGATGCTTCCACTCGCGCACGTTTTTTCCGTAGGAATTCTAGATGACATACGTGTTTTGCTATATACGACCCGTAGCGGTTCGTAATATTTACTTTTAAACTTTCGCGTTGCATGATATAGTAGAACTAACTATACGGGAATTCACGCGATCATGCATTAGGTATTTACATACCTTATTTTGCTTGACTGATCGTACCTACTACTCTCGGGTGGTACGAGAAGCTATTGAAATTAAGAAACATACAAACTTCAATAGGGAAGACGGCTTCAAGCTCTCGGCTACGTGGAATCCAGCGATTCAAACTACACAACCTCGTTTTGCGCAGTCGGTTAACGCTCGGAATACGGATGGCATACAGAATAAGGACACTGTCAGTGTGTTTTGTGATAGTACGTGGAAAGACAAAAATGTGAGGGTAGATCTAGAATCTACTTCGCATACGGAGCCGTGACATCGCCACATCAGTCTGCTTGTGACCACGGCCGGTGTAACCTGGTCGAAACGTCAAGCAAAATAAGGTATGTAAATACCTAATGCATGATCGCGTGAATTCCCGTATATTTAGTTCTACTCTATCAGATTAATTCCACACAATTTGCTTAACTTTTTAGTAAATACTGTGTTTATTAGCTACAATTACTGCTGCTGTGTGTTAGACTCCGTGAGAGAATCCCCACAATGATCATAATCGTAACATATTTTCCGCTAATATTCCAATTTAATGGTCCAATCTCTTCAAGCGTTAGAGTACAACTATGAATCAAATGTAGGTTATAAAACAAGTTATAACGGAACGAATTTTGCTAATACCTACAAATAGGAACCTGTCTTCAGTCACACCTGCTAAAAGTATGTAGCTCAAATAAATAATTAAACATGTTTTTTTTGATGCCATATATCATTATTGATGTATTAAATGACATATGAAATTGTTTCAATCAAGTCAAGTGTAACTTGGCATACATTAAAACTAATGGTTATACAATTTTCTTATTACTATAACTTTAATTACTAAAGATTTTATCGAAAGACTTCTGACACAATGACGTCTGTTTCGTGTTTTTTAGGTTAGTCAGTTTTTCCCTAGGTTGATGGAAAATTGGTATGAGGGCTACCATGTACTTATACTCTACACAAGAATTTGTCGTCAATCTGCTTTTAATTTGTCAATATTATTACATCATACAATAACTGAGCATTTTAGACAAACTAGTGCCATAGTGGGATGCACTTTTTGCTGTTTCTTTTTTACTCACAGATAATGAGAAGCAAATAGACCCAATAGCGCAGGTATTGTTGAAAGTATGTTCTCGTTTATGTCAGAAAGTAACAATCGTTCTAATAAATTGGTATAAGTAGACTGGGTTTATTTATAAACACAAACATTATTATTTCTGTAAATACGCATTAAGATAAAATAATGAGTTTCAATGAAGAAGCGAAGAAAACAACAACAAAGAAGCATTTAAAAATAGGAAATTACAGCTTTATGTCCGAACTGAAGTTACATTTTGTGCAAGTAGCCGCTCAGTGCTCAGTTTTGCACTTTATATACTTACAGGTATACAACGTGTGAGCGAACAAATACTAAAAATGTAATATTACGACTTTAGAGTAAGAAAATTGTGTACTTAAATGCTTTTTCTTTTTTTTTTACTTTACTGTTTCTTTTTCGTAAAAAAAAATATTAGGGTGTACAATTTACATTGTAGTTAAACACTACTTCAGTGTAATGTTTTTGCGCGAAGACCACTTCATTGTTAATGTTTGATATTTATTCATTATTTTATATATATACTCTTAAGGTTGATTAGAAAAAATAATAATTAGACATACATTGATACTTTTTATAAAAAATATATATTTTTTTATAAACTTACCTACAGTAGTGCTTTACAAGGCAGTCTATTTATACTATAACAATATCAATATTTTCTCTTCATTAGTCGTATCTATTGTGTTTTCAGACTTAATGGATTCAATAGCTATCTAGTTAACCTAAAAAATGCTAAATTTTAAGATTTAATGCTGAATATTGGCACTTACCTATACTAAATGACTGAACTTTCTAGAATACATACATAAGACAGGCAACGTAAATTTGAAGTAGTTTCTATAATATGAACGTTAGTTAAATATTTATAGTATTTATCGATATTATGTCCATATATTAAAACTAAAAGACTATTTTTAAGCTAATTATATTTTATGGAATCTGTGTCACCTTTGATAGCTATTAATAAATAAGGATAAACTGTGTTATTTCAGATAAGCATGCACGATTTTAATGCTTTTGATATGTTTAATATAAAATATGGTAAATAATTCGCCAGCTTCTACATTTTAAAATGTGCAAATTCTTAGAACTTAAATATGCAAGTCATTAATTTACATTTTGCGGCTGTTCCTTTCAAAATAATAGAAAACCCAGAACTGTTCTTCACATATCGATATCACATACTATTATGTCAAGAGCAGTGTGGTTTCTCATGATTTAATGGCCATAAGGCCTACAAGTAACTGTATTCATTACAGCTTGGGATACAGGCATGGTATTTTGACAAAATGTTACTTTTGGTTGAATTAAAATCTAAATCTAAAATAGTGTTTTGTATGTAGAAATGTGGTCACCCTTTAGCATACTTCAACTCTGCCTACATCTTTTCCAAATTACCGCGATGCTGCTTGTTTACCGATCAAGTGACAGGCAAGAGACAACAGACAGACAGTAAGACATTAGTTTTAAACCCTTTTAAGAAAATAATTAGCAGCAAAACATAAAAACAATCTATTGTCTTTAACGAAATGCAGAGAAGAAACTCATTAAAGTCAGTTAACGTCAGCCGTATTACCAACTAACTAATTAAAGTTAACCCAATATTACCCAATTATCAAAAATTCTAAGCACATTTAGTTACACAGGACAAAAGCAACAAGAAGGGCCATTAAATATTTATAACAAAACGATAAATGAGTCACGCCGATAATGGTATGCTGTCAGCATTCCGAACATTAGCCAGCGTCCCATACAAAATGATAACAATTCCCTTTTGTTAGTGCTATACCAACACTCGGCACATTTAAACGTTCTACGAATTTCCGTATTTCTGAGGACAGAGTCAGAGCACTATAAAAGATTCCAAAAAATTAAAGCATCGGTAATGGCAAAAGTGTTCTATCTAGTGATGTGCTTAGTGTTTATTAGTGTATCATCAAAATATATCGATAAAAGAAAGTGTCCAGAAGTCAGAGCTGTGCCTCATTTTGATTTGTCGCAGGTTGGTATCATGGTATACTTATCTTCAAATTTGGGACACATAAAGTCTTAAGATGGATATTTGTTTGATTCGGCAGCTTCAAAGTTTTTCGTCTTTTGGGTCCAAGACCGGAGTTCAACTTATTGTATGTAAATTACAATGATTGTTCAGGGATATCCAATGCGTCCGTTTTTAGTAACATTTGTTTTCACAATACGTTGTTTGAATGATATGTTTATTACCAACCATCGACCATTAACAAAATTGAGTATCTTTTATCGCTTAATCTGACTGAGAAAATATTTATGCAATTTTAAGTACATACAGAAAATAAGTTATATCTTCATTAAAAGACATGAATTAATAAAAAAGCAATTTCCTATATGTCACACTAGTGGAATTAAAACTGAAATATATTTAAACTAATTAATTTCTTATTATGATAAATATTGGTAATGTCAATATTAACGACTTTTATGTGAAATGGTTTTAAAGCCAGTTCTCTTATAACAGTGGGTCAAAATATTAAATGTTCGTTAAACTTGTTTTATGTCTGTGACACGATATATCGTCCGCATGAATATAACGATGTAAATCAGTATCACAATAAACTTTATTACTTCGTCAAGTATTCTGTTACAGATACCTTAATATTACGAATACATTGTAGCTTTATGACATCAACTGTAGGGAATTATATATACCAGCTACAAAAAAAGTGTTCTGCGTCATGAGGAACTGTATTAATCGTCTGACAAGACTCAAAGGCCAATAGTAAAAGTGGTAGGTAGTACCTAAGTATTTCATCAATTTTCGATCTCATTTCTATCACTTTTTCTTGTCCCACCTTATTCGTTTCTACCTTCACGGCCGGCAATGGTTAATTTCTTAACAATGTTTCCGAGACAATCAAAATTAAATTAATAATCATGAGCATAATGGCCTTTCTTTCCGTCATCAAAGACAAATATCCTTCTTCCTCAAATTTGTGGCTCAAAAGTAAAAGCTTTAAATACAGCCTAACGTTGTACTCTTACAAATTACTTCCAAACTCCAATAAAACACAATATTAACATAAATGTAAATTAACAGAAAGTGATTATTAAGTTTATTAGTCAGCCTCAATGAAACAAAGCCTTGTATTTAGTTTATTTTGTGAAAATGACTGCGAGACTTATCGAATACTAATGCTGTCTTTACAATAATTGAGAATCAAATTTTGTTTTAGCGTAATGAATAGAAACATTTTTTGTACAATCATACACTTTTGTTATTTTAAATGCAGTATTAGCTACTAAATAAATGATGTACTTAATAAAAATAAATATTAAAGAACCGATTGGCTTTGTCAAGGCAATATAGGTAAGTATGGACATAGAAAAATTCACGTGACTCGACTAGAGACTTTTGATTGCTTTTTCCACATTAATATTTTTATAAGAACCGAAGAATCATGCAGCAACTACATAAATTTGAGCTATTGTCTGAAATTACTTATTTAAGTTTTACGCCTAAATCCATTTTCTGCTACAGTGTTAGAATTTTTTAAATATTTGTAATGATGATATCCAAAAAAGGATTATTAGTATCCACGTGTGAAGCAACGTTAATAAACAAACATAAAAACTCCATGAAAGTAAAACTAAAACTCAATGCGTATCAATATAACATTATTTGAATATTCATGAAGTTTAATCGAACGTAACAATAAGGAAACCGAATGTTATTGTGCAATCACAACATGCTTGCTCGCGTGGGCGCCGGACGAGAGCCACTGATAGAGAAAACCCTTCGTATATCCATTGTACTGACGTGTATTGTTTATTCACTAGTATGATAAACTGATGAATAAATAGTCAAACATGAATAGTGTAGTGAGACCTACCTATCAATGACTTATATCTCTAAATACAGTAAATTACACACAATTATATACTATATTTAAATTTAAAGTAAGTAAAAAACCAAGCCTGTTATATAACTCAAAGTAGTAAAAAACTTAACTGGTCAAATAATGAAACCTTACCCTTAATTTCTATGTTGCAAAAAGCAAAATGCCTATTGTTGTTAAAATGTAAAGACTATTTATGGTACGATATGTATGTGTACCTACACGGGTGTTTCATAAAACGAGTTCAAGATATAAAACTTAATATAGTACACGTGTATCTTTAATCGCTGACTAGGTATGTTTTTGATACAAATTTGACATTATGAATTCCTTCTCCTATGAGCACTGCCCCTGTCAGTGCAGTTTCGATCATTCTTTGATTACCTATCTATATACTTATAATGTTGACATTAAATATTCCAACTTTTTCTAAAACACAAGAGTTCTTTAATATCCGTACAACGCTCACAAGTTCTATAAATTTAACATTGCAAAATTACAAGGTATTAAGGAAGTGGATACTTTATTAAACAGGCTTAAATTATTAAATAGAGATCCTTGATAATTTTGACGGAAGGGTTAATTATAAATTAATAAGTAATTGATAACATGTTAAAGGATTTGGCAACGCTAAAACTCATTAAAATTTAATTAGAATGGTTAATTGCGTGCGAACATGAATGCGAAATTTCTACTTCATTTACTTACTTAAAAATCAATGTTTGAATGTTTGTCCTCGATGCGTGCCGAAACCAATGATCAGATTGTGATGAAGTTTTGGGGATGCTCGAGACGGTTCCTAGCTAAATTAGTACGTACCTCTAGTGAAAGTTTTTTTTTGGATGAGGCCTACCACCTGCAGTGAATATCTTCGAGTGATAATCTTTTTTAAGTACCTAAGCCTATCGAAGTGATTCCACTCGGTAAGGCCGGTGGTATGGTGTGTCTGCAGTGTTCTACCTGATGGTAAGCAGTCAGTGGGGTTCAAAAGTGGTGGCCACCTTTTCAAAGGGCAAGTCTCAAACTGCTAGCATGGTAGCCTCCACTATGACGACTTTATGAGATGTTTTTTTAAGCTCTGCTTAATTAGGTACTCACAAAACATACAAAAGGTAAACATATACATGTTAGGTATGTCTCATTTTGGTAGCATAGAGCGTACTGGAATTTTCATAATAATATTAACAAACTTTTTTAAATAAGTTGTTCTATTTTACGTGTTTCTGCAGTTTTAATAGTGTGCAATAAAGTATATTCTATTCAATTATTATATTACATTGGATCCAACGCTTCCACTGCCAGAGTTCCGACGCCTCCCACAAACAATGCTGGGTGGGTCTATTAGCAGCTAACACCTATCATAATATAACAACGAGGATGATTGAACGTTTGATCACCAGTAATGTGTCTTGACATTTCAATAGCAATCATTTGCATGTCTGACACTAACCACACGCCTCGAAAGCTAACATTTGATGATTCAATGTTAAGCATTCATTTCACTTTCTATTTGCTAAGGATAATATTTTCTAATGAATTCATAATGTACTTTATATAATAAGGAGTTCAGTGACACGTTTACTGGTGGCACTTTCACCTTTGGTCATTATGTCTCGGTTTTGAATTTTGGTTTTAACACATAAAGCTGTTAAGGTATACCTACCTACTAATGATGTAATTGATGGCATCCACGACTTCTGGACTCCACTGACTGCTTGCTATTAGGCAGTGCGACGTCGTTTAGGTAGACTAATATTTATAAATATCTAATTAAGTATATTAGCAGATTTCCGCCTGATACCATGAATGATAAACAACTTACCTCCTCATCAATCTACCTAATCATTTGCGACTGAATAATATCAGCAGTATTTTACGCAAAGCTTTATGGCAAACAAGTATGTAGGTAATTGATTTGCCCGATGTGAAGTGATTATCGTAGCCTGTGGACTCAGCTGTATTCCCTAAGCAATACGGAAACAATTCTAAGCAAACTCAAACCACCACTACATTAGTTCAACGTTTAACAATTCGTCCGCTTCCAGCAGATGAAGTTAACATTAAGAGTGGAAAGTACACCTCGGTATATAGTTGCGAATATTTAACTTTTGACCTTTTTTACATTAAATCTTTGTATTCAGTCACTATTGATATTTTATTTGATAGTGGTTTATAATATTATCCAAAATTCGAAGTATGGTTATTCCATATTTACCAAATTACATGGATTCTTCAACCCTTTTTATCAAATGCCTACTATGAAACATATAGCAATCCGCAGAGCACCGAGATAAATTTATAAAATAAAAGGCGCGAATCTAACTTTCCATCTATTAACCATTTACATGAACCTTTACTGGCACAAAATAAAGATTAAATTACGTTAACAGATGCTGGGAGACTGGTACGTAGTGGAATATTATGCGAGTGCTGAAGAGGCTCTTTCGTACAGCTGTATGAAAGCTGTTTTAACTGAAGACGACCACGTTCCCGCCGCAGGTTTGTGCATTTATTTAATATGTGAACGTTCGTAACCTTTCTTTAGAATTACTAAATAGTATGAAAAGCTAATGATTTTAAATACCTATGTATTGTAAACAAATAAATGATGTTCATTCGTGACTGATTACACATTGCGCAACGCCTTGTCAGACTTTTTGACTCAATAAGTGCTGTTTCTTTTTAAATAGTTTCCATGTGTTATGCGCATTATAGAAACATAATTTTCTGATATCACCCAAATGGCATAATATGTATGCAAACAAATAAACCTAATGGTAGTAGTAGCATTTTGCGAGTTTTGAACGTACTCGCGTCTGATGAAAAGAAAATTAGTTATGTAGGTATTATAATATATTTTAATTGAGCGAGTGCTCAAGTTTTCTGGCGTCTGGAGTCGCAATTATAGTTAATTAAAGTAATAGCCCATTAGACTCAGCGGCCATCAGCGGCAAGTAATATCAAGGGTCGCGAATAACCACCGAGTATTATGAATGGATGTTTGGTAACCTAAATCAAGACGGAATCCCTAGTCTAGTATTATTTCATTGTATTTTGTATATTGATTTTGTACCTTCGCTTAATATAGGCAACTAGCGACAAAATTAGCAGCAAATTGCAATAAGGTAAAGCTAACTTAACAATTAATTAGTTAGTTAAGATGTGATTTTTTAAAGATTTTAATAAGTTCTTTGCTCTAGATGGATCTCTAGAATGGACGCCAGGAGTGACAATGAATTTCACTTACCGTTTCGCTGACGACCCTCTTGGAGAAAATCTTCTTGGTAATATTACTTGGCGAGTGGACTTGAATGAACCAGCTCATTGGACGCATGCTGAAAAAACATGTAAGATTATTAGGTACTATTATAATACTACTTAGTTGAACGAAATTGCAGCTGATACGTTATACCTACTCCATGGGTAACCATAGCAACTTTATCCTCATTATCTGCCCATCAGTTTCCCTTTGTATATCTTTTGTAAAACAAAAAAACTGGTTGAAACCTACGTCATAAAGTGCCTGCTACAACAATTTCATTAAACGAACCTGGACGAATCTGAACGTCTGTAGGAATGGCCTTCTGCAAATTAGAGATAATTTTAAAGTTGAAATCAACTGCTTAGATATCTCGTTATGGCCGAGATTTTAAAAAACTAAACTACCCTAAAAGAACAAAAGCTCAACATGTCAAAATATATTTTTAGGACACACATTAGATTTTCTTGCAGCTGAGAACGACACCCACATTTTCCCACATACTGAAAAAATAGAACTAATTTCCAATAAGACCGCACATTGTAACTAACTAATGTTGTGCTGTCCTGTTAATTGTTTTTTAATATGTGGTGTAACTCCTTGCGCTGTTACAAGTAGCTAAAAATACATAATTTACATTTTATTTACAGATGATGGTATATACAATACATACGTGCTGGATACAGAGTACAAAACCTGGGCTCTTCTCCTCCATTGTGCCGAGCAGACAGAAGGTGCGAGATATCTCAGCGCTTTTGTCCTGTCCCGAAAGACTTCGCTGCCGAAAAACGTCATGGCTTATTTGAGGGACAAGCTGCCAAGGTAGGAGACAATAACACACGGTATTTTAAACTCCTGTAGTACAAAATGTTGTTATACAATTCTGTATTTCTTTACCTTCCTTATAAGTTCAGATACATATAGTTACGCGATTCCGTAATTGTTTGTTTATTTAATAAGTTAAGAACCTACATAAACTATAAGCATATGTGAGTAGAACATTTTTTTTTTTTTTTTTCTCTTTATTTAAGGACTTTTGTTAAAAAACATGTCAGTCCTATAGTATCAAAAACATAACTATCTTCAAAATATAACTATAATTTGAGTAGAACATATAATTATCGTATCTAATATCAATTTAATTACGCTACCTTCACACTCCAATACCTTATTGCATCAGTAAACATAAGCGTATCACTTTTTACACATAATGACATAATAGATAAAGTAAACGTTTGGTAAAACAGGTGCCGCCGTAAACTATTTATTTTTTATAGTAGAGTTCCTTAGTGGTTTTTCGAGTCATTCTTAATAAAAAGTTGTTTCTATTTCTTGTGTTTAAATGCTAAATTAACAAATACTATATCATTATTAAATATTGTGGGATGTAAATACAAGTAGGTCCGTTTGCTTCGTTTACCAAACAATATACCTACCTATTTTAAGGTAACTTGGTATAAAATACGATTCATACATTGTGTATTAGATAGACATATTGTGATATAACTATTGTCTAAGTTCTACCAGGTTTTGGTTAGATTATGAAGATCGTGAGAAATTAAAACTCAGCCATTAGGTAGTCCTTACAATCAAACCTCATTGTAGGCTTAGTAATTTAGTTACGCAGATCAGATTGATGTAGGTACACCATATAAAACTACTGATAGTCGCTCGCAACTGCTGTTAAAAATCAGCGAACGATAAACGATCGGGTAATTTTGGATTAAGAACAGCGTGAAAAGAATTTCGCAGCAGTGGCTTGCAAAGCTTTTACAGATATTTATTGCGAATAAAACAAATGTATCTTTACAGGTATGACGTTGATGTTAACTACGTTTTCCCGATTCCTCACAAGGATTGCTCTTCAAAGCCTGCCAATCCTGACTACACTCCGATCTTGGTGGAGGTTAACAGTAAAGTGCCAAAGAGACCCGGCGTCAGCTACAATGTAGCTTTTGGACACTAAGTTTTATAAATTGATTAACAATAATATTTTTGTAAATTAAATGTGTGTTTAATTTTAATAGTTGTGCATTTTGTCGGATATTATATTTAAATAAAAAAATTATTCATGATTTTTTTGTAATTCTATTTACACCTAAACCTATCCTATTTTTTAATTATTTGCAGATGTCGCAATATTATTTTGCAATATATTTCTCCTTTCAATACATTTCTGTTATCCCATCTCCTCGCACCTTCATAATAATTATAAGAATCTTCAGTGTGTAATATTCAAACCTATATTATATATATATTCATTATATGAAACAAAAAACAGTCTGTAAGAAATTGCGTTTCAGGAAGCTACCTACCTCTACAGAGATCTACCTACTCCGGTTTGCTTGCTACCGTTTGCAATTGACTTCATAATAATAAGTATTTTTGCCGTAAGCAATTGTACAAAACGATATATTTCTAAAAACAACATGAAGATAAAAACCACACGCAGTATATCTTAAATATTGTGCTCTAATTCTTAAAACAGAATACCGTTTAAAACATTATTACCTACTATTTGTATGGTTTCTTGCTTTAATGATTATTATAAATTTAATGTTAAATATACCTTCAAAGAACTGATAGGGCATGCACATTGTTCCATGGCATAATTAGTATGCGACGTAAGTAGAGTCTGAACACACACAGTACAATAAACAGACACTTATATATCCATATGTTGTAGTAATGACATTCAAACTTGACCGTGTCTAATAGAAACTACAATAGCCAAGTAATAATAAATGTCCGTGTAGAATATTGACAAGCTTCGTTACAATTGCCACAATATTCAAAGATTAAATAACATACACCAATTTTAAATGTTAAATTTGTTCATTTTGTCTTCAAGTAGAATCATTTAAGATAGATCTGGTAAAGGCAATGCGATATATTATCAATTTATGGAACTGCTAATTCTTGGTATGCAGTATACGACCGACCAAGGTGATGAAAATTGGAGGACTCGTCTTTTGGCTGATTATGATAAAGATAAGTAGGTATACATTAATTTAAGAATACGATTCAAAATGTCTGCGACAAAAGCAATACTTATACATGAGACTGAAACGGGACAGAAATTTTTTTTAGATTGTGTACACGTCCAAATTACTACAGTATGGAGTTCATTACCTGAAAAAGTACGATGACAAATTAAAACTGTACTTAAGAAGCCAACTTCGCTCAGTTTTTATTTAAAAAACAGACTAGATAATAAAAAAGAACCACTTAAGTGTTTGCCCTACCATACAACACAGATAAAATCTTCAGCCCTGAATAAAATTTACCATTGTCCTTAACGCATATCCACCCATAGTAATGTATATTGTATATTCTTTGACAATGTGGTAGTGATTCAGGCGATTGCGCAAAGCCTTCGTTATAAGTATGAAAAGAAGTGACCGAACGTTTTTCATGATAACATCATAACCATGGCTGAGGTGCGAGCGTGTGTTCATATTTTTGTGATATGTTTGTGCTTACAAATTACTATTGCACAGGTTTGTATTAAATATATTTCCATATTTAGTTAGTTGTCATTTAAAATCATATAATATTTAAATGAAAAAATGTTACAAATAGATAAACTAAATATCAGTCTACATCGTACATAAACATTTGCCACAATACTTATAAAATTTAAATGTCACCGTTTGAACGGTAGGTACTTAAGTACCTACTTGTATTTTTTAAAATAGAAATTCGACTTAGTCAATATTTAGTACAAATAGTTACATTACATATTTAACATGTATATCTATTATTATTAATAAATTACAGCCTAGCCTAAGCTATGGGTTAAAGGAATCTTTGCCTAATATAGACTCGATTACAGTAAAGTTTGACTTGCAAATTTATCCACTGCATGTAAAATACTGATAGTTACTGCCTACTGGCACTACTACTTCAATTTAATATTGGATAGTAAGACCAAAGGTCCTAGACAAGTAGCGTAGATTTCTTTACTATTCATACAATAGATTAAAAATTTATGGGATTGGGAAATTTCTATTTTATTCATAGATTATATAAAAAAATGTATGAGACTGACATAAGCGTTGGCGTTAGCATACGTCAATCCAATACATTTTTTAATCTATTCTATGAATAGAATAGAAATCTTTGACACTTGTCTAGAGCCTCTGGACTTTTAAGTTATTTATATATTATTACTAGCGGCCCGCTCCGGCTTCGCAAGGGTGGACATTTTTTTAACATTTTGGGATAAATAAAGATACTTTTGTAAGGGAATATAGTATTTTCTTTATGCAATTTTTTTAATTTTTCTCTTTGTAAGAACCATCTTCGTACTTCGAGGAATATTATAAAAAAAGAATTGTAAAAAACTGTTCAGCTGCTCTCGAGATTTGCGCTTAGCAACACATTCAGCGATTCATTTTTATATTATAGATTATTTTTTCACACACTGTCATCTAGTCCCAAGCTAAGCAGAGCTTGTATAAAATAATAATATAATATACTTACTACGAGTTTCTTTTTCTTAAAATAATGTATATAAAAACTATTTCTTCTAGCCAATATTTTCCGAGTATTGGTGTCAAGTCGCTTGTGTTGACGACACATCGGGCAGCGGCGAAGACTACTGGGATTTTCTATTATGTGGGGCCTGCCCAAGTAGTGATGCTAAACCTGAGACAGGCGCTTCGGCAGAAGCAGAAGCTACTACTGCTCCAAGCCCTTCAACACAACCTGTCAATATTATCTTACGTAAGTTTGATAAATTATGTTACGCTACTTATATTACTTATTTAGACTACAAGGTCTTACAGCAGTAGATGCTTGCTGGCTTTAGCAGGAATGGGCCGGATCAGTTGAGAAAGTACGTTTCCTTATAGAATATCGATGTAATGCGTTCGTTTCCATAAAATTTTCGGAGGCCCACCACTGTGATCCTTAGAACAAATTATTATTTTATTAGCTGCGTCTCACGGCTTCGCCCGAGCGTAAAATACGCGTTTTGTTGTATCCCTCGAGAACCAGACCGATTTTCGGTAAAAAAGTAGTCAATGTCCGTCTCCGGCACCGAATCTATTTACATACCAATTTCCATCGAACACACACACATACTCACACACAAACTTTCGCATTTATAATATTATTAATAGGATTAAACATACAGTTTCGTATAATTTATGTATATTAAAATTGCAGCTCCATCAAATGGATTAAATTTGACGCTATCTAACAGTGGTGGTTCATGGTGGATGAACCTTTTGCCTTGGGTTGGTGGCAGTAGCAGTGCCAATGGTGGTGCAGTTGCCCCAGTTGCTCCAGCTGCTCCAGCCGCTCCAGCTGTTCCAACAGCTCCTGCTGCTCCAGTTGCCCCAGCCGCCCCAGCCGCCCCAGCGGCTCCAGCTGCTCCAGCTGCACCAGGAGGTGCACCTGCAGCTGCGCCATCAGCTGCGCCGGGAGACCCTGCAGCAACCACAGTGGCAGGAGCAACCACTGCAGCGGCCACTACAGCTGCACCAGCTGGAAAGTAGAAAGATCTAAAAGATAAAAATGATTTTATACATTAGACGACAGAAAAGTATTATTATGTTTTTTTAAGTTATCTGTACAATATTATAGATTTAATTAATATAAAATATAATACTATTAATTTTTATACTTTCTGTTATGATATCTGTATCCAATGATTGTATATGTATTGGTAAATATTAATTAAAATTATATACAAAATATAATATATGATTATTATCAGTCAGAGAACAATTCCTCACCGATCGATTTTCAAAGAGACCGACTATTTTTATTAGGTCGTATATGTGTAGTACTTACATTTAATAATAAAAACCAGATAAGTACTGCTAGCTATAATTGGGCGTTTTCTTGTGCTCTTACTCGGTACTCAAACTGGTAGGAGCACGATGACTTTTATATTTCTAATGTAATAAGAAAAAACATCAAAAGAATTTTCAACAAAAATAAATGATTGTGTAAAGATGAGTTGTCTGATTTTATTACTAAAATGATCAATGGAATCAGTAGCGATATTCGTACCCTTTCTCCTGCCTTCCCGGCAATAGTGGTCTAGTATGTGTAGGGTTTTCTACTATTATAAAAATGTATAATAATTTTTAGCGAAATTTCAAAAAAAGTCAAAAGTCTTGCCATCTATCTGTATCTAGTGAACCCTATTAAAAAGTCCTAAAAATACATATTTAGGTAGGTATAATGTTCCTTTAACTGAATCAAATAACTGAATATTTTTTTACAACTTAACGCATAACATTTGAAGAAGATATCAATGTTTAAATATTTGGTGTTAGGTTTAAAATCCTCAATACTCCTGAGTGCCTATGAGAGCTCATAAATTGAAAAAATGCATAACATCGACATGAAAGTAATAAAGAGAAGAAGAATCTTGATTAAATTAAACCTGGTCCTTTACACATACCCAATTAAAACAATGTGCGTTGTATATTGTTTGGCAATGCATTGGTAATTGAGGTGCTTGCGAAACTATTCGTTATAAATATCGAAGTTAACTGACCGAACGGTTTTCATGATAACTTCACAAACATGGCTGTAGTACGAGCGTGTGCTTTTCTTGTGATATTTTTATGGTTAAATGTAGCTATAGCAAAGGTCAGTACTTATTTACTATACATTTTATTAATAATGTCGCTCTTTAGGTGCATACATTCTAAGTTTTGATGTTTTTCTTGTGATGTTATTATACGGATTATTGCATCAGTTAAACTAGTACTAAGGTTTAAGTTTATTAATGATTTTTGGTGCTTTTATAGTGCGAAAACAAATTGAAAGCCCAAGTGCGATGTTTGTAAAATCTGACGTAGGTATAAAATTTTATCGTAGGACAGATGTCGATATATTCAAATAAAAGTAACTCTTTTTTTTCAGCCAATGTTTGGATTGTTTTGGTGTGAGATAGCATGTGTAGATGACGATGATGCCATTACAACGACAACTGAAAGCAGAGTACCAGATGTGGATGATTTGTTCTGTGGTGCATGCCAGCCAAGACGTAGACGAACCACAACTCCAAATCCACTTACAGGAGTAATACTACCTCCAATGACACCTCCGTTTGTTTCAAGACGTAAGTTATTCATTTATTTATCTTTTTATAGTTCTTCTTCTTGTCTTTTTTGATAGGCTCATTCGATCACTTACGTTAATTTTTTGGTCAAATTATTGCATCTAACTAAACGTAGTTTTCTGAAATCTTTCGGATAGACCTGAGATCGAAATTACGAGGATTTGTGTCTTTTTATAATTTTAAGTACCTACCTACCAAGATATTTTGGATTCAAATTATTATGTTCTTGTTTCGGTTAATGAACATAGATATGGACATCATCATTAACAATTTTTCATATTAAACCTCTACAGTAAATTGTAATTTCTGAAAAATTTACAGCGCACAGGTTTACCGTACATAAATAATTATCATTAGAAGCCATTTGTCACCCTAACTGATCATTCGATTCAGGATCTCAACATTTATGTGTATAATTTTTATTCAACTAGTGAAACCAATATATTTTGTTGTTTATTTGTTGTTGTTCAGTAAGATTATACGGACTGTGTATTAACTCGCTGAACTCACTTGCCGAACTTAATAATCTTTTCGTACCTTACATTGAAAACTAATTCTGAGGTGGGTTGAGATGAATCTGCTTCTGCTATGACTTATTCAAATTATTACTGATTTAATTCATAGTTATTGCTTTCATTTTGAGTCGCCCAAAGACTACTTACATATTGTTAATATCGTCGTTGCGCCTGCAAAAGTCGCTATGTGATTTTTGACGTATTTTGGTTTTTGATGCCATTTTAATCCTTTTAAGCGTTTGAATAATGATTATAATGGCATCAAAAACCAAAATACTTAAAAAATCACATAGCGACTTTTGCAGGCGCAACGACGATATGTCATTTTTCAGGGCGGCAGCGAAAGAGCGATACCTCATTGTCTTTTTAAATAGCTAGCCAGCCAAGGACCTAATTATACAAAACGAACATACAATGTTTGCCTCATTAGTGTATGTTTGCTTTTTTTCGTAAATGCAATCTGTGCTACACTGAATAATGTTAATTTTTCAAAATGAGTATATTTGATATTTTTATGTAGTTTACCTATTTTTATACCTGCACTTGTTAGTACTCGTATAAAAATAGATTATCTAGGATATGCTGTAGTAAACTAAAAGAAATTTTATAAAGGACTGCTTCATAATGGTTTCTGGCTTCGAAACTGGTACTGCTCCTTAGTTTTTTGATGCAATTCGAATGAATTGTTTTAAAATAATCACGATGATATATCGTTATAAGGCGAAACGTTATCGTTCGTAAACTTGATGGATGTATTGCCTGATTAATTAAGACGGTTATTAGCTCGTATCTATTAATATTTATATAGCGATTAACCGCATTGATTGGCTTATTGGGCGATTCGCACGAATTCAAATCGCACAAAAAGTGCGAATCGACTCTTTTAAATAATATTACTTTTTCTGTAGGCGATTCGCACGACGTTAATTTATTAGCGTGCGAATCGACACTATTAAAAATATGTAGTAGGCTATTGGCACACATTTTTTTTAAGGAATAAAAAAAACTAAAATACAGTCGTACTCAGGCCTCACTGAAATAGAACAAAAAAATAATCTAAATTTAAATAACAGATATTATTTACTTGGAAGAACGAAAGATGTGGATAAAAATAAATAGGTAATAATTATTATCACTAATTATTTAATTGAGGTAAAATTAGTTTGCTGATAATAAAGGACCTACTATTATTATTATTTTACTTGCAGTTAGCGACACTTATCTATTACTCTGATATTTGCTGATTTTTTATATTCACAAATCAGCTCATAGCGATTTTAGAGGATGTTTAGTACTTAGTTTTAATTTTAATAAAGATATTTTTCATTAGTTTTGTGTTTATTCTAACACATTTGACCTTTACTGCTTCTGTACTCAAGTGTACTTTATCTTAACTGCATTTCATAAAACACAATATGCGTGCCAATAGCCTACTACATATTTTAAGAAGTGTCGATTCGCAGGCTAATAAATAAACATCGTGCGAATCGTCTACAAAAAAAGTAATATTATTTAAAAGAGTCGATTCGCACTTTTTGTGCGAGTTGAATTCGTGCGAATCGTTCAATAAGCCCATTGATTGGAAACTAGGTTTTGGGTAAAAAGTTTGTTTACTTTAATTATTTTGCTTACAATAAACGACTCAAACAGTTTGCCTAATTAACTGAAGTCCTAAAATTCAAAATTTAGTTTTTTTATTGAGATTTTTTGTTTGGTCTATGTATTCTTGTAGCAGCACTTTTCTACGCTGTGACTTCGTCGTTATTATGGTCTTCCCATTTTGTGTTTTTTTTTTATGTTGATAAATCTACTATCTCTAGGTCTACATCTAGCAGTAGAATGTCTCCAGTCTGATAAGAATATTATCTGAATATGTATATAACTTGTGAGTAAAGGCCAACAAAGTGAAGCAAGTAAGCAAGTTTAACTCGTAATGGCCCAGTGGTGAAGGCACCCGCTTCGTAAACACGAGTTCGGGGGTTCGAATCCGGGCAAGTACCAATGTGATTTTCAAATCATAATTATGTATTTTCTAAATTTATCTGGACATTATTGACTGACGGTGAAAGAAAACATCGCGAGGAAACCTGGACTTCAGAGTTAGTCTGAAATCGCTAATCCACCTTGAGCAAGCGTGGCGATCAAAGCTCATACCTTCTCTGTATGAGAAGAGGTCTTTCCCTGCTGTGGGATAATAATGGACCCATGTGATGATGATGAAAGTGTAGCATAATTCTCATGGGTACCTTCTTGCAAGATTTCGATTTTTCAAAACCTTGTTGTGTAGAGTTTATTATTAGTATAATTAAATTATGTATGTACTTCTTTATTTAAATTTCAGTCCCAAACGGAGTTAACGTAAACATGTGGCCACCGAATAATGCCGGTATGTGGGCCATGAACTTCGTACCCTGGAACCAAGTTCAAGCTCCAGGGGCTCCTGCCATTCCTAATGCACCAGCTGCTCCGAGTGTACCAGCAGCGCTCACTCCTCAATCGGCATCAGTTGTTCCAGTAAATGCTGGGAAATAATAGAATATTTTATACGGACATATACGTGTAAGATTTTGAGATAATTTATACTATTACATATCATTAAATGTATAATAGAAAATAATACAATGTACTTGACCATGTACTGTGTGACTTTACTTTAAACTTTAAAGTATTTCATCCTGCCTACGAGATCTTTGCACATTTTTGTCCTATTTTGATTTTTAAATTTAAAAATAGTCTTAATAAATTTAATGTACATAATATTATTATATTATACTTAGCAGTTTAGGTACAGTTATTTATTACGTTTGCCTATGACAGATTTGATAAAATAAAATTACTTCTTATTTCTAGTTGTTTTTACATTGATATTAGGTAAGCATAAGTATCTTTCATACCAGATGATAAGTACCAGACGTAAGATTGTGTTTTCATGCATCCAAATAAATGGGAAGAAAATCTTTGTGATACCCAACGACCAACCTTCTTAACAAATTGTTTAAAAGGACTTAATTAACAAATATTTTGAACAGGCTTTTTTCAGGCACTAAAACTCACGCATCTAGAATATGGTATTATCCCATCTCTTCCCGTGGGAGTCGTAAGAGGTGACTAAGATGATACTAGATAATGGGGAGCACCAATATTTGTTACTGAATAAGTACTAATAAGACTTATTAAAAAATAAGCGGTATTCGCTGCTGCTATGGGTAGAGGAACATACTGCGCGGATTTCGCTCAGACATTTAGTATAAAGCGGAATACCGCATACCCACTCGAACTGGTGAAAATTTAATACCTTCGTAAGCGAAATTTACGCGACATTTTACCCAAAAAGATAGCAAAATCCGGTTTGGTGTGAACAGTACTATTACCGCATACCCACTCGGATTTCTTTACCGCAGGTGGTAGCAAATACCGCTTCGTTTAAATAGACCTAAGCGGTCACTAATCCGCCTGCTAAAGAATTGTTCGAATGGAGGCATTTATGAAGGGCGTATTTCCTGCAGAGGAAGACTTCAGGCTGATACTACGAATACCTGTATTTAAGTAACACGAGCCGTCCAGTACAACAAATTAAAAAAAGCAAATCATATAATAAACTAGTATATATAATCAAATCAAATTATAAAGAAATCGTAGCATGAAGGTGCACCTTACTAGCAAATTAACCAAAGTCTTGTTCAATGCTGAAATTTTGCTGTTAACGTAATAGTGCATGCAAATAACCTGCATTTTACGATTCATTAATTGTCGAATAAGTACTGCAAATTTAGATTTTAGCATATCAATATTAAGCTACAAGTAGGTATGACATGAAAATTATTAACAAGGTAGGTACATAGGATTTCTCAGCTTCGAAAGGACTTAAAGTAAGATGTAGCGTGTTAAATTAGGTGTGTCGTTGCAAAATTATGTAAAAACAAAGCTTGAAAATCTACTTTCCTAAATGAAACTTCAACACATAGTCTTCAGAATTTAAAAACTTCTGAAGTAACATGAACCAAAAGACGTAGCGTAGACAAGTTTATCGACGACCGAGCAGCGTAGACATGACCTCCACGAAGTTTATCGCCGACCGGGAAATGGTGGTAAGTATCCGATAAATGATGGATCCCCAGTTATGTCAAAATGGAAGGATGTACAATGTATTGGTAAACAATATAAAACTTATATGCAAATAAATTATATTATACTAGCTGCGCCCCGTGGCTTCGCCCACGTAGATAATATGTTTTGTTGTATCCCTCGGGAACCAGGCACACACACACACATATACACATATACACATACTAACTTTCGCATTTATAATATTAAATAATATTAATAACTAGCTGACCCGACGAACTTCGTACCGCCTAACAGTCGATTCTTTAATATTTTTTTTTACGTGCAATTTTTTAATTTTTATCTCCGTACGAACCATCCTCGTACTTCAAGGAAAGAATTAGCGAAATCAGTTCAGCTGCTCTCGAGATTTGCGCTTAGCAACACATTCAGCGATTCATTTTTATTTTATAGTTATAATTCAAAGTGTGGAAAAAGACTGCGCTTGTGGTCGCACAAGCGCAGTCTTTTTCCGCACTTTGAATCATTCATCGCTCTAGTTTTTTTTAACAGAAATGACACTACTTGGTTGTACTAACAAAAAGGAATTATGCTTCACTAAAAAGTATAATTTAATCTTAAAGTTACTTTAGTCATTCAACATTCAGACTTAGTAGAGTGAATAGCAGTATTAAAATTTGAACTCACCAGTGACAGCGACAATTTCACTCACTAACTAAATACAAAATCTCTAAAACTACTTACGCTGAAGCTAAAATTTATCAAGACGTCAGCTAAGATTTTATGATAATCCTGGAGATGTCTGTCAACCGGCTGGCGGCCCGTTAAGAAGGTAACACAGCATTATTTTTATTGTCAATAAAACCGTCGCTCGTGAATCTCGCCGCCTGTCACTGCTATAAAAAAAACGACAAACGCTGAACTTGCTTTTGAAAACGGTATATCATCGCTCTTATTGGCTGGCTAACCTTGCATTAAACCTCCTTAAAAAAAAATTCGTTAATTTCCAATTATAATTAATAAGTATAATTTTACAAACTACCTCGCAAAACTTAAAACAAATGAAATATGTCATGAGCTATGCAAAATACGCAGATATATCTAAAATGCGAGTCACGTAGAGTTAAACGCCGAAGTTAGGGTCTCATACAACGCATGACGAATTGTGCTATTGATATTGTTTCAAGTAAATGTACTTGCTTTTAGTTAGTCATACGCCTTTTTAGTTTAATACTATTTTGTAATTTGTACATGACCTTCACAATCTTAACCGGATTGATATGAACTAGACATATTATTGATACCTGTGTATTTTGGAATCAAAGCTCCCCGTCCAGATTTTTCCTTACCCGTATAAAAAAGACTACAACAAAGAAGTTCAAGATTTTACAGGGTCGGCCAAAACGCAAGTGGTGTTGCAAGAGTATCTACTCCTGGTATTGCAAGAGTCCATAGGCTACGGTAGGATGATTTCCATAGCCTAATTCTGCTGTGATTGTGTACTTATCTATTCAAGAAAACGTTGGTACCTATAATACCTATATACCTATACCTATAAATTACACATTCAGTATAAATAAACCTTGAGATTTTTTTCAGTAAGATTAGAAAAGTCTTATCTACCCATTTTTAACCGACTTCAAAAAAAGGAGGTTTCCCAATTCGATCGTATATATTTTTTTCGAGTGTGGTACCATGATAAGAAAACCAGGATCTGATGATGACATTCTAAGGAAATCGAGAGGAACTTTCAAAAATCGTACTGGCGACTAGTGCATTTGTTATTTTTTTCATTAAGTATTTTAAGGCACTACTATTTAGTGAAAGTTTGAAGTCGATCTGATTATGGAGCCGAAAGACAGTCGAGGGAACTCGACAACGATTTACAGCAATTACTTGGTGTTTGGACTTAATTCATTTGTAATGATGAGAACTTTGCACCCATATGAGTTTTAAGTGCCATTACAGGTGACCATAGACAGTCGAGGAAATTCCTTAACAGCAGTCATGACGGTCTTACTTCATACGGTTCAATATTCCAAAATGTTTAGTTCGTACATAAATAATACCTAAGCAAGATTTAGGTTCAATAACTAGGTATAGGTATATAGGTATTATCAATCCTAATTTGCTATTGTAGTGAGGTTCTTATAGTATTTGCTTGGCACCAACTTTAAAATTATAAAATATTTATTTAATCATTTTTGATTGACTAAATCACAATACGAGTTACATTTTGCTAAGTAAACTTATTTTAACTTTTTAGTTTCCTTCCCGTTTGAAGTTGGTTTTATTTTTGTTTAAAATTATTAAAGTCAAAGTCAAAGTCAAAGCATTTATTTCATTTTGATCATAAAGTATGATGCTTATAAAAAGTCAACATTACATTTTGTCAGCCAATTGACCTACAGCCAGTTCGCTGACGAGGTAGAGCTGTGAGAAGAACTGGCAAGAAACTCACGCCACTCTTTTCAATCGCCAGATAATTACAGTTATTTGAATGAGTTACAATTTAAACACTCATAGCAACCAAAGAACCATATAAAGTAATTATTACAAATTAACCAATTAATATAATACTAAGATTAAAGAACGAAAAGAGAGGATTTCAATTATTTAGTTTCATCTAGTATGGTAATTTCACTACGTGTTTTAATTAAACTGGTAAATGCACCTCCTGGTCACATTGCACGACAAGGTAATACTGGATTGAATATTAAATGTATGCCATGCCAAGATTGACCAGTCATCCCAAGTAGCACCCGTTCACGAGCATGACGCACAGGCCAGCCATCATCACCCTCGCCATATTAGAGGGAAGGTGATGACCCGGCCAATACGACACCACAAGCAATGACATTTTAGTGAGCATGACAATGCAGGGCATGGGTGGTAAAAGAACCCTAATAAAATGTATTATGCCTTACGAACTCATAATGATCATGATATGCATCCACTTCACATTAAACTTTTACAACAATAGTCAACATAATTACAATAACAATAATCAACATAATTACAATAACAATAATCAACATAATTACAATAATAGTCAATACAATTACTATAATAATAATTAATATACTGAATGATAATAATAGTCCATATAAGTACAATAATAAAAATATCAATATACTTAATGATAATAATAGTCAATATAGCTACAACAATAACAATCAATATAACATTAATCTTGCATTAAACGAGCAACTATAACCATGCTGCTTTATCATTTAAATAATCATTAATAGTGTAATAACTCTTTAGGATAAGGCGGTTCTTAACAGATTGTTTGAATTTTTGTAGGGGTAGATTCATAATGTCAATGGGTAATTTGTTATAAAAATGTACACCTAGACCCGCAAATGAGTTGTTCACTTTATGTAGGCGATAATATGTACCAACTAATTTATGTTTACCTCGAGTATTCACAGAGTGCATGTCGCAGTTTCTGGAATACAAGTTTATATTTTTCTTGATAAACATAATATTGGCGAAGATATACTGAGACGCCACCGTCAGAATACCTATTTCTTTAAAAATTTCTCTTAGTGAAACCCTAGGGCCCAAATTGTAAATAGATCGAACTGCTCGTTTTTGAATTATAAAAATTGACTCAATTGCCGCAGACTTGCCCCAGAGCAGTATACCGTATGACATCACGCTATGGAAATAGCTGAAATAGACAAGTCTAGCTGTTTCTATGTCGGTAAACTGTCTTACCTTTCTTATCGCAAAGGCTGCGGAACTGAGTTTACCAGCAAGACACGATATTTTATAACAACTATATTTTTAGTCCACACATACAAACTAAAAAAGCAAGGATTCATTAAGTTATTTAGAGTGAGTACTCAAACTGTAATGTAACAATGTGTTGGTAAGTAGTAGACATAATGCAACATAGATGTACTGATTTAAACTAGTTCACCTTCCAAGAGACCATGACGAAATTCTCAGGTTACTCGTACCTGTAGTTCAGTGCACTGCTCTGATTGTTGCAATGCAATATTCAGGAAAGGAGTCCATTTCATTAACATTGAATTAAACTGACAGAAGTATTTTTACATAACTGAAAAAGATTCTACGCACTGCGTTTCTTAAGGACTAATTCGAATTTAAGGTCTTTTGCACTTAAAACAGTTATAATTTATTGAATATACCTAACTTCATAGGAGTTAAAAACCTGGTTAAAAGATTGGAGAAACCTACGTACAATTAAAAACTTGAGCATTTTTGTTTGAATCTATGCGCAAGAATCGATAGGATTTAAAAGTGTTCCATCTCTAGATATAATTAGCTTAATTTCGCTTTCAAATGTCGGTTACACATACTAGGTTCTTTTTTTGAATAAACTGCAAAAAAAAATTAGAGAAATAAATTCTTCCTTACTTGTAGGTACTTATGGCATTATAAACGCTAGTTAACCCTTTAATGGACACTACTTCAGACACAATAGATGTTTTATTGTCATCACAGCCATATACGTTTACCGTCCCGGAAAATGTTAACTTAAACTTAAGTCTTTCTGTCTCTAAAATTCATATTAAAGTGACAGAGACAGCATGAAAATAGAGTTAAGTTTCAGTTTATGGCCACAGTCATTCACCAATAAATGCACAACAATACAATGTCGAAAGAGTCGGTACTAATAAGTACCAGCAGGAGCTAATAGATGACGCCACAAACATGTATTAAGTATGAAACAGTACGGTTAAATTCTAGTTATTCATTATTCACACCTAATCGGTAGATAGATAAGTATTAAGCATGTGGAAAGCTGAACGGATGCGTACGCGTCTCCATACAAAATTGTTGTTTTCTATGGGCATAAGCTGAATACCTAGAGCTGAATAAGTGTGAGTAGTCCCATATGTTAATGACACCTATGACACTAATCTACACCATTGTCTTAAATGCTCTTATAAGGAATCTGTACTTTAAGTACTATTTTAAAGTCCAAAATCTTACTAATTCATTGAAATAGAAGCGCCGTGAAGGGCCTATTCAAATTAGCTTATAAGGCCATAAATTTTCTGTAGGTACTTTCTTGTTGATATCTTATTATAACAAGAAATTGTTGTGCACAAAACAAAGCGAAACAATCTAATTGTAATGCTGGTGCCAGTAAGATTTTGAAGAAAATACAACACTGTCCATAGAGTTTTCTAAAGTACTTCTCTAATCAAGTGACTATAATTATATTCTGCAAACTAGATCTTATGAAACCTATTGTTAATTTTCTAGGCCTATCCTAAAATCATAAATAGCAAGGTTCATAATGGTTTGCGTAATCAAGTTCATTAACATTTGAAGTTGTACTCCAAATATAATTACTAGAAAGTTATCTGATAAAAAAATGCTAGACGCGTTACATTAATAACGTAACAAGTGTCATGCTAACGATCAAGCCATGCAATCGAACACCGTTGAAGTTCGATCATTTGCATAATGTTTTATTAGTAATTGCACAGTTCCACCTTTTATATACAAAATGGACACGTAAACTGCTCACACAAATATTACCTATCATAATTACGTCTAATTATTCTACTACAATATATAGGGTGTAGGTTAATTATTATTATTATTATTTTTTTTTTTTTTTTTTTTTTTTTATATATTAGCCTACCAAAGTGACTCCACCCCGCCTGATGGTAAGCAGTCAGTGGAATCCAGAAGTGGTGGCCACCATACCAAAAGCTATCGTCTTGAACTGCTGGTATGGTGGCCTCCACTATGGCGGCTGGGAATGGGGTTAGAGGAAGGGAATGAGGGAGGTGAGGAAAGAGGAAAGGGAGGAAATTGGGCCTCCGGCACTCTCACTCACCGAACGAAACGCAGTAGTAAGTATACTACTACTCTTAAGTCGATCTTCTATGAGAGGGTAGTACTTCCCCGGACGATCCGACCCATTCATGCTGAAACCAGCTGAAATTAGCTGACTTCATGTAATTTTGACTTCTCATAAGCATCATACTTTATGATCAAAATGAAATAAATGCTTTGACTTTGACTATATACAAGTCACTTGTATATGACAGAAGATAATTACTTCATTGCACTGCGCTGAAAATAAAAGCAACATAATTATCCATACTAATATTAAAAATGCGAAAGTAACTCTGTCTGTCTGTTACGCTTTCACGCCTAAACCACTAAACCGATTTTAATTAAATTTGGTATGGATATAGATTGACCCCGGGGAACTACATAGGCTTTACTAACTAATTCTTTATCGCGAAAAATGGCTTAAAGGGGTTGAAAATCGTCAATGTAAACAGAGATATAACCGACATTCACGCGGCGGGAGCTTTTTTTTTTTTTTTTTATACGTGGGAAATGCATTACGCATACGCACCCGCCCGGGCAAGGCGGGGGTTATGTCGGACTCTCCGACCGCACTCAAAGCGCGGCCAGCATACCGACTAAAACCCACGGTGTTCCTCCAGACGGCCAGAGTGTCGGGGTCACGGGAGTCGCTTGCGCATTCATCCGCGACCCCGACGGGCCATGGCCCGCTCACCGCGAGCGGGCCCCGTCCGATTTAGGGGCCCAGCCCCCCCTCCCTCGAGAGGCGCGCGCGGAACACGCGCACCGCCGTCCCGGGCCCGTGCCGTTCGGGCGGCGACCGCCCGATCGCCGCCCGCAGGCCAACTCGGCCGCAGAGGACAGGGAGAACGGCGCACCGCAACACCGACACTCCTCCTCCCCTGCGGCCCCACCGCGTCCGCAATCCGGCGGCCGCGGCCCCGCCGAGGCCGCGGAAGGTAGGGAGAGCGGCGCACCGCTACACCGGCACTCCTCTCCCGCCGCGGCCCCGCCACTCCTCAGCCGCAGTGTCGCCGAAGCAACACTGCAGCCCGACCCAGTTGCGGCGCCGCCCAACAGCACCGCAACCCACCAGAGCCGCTCCATCGTGGGCCTACTGGCAAAGCCCAGAGGAGCGGCGCCCCCCTGGGGCCCCCCTTGGCCCACCGCGGTCCCCGGCAACCACGGCCACCAAGCCCCCCCGCCGCGACAAGGCGAGAACCCCGTTGGGGGGGACGCGGCGGGAGCTGCGAGAACTTTAGTTAACTTAACTTAACTTTTAGTTCTAGTATTGGTTAGGTAGGTACTTATGTATATAGCAAATAGATGCTACCCTAAAAATATACAAATATAATTTTACTAAGTAACAAATGTAACGATAATACATATTCAGGAACTAAAATATTTTTTATAGATTTCACTTTGAAGGGTTAATGTTAGTTTGAAGGGTTACTGTTATTCTCAGCTTGGGTAAATTCTATGAATGAGTGGTAGAAATAATCTAGTTAATATGTAAGTTATAGCAATGATCGTTGAGATAAAGTATCAATCGAAATTGTTGAATACAGAGCACGAGATTCCATCAGAAAGGTTAACCAGAAACTTAAGAATTTAACTAAATCACATAAGTACCTAAATAGATATATAATTAGATGGTGGCGCTTATGTACAAAAATTGGATGACTTGCACTTAGCCGAACTAATATAAATCAAAAGAGATCTTTCTAGTGGACGGTTTGATTCTGGTAGAGTGAGAGCTGACTAAAATATGGCAGGGTATCTACTCTTCATAAAGACTTAGCCGATGTCGACGTGTTACAGAAGCCGGTCAATTATTCAAGATCTTGATGGCAGTGTGCGTTCCTTAGTAAACAAATTAGTCAAAATACTTAATAATAAAGTAACTATCACTATTTTTTTTAAGTCGTGATGGCTCCGGGTAAAAGCACCCGCTTTGTAAACACGAGGCCGACGATTTGAATCCAGATAAGTAGGTACCAATGTAATTTTGGAAATCATGAGTACTTTCTAAGTTTATCTAGACATTTCTGACTGACGGTGAAGGAAACATCGTGAGGAAACCTGGACTTCTGGACCAGGAAATCGCCAATCCGCCTTGAGCAAGCGTGGCGAGTGGCGATCAATGAAATGTCTTCTTTGTATGGAAAGAGGCTTTTCTCTGTAGTGGGCTAGAAACGGGACAATGTGATGATCTTCACATTTCTTCCAAAGGATCATCATATCAGCCGAAAGACGTCCACTGCTGGACATAGGCCTCCCCCAATTTTCGCCACCTTGGCCGGATAAAGGATAGACAGATTTATTTAACGCACTCACGTTTTACAGTTTAAGCCATATATTACCCAAGTTAAGTTTTAATAGCTATTAATAATTAAATACTGTTATTATGAATACCGATTATAACTAGTTTGTTTACTGAATCTACTTATCGCTATCACAACACTTTCAACATTGAATAACTGTATAGTAAACGGGTTGGTTACCCTTTAAAAGGGATCATTGAAAGGGTGGACCGCACACCTGATGTTAATGCTCGATTATATTATGACAGGGGTTTGCCCTACTGCGGTTTATAGCCATTTCGTAAGAGTAAAATAATAAATACATATAATAATGACAAGGACTTAAAGCGATTTAACAGTTTTAATCTATATAAATACATAGGTAGGTACCAACCACTTCTATTAAAAATATTTAAGTATATTTAATACTTTCGGCTGAATTGAAAAACCGCCTCCTTTTTTGAAGTCGGTTAAAAATAAGAGTTTATTTCAGATGAATTCTTATTCTTATTTTGCCAAAATATAAGAATTTAGCTACATGAGAAAACCAATATAAAGAAAATGTATAAAAAAATAGAAGTATCTACACAGACCAAATATAGGTCTATTATCTTAATTTTATTATGCAATCCCGAGAAAAATCTTTAATATTTTATCAATAACATAAATCTTACAAACTTGAACTCTAGAAATAAGCTTGCTTTATTATATAGTAATATACCACTCGCGGACATTACAGTCGCTATTTTACTTTTCACATAAACAAAGTGCCAGACGCTTCAGTAAATATCCGGCAAATGCCAGAGTTAGAGAAGCCCACATCGTGATATATGAGAATAGTTAAACGTAGATTACTTCTGTTTTGTACATAATAGATTGTTTACTGTAACTATATATAAGGCCATGCAGACAAAATTTTAGAGCACGTATTGCACTAGATAATATTATGTATTTCAGTCATTCATTCAAAATGGCGATAAATAAAATCAAGTACTACTCGTATATTATCAATACACTGTCACAAATACTTGAAATCCATTGTTTATTGGCCTACACTATTATAGCGTTAAGTTTCTGAGACGTACAGTCACCAATATACTTTTAAAGGCTTCAAATGATTTTTATGCGAGGTGAACCGTTGTTAAAAAAACCTTTTCATGGTTCACCTAGGTGGTATCAGGGTCTCAGGAGGTGGACCGTAGGCAAGAACCGGTGTGAGCGCATCGATTGGTTACTTTATAAAGTGGTACTCCAGCGGATTTCTTGGCTTTTTATACGATCTAGCAGGAGGAAACATAACATTACACTATTTACTGTTGTAGTCTTACTGCTTCACATTAAAATTCCAGCTGCTACGAGTTTGAGGCCAATAACATTTTGCTTTATCCTATTGAGAGTAGTAATAACGCTTCTTTGTACTTACTAAAATCAATAAAGAATAAATTACTATACAATGTAACCCTCTAAGCTACTCGTTACTACCTGAATACTTACGACTTCAACGAACATTTATAAACATTTTTTATAATGTTGTTATTGAAGCAATAGACTCTATGAACGAGTTGAAGAAAGATTTAACTGATAAGCTTATAAATAACCTTGATATTATTTCATCGATGTAATTAATCTTATAGTACCTACGAGTATATGTGGTTGCATTAAGCGTTAAAGGATCCATTTGGTTATCTATCTTATATCCGCTTATGTTAGTAGTATGTATATGTTGAGTGCAGGAAATCACCTATAATATTGAAAACTTATCAAAGTGCTGACATGGTTGCCTTCACTTTGGCGGTTTTATCAGATTTTTGTTCACACGCCGGCGCCACTCCCTCGCTCATGCACTTAGTCAAGAGTTTCAGGTATTAGTTAGGGACATGAAGTGCTAGTGCTAAAGGGAGATTTAAATACCAATTAAAATTGGCAAATACTATAATTTTATTACTTACTATCTTTATTCACTGAGGCATTATTATTTTTATTTGATTCTAAACGTGACGTTGCCACTCCAAAATTACGCAATCGCTACTGATCGCATGAATCCTGTTATGGGCTTAACATAAAAAAGAAAGAAAAAGAAACGAACACCTTACGTACTGCTTATGTACTGTGTAATAATAGTGTTACGTGTTTAGTAGCAGTCATTCTAATCGAATAGCACTTTAAAAGAAACGTTGTTTTGTTATGTAGTCTTCGAATCAAGAAATGAAAAACAGAATTCATTAATCACATTACGAAGATAGTTAATGTAACTGAGTTATAGCTGTCTGAAATAGACGAGATTATTCCTTACATAACAATTATTGTTGAACATTGTCTTTTAACACGTTGAGCAAACGAGCTAACTACCTATGTTTCCTTTATGGAAACAAACATGTAACTGTATATGCGACTCTATGTACTCGTAATTTTTAGGACGCGCTAATTACAGTATGTTATTATCATAGTGGTATTAAGTGATGCCTTACACTGATATTACTGATGACTGTGATTGGCGGTCAAGTCAATGTCAAAATCAAGCTAATGAACGTATTCATCAATTGTCATTTTTAAAGCTTGCGAGTGTGTTCGATGTGGTATTGATAAATTAGGCTGAATGACACAACCGTTGTCAGTTGTAAGTAGCGAGCATTGGCCACACCTACTGCTGAAAGTGGCCACCTAGGCTGCTCAGTTTACATTGATATCATACATATACATGATGGAAAAATACTATGTCTTGTTATTAATGCAATAACTCTGTTCTTACTAATTGGTAGTTTCTCAAAAAACGTCAACTTCAAGTTTTCAGTGTCTCATCATAAAACAGACGTTAGTGAGATCAACTAAAACTTAAGTATGAAATTACCTATTATAGAAAATTCTTTAGATGCGAGCTGGACCTTCGCAGCAAGTTTACTGAATTCAGATAATTGTTTGTATTTAATTATTATTAGTTATAATTATTTGTTGTAATTAATGTTACTTAGCCCATACAAACTTCTAGTTATAATGATGTTAATTGTGCTGTGTTAACAATTCAAGCGGCTTTTACTGACAGACGGATGAGCAGCCGGATGGACAAACTATCTTGTTACTTTATCGGTAACACTAACAACGATATTAAAACATTAAAATGCAACAATGTCACACGTGAAAAGTTTACACGTTTAAACAGCTAACACAGTTATGTTTATCATTTGTTTGCATACATGTTTACATACATTTGGTTCAAGTTTTGGCAACGTACCAAATCTGTGTAGGTTCGTTATTGACAGACCGAGACAATAGCGGTATGATTGGTATATTAAATGGTTACCAAATTTGCATTATTTTAAAGGTGTGTTTTAATTCTGTAAGTATTATGCTTCACACAATTAAATGTAATGCAGTTCTCAAGCCGTCCGAGATATTATCGTCTCTAACGACACCCGTGGAAAAAGATGAAGTGGATTCATATTCAAGATTGAAGACCACATGGCCATAAGCCACCACTATAATATATGTCAGTATTGCGTCTCAATTGTTATAGTTAGGTACCTAGACCGATCCCCTGGGGGCACAGATCTGGGGGATCAGACCGGAATAATTCCTAGTTTGTGTAGTAATCTGTCATTGCCGTCAAGCTTTTGTTCAAATCATTATTTTATTGCTGGTGTTTTAGTAAATCACTACTTTAGTTACCTACATAAATATATATATTTAGGATGTAGGTAAGTACCTATACCGTACGATTTTATGTATTTTATTTTGTGGTGCTACTTAGTATACTTTTAGCAGTTTTTTTCGACATCTTGATGTCTTATTGACGTTATTCACACCACTTTATGACGTAGATGTTTCATAAGCCAATACCTAGTATTACATAGTTTCAGAGTTACTGAGAACATAGAAACGAATACCTACAAATACACTCAACAATACCTATTTTTTTACCTGGGTCTCTTAATTCTAGCTGGACTGGTTTCTGGTATATGAAACAAGCTAGAAAAAGCTTACAACCAGCTTCTTATTACCTACTTAAATAAATTCTTAAACTCTTCCAATATTTATTCTATTTAAACGATTTGGATGTAATTAATACAGCCAAATCGTCTGGCAAGAACATAAAACAGAATACGACTACGTTAAAATGATCTGTAATAATTATAGCTGCAATAATTTTTACTTGCTTTTGCAACGTGAATGGCGAAGCACTGTTTTGAAAACAAATTAAATGTTTATTGCTCCTGCCCATTTCAATTTCGCCATCATGTTATTAAATTTTATATAATATTAATATCGGGCCTTCCGAGAGTTATGACGAACAATTTTATTGTTAGTCTGATCGTGTTTCCTGCTTTCGATGTGTGCGATTCTATAATAGGTAGGTATCTACCATATTACTGACATCGAATGTAAAAACACCTCGGTTGTCCCGTTCGAAGGATTATCACAAAATTCGATGTTGGAGCTCTAAGCATTCCTAGAACAAAAAGTGTAAGATCATCATGATCAAGTTGTCAGTTTAGTAGATTCTGAAATTTTCTGTCACACATTTTAATTTCATTTTAATTATTATCATCCTCCTCTTCGTCCGGCAATATTGGGTCACCTGTCATGTCAGCCTTACCAATATCTAGTATGTATTGCAAATTTCATAATGCACAAAAACATCAAACAAAGAGTTTGTCTTAAATTTTACATCGCCAATGGAATTTCGTAGTCGTAGTAGTTAATGTTCGGAGTCCCTGAAAATATTACAGAAGGCGTAAAATGAATCGACTTTTTAACAAACACGTGTTATGAGTGGTACAAAGCGTTCAAAAGCGGTCGAGATGTGATAGAAGATTTGCTTGGCTCTGGTAGGCGAGCAACGTCTTTAACTGAAGTTAACATCGCAAAAGTGAAGGAAATAGTGACTGAAAATCCTCATTTAAGTTTAAGAAGATTGCCGTTGAACTTTCTGTACCTCACATCCGTACCGATTTGAATAATCACTTGGGTATGAAACATGTTGCCGCGCGTCTAGTTCCAAAAGACCTTATTTTTCTTAAAAAACGCGAGGAGGACATGCTAGAAGGAATTTATTTCGACCCAACATTCATGAAACGCATTGTTACTGGTGAGGCGACGTGGGTTTACAAGTTTGACATGCAAACTAGTCAACAAGCATCGTAGTGGCGGCTTCCAACTGAGCCGAAATGGATCGAAAGTTGATCCGAAGTCAAAGTCATGTTAAACGTTTTTTTTTAATGTCCCGGTGTTGTGCACTCGGAGTTCTTGCCGGAAGGTCAAATGGTAAATATAGAATAATATTTGAGCGTTATGTGGTGTTTAAGAGAGCAATAATTCGAATTCGCAAAGGTCAGATTTATGGAAAAATCTTGGATTTTGCACGATACACAAGCCTTCGCACAAGGCCATCATTGTGAACGAATTTTTGACCAAAAACACAACAAATACCATCGAACAACCATCTTATTTACCAGATAAGACTCCTGCCGACTCCTTTCTTTTTCCTTAACTCAAATTACCACTTCGTGGCACCTGTTTTCATTCGGTAGAAGACATAAAGGAGAATTCGTGGCGAGAACTGTACTCAATTCCGAAAAATCCTTAAAAAAATGTTTTGATGATTGAATTATTCGTTGGAGTATCTAAGTGTATCGTTTCTGAACGAGCATACTTTGAAGGCGATAAAATAAATTTGGATGAACATAAAATTTTATGTATTATTGATCGTTTCCCGGTACTTTCTTGCCAGAGTAGCAAAAGGAACATGAAGCAACTGCTACCAGACCTCGTGCAATCGTTTAGCTCTCATTTGTCATAGTGCTCGTATGACGTTAGTGTTTGCTGTTCGCCGAAGCGGCGAGCGATTTCGATGAGTTTTGGATCATCAATCTATGACTCACCTCATGACTTGGTTAATCTATCGATGTTAGTTTTGTTTTGTTATTATTTTTTAAGTGTGATGGGATAAGTATATTGAATAAAAGGAAAATACTTGCAAACTCCTAATACTGCTGAATCCTGAAAAAATCCACTTAAACTTAACTATAACACCTAATTTGTATATTTGTGAATGACTGAAGGATTCCTATCTAGGACAACAAAGATTTTTTGAAAAACAGGTCGTGTAAAAATCTCACCTCCAATTTTCTAGCAGGTTGCCGAAGCACATTTCTACTAAGCATGACTTACAACGACGTACACTATGTATTATTAAGGCTATAAGCCTGAAATATTGCAATAAAAGGTAGTACTTTTTCAGCAATGTAGATTAATAACAAAAAAAAGTATATACGACAGCAATTTTGTAAAACAATAGTAATTCTCCTATGTACAGAATTTAGAAGTCATATAAAAATTTGTCTTGCGATTGTTCTGCGATATGAGAGGAAATTTATGTTTTTCTATTGATTATACGATACATAAATATTGAAAAAGCGTGTGTAGAACCATCGCTTTTTGAAACTCAAAGTATTGCTAAAGTTATTAACCCGACAAAACATAAGCGGTACTTACTTAAAATTAAATTGAAGTAATAAACACTTCCGATTGACAAAAACTTAATTGAACTATTTAAAGTGTATCGAAACTTTAATTTATATAGACAAACTGTAGAATTATATATCCTGTAGAACAAATTTATACGACCTAATAAAAAAGGCGTAAGGAATTCAAAAAGTATTTTAAATATTTTTCTAAAACCAGTAACTTTATGAGTTTTTATTATTGATCACCACAGACTCAGCTGCTCACAGTGCTCACCTAGTAAATTAAGTGCTATTTGCTGTTCATGGAATCCAGAAACACTCATTGGCTCCTAAAGTTTTCTACTATTTCATACGACATACTTACTTGCAGTCGCAGTGCATGTCTCACTTTCTAGCAAAACAGAGCTTCTTTTCTATGCTCTAATACAGAAATCGCTAGTCTGCAGCAGGACTCTACGCAAGTCTGCTAAGTAGAGATACTTAGTTTCTTCTAAAATATGCAGATACGAGTCTGTTCCTATCTCATCAAACAAATCTCAGAATTCAACTCAACACAAACAACCCTCTTTACTCGTTCCTACATTTCACTGAGTATTGTTGATAATAAAATGTTTAATAAAGATCTCATTGTTTTTTATTATCTTTGATATCATCATAGTCGACATCGAAGCCATAATAAATGATTAATTAAAAAACATGAACAATAACGTAATGCATGACCTAATTGTTTGATACGTGACGTTATTAAACACGTTTATAACATGTTTTGTAAATTTATTCAAACAAATTTGCTGTCAAAATCAATACGAATAACTTTTCGATATATTTTGAAAACGATTTCTTAAGACTATTTATAGTTGTAGTTATATCAGTATTACGCGTTTTAATCTGTGCATACGCGGTACTTATGAACGCACTGGTAACAGAAACTCTAATTAAGCTCTTGAAGGGCATCCGGCCTGCATGTACGCACAGAGCAATCAACCGGTCGTTGAATCCTCAGCTTCTTTGTGAACGATTTATCTTGGACATTTTGTTTTATTAGCTTTAAAAACCGAACGCTTAATTAAAATATTGTTTTGGTTAGAATCGACAGAGTCGCGTGAATGGGTTTGTTGGTAACAGATTATGACACCGAGGTTGATAATAGTGTTGGAACTGCTCGAAACTAATAAGAAATTGTAATAGCAAATTAATATAAGCACATTAACCTTCGTCTTACGTAAACTTAGCCCTTCTAAGACAGAACAGAACAACATAACATTGTGAAATAGGAAATTTATTGTAACCTTTAACCAAGATAGTTAAGTAGGTATATTACTAACATTGATGTACTTAGACATTTTGCCAAGATTTAAGTACTCTTCTGGTACGTATCACGATAAAATTATATCAAGTAAAAATACACAAATAAAGGCTATACCTACTTAATTAGTACCTTTTAATACCTTTAGGTACATAACAGTAATTACTAGCAAAGTTTAAAGTATTTTATGGCGTGTAAAAACTAAACAATTTAACATTTAATTACATGTACACGCAATTATAATGCAAATAGGCAGTATAACAATTTACGAAACAGAACAAACATCACGACATACGAACTGCAAGCGTAGTCCAGGAAGACGCTATGCATTTTTTTAATTAGGAAACCGGCTCGGTAAAAGCAGCCTTCCGTCATCGAAGTACAGACAGGAAAGTATCATCGATGTGTATTAATGAACCAGAGGCACGGCCGAGCATGCGTGCGCGCCGCAGTATTACCGCGCATTTCAAACGATACACTCGCGAACAGCAAATGTTATAACCAAAAACATTGTAGGTCGATGACACAAGTTCCGAAGGTCTCGATACGGATTTAATCGATTCGCGTATTAATGATCGATTAGTCGAGGTGGTTAACGATGTTGTGTTTTGTTTATCTTACATAATTAACAGAAACAAATTAATTAATACCATGCATAAAGCATTGTTCTAACAATAAATTTGATTAGTTAAAATTTATGATAGCAGTGAAAGCTTATAAATTAATTATCTTTAAGACCACGGCAGCATCATTCATCACGGAACATTATCATAATCTGCTGTATAAATTTAATTAGGAAATTTGTTTTGTAAGATTTAAAAAATATAAAGAAGAGCGAAAACAAGTTGAGTTTATAGCCTACACTAACAATATTTTAAGTATTAAATGAATAGAATATTGTTCAATTAATATTAATATTTCATTAAAATGCATAATGTGTTATCAATAATTAATAACCCTTTATTGTAAACATTTGATCAACCACTTTTTAAATAATAAATGTACTGAACACAATAACAGGTTCCGTAATAAAAATAAGTAAAATTCGATTTTAGTGTATTCAACTGAAAACAGCATAACTAATACCTATGCACTTAAATATAAATATCAGTGCTTGAAACAATTGATTGGTTAATAATGTCCAGTACATAATTTGTGCTTTCTTTCCAGATGTTATACGTCTCAGAATAAATAAGATTTGTTGATAGTAAATGTTGAAAAGACAATGAAAATGTGTGGTAAAGTGTTTCTAGTGTTAATGCTCATGTGCATCGTGCCAATGGCATTATCAAAGACTAGAAGGTATACAAAAAGTCAATCTAATACATTATACAAGATTAGATGTGACCTGATGTGCATTGATAGGAGTAAAGAGGCTAAAGGATTGGTGAGTGCTTTAGATCAATTTATACCTAAAATTAGACCTATAGTATATAAAACAAAAAGAACTTTTTAATATAAGTTCATGAAAATATTAACCGCAACCGCTTAACGTTTCTCATAGCAAAAAACTACTTAGAGTTTTTACAATCCAGTTCTCACAATAAGGATATCGATAGTAAACAATAGAAACAATACACCAATTCAAAAAAATATAATTAGCCTTGATAATTCCGAGAAATTGATGCTCGATCTTTTAATCTACTATCGAAGTTCAATGAGCTTACTGAAAAACTATAGGTATCTTAACACTGTCGCTTGCATGCTTATGTTAATGTACCTATAAAAAATTGTTACGTGTGAACCTCACAACACTACGCAAGTAAAAATAGCATAAATGTTTATCAACACAGCTGTCACGGTGATCACGATTTAATAAATTCCCAGCAAAAGCATAAATCTAAATAAAAAATGTAATGGAATTTTAAATAAAATACAATTAAGATTAAGGCGAGTTTAGATAGTAAAATAATCAGATTGTTTTCAAGTTACTTTACCAGAGCATAACACGCTTACTCTTAAAAGGGCACGTTGTGCTAATTTAGAACCACAAAAAGAAATTATGCAAGTTTGTATCGATAAAAAACTCAAAGACAAGATGTACTTACAAAAGATGATCGCATTTTGATCACGTCCTACCTACGTCAATATGTACTTTTAACAAGCTACAAGTCCAGAGCTAGACATTTCTATGCGGAGAGCAGTTAGCATAACGATTCTCAATTATTTTTTGCTCGTAATCCTCCTTTTACGAGATGACATAAAACTTAAAACAAAGCGGATGATTTTATAATATTCATGTTTTTGTGATGTTTATCATTAATCGTGACAGACAACGCATCATTAAAACATGAGTTTAAAAAAATTTTGGTACCTTTAGGTATAGACGAAATCCCTAGCTTTACCTATCTTAGGTACCCAGCTTTTAAAAAGAAAAAGTTTTCTTTAACACAACACAGTATAAATTAAACTAAATTTATTCACTAGATGTCTTTGCACTTTTGTAAATAATCTACATTTGTTCACACCTGATTCTAATCGGTAAGCACGGGCGTGATTATAATATAAAGGAACCCTAAGTAACTTCGTTATTTAAGTATACGCAATTAGCTTTGGCTGACGAATTTGGTCTTTCTTAATGGAGACAATAGCATCCCAGTTTAAAAACACTTTAATCTCATCTGTTTTGATTGCGGAATGCAATCAAAACAGATGAGATTAAAGTGTTTGGTTTGGGCAATCGATTGTCGTCCATGGTGTGTTATCGTAGGGTAAAAGATAGGAAGACAAAATCAAATACGATAAATCTATCTGATATAACGGGTGTGAAGGTTATGGTGATTGAGGAATACGTCAGAATAAAGACGAACGGGACTTTCGAGAGTCGAGAAGTTTCATTTGTGGTATGCATACGGGTGTCGACTCTTCATTTCGAGACTATTCCTAAAGCAATTTTGTCTGATGGATGTTGTGTATAGAATACCAAATACAGTATAGCTTTATACGACGTCAATAATATAACTTAGAGATCTGTCGATAGGGGTACGGTATTTATTTAATAGAATAAAATAGGTACCCAACCTACATACATACTTAATACCTGAAACTATAGTGATTATTATTACTTAATTATTAAAAGGGTTGCTACATTGTTACATACTAATCCTAGTTCGTTAATTATTATTAGATTGAAACAAATCTAAGAATAACATTCAGATTTAGTTCAATTTTAATTGATTTAAGTTTATTTGTTACCTACATGCAGCAATCTACTGTAAATTTATCGTACAATTTCCATTGTATGAAATGCTAACCGAAATATGCTTTTGAAAATAACTAACTAAATAAATCGTTATGCTAGCACTATTTATTTATTTCTGCTTCGGTAGATAATAACAGATTAAGCAAACGATGAACAACTAACGAATTGCTAACATTTAAAGCCAAATCTCTATTCAGCTATAAGTTAATTGTTTGAAACTAATGTGACTATAGTTAAACGAATACCTCTATTCACATTGCACCATTACCGTTCGTGTACAAACTACAATCGGAATATAACAATATTCCAGACAGTGTATAAAAAGCTGAACAAATGTACTTACATTTTTTATTTAAACTCCTTGTTCAAAAGACCATAAAAATGCATTCTTATAAAAGCGGTTTGCCTCTAATTATCTTCTTGGCTTTGCAGCTAAATACGTCTTAAACCTACGAGTAGGTACGATAATTTAATCAAAATTCTTTCTAATAAAATAATTAATTTTAAAATATGTATCGACATGTCAAATATTATAAGCTGCGAAGTCGTCTTTGCAAACTGAAAGGAGAGGACAATAAAATGAATAAGAGAAGAAATTCCGCACTAAACTGGAGCAGATCAACAGAAGAAATACATCCTTCAGATCTATAGCAGAACAATACCATGAGTGTGCTGAAAGAGATTTTTTTAAGTCTCATAAATAATTATACTGTCTTACATTCACAGTGCAAATCACAATGCCGTGCTAACGAGGAGAAGCCAGGAACGTGTCCAGCCTCTGACACTCCGAAGTGGGAAGAGGCTTGTGTGACAACGTGTAACGTGGACACGCAATGTGATGGTACACAACGGTGCTGTCATCACAACTGTGGGTCTGCTTGCAGCGAGCCTGTGGATCTGTTGACGATTCCAGGTAATTAAGACATTTGAGATATTTTTCAACAACAAAAAGAAACGAGCATAATTTGGGACGATGTAGTAAGTAATAAGTAAGTAGTAAGTAAGTAAAGCTATATATTTAGTAGCCTAATCAGCATGTGGTTGTTACTTGCCATTTAGCAAGCAAAATAGATACTCAGAACTTCTTGTTAGAAGATTATATAAAGACAAGACTAATTACTTTCCTAAGAGTTAAAGTTAACTCATTGTCTCTTTACGGAAATGTGTTATTTAAATATGCTTTGGCAATTGCAAATTATCTTCTTGCATAAAAATTTAGCATACATAAAACTATTTCTGTCTAATAGTGATATAGGTAGCGGTAGAAACGCTTTTATATGATCCTATTAACATACTCTACGTCTATTCTCGTAAATTCATTCATAGGTACATGCCTGTCGGTTTTGATAGGTGGACCTATAGTACAGTCTAATTGGTCAATTCTTTAACTCGAATCTAACTCAACATACCTTTTGAAATTCAATCACTGCGTGCTCTTTCACATTTCAATGTTCTGTGTTTACAGGTCTGTTTATATTCTCTCTCAGATATATTACTCAGATTTGCGCAACTATGTTTGCATCATAACAAATTCAAACAAATGTAGGTACGATCTAAATTATTTCAGATAGCAGTAGTTAAAGCGTTTATTTATACGCAAGAATTTCGAGAAGTTTTATTTTGATGCTGCAAACAAATACAGACACAGATGCAACGTTTATTACGAGTTATAATTTTTATTGCATCTTTTCTATTTAAGCAAAAAAATAGATTTTAAATTTTGTTATTGTTGTTCTCATGTTACATTTTAGTCGTAAATGACCCATTTCAAATCAACGATGAATAAATAATGTTATCAAAAATAGTTTTATTTTGAGAATCGGAACTAAGTGCACTGCCTATAATATGCTTCATGTGGTAGCAACTAACGAGATTTTTTTGTGTATCCAGACTTTTTTAAACAAGCTAATACTGTTTTACTTTTTACAAATAGTTTTTACCTGTAAAAGATCAAAGTGATCCTTAACGTTAGGGCTATAAACAGTAATCATGTATGTATTGTGTCCTTTGAGCTGTTAGACATATTTAATATACAAGTATTAATAATTGTTACACATGCTAAACGTTACTAAAACAATTAATCTTTCAGTATGACGTGATTTGAGGTGATTAATTAATTTTCGCGGTTTATCAGCGTTTCAAAAAGTGTAATGGTTGTTTATAGTTTTTGTTAATTTAATTATGAGTACAATGTAATTTTTATTATTTTTGATTTATAAATCCGTTGGTTTACAACGCGACCATTTTATTTATTGCATGAAAGTATGATGAATTGATGACTTGTTTGATACAATAGAGATAAAAATTTTAAATTGTGGTCTAATCGTATAGTGTACTTAATGCAAAGTCTCTGGGTCTAATTAAATTTTCTACGACTTTATTCATTGGCAGTGTCGATTCATAATAGACGATAAATTACGTGATTAACCTATAGTGGTTTGTTAGGATAGTTTATAGGCAGTGAAGTAAAACTGAACTAAGCATTAATATTTAGGTGTACCTATTTAAAATATTCAGGTAGGCCCTTGTAACTTGCTAATAAAAGTTACTGCAATTATAAATTTGCTTTGCTGTAAAAAACGAAAGTATATTTTAAAACAAATGATTAGATAAAGTCTACTTTTGTTCATATGAAAATGGCTGGTCTTAGTCATAACAATATCATAAATGTATCCTTAAATATAAAACAACTAATATTCTACAAAAATACGAAAAATGTGTTTGATAAATTGATATAGATAATAAAAATGTTTGATCAACAGGCCTGCCTGCTATGCCTACGATTGAAGAGCCGAAAGAAAAGAAACGTGCCGTCGTAGTCCGATGGTCAGATGGCGTAGGGGATGCAGCGAGAGCAGTACCGGGCCCCGTTTTCTACGTGTTAGAAGAACAACATCACCTGGGTCCCAAATACGAAGAAACAAGACTTGGTGACTGGAATCTGTTACTACGAACGAATAAGTAAGGATTTTTGCTGATTTGTGGAATAATGGGCTGTTCTGTTAGGTACTATTAATAATAGATACTTAATACGACGAAACTACCTATAAACAGCGATAGGTTTCTTGTGTCAAGAACTGTTATTATGTAGGTGAGTCCCACTGCGATTTTGTCGGAATAGTCGCAACACAGGCACGCAAACTATGCCTATAATAAAATAATAATATTTAGTGGACCGACTTCAAAAAGAAGGAGGTTCTCAATAAGGGTCGTAAGTTTTTTTTTTGTATGTGTGTGCGATTTCTCCGCCAAGTATGAGTGGATTTTAATGATTATATATTTTTTAAAAGGTCGGTCGTGTTTCAGAGGTGGTCCCGTATAAATGTCCCGGCAATTGATTCAGCGCTATTTGAAATATTTAACAAAAACAAAATATACCCTACATAGTTAGATGATGTCTTCGTTTGTTCAAGTTATATTCTACTTTTAGTTTTTGTTTAAGTTTGTACATTATAGGTATACCTCTGGTCTTAAAATTAATTATTCTATTTACGGAGTTAGTGAAAATTCCGTTCATAAGAAGTAAAGAGAGAATATAAAAAAGTTAGGATAAAATTCACTTATGTAAGCGATTGTTACGTTTGAGGTACGTGTTCGTCCGAAAAATGCTGACGTCATTTGACATTAATAGCTAAGACCGCCAGGTTTAGATCCTTGTTACATTTTTTATTAGGATTCTGGGCGGTAGTTTGTAGAAATGAATGAGTGAACAAGATACATATAGATATGTTTGGAATAGCACTGATAGCAATGTGTACTTAGATAAAATCTGAATGAACGGCTGTAAAGACCACATATTTCAAAGCTACAATTAATCTACGAAATACTAAATATGATTCGCCCTCTTATAATTATTGGCTAAACATGGATGTTGTACCTTACCACATACTCAGGCAGGCGTGATACTCTGTTATGGCATTATATCGGTACCTCTATAAAATATTTACAACACTGATGCGATGCATGCGAAAAAACAATACAATTCCGGTGCCGGGAATTGACGAAGATAGAGAAAACAATGAACGATGATTTAAACATTACGCTTTTATATGTTACTTCAGAAAGCTATTGAACAGGCACTAGTAGGTTGAGCAATTACAGACATATTCCTATGTCCAAGATACGGATTTTACTCAATACCCTTGCATTATTTGTTCAAAATTACGTAGGTAATTGCAAGTGTTGTAAAGTGAAAATTAATTTAAAACAGTCTTATCTTACGTGATCTCTAGCAATATTTCACTTCTCAATGTTCCTTTGTTGGCTTTTTTAGTAATGAAGGCAAAAACTAAAGAACATTGTTAATTAGTGGTAATAAGGAACCGCTTTACGCTGCAAACAATACACAAAGAGCTGTTATAAAAGAAGTGTAGGAATATTCTCTGCCACTTTCTTTTTTGGGTTATAACTTTTGTGAGCATTTAAATAGGTACTAAATTATTATTATTAAAAGAATATCAAGTGATACGTGAATACAACATCCGAACACGATAATAGTCAACCCACCTAATTATTTGAGCTGTTCGGCTTACGGGTGTGCCTTTATGCCATATTTATGATCTATAAAGTTGTTATGACAATGTATTTTGAAGGCGTATACCTACGTATACATATGGGGACACTATCACCTTCATTAAAATAACGATTACTCGTAACGTAACGAACTTTGCATATTACAACAGCATACATTGTCACGATACGTTATTGCTGGGTTAATCGTACACCCAGACGTTTTGTGGATGTAGCAATCAGGATTTTACTATGTTGCCCAATTTTGTTGTAATACATATTGAAATATGGGCTCAAGTATTAAAAAATGGAAAGAAATTTCTTTAAATTTTGCATGCTAGTAAAATTTTTAGGGCAAAGGAAAGAGAGGTAGGTACTTACAGTATTATTTCGTTTAGAAGATTAAGCCCTCAAATTTGAGTGGGTCGACTGGGTCTTTAGCGTTCAGCAGACCAAAGCTATATCGACGCTAGGTACCTATTTCTGAAGATCAGCTAGAGATATGAGATGAGATAGCGGTGCCAATACTTCTAAGGAATACAGTAGGTACTATCATGCAGCAGGATCGCAGGATACCGCATAGAAATGCAACTGCAATATTTTTTTTGTAGGGCTAAAATGATATTATTAGTTATGTAAATAAATTTTAGATATAAATAATTGTTATTGATTTTCACTAAATATTGTTTGATATTCTACAGCACAAAAGTATCCCTTCGTAATGCGTTGAAACCTGGCCGATGGTATCGATTCCGGGTGGCTGCAATCAGTGCGTCAGGCACTCGTGGCTTTTCAGCTCCCAGTCCCCCATTCACACCTCGTCGTGGCCCTCGCCCTCCTCCAGCACCCAAAAAGCTGAAAGTACGACCAGTAAAGGTCAATAACGGTGAGTATCAAGACTGTTTGGGATTTTATATCACATATTTCGCAAGAATGAACATTAAATAGACTGGAACAACGCACACAACGTTATTAACCCTAAATCTGGAAAAGATTACGGCGTGATCGCGAGTCAGGCTAAATTGGGTTTATTATCTCCGATGTCGATAGATGTCGGTTTTTATGGACATACTTTTTATTGGTAGTACTTACGTATTAAATCATAATTTTCTTTGGTTATTAACGCGTTTAATGAACAGTTTATTAGTTGTTGTCGATGATGTCTTTATATGCTAGGAGACTTCAAACTTTTGGAATCTTTTGAGCCATTCTTTATTTTATTTATCGTATAATTATCAATCCATCTATATTATAGGTACAGTCACTGTCAAGTTGGAATGGAAAGAGCCGAATTCAGATCTACCAGTATTGCGTTATAAAGTTTTCTGGAGTAGACGTGTCAAGGGCTTAGGCGGAGAGCTGGATTCAGTACTAGTCAACCATCAAACCGTTCCTAAGGTACAGTTATCATTTCAATTTAATATGAGATTAATGTTCGTGACTGTACGTACCTACTTTTAAGGTTAGTTAACAAAGTAAGCTTATTAAAGAGCATTGTCAGTTTTTGACAATCATAATTTCATGAAATGAAAAACGGAAAGAGATCTAGCTCAGGACCGACAAGCAAAAGTGCTAAAGTAGCACTAATAACTTTCATAATACGAGTCTGTTGTTTTGAATTTTCTTAAGAGGAAAATGAGTACGTAAGTAGGTAATACAAACTTTATGGCAAGGCGCCATGGGTATTACACGAATTACATTTTTTTTTTTTTTTTTTTTTTTACCACATTCACACAACGCCATCTAGCCCCAAATTAAGCAATTATATTTGCTTGTGTTATGGGTACTAAACAACTGATATACTACTCATATACATTTTTTTTTTTTGTAAATACATACATATTATAGATAAATTACACCCAGACACAGAACAAACAATCATGCTCATCACACAAAGATTTGTCCTGGGTGGGAATCGAACCCACGACCTCTGGCTTAGCAGTCAGGGTCACTAACCACTAGACCAACAGTCCAGTCCATTGTACATTGGAGACCAACAGCGAATAAGTCAGTGTAACTTACCTATCTACTAGGTGAAGATTCGGAGAGGAAATGATTATAATTTGGGATGAACAAAATTTAACCAATTTAGGTATACTTTGCCTTTCTTATCTACTGTCAATTGTCTTAAGTAATATTTGTAATAACAAAGTGTACCTACAAATAAAATTATTTTGAACACAATGCAATTAGCGAAAAACACGTGATACGATTTAAATACTGGTAATTAAATCAATTTTATTATTCAGGATCAAACTTATGCTGAAATAAAGGACTTATTACCGAACTCCATGTACTTTTTACAAGTTCAAACAATCAGTCAATTTGGCTTGGGCAAACTGAGGAGTGAAAAGGCGTCTATTTTCTATAACACGACGAGCAATCCACGACCAGGTAATATACTTTTTAAGTTGGTTCAATTAATTTATTTGATAAAAATATTTTTATGGTAGTGCCTTTATATTATAGTGGCCAACTTAGACCTAATAAAACGAGAACTTTATTGGATAGGTACCTAAGTTGTCTCGCAAATTGCGACGTGTGACTTGTAGAATTTATGAACAGATCTTCCAAGCCGTACTGCGCAGTGCAGACCTACGTAATTTATTTTACCTCTGCAACCCAAAGGTTGACTGGTGAATAATGCCCCAAGTAGCCGCCAACCCGTTGTACCTACCTGCACCGCACTTTATATAAGCAAATTAATAAGTACCTACCTTTATATGTAAAAAGTATAAATAAATTGGTAAGTAGGTACTTACTTAAATCATAATTTTTTCAAATATTTTGTAGAGCCAGAGTCAGCTGCATTAAAAAAAGAAGTCAAAGGAAAGATAAAGGGCTTAAGTCTACACAAAATAATATGGTATAACAATAAATTAAAAGCGAAAATATCGTGGCAGCCCATACCCAACATTTATGAACAACCTGGAAGGTAAGCATTGACTTTTTACAGAACGTTTTCCAATAGAAACTTTTATTTCAATATTTGCTCAGCAAAATTGGTTGGGAACTTTTTCTTTACTGTTAGGTACGAGGTCAAAGTTTAAAAGCAACCAAATATCGCTGAACATAGTACCTACTTAAGTAAATGTTACAAATTTAATGAAGACGTACTTAGGTAAATAGATATTTGTTTGTAGGTACTTCGTGTACACTAAGTATAAACAAATATTACGTAGGTACGTGGGCAGGTCGCAGGCGCAATATACTAAGTATTATGATTCAAAATTTAAATTAGAATAAATTAATTATGAAATAAACATTACCTCTTTCATATTCATGCCAGAATAAACACGAGTTCATTGAAGCGATTAAAGCGTTGCGGTTTTTTGTTCTTAATTATTTGTTATGTTGCAGGTATTACGTTCATTGGAAAGCGATTAAATGCCATAACCCGAAAAAACTACGTAAAGAAGCTTTATCAGCAACGACCGAGGTAACAAATAAACCATCATTCATATTCAATATTTCTTATTAATAAACTACTTGAAACTCAATTTATATTTTCTGTGCCAGAAATATTTGAATTTTGAATTTCAAAAACAATAAGCTGAAGTTAGGCATAAGTTAAAAGTGCGCCAAATAGTTGGTGTTGCCAATGGTGGTACTCACGGTACAACATATCAGTTTTTGGATGGTTTTCAAAGTTGTTCCTAGATGGCGCTAAAACCAGCCCCTCATCATGCAGCTTACAGAAAATGAGAATTTGGACTTGGAATGAGGGTGTTTATGAAAATTTTAGTCATCAGTTGACGCCACTTTGGTTTAGAGTGTTCCATTTTGACAGTGCTGTCAAAACAAATACTTTTCAGTGTTCGTTTCGGAAATTGTAATGTTTAATTTTTAAAATTAATGATTCACGTGCTATTGGATAAAAAAAAATTGCTGAATGCGTTTTCTAAAATGGCACCCACGAGGTGGCAGCACGGATGCGGGTATCTCCTGATTGGTCCAGTGTGAAAGTTAAGGTGGCACCAACTGGTGGCGAAATTTTTTTCAAAATATCCACATTGCGTATTGTTTCTTTATATACTACTTTATCTCTTTTTTTTTCTTTATCGTTTTATCTCTGTTTATGCATTGACGGTTTTTCATACAAACTTTCATATCCTATTTCAACAAATAAGCTATCAAAGTTTGTATAAAAACCGTTGGGGGTAAATGGTTGCCCTTTAAGACAATTTTCTTGCGATTAAAGAGCCTACGTTCTTTCCCAAGATCTAATCTATCGCTATACCAAATTTTATCAACATCGGTTCAGTGGTTAACGCGTGAAAGCGTAACAGACTGACACAAAGACAGACAGAGTTACTTTCACATTTGTAATATTAGTATGGATTATTTACTGGTCTTTATTTGTTCACAGCTAACTAACTTTGAACTGTATGAGCTAGAATATCAATGCAGTTACAGAGTTATCGTTAACTCATCTCCACGTGTCAAGACAGCTGAATCTGATCTTACCATAAATGTTCCAGGTTGTGATTATTTTAAAAGAAAAACCAATGCCTCTACAATAAACTGTGAAACTAAATAAAAAGCTTAATTTATGGCAGCTATAATATTAGCAAAAAAGTATTAACAATAAGATAAATAAAATTTGTGAGAGTATTCTACAAAATACCTAAATTCGGAGCATAAAATAGTTCATTGCTTTGCTTTTAAATTGAATTAATCAGTTCACTTGATTATGCTTGTTCACGCAATGTGAACTGCTGATTCCAATTACTATATTTTGTTTAAAAAGTATGCATTAAATTAAAGAATAACTAAAAGATTTTGAAAATAAACAAAGTAGGTGAGCCATACATCGAAATAAAAGTGCGTATTTTATATGCGTATATTGTATTTTATGTACCTAGAATAATAATGAATAATAAAATTAAAATGTATCAAAATATTATCTAAGGCGTTAGTTAATAAAATCCTTAGCTGCTCTTACAGCTCTCTCTTTTAAACGACGACAAGAAGAACTGAGAGATATTTTAAATATATAGTTTTGTATCAAAGCCTGATATACGATACGATTTATTTACAGTTACGTTATTCCTATATTTATTTCTACATACATTACTTTGACTGCCTCTACGGTTTGGTGATACTGTGTACGGATTAGCACGCACAGGTCTCGGGTTCGATAACTAGTTCGGGTAAAGTGATAATGTGTTTTTCTGTCGAGAAATTCCCTGTATTAGCTCGGAGTTTGCAATTGTGCCTGATATAATGGCAACAGGCTCACCCCCTGCTTCATAAAAACTCAAAATAAAATAAACCGTAAACAGCTTTGCCTACCCCATCGGGAATAAAAGGCGTGAAGTTATGTATGTAGGTATTACTTTCGAACTCTAGTACTAAAGATAGCAAAATGAATTATTGAGTAGAATATAAGTATAAGTAAGAATAGGTATATTATTCTTTGTTATAACCTGTTTAAGTCAGTGTGGTTTAAACATTGATCAAAATAATTCTTATTTTTAAGTCAAGAGTGATGTTTGATTCTAGACTATGTAGAGTAATAAACTTTATACCTCATATCTCTTTTATTTTGTATCTCAATTTCCTGCATACATTCATATGTTTAACAATGAGTAAATGTTTGGCATTTAAAGGATTGAATCTATTTTTGATTTGATTTTTGATTTTTATAATATACATAATAACAGTTACTGCGCAACTAATAACTGTGTGCATCCGCAGTACAACGAATAACTTTACGAAGTTTCGTATCATAAAAAACGATCCTTATAAAGAATTTCTTTTTTGTTCAATTTTCTATCTACCAGGGTACTTTTTTCTCTATGTACGTTTCCACAAAACCTCAATGCGTGTATCGAACTTGAACTTACCGGATTGGATGTTTGAAATTATTAATTTATTATATTGGAATGTTCTTAGCGCACTAGGCCTAGAGTTCTATTTAGTAGAGAGGCTTGTTATTGGCTAGAACAAACACCTCTACAAAATAGAATAGTGGAACTACCACCATGCGGGTCCCGTAAGGAGAAAGACTTAATGTTAATGCAAAGCGTTGGCTGTTAAAATAATACGTGCTTTATTGGTCTTACCATACTCAGAACTGAATTTGTTACAGCCACACCACATCAAAGACATACAAATTTTGATAGATGTAATATCAAAATTTGTATGTGCATAAATAATAGGAATTTTCTAAAACAATATTGAAATGAAATGAAATGAAATATGTTTATTCATATAGGTTCATTAAATTAACACTTATGAACGTCAAAGTTTACAAAATGTCAGCAAATTAACCTACAGCCAGTTCGCTGACGAAGTAGAGCCATGAGAAGAACTGGCAAGAAACTCAGGCCACTCTTTTTAATCGCCAGGTTATTACAATTTTTGTAAGTTACAGTTTCAAGTAGGATGCAAAGTGACGCAGGCAATACACTTAACTCTATAGATAATTAATTACAGTTTTCTATGTTGTAATAAAAAAAAAATATTCATAACATATAAAATTAAATGTGGGTTTAAATGTATAAATTGTATCTGGCAACTTTTTATTCAAGTGCTAAAATGTGCTGTTACGATACACAGCTAACTTCATATTAATTCAGGACATTTGCAACCCTCAGACAGAATGTCAAAAGTAAATAAAAAGAGTATTTTGTGAAATAAATAAGTAATATTTTATTAGAAGTAGTCAGTTTTTGCTAATATTTATAAGCTGCACTTATTGTGTTTAATTATATGTGTTTCACGTTTAACATGTAATTCAATAGTGTCTTATACCAGTTATATTGGAAAATTTCGCGAATGGGATCATTTTGCTATGTAAAATGTACATTTTTCTTATAAGCACAGATATTAAAGCACTACTGCACGTTCAAATTAAAGACTTCTTATTCGAATATAATTTTGTGGTCATATAATATTAAGTGTTCTTGTAAAACTTATCGAATAATCTCAGGGCGTATCCATTGCTCCAAGGGGTTGAAGGCTGTGTTAAAATGATATTTTATACAATTTTCTGAAACGTAGCAAAGAGTGTTATTGTGAAAAATGGCTGAGGATGAAGTGCTTTTCGACGATGTGTACGAGCTGTGCGAGATCATTGGCAAGTAAGTATTAGCATATCATATTCAGTTTATACTTAATAGGAAAACTTGAGCGAATTACGCATATTCGCGCTTCAATAGACGTAATATTCTTGACTTGAGCCTTCATAAAAATAAACAGTTTATCAACCAGTTTTAGCCTTATTTTATTTCTATCAGAAACAGGCTATTCAAGTTGATAACAAATTTATTTATTTATTTAATCGAAGCCACTAGGTATGTGCACTACCTATTATTAAGTAAATTTTAAATAATGAGTAATACATTACATCAAATCCGTTTGTATGTAAACATGCCAGATTTACTGATTGTATTTGGTAGAACAGATGGCACAAACATTAAAGTTTAATATATTTCTTAATTTAAATTTGTTAGTATAATTTTTAAAATCAAATATTAAATTTATTTTTATACTTAGTTATTGAAATACTTAATATTTAGTAATCGAATGATCTTTCAGTGTAGCTTTTGATTAGTAAATTTAAAAAGTTAAAACAACTATTACGAATAGTTAGACCTAGGTTTGTGACTATAACATTAAATCTCCAGAAATATTTTGGTACCTACAAATATACAATTTTTTTTTAAATAATTTATAATAATATTATTTTTCTTTAATAAGTACATACTTATGAATAAACTGCTTCGTTATTATTATTACTGTTAAATTTAATAATGAATAAAGTAGGTATTATTACATACAAAATAAAGCAATGCAAACCTCAATATTAATGTTGCATATTAAATAAATTAGGTTTGTATTTTGTATACAATTTGTGACTAGGGAAGGTTGCTGGCACCTCACAGCACACAGCTTACGTTTTGCCTTTTTTAAGTACCAGCCGTACATAAACTAGCTAAACTATGTGCACATAAATATTGTTGTAATACTCTATTGTTCAAATTATATAAAGCATTATCAATGTCAAATAATTAATTCATCTACATAATATGATTTCATAGTAAATAAATTATGTCCTAGGACTATAGTAGCTTTTAATGATCTCTGGTAATAGTATTGTGATTTAGCAATTGAAAGTAGGTTTGTCCTATAACAAGTTATAGAGGATAGGATAGGCACCTTGCTGCATAGATTAACCCCTAGTATTATATACAACATAAACATTTATTTGTTCTAATTTGAGCTCACAAAAACAAGGGGCACAAGCAGAATGTAAAAGCTATTGATTGAATATTTCTGTTGGAATGAAATGCACTGGCTGATGCATGAAATACCTCTATTGAAAGAAAAAGCAAAAATAACTGACAGTAGGTATTTCACATGCTGTTTTCTTGCCGAGTCTGATGACCAAGAGAAAAAAGGAAACTAGAACTCATTATTAAAATGTCTATTACAATGTGTATTATTTGTCTATGACTATAACTCAATTCAAGAATGTGTTGTGATTACTTCCAACAAATTCAAAGCAAGCATTTCTATGCACTTAAATGCACCAATCATAGATTGTGTAGTGAGTTCTTATGCTAGTGAATATGGCTATGAGTTGTGCATGTCAGTTGCTCGGTGTATGCATTTATTATGTGTTTTATGGCCCACAGATAATGTGAATGTTTTTGAATTTATAAGTCTCTTTAATATAGTATAATAATTAGAAAAATTCTAAATCCGTACAAGATTAACTTTAAATGAAATAATACTGTACTCCACTCCTTAAATGTAGTTATTATGATATGAACCATGTGAAACTTCCAGGAGGCTTGTATCCAGAAAATAATATTTAGTCTGAGCTTTTGAGCTGACAGGTAAAAAAACTACACACAACAAAAAAAAAAGGTTTTTTGTTCTGAAAAAAAAAGCTTAAAAAAAGCTAAAGCCTTATTGATAGATTTAAATATATTTTTTATACTTAATATTGCATATATTTTCATAGGACAAAATAACAGAATGATGATATTTTGTGTTACTCATTATAAATAAATAAATAGTTAGAATATATATTATATATACATTAATAAAAAGCAATATTCAAATTTTTAATTGTCTATTTGTTCAAGGGGACCATTCAGCCTGGTTCGTCGTTGCGTACACAGACAAACCGCCCAGCAGTTTGCGGTCAAGATTGTTGATGTGGCAAGGTTCACTGCCAGCCCTGGACTTAGTACTGCAGGTGAGAACAAATACCATACCACAGCGTTTAAATATACTATTTTTTTCTGCCCCGAACACTGTAAATTTTGTGGCTGAATGATAAAAGTGCCAAAGTCGAAAATTAATGTTTTCCAGATTTTCACCAAGTCACTTAATTTATTTTTATTTTTGATCCTTTCTGAAAGTGTACCTACCTCTTAGGAGACCTTAATGTATTATTTTTAGTATGTTTATCCATTTATTCTAGAATCCACATTACTGCTCTATAACATTATGCATAACATAGAGTCTAGATAGTACTGTTTCGATGTGTTATTATTATTATGCCTGCTTTTGTATAAAATTAGTTTGCTAGTGATAACAACATTGAATTGTATAGGTAACCCTCTGTAGCCGCGTCCACATAAATCGAGCAAGGCTCGCGCGTCATCCTAATCCTTGCGAGCCTGTGTGTCCGGTGTGGACACGGCTTAAAACAAAAATTGGAGAGTATGTCATGAATGAAGGTTGCATATTAAATACGTAATCAATACTGGTCTCAATATACGATCCCTAACTTTAATAATACATAATTACCTTTACACCTAGCTCCAATTACAAGTAAACAGAGTCTAAAAATGTCATGATATTTTAAAACAGTTTTGTTTTTCATACTTAAGTCATAAAATTGAGGAAATTTGTACGTATCTAATATATAATTGTATATTTTATTATTAAGAAAAATGGCACAAAATTCTAAAATGCTGATGTAGTGCCTTAGGCATTTTCTATCTCACTGTTAAAGAATGCTTAATGAGAAAATAATATTCTTATCTTGGGGTGATGCGAAATTATGTTTAGATTCTACATTCCAAGAGTTTTATAATACTTATATTGATTTATTGAAAATGTTTTTATGCTATGTTGTCAAGGGAATGATGACCATGCATACAAACTGAACTGGCTTTTTGACTGAGACTGACTGACTTACTTTTGGTGTAAAATGTCTGTGTATTTGAGATTCCTGGCAGTTTCTCAGTAGTCTGTAAAAAAATTTTCATGTGCAGGTGCAAAGTCAGCACTTGAGAATCCTCTGATAGTACTAAATATTTGTTGAAGTACTTATCAGTCAGTTTCTCAATATAATGTATCTTCACTATGTATTTTTAACATTACAGATTTAAAACGCGAGGCAACAATATGCCACATGCTCAAACATCCTCATATTGTGGAGTTATTGGAGACTTACAGCTCTGAAGGAATGCTCTACATGGTCTTTGAGTAGTAAGTATCTATTATTATTTTCATCGACGTCTTTTCAGAGTATCTAATTGAAAAAAAAATTGTAATAAGAAATTAACAAATATTTCATACGATTTTCTAAAATCTTTCATCTAAACATTTGATAATAAATCCTTATTGTTTGATGACAGTAGAATTCTTTGCTTTACATTTTTTGACACATAGTTAATAATAGGAGTCCGTTCCTATTTATTATACTTCGTCTAAGTATTCTAAATATTATTATAGGTACTGTTAACCCATATTGTGATGATTTTGTGAAAATTTACTATTTTATTAACGTATATTATATATTTTTATGAAACACATTTTCTTATTTCTAGTCTTGATCTTTACATCTGTCTCCCTTCATCTCTGCATCACCCAATAGGTTGACTGGTAGAGAATGCCTCAGGCATAAGTCCGCCATTATACATAGTCTGTATATGAAGTATAAATAAATAAAGATATGGATGGCTGAGGATCGCGGCAAATAAACCATTGATGTGTATAATCCATCATAAATATAACTATAAATCATGTTATTCAATAGTAAACAAAGCTGTAGGCCCTAATTGTGGTTGGGAGGCAAAATTTTTTTTCCACATTTACACAGTGCCATCTAGTCCCAAATTAAGCAATTATATTTGCTTGTGTTATGGGTACTAAACAGCTGATATACTACTTATATACATTTTTTTTGTAAATACATACATATTATAGATAAATTACACCCAGACACAGAACAAACAATCATGCTCATTACACAAAGATTTGTCCTGGGTGGGAATCGAACCCACGACCCCCGGCTTAGCAGTCAGTGTTACTAACCACTAGGCCAACAGGCCAGTCAAATTCGTTCATGGTCCGCGCGGATGGCGGGGGACGTTATTACCAATCAGAGTATTATAATAAATCTATGCTACCAATAAATATCAACGCTAACAGCAACGACGTCCACTGACGCGCTCGTCAGACAGCGGCCGTCCTCTCGCGCGCACAGCCTTCTCCGCTGCCCTACGTCTCCCTTCGCCCGCAGATCATGGGAGCGGCACGTACTTAATTTGTCAAGCTATAATGTTATTGTTTGTTATTTTCAGTATGGATGGTTCTGATCTCTGTTTCGAAGTTGTACGTAGAGCTACCGCCGGTTTCGTCTATAGTGAGGCTGTAGCATGGTAAGTAATACGTCGTTAAGGTTTTATCATTTGTTGTTAAAACTTTCGATTAACAAGTATTCCGTGTGGTCAGTCACTACATGCGGCAGATCTTGGAGGCGTTGCGCTACTGCCACGAAAACGACATCGTGCACCGCGATGTGCGACCACACTGCGTGCTGCTGGCGGGCCGCGACAACTGCGCGCCCGTCAAGCTAGGGGGCTTCGGGGTCGCCGCGCAGCTACCCACACCCACTGCGCACCGAGCGCCGCCGGGTCAGTACTAGTCTTATCTACTGTGTGTAGCATTACTTGACGCCGCGACAACTACGCGCCCGTCAAGCTAGGGGGCTTCGGGGTCGCCGCGCAGCTACCCACACCCACTGCGCACCGAGCGCCGCCGGGTCAGTACTAGTCTTATCTACTGTGTGTAGCATTACTTGACGCCGCGACTACTGCGCGCCCGTTAAGCTAAGGGGCTTCGGGGTCGCCGCGCAGCTGCCCACACCCACCGCGCACCGAGCACCACCGGGTCAGTACTAGTCTTATCTACTGTGTAGCATTACTTGACGCCGCGACAACTGCGCGCCCGACAAGCTAGGGGGCTTTGGGGTCACCGCGCAGCTGCCCACACCCACCGCGCACCGAGCGCCGCCGGGTCAGTACTAGTCTTATCTACTGTGTGTAGCATTACTTGACGCCGCGACAACTGCGCGCCCGTCAAGCTAGGGGGCTTCGGGGTCGCCGCGCAGCTACCCACACCCACTGCGCACCGAGCGCCGCCGGGTCAGTACTAGTCTTATCTACTGTGTGTAGCATTACTTGACGCCGCGACAACTGCGCGCCCGAGAAGCTAGGGGGCTTCGGGGTCGCCGCGCAGCTACCCACACCCACTGCGCACCGAGCGCCGCCGGGTCAGTACTAGTCTTATCTACTGTGTGTAGCATTACTTGACGCCGCGACTACTGCGCGCCCGTCAAGCTAGGGGGCTTCGGGGTCGCCGCGCAGCTGCCCACACCCACCGCGCACCGAGCACCACCGGGTCAGTACTAGTCTTATCTACTGTGTAGCATTACTTGACGCCGCGACAACTGCGCGCCCGACAAGCTAGGGGGCTTTGGGGTCACCGCGCAGCTGCCCACACCCACCGCGCACCGAGCGCCGCCGGGTCAGTACTAGTCTTATCTACTGTGTGTAGCATTACTTGATGCCGCGACAACTGCGCGCCCGTCAAGCTGGAGGGCTTCGGGGTCGCCGCTCAGCTACCCACACCCACCGGTATCGGAAACCATTAGTTCTAACACTAGTTTTCATTATCCAGAGAGTTTCCTTTCCATCTACTACACAGAAGTGAGCTAGGTACTTACGCTCACGACTGTCTTTCGTAAAAGGTTCAAATAAAAAAATAGGCCGATCACAGCATAAATCTTTCCAGCTAAGAAGCAAAAGAAAAATAGACATTAACAGAATTATCAAAATAGTAAAATCCATTCAAAAGGCTTGTCTACCTAGTCTTTAGTTGGTACGTCCATACTATTTAAACAGTACCGAACGTGGCATTTTTTTTTATCTCTCCAACGGGATCCTTCAATAATTGAATATTTGACGAACAACTTTTAATTTCGAATTGATTAATCAATAGACTATCGTATTGATGCTATTATAGTGTATCATGCGCATAATAACACGGAAAATTTATTGCTCAAGAAATTCCGCTAAAAATGTTCTTATTTCACTTGTAAATTAAATCTTATGTGTACAAGTGAAAGTTGATATTGCCCTGAATTGATGAATAACACTCACGTAACTTGCATGCGTAAACAATTAGAAAGAAATAGATCGATTATGGTTTGCGTGATATTGTTTTATGATTAACTGAAGTGAATAAGCCGTTCTATCTTCAGTTATACTACTTTTTAAGGACGTTTACTGAGTTTTAAATATTTCTTTCAGAACAATTATTAAATTTAATAATTTTCATTTTAGCAAAAAAGTTAATACAGATTTTTTTTGTTGTGTGCAAAACTATACTTAGATGTCGCTTATTACATTTTGTTATTGTACTAATACTGATAAAATAAATATAATGTTTGAAAATATTCAAAACAACCTTTTATTATTAACATAGGATTCAAAATTTAATTAAATTATTTTATGCTACTTTGCATGTTGACAAACATTAGACAATTGGATCAGACATTTGTTAGCTACTAGCATTGTTACTAAAGCACTGTTTGTAGACTGTTTATTTGATTCAGAACTAAAGTAAGTATGTTTTAAAAATCAAATTGCTTGTGTTAAACATAAATGATACGGTAATTAAAGCCGACTTGAAGGTGTTACTATTTCTATTTAAATTTACTTTACCTATTCTTGGTATGGACGCATGTGTTGTGGCTTCGAACACCACGTCGCAAAAGATCTATAACAACTACAGTTTTATATTATGAGTTATTATTGTGTTGTGTAAAAATTTAAAAATTTAAATTTAAAAAAACTATTTCATTTTTTTGTACCAAGTTTGTTGGAATTGTTATACAGAGTTGGTGATGGACACTCGCCCGCTAATGGGTCCGATGGGCCAAGCCTATCTCAAATCAGACGAGTATGGTAAGCCCGTGCCCTGCATGGACATTATGTGCAAACATCATCGCACAATGTCTCATACACAATAGGGTTGCCATCCATGACATTATTTTTCTAATAAAAAAAAACTAACTTTCGATTTACAAATATGAAATTTGAATGGAATTAAGGCGTAGATGGCGCCATCTAAGATATATAGTTTGTATCTTTTGGTAAAGTATTATTATAAACAAGTGTGTGCAAATTGGAAGCTAGATAGTAAGAGAAGTACTAAAAGCTTCGTAGAAAATCTACTCATAGGACAGCCTCAAACCATGAAATAAAGATAAAAGACGAGGTAGTTTCGCAAAACCGATGAGAGCAAGGCGTTGATGACCAACTATTGGAAACTCGACATTGGTTTATTTTATGATACCTAACATAAAACGTCTAGCAGAACAATAGTCTTTAAGGTTCTTTCTAGTTTGTAGATGTACACATTATGTTCACATTTTTATTAGATTATGCTACCCTTTCATGTTATTTGGCACTTGTCGCGTAGTGGCTTAAAATGTCGCTTGAACATAAAATTTTGTGACAATAAAATTGACAGTACCTACGCTTCTTAAATCTTGGACGATGGCAGCCCTATTCACACCACATGTCTTTGACAGCAGACATGCTTGTGATCACTATTAAAAATATTGGCACATTTTTCATTAACACCTAAATTCCCTACCTCATTTTATCTCATTGTCAATAAACAACTGTAGCTAATACAAATGTATGTTAGTTACCGTAAAATCGCCGAGAAACGCGTGTTTGTAGACATGGCAGATGACGTCACGAATTCTATGACGCGCCATTCGCTTATGGCATGGAAATCACACTGGGTATGCCAACTTATTACCATTGCTGAGCTAAAAGGCTCTGTTGAAAACACATGCTTATTGCGTAGTCTTTAAGTCGAGCTGTAAAATAAAAGGTGAAAAAAATAAGGTCCTCTCAAGAGTTTTTAGAAAGCTGTAGCTTACTAAGACATACTTAAAATACACCAACACAGGTTATAAACCAGTAGAAAGTTTTACTTATGGCCTAGAAATCTATATTTCCATATGTAATAATGGCAATAACTTAAATATTATTATTGTCCCTCTACTGGGACAATAGCCGTAATATCTGTAGTATGTACAAATCAGTCTTAACATAAAACTATAAAAGTAAAATTTGAGTGAGAGGACCTTATAATAATTATTTTGTAAATAACAGCTGGTTTAAATTAATAATATAAAAAGACACGCTATAAATTCTTGCACGTAAACCTGTGGCAAATATGCACGTGTCACAAAAGTGACCTGACTTTTATGTTTTTCCTAATCATTGTTTTGGTGTTGGTTATTTATAAAAGAGGTATCTAGTACCTAACTATGTGCAGACAATTATTACATTCATTATACTTCTTTAGAGAAGAAATCCTCCTGCAACTACAGATATATGTAATCTAAAAGTCAATCTCGACAGAAGAACATAAGTATTGAATTCTAATTTTTGCGTTTAAAGTTCCCAAATCGAGAAATTAATGTATAGTTCCTGTTTCTGATAAAATAAAATAATGTATTAATTCAGAAGTTCATTTTATGAAATGTTAATACAAAAATATAAGATTTTCAGCATTATTCATAAAATGGATTTGTTTTTTTTATTTATGGGTCAAAAAATATGTTAATATGTTAGTATCTTTAAAAGATTCGAAGTCCCTGCAATATTCTTCATATTTGGCCTATAAGTAAATAGTGTTATATTTCAGGTCGTATCGGCACTCCCCATTACATGGCTCCAGAAGTAGTGTCGAGCCAGCTTTACGGCAAGCCAGTTGATGTGTGGGCAGCTGGCATACTATTGCATGTTCTACTGGTCGGGTATCTGCCTTTCACTGGCACTCGTGAGCGGCTTTTTGAAGCTATTTGTCGCGGTAGATTGAGGGTAAGTGTGAAATGTATTGCTAATGGAAGATATCTAATATATATATTAGGTATCTACCAATAATTTTCTTGCGATTAATGAATAAATGATGGAATAGCGACATTATCTGCACTAGCTGCACATACCATTTACAGACCGTGTGTTGTAACTCGCCCGCTTTGAAGTTAGCGTGAGTGGCGTCGCAGTAAATAACGGCGTTTTTTGGTACTTAATGATATTATAGTAAACAATTACTTTAGAGCGGCTGATTTAGAATGCGTGAAGTGTATTATTATTAGACATAGGTAGTTTGAATTAAGTTTATGAACTTTATTAAAGTTCGATATAATCTCCAGAGCTGGAGATAAATTACTCATCACTATTATCAACTGTCATACACTGAATAGTATGTTAGTTAGCGCCACTGAATATACTTAATAAGAAACTTAATTTTTTTTTATAAAACGCTTTTTTAATTTTACTCGTTAATCTGTAATTATGCCAATATTCTGTATTTTAGTTCGACGCGCCAATGTGGGATGACATCAGCGATGCGGCGAAGGACTTAGTACAACGAATGTTGACAGTTGACCATACTCAGAGAATCAATATACAAGAAGTGCTCAATCATCGTTGGATTAGGGTAAGAAATCACTAAGTAATGTTATCTGACAAACTTGCTTTAAAGAGAATTTAGCTTTTAATTTTATATCCTCAACAGTTTATCCTTATTTTTATATAGCAGATAAGTACCGTGATAAATCGTGTAATTTCATATTATTATAATTATAAATACTATATACGAAAGAGACTAAATCCTACAACACAGGGAATCCTAGTGTAGGATCTAGGGCTACAACCCATGTCATTATTATTATTTTTTTGAAACAATAAATATTATTATTATTATTAAACTTAACTAACAACTACATCAGTTAGTTGATTAGTTTAGTGACCCGAATCGGGATTGATACTGCCTGTTCCGACCTTTAAACACTGGAACAGACAGTAGACGGGGCGGGATGGCGAAGCGACATGAAACGTCCTAACTAATATAAAAGACGGCATACAGCGCTTTTGCGCTCGGCGTGACGTTTTTATGTCAACTAGTACCTACATTTACACCTGTTCATGTCGCGTCGCGGTCCTGTCTTGTCTGTTGTCTGTTCCGATCTTTATACTAGCAAACCGAGTGTACAGCCGGTCAAAAATGTGGTCTACCAGTTTTTACAAAGGTTTCTGTGGGATTTAATTATCGCTAAAGTTGACTAACTTTTCTACTGTCATAAGATTATTGCAATGTAAAATCTAACTTGTTATTTTATGACGTTCAAAAGACTACATTTTTGGCCGTCTGTACACTCGTTTTGTTGCGGAGTGATAGAAATGTAACGGTTTGTTGTATTACAGGACCGTGAGAAACAAAACCGCATTCACCTAGCGGGTACTGTAGAAGAGCTAAAGAAATTCAACAGTCGTCGTCGATTACGTGCCGCTACTCTAGCGGGCGCTGCAGCCGACGACGAAGAAGACGAAGACACGCCCGCCAAAAAACAAGTTATGTTGGAGGAGGCTAATGCTGCCGGTACTATCTTTTGTTTCTCTCCCTCTTAATATTTACAGCATATTTTGTCTCTCTTCTCTCACTATGTAGTCTATTTTCTCCCACTGTTTGGTCTATTTTGTCACTTTCATTACTTAGTCTATTAAGTGACGAAGACGAGGACGACGACCCTCCTGCAAAGCGTTAAATGATGTTGGATAAGCCTGATGCCAGCGTTACTGTTTTTTTCTTCCTCCCTCTTACTACTTACAGCATATTTTGTTTCTCTCCCTCTCTCGAACCATCTTCTCAGTCGTTTTCGCTCTTGAAGAAGCGGTTGTGGTCGTCATGTAGTATTTGGTAGGATGTTGCACTTTACGCCATTTTGCTACTTCTCCCTGCTGGAGATCTGCCGGCTGCAATTTTACTCTATAAGAGTAAAAATCTAAAAATATATTATAGAGATAGCTTAGGCAAAAGGCAGTCGGAAAACTTTACTTTTAGTTCATAAAATAGCAAACTAAATTTAAAAATTCAATTCAACGTTTTCAGTTTTTTTAATCTGTTTCTTACCACCATTAAATAGTAGTCGCCATATTATTACGTCATACTGCTTTGTAGGTATGGGCTTAGTGACTCCCGTAAAATATTGGATATGTAGTATATCCTTCCAAGTTAGGATATATATTCGATTAACATATTCATATCCGCTTAACATATCCATAACTCCGCGGACTCATTCTCGCTCAGTCGCTCTCGAAGCGATCTCGGAGAATGATAAATTGGTAACTCCGGCTTCTATATCCATATTCACAGAGTGACTTATAATAATAATTATCTGTCAACTCTCGACACGGAAAATATTATGGACATGGTAATGTCACTTCATTACTCGATGGATTTACTAAATCTGTGATGGAGCGATATCGTAAAGTAATAATTGATTTTTCTTCATACTTTACCTCGATATTTCACATACCTAAATACAAAGGTTTAAGTATATCTAAATGAAAATAAAATTGTCATTGAAATCAGTATGTAATAATGTTAAACGGACAGTAGGTACCTATACCTATCTCTGCATACAATTCACAGTTCGAATTAAGTAAACAGAGGAGGCACGGCGTCCTCACGTTCCGGCTGACACAGGTACTCACCGGTCACGGGTGCTTCGGCACGTACCTGTGTCTCATAAGCCGGGAGCAGACGTCCTTCTGCCACCATTGTGGGGTCTGCCCGCGCTACACGGCGCTCCACACGCTCGTGGAGTGTCCGGCGTGGGCGGACCAGCGCCGCGATTTAGTTGCGGCGCTCGCGACGGCCCAGCTCTCGCTGCCGACCGTGGTTCTGTCCATGGTCCGCAGCAAGAGGGCTTGGGAGGGAGTCGCCTCCTTTTGCGAGCAGGTAATGCTTGCCAAGGAGGCGGCCGAGCGGGAGAGGGAGTTGACCACCTTGCTCCCCGCCCGTCGCGCCCGCCCCGGACGGTGCCGTGGGGCGCTCCGGGATCTCCAGCCACCGTAGGAGGATGCCTGCGGGCGGCGATTGAACTTGCGAACGCCTCTCGATGGAGGAAGGGGGGCTAGGCCCCCCAAATTAGACGGGGCCCGCTCAAGTTGAGCGGGCTGTGGCCCGTCGGGGTCGCGGATGAATGCGCGAGCGTCAGATTTGTAAACGGCCGATTAATACAATTTGCCTGCGACATATCCATTCTGGGATATATATCCGAGGATATAGATGTAACCCTCAAGAGTTACTCAAGTTAAACTGACGTCATGACCACAGAGCAATATTTATTTATTTATTTATTTATTTATTCACAATCTTACATTATTATTACAGGTTTCCCCAATGCAACAATGTAGATAATTAACATTACAAATTATTGATAGCTTAAGATACACACAGCAATTTTTGTGAACTCAGCCAATGAGCAACAGAATAGGTCAATTATGTTAGCAATCGCGTTGAGTGTTCGCAGGGCTTTCGTAAACGGCGCTTGTTGCATAACATTAGTTCGCGCACGCGGTATTAAGAACAGAGGAGGCCTACGTCGTCGGTTCATATATTGGTCTGGCACGCATAATGCCATCGCTTGCAGTACTGCCCAGTTGAATACACGACCCCGGAACAACTTGAACAAATATGTAGCGACACTAAGACTGCGCCTCACTTCCAGTGTATTGTACCCTACCATGCCGAGAACAAACAGTGTGGGGTACATTAATGGGTAGAACGGATATACGCCATATAATTTGAGATACAGAAATCTGATGTATTTGTTCTGTAACCGCTCTAACATTAATTTATATTTGGTCTCATGAGGCGCCCAAATACACGCATTACACTCCAGATGACTTCTAACGAGTGCTTCATACAGAACTCGCACTGCATTCAAATTTGTGAACCCACTGGACTGTCGTATCATAAACCCTAAGTTTTGATATGCCTTCTTGCAAACCTTGTTTATGTGTTCCCGGAAATTGAGATCGGGAGTGAAGTAAACGCCAAGGTCTTTTATATTCTTCACCCGGAGTATGGGGGCGTCATTCATCTAGGTAATACTGATAGGTGACGGGCTGTCGTGCCAATGTGAATGACATTACTGTGCATTTATTTAAATTGAAATATAACCGGTTCCTATAGCCCCATTCAACAATCCTGTCAATATCTGCCTGTAACCTCTCACAGTCCGACTGGCTTCGAATTTCTAGCACCAACTTTAAGTCGTCAGCGAAAAGGAGGCAAGTTGATTCCGAAACGACACTAGGTAAGTCATTAATCAGCAGGTTAAAAGCTAGGGGGCCAAGATTACTCCCCTGACGCACTCCTGACCTAGTGTAGTAAGGACTTGACTTTTGACCGGCCCAATCTCCGTATTGACGTCTATCTCTCAAGTAACTGGTGAAAAAAGACAGTGTTTTCGGCGTAAAGCCACTGGCGGCCAGTTTCATGAGTAAGACGTCATTGTCGACGGTATCGAATGCCTTCTGAAAGTCAAAGTACGCAACATCCACTTGAGACCCCGAGTCCACAGCAGGAACTAATTGTAACATCAGTTGTAGCAGGTTGCTAGCTGTGTTACGTGCGGGGCGAAATCCATGCTGTGCATCTGATAACTGAGCACTCCCTTGTGAGTAAACATAGTCGTATATTGCGGACTCAAAGACTTTAGCCGGTGTGCTTAGAATGGCTACCGGTCGGTAGTCACATGCGTTTGTTCCTCCTAGACCCTTAGGAACCGGCACCACCCTCGTCAATCTCCATCGGCTAGGACACGTTTCTTCTTCAAGACACGTGTTACAGACGTGAAGAAGAGGGGCCGCCAGTACGTCTGCGCAGTCCCTAAATATAAAAGGCGGAATACCGTCAGGACCCGTGGAGTGCTTGGGCTTTAACTTTAGCAACGCTCGCTTCACATCGGCGAGCTGCAGCGAGTGAACCTGAACACGTGCTGCGCTAGCCGGTGCTAAGGCGCACGCCGCAGTTACATCTAATTTTGCCGGTTCCTGACGATACACAGAGCAAAAGAAATTTGCGAGTTCGTTAACACATTCCATATCGGACAGGACGTTGTCGTTTTTTATTATTTCCAGTTTGTTGGTACTACCTCTCTTAGATTTGATGAAATGCCAGAATGCCTTTGGATCTTTTGCTAGATTATTTTGCACCCTATCCTTGTATTGGTTATGTGCACGTACTACAGCCTTCTTTATTCTCGCTCGACATTGCGTAATAATATGCATAATAATATGGCGTTTACTGCATCCAGCGGTTTCGTCAAATTACGCGCGAAATTTGAAAATGCAAAATTTAAATGCATTTTTATGGCACTTAAAGATTAAATAAAAATTTAAAATTTTTTGGTTGTTTATTAGCACTGTAGAATACAATACAAAACAATACCCTATTACAGTCTATTATGTTTCTCTTACTTTATCGAACCGCTCACTACTTACTGCCTATTTTGTCTCTTTCCCTTTCATACCTTTGTCTACTTTGTCTCTTTCGCTTGTCTGTAACCTCTCATTACATACTGCCTATTTTTTTGTTTCTTTTCCTCTTGTGAATGTCTCTTAAGTGTGTGTGTTTTATTTATTACACGCAGTGTCAAGTTATTTAGCTCCCTCTAGTGGAAGGGTTTCGCACCCAGGCGTATACAATGTGCGAGACTGAAACTTTGTACTTCACATTTCCTTGCGTGTACTTTAACTTTACCTAGATGGCGTTGTTTAAAAAATATTACGTGGTACTCAGTTCTCTAAATTATTGTTACAAATTACTTATTTAATTTTGTTGAATTATTATATTGCATATTTTGTTCATATTAATTAAAAATATTTTATTGCACACTTTATTGAAAATGCCTATTTTAATGTAAATTTTGGGAATTCATCTTAATGAAACTGTTATAATTATATATAATAGCAATATATGTCGATAATAATTCTTCACGATTCTGGTAAATAGCGCAAAGACTTAATATTTTATTCATATATTTATAATAATATGAAAATATATTATAATATGGTTTGTTTGTTTCAGCTGTGAACTTGGTAGTAGAGTCTTTAGACGACGTGGCCGTGCTTCAAGACGGACCTCTGTTCATGGATCCTGACTTGTTTCACAGTGTGCTAGACGACCTGCAGCTTAGAGCTCTGTTAGAGGTAATATTATATTACGAGAATAATTAGATATCACAAAGTTTCGTTCATGAAAATAAATAATTATAAGAAGCTTATTAAATAATGGCCAATGATTTTGTCAACCGTATGCCGTCGCTTTAAGGTGTAAATTCGATCGTCAGCGCAACTTCATTGAAGTGACTTGTTAACGCGTGGCAGTAGTGTTAATCCCGTAGGTAGTCAGGTACTTGGAGTGGGCCCGTAGGATTTTGCGAACATACTTGCTACGTGATTGACCTAACAATATTAAGTTTACTATTAGCAAAAGGAAAATGCGAACAGCCAACGTCAGTAGATAGCTTGAATCGCATTTGTTTGTACTTGTATGTAGTTTTTCATCGTTAAAATTTAGTTGTAGAAATCGACATTTTTCAGTAGTGGTTGGTGGGTGGTTGTATAGTTACGCTTAGGATCAACGCGAGCAGTAAACGCATGTGGCATAAGCTTGTTAGTTCCTGTATCTTTTTATATTCAAACCAAATTGCGCTGACAGGCCGTACTAACGTTTAACTGCGTTTCAAAAATCAGGTCGATTTTTTTGTCTTTTGTTTCTAACCGACTTTTTTCTATTACATGTGTGTTTAAATTTTTCTCGATCACCGATTAATCTGATGTGGCGTTACTGCAAACACCCTAATAATGATGATTCTATTGGCAGTAAGCATAGGTCGCATATTATTGATCATGCAATTATTTATCGCTTTAAGCTTTTTGATACTCAATACGATTGTTAGCGAGATATTATAATAGTGTCGTTGGTATTAGATCTACGACCGCATCGCGTGCACGGTGGTAGTGACCATGGGCCGCGCGCCCGCAGCAGAGGGCCGCGCGCGCGCCCGCCACGCGCTGGAGGCGGCGGGGCGCCTGCGACACGCGGGGCCCGCGCCCGCCGCCGCCGCGCCCGCCACCGCCGCCGCCATACACGAGATACGACGCCTACTGGCGCTGCCGCATATCAAGGTACGTCCATCACACCTGTACTCTCATTACCATTGAGTTAGGTGATCCACCCGCATTACGCTGCGAAATGCGTGGCGAAAAAATGCGTTTTTAGTGTGTTGCACGACGCGTGAATTCAATTGAAAGAGAGTTACTTACAAATAATGTAAGAACACACACTCCCGCGCTACGCTGCATGATGCGGGGCAGTGTATTAACCGCCTAAATGAAAAATCGCTCGAATAGAACATTGACCAGAGTTCAAAGGCACGGGCATTGATTGGTCGTTTTCAAAGGCGGATTGTTTGATACTATCGCGCTTTAGCTGCGATTTTTACACTAACGTGTTGTGAACGAAAACGAGCCTCAGGCAGAAGTGGTTTATTGCTTTGCCCATGACTGACTTACGGTGAAAGAAAACATAGTGAGGAAACTTATTAGAGATGTGCTGATTATGACTTTGGTCGACTAGCCGATTAGAGTCGGCCGAGCCGATCGCGGTTTCGGGGACTTCTGTAACGCTATAGTTACTGCTGATTCGCGTGCAAATCGCAAATGTTTTTTTTTGTGTGAAGATACTGTTAGTGTTAATTAAAGTGAAAGAGCTCATTTAAAACTAAATTATGTCAAAAAAAAAAACATATTATTGAGAAATACATACAAAGTAAGAAGCTAGATAGTCGGTGCTCTTTGCCGAATAAGCGCCGACTAGTCGCCACCTAGTCGCCGACTATGATATTGGCAGAATAGTCGGCTTTACCAACTAGTCGCCTAACAATCGGCACGTCTCTAAAACTTAGACTTATGAAATTATGAAAAAGTCTGAAATCGCCAGTCCTAGGCCAACTTGGCGAACAATGTGTTTTCAACTGATCAATCTAATTCATCTATTATTAATTATATTGAGAAAACATATTTTTCAATAATTACTACTAAATGTTTAAAATAATTTTCTTTACACATTGCAATTACTTTTATTAAAATTTGACGAAAATTGCTCAAACTTTGAATTACAATTAAAATAATCTTTTTTAGAATATTTTATAAGTTATTATTAGCTAGTTTACATTAATAACCAAACAATAAACAAGCGTCATAGTGCTAAAGTATATTAATTATAGTCCGTGTTGACCAATTTTGATCACAAACACAAACTACTTTTACATTTAAGTGACCACTGGAGAGCACTCGAAGTGGCATCGTACCTTCATAACCAATAAAACCTTGATACGATTGCACGACTTGTACATTTATTTGTCTGCACATCACGTCCACCACAAAATCGCCGTACAGAGGGAACCAATTTTATCGATCTTACGTATATTTACAAAATATTTCATCCCCTTACAAAAGTTTTATTAGAGCACACGTGTCGCGAATACGAAATGAGGCTTGTCTTATTCAAACAAAATTCAATATCAATATCCTTGGTTGTTTATAACTTGTATTCATAAACATATTTGGTCCTCGGGGCTACTGTACCGAATACTTGTTTACGGCCACGACTTTGTTTTAAAGTTAAACTTGATGGCTCGTAACTGACTTTGTTGCGGTTTGTTTTTGAAATTGAAACGTCACTCGTTTTGCAGTAAAACAGGATGACAACCGTCAGCTTTGGTCATAAACTCATAACCTTTGTCAAGCAATAAGTGCGACAGTGCCTACATGATCTAGATCTTATATACTATTATATATAGCAGAAGTTTGTTTGAACGCGCTAATTTCTAGAACTACCAGTGGGATTTGGTAATTCTTTTTGTGTATGATAGCCCAGTTCTCGAGAAAGGTTATAGGCTATTTATATACGACGGGAGCAGAGCAGGTACCTAAGCAAAGACGCGGGTGAAACCGCGCCGCGGAAAGCTGAGGCAGATCTGACTGGCCTGTTGGTCTAGTGGTTCGGAACCTGACTGCTAAGCCGGAGGTCGTGGGTTCGATTCCCACCCACGACAAACCTTTGTGTGATGAGCATAATTGTTTGTTCTGTGTCTGGATGTAATTTATATATAATATGTATGTATTTACAAAATAAATATGTATAAATATGTAGTATATCGGTTGTTTAGTACCCATAACACAAGCAAATATAATTGCTTAATTTAGGGCTAGATGGCGCTGTGTGAATGTGGTTCAATATTATTATATTATTATATAAAATCCATTTTTTTTTATTAGTCCCGACTTGTCTGTCTGATTTGTTAATTGTGTTGAATAGCACTAACAAGTAAATGGTTATCATGTATATTATTAAAAAAGGATAAGTACCTGCATTAATTTATTGCCCAACTATAGACAATATAGTACGAAATTCTCAGGCATCAATTTTTTTGTATTAACGATAGCTCTACACAATATTCTATCAGTAATTAATATAAACGGTAGAAACATTTTAGTTAGTTATGTGGTAGGTATTTCAAAATTACATTTCCTGTTCGATTATCAACCGCCTGGAATGTATTCACTTTGCAGTTGTATCTTACTATTTCTATATGCGTAGTTGGAATTAAAATTAAAATGAAAAATTAAATTATTACGGTCATCAAATATAATCCTGCAAATTATGCTGTTTAAATATTTTTTAAGAAGAGTATTCCACTAGTGAAAAATCATGGGAATCTTTCAAAATATGTAGTGAACCATTTATTTTTCGGTGAATGTCATACAATAACCGAAAAAAAAAAAACAAGTTTATAGCAAGCATTGCTATGAATTACATTTTACTTTATGGAATGCATTTTAAGCAATTTTGAAACTATCCCATTTTTACCTGTGGGTGGGATTTCCAAACGTACTAAAAGTAAAGACTATTTGCACTATTAAAAGTTATCAATCATATTGTACTGTCCTTTTCAAAATAAAACGCGTGACGGTTGACTAACTACTGAGACACTTTCTTGTCACGTACAACTAATACTCTCAGTGGCCAAATTCATCTTCTCGAAATATGTCTCATATCTTCTATCATTATTCAGAAAAAAAACAAAAAAGAACCAATAAATCTACTCCTGTATGTATCATAGCGTTTCTTTACTTTATAAGTAAATCCTGTAAAATACATGGGTACTATAACATTTTGTTTCCGCAAAAAATATTAAGATATCGCTGAGCCGAACGGATTCACACAAGTGTATCAAATCATGTCAGTATATACAATATTTACTTGTTGGCCTTGTAAATGTTTTATATTATGCGCTCGTACCTCGTCATTTGCAAGTTTTAGTAGGGTCACCACTACAACTCACAATGACGGACAAGTTTTATGTTTGTAGTGTTTTACTTATTCACGGTTATACTCGGAACTGCATCGTAGACACAGATTTAAGGCAGTACACAATTTTACGTTTATTCAGGGTTTTCTTGTGTTTCGTGGTTTCGAGACTTAAATCGATGATTTATTTTATACTAGCTGCGCCCCACGGCTTCGCCGGGAACCGGACCGATTTTCGGGATAAAAAGTAGCCTATGTCCGTCTCCGGCACCAAATCTATCTACATACTTATTTTTTATCTAAATCGGTTCAGCCGCATCTAAATCGGTTCAGCCATTATGGCGCTGAGTGGTAACAAACACACATATACACACAAACTTTCGCATTTGTAATAGGATACTCGTTACATTTAGATAGTAAATGGCCTACATTCGCATAAGTCAAAATTTTAAAATTACAATTGGAATGTTGAAAATGAAATATATAATAAAACAGTGCCTTAGTGGGTCAGTCGTACGTACGAAATGTCATGCAGAGGTCTCAAATTTGATTTCAGGGTCAGGTAAAGTATTATTCAATTTTTTGTCAAGTATTTCAGCATTTGCCCGGGGTCTGGCATTGTAGAATATAGGTAGTGAAATGTGGGTATTATTATACACCTCTCACAAAAACGTTACCTATACTAAAATTTGAATGAATGATAAGAAAAATCCGTTTATTGGTATTTACACCTATAATATTATCTTTAAGACCGTTATATATACCTAAGTACTAGAAATTTTGTAACTTGGTACTCGTAAGTTTAGCACTTATTTCCTAATGGAATAAGAAAATTTAATAACGCGACGCAGTCAAGAAAAGTACTCTTTAAAGAACAAATCCTCTTAAGCCGGCAGTACTTTTACACTACTCTAATGTAATGTCTTTTCTCAAAAGTATTAAACAAATCGGGTCAGTACATGTTCTTCAAAATTCATGGCAGTACGACACTTGCCGATGTCTAGTTTGCGGTTGTGAATTTGAATATTGGTTTGTTTTCCTTTATCTTGACAAGCAGCAACAAAATGTTTTGTTTTGCCTGATATAATGTCAAAATTTATTATATAGGTACCATAATATGTACTATTATATAAAACGGCAGAGTTTGTTTGTTTGTTTGAACGCGCTTATCTCTGGAACTACCAGTCGAATTTTAAAAATTCTTTTTTATATGATAGCCCAGTTCTTGAGGAAGGATATAGGCTACGTAACATTACGCTACTGGCGACGGGCGACGGGAGCAGAGCAGTAACCAAAGACGCGGGTGAAAGGATTGTTTTTAGAGAACTGTGTAAATTTTAATAACATCTATTAAGGAGAGTATAATATTAATTATACTAGGTTAATAATAGTTGTCGAAAGTTTAACATTGTTATGGACCCGGCGATCGTTATGTTTGCATGATAACGAACTATCTAAGCTAATAGCACAGTGCATATTTAGTACGTACACGTAAATTTTCAGTAAACATTACAACAGTAATTTTATAAGTTCTTATTTACTCAAATCCCTCGAGCAAACCTAACAAGTATTGCGCCGACCGCAACCCTTTAAGTCTGTGGGTGTTGTACACGGCGACCTATTCGTAGGTTAATATGAAAAACAAAGTCTTTGCTTTACGTACGTTGAATAATAATACGAGTATACATGCTATAAAAATCATGCGTAATACTGCAAAGACAAAGTTATTGATAAGCCACGAATAAGTAATACAGGAAATCTCACTCGATTAGCGAATTAGATTTTTTAAAATCCAGCAGGATTGAATCGAGCAAAAGTAGCTACGAGTATTCCCAGTAGCACCCGATATTCATCTATGGATGTGTTTTCCTAAGTCGATTTGAAACAGGATACGGATACGGGATCGTTGGTGTTTTATTTAGGACTAGCACTGGTGTAGTGTAAATACCAATTGCAATACCGCAAAATGGGAACCCGTTTTCTCTTGGGTAAAAACATGCAACGTTTTTTTTGAGGCTTTTAAATTATGCTGTGTTTTGCCTGGTTTTGTATAGTACAGTTTATTCTTGTGAAATTAAAATTCAAGTAAACATTTCGGTTAAATATTTACCTAATGTTATTGTTATTTTCAGCATGTGAACTCCTCTGCTGAATATAGGCTCTATACTTAGGCACTGCAGTGCTAAACATATCTATACTATGATATAAAGCGTAAGAGTTTGTTTGTTTGAACGTGCTAATCTCTGTAACTACCAGTTACCAGTGTAAGCCAGGCGCGAAAGGCTAGTAGTACCCTATAAATTATAATCACTAAGTACCTTGATAACATTGCTGTAATTTCCGTGGTATTTGAAAATACGCGTGGTAACTATCTATTAAAACGAGCGCTTATAATAAAATTTATATACCATGTAACTTATCTACTAATTTTTAAAATCCATCACAACACTTATTTCCTAAAATCAGTTTGCACAAGACAGCATTTTAATATCAGGAAATTGCTTTGAAAAATAAAAGCATGTTTTTATACGCGATCGCGTACGAAGTAGTTTAATAAAAGAATCTGCATAGTATGCAACTGGGGCATGATCGGTACATAGTTCGTAGTAGTTTTGTTCTATTTTCTTCAGTGACAGTACATTCTATTGACATCTATATGCACTTACGATCCTTTTGATTCGTTCCCTCTTGCCAATTCGCAACCAGCCGGACGAATGTGCTACGCTTCAATGCATTCGCATCTGATTCGCACTATATTTTATTGTGTAAAAGAGCATGTTTTCCTCGTGAACTCTTCTGTATGTAACAAAGAGCTTTGGAAGTTGATTTTTTTTATACTGAGTATTCAGCAGTTTTGCGAATGGATGCAATATAACCTACTAAACTGCTTCACTATATGCTTACTGCTGCTTGGCTTTCATCGTAAATACAAAAAATATGTTTACATATTTTATTGTTCTGTTTGGTCGTAACTAAGGTACTTACCTACGCTAGTAAAGTAAATACTTACACTAAAAACCCACTTATAGAATAAAGTAAAAATGCAAGATATCTTATTCTACTGTTCACAACCGAAGAAGGAAATTGTTTGAAAAATATGCACAGTAGTACGTATTAAGCAACCTAGTAAGAGTAAAAATGCCTATAAATTTGCATAAGTGGTGTAGTCAGGCAATGGTTGAAAGAAATTCTACTCGATTTAAAACTGTTTTCTCGTAATCGCGTTTAATAAAATCGGCAACATTAAATTTACTACTTGTAAAAATAGACATGTACTTACCGACAGGAGTTAAAGTTTGAAACCAAATGAAAATCAGATTAGATTTTTGTCAACAAGACAAAAGAGCTACAAATTAACCTGGATTTCTTTTCACACGTGAGCAATAATTTATTCTAAATTACGTGGACACAGTATATACAGGACAGATATATCAATTATGTGTAGGGGGAGAATCTATTCATTGTACAGGTAAAGCTTACTCAATCCTACTTTGACATAACACCCAAATATATTACTGTAATATAATGTTATGTTCAGTACATTATTTCTGTCGTGTTGTAAAGCGCGCAACAGAATGGCTCATTGAATGAAATTACTATATAGGTATGTCTTGTGTAATGTTCGGGTACAGTTTTGTGGATGTATTTTTTTTTGTTGCCCTAAGTGGCAGACGAGCTAACAGCCAACGTGATTGTAAGTGGTAACAGTTGCATATAGGCTTTTGCAATGCCGAGAACATGTGCTGCTGAGTACTGCGAAATTAATGCTCTCTTTAGATTTAAAGAGTGCATTAATTTCGCAGTAGAAGCGCGTTTGAAGAAGAACATGTTAAAGTGCTCGGGTTGTTTCTTTTCTGAGCGACAACCACACAAAAGACAGTATTAGGAGAGCGAATTTTTTAATACGTAACATAAGGGCATATTATAAATGTGAAAGTTTGTTTGCGTGTGTGTCTGTTACCACTCAGCGCCTAAACGGCTGAATCGATATTTCCGAAAATTGGTATGTACTTACATAGATTCGCTGCCGGGGACGGATATAGTATATTTTTTTCCCGAAAATCCTTCTGATTTGCGAGCTACATCAATTAAACACAGATCAATTTCAGCACCGATGAAGCCGCAGGGCGCAGCAAAAATAATTTAATATATAATTTCATTAATAGAAACAGTTAAAGATATCAGACATTAGTAATAGTACATTTTGATTCGTGAATATTTTATCAATGAATATTCTACATGTATTTAGTTACATATTCTACATATTGACTGCACCGTTGGTCTAGTGGTTAGTGTAACTGACTGCGACGCCGGGTGTCGTGGGTTCGATTCCCGCGGAAGGCAAATATTTGTGTGATGAACATTTGTATTTGTCTTTAGTCTGGGTGTTTCCTATGTATTATAAGTATGTATTTACAAAAAAAAAGGATGTATATGTATTATATTTCAGTTATCTAGTACCCATAACACAAGCTCTGCATAGCTTGGGACTAGACGACAGTGTGTGATAGTGTCCACATATTATTATTATTATTATATTTATATTCTGAAATAATAGGTTTTGTGTGATTTTAGTCTAAAGATTAATTTATTACTTTGAACGTCATACTCATACAAGCAATTAGATAAAAATTATAATGTTCATGATTGTTGCTTGAGTCTAATAAATATCATCCAAAAAAGAGTTATAGGTGACGTGATTCATTATCGTCGTGCCAGTCGTAAGATGTTCACTGCTTAAAATAAGCAGAATATTGTTCTAAACATAATAATATGATGTGATTTCATTATTTTTTGTATGTTAGGCTTTTGGATTAAATTTGCGTATTCTGAACCTATTTATATGGTGTCTTTATAACGTGATGCCAAAACACGCGGTTGAAATTTATACTTGATTCATAATTACTGTAATTTTTGACCTTTTCTTGTTCTTTTCGTTATTGAAGTAGAATTTCAGTTGAGGCCCCGATTGAAGTGCCTAGGCTTTTTTTTAGAACAAATGCATGTGACGAAAAATACTTTTTTGACCAGTTTTAGTTTTGTCAATAAAACAATACGTACAGTAAACCTGCCGTAAAACTTTGTACTATCGTCATAAAACTATTTCCTATAGTACTACATAAAACCTTGATCTTTTATTCCCAAAAAAATGTAAACAGAATAAACTATTAAAACAACCATATTGTCTGCACATGTCCACGAAAGTTCACACATAATTAATGAATACTGCATTCACACCCACAAATATAATATATCTCGACAAACTTTCTAAACTGTCAACCCTATTTTATTTAATAAATGGGATCAAGTTGGAAACATCTTATCATTTGGTGTTATTAAATGTTTATCCCCGTACTCTGTTTTATATGATGTTAGAACAGTATTTAAACCAGCGATTTAAAGTTTCGAACCGTCTCTGCGTTAATGTGCTTATCTTCGGCTCAAGTATTCGGCGTAAATGTTAATGGGGAATTGAAATAAATCGAAGTAATGTAAATTAAGATTACTTAAGATTATATTCGCAGTCTTTAGGTATGTGTAATTTTTTTGATAATTTAGATTTTAGTTGCAAATTTACGTTGTTAGTAATAAAACAAAGTTGTATTCGATGATATTGAAATTCATACAGTAGGTAGGTAATAATATAATATAATATAATAATATTCTACCACATTCACACAGCGCCACTTAGCCCCAAATTAAGCAATTATATTTGCTTGTGTTATGGGTACTAAACAACTGATATACTACTTACATACATTTTTTTTTTTGTAAATACATACATTTTATAGATAAATTACACCCAGACACAGAACAAACAATCATGCTCATCACACAAAGGTTTGTTCTGGGTGAGAATCGAACCCACGACCTCCGGCTTAGCAATCAGGGTCACTAACCACTAGACCAACAGGCCAGTCGATGATGTCGGTAATGTAAATGTATAGAAATATTGCAGAACCCAAACGGTTTTTAATACGATGTTTGTTTTTGTGCCTAGCCGTGGGACTAGCAACGGCCTTTTTACTTCAAATTTATTACACGGGCATGACAACAATAATGATAAAATACAAAAACATTGAAACTTACTTTGCGTTCTCGCCGACGGACTGTTTAAAGTTTGAAACAGCGGGTTTGCGACAAGAGAATTGGGACGGATAATGTAAGAATTTAAAAGAGCGGATGCTCAGCTATCTCTTCATGTTATGACCACCTGGTTGTAATATATTGCTGAGATTTAGGTCTTAAAATAAATGTTGGGTTAAAAATATATAAAAGTGTAGAAAAATATGCTACAAGTCTCGAACAGTTTTTTATTTTCTTATTTCTCCAATGGAAAAAATTTAAGTACACTTAAATTTTTAACCTAATATTTTAATTGTATGTTTATTTTATAAATATATTGGACAAAGGCGAGGGCTAGGAGCATCGAATTTAAAATAGTTGTAAAAGTAATGGCAATCACGAGTGAGCTTGAAATAACGATGTTAAATACCATTTGATAAAATAACTTGTGTCGAAAATTAGAAAGCATTGCCCACGTAGAAATTTTATTATTAAGGTAAAACAAACGTAATTTATCTTTCGAAGTTATCTTGTCTGTTTATTATTCAACCGACGCTCACCATCTCCTAAATTAAGTATAGAAAGAACTCTTAACTTTTCTCTGGTCAAAATTTTAAAGTTTGAGATAAAAATGCAGGACTTGGACGACGCCGACGCTTATTTTCGTTTGCGATAGGTTTTTGCAGAATTAACACATAATCCTTACCGTCGTCGGCTCATTAAAGTCATTAATCAACGGCTAACGACTCTAGATTGTGGACTTTTAACGTGGTAAACGCTGACCTAAGCCCAGATACCTAGTCCGTTCTTCACCGCATTAAATGCACTTGGAGATTACTTTCCAGTTCAAATCGTACAATGTGAACTCAAAGAGATTCTTTGTGCCGTCAACGTTCCGGAACTTTCGAGAAAAGAAACAAGTTCAAAATACACGGTACGGAATGTAATACAACTAGGTACATGACAATTCGTTATATTTACTACCTATCATCATCTAAGCAATGTTTTTAGCAAAATCACTGGAACCACAATTAATGTAGTAGTTAACGAAACTAACATCTTCAAAGAATGCTTCGTGAAAGCTTACACTGTAAATGGTGTCCGTTTCTATAAATTGATTTTAATTCGACTTATAAAACAGAAGCAATAGAAACGGTCGTCGTTCATTTAATTGTTTCCTAGCAAACTATAATCTAATTTTAATTGGATCACAGCCCGGTCATTGTTCGGCAGGAGATGAATTGAAACGGAGAGGAATTTATATTCGATTCTAGAGACATCATTGTCTTCGTTATATCTGACATTACTGATTTAGAGGTTCCGAAGAGTTTATTGAATTTTCGGGCATCATTCAATTTGTTTGATTGGAACACAAGATGGATTCTGAAACATGCTTTTGTTTGTAATAATACCAGTTTGTCATTCTTTTATTTCATAATTATTTGTTATGTAAGCAATAATAATAACAATATAACAAAGGCTTTTGTGCCATGCTCATCACTACAGTGTACGGAGATAGACAATGTAGCTTTATTTTCTAGTTAGACAGGAAAGGGGTTAATATGATACTTTCTAGGCAATGTGCTCATCCATTCTTTCATCGGACCATATTTACGCATTGTGTATGTGGTTGCAAGTAATGCCTAGGTTCACAAATAGGCACCCTTTTCAGCAGCATTCTCTTTTTTCGGGGCTTTTAAATATAGCTTTGAATAAAACAATAAAGAAATGCCATACGTTTCAACAGTTAATCTAATTTCCTTTTACAAATATCTACGTTGCTTTATTAAAGTGAAAGTAACATAAATAAATATGTTGTCATAACTTCCTTAATCATCTATAAATTGGACCGGTTCTTCTGTAGCAAAAGGAAATAGTCCCAACCGGCTGTTAGAGCTTAGTGCTCAATAATATCACATCGTTAAATAAGAAGCTTTGTTCGCGGGACATGTTGAGAGCTAGTTTCGACATGATAAATGTTGAGCACGAGACACAATACAAAGACAATTTCAATGGTCATACATCAGAATTTAAGAGTTTATGCGACAGGCCGTACGCGTGCTAGCTTTGGTGAGAACTCCGTTTTAATTGCAAACGAAATACGTCCTCCAAAGAACAATTTGCATGCGACTCTCGTTAAACACAGAACGTAATGAAGTGACTAAAGCAGGTCTGCGCTGTTCAAGATGATGAATAGTACATCATACTATAAGTTAACTTTCTTATTACTTTTTGCAGTCATAATCATTATCACATATCTGTCTATTTGCCCCATATACGTCGAGTATGAAATACGACTTGAAAAGGTAGTATAATTATGATAAAGTTATGAAACGAGATCATAAATAGTCTCAGTAACATTACCATACCGAAGTATATATCCGTAAAATTTTGTCTATTATGTTTGAAACCAATTTTGGTTTATTTCCCGTTGATATCATTTTATTAATTTTGGATACCTATCTAAGTCGAATCTTATCTGACAACAAAATTTTGTAGCAATAATTACAAATTAAACAATACAACAATCACGAAGTACACATAATTATTAATTGTAAATTACTAGCTGCGCCCCATGGCTTCGCTCTGAGTCGCTAAGTGGTAACATACACACAGACACGCAAACTTTCGCATTTAATATTAGCAGGATTTGTTAATAAATTCAGATGTTCTTGTAACTAGAATGATAGGTAGAAGAAATAAGGCTAATATTTTCTAGTTCATATTAAATCAAAGCCTACCCAACGTCCTGTTTTCGTCGTTACGGCTTTATGTCTAATAATTCATGCTTATGCCTTTATTGCGACAACGTTAACCGAGATTTTTCCTTTAAAAGTATTTAAGCATTTGGTTACTACCTATACTACAGCCTTGTGAAATAAATCTGATCATGAATTAAGATTTCTTCCAACCGATTTTGTCATAAAGGCGGTCTTAATTTTTTTTATACGTATAAATATATTTTTAAAATTGCCACTAGGTATGCAGTGTCCGTCTTCTTGTACTTAAGAGCGGCTTTCTTGTCAATGCTGAAATAGAACATGAAAGGAATAATAATAATACAAGCCTGCTTACTGTCTCACTGCAGGGCAAAGGCCCTCTGCTCGTATAGAAAAGGCGTGAGCATTAATCACCACGCTTGCTCAAGGTGGGTTGGCAATTTCAGACTTAAATTCAGGTTTCAGTCAGAAATGTCCAAGATATACTTAGAAAGTACATATGATTTAAAAAAATTATATTGATACTGCCCGGATTTGAACCCACTACCTCGTGTTTACGAAGCGGTTGCCTTTTTATCCACTAAGGCAAGAAAGAAATAAGTAGAAAGAATTATATTTTTTTTCTTTCATGTCCTATTTCTTTAAGCTTTATTGGGCATATAGTTTAGTCCCAGTCTTTTTCGTGCATTCTTGGCTCCTATTTTTTCTGCTACAATATTTATGACAAATACATTATGACGTAACAGGTGGTTTATCAATTTACCTCTATTTTTCTATATAAATATAGACGGTTTTTATTAACTCTATGTAAAATTGCCTTCTTTTTCTCAGTCTAACTAATATCTCCCATTTCTCAGCTTCATTACACGTGAGAAAATTATGAAGAAGACTGAATGGTATTAATATCTGGCAACGTTGTTCTGCGAGACAGTAACTAGATTTTGTATGATAAATGTACTGTACGAGATACGAGCGAGTTCTAACAAGATTAACGTTGATTAACCGAACAATATGAACTGGGTCGCGGAAAACTCAATTTTTAAACTTACTACCTACCTATAATGTCAGCTAATGGGAGCAAGTGTAGTTACATATTTATGTTCAATTTGAATGCTACGAACAATGTTAAGACATTATCTTATATTAGAATACGTAATAAACAACATTGGTACGGGTAAATTGGTAATAGTGCAGCCAAGTTAGCGGCTTATGTGATAGTACGTGGTAATCGCCGATCACGAACCTCTTTAAACGTTAATTGCACTTGCAGCAGTCACCATAAAATAAGTTAATTGTAACATCGCAAACGTTACAACTTATGACAAAATCTATGCTACTGTCATTAAAGCGTTTGAAGCGAGAAAGCTCCAAAGAGAAATATTGCTCTACCTCTTTTAGCGCATTTCACATTAAATTATTAGTTTCGGGGTATCAGTCGAAAGAAAATATGAACATAATTTAATGAATACCATGTACATTATTGAGTTAAGCAGTTACATTGTATAACAGATGGTGGTATATTTTTCTGATAAGTTCGGGGTCAGCATAAATTATTCAGAGTTTTTGTCTTTATATTATTCACCGTTTGTTCGAAAACAACGTTACTGTTACTGTATTGATTGTTTTGTCAGAGAATAAATAAAAGTGACGTGAATATGTCGAACACAAGTCCCTTTTATTATTTACCGAAAGGGTAAAATAGCATTAAAAATGCAGCATCGTGGATAATAATTTACACCCAATAGAGACAAAAATAGTCAACGTTATTGCTTCATTTATACGTAAAATAAAACAGCATTTCAAATTACGCAAACATTTAAAAACTAGCTAACTTTCCAATAAAACTATTCTATAAAATATTTCATCTCAATAATAAACGTTTATTTACGTTTTCTATTATCACGCTTCAGCAAAACTCCAATGAATTTTAAAAGTTTATCAAGAGGGTCACGTGTCGAAAACAGAAATGCTGCATAATCCATGAATGTTAAAGTTTCGTATATTTTAATCGGATTCATTTGTTACGTAGATTTTTATTGATTAAACACAAACGAAGTAAGTAGTTTAACTATTACAAAGTAGAATTATGTTTGATATTTATATTAATAGTAAATTTTATAATGATTTGCTTAATCTGTTATTTAATATATTGTAAACAAATATGTTGTATTTTTGTCGCAAGAAATTGATATTGCGTGTGATACCTATTTATAATAATAATAATAATATTTCAACAACTACACACAACGCCATCTAAACCCAAAGTAAGCATATTATATGCTTGTGTTATGGGTTCTAGAATGCGGATATACATACTTAAATACTTTTTTTTTTTGTAAATACATATTATACATACAAACATATTTATCAACAATTATTTTTTTTTGTACCTAGGGTACAAATAGGGTAGATATCTATATATATATATATAAATGAATCCCGAGATCAATTTCGTTAATTCTTTTTTTGTTGTGTTTGTTATTGTCAGGAGAAGGTTCTTATGACAGAAAAACTAAAAAAATTGCGCGGTGATTTAGAAAGTTTAAGAATACTTAACCACCATATTATATTTAAACTGCTAAACCGATTTCAGTGAAAATTGGTAGGTATGTAGATAGATTTGGTTTTGGGACATAGACTACTTTTTATCCCGAAAATCGCTCTGATTCCCGAGTTACATTAATTAAACACAGCAATTTTCGCGCGGGCGAAGCCGCAGGGCGCATTTAGTATTTTTATATTTGTAAAAACTACCGCGAAGCTGACCTATCCTAGTGCAGGAACAGGCTACAGCATACAATTATTACGTAAGCTTGTTTTCCACTAAATTGCATCATCATATCAGCCAAAAGACGTCCACTGCTGGACATAGGCCTCCCCCAATTTTCGCCATCGTAGCCGGTCGTTCGCCGCCCTCATCCATCGGTTGCCCGCCACCCTTATAAGGTCGTTGGTCCATCTTGTGAGGGGTCTGCCCACGCTGCGTCTTCCGGTTCGTGGTCGCCACTCTAGAACCTTTCTGCCCCAGCGGCCGTCAGTTCTGCGAGCTATGTGTCCTGCCCATTGCCACTTCAGAGAAGCAACTCTGCGAGCCACGTCAGTCACTAAATTGCATAAAAAGTAAAAAAAAAGTAATTTTGATTGTTCTGATCAAAACAGGCTCATTTGTACATACGCGTTACTTGGAAACGGCGCTATCAAAAGAAAAATTTTAATTACTAAGGCGTAGAAAAGGGCTCAAAGAAAAAAAACTTGTAATTGAACCGCAGCAATAATTCTTTGTGTATCTCTTTTGTTTCAATGGTTTTGTAGTATCAATCAATTTGAAATTAACAGTCAAAAAATTAATAGTCAATTTAGCCAGCTGAATAACCAGAATTAAAATTAAATATTTCATCAATTCATGCTGAAAACAACAAAGATCTGATGGGTTGAAAGAAGCGTAAACTATTCTTAAATTGAAACTAGAAGATCAAACCAGGTACAGTTTAAGTGAACATTTTTAAAACTCGAGCATAAGATGAGAGAGCATACACTGAACTAAATCGATCAAAAGCCATTACCGAGTATTACCTGTTCCACAAGTTTACCCCACTTTCACAGGTTTTACAGTCCCAACAAAAACAAGAGCACTTTTGCCATCGCTTTTTGTTCTAAGGTCGTTGTTGAACTTATCTAGTTTCTACTAAACCTATGTGATAAACTCTAGCCATGTAATTAAAACTTTCCACAATCTTCCAAAACGTTCTATATTTAGCAATAATCAAGATTATGTAATTGGGTTTATATGTTAACTTGCTTTAACTATTATGGAATATTTCCATGATCCAATATCTTCTTGATTCTTGTAATTTGCTTTGACAAGGCAACATCGAAATTCTCTTTGCTAAATGTTAGAACTAAGTTTCCAAACCTATAACCAGAATCACAATAATTATAATCTAATTAAGGAATAATACAAAGAAATCTATTACCGTGAGTGAGGTCACGGTAATAGATTTCTTCCGTCTTGTCATTCCGGATTGACGAATGTTAGAACCTGATTGCAATCTCATGTACTAGTTACCGGAGCTGCATTATTAACCACAATTGATTTGGAAACAAAGCCTGTCATCGGAGACAATCACCGGTGAGGTGTAGGCTTTAATTTATTATAATAATGATCAATTAAGCAAATAGGCGTCGTAGCCTCTGTACCAATCCCATTAGTTGGCATTATACCAGATGACAATAATGTCTTTGGAGGCATATTCCTTGTTTTGTTATGAAGAACATCGTTTATGTTATGCAGAACTCCATAGACTTAAATATTACAGCGATTTCTTTCCTTGTACCCAAGGTGCTAAAATTGAAAAGATTTTATGGCATCGTATTTTGCATTAATGGCTTTGCTCTTAGAATTTGTCCATTCTTTAAATTTCTTCAAATGGAAGTGCCTTAATACCTACTTACGTTATTGGATGAAACATAAAAAAATCTGCTGATATGGGTTCATTTCATATTACGTATGTACGATGTTCAACAAGAAGCTAACATTCGCGTCTTTTTATCTAACTAATATGCTGTTACATCTGGTGTCTGGGGCCTGGGCGTACAAGTTTTTGGATAATATACTCAATATCTTTCTAGGCTTATATATAATCAGATCTGTATTATACTATACAAGTAGATTACAATGTTAATATAAGCTTCGTCTAACCTTATCGTTTCACTTACAAAATATTAGATATTACCATAAAACAAGCTTGGTGATGCCAATATAATGTTATTAGCTTTATGTCGAGGGTGCCCGATTTTTTGACACGGGATTATACGGGTGTGGAAAACAAATTAAAGCAATTTGTATTGATTATGTAGACTGCCTCAGGGTTTTAGTATCTACGGACTGCCACGAAGAGTAGTAAGTTGCGATCCCCGGTTAAAGTAATATTGGGTTTTTTCGTCGATAAATATTCAGTATTAGTCATGAGTTTGGAATTGTACCCGGTTAATGGTAACTGTTACATGGGATCAAACCTCAGCTTTGCTTAACTTTTCGGAGAAAAGTCGTGTTATTAAATATGTAATTCTAATTTGTATAAGGAATACTTATTTACTATTCATAAAATTGTGCAAATGAATTTAAATTGAGAGGTAATTTTCTCATTATCTTGAGCCCAATTTCTTGTCTACCTTTCAATTATAAAATTATAATAATAATATAATATTCTACCACATTCACACAGCACCATCTAGCCCCAAATTAAGCAATTATATTTGCTTGTGTTATGGGTACTAAACAACTGATATACTACTTATATACATTTTTTTTGTAAATAAATACATATTATAGATAAATTACACCCAGACACAGAACAAACAATCATGCTCATCACACAAAGGTTTGTCCTGGGTGGGAATGGAACCCACGACCTCCGGCTTAGCAGTCAGGGTCACTAACCACTAGACCAACAGGCCAGTCAAAATAATTTCTACAGTAATATTTTCTTTCTGCTGTAACAATTACATATTATATGTGTGTGGATGTGTCTATAGGTACAGCGATTGTTAAAGTACATAGGTACTGTCTCCCAATTTTCCTGCAACATTACTCACAGACTTAAATTCTGTTGTACTAGTTGACATTTATATATTAACAGAAATATTTCTTTTTCTTTAGTCGCGTGTGTTTCAACAGAAATCCATATTTTTTTTGTACTGTGTACTTACTTACCTAAACATCTTAACAGCTTATTCATGTGTTTTTTATGTAGGGATACTCTCACATAGTTACTTCCACTTTGATAACGTTGACGAAGCCGGTAATAGCTAGGCTGTTACCATCGGCTTCGTCATTACATTAAATACACATTACATTAAAATAATATATTTTTTTCTAAGGAGACTATGCAAACTCGTCCTAACAATAGTGCATAGTGACGAGTAGGTACTTTTTATTTTTTATTACATTTTCGCGTATAATCTTAATACAAAAGACGACTATTATTTAACTTGTATAATATTCTCCACGCTTAACTTTCCTCGTGTTTCCTCTTTTCTATTTATTATCTTCAAGTTTGCCATAATTTGAATGTAATTATACTTGTGAAAAGTACTCTTTAAGTAGATTGTGGTGTTTAATTATTTGGGATAAATTAATTTTGGTTTAAGTACTTCTGTTTTCTTCTTTTTAGTCTGTATTTAAAAAGTCAAGTTTTAATAATGTGAAATAAATTTGTTAATTGATAAAATGTGATTAACATTTATAAATACAACATTAGCAAAAAATTGTCTACAAAGCTATGGAGTTTCGTCATGAGTATTGCGATGTGAAAAATGCGCTGTAAAAAGCGGAATGAAACTTGCTTAGAGGAGCTTTAGTATTCTAGTTCATTGAATAGTCCTCTTCTGCTTGTCGCAAGTTTAATACGAGTAGTCGTACTGGTGGATAATATTAAGGCGTTTTTCATTGGGTCGATGGTTTAATGACGACATTTTCATGAAAAATATAACATGACAACATTTTTATCGCTAAGGCACTTTAGTTTACAATAAATTGTTATCTTCTTTTCTTGTTATGCCAAACTTTGGGAGAAATAAATATTTAATTACCTATATTTTCAAATTAGAATGGTGGGAGAGAAAAGTTATGGTAAATAATTTTAATCTGCGACCTTTTTCTTTTTTTCACGATAAGAACTAAAAATGTATTCTCAAAATATTGCGAAATATTCTATCGTCCGAACTTCTTTGTACTTTACGATTTAATTTCATTGTATTATTAATCTTTTGTCTTCAGCTGTATTATACAAAACTTTTTTACTTTTCAGGTAAGTATTGCATCAGTCGTCGGTACGTAAGTACTATGACAATTTTATATTCATTAAAACTGCCGTGTCATAGTGATGCTTTTAAGGCAAACCATTAACAGGAGTCTATTACTTTAAATCACTCCTCCCGTTATCAAAATCGATTTCGCTACTTTTATTATATTTTAACGGTCTTGATCGTTGTCATACTGCTAGTATGATTCGATTACTGTACGGTTTGAAATATTTTAGTACCCAATAAAATATTTAGCAGAAAAAGTGAGGACAACAGTAACTTTTAAAGGTCTTTGTTGGTAGACGAATGTTATCTAGTTAATAATATAATAGGTATCCAAATGTTTATAGTCTTCCTAAGACAGTAAATCTGTTCAGTTCGCTGCAAAATTTATATTGTTTTAATAAATGATTGTGCCGGAAAACAACGTGTTGGTGAACTTGATACACCAATTTTGCAGAGTACACGTGAAGGTGTTGTTATTTATTTGGGATCTGTGTGTTCGCAAATTCAAATGGACAATAAGTTCGACTTGTAGAACATGATATCTGGAAATTTCTCGACAGTCTAGTAATATATAGACTGGAATCTTTTCAAGACAGTAACTAACCTACCATTAATTTTAAAAGCTCAGTGATATTTTATATTGCTTATTTATTATTATGCTCTTTGAACAACTTAAAAAGACTTAAATAGCAATAATTGTATGAAAAACCCAACGAATTGCCGCCAATCGCAATGATTTTAAGCGTTTACCCTAAGGTAGAAGACTTACAAAATATGTAAGAAGTAGGTATATGACCTACTGACAGATTTTATGTAAGTCTCCCCTATAATTTGTTAAGCTTATATGATTATTTTCCGTTATCTTTCTTAGCTAAGCTGATTGGTTTTGGAAACAATGAACAATTATTCTTAAGCTGATTGATCGATTGCTATCGTGTACCGAGAACAGTCATGTTGTTTCAAACGACGCTATTTCTTTAGTTAGATATATTATTGTACTTAATAGGTAGGTACTTTTCATTGTATTACTAGCAATTTATGTCTCTAAACTTAAAGTGAATAATGCCCTTGGTCGACGAACTTAATGTTCGCCATAAGTAAATTAGTTTGTAAAAAGTTTATAAAACAAATAATATTATTACAAGCTCATTTTCAAAAACAAATTACTGTTACATCAGCAATACCCTATCTATGTAGTTAGGTATACATAAAGCCTTTCTAAATCAGCATAAATAATCTTATCTCCTTCCTAATTATAAATAATTTTTGTGAAGTCATAACAAAAAGGATTAGCCTGTCTATCTCAGTGAGATTAATTCGTCATTTTAACTCTTTACAGCACCGTTAACGTGTTTATACTAAATAGATTGAAAATACAATTTCGTAATAATGCTTGGAGCATATCAACAGGGGTTCGTACTCACGTAAACACGGTTACATGTAGCTTGACATAGATTGTGTAATCCTAATTGCTTGTTAGTTTAGATTGTAAATTATGCTCCCGGAGCTGTACCAAGGAATAGATAAATTGGCAGGTGAAAATTGATCGCGAATATTATTGTGTAGCAATAGATTCTTACCTAAGATGGTTATTTATCTAATTTTCCTATTTATATACAACAAGATTTCCGCAGTGCGGTTCCACCCGCATCTTTGCTTACTGCTCTGCTCCTGTCGCCACTAGCGTGATGTTACATAGCCTATAACATGCCTCAAGAACTGGGCTATCATACGCAAGAAGAATTATTCAAGTTCCAAAGAATAGCGCGTTTAAACAAACAAACAAACTTTTTCGCTTTATATTATAGTAACAAGGATTAACATGTAACAATAATTAAAGAAACTATGAGTTAAGATGTCTGAATTTATATAAAATTCAACCTAGCGTTATCAGTGTAATCACTGACAGTTTACCAGAAAATTTAGAAGGCGAAAGAATTGAATGAGATAACGAATTTCTTGCCGATGTGATCAGTCTAGAATATAGAACCACTCTATATGTCGTACATGTCGTAAAGGCGACTAAGGGATTACCGGGCGACCGGCAGCGCCTAACATTGTGTATCTACTAAATAAAACGTAAGTGCGCTTGCTAACCCGCCAGACAAACGTGTTGACTAAGGTTCTCTTGCTTTTGATAGAGGTCGTGTCTAGCGGTGCACTTGTTTCGGGTGATGATATTATGAGAATAAGAAAGAAAGAAAGAAAAACTTTTATTACTATGCCAGAAATGCAATTAAAAATTAGTTATATACATTACAAAAAAAAGACGTTTTAATATCTGATTCTTATTTATTTATTTATTTATTTTATTTATTTATTACTTCATATACAGAGTATATAGGCGGACTTAATGCCAAAGGCATTCTCTACCAGTCAACCTCACAGGGTGATGCAGAGATAAAACAAAGTAGGTGCATTTGAAGTAGCAATCAAACTGAAAATATTAATACTTGATACATATAAGTATAAGATATATATAATATATAAAGAAAGTATATAAATACATAACCCTAACAACAAATAAATATCTATCAATATATACATACATAAATAAATACTAAGCTATTGTGATGATTCTGCCAAATTTTTTGCAAGGAGCTGTTTCACCCTCATCTTGAATGTCAAACGGTTTGTGGACATCCTGATCTCGGGAGGGAGCGCATTCCATAGAAGAACAGATTGAACACGGAAAGAGGAGCCAACGAAATTAGAATTATGTGAAGGGCATAGGAGTATTTGATTATTTGAAGAGCGAAGATTGCGATCATGGGTCATATGTAAATACTCAAAATAGTTTATTAAGTATGAAGGAGTATAAGAAGACTTTAGAAATGAAAAGAGAGTAGTAAGAGTACGTAAACATCGACGCTGACGTATAGGCAACCAATTTAGTTGTGAGCGAAATGAAGACACATGGTCGTACTTGCGAAGGTTAAAAATGAATCGAATGCAGTTATTAAGAAGACGATCTAGTTTATTGATGAGATCTGCATTCAGGTCAAGATAGCACACGTCACCATAGTCAATTATTGGAAGCACTAAAGTTTGTACAAGCATAACCTTGATTTTGATTGAAAGAAAATTTTTCAAGCGATAGAGAGCACGAAGAGTATTGGTGACTCGTTGGCTAACATTTGTTATTTGAGCTTGCCAGTTCAGTGTCGAGTCAATGTACAAGCCAAGGTTTTTGACTGCTGGACTCAGTGCTATTACTGAACTGTCAAATACTACTGGTGGAATCGCAGAAAAATCTAGTTTATTAATCATGCGTTGGCTGCCAACAATGATAGCCTGACATTTGTTAGGATTAACCACCAAGCCAAACCTATCCGACCAGGCTTTGATGGTATCTAGGTCACTGTTTATTTTGTTAACAGCCAGATGTACTCTATCAACACTCTCTTGTGCGTAAAGCTGCAAGTCATCGGCGTACAGATGATACGAGCACTGAAGGTTTAGGGTTACAAGATTTATAAATATTGAAAATAATAAAGGAGAGAGAATACCGCCTTGAGGAACGCCTGCGCTGAGATTTCGCCAGTTCGATGAAGATTCACCAAGGTGAACAGACTGCTGGCGTCCCTGAAGATAATTTGAGAACCATTCCAGTGCTTCAGTCGAGATCATAAAATAGGAAAGGACGGACAGTAGGATATCGTAACCGACGGTGTTGAAGGCATTTGTAAAGTCAATTAAAACAAGAACAGTAACTTTAGTGTCCTCCATGGCCTCCCTCACATCGCCGGTCACTTTTAGGAGAGCAGAGACAGTACTGTGGCCTGGCCTGAAACCAGATTGTAAAGGACTTAAAAGGTTATGCTGGTTTACAAAGTTTGTCAACTGTTTGTGGGCACAGGCCTCCAGTACCTTGGAGAGGAATGGTAGAATGGATATGGGACGGAAATGATTGGGTTGTGTAGGATTGTGTATCTTGGGTAAGGGAATAACATAGGCTCTTCGCCACAAGGATGGAAAACTACCTGTAAGGAAAGAAAAGTTAATAATGTGGGTGATAGCAGAAAGAAGGTGTTCAAGGATGAGGACTATCATGCGGCGACTGATATTATCACAGCCGATTGCATTTGATTTAATGGATAGGATGATTTTCTTGATCTCTCCCGAAGCAACTGGAGAAAAATAAAAGGGATCTATGCTAGAGCGAGGCAAACTAGCAACGTATTCCAGAGTGTGACGCTTGGTTTGGAGATTAATCAAAGTTGTAGAAGTGAAGTGACAGTTGATATCATCCAAACCAATCGTCTCACCCAGGTCCAAGTGACGCTGCCTGCCTATGCCTATGGTTCCAAGAAACTTCCAAATGCTGGCAGGGGACGAGGTAGTAATGTTATCGAGAATATGGCGGCGTTTTGCATTGCGAATCATCTGATTACACCGGTTCCTTGCAGCTTTAAAGAGGTTCCAATTGTCTTCAGTACGGTCTTTCTTATATTTACGAAACATCCGGTCCCTTCGCCTCATCGCCATTTGAACGCCCCTTGTCATCCAAGGTGCAGGCAATCTCTTCATCTTTATCTTCTTAACAGGCGCATGAACATCATATAAACAAATAATGGTTTCATTGAATGTATGCAGTTTCTCATCAAGGGTAGAGGCTGATTCCAGGTTTTCCCAATCAATAGCTGCTGCATCACTATGTAATTTAGCCAAGTCTATGCGTCCAAAGCAACGCTTATACAAAACTTTAGGCGAGGATTTGGGCGATTTTAGGACATAGGACATAAATAAAAGGTCATGATGGGAAAAGGCAGGCGCTGGATGTTGACCATGACCGGCAACAAGGGATGGAGTCGAGGTGAGGATTAGGTCTAGCCAGGTGTCATGCCCATCAGTATTATGATGAGTGGCCTGTAATGGTAGCAAGTGCAAGCTGGTAGACCTAATGATATCAAGGAGTTTCCGGGAACGAGGTGTGTTGTGGGATAGGAGATCGGTATTGAAATCACCCATGATGACGTGATGTGCGTAATCTGACCCTAAAGATTCCAGAATCGATTCGAGACTAGAGAAGTAATCGACAGAAGGAGGACAGTAAACGACACCAAGTAAACACTTGACACCTGTAACACTAACCTCAAGAAATAAATATTCGACAGAGGCAGTATAGTCACCAGAAGACGTAGCCAAAATTTTAAATGGGAAGTTTGACCGAAGATAAATAGCAACCCCACCCCCTCTGCTATCAACTCTATCATTTCGGATCAGAATGTAGCCAGGGAGAGGGTAAGAAGTCGAAGGAAGATGAGGTTTGAGCCAACTCTCCGAGATCATTATGGCATGAGCGTTTGCATCCGTGAAGGTAGCAGACAGCTCACTGTAGTGACTGGGCACACTCTGCGCATTGATATGACATACATTAAAGAAGTTGCGAGATTGTCCACTAAACGATTGTTGTAGCATATCACCGAGCGTGCCAGTCACTGAACAGAAACTATCGTCACCAGACGTGGAGGCAGAATCCGTGGCAGAAAGAAAACAATCATCATCATAGTTCATGGCTTAATTAAAAAAAAAATACTAATAAATATTATATATAAAGCAAAGTAATTAACTACAATATATATATATATATATATATATATATATATATAAGTATGCACAAACGAATTATTATAGAACACGTACGTTCTTCTCTGCACCACCCGCCAGCAAACATGTACAATTTTATACAGACAAAAGAACATAACACAAAATTTTAATAAGACACTAAAACAGGAACTTGACAATAACAAAACGTATTTCTTTGGCAGTAACTAAACGTGACAGCAAGTTAAACGTTTCAGAACGCATCATTCGGCTGATAATGAAAAAAAACAAAATGTCATCTGTCATTTCACTTCATGTTCAGTTCACACTTTCTTGTAAATAAAATAAAATAGGAGGGTAAAAAAGTAGTAAGAGTGAAAACATAGTTACAAAAGAGGAGACAAAAACAAAATAAAGTGAGACAAAAACAAAATCTAGGCACCATACAGATGAGATTAGTTTTTACGCGCCTTCGAGTGTGTACTAAGCGCTCCCTCAATACTTTTAGGCGCAGATGATGATACAGCTGGCGCTTTGGGATACTTTTCCATTAGGGAGATCAACTCGTTCATGCTGTTAACCTTCTTTCGGCTTCCATTAGCAACCTTTACTACAATATTGCCGTCTTGTGACCAACATTCGCGCATGCCAAAGTGTAACCTAGCCTTAGCGAAAATGGCCTGTCGGTTTTTGGTCAAGAACTCCTTCATAGTTATGGAAGTTCCTTTGAGCTTCGATTTAGTCTTCCAAACCACTGACCTTGACTCAACTGAACTAAACCACACAAGGACTGGCCGATGATGCTCCTTAGTTGTAGTGCCAAGTCTGTGGCAAGCACGAACAGAGGAATGCATGTTTTGAAGAGAGAGCTTCTTGTCGAGTATGTCTTGAATGACTGTAGAGCAGTCCTCCTTTTCATTCTCTGGAACACCAAGAAAAATGAGTGCTTTCCGCCGATGTCTAGTCTCCATGACGTCCAGCATATTGGAACACTCAGAGATCTGTTGCCGGAGCAGCCGCAGTACGTTGAACATAAGCTCCCGAAACGTCCGGAACTCCTCTGCTACTTTTGCTACGGTATCCTTGGCGGGACCTCCTGTCTGCAGCTGAGACTCGAGTTCAGCCATCCGCTTATTGAAGGACTCCTCTAGCTTTGTTTGTGTCGTCTGGATATCAGCAAGTTGTGACATAGTTACTTGGTGTTTTAGAGTTGTACTGTAGTGATGTCTTGAATTTTGCAACAAGTGTGATGTGCTGATGTGCTGGCAGGTGGTGTCCAAATTAGGATGTAATCACATTAATTGTGTTACTAATGTAAGTCGTTTGTTTAAGTATATTATTATGTAAAATTTTGTTCAAAATATTCCAATTTATCAAATTATTAATTAATTAAAAATTTTAAGTTTTTGAAAAACGTCTACACTTTTTGAGCACCTACCCACTTCCTCCTTATTTCTATCTATCTAATTATTCTATCTATCTTGCATTCAGTCATTGCCTACTTAACATAACTATTAACGTACCAGTGCAAGGTATCATAAGATAAAACAAAATTGATTATAATCTGTTGGTGCCTATTGATGAAATTTAGTTTTTTACTGAAAGTTATATTTATCTAAAATCCTATAAATTTATGTCTGTTCTCCAATTTACCTGCCAAAAAGAAAGCATCTCAGTATCCACACATAAAGAGTTCGCGTCCACGCTGGAGCCTACGGCACTAGCAATTCAGTCTCGGCAAACATACGGGCCTCTATTCAGGCCTCCAAGCGCCGCTACAGAAATATATCGATATTGCATGTACCGGAATGTCCTACCGAAATGAGCCTTTTGTTTTACAGCGTATTGTTTCTGCGGTCCTCTTTGCATGCTTTATTGTTCTCCAAGGCGATGGTTTCCTTGTGTATATTAATTTGAATTTATTATGATGAACTTTATTGTGTTTTGCTTTCATGGTTATTTATGTATTATAACATTATATACTTAAGCTTCTCTTAATAGAAAAACCGAATACTGTAAGAATCAAAACTAAAATTTAATAATAAGTATTAAGGTTCCGGTCTCATGAAGAATCTTAGTAAAAGTATCCACTTAATATGTGCTTTACCTGTTTCTCTTCTCGTTTATACGAAAACATCGATACCAAGTAATATCAAGTAGCGCAACCCAATAACACTCCCTACCTTTATGGGAACTGGCTGTGTAACACTTCGCCGCCCTCATTTCTGACGTGTGCACGGGAAAGTGAAAGTCACTGTTAGTAAACGGCTAAACGGTGTGATTGTATTCCTGTCAGAGAAGTTATCCCTTCCTAGTTAATAACAGTGTATAGGTTTGAGATAAATCTCTTAAATCGTTATATAAGTACAAAAATTTCTATACTATAAGCCCTTTTAAAAAGGCGTCTTTAATACTTAACTGAAATTCCGGAGTATATGAACCCAATTTAATATTTAATCGAGGCTGTCAAACTTGTACTAAAATCGTATTTCGCTTCTCGCGTACAGTGACAGTAATCCTGCAGGGTTCACACATTTTGGCAGTACCATTAAGATACATGAAACAGTTAGTTATGTAAAAGCAAATTCTAAATAAACAAAAGGAAGGGGTTAAATCCATTATTGCTGTCGTATATGTACTGTAGCTTTATTTGCATCATTGTTCTCTACTATTATCCGCAGGTTATACCCGCCTAACTGAAATGTTAGTAAATATTTTTAAATTCGCTTTTGGAAAATGAAACAAAAGATTTGTAACGTGAAAATGTTCCCCTTGTGAATGTGAATTTTAACATGATGAGGTAACGTCGCGCTCTGTTATGCCGGCGCACATAAATATTGTTTTATATAGGCCATAAGCCATCAGTGCATACTGCTGTGGCTGTGGCATGTGAGCTGTAATGTATGATATGCACACTATCACAACTGTATCACAGTTTTCAACGTATTGTTAATGTATTGTGAATATTTGTGTGCACCAAATGTGTTATTTATTCCATGAGAGAATTGTCTAAATCAATAATGAAACCAAATTAAAATTGGATAACTAATACCTATAATCCAATTAGATAAATACGATTACGTCATACACATAATTTAATAATTTTCATGGGTATAGCTTCTCATTAGTGCTCATAGTCTCCGATAGAGAACAAAAACGTAAAACATGCACGGTATTCCAAAACCACATTACATTAAATAAGTTCTAAAACTACATTAGTTTAGACGTAGATTTTAAGAAAAAAAATAAGAAGATCCAAAATACATTGAATTTTGCAGTTAATCTACTGCAGTTCTTAAGAATGTAGAACATAAACTGACATGAATAGCAGTTAAAACTAATTTATATAGAATGCACACGAAAATATCCAACTGCCACAAACTCAAGAACTACCAGAAGCTATTTTTCATTTTGCACTTAACTAAGTGTAACTAGATCTCTGTCGCTTTATTTTTATTTAACATTCTACTACGATTTATATGAAGCGAATGTTAATTCTTCTCTTTAGTAATAATAGTTGCCACTAACTGCTGAAAACAGTGGTCACACTGAAATTTTTCAGTGTTGTAAAAATAAATTTACTAATTTATTGTACAAAACACGTTTAGAACCATATTATTATGATCACCTAAATGTTTTATGAGTTTATTTGACCAAACATTTACTCGTGTTTGTATATTTAGTTTTCACTGTAAAGTTTAACATTTTCTCATTGAGCTGTAAAGTAATCAGAATTTTTTATTTATAAATTATAATTATCGTCAATTTGTCATACATTTTTACCCTGCACCAGTGAAATTTTCACGTTTTCCTATGAAGTAGATACAACAACCCTGTACGTACTAGATATTTGTGTTAAATTTCGATTTCAATTCTTCAGAAATAGCTAAAATACAAAATTGGTCTTCGAAAATCGATAGGTACGCTTCATTTGAAACTAAAAGTCAGCGTCCCAAATGACCTTATTATGGTGATTAGAGAGTTTAAGCTTTGAGGTGTTAACGGAATCCGTGAAGGTTCTCTTAGTGATTAAAGAGGGTGCTAACATCGTAATTCGATCAACAGATTGATGGCTACGATTTGTTGGGATGCCCTACCATATTTGTCTCTTTCACATGTTGGTTTAATACAATTGTTTATACTTAGACCACAAAAAATACTGCCTGATTTCTATTTTTTTCTCTTTTCTGTCACATTCTGTCTGTTCACAGTCAGAATAATATCATTATTAACAATTTCGCGCCTGCTATTTGGCCTTCTTGATTCCATCAATTGGAATATTAGCGCCATAAGGTACGATTGGTTTTCGTGTTTTTTTTTTGCTTGGCTGTAATGATCGCCATCAATCACTAACGGAGAGCTTAACGTGCTCTACGGAGCACGGCGGGGCTCCGTATATTATCGTTTCGTCCGAACAGGGACTGAACAAGCAAAGCGTTGGATGTAAAGGCTAGGCAACAGATCGATCCTTTTGTATAATAGATTCTGTGGTACACCTTTTTCATGATTTACAACATTTACAAACGTACCGTAGATAAGTACACAAAAAGAAATATGCCTACCGCAGCGCAGTGTAATGAAACACGAAAGCATTTTACCTCTATTTCTGCATAGTCTTGCCTCTTGCATTAATGAAAAAAAATACTTGTATTACTTTTAGAATTTACTACTCTTAATGCATTCGCTGTAGTGCTGTCCTTTTTACTCTTTAGTAATGAGTGAAGTTTCAGCATTGCAATATTCGCCTTTTGAACGCTTGGGTCCTTTGCCTGTAAAATGTAGGTCACAGCCGCGGTTAGTTTACTTTTTCAGAAACTCATTTGTGTTTTCCCTTAAAGTTTATAAAGTCCTTTGACTTTTCGATTTGAATTTATAATTTATTTGGGCTTGGTTCGTAAAGTTTGCGTGTCTTCAAAGGGTAGACCGTTCTCTGGATAAATCTACTGGGGTATGTAATTTGTACTAGTTCCTCCGAGTTAGTGAATTTAAGTAAAGATATCGTTATTTTAATTTTCCTATCTGATATTTAGTGTTAAATGATTTTTTGTTAAGCCGCTATAAACTTTGCGGTTAGTTAAAGCAGAAATCAGGATTAATACAGATAATCTGGAGGACAAGTAACGAGATAACTCGCTGTCATATATTAAATTTGTGGCTATGATTTGAACCGCCTAATTGATATGGGATCTCAACATGAACGACGAAAATATTTTAAAATTAGACCGATTCCTACGAGTCAGCTGTCGCTCGACCCTCATCGCAATTTTCAATTTATTTTTTTAATGTGGCACCATTTGCCTTGTATTAAACATTTTTGAACACAGTAAATGTAAAATTGTTTTATGTTAGATCATCGGTATCTTAATGATTTATCTGAACGGATTTATACTCAGGTGTGGTAAAGTACCGAGTGCGGTACGTTATCCCGGGTATTTTCGTTGAGTTAGTACCGCCTGCTCTGACCAGGATTAGATGAATACAAACGGGAAATGGAGAGACTATTTCATTTTAAATCTCATGGCAGAGATGAACTGTTGCGTAATAATTTTACTGTGTATGAATGTGATTCAGTAGAGAATAGAAATTTTCTAGACTTATGGTTTATTTATTGATTTATTTATTTATTTTATTACTTTATGCACAAAATTGTACAATGGTGTAAAAAGTTGTACAAAACCTTTGGGTGATGCAGAGATAAACGAAGTAGGTGCAAGTTAACTACAAAATAAAGGTTTATATCGAGACTAATATAAATTATTTTGTTTTATAGTGTCATTTTCAGTAGTGGAAGTCTTCAAGCTAATAATAATAATGTTAATGATATGATTTATTTTCATAAACTAATACGCAACTGAGTACTTCCTTAATACTTACATAACTAATTTTGCCGAGCGCTTTTTGGTTATACTCTAATATATATTCGTACGCAATGCTCCTTTGTGTTGCTTTTGCAATCTAATCTTAAGGAAAACCTCGTCGTGCGTCGATCAACTCATCAACGTAAAACGAATATTGTATTTTCGTAATATACCGCCCTAATGATAGGAGTGATGCCTTTGTAAGTTCGATCTAAAGTTTAAAAGAAGGCTCTGTTACAGCTAGTGGTAGTTAGATATAGACAATTTTTCTAAGAAGTTTCGATTGTCTTTACATTTCTTATGATAATACAAAAAAAAAACAAGGATTTGCCACGTCTATTTGATTTAGGTACCTACACTCGTTTCCGTTTCAACCGAATAACGTTCACTGCTTAAGTAATTACTTCCTTTTAATTTGTACGCCCATCTTCACTGAATAATAAATAAACATTACTTGATAAATTTGAAGTAATTACGATTCCACTGCGATTTCTCTTTCTAATACTAATACTTTCTAATACTTGAATGCGGCCTATGTCCAACAGTAGAAGTCATTGAGCTAAAACGTTAACCGTTATATATTGTGGCATATGGTGTCCAACAGAGGACACTTTTCAGCTGAAATTGTAATAAATGTTGCATTGGCTATAGACTATTGCTAATAGGCGTTCTATGAATACTGTTTACGGTTTTACTTGACAAATACGTCAGTGATACAGTCTGTTATTGATGCGTGCACTTTAAAATATGGCAATATGTCAATAATGGTAAAAAGCTCCTACTTCTGTTCGAAACAAGTCGCTATCAGCTGTGTGGCGCTTGCTACTTTATAAAAACTTATGAGGTAACCCGAATCCAGACTACTGAATCATCTTCCAAACTCAAACAATATCAAACTATCCTGAATTTGGATGTTATATCGCGTCGTGTACTCTAATAGACATGAACACTCAATTTTCTTGTTCCAAATTTGTTACACAGCGCTCGGCGTAATTTGATTAATGAATGACGTTACGTATGCAACGCCGGTGCCTCCTATTAGTTTAGGGTCAGATTATCTAAAGCCAAAGTTGAGGCTTGAATAAATTAGTACTTAGTTAGTTGTTCGCGGTCGGAATTGAATTTACGCCGTCACCGTGTCGGTGTTTGAGGTGTGTTAGAGCAATACCCGTCTGATAACGTTATTTTTTTGTTAATATTTGATACGTTTAAGAATGATAGAATAGAATAGAGTTTAGTTTCATAGTTTACAAATAAATGTTAAACATAGTAGGTACACCAAAGTAATAATATAGATAGGTAGTCTTGTTAGATGTACATTCAATGATTTAATTAAGTCAAAACTATTTGCTTAGCTACGACTACAATATATGAATACTCAAAAAACGTAGAGAATAGATTTTGGAACGACAAGTGAAGTTACTAGTGGTTACTAGTTATAAGTGAAGTTAGTTACTAAGCGTACCTTGGTATACAGACAGCTATCCAGAACCCTATCACTGCAGTAAAAAATTAAAACTTAGGTGATGGTCTAAAATTTATATTAACCACTTTGTCAGTATCCCGCTTCGTGATCAAAATGTGTAGCTGCTCGTGCATACTATATACCTATACAGTTATTTATTTATTATTTAGACATAACTAGCACCTCGCTTCGCATCGGTCCAAGCCGACAAACTGCAACTTTTGATAAATTGCAGTTTGTCGGCTTGGTCACTATTATTGTTGCTGCTCGGCTCTTATAGGTGATAGGTTAATGTATTGTATACCTAAACCTTCCTCGAAAAATGCACGATATAGGTATGTATTTAAATATATAGAGCGGTTCTTAAGGTTAACGATTTCAAACAGACAGTGACTTCCTTTTATACTATGTATAGAATATACAGAAAAATTCCAGTACCTAAACCTTTTTATACGCCAGATCAATAACAAAATAGTAATTAGTGAAAGTGTATCTATTTAGATAAAGTTCAACTGCTAAAATCGATATTTATTTTTATAGAGTCATTTATTTGGCTTTTTTTTTTGTTTTTGTGACGTCTTGATTATTGTCGATTATAAGTCGATAGAGAACAGTATCTATTAGTTGCAATAATAGACATGACATAGTTTCTTGAATGCGAAAATGATTTCAAGACATTATTGTTATGGAGATAAAAAAATATTTATCTGTTTCTAAATCGTGGGAAATTTTAGTACAAAGGCATCAGTTTAATACCAGATCAAACATGTTACTATATTGAGTAATCATATATTACTTCTAGCTTCCCGCGGCGCGGTTTCACCCGCATCTATAGAGCTCTGCTCCCGTCGCCAGTAGCGTGATGTTACATAGCCTATAGCCTTCCTCAAGAACTGGGCTATCATATGCAAGAAGAATTATTCAAATCCGACTGAATTGTTACCGTTTTCGGTAATCATAGAATCTAACCGCTTATGACTCTTTATTACAGTGATTATTTGAGTCCTTACAGAAGAGTATTAAACACTGAATCATAGCCGACGCGATGCTGCGCTAATCGAATTTCTTTCACATCAGTCTGATGTTCAGTAATAAGTTAAAGAGCCGGAGATAAACAAACATTAACCTGTCTAACAATACCAGTATATACGTCTAGGCAAATTGTTTTATGTGTTTCAAGTTAGGAAGATTTCTATGTATTTTAAGAACCGATGAACTCTTATTACTAGCAGCTAATAACAAATAAGGATATCGGCAAGCGGCCACATACATTACCCACGTAAGGGATATAGTAAAAAGGGCCAAATTAAAAGGGTACCTACCCAACGCCGACTTTTACGCATGAATAGGTTGATGAATAAAGATGAAGTAAGGTATGTTTAAATTGGAGCGATTGACGCACTGCTTACTTTATGAAAGACGGGCGTGAAGGAATACATTTCTTTATGTATGAATTACTATTGAGGTCTGTGTAGGGAACATTTGAAAATGAATTTCACGTGCGGCACGAGGGTAGATAGTTACCATGCCATTACGAATGCGCTACGCGCTGTAAGTTCACGTAGGTACTTGTCGGAATATCTAACATATTTGTTCGACCTACAGGTATTTGTTCCGGTTAGGGTGTCTGTGTCCGTGATTTGCGTATTTATAAAGTCCTTTACTTTGAACGGAGGTTAAAGGCGGGTTTTCTAAAAATAAATTCGTTCAAACCAACTTGCGTCTCGTGATTGATTTTGCTAACGCTAAACAAAGTTCTTTATCCTTTTTATGGAGCGATGAAAATGGCAGGATATTGACGAAGACGGAAGATTTTTTAATGGTTAATAAATGAAATTGTTGTTTCTATTGCCTGATTCATAAAATCTCGTTTAAATACACTCGTAGTATTCACATTAGTTGCTATGTTAAGTTTAAACACATCAACCATAATCATAACCATCCATCCTACTGCCACATTTTCACGAAATGAGAAAAAAATACTCATGATTTCTTCAAATATGTTTCTATATTACAATATAGCGTATTATATTAGCTATTATTGCTCATGTTACATACGCCGACGCCGCCTTAGACGTACTCATGACACCTCCCCCTGAAACTGATGAGGGTTGCGAGTGCCGGAGACAAGCCACAAGGCCACAAAAGCACGGTGATGTCAAATGTATACGAGTAGCAAAGTCTTTTTAGACGTCGACGTGTATTTTATGTTAGGGACTTGCAAAATATGTGTTACATTTTAAAAATAGTACTCGGCCTTGTTTCTTTATGTTTTGGGACGCAATAGTTTCGCAATATTAATCAATGAATTCGAGGTTGACATATCGACATCTCGACCGCTTTCGAGATTTTCGTTATTTGTAGGCTTTTTTATTTTTATTTGGTTGATAAAACGTGATACGATGGTGCCACATCATGCCATCAGAATCTGGCATTACGATTTAGAGATTTCAATTTTTGTCTTATTACTGTGTCGCACAAATGTTGGTACATTAAATTAATTACGTGGGAGTTTTACTTTCAGCCATATCTTGTTTCATATCAATTTATCTCCAGATGTTACAAAAGTAATCTATTTTGTAAATACAGCGCAGGTTCGAAAACTTTAAAATTAATGTATATGTACCAACAATAAATATAACAATTCACCCGTTCACGCCAGCACCGCCTACTGAATTTTCACGTAAAAAATATAGCGAATATGAAGTTCCCATATGGGGAATTTATTTGAAAAAAAAAAACATTAATTTACAAATTTTATCTTTGAAATATGTTATATTAGCTGCGCCCCACGGCTTTGCCCGCGCTTAAAATATGTTTTGTCTTCCTCAGAAACCAGACTGATTTGCGGCATAAAAAGTTGCCTATGTCCGTCTCCGGCACCGAATAAATTACATAACAATTTTTATCGAAATCGGTTTAGCTGTTTAGGCTAGTGGTAACAAACTCACACATCATAAACTTTGTTTTCATGCAAAGTTTTAACTTTGGGTTATCTGTTCAAAACAAATAATTAGCCTGAAGTCTGCAATTGTGCTTGACATTATTAACAGGCTTCCCCCTCTTACATGGGACACCTGTTTAACGATTCGGATAGAAACGCTCTCAATTTACCCATAACTATAACATAGCATCATATTATATAAATTGGGGACCTACATTAACTTAAAAGCACCTATTTTTTGTATTTATATTGTATTTATAATATTAAAATAATGTTCATATAAATTTTATCAATGATTAATTTAAATATAAATAACAAAAAGTTTTCTCTTATCGTTTCAAACTGTCTAAAATTGGACGTCTAATTGGCGTAATGAAACTCATTTATCATACTGCATTCATCATATTGAGCGTAATGTTCTGCTTATGTTGATTAATGATCGTTTTAATGCTGCTTCTTCAAAAATAGAAATATGTGTTATAAGTATTGCTTTTAATCAAATTAAATCTTTTCTGGAGGATAGTTTACAGATCAACTATCCTCTACTCTTCTTTCTTTTGTTCATTTGTTTGTGTGAGGCAGTATGTAAACGTCGTCATTCATACAATTTGCCTGCGACATATATACAGAACTTAGATAACAGACGGTTTTAATATGCGTACTCGTAATATTATCAAAACAAAAATGTTGAACTCTGCAGTCGATGTCGGCATTGACCGCAGTAAACCGGGCAAACGGAAAGAAATTTTCATTTGATATTCCATTTTTATGGAGCAACTTCGTGGTTGTGCCGCAAATATCGTTAGTAAGCCCACTGTGCGAGTGCAAGGCGTGTGCGATCACTGGTCTGCGAATTTTATTATTTTGAAAAATCTTGGCAATCCTAATGTATTCAATTTCTTATTCAATTGGAAATGTGGTCGTGAGTTGTGACGCAGTATTACGACGTACTTACGTATGAAATGATTCAATCTATATATAAAATTTTATTTGATCGTGGTCACCATCTGTTGTGTAGTAAAATACTTTAATAAAAACAAAACCTGTGGCACTCGGGGACTGCCGCGGTAAAGCTATTGCATAGCATTTTTTATCAACTTATGCAATTATAATTATTTAATTATTTTTTATTTATGCAGTATTTTTTTCTTTGATATTAATTCAAGTTCCACTTTTTGAGCGTGGTGACCGATAAGAAAACTTTTTTTCTTTTATTAAATGAATGAGAAGTTAATATCGTATTTTTATTATCTTACAATACATGTAGGTTATTCAGGAATTTTTATCATCCTACTACGTATTTTTACTCCGAAAAAGAATAAAACTGGGATATTACATTACATTGATGCATTATTACATGTTATTAAAATCTTAGTTTCATTTCTTTAGTTCTACCAGATAAAATTTATCGCAAGTGTGATTTGATTTATGTGTGGTAAAAATGAGCGCCACTAGTGTTTATCCTGAGAAATAAATTTTATGGTAGGCGGAGTGGAGGGTGATAGGTTTTTATTTTCGTTACGGAATTTCTTGATTCGGTCGCCGCTCTCAAAGCCCTCGATAAAAGCTATGCAATAGCTTAAAAGTAGTAAATATAATTATTATTACTGATTTCACATGACAGCTTATGACTTTATGAAAAAAGCTCTTCGTTGTGCATTGGTCAAGGCAATTAATACAATTAATATAATATCAGTCAGTATGGCTTAATTAATTGTATTAATTATTGTTGTATGACATCCAAATTGAGTACCTAATTATTGTTAAACTTTTTAATGTTTGATATTACCCCTAGAATTTGCTAATTTAAATGCTTTGTTAGTAGCAAACACATAATTTAAAGTACGTAACTCATACATTATAGGTTAATTTCGCCAATTCTGCATAATAGTTAATTAGTTTCGCATCACTGAATTATATTTTGCTGAAATATTACGATATCATATGGGTAAACATTGTTCCTTTTATATTATTATTGACTACTAAAAATGTGAAATACTAAAATGTGTTTCGTCTCCCTCGGGAACCAGACCGATTTTCGGGATAGAAAGTAGCCTATGTCCGTCTCCGGTACCGAATCTATCTACATACCAATTTTTATCGAAATCAGTTCAGCCGTTTAGGCGCTGACACACACACACACACACACACACATACACACACATACAAACTTTCGCATTTATAATATTAGTAGGATATTAATAAACAAATAGCTATTCATACAGTTAAAATAGTTTAGCTCAGTTTAAATGGACAATACGGTTATTGTTATAGTTTCAGTAATTTTGCGAAAAGTTTGATGCTTTAACTCTGTAAGTACCGCTATAATCATTAACATTGCTTCAGCAGAAGAACGTTGTTTGATGGTTTCGTCATAATCGCCACGCTTGGCGTATTGGCGACAGCAGTGACGGTAGTCTTAACACATCCGTCCTGTGTTGAATGGTTTTCTTGACACCTTTTAATTGCGTTTGTGAAGTATATACGCTAGGTTGTCACTAGTAGATACGACACTATTAAATTTATATTATGTTTATATTAGAGGTTATTTCCAAGTATAAATATATTAGCAATCCTATGAGAATCGTTCGAATAAAATATGACGAAATAAAGTAAATTATTATGTTTACCATTCTAGTTTTATGTAATTAATTGGTCTAGCAGTATTAGAACTTGCTTATACATAATATTATACTGGATGTATTCGGTATAATGTTGTTCTAATATTGTAAAGAGACTCTTCCCGAAAATACGAGTTTTGTGGAACAAAATTCTGCCTATGAAGAAGATGCTATATTAATAAACAAAATAGAAAGTGTCACGCCTGACGTTTCATTTCTGAGTTAAAAGGTTAGAAATTGTTGCGGTGTAAATGCCTATAACGAGTACTGTTGTTACATTTCAAAATAACTGTTGGTATTTTTTTTTTGTACTAGTTTCAATTGTATCGTAAAAGGCCGAACTTAACAGTAGATGCAAACAGGCTCATATATATATAATTATAAATTATAATATAAGCTTGGTGTATCCTTGGTGGTCCCTTAACGTGTCGCGTTTTGTAGCCCCGAAACTTGCACGGGTCTAATTATACTTTGGGTATGTCATTTGAATGTTAAGGAAGTCTGTTCGATGTAGATAGTGGTCGCCCATTCTCTATTACCTGCAATATATTTTTATTTTTACTAGTCTGGTGCTCGTTTGAATTTCCTATCTCTTAGCATTCATACAATTGTGTATTCAGTAATTCATCCTTTATTAAAATATCTGGCTTAATGTAGCTTGTCATGACAGTCTTTTTGTAAACGAGCTGTAGACAAAATGGTTGACATTCTCGCATACTTTCTTTACTTAAAACTTTAGTAAACATAACTTATATGAATAAATTATTGTTGACCTTTGACTAGCGTCTCGTAAATAAGACTTGTTTTTTAAACTTTTACTACCGCCGACATAAAATGAGGAGTGTTTTAAGCTTAGACCATTTAATAGACCTCCAGAAGCTATTAAACTTTGAAAATTAAGTTTCAGAAATCCTTTCTTAGTGCTCAACCTTGGCAAAATGAATGCCTGTGTAAAATTAGACTCATCAGTTAAAGCTATGCGCTGTTTGTCAGGCAGTGTTGAGTTATTTAGGAAGTCTAGTTAATGAAACCTAGCCATCTAGTAGCTCTATGTACTAGTATATACGGTGTCACGACTCGCTTGCAATAACACCTCTACCTTACGATATACCTACCTACATAACAAAACAAGATTACAAAATTTCGCTAATGTTGAACACCACATACATAATATATGTGCGTGTGAGATTGTTCGCGTGAATCTTGTTCTTTTTTAGAATATATAGCACCTACGAGCTGGACGCTTACGAAAAGGACCGGCACCAACTAGCGCAGAATAGAGAGAGAAGGAAGGAGGGAGGGTAGGCCTTTGCCCTGCAGTGAGACGCGACGGGCTCCTAATATAAATAAAAAAGCACCCATGTACCTACCAAACAAATACACTTTATAGTCAATTAAAATTTAGACTATAAACTTTAAGTAAAAGTATACGTTTTATACTGGCATGTATTAACTTGAAGGAGTACATATACCTAAATTATCGCACATAACCTTTAAATACTGACGTTTATGTGCTTTGAAATGGTTGTACAACACTCGTGGGATTAAGCTGACGATAAACTTTTTCGTTTAATCTCGAATGCTCCATGTTTTGTCGCATTACTAATTTACAAACGTCGCACTATCTTGGCAATCTATCACTCAATCGATTATATTGTTCGATACACGAAGGTACGTATGATTGACAAGATGACACCATATTGAATTTCGTTGACGGCGGCGGTCGGTCTACGATCAATATATATTCAATATTGCTGATGTTGTTATCCCATCATGTGGTCTATTATTATAGTATGTACTTTATAAACTTATTTAATCCATAAGCCCTTTAATCTGAACTACCTATCTTATATAGATATTATGTTATTTGTAGAGTTCGCCTAATCTCTAAATTAAAAGTTAAATTAAATTATTGCTTAAAACATATCCCAATTTTCAGATCCCAGCAAATAATATACTCCTAAATTATCATAAACTACAATTGAAGCAATCTGGCGTATTTTGTACCAACGGAACTGTTCTAAAATAAATATATTTTACCTTAATCTAGAAAACTGTTACAATGAAGAAGTACATTGTTACAGAGAGACTAAAATGTTTTGGAATATTTTATGAAGTCTACTTGGAATTCTTTCTAAAATCTTTAGAGAACTGCCCCCAAAATGACATCAATCGATTTATGAAGTTAGTAACTTGGATTAAATATTTTTCTTTGAGTGTTTGACAAAGCTGTTCGCGAATAAAATAGTAGTAAAGTTAAATAACAGCAGTATTTTAATATGGCCGACTGGATTAAAGATTCTCGACAAGGAATATCACCGTGCAGGGTTTTTTTTTGCAGTCATGAAAAAAAAAGTGTGATACCTACGACAACATTTTTAAGATTCTTGTAAGCTTAAAAATGTTGTCGTAAAAGTCACACAATATATTCGTTATTGCCTTTGTTTAATTTGCCGTCTACGCCCTGCTGTTAATATGTAGAAAATATAAATGTTTGTAAGTCTTGAATGAAAATTCACGTAGTCTAACGAGTCAACATTTCTATTTTCATAACGAACCATTAAGCGTACTACTAGTCAAATTTATGCTGCCTTCCGACTGTTAAGTTTCTCAACGAGTATATGAAAATAATACAAAATAGCAGCCAATTAAAGATGAAATTTTCTTGACGATAAACTGTCGAGCTGAAAATTGTGAATACTCCTAGTATTACCATAGAGATGAGACCGCACTTTCGCCGCTTTCGCAAAAGTTGCCCATTGCCGCAATAGAGCAGTCGACTAGTTATTTTTACGAGATAACTTCGTTTGTGCTTACACCACACAACGGAGCACCGGCTGCGTCTAATTCATATATGCTTATTTTATAGCTATAAGTTTAATAGTATAATTTAGTACTTTATTAGAGTTGCGTCGTGGTTTAGAGCGAAGGCACATTGTATGATGCCTTGTCTTATGGTATGTCTTACAGTGAAAAGGTTATCAAAACTACAATTTGTTTTTCCGAAATATATTGTTACCGCTGTGGCGACTGTAATCTGTAAACATGAATGTGTTCTCTAAATATTACAAAAACAATACTGAGAGGAAGATGGGAATGAGGGTGGATAAGAAGGAAATGGAGTAAGGGTACTATTGAACCTAAGAGATAAATTAGTATTAAGCAAAATACTCCTGTCGCCTTCTAAAAATAGTTGTAAGTTTAATGCGATAATGTAATAGAGAAAAATATCTAGAAGTTCATGAAGTTATATATAAGCTCGGCAAAGTGAAATACAGCAAGACTTTCCAATAACTTTTCTGATTTTATTATGCGTAGATGCGAACCGCGATAAAAAATAAACGATGTAGAGTAGGTACTCCATTTTTCATATGGGAACTGCTGTGACCTTAAACGTTGCACAGTATGTCGTACATAAGATATATATATATATATATATATATATATTTATCTTATGTAAACGTTAAGATATACTATGCATGAAATACTTGGCATACATCACACATTTCAGTTCAAGTTGCTACAACAATGTTTCTACACCTGACACCTAAATACTAAGATATTCTATAGAAAATAAAGGTTTATATATATTGATTTTTGAGTTTTTAACGTTCTTATTATAAAATTCATCAAGAATCAGTGTTATCTTCAAATACTATTGTGAAATGTCAAACCTAAATGTTGCTTACTTCAGTGGAAGCTACGAAATGGAATTGTTAGATGCATCAATATTGGCCAAACCCATTTGTATCTGGTGTAGGTACATATCTATGAATGTGTTCTTGTAAAAGGTCACACGAGCCGCACACGTCAAGACTGATATTCGAGGCTACGGCTCGATCATAATATATGTTTGCACCGACACACAAGTTGTCGAGACGTGTGGTATGCCCAAATACTAGCTATATTAACACCGTACGCTTATGTTCATCTTATTCTTTACTTATGAGCTTAGCTCTTGTCGGTAAAGCATTCGTTACTGTGCTGTCCTCTACCTTCTTTATAATTTATACTATTATATAAAGCGGAAAAAAATGTTTGTTAGTTTAAGCGCGCTAATCTCTAGAACCACAAGTCGGATTTGAATATTTCTTTTGCCGGATGATAGCCCAGTTCTTAAGGAAAGTTATAGGCTATATTACATCACGCTACTGGCGACGGAAGCAGAGCAACTCTTGTCCCTTGATAAGACTCCATAACTTTTTAAAAATAAAAAATAGGAAGATGTAGACCAAGGCGAAAGTTTCGTCAAACAGGTCGAAGAAAGTTTCAAAGTTCAGAAGTTAAATAAGTATAACCTATATACATATAAAACGAAAATATATTAGCAATAATTTAAACATATAATATGCAAAATTAAAGTAATCTGCTGAGTTGTAAGCATTGAAACACAAACTTCAAGCCTCTCTTAGCTCAAAGATTACAAACACGACACACGGAAGGTCCCAAGGTCAACATGAATATTAATATGAAATTTTCCACCGCGCAGAGTATTTTGCATTAAAATAATGACCCTTATTCTTTGGCAGACATCTCTTATTTTTCTTTTCAGCTCATCTGCTCTGTTTTAACCAAAATGAAATATTTTTATTTTTTCCATATTGTGATAGTGAAGCGAGGAAATGTGTTACGAGTTTCTGTGTATTGGCTTCTTTATTGCTCGCAAGATCCAGCTAAATAGTCTCATAATGCAAGTGATAGGATCTTTCTTAGATATCACCTGCTTGCAACAAAACGAATCAATACTGTCGGATGTGTTGTTTTATTATAAACTCTTCTTCATTTGCCCACTGTAATTACTTTAATAAACTTCCGTTTCTATTTATAACCGATAGAAACCACTTGAAAGATAGATACTGTGCAGCTGACGGTTTGTATCAAATGTAAACCTTATGCCTACATTCAAAATGTATTATGCATAAAAGGTAAAATATAAAAGAATTCTGAAGCTTTCATTTGAAAATAACATTCATGGCATGTCAACTCTATATAGGACGCACATCTATCAAAAACTCGTCGCTCAATGTGATGTTACATTACATTTTAAATACTAACGCAACCCAAAGTTTTCATAAAAATATGCAATGCAGCGGCAGAAGTATAATTTACATATTAGACCTTTTGTTTCGGCACTTAAGCTTTGTAGAACACTACAGGTGGACTTTCAAATTCTGCTCTCGTTCTGAGATCTTCCCTATTCGATTGTAACAAGCACATCGTGGGTCAACCGCGTAGTCGCCGAGATATCTGGGTCAAGGTAACTGTGCCCGTTATAATCTTATTCAGCGTTTGTGGTCTTGGAATCAAACAAAAAGCTCGCCGTTCCAAATACCCAATTGCATTTGAAACGGTTACTTGAATTTTTATGCTGTAGTGATTTAAGTAATTGAGTATCTATATTATTGACTATAATTATGTTATCTGTTTACTAATAATATTTATGTAGTTAAGTATTGTATTATACACATCTATAAAGTTAAGCATACTCGTCGCAATCAACTTGTCGCAATAAATTTGGTTGGTCAAGTAAGATGACCTTGGTTGCAACAATAGAATTGTATATCGATAGGTATTACGTTAATTAGGATTTTAAACGAACCACTATATCGTAGGATATAAGTTTTAAAGTAGAACTGAATGATAAGATTTGCTATGACTACCTAAATATTTTCAGAACACCAAAACCGTCTAGTTTCTTGTGTCAATAAATGCATTCATAAATCAAATATCGAGTGGTTGGGTCAACCTATTTTCAGGATTTGTTCAGGTTGCCCATAGAGGCATCTGACTTGACCTAACGACTATTATCAACTTGGTAACAACCGGGACTGACTCTGACGTGCCCTCCGAAGCACGGAGACGCTCAGATCAAATACCACTATGCGGTCACCCATCCATGGACCAGCCGCACACGATGTTGCTCAACCCGCGCTAATCGTTTATCGATCAGTAAGCGCAACGAGCTATGAGCGCCTTAGTTAGTGCATTAAATATATTGTACCTACTCTTTTTGTAATTTTATAATATGTAAAAAATATTTCGTGTAAAGAATTGCTGTGAATTATAAATATTGCCTCTAAACAATCAAATCTCTCTTAAGATTGTAAAGTGAAATACGAAACGGCAAAATATATAAATGCTATTGTTTTAAAATGATTAATAACTGAAGAACTAGAGAACACGATGATGAATGATGTGGAGGCGGATAGAAGTAGCTACGGCATTACGAAGTTTCTGAAGGGGTGGTAAGTAAAAGCTTCTGTTTTAAATACCTATTGTTTATATTTCTTCCATTGATTTAATGAGCTTGGACAAATACTGAGTAGAAGAGCGCAGAGCTAATTTACGTTTACTGTCTATACGGGTACATGTATTTATTTATAACTAATGCGTGTTTAGTAACCATTTCACTTATACTAATAGGTATTATATTCCTACCTTAGTGGATTCGTGATAGTGGGTAAAGACTGCTACGCAGAATTAAGTATGGTAAACGATTTCAGCGTCTGTATAGAATTTAGTATAAGCCCGGAGGCTCGAATATATACATACAAATTGCTGAAATCAATTGTTTTATGAAGGTCTATCAGGAACCTATCACCCATTTGCAGTATACATATATACAACTTAACAGTGATATATTACTTGCGCAATCAGTCAACCTATTGATTGCGGTCTAAACAGGAAAATCATCCACACTGAACGGATAGCTGCGTCCTATAAAAAGACTGCCGCTACTTTGAATGGTGATTCCCCTAAAATTCAATGCTTGAGAGAGGTTGTTAGGCAATTATACGAAAAAGTTATGCTATTTTTACTGTCTGCTCCGATCGCCGTCTCTAGTCCGAATTTGAATCTGCAGTATTATTTTGGTAGGTTTTAAGCTCCAAACTAACAATAATACTATTTTTACTTGTAATGTTAAGAAAAAGAAAAACATAAACTTCACGAGTACTAGAGCGTCACAATATAATAAGAGATTTTCTGTAAAAATAAAATGTATTCGTCATTGGTGCGGATTGAATTACCAACGGGCTCCTGATCGAATCACACTAAAACATCCATTTATACATAACGCACCGTATACAGTGGCGGCGTAGCTTTGTTGTCTCATTTATGAATAAATCAAGGGTTGGTTAGAGCTTACCTGTACGTATGATCGACCTTAAAATTGAATTATTATTAGTTCGACTCCACTGGGCTGATCCCAAACATTGTTGCTATTTGCGCCGTTATGATGTAACAACTTAAATTTAATTTGTAGTTCACATAACTCCTAAAACTTTTTGCGCTGCATTCCGGGTTAGTAGGACTCTGTAATTCTTGTTGCTGTTGCCAAAACAGCACAATGTTGTATTGTCTTGATTTATAAGACTAACATACGATTATGATAAGTACTTAGTTTCATATATTTTTTTATATTACCTACATAAACTAAACTCCAATCCCGTTAGTTTTTGCAAATACTGGGTATTGATGTTTGTCCTATAATCTAATTAATCTAATTATCTTGACTTGTATAAGTTTTTTTTTCGTAAACTTGCCAAACTTGGGCAACAATTCCATGTGAAATAATAATGTATAAATTATGATATTATATACCAGTCGACATCTAAAAACAGCTGTTACCTACAAAAAATAAACTCAAAACTTGTATAGTTGATTTTTTGTTCGTTTCTGTCATAAAAAAGGTTCAATAGTTATGGTTTCCTTAACTTTGAATTCAGGTTATAGATCGAAAATTAACTTCGTACACATAAACTTACCTGTGTAATTAGATTTTGTACGTTAAAATATATCATTGTATTGTACGTATTTAAGAAAATGTGCATGTGTTTGTTTCTTTGAAACTGTTCATAAAGATAGCTTCTGAATTGTATAAATTTTGGCCTTATAAATTCATGGGTACGAACAAGGGTTTACTAATATAAAGCTACATAATGAATGGTGAGTTTGCGTTAGTGTACCTTTGTTCAACCCTTGTAAGATTATAGGCGTGGCATTATTATTATTTACTATGAAAATTAACTATAACAGTTAATCAAGGTACATGCACAAAATAAAAATTATAATAATAAAGATTTGTTCAATAGCCACGTATAAATCAACTATTCAAGCAGATTCGTGCGTAATGAACGTTAAGACGATAGCAATATCATAAATCTTTTTTCAGCAGATCTTGAATCTCTAATGCTGACACGAGTTGGACCCCTGTTTTGTATGAAAAAAAAAGCACATGCCGCATTAAAAGTCCGGCTGTTTTGAGCTGGCCCTCAACAGTGGTGTGTGAGTGAATGAAGGCGGGGGCGGTTGGTCCGCGCAGCCTCCGAAGAGCCCGGCCGACTGCCAGTCGACGTCGCGCCTAGCGGGCACCACCACGCGCTACCCGCTCATATTACGCTCAACAACTAACCAAATAGTGGTATTTTAAGTGCTAAACTTCACCATTGTAAGTAATGTTATGCGTCAACTTGTGATGTATCCGGGCGGCTGGATTTAACGTGTTACTATGACCGAATCGACCTTTCCAAAAACACCGTCAATTTGAACATTGACGCTGCCGGCAATAGCTTCTTGCAGCTTTTTTGTGTAGTTAAATGGCAATTACAGTCGTTGGCGTAATAGAAAGCGATGTATTTTCAATGTACTGCCCTTAGTCACCCGAGATGTCTAGAGGTCGTTGCGTAGACGATTTCAGTAAAGGTACATTTGTGTGCGCGCCAATCACGTGTATTGTGCACACTGTCTTGATATTTCTCGCTATTGAAATACTTTATACTAATAAATTTAAATAAAAGATATTTGAATGACAATCGTCAGAAATTCACTCAACTATTTGAAAACAGTGCAAGCGGGACCTAATGGTAAATGTACCGTAAAAATTGATATTCAAAACGTGCGTGTTCACGTATTGTCATACTTATCTGACGTAGGGTTGCTTTTATGAAATGTTACAAGGTTTCACTGGCTAATGGACCTATGTATTGAGAAGAATATATTTGTTTTACATAAAACATCGTACGGCGAACCTATTAAATACCCTTATTAAAGTTTGCATCATCGTTATTTCAGTCGAAATGAAAAATCAGAACTTATCTAGCCGGCAAGCCATTTGGTACTCCCTTTGTAAATCACACATCGAGCAGGATCACTCGTAAGTCCCTGTTAACTGCCGTAATCCTGTGAGCTCGTTCCTAGTTTATTTTTGATTCCTTTTGGTTATTAGTAAAACCGTTACCGTCTATCCTCATGTTATAAAAACATTGATTTCGTTTTAAACGAATATTGTACATATTCGAAATCCTGTGCCTCAATGTGATGTCTATAGATTGCTATTCCGTTTTAGTAAAATTTATATAATATCATTTCAAATAGTTTCTCATGATGTGGACATAGTCATATAATAATATTCACATTTAAACGAATCAGTTTTAATCTCAATTTTATGCGAATCAGTCTCATTTAAAAATTTTTAAATTAATATTTCCGACCAAATTTAATTCAACGCGTAAATATATAACCTCATTACCTTACCCTCCTCATGGAGCTTTAGTTGATACGTTTCCGAGATATAATCTAACGCAGACCCGTCAGTCCTCCCATTTTTTTAAATATGAGAACTTAGTGTGTCTTTCGTTTGACTAGTCGGACGTTGTATCTACTGTATTTTTTTGCTAGATCCAAGTTAAGGCCGTCCAGCTCCAGTTTTCCACATAAGCAGGTACATTTTTAATAAATATTTACTCGTAGGTAGTTCTTTAACATTTTTATTCTTATCAATAAATTTTCTGTGTAAAATTTTGCATAGTATTTTTTTCCTTTTCATTTTAAACGTCAGTTTACTATTTGCGTCAATCAAGCGTACGGCCAAGCGATAAGCGTTCGAGAAATTGAAAACGATTTAGCGAGCGCGAGTAAGCTCGCTTTAAGGATTAAATTGACTTAGTTTGCGAACCAAGGATATAACCAAAGAAACAATTCATTTAATACTTCCTCTCTGTTTCTGTCGTTCATAAAACATTATAAATCCATCTAATTAAATTATTATTTCGAGACCGTAATCTGTTATTCAATCAAAGAATACTAACTCTTATATAAAGATCCTCTTGCCGTTATAACCTCTTCGCTACCCTTGCCCAATTATACCATTAACACTGGCATGCTTAGCAAGAACTTCGGACTAATTTATTGTCCTTAACGCCTGTTTTCCGTTGTCATTTTTAATTAAATTGTTCGGTTCAAAGATAAAAATGCAATTCATCCATTAATTAACTTTGTAAAAAGTTACACCCCCTGGTAACAAATTTGCTTTTGTACAAACGTGTTGCGATTCATTTGTCACGGACAATGTGACATAAACCAGTTTTACAATATGGTTACATAGTATATATATTTTGTCTAAATAAAATATATAAATGCAAAAAATATATTAACTGCAATGTGCCAATCAAGTAATACTCTTGACTATGATTTTTATATCTTTTCTTTTAAATTGTTTAATATCAACGTTTATTTTGTCTCCAACATCAGACGATAACTTCAGTTACTTGATTCACTAAAAGTTTTATGATCATTTGTTTGTTTAATTTTAACATTATGACGCCATTGCCATTGGTCGTGTTTATTACTATCTCGTGACGAAGCGTTATAGGTTTCTGTTCAGACTAAAATAGAAGCTTATGGTAGGTAATAAATCATTAAATTGTTAGAGCTCTTAGTGTAGGGTTAATTCTAATGAGTATATAAATTTTATATGTATATAATAACTCCAACATATTTTGGATTAATAATTGTTTGTGTATAGGGTTTTTAGACTTCACCGCGTTTACACGTCATCATAGTAGAATTTCTTGCTTTATTTTACTTTAACATGTTTCTGGTATAGTTATCTTATAATCAGTTAAAAATTCTACCTAAAATATTAGTTTATATTATAACATTGTTTGCCATCTAAATGCTAAAAACGCTATTAAAGATACATTGCTCGGTGCCTAATAGCAAACATTTTATAATAAGTCGGTGACAGTCTCTATTGGAATACATAATGATTGAAAAAATAACTGCCTTCGAAAATTGGATGTACAAATCTCATTTATATAGAATTTGCAAGAATAAATAATCACTTATCTGTGCATTTAGTGGACCGTGCGTATAATATCACCCTTATTATGCTATATACGTCGGCAAAATCACACGGTCAATTAACCGTCGTATGTTATCCTTTTACTACATTTGTTAGTCTGTCGCCACTAGCTTATAGCCGTACTGTTCGCAAACTTGCACCACTAACATTTTTTATTCTCTGATGATACATTCACCTAACTGTTCTATGAACCATGACCAGTTTTATCCAATGCCCGAGGTGTCACGCTGTTTCAACACAGGGCAGACATAAAGCAACTTTTATGCATTGCTGTAAAAATAAAAGTTTGCCGCTCGCGTACTTTAGGTGCTTTATTATTTTTTATACTCCACAAATGAGAATGGGCATTTTAATTCGTTCTCTGATATGTGCCTTTATTGCCGTATTTAAGTACATTTTATCCATCTGTTTGTGTATGACTAAAGTATGTAAATATAAACGAAGTAGTAAAGGTTTTATTAATTTGTGCCCGACTGATGCAGTCAAGAAAGGTAATTAAGCTTCAGTAATCACCACCTAAGGCTTTGATATCTTATTGTTTTTAAATTTTTTAAACACTGATGTACCGTATATATTTATCTTCTGTGCACCAGTGTTAAAAAATGTTTTAATCAATTTGTTAAATTGTTGTTAAAAACTTGTGTAAAAATATTTGTACTGAATAATGTAAAGTTAATATGCATTTATGATATGTCCAAAAAATACTTCAAAGGCGATCTCGAAAATACGTACGTATATCATAAAGAAATAGTCTGATTAAATTACAAGATATGTCTATCTCAGTAGCTCCTAATAATACTTCGCCCCAACAACGCTGAGAAGGATTTGTACGGATGACGGGCGGCGATAATATTGTATCATGATGTTTTAGGCTTTGAAACTAGTCTATTTATCACAATGAAGTGCTAAATCCGTATATCAGAAGTAAATCAAATAAAGGATAAAAGCCTTCCTGCATCAGTTTCTGTTTTGCGACCCAGAAATAGAAGTACCACATATTCATAGTCATATTATGTTTCCATTAAAGCTTGTTGACTTAACCCTCGAAGAGCGAATACCGACTGCGATTTTTCCGCGTCTCGTCGATGTAGCCAGAGCACATAATATGTGTATGTATAGTTTTGACGGTGCAAACAATGCGTCATTTCATTGATTTACTTTCATTATAATGTTCTGTTGTATTATTGACAATTCATATTAGAAGGATCTGTAGTTAACTTAAAAAAAATAGTTTTCTCGAGTCTGAAACTTTTTAAAAAGGAAGTTCTATTTCATTTTTGATGACAGGGGAATTCGGGAATGGACAGCTGATGCAAACCCGGTCGGCTCTGCAGAGATATCTCATTGTATGACAGCAACTGCGAACTGATGACCCACTGACCCAATTCTGGACTGCAGCAGTCAGCGGCCTGTGTACCTTACTATTCGTTTTGAGTTCTGGCACTGATTCCAACCTAACTTATACATATTCATTCTGTTGTGCAATTCTTGGAGGAATTTTGCGATGTTTTAGTTCTAAGCTAATTTTAATTGACTTTTATCAAATATTCATCGTTTGTTTGTGTCCCTTTATTAAACGTAGGTTCTATGTTTGTTTTCTGTATGGTATTAGTTGATATATTAGATATACCCCAGGGAAATTAATAATAGCAGACAGAACTATTGAATTTCGTTTCAAGACTTGTTTGCAGTAGCTAACTTCAATCTGTAAACACGTTCATTTCGCCACGTCTATAACGTGAACATTTTAATAATGCCTCCTATTATAATGTATTAGATATAAATTCTATGAAAATTTTAATTTAAAATAAGTATATTCTTAGTCATTTTACTATTTATATCTAAAAACGGACAATTTGATCCATTAGCTAGGTTCGTTATTTAGTCTATAGTTATGTAGTTATATTAAAAATCGTATGAAATATATTATATGGAAGCGAACTCGAACAGAACAATAAAATATTTTGTAATTATCATTCATATAGTAATGTTTCACGAATTTGGATCATAGCATGATAGCCTCGCACTGAACATGCTTACATAGGAAACACACTTTCGATCATATTATCCTACTATTCTATATATCCCTATATTAGTAGTAGTAATGAGTTTAGATGTCAAACCCAAATTCAATTATTAACTACCTGTGAAGATACCGCTTTATCATATTTGATTATAATTGACATTTTGTGCTACGAAAGAAATTTGTGTTTAAAGATCTCATAAAGTGAATATGAGGATAATAAAAAGGTAACTTTGATTCTACCATTACTCTCAAGGTTCTCTTTAATTGTCATTCAGCAATTGGCATTAGCGAGGCAGTGAAATTTAATGAACCTCATTCGGGTCAAGGCTGTTTGTTACTGTCTCCAACGATACCTCAATATGAATTTGCATCAACAATTGTGGTATATAGTTAATTGCTTTATTTATACCAGTTAAGAAGTAATCGATTATTGTTTGAAATATTCATAAGCTCTTAATAAAAATAATGAATACCTACTCAAGTCAATAGTCGAGAATTAACGAGACTGGCACGGTTGTTCGTCAGTGTGTAAAAAGTGGTTTAAAGTACGGATGCGAATAATTTATTGGATTGGCACTAATCGGTTTTGATTGGGACTTGAATGAAGTGCAAAACTACAAAACTAATTGTACCCCCAATTTTATTGATCGATAAGCCGGCCTAATTTCTTTTTCTTTTTTCATTTAAAAACGTGCACCGTTAGCGAATTCTTTTACTTGTGCATGACTTGAATATTTTGTACCTGCAGTCTCGCGGGAAATTAATGTTGGGTGCACTAAACCATTGTGCTTAAGATTTTTATGTTCAATGCGGTTCATTTGAATCTTATAGAATTTTGTGGTTTCAATGACCTACATCTTTCTACACAATTTTTAATTTTTAATTAGATATTTTCCTCTTATGTTTGGATCCATGTAAGTCAAACATGGATCAAACGAGCCCAATCACGAAATTTTTAACGTCATTGTAATCAATAAAATAGTCAGCTGATTTGCTTACGAGAAATATTCTTTCATGGGTAGGGCCATGCAAAACTTAAAGCTATACAAAAAAACTCACGCTGCTGGGCAATTTGTACACAATTTTCAGTGAATAAGTTATACCTTATATGTCGTAGATAATATAAAAAGAAGCTTCGCTTAAAGTAATAGATTCAATTTTGTCTCCCACCGTAAACATAAACAAAAACAAAGTGATTCAATAAGTCATTCGAACTAACAAGATTCAAATCTATTTGCTAAAGTTAATGGCTCGAGGGAGTGATATCAAATAGGGAATTGGATTCCTCAGGTACGGCCGGCCACTAAGACCTAAACTGTGGCTTACCGCACGCGAGTCGGATGCCTGAGGGACTCTCTTAACTCTATACCCTATTATTCCAATATCTCACTTGCTTCGTACGTGAGATCTTTATTTATTGACCGAACCTGATGTAACAACAATTTCGTGCGTGAACTACGTGCCGCACAATCTACTTCTTATCTATATACATTTTTAAATGTGGCACGAACTTACTGCATGATTTAAAGATCTGTAGGTGATCTCCTGAGATTGGTGAGCGGCAGCAGTTTTATAACGTTAGAGTCTTCATTTATTCGTTGAATTATGACCGAATGATAGCTTTTACCATTACACAACAACTGTTTCGTCCTCTTTGTCTTCGTAATCTTACTTTGACGTCACTAAACTATGTTTATTAAAACCATTACAATCAAATTCACGTTTAAACCATGTGCCATTAACTAATCTACAACCTGTAGTACTGAATAACCGGTCGCAATTTCCGTGAATCATATGGGTTTCCTAATTATACTCGTAGCACGAACGCGTTCATTGTGTAATGCTAGCCAGATGTTCCAAATTGAATTGCATTTACCTGGTACAATGTATGATGATCGAATTTCTGCAAAATAGAACGTGACAAACTGTCAATTTCATGAAATTCTATTATGGTATTTTCTTTTTATATTAATGTTTAGCTTAAAACAGATTATATTTTATTTCAATTTGTATTTGATATCCAGGGATTGTTTTTCCAATCACTTTTTATTCCAATAGATAGATTGTTTTATAAATCGAGGAATTTATATTTTTATTATCTTCAGAAGTGTTACGGCTTTAGATCTAACTTTAATCTTTCAGAATACTACTAAGAAATACTTTGCAGAGTTTAAATTTAGAATTATAAAATCGCAGGTCATCAAGTCTTAGAATTGCTATTATTAATTTTAAAACTTGATGTTTCTAGATAATCATGTAATAAGTATTGAAGCTCATAAGTATAATGATACCGATCAGGAGAGGTTCGTCGTCTGAATTTAGACTTAAGAACGAACACTTTAGAACTAGGTATTTGGTTTTAAACGTTTTTAAATTGGAGTCGAACATCATCATATATCTTAGAAGAGAAACACAATTCTGCTTGTGAATATTGTTCTCCCCCGAATTAGAACAGGTCTCTGCCGTTATTTCCTCTGTGAAAAGACAAACTTAAGCCATTATGAACATTATATGGAATGCAGGTATTGCGGTTTCTATGCAATTCGCAACTACCTGGAAACTTGCGGTATTTGTTTGCATTACTTGAGACATTTATTCACCTCAAGCTGATTTCAATAAACAATATATTCGGTTATTGTATTTGAAACGTTTTTGGAAAGGTTGAAATTATTCGGTAATAGAATCAAGTAATGGAGTCTTGTGAATAGAATTAAGTGATGGAGTCTTTTTACGGGAATCGTACTGCAATAAAATGCAGCTGCGTTGAAAGGACTACTCACAATTGAATTATTAAAGTAAAGTGTTTGAAACGATTGGTGAAGCTATTAACGTGTACGTGTGACAAAGCAAAGTGTTCTGGCTCGGTTGTGCGGATGAGAGGATGCGCGGCTGGCGATTATCCGCTGAGCGGAGACGCTAGCGGAAGAGGTCGAGAGTATCGGAAAGGGTGTCGGGCCGCGAGCGCGACGACTGGTGCCCGCACGAGGCGCGCCGGCATGCGCTGACGTGCGGTCGGCGCTGCGCGTGCTGCGGCGCGGCGCGATGTCCCCCCGGGCCTGACATGGAGGAGGGTGGTTACTGGCGGCCTTCTTGCTCGACGCTGTCGCTCGCGGAGCACCATGGCAGCGCTACGCACCTGTGCGCGCGCCACGCGCCGCAGCCGGCGCGCCTCGCGCACCGTCATCCCCCCCATGCGCCCCATACGCACCACGCGCACGTGCACCAACACGCGCATGCCCATCATCTGCCTCACGCGCAACATCCACAGCACGCGCAGCACGCCACCTCGTGCCCTGTGCACAGCCCGTTTAGACAACCTACGCCGGAATACTGCGCCGCACATTCACAGGTATACTTACTTTATTCATTATTATCTACATACTAGCTGTAACTAAACACAGTCGTCGTGCCACTGTTCGGTTAAATTAGAGATATATACGATAGGTAATTGTGTTTCATAGCAATTACTTAAGTAGTTACGCGGATTTAAAATTTTGATCAAATGAACATACATATACGTATGTAGCGTACCTACTTAGATTTTTATTATTTTCGTAACATTATACATGTGTATCTAACGTAAAAACTATACCGTTAATCTATACTATATAAAGCGGAAGAGTTTGTTTGTTTGTTCGTTTGAACGCGTTAATCTCTAAAACTGACTGACTAGACTAGACTGGTAGAGTCGGATTTGATAATTCCTTTTGCGTTTTATAGCCTAGTTCTTGAAGAAGGTTATAGGCTAAGTAACATCACGCTACTGGCGACTGGAGCAGAACAGTAAGCAAAGATGCGGGTAAAACCGCGCCGCAGAAAGCTAGTAATACTTATAAGATCAACGTTGCAGGTTACTTTATGACGTTCTACTCAGACGAAGTCAACGAGTAATAGCTTAGTATGTATTATATTTTGTTACACTCGTGATCCTCTTAGATATCATGATTGATGAGCCCGTAACGGTAAGAATTGCTGACGCAGTAATCGATGCTATCGGGGCTGGTAGCTCGACGAACGATTTGTGGAATCGAGTCACGAGGTGGCGGCACCTGCACCTAATTTATTACAAGTAGCTGACGTCGACGCTGTAGAACATATTTTCAATGACATCGATTTGCATCTTGCGATTGCACTGCGCTTATAATAAAAGATGATTATAAACTACGTAACGGTAAATTGTAATTTTACCAAATTACGATATGAACATGATCTATGCAAATGTATCATTTCCTTGTGAGATGACCTTGTACTGTGTTTATCATTTGTTATCCTGTACAAACGTGAGACGAATGATACGACTTACTATAAATAATACAATAGTATGTATAGTGTAAGCCTCCTTATCAATTATTAAGCAATATTTACTTAATCCTTTTGAAAGTTATCACAAGGAATTGTGGGTTAAGTTTTTTTTGTACAATGTTGTCAGTTTATTGTGATAATAACTAGGATACATGTGTATTACAATTCTTAGTTTGTATAACACGAAACTTAACAAAAAGCGCCGGTTTACCACCTTTTTCTTACCAAGAATAATGTTTAGATAAAGTAAGACCGTTCTGTTGCACAAACACAGATTAATGTTTTCCATTTAAACTTATCATCCGTAGTAATTTGCTATTCTTTCCTTGTACGGTAAAGTAAAACTAAATTCTAAAATTGAATGTTATTATTTAATGTTATGATAGTGTAAACGAATCACTTAAAGTTAAAGTTAAGTTAATCTTTCAAGTTGGCCGCACTATATCATCTTAATACAATGCCATGTTAACAGCTGCTTTTGATTGATGGGATACTACATAATATTCCTTAATGTGAGGAGATTGATGTATTTAGGAAGTCATTCAGAATGTATGAGAATGAATCGTATAAATGTCAAAATTGAATCGTGGGCTATCACTCCGTTAGTGTGATAAATCGGTTGAGATACCTATAAGACCAGACCGTTGAGCTTCTGTACAGCGAAATACTCATTCCTCGTTCAATCCACTGAAGTCTCAATTCATTATAACTGACGAATGTTTAAAAGAAAGAGAGTTTCTTTAAAAGTAAAATACGAGTTTTGTTCGAGTATCTATCTATATTTAACGAAGCAATTCAAGAAAAAGATCCTTTGATGATATTTAAATACAGAATGACAAAAGCTTCTATCGAAATTAGATGAAAGTTGAGCTGAAATAATCCTTTTATGACGTTTTCATGAATACAAAAGTCTGTGACAATACAACTGAACCTCAAATTGCTTTTCGCGATGACGAGGTACGCATAAACTTCGAAGAAGATTGATTCAAATACATTTTGAATCAATTCCTAAAATAATAAGAATAATAAATCAGCTGAGGACCATTTCACTCCCGAGTATCCAATACCCTTCTTCATATATCTAAGAGAAAGTATTTCAGAACTTAATCAATTGTGATGAATATTTCATTCATAAGATCCGTCGTGTTTCTTTTCTTGGTTCTTGCTAGAGTTCATTCATAATTCTATGGAATATAAATTAGTATTCGTTGCATTTTTAAAATAGAAATATTGACTGTCTACGACAGCTACGAATGTTGCTCGTAGGCGCTACGACGCGCGACATGATATGCTACGAGGAAGTAAAGAGTAATGTTTTGCATGACCGAATGTAAACTCGTCTGCAATAAATTAGGATTTGGTGCAATAATATCTTTATAAATTATAGCCTATATCATATTTTGATGTATAACCAGTAGTTTTTGCGTGAATGAGTACAAACATCTACATGCTACATGCCTACACCCACATAAAATATAATATAATAATATCTATATCCATAAAAATTCGCATTTCAATATTAGTTGGCTATATATCATTATCTTAGACGTAGAACGTCGACATTAACATAAGCCTCTTCCATCGATTTTCGAAAGCGGTCTACAGGTCTACCGGCCGCCTCTATCTGTTCGTCCGACAATCTTATCGATGGACATCCTACACTTATTAACTTGGTAATATATCGATACGAAGATTTGCGTAGGCCATGAAATAAATTGGTATTTAATAGATGTGCCATTCTAATCTATAAATATATATAATAGCGAAAGGTCACTCACTCACCCGCAAAATCCCGTCTTAGTTAGCACCTATGTCCTAAAAGGAACCAATCTTTTAGGACATAGGTGCTAACTAAGACGGGATTTTGCGAAACTCATCCCTTAAGGGAGTTAAAGGGGTTGTGCAAAGTTTGTATGAAACTTCTATAGTTTTGATAGTAGGATTTTCATATACATTTGGCATAGAGACGGGTTATACTGATTATTATGATACAATGTTTGATACAACGATTGCCGTAAGATCAGGCAGACAATATTCTCTTACAGGGAGACATCTGAATTTTCACGCGATCAAAGTCGCGGGTTACAGCTAGTAACCTTATATACTCGTAATATTATTAACAAAGGTAATAAATTTGTACTATTATAAATTAATATTCAAATAGGAGAAACATGAAATAATCGAAATTATTATCACAAAACAAGGTTTTGTACTTGCATTAAGTAGTGGAGACAGATGTTTGCTACAGTGTTATATATACCGTCGAAAACAGAATAAGAACTTGCGCAATACAATTTGGAGCGAAAAGCCTATCTATTTATTATTCGATAAGGAATGATGTTAATTTTACATTTGTATCTTCAACAAATATTTATTTTATTTTATTTTATGTAATTGAATTTTTAGACGTTCTTATGGAAAAGTAAATAAATCTATTTAGCCACCGAAAGCATAGTTATAAATGAGCTCTTCGAAAAACCAATATTTATTACATAGGCTGAAGAGGATAGAATTACAAATAAAAACATTTTTAAAGGTTATTACTTAGTGACAAAGATTACCTACCACTATAAAAGTAATAAAAGCTATTACGATAAACATATTTGATAAACTTAATGCGTTAACACATTTAAATCTTTTCGAAATTACACTAAATATGCACCTAATATGAATGACGAGGTACTCTTACAAATTATTCATAAAGTACGTCTTAAAGACAGTGTCTTCACCTTTTATCTAATGCTAATATTTAGGCAAAAGAGCGCTTAACCTAATTATACCAGCTTAGCATAATTTTAATACAAACAAATTTCAATTTTCAGTTAATTATATTGCAAGGGAAAAGTACGTACTTGTTAATTATATTGCAAGGGAGAAGTACTAACGTACTAACACAATAATAGTATCGTTATTAGTTTCAGACTTAAATATTTCTGCAATATGTAACCTTGTTTTAAAAACGAAATCGAATTTATGTAATTTTTTTTTTAACTCTGTCGATTGATATAATAGATGTTTTCAAATGACACGTAAACATGGTGATAGTTATTTATTTGAAATGTTATGTATGTAATAAACATTGAATGTAATTTCCTCAACTATTATTATTAACAACAGGTAGGATCAAAAATCACCTGCATTTTGTAACTTGCGATGCGCTTATATAATAATCAAATTAGTAAGCCAAACGCGCAGTGATTATACTGATTGGCGTTCTGAATCGGAACTGTTCAAATCTGATTTTCCGCAGTACTAATATTTAGCCTTAACTGTTGCATAATTGCAATTTGTATTGTAAGACAAACAGTAGAGCTTTAAAAGCTTATAAAGTCAAATATCGCTCCTGTGAGAGTAATTTAAGACGGCTGACATTGCTAAGGCTTACATAAAGTTTTTATAACCCAATATTGTTTTGGATAAAAAATGCTTCATAATGTTATTAACTTTTTTTATGAAAAAATCTGTAATTTTTTATGTTGGAAGTTTTAGGTGTCACGAAATTGATAAATAATAGATCTAAATCTTTTGAGTGTTATCCATTCTATTGACTTAACTCTGAAATACCCAAAGGTATTGGAAACATTAACAATGTATTTATACATATCATAATTATAAATAAGTTCTTAGTGAGCCTTCCAAGTGAAAGCCGTGATTGGACAGATGTACTCGTAGCTTTACTGTAGAGACCAGCTAAGGTAAATTGTCGCTTATGCAGAAGCCCACGAGCTGTAATTACTTGTTATCATCTGGTGTCGCTGGTTCACTTGCAACCGTATCCAGCAAAAAATAGTAATTGTATGTAACCGATAGAACACGTCACACAATAATGATTTAAATTATATTTGACAAGTTCAAATTTTCTAAATGTTAAGTTATTCATTCTAAGAATTTCAATGTTCTAATTACTTTACACACACACGTACAACAAAATATTTGTTAACAAATTACAGCTATTCCCAAGGTATCTACGGTCAACAAACAAACATGAAATTCTTAGCCTAGGTGAAAATTTAATGTACCCGTATGAGCCCTCGCGGGAAATTAAAAATTACTCGCTGTCGTCACTCAGATATACGTTTTCTTTTATTTTAATGCTTTTTAATCGGATTAATAGAACCTATCTATTTTAGATATACTCGTAATATTAAGGTAGAATACGAATTAAAATAAATGACTACCTACGTTTCCAGAACAAAATCCAGTAATTAAATCTCGTTATGTACGTAATCTAAGCATCGTGACGTTCCATATCTTAAAAGCTATTTTAGAATAAGTCTACGTCGATTTGAATTTATTAATTAAAGAACGCAGAAGGGAAGATAGAGGACGCACTTAGGTAGAGAACAAACAGAAATTTAACTATCAAATTAATATTAAATAAGGTCTCGAATAATAGTGCCTACCCGCGTATAATACCTTTATTCCATCGAAATAAGACGTTCGAATACTCCGAACCAATGAGAGAATAAAAGGGGTGAAATCCACTCGTACACTGATTGAATGACGATAAGTCGATAAATAGGTCGCTTTTCTAAGGGTGACCAGACCTCTATCTATGGATACCAAACTGGATAACAAAACCGGGCAACCGTCAGTTATATGTAAATGATTTTACATATTTTCTTTACCGAAAGCTCTTAGTTATCCACTCCTATTTAGTCACAACGGTTATTCGATTTTACAAACATTGTTTAACTGCTCCAAGCAAGAAATAAGTCTCGTTTAAGTTAAAATATTGGAAACAGTTTTTATAGGTGTCTGCCCCACTCTTCAACTAAGAAAAAATTGGCACATGGGAATAATGCCAATGTCGTAGGCAGTTATAAAAATTACGAACACGGACAATGAAGTATTTGCTTCAAGTGTTTTTGTAGTTTTCTTCAAAACATTTTAAACTGAAGTGGTACATTAAAAATTGTTTTGGCATAAGAAATAAGATAGTTACTTGGCAAACCCGTATCACCGACTGCAAAATGACAATGTAAGAACGAAAACTGAAGCAAAGAATAAAAACTTTACCCAAATATGAGCCAAAACTTCATCTCGTGAAATATGACGTCATTATGTTATTATAACTTTATGTTTAAAAAGGTTTTATCTTTACTAGGAATCTTTATAAAAATATTCTGGAATTCCATTATGAAACACAGCAATTTATGAACCGCACGGGATTTATGTCTTTGGTGTTGGTTTTTTATAAATCGTAGTATTATTTTGCAGAGGGAAATTTGTCGGCAGCTACATTTATCATTGTTAATTGTGGTTTACCGATTAAGTAGACATCAATTTTCATAAGATAATCTGTAGACATTTATCTGTGGAATTAAAGTAATGGACGTTCATACATTATTTCACCGCAATACATCTATCATAAATTTGCGGTTTAGTTATTGTAAGCAAAAAAATTGTGAATGTGTGGACGCAAACAAGCCCAAGTGATTTGATTATAAAAATACAATTCGTACTTGTTAGTTAAATGCGTCCTGTGTCGCGGTGCACTATTTATTACTTTTGATAAATATATGGCAGTGTTTTTATATGTACAATGCCTAGGATGTGTGTGTAAACCTAGGCAATGTGTAAAATACGTTCGGTATTGTATAGAAAAACTGGACATTCTATACAAACTGTTTATAAAATAAATATGATATATTTATTTATATTATAGTAGATATAATAAACAGTTTGTATCTATCGGGACTTGTATAGAACGTCCAGTCTTTTTATACAAATGTGTAAAGACTAAGCTTAAATAAAGAATATCTATTATGATATTCTTATATATACATACGAGTATATATATATAATTTTCGATGAATTTGACGATATTCTTTATTTAAGCGTATTCTTCACACATTTTAAATGTACGGTACAAAATCAGGCAGTATGGTTCTTAGTAAAATTGTCACAGTTTAGCTGCTAAGATAATTCAGAGGATATTTAAATTGAAGTCGTAATGGATAGGTCACATCGCTCACATAACAGATAACAGAAGGTTCTTCCTTACCATGAGTTCGAAGACGCAGCTTAACATCGCCTGATATAATAGACTGAAGAAATATAGTGGCGGAGTGTCGTTTGGTTACCAACAGCTTAATTGACATTTGTGGAAGTAAATGGGATGTTTTGTTTCGTAACAGACAGTTTAATCATAACTTTAATCGATAATTTGCTAAGATCATCGAACCGGAAGACGCAGCGTGGGCAGACCCCTCACAAGGTGGACCGACGACCTTATAAGGGTGGCGAGCAACCGATTGGGAGTATTATGACTAGTAGTGGACGTCTTGCGGCTGATATGGTGATGATGATGATCATGAGGTTTTGTTGACAACATTAAATTTAAAAGAATGTCTCATTCTTAATTTAAGTGTTTGAAAATTTTAGACACATCGTATTATTTTTAATAATATTATGAAAAGAAAAGATTTGATTTTGTTTGTTTGTTTGTAACGATTTAACGAAAAACCTACGTTACCGATTTGAAATATTCTTTCGTCTTTAGAAATTAATAAATGAAGCGGGTAACATTGGCTATATTTTATTATCTATGTTTAACATATTTTTTTGCAATTTTAAAAGTTTTAATATTTGTAAATTTTCAATAAAAAAAAAAGAAAATTAAATTTGCAGTATAACAACAAATAATTCGCAGACGCAATAAATTTTTTGCAAATGTAATATTGTAATCATATTTTATGTGGGAGTTTGTTGTGAGAACGAATAAAACTTTTGATACTGAAGCGAAGCGAGGGCTGACGTCTAGTATTACAATCAAACGACTTTGAACTTGTTCTTAAAATTATCTGACAGCGTTCTCGTTTCTCTTGACCATTACTAGCTTAACTATTTGCCTTCACCAAGAATGTTATCCTCATTAATGTGTAAATACAATTCCAGTGATTCCCTCTGCAGTCATTAGTGTCGGCCTTGGTCAGATGCAGTCATTTCCGTCTCATTTTGGTTTAATGGTGTAGTTTGCTTACTCTTTAGGTATGTCATGAATATTTAAAATGTTGCTGATAGTTTATAAAGAAAGAGTTTAGATAGTTTTAGTTAGGATTTGCAATATTACATGAGGTAGTTAATTCTAGCTATTGATTTTGTTTCATGGCGATGATGAACTTTTTAAAATGTTATTTCAGGTTTCGTTCATGCAGGTTGTGTAGCAATGTATCATAATAAATAAAAGACTTAAGAAATAATAAAAAATAAAATAAAATAATAAATGTCGTGTCTTGGAAACTATTAGAATTAGTGTGTTAAAATTAAAATCATTGAAGTTTATATTTTAGAGATTTAAATAATCCAGCTTTTACTATATAACTAAGCAAAACAAAGGAAATTGGGTTGTCTGTATCAAATTCTATAAACGTTTAGGTAACTTAACTTAACTTAGGTTTGCTTTAAAATTTTGTTTCACTTTACATTTCATATTAATGCTATCATAGTAAAGTTTCTAAGTTCGCAGAGAATAAACATAAAAATAAATAAAAGAACATTTTGTAAAATTACTCGCCAACTCATAATAATAATATATTTTTTGATTTAAGTTATAAAGTTATATTTGACGTGAACATGAATGAAATCTGATAATTTTGTACAATAACATTTATTTTTGATGTCCAATTTTACCGAGGCTCGGTTTGATTAACCGAAAGCAAACATTTCGGCACGTAATATTTTAATGTAATAGTAGTATTAAACATGAAATATTGTGACTATTTGGTAACGGTACTGAGGGAGACGATTTGGCTTTTGAATATGACCCTTTTAAGCTAAAACAGTGTTAGAAAATCTGAAGTACCTACCTAGCAAACATAGTACAAAAGATTACAAAGCTTGAAATGCATGGCATCAACAGCTTAACCATAAGATTCAAAATACCTCTACGTTTTTGTTACTGCTTTATTTTTCACTTTTCGTGTACAATACCCTATTAATCAAAATTTCGCCCACACATCAAACGGGTCTCGGACAGTGTTGATAGAAGAATAATTGTTAGGTGCGATTACGCAAGACAGCGTGGTACACACTATGTGGGCGTTGTGTTATTAATTCCATTATAATTAAAAAGAAAAGTGATTGCTTTGCAATCTCACTTTTCATAAACATAACATTGTATCACGCTTTTTTTTTCTTTCAAGAGATAGGCATAGCAATAATATGCTCATTTTCCTAGCTATTTGAATTCCATGTAACAGGGGGTGAGCCTGTCGCAATTTACCAGTCACAAATCTCTTCTCTTCTTCTCTTCGAGAAAATCACAATACTCGTATAACTTGCTGAAGAAACTCTGCGTAGCAATCCCTACACAATATCACATAACTACCATTACCATTTTGCCTTATGAGATAAATTAGGTGAGAGCTATATACAGACATAATAATGCACACATCACATTTTAGACAATTTTAGCATTAGGTATCTTTCTCAAAGAGACGCATGATACTGATGACTGTAAATACGTATGATAAATTGATAACATATAAAGCCCATTTGATTTAGCCTGTTTTAATACCTTTTATATGTTATAAAGAATCCTTAGACTTTCCCTTTATATTCATTCAAACGTTTGATGTCTTTGAAGTTTAAAATTTGCTAGCAGAACACAAGTGAAAGCAGCAAAAAATCAGAGATATAAATTTGATCAAAGAAATATGCTAATTTCTTTTCAGAAGAATACAAGGACAAAGTACCTTCTTGGCGTGTGAACCATTTTGCCAGACTGCCAAAGTCAAAGAGTTTTAAGTTTTTTAGTTTCAAGGTTTTTTTAACGTATGTATGTGAGTATGTATGTCTATTTCTTTGGCACGCTCTACGGTCTAAATGGCTTAATAGATTTCAAAATATTATGAGGTGACACTAGATTCGTATTAATTGCGGGAGTGACATAGGGTATATGTATCGCAATGTAGCCTCAGCACGAATAATGGGTTTCTTTCTTTTTACTCGTATATTAAGCTGTTAAAATAACATCCACTACGTTTGTAGTTGATGATTGATAAATATTTCAATAGTTTCTTCAGCGCATATATCTTAAAAACATTATTCTGTATTTATAGTTTTTCAAGTATGTACAAATACGAAAATTTGCTAAGTAAATCCGAAATGAAATACTCGATAACAAAGTTTCATGATAAAATAAAAACGCGTTTTGAATAAACATTAAGATTTTAAGCAAAATTCTGATGAAATGCAAAAAATTTAAATAAAAAGCATAGATAAATCAACAATTATTTTTAGCCATGTGTTGTAAATTTTATGTAACACGTCAAAAATTAAGTAGCACCACGTGATATTACCGCTCGGTTAGTAATACTCGTAGTTTCATACCTTGTTGCTTTTATGACCAACGCCGCTGACCTCTACGATCGTTATAAAATCATCTGACAACTTGCCAGGTTTATATTATAGTACACCGTAACAACATTTAACTGTGTTTTGTCAATATTTTTACGATAATTTTTTTTTCGATTTATTTTAATTATTTAAGTTGCGTAGTATATCTTTGTAATGGCATAAATTAGTTTCAACCGAAGCGCGTCAGGACTTGTGTAGGTACACTATCCATTAGTGGCAGCTCGTTTGCTCTACGAATTTGCAGCACAGCTAAATTCTTGTATTGTCACGGCCAAGTTTTGGGAGCTGCGTCAATACTTGGCCATTGTTCAGCAGAAGTATTTCACAGTTTGCAACACCTAAAATCTGCGTGATTTTCATTGCGATAAATTCAATTGCGAGATTCATCCATCACTTGATACAAATGTTTAGTAGTTTAATGATAGCTAAGTATATTTATTTATTTATTTATTGACACTTTATTGTACATACACCAAACTTACAAATAGGTATGTTATAAATATCAAAATACCTGATCCCTAAGAGCGATTTCTTCCAGGCTATATTTTATAGAGCATTAAAATAAGTAGCTATAACCAGCATTGGTTTTAGATATAATTAGGTATTCAAACTTTTTTTGTATTATCTTGTGTGTATGTATGTGTATGTAATCTAATTAGCCAATTGTATAAGTACCTACTATTAACTAACACAACAATGTATATAGTAGCAACCTTGACGATCCTAGTAATACACCAACCACCATTAGGGATATATTTGCAGTAAAAGAAATAAGATTACCACAGAGAAATGTTACTACAGGGTTGTCGTCAGCTTGTACTAAATTCGGATAGCCACGACCTTGCAAATTAGTATGTATTGGTCATTTACGTTCACCCTTATTTTCCTAGCCCGTATAAATGTAGGTTAATCGTGATGGACAAGCAGATCAGCCGCAACGTTAATCAATCAATAGCTTGTCTATACCTTTTCTTGACTTGCTTACGCCAGTGGTTTGAGGTATAATTATTATATTGAATTCAATCTATACTTATACATAAAGCTTATAATGCTTTAATCTTGACATTCACCAATCGGATTTGAAAAAGTGATCTTGCATCTTGCTAATTCAGGATTCTTGAGAAAGGCTATTTAACGTAACCTGTCTACGATCTACGGAACAGTTGCTTTACGCCCGTGATTTTAATTAACCAAAAATTAACCTTGATTGAAATCACTTTAAACATTTTAATGAAATATACACTTATATTGTCTGTTATTATTCGCAAAGTTAGTTTGTAAATCTTTAGACGCGTAGGAGAAAGTTACAATATCTATTATGTGACCAAACATCTTCACAATAATTGATACAAACGTTTGTTTATCAGTTTTCCATCTGATTGAGTTTAAACAGATACGTATTGTCTGGCTCTTGAATACACTTGCGATACGAAGAGTTACTCTTGGGTTTTGGATGTACCATGTCAATGTTGCACGAACCTTAGCTATTATATGCATACAAATGTGTATATAACTCGTCTAATAACGTGAGTTTGAAGTGACATTAAACTTGAGCTTTGCAGAAGATACAACTTTAAAGTCAAACATATACATTATGTGTTTATAAGTAGTTAAGATATTAGTTCTTTAATTAATTAAATGTTGCGCAATTGTTAGAGATTGTACCCGTGACTGCTTTGAATGGTTGTAATTGTATCTTTTTAAACGGCATTTAAATATCTGTAATCTGTATGCGAGTGAATAGTTATACGACATGTATTAAAACTATCATTATTATGTTTCCGTCAAGACGTGTTTTATATGATAGATTAAACAGTTATGGTAGAAAATTTGTATATTATGTGTTTTATTGAACATTCAATAATTAATTGTTGTAACCACCGCTCCTGGACCCTACTGACTGATTGTTATTTTAGTAGAATGATATTGAAAAGTTATATATTGCCCTACTTAGTCTAAAAAAAAACTCTTACTTCTTTCTAAAAAACGAGAGATTTAGCTAAATGACTATCCTATTTTTGATAAGTTTGCACGACAGGAATGTAATTATTTTTGAAGTTATTATCATACCACTGGTATATTTACCGTCGATTACAACAGAATTTGACCCTTGTAACGATGTGAATGAAAATTAATGATCCTTGAACTGTGGGGAACGGACACTGAAAGCTAATAAAATAAGACCATGTTACTTGTGTAAATGAGAAGTTGTAAAAGCTGAATGATAGATTTCTGTTGTAGTTGTACAAATTAGTTTTGTAACATGTAGTCTTATTTGTCAAAGTATACAGTAGTCCTCGTCATCCCAGAAGATTACATTCAACTGCAGAGTGCCTCTTCTCATAGAGAAAAGATGTGCGCTTTGACCACTAGGTACGCTTACAATTTGCGTTTTGCTACGCTTAATAGACGTATTGACGTTTACAGTCTTGTAGGTACTATATAATATAGTATTGTACATTCAAAAATCAGATTGAAAATACAACAGATTTGTAAATCATAATAATCAATCGGCCTCGCGTATATGGCCACTAAAAGCTACGCCAATTCAGTTATGATAAGCTTATACTGGCTTAATATTCCGCATATCAATTAGCTGACAAGTACCAATATAATAACTTAATCAAAACAACCTAATTTCAATTAAGAATAATTACAATGTTTTGTATTATGTTTTGAAGAAAACAAAATCTTTAAAATTTAAATATCCTTGTTAAATATGTTACGAATCAGGTTAATTGAAGAAAGTTCTTTGATCTCAAAAGAGCTTCTCTGTTTAAACGTGGGAGGTAGTCAACAACTTGTAACTATATTTATTCAGAAACTGTGAAATATTTTAACTTGATTATAACGCCAATTGAACTAGAAGGTTCTGGTACATCGGTTTTAAATGTACTCATTTTATACGCGCATTTTATTTTTAGTAAAAAGAAAGCTTTTGGTGGCCAAGATCTACAGTACAAACTAATTGCTGAATACGTTATGTTACTCTTGTTATAGGACGTCCTGGGTTTTATTGTTTGTTGTCAGCTAACCGAAGATCTCGCTAACCTCAATTTAGTAATCTAGACTAGGACCGAAATGTATATTTGACAATAAAATTATTTTACCATCCTTAGTGTAAATATCGAATGCATGTCACAAAACAATAATGTCTATTTTTGCTTGCAAGTGACTTCATTGCAGTGCAAGTTGACAGTTTTAATGAATTTTAATTTTTATGATTTTTTTTTGTTAAAAGTGGTTAAGCAAATATGTGGTCGAGTTTACAGTATCATTGAAATAACGAACATTATGAATCACGAGTATTTTCGTAATTAAAGAGAATTTAGGTACTTTATAACCATAAGTACGAAACATTAATCACGTCTCATGTAATTAAATGGCCTGCAGATTACAAAAATAACACATTATACTTTGTTAACAAAAATATGAATGTCGTAATATGGTTTGATACCTATCGGCCTCCACTGGGTGTTCGGTAATATATTTAATGATAATTGGTAATTTGAGCTTTGGGTTCATGAATGTAGGATTTATGTCTATAATTTTATGACATTTGCTTTAACGTCCAATTTGGGAAATGAAGCTTTCACGGTAACTTCACATTCACATATTGTGCCCGTTCGGTTCTACCAATTATCAACTGTAATGTTTGAATTCTGTTTAATCAACGATATCCGCGGCGCCTCCTCATTTATTTCGCATTTCATGCGGTGCTCTGTAGAACATGTACATTTCCAAACTTCCATTGATGCACGGATATCAGCGAGTTATGAATTTTGAAGCGAAACCTTTACATTGATTAACATCTGTTATCTGGTAATCTGTAAATTAGTGGTTGATGCTTGGCACTATATCATTTAAAAGTGATGTCTATATGACAAATATGATGTTTTAGTTGTAAGATTGAATCATACATAAAACTACTACTTTACTGTGTTGTACCTACTATTCTACTGTCAGTGCTAATATGGAATACAGCTTAAAATTCGTTACATGGACAGAGAGAAATTTCTGGCATAAAAAACAGTCAAACGCCATTTGAAAGCGACAGGGGTAGGAGTTAGAGCCACAGCTAATCTTAGGTAAGCCTTCTTCGTGCTCATCTATAATCAAAATAATAGGCTTTTATTGTAAGTCCCACGCAAACGAAGTTTCGGGCACAACAACAAGTCGTAACTTAAAATAATGTCAACATTCATCAAAATCAGCTTGTTGATTTTGTATTCAAAATTCTCTCTGCGCAGTTTTCATAAGCCTAAAACGTGATTCAAGATCAATGAAAACAGATTTTATGTAAACTTTGGCAGGATTAAAACATAGTAAAATATTAAAGAGAAAAGGATTAAGTTTGTACACCAACTCCGTCAAGGGTATTTTGTTAAGTAGGTATAGTGTGAGTTGTCGACATAATAGTTTTTTTTTTATCATATTACGTACTCGAAAAGTTTGGTTCACCTCGTTCCGTATAAACGATCGCTCAATTATTAGGATCTTTTTGAACTCCTATTATTTTTCTCAGTTTGCCGTGTACCAAATTTGTGATTTATCGAAAAGTATGTAAGTCCGGTCTATTGATAAAAAAAACACCAGATAGATTGATACCTCTTTGATATGAGACTGACTTAAAAAAAATAAGAATCACGATTTTATTTACGTCTTATATGGCACCGAATGAAACCTGCTGCATCTGAAAACATGCTGAAGACAGATTACAGTCATATGCTATTTCCGTGCCTCTAGAAATCTGAAGCAATATCGGTTTACGAAATGCGAACTGAACAATTTAGAATGCAAGTTGTGGAAATATAGCGAGCAATATAGGAGCAATCTTTCCGGTTATCTAAAATTCATACAGATTGTGGCAATAAAACTGGCTACATCAATATAACGCTTGATTGTTTCTGATTTCATACAGGGCTGTGCGGAATTACGAATAATGGCTAATAAAATATATTATTATTTTTCTATCAATATGTAATAACCACAATAAACATAAGAAAAGTATTGCACCATTATACTTTCTAAAATGACGCAATTTTTTTTTTATATGTTAGCCTACCAAAGTGACTCCACTCTGCCTGATGGTAAGCAGTCAGTGGAATCCAGAAGTGGCGACACCATTCCAAAAGCCAAACTACTGGTATGGTAGCCTCCACTATGGCGCCTTAGTGAGATGCTTTTTCACGCCCCGCTTAAAAGACCCAGGATCCAAATCAGATGGGAACACGCGCTGGCAAAGAGGTCCAGACTTTAATTGAGCGACAAAATTATGAAGTACTGAACCGTTTGGATCGAGACCCTTTAGATTCCATTGTGAAAGAATGGCACTTTAATCCCGCACGTGTCGTGTGTCTGTCCAAATTAATTTTCTTTTCTTAAAGAAAATGTAGTTTGTTTGTTCTATTCGCACTGTTGATTGATATTTTCACATCTTCACATTTAAAAATAATTATCTATAAGCTGTTGATATTAAAGGACAATTAGACCAATGTCAAATGTCGTATCCATTGAACCCTTTGCTACCCAATTGACCTTACCAATCAGTTTAATCAAATCTATTTTTAAATTGATGACCCTAATCATGTCTGTGTTTGATTGCAACGTGCCTTGTTTGTACCGCATGACAGACAAAGAAGAAATTGAATTTAACGATGCGAGCGCTATACACATTATTTTGTTTGTTATGCATCACTTTTATACACAGTTGTGTTGGAGTATATCATGAATATCTACATAACTATGTAAAGGATGGACGTAAGTTTATATTCATATTGCCGACTATGTTGATAAAATATTAAATGTCATTTGCTAACTAAACGTAACTGCTATAATTATAACGTTTTTTAGTTTTATGCGCATCACCGTATCATTAACGTCAGAATGAACTTCTTTTATTTTTAAATCAAGCTGTTTAATAGCGAATTGATATGCAAAATTCTTTTACAATGGCCTCGTATTGAATTTGCATTTCGCATACAATTCAACGAAAGATGAAAATTCAAATTCGCTCTTGAAAATATGGGGCACAGAGATGTGAGACTTCCAAACCACAATTCCTGTATCTAACGGAGCACATATTAATTTTATGAATGTGGTTTGATCTTAAAATTTGTATTATTGAGGATAAATGGGTTTCAGCGTATTGAAAGTTTATGTGGTATTGATTCAGCAATATAAGTTATTGCAATTGAACTCTGATAAGATTTTATGACTGTTTACTATTATGACGGCACGTACTGTGGATTTATAACCCTAGTTTACAGACTCTTTTTTTCAACAGGCCCTGTGGATGGTTCTTTTCCTTCCAGTTTAAAGAATGCACCGTATTATTGTTACCAAGTACCTTCAAAAGGTCCGTGTCATCGCATGGTTATGGTCTGGTTCTACGACCTCGTGAGACGGCAGTGCATGCGAATGTTCTACTCAGGCTGCGGAGGCAATGAAAACAGATTTTACTCGCAACGAGAATGCGAGTTACACTGTGAAACGAAAAGAAGAATATAGCTAAATTTGTATTAAAAATACGTTTTTAATAAAAAATTCGAGTTGGAACGCACGATGTTTACAAGTCAGTTGAAATTTTTTCGAATTCCATTTAAATCTATTCATCCGCTACCACTAAACCTGACAAAGTTTCACACAAACTTGCGATTCCTATTTTCATTAATTCATATTTCCTTCATATTTTTTTTGAAATGATGCCTAACTAATTTTAGTTAAAAGTATAATTATGTAAGTTTAGAGTCGATAGCTTTAAAATAAAATATTTTCCATACTAAATTACACTCCCTGTTTCACCTCTTTGTAAGGTTTGTTTACAAAATAATTAACTAAATTTCAATTTCTTTAAATGTTGAGTATTTTCTAGTAATATGAAAATTCTACTATCAAAACTATAGAAGTTTGCCACTTATTTTTACCCCCTTATGCGATGAATTTCGCAAAATCCCGTTTTAGTGAGCACCTATACTCTAAAAGTAACGCCTATGCAAAATTTTACACTCCTAGCACTTGTAGTTACCGAGATTTCGTGATAAGTAAGTGAGTGGATGACCTTTCTCTTTTGTATTATATACCACTCAAAACAAAATAAAGGCCATCAAGCTTTTTTGCTATAGCACAAAAATAGTTTTGGTTAGGTTGGTTGTTTATTTTAGTTAATTAAATATAATGCTATTGCTAAGTCGAAATGGTCCAGTGGATAAGGCACCCACTTCGTAAATACGAGGTAGTGGGTTCGAATCCGGGCAAGTACCAATGTGATTTTACAAATCATATGTACTTTCTAAGTTTATCTTGGACATTTCTGACTAACGGTGAAGGAAAACATCGTGAGGAAACCTGGACTTTAATGTCTGAAATTGCCAATCCGCCTTGAGCAAGCGTGGTGATTAATGCTCATACCTTCTCTATATGAGAAGAGGCCTTTGCCCTGCAGTGGGACAGTAAATAGGCTGGTATTATTAATGCTATTGCTTACAGTTTATGCTAACAATTATTTTTAGTTAGGATCGTCATTTATTTTTAAATTAAAACGAATTACGCCATTTTAAACAGTAAATGGCCTAATTGGTTTTAAGTAAAAAAAAGTTAGTTAATTTAGTTAGTTGTTAGCATCAACTTTAAGCAATAACATTATATTTAATTAGCTAAGATTAACAACCAACCTAACCTTAACTGTTTTTGTGCAAACTTGAGATGCAAAAAACTTGATGGCCCTTATTTTGTATAGCCAAAAAACTTGATGGGCCTTATTTTGTTTTAAGTAGTATATATTATAGATTTACAAATTCACTTTATGCCAGCATACAAAAAGCATTAATCTCTGAGAAATATTTGACACTAAAATATTGTTGCAATGCAATACAGCCGTTCTTTATGTTTTTCTGAAGAGACTGTCGTTATGTTTTATCGACGTTGTAATAAAGGTCAAAGATGGCCTGATGATGGTATATTTTTTCGTACGCAAAATGACGTAGTCTCAGAGCAGATGGTGTGTTGATAGATCATTTCTTTCAGCATCTTTATTCACTGAATATAACTGAATTGTTTCAATCTACTAAGCAATGACAGTTTAGTACTTCATTCATTAATTTCTATTTATATGAATTCAAATCTGAAAAATATCGATAAACTAAAACACTTTTATATTGTTCTTAAACTAAGACGAGGGGTTGTATCAGACCAAAATATATTATGTAACTTACCGAAAAACAATTTAAATCGTATCAAATGATTAACCGAATCGTCTTTTTGATTTATTGTGAATATATGTACAAGATACAAAGCCGCTTTCAATGAACTATTGATGTATGTTGCAACTAAATGTACAGTTACGCTTGGATACATTTAGTACCTACATACATCGTGTATCGGATTTAGTACGAAATTGATGACGTGTACCAGTGACGGTTCCCTGAATCCTGTGTTAGTGAATTGCGAACTAGTTGATATTAGAAAATATATATAAAATATAAAATATAAAAATATGAGTTATATTAGAAAATAGTGTCTTGTCCCCCACACCAGTAAATTTTAATAAGACTGTAACAAAAATCAACGAAAATTGTGAGTTTTTTCTATAATAATTTCTATGTTATACACCAAAATATTGCAGGTTTGATAAATAAAATAGACACACTAACTATAAGATTAGAAGAATTATTAAAAAGAGGCACTATAATTGATGTCATTTGCATAACTAAACATTTTGTAAAATGTGGTTATGAATATTATATGTCTGTTCCTAACTTTAACTTAGCTGCCTATTTCTCGAGGGATATTAAGCGGGGGGGAACGAGTATCTTTGTAAGACAGGGAATAGAATATCGAGAAATCATAGATGTATCCACACAGTCTGTGTCAGGGGTATTTGAATGCTGTGCCATAGAAATAATAGCGCACCATATAATTATTATTTGCATTTACAGGGTACCTAATCAAACCTATCAGATATTTTATGAACGATTGGATAATATACTATCAAAAATCTATCAACTATCACAAAAAAAAGTTATTCTGTGCGGCGATTTTAATATAGATGTTTTAAAAAGAAATAATATAACAATAGAACTAGAATATTTTCTACTGAGCTATAACCTTAAACTATCTCTATACCAACCAACTAGATTAGCCAGTAATACTTGCATCGACAACTTTGCACATAATTACCAAAAGGATTGTAAGGCTGAAATAATAGATCTAATACTTTCAGACCATACATCTCAAATACTCAAAGTACCTGTTAATAAAACATGTAAATTAAAATATTGGAAAACAATTAAACAAGATATCTGTACTGAAAACTTAAATAAATTTAAAATTTACTTACAATCCTTATCCTTTATAGAAGTGTATAATGCAAAGGATGCAAATAAAGCTTATGATGATTTTATGGATATATTTTCACTTCTCTATAAGTTATGCTTTCCTGAAAAAATTATAACTATACCAACTAGCAGAAAAACAAAATGGATATCACACGGGATTAAAGTATGTAGCAAAAGACAAAGGCATTTGCTATGGAAATATAGACTAAGACCAAACTTAAAAAATAAAGTAAACTTCAAAAATTATTCTGAACGGTACAAAAAAATCATAAAACTTACTCAGAAAGCACAGAATAATCATTTTATAAGAACGGCTCAAAATAAATCAAAAGCAGCTTGGCAAATAATAAATAAATATAAACTTAATATGCCACCAGAACAAATAAAATTTTTAAATCATAATAAATTAATAGTTGCACACCCCAATGACATAGCAAATACTTTTAATGACTATTTTATTGATGACATTGAAAATAATTTGAATTTTGACATGAAAGTAGGTAATGATAATAGCAATAATTATAATATGATTGATCTTAACATGGGTAGCAGTAATGATACTAGCTCTAATTCTAGTAATATATATAATAGTATGACATTAAATTCATTATTTATTTTGCCTGTATCAAATGAGGACATCATTAGAATAATTACAAGTCTAAAAAACACAAATACTGTTGGGTATGACAGTGTGTGTACAAAAGTAATTAAATCAGTTAAATATATTATAGCTCCACTTTTAACACACATAATCAATCTGTGTATTACTGATGGTACATATCCTAATAGCTTAAAGAAGGTAATTATTAGGCCTTTACACAAGAAAGATAACAAAGCAGAAATAAAAAACTATAGACCTATTGCAAAAATTCCAGTATTTTCTAAAATTATTGAGAAAGTAATTTACAATTCCATTTATAGTTTTTTTAATAAGCATAATCTATTTTGCTCAGAACAAAAAGGTTTTAGAAAAAAATACACAATAAATATGGCTATATACGAATTTTTGTTAAACATTATTAGGTCTGTAGACAAAAAGATACCAGTCTGTGCCATATATACCGATTTAACGAAAGCTTTTGATTATGTAAACCATAAAATCTTACTTAGAAAATTATCTGGTTATGGTATTAGAGGAAATACTCTCAAACTTGTCGAATCCTACCTAAGTGACAGACAACAATGTACTGAAATCACTAGAATATGTACAAAAACTAAAGTGAATAAAAAATACATATCAGAACCTCGGTTTATAAAATATGGAGTACCACAGGGTAGCGTGCTTGGGCCGCTACTATTCTTGATTTACATCAATGACTTTCCATACTCCACAAAACATGATATGGTTCTCTTTGCCGATGACAGCACATGTGTAATTAAATGCTCTAATTTGAATAAATATGAAATTGACATAAATGATTCGCTTAAAGACATTATAAATTGGCTTAACAATAATGACTTAAAAATCAATTTGACCAAAACAAAAATTATGCACTTCCATCAACGCTGTGACATACCTGACATAAATGTATCCTATAATAATCATAAAATAGAAGAGGTAAACAAGGCCAAATTCTTGGGAGTTATCATTGACAAAAAACTTACCTGGAAACCTCAGATAGAAGAATTGTGCAAACAATTAAATAAATCTGCATATGCACTTTTACAACTCTCCAAAAAAGTTAACCGTGAAACTGTATTAACAGCTTACCATGGATTAGTGGCGTCGGTACTAAGATTTGGCGTTATTTTTTGGGGGCAATCAACAGATCGTGAATTAATATTTAGAATGCAGAAAAGATGTATTCGATCTATGTGTGGTCTAAAATTTACTGATAGCTGTGTACCATATTTTAAATCATTAAAAATATTAACGTTGCCATCGTTGTACATATTGGAAACGGCTCTTTTCATTAAAAATAACACTAATCTGTTCACAAAGGTATCTGAGGTGCGAAAGGGTCCTATACGCGCTCAATATATTGACAAATTACGCAATATGCATTGCAAGACTGCATTAGTACAAAAGAGTTTCTTTGGCATGGCACCCAGAATATATAATAAATTACCCATAACATTAAGGAGTCTTCCTCTAAAAAAATTCAAAATGGCATTGTTTAGTCTGCTTATTGACAAATGTTATTATTCAGTAGAAGATTTTCTAAATGATGTTAATATCTAATGACATGACAATGCTATAATTAATTAGATAATGCTATTATTGTATATTTTATAATTTAATTAATTATCATGGACATAATTTAAATCTAATTGTTATTTAAATAATATTTGTATGTCAAATGACAAAGCATGGCGCACTATGTTTATTTTAAGACCATTTCATGTACCCACCCATGTTTAACAAATAAAAATTGATTTGATTTGATTTGATTGATGGAAGTTGGCATTTCTAAAGTCGTCAATTTATTCTATATGTATGTTGACGGTATAGGAATATGATCGTCCTAAATGAGAAATTAACAAAATAGTCCGGTCTATGAACTGTAATCTATTTTTTGGAAATACACTAATCGTCACGATGCATGGAAGAAGACAAACTCAGCTAACGAATTTGCCTTGCGAGCTTACTCATACTTCTGTTATTCCTGGTTTGTGAACTGTCTGATTGCGAGTTCTTCGTAGGGCTCTCTGTAAAAATAAAACGAACAAGTTGAGCCTTTCTACGTAATGCTTAACGTTTCCAATGTTAGTAGATTATCTTGTTGCCAGTTATAATTATGTCTATTCTTTAATCTTATAACATACCTTTATACAGTAGGTATCCTTCAAACAGAAACACAGGTCTTCAAAATTAGGTACTATACTACTGCTAAGTGGAATGATATAAATGATTATTGAGAAGTATAAAGCTGTTACAAACAAGTTCGTTAGATATGTCTTTATTGTTACAGCATTCTGTCTTCTTTCAGCTTACCTACTATAATATGTAAATGAATAGTCATTAACCCACTTGAAGTTTTGCGCAGTAATAAGGACCCGGTGACTCAACGAAAATCCTGAACACAACTTATTAGATATAATGCGTCCTTGTACCTTTCCTCGTTTTGAAGTAACTTTGGTTGTATATAATTTGAGTAAACATAACATACAAACAAGTAAACGTAATTAATTTTTATTGCTTATGTCTGTCACTTGATAAAATAATCTAGTACTCTTATTACTGAATCGCTTATCGCTTTTATCTGTTATCTGTTTTCTTGTTTATAGCCAAACTTAAACGTGACACATTTTGTATTATAGATAAATGTAATTGTTCCTAAAACAATGGCATTAATAATGTTATACATAATATTATTTTATTTACCTATCGAAGATTTTGCTTAAGTGTAAATAGGTACATATTGAATAAAATTAATATATTATGATGCTATCAGCTATCAAAAGTCACATCCATTGATAAATTAATAAGATTATATTTAATAAATAGATACTATTTGTAGAAACGATGAAAGAAAAATCATTCAAGTTTCATCAATCGACGTTTCTTTGCATTGTATGAAATTGGATTTGGAAGAGAGTATAGATAAATAGTATTCCATCGCGCTTTGTTCTTTGTTTTCCCCGAAACTGAGCTTTGATTAAACCTTTACGTGTGTATGTAAAATATTGTAAAACTAAATAGTTTATTTATAATAGCTTTATTTTAAAACATACGATAAAATAAATAATATCAGTTTGTTTGACATACTTACGACATAAGAATAAATTTCTGATGCACATAATAATATTACTCACACATATGTGTGCCGAGTCTTCACACAACACTAGTTCAAGGTATTACACTTGCCTACTGACTGCGCTATTGTCTGGCATGATCGACTCGACACCCTACTATACTTTAAATATGAATGACCTCAACTATCATATATCTTTAACCGTCTTGTGTCATTTCCACAAGGATCAAAGTTATACCTTCGTTTTTCAAACCGACAGTTATATGAGAAATCTAGATATTAAGCCAACGAGGTTTATTTGCCGACCGTATTTTAGCCATCGCTGACGCAATAACTGAACGATGACCCCAACATTTCTCGCAAAGTAATTACAAGTTGGCGACTGTGAAGGTTCTGTTTATTGTGCAAATGTTTGGCCAGCATATCTACTTGCCGGCAATTAGATTGATTTTTGTGTATTAAGCTTAATATAATTGGTTCGAGTTGTATTATCATTGATTTATGATCATTACTACTTGTAATAAATATAACTAAAAGTAAAATATGGAAATTTTGTTCATTAGTTTCAGATACAGAGGTATGTTTTACGTATACCATTTGCCTTGTTTCTTCAATGCCTTACATTTTATGATATCTGAATACTATTACTTATGGAGTATAGGGTACCTATATCTTCCACTAATGAAAACCTTATGAATGAAAATAAGACTTTATTATATCACAAGTAACAAATTTAGCAAAGATTTATTATGAAGAAGAGAATAATCGCATCGGTACCAAAAAGTGAAATTTTTATATCATCTGTGACAGGTAAATACTTACCTAAACTATATACAAAAAAGTTTGATGAGAAAACGCACAATATAACAGTGAAAACTCCATTATGTTAAAATATGTATAATGGGGAGGTCTTGAGATTATCGATTTCCTAGAAACAGGCGCTTTCTGGAAACTTCTTTTTAACTACGTTCTGATTTTAATATATTATGTGTAGATATTTTATTGAACACATTGAATTTCAAACAAACTGGCAATGGAGTCTAATCAGCCACAAAACTTTCACGACGTGTCGTTACAAGAAACATTAAACTTGAGGTTTATGAACTAAATTTTACTGATGTTCACCACGATCACTTCGGCTTTGAACTTTCTACTTAACATTATTCTTGTTGCCTTCAAACCTCCCTAACTTATACACAGTAAGTAGAATAAATAATGTAATACATGGGTTTATACGCACACGTGAAAGCTTACTTTCGCTGCCATACAATATCAAAGAGTCGTTTTAATAACGACTCTTGATATTTCCATTCATTCATCAGCATAAAGATATTTACTACTACTGGTCATTAGCTCTATGAGAGTCAGATGGTTGCCATGGTAACTGGGCTTGATACTAAATACTTAGTACGCAGTTAACACTGTTACTACCAATTACTTGGTATTGCGTTAGTTGCCTATTACAAGTAGCCACGGAAAAAGATAGCAGGTTCCATGTTCTCGACAGGCGACCAGACCTCTTAATATTTAGATGAGCTTAATATTAATGTAATCGAAGTATAGTCACTTCTTTCGCCAAGATATAAAGTTTTATTACTTCAAGGTTCAACTTAATAATTCTAAGGTCTAGTTACTAAGTCGGACTAAGTGAATTGCTTTATCTCACCTTGACCAGAAACTAAATAAATAAATTTATGATTTTTGCGTTTATTTTGGTACTAACTGCGCCTCGCGGCTTCGCCAGCACATAAAAAGAGTTTTGCCTACCTCAGGCACCAGATTGATTTTCGGGATGAAAAAAGCCTATCTCTGTCGCCGACACCAAATCAATACCAATTTTCATCGAAATCGGTTTAGCCGTTTAGGCGCTGAGTATTAACAAACACAAAAACATACATACACAGAAACTTTCGCATTTATAATATTAGTAGGAATATATATCACGTACAAAATAGCTCACCAATTAACGATGGCAATAAAGTAAGCCTGTAATAGAGTATAATACATAAGCCGCCAACATAGCACTAATTAGGGTACGTCTTCTTCAAGTAAACATATTCGCTGAAACATTACTGGAGCAAATTGAGAGCTTTGTCAACAGGAAAGTAATTTGATTCAGTCGTGCGTCGCCTGCGGCATATGCAATGTCGTAAACATGATCCTGGAGTCTGCATAGCAAATGTATTTGGATTTTTAATGCATGTTGATATCTAAATTTGTTATTTAAAGTAGGAGTATCTTTAGCGAATTATTTGAAAACTAACATAGATATGTGAAGTAAACAAAAATTTCTTTTCTTGAAAATCTTGTATTTTGTCTGTCTGTTAGTTTAGGTCTATGGAAAGAAGTAATAACCTATCAGGTCTGAGCTCGCGTGGATTAGTAGATACGCAATATTCAGTGTCATTCTTTCGAGAATTTCAACTGACTTATACTCAAGCAAATCTTCTAAATGCATGTATCAAAGGGAAATTGAAACATTGTAGTGGCAACATTTATCAATCTCTACAAATGTACTATGCTATGTATGCCTATTATTTCGTATTTAGGTAAGTACCTAAGAAAACTTGTGTCCGACCGATGAAAATCAATGCCTTGTGCCTGGAATGCCGTCGGATCGCCTAGTGACATCATCTAGTCAAACGTTACAGTGCTATATCATCGTTCTTTGTGTATGGCACAAATTCGATTGCGCTGAATCTAATTTCACGGTTGTATTATTGTTAGTATTGTTTTGCATTCGTATAGCTTGTTACTTATTCTGTGGCTTTAGACTGGGTGGCGTTAGGTCGTGATGTTGTCAATTTGGTCAAATTTTGTGAAAACATTTAACTCAAGAGTTCCTTTACTATGGCTGTAAAATATATACAGCTATATCAACAATATACTCAAAATGTACAAATTCAGAATATTATGAATAACGAACCATACTTTGTTTAATAAGTAAGTACCGATACCGACCGAGACTTGCAAGATTTATTACATTAACACGAACAGAATATGCGATATCAATACCAGATGTAGAAACGCTAAGTCAATACCTACCTGGGCGGAATAGTTTTGTCTTGAACTTGCCTTTGAGCTACACTAAGTAGTTCAAACTTAAACAGTTGTATTAAGATTTCTGAATAATTATTGATATCTATTTTACAACTAAGTATATATCTCGATTTTGCGAGTATTAACATTACGGACATAGTTCTACCAAATCAAGATAAATTATTATCTAGATTTTGCGAGTATTAATATAACGGACATATTACAACCAAATCAAGATAATTATTACTTGTAGTAACAGCGGGTAGCTATAATCTAATATAGATCACATTACGTTATTCATGCATATAAATGTTTCGCATAATCCTAAATGCGGAATGCTTGAGCTTAACTATTATGTCACTATATTAACTGCTAATAAACTATGATTATATACTCTCGGCATAACCCGTCATGTATTACGGCATCTCAATAATCTCGTCTCGTCTTTGTATGCGGTTTTACACGAACTAGTAAACGCAATTTGAGTAATGTACCTACCTATTAAAATTTTTCATACGTTGAAAAACCAAACCACAAATTGCATTTCTTTTACATCAAATAAATAAAATATGTTAATCTTTTATGGGTTGTTCCTTATATTTTAACTCTGTGAAATAAAATACAGGCAAGAATATTGGTGGGAATACATCTCAGTACCTAGGGAATATGTAGCTGAAAAATTAACAACATTCGAATCACGAACATCGTGGAGAGACACATGTTTTTAATGCGATAGCGTGTTGGAGCATTATAAAATTACAAATGTGAATTTTATATACCACTAAAAGTACTTACTTTATTTTATTTTATTTATTATTGACAACAAACACCTACAATATAGAAGGTTAACAAAGACATTATGAATACAAACAGTCAACAATATAATAGAATTCTATTACAATAATGACTATTGTTTCAAATAGAAACGTTAGGTACCTGTAGGTACGTAAATTGTTAAATCGTACATTGTAGTTCTTGTATTTAATGTATTTATATTCACTGTACCATTTTGTAATCTCAATGATGCAACCTTTGTAAGTTTATAACTATTTAAAATATTTAAAATTAATCATGCATATGGCTCATAATTATAATAGCAGTTGTTTTTACCAAATTTTTAGTTTAATAACAATAATAATTAACCTCTAATGTACCTACAGCTGTTAAATCGAAATCTATTAATATGCCGCACAAAGAAAGGCAGTAAACCTACCTGGACAAACAAGACATGAAAAAAGCACCTCTATTGTATAACTCTTTAGGCTGAAATATATCACATATTTTTGTTACGTTCCTCTTCCTTAGTACAGCAAAACAAATGACAATACAGAAAAGATAGTTGGAGAAAGCATCGTGTTTATACTTTCAGTTATTAATTTGCTATGGTACAATAATTTCATGTAAATCTTAAATAATTAAGCGGCTAAAATAAAAGATCCTTAAAAATAAGGAAATTCAGCAAACATTCATATATTCGACCTATTACAAGCTAAGCAAAATATATACTTAGTTGCCTTACCTTATTTTATTATTGATACCTATCATGAATCCTATTACGCATTTCTGGTCATTGCGTATCAAAGCGCAAGGTTTTGGGCAAACTTGTTAATGTAACTGATTTGTAGGTACACTTTTATCTAGAAATGTATGTATTATATTATATATTTCCTATGTATCTTTCTGTGTGTGTGCAATAAATAAATAAATATTAACTCTGAATCTCTAACAGTAACAAAACTTCAAAAATCTATACTTTATTTTCTTATCTATTAACCGTTATCGTTCAATGTGTGCTAATTTTTCTTTAACTCCTAGATATACCTATAATAGAACTAATGCTTAGAAAACAAGTTGTAAGCCAAATGTCGGTGACTATACTCGTAAATAACGCCTAATCGATTGTTAAATCGCCGAGATAACCCGGCGAATACACGCGGTACCCCATTTCGTGGCACTCCATTTATTTCGGAGGCAAATTCTCCACAATCACTGCTTCCGCACTACCATTTAGTAGGCACCTCTGCTACAGAATGTCACACTCGAAAGATTTATTACTACACAATTTCCTTCTCAAACTGGGAAAGTGCACGAGCATGTACCTACTGTACAAACATTGAATTGTACTAGAATCGAATCTACTCGCGCTATTCGTTGAAGTCCGTCTATTGTTGAGATAAATTTTGGTTAACTATACCTGGGGACAAATTTATAGCATGCTTCTTACACATGCTTGTTCTCTTAAAAAAACTTGTTTCGTATTTGAACAAGCAAAATATATTACTAAAAAAACCGTCTGCCTAAAACTAACTGGAAAACTGAAAAAAAAAAGAAACTCACTTTTTTGTGCAGACGTTACCTTGAAATTTTATATATTTTACTCTATATCACTCCCACAATCAATACGAATGTAATGACACCTCATATGTTAAAATCCATTAACCTATTTAGGCTGTAGAGTCTGTCAAAGAAATGAACATACATACTCACATATATACATCATAAACAATCCCCTCTTTGACTTCGTCAGTCGGACAAAAAGGATTAAGATAGAATCCTCTTTCATAACGATTCAATTTTTTTTATTTCAAGCGTATAAATCAATACTTTACCTAAATATTACCTACTTAATGGTTCCAATAGTTTTTTGTTATATTATCAAAAGACTGAGGTATGCTACTTCTTTTTAAAATCGAGGCTTCTATTGCGTGAATTTTGTACTATGCATCTAATCTAAAAAGCAATATTCTTTATTTTTCTAGCGGGGTAGGACAATTCTGGAAAAACTTATATCAGCCAAGATATTTGTGCAATATTCTTAGAAATGAGTAAAGTGTACGGAGCCAAGAAGCAGTTTTATCTTTTATAGAAATCTTTGGCATGATGGCCAGTTACGATCGGTATACTATACATACTCGTAGTATGTTCAAAATAATAGTCGTAATTTATGGTTTTTTTTATAAATAAGTGAAACTTTCTTATAGATTTCGTAAAATGTTCTTAATCTTTTCTAATTCTGCAACAATATAACACCCGCCTTAAAACCAGGCTTACTTCACTTACTGCTTCGTAATAAAATACACCATTTAATTTGAAATGGTATGTTCTTAAACAGCTTGCTATAACAAAGTTTGCTTCGAGTAATGGTCTGTTAATTTAATTAATTTGCGTTGTTTACATTGATATTAACTTGTCAATTTCTTCTCCATACTCTTAACAACTAGGTTAGGTACTTTAAAATTTATCCATACTGCTAAAATATGAACGGCATTTGCCCGTACAACGATTTAACTGGTATGTAGATAGTTTAATGAATCCGCGCGAGGACGCTGACTCCGTCGTGACTCTGTGACCCAATTCTGTACTCATTAACGTGTGGCCACGTTGCGCCGGACACCACAATGCAATGGTTTACTTATTCAGTGCATGGAGGTTTTTTCGATGCAAAGCGAAACAGTCTGCGGAAGCGACTGCAGTCAAACACGAATAATATAAATTATAAAGAATATTTTTTAATGTGTGACTATGGTTATTTCTAAAAGTTCTTTAAGCGAGCTATTTTATTATAGAATTGAATTGTTATACTTATATGGACTCAGGTATATCAATATTTAAAATCATCCAAAATCTAGCCAAGCGGAAACCTCGAGATGTGGCTTACCTTTTTCACACCTCCCTTGACGAGAATAACAGATTAGCTGAATACAATACGAGGAAGTGCAAATTTCGATAGGAATTTTAAAATTTTTAACATTGGATTTGCTGCTGTATTCTGTTTTTATGGTGTCGTACCCCAAGGGTAAAACGGAATCCTATTACTAAGACTTCGCTGTCTGTCTGTCTGTCAAGCTATATTTCATGAACCGTAATAGTTAGACAGTTATAATTTATCAGATGATGTATTTTTGTTGCCGATAACAACAAAAACTAAAAAACAGAATAAAATAAATATTTAAGAAGACTCCATACAACAAACGTGATATGTATGGCTTGTTTTTGCTCTATATTGATAACGGCCACAGATATATGCTTCAAATATTTACAGTATATTGAATTATATATTCACTTGATAAATGAATAATTACTTAAATTAAAGTAAAAGAAATGTTTAAGGGTTTTATAAATAATGGTACTGAACCTATCGTGCCGATTTTTATTTCGGCATTAATTAAAGGCCTCATTCGATTAAATAAATTCATATTACATATCTACTAAGTGTTATCTTTATTCTGAAATATATTAGGTAAAGATCGGAAATATATAATAGGTGCAAAGGTTTCCTAGAAATTGAATACCTTTACGTTTGAAATATGAAATTTACATCGTTTCCATTCCATCGAAGTAGCTTCTATATTATCCAAATTGGTAAGCTATTCAACGTATAAAGGGATTCTCATGTCATGCTCTTTTACTATACGGCAATCTCATAAAAATACATCATAAAATAAAAGCGAACCAAAAGTACCCGCAAGTTTTATGATTAAGTGCTTGTTCTTAACGATATTCATAAAATATCTCCGTTTTTGGGCATGTTGGCTTACTAATGAAATTTCATATTATAAATAGAGACGTAATGCAGGTCAGTTTCATTTATTGTTAGGCCGGTATTACATTATCATATAAATATGATTTCATATCTGTCAAATTCTATGATCATAGTTCTACGACCCTCAAACTATGATCATAGATAATCACATGTAGTTATTATACCGCCATATGTTCTTCATTTAAAAATGACTTACACATCTTTGATCATATTTCTATGATAGTCTAATAGCGGCCTTAGATCGCATTAGCCGTGTGAAATAAATAGTGTAAATTGACAGTCTATGACACGACTGACGCCTGTCCGTTACATCTGACTTTTGAGTTTTGTAGAGCGTGTTTTCTCGTTTATTGAACTAAATTGAGGAGTTTAAAGTTTCTTTCCTTTTTATTTATGTGACTAGCGTAGTCAGGTAGGTAGCGACCTAATCATGCCCAGTGAAGTAATTACAATTAAAATATGTCTGAATTCACTCTAAATCTACTTAGTCTAAACACCTACCAATAGGTTATGAATATATTATTATGTACACTTAAGTAGATATTTTATGACTAGCTAAACACTACATAATTTATTAGCACAAAGATAAATAGACCACAAAGCAACGTTCGTGTTGTTCCATAATTTCTACGCAAGATACTGGCAGACCGCTAATACTTATACAAATTACTTGCTACTCAGCATTTAGTGTCTATAGCGGAAATATAGTTGATGAAACCTTTTAATATAGCGGAGAAAGATCTCTGGACTACCAGAAATGTTGTGCTTACACATAATGATTTGTATGTAAATGTCTATATAATAATGTGAATCTCATATTTGTGTTTTATGTTATTCTGTTTGTATAACGGTTAACGCATAGGTAGGCTTACATAACACATTTTGTGTAGCTGATTTATTTAGTTATTATAAGCCTGAAGGAAAATATAGATGAAATGATAATTGATTTGCGAATTTTTATTATATACGATCCTTGCTGGTTTCATTAGGATGGGCTGGATCGACCGAAGAAATTCAACCCTTTCATAGAAGATCGACGTAAGAGTAGTAGTACCTATAGTTTTGCGTTTCGTTCGGGGATTAAGAGCGCTGGAGGCCAAAATTCCACCCGTTCCTTTTTCCTTACCTTCCTAATTTCCTTTACCTATACCACTTTTTTCGTGGTAGGCAGCGGCTTCGCAGAGTCCTAAGAAGTCATGAAAAAAGTCCATGAGCGACAGTAATCAATTATCATCAGGTGAGCTGTTGGCTCATCTCCCACTGTCGGTAATAAATAAAAAAAAACTTTTGAGTTAAAGCGATTAAATTCCATTTATGTACGGGTCGTTTAGGCCTCAGGTATTCTGATGACGTACACTTCTAAACTAGGGTCGCCAAAAGAAAGGCGAGGTATTTGGCTATAGTCACCATGCTTAATAGACAATTTACCAACCGTATAAAGAAAATAATGGTTCTTACATTATCCTCAGTATTATTAGTACCTAATACTCATTAGTGCTAAAGTAGGTACAAAATGATTAACGACATAAGGTATGTTATTAAGTTATAGGTGGGTTAAGGAATAGGTGAATAAGCTAATTAACTGACTGCTGTTTCTTAGTGGACTTGTTTAGCGTCTATAAACACGCTATTAACTACAGGTCTTCACCAGAATTTTATGTATGACCTAATGAAATAGTTTATTTAAATTTGTTAAACTTGTAGATGTCACAAATCTAGATTGCGATTTTTCTTCAGACATCAGATTAAAAACTGGGTCACGATTTCTGTGCGTACGAAAAACATTTAACAAAAATTCTAACATTTTCATTGTTTGTTGCAGGTAATGGCGCGTGTAAAGTCTCACTTGGTGTTATTTATGTACGTATTGGTTACTTTATTTCCTTCAGGAAACCGACGGTATGATTCATATTCTTGTTTTGTGTTTTTATCGAGAGGAATGATATTGTTATGTTACTTACACAAACATATAATAAGCTTATACAGCGAAGTTTACAATATAAAAAACGGAAATTTACATCAATCTAAAAATACATTTTTTGCTAAACTGTTCGCTCAATCAATTTGGTACTGACAACGTTTCTGACACCCCGTACCCACGAAATTCTTGCGTGCGGTGTCGACCACGCCGTGTGGAAATTGCGATAAGCGATACTCAATTTTATACAGTAAAATAGCTTTCAAAAATCATTTTTCTTTTTTGATTTTACATAATTTACGCATCAACACGCGCTTTTGGAATATCGAGATGCGCAACAGGCCTTAAATTTTAGATTTTCGCTATCCTTTTTTGCAAACTGTTGGAAAATCCTATTTTGACTTTTCAGCGTATTTCTTTCTAAAAAAACGATGACAATGTGCATTTAGATTTTTATCATCCTAAAAATATGAGAAAACATTTCTTTGCAAATAACGAGCAAAAGATTAAAAGAAAATAAATAAATGCATTAAAAGGTTTGACATTTATAAAATACATCTATGTTTATACTAGTAGCTTACTGCGGCGCGGTTTCACCCGCGTTTTTGCTTACTGCTCTGTTAAAAGCCGTTAATAAAATTTCTTAATCATGATAACCTTGTCATAACACCTTTTTCACAGTTAGTGCTTTACGATAAACTGGGCTTTTGTATAAAAGTACACTTCGATACTTAAATCGTAATTTACTTTGTTAGAGATGATAATATACCTAAAGATAAAAAAAATATTAATTTTAAAACTTGGATACAATAGCTTACCTAGTATTGATACAGTGGCAGTTGACTAACTAAACTTATGAACAATTGTTTTATCTATTTATGTAGTATTAACTTGACATACCTGTTTTAATTGTATTAAGCTGTACAATGAATATGAATACATGTAATGTTTTATAGATTTAAATCACAATTTAACTTTGAATCGTGCTTCATCATATTAGCCCAGATGAGACAGGCAGGTGTGTTTCATCAACGTTTCGAAAACTATATTATTCTACAATACGTACAACCATTGCGATATTCCACGAGCAGACACATACTCGTCCGTACGTATAATTGTGTTTCTTAAACACAATATTATACTTAAGTGCATAAATTTAAAGAATAATATAAAAAATAATATTTAAACAAAGAAACTTTTTATCTTGATGACCCAGTCCTTTTCCCTGAGCTATGACAACTCCCATAAAAAGGAATGTATATTTTAAAGTCAGGCCAAGGTGACAGGCTTGAAAATGTAATACGAGTGTGGCGCAGAACGTCAAACCTCCTTTACGAGCTATGATATGAGGACGCGTAAATTTTAGGTAGGTTCATACATTTGTGGCCGAAGATGGGTGGTACAATGTGCAAGTTGTTAGTTTATATTGTGGTTTATGTTATTGTTTAAATTGTGATGTATGTATGTATGGGGTCTTCTCTCTTAAAGGTCTTTTGGTTAGTTTAATTCTTGTTCAGGCATTCGTACTTAAGTTTATAAACGTTTGTTTGCCGAATTTCGTAACTGAATTGCTCGTAAACGAAATTTTACAATATTATTTGAATAGAGATTGAGGTGATCGCTTCGCCACTACCATTGTTCTTGGCTTAACAAAGTATTTTTGTGACCCACGCATATTCTTCGAATCTGAGCTTAATTTATTACAATTAATTGTAAACATTTTGCGACGACTAGTTCTTTAGGTGTTGTCTTTTTGACGAATGAATCATTTGCAAAGGTTAGAACCTAAAATATTATGTTAACATTTTGAAACAAAGATTTCATAATTATATCATAACAGAGAACGTTGAAAAGATCGTATTTGCTACCAAATTTATTCTGACTACCTTTTAAAATTATGCTCGACCAAATGTAAAGCCAATATGTAGGCGCTGTTAAAATACCTATTGGCTTTAATTTTATAACAAAGGTTTAGCATTTCAAAGGTTAAAATTAAATTAAATAACTATACAAAAAGTAAAGACACAAAGAACCTTTTTAATTAAAACTTACAATAACACGACCGATCTATACATAAAAGATGTTTCAACTTCGAAATTCAAATACAATTTATTCAAAATTAATCATTTCAATAATAATATTCGTGTTACGAAATTGAGGTGACAGAATTGGAATTAAATAAATAAAACACTGCTTTCTATAAGCTTGTTTCTTCCACGTTAACGGCTAAAAGTTTTAGTTCGGTTCACTTTAGATAAATGGTTATTATTTGTTCTCTAAATATTGTAAAGACGAACAGAGGCCCTACTTACATAAAAATAAAAGTGTATGTAAGACGTGAAACAATTTATCCTATCTGTGGCTCGAAATTTTTTCTGATATATGGAGTTCAAATAACAGTGCGTTAATATAGGCCCTTTTGATCGAGTTACCTTAAACGCAAGATGCCAATGAAGGCGGTATACCTAAACGTGAAATTTGCCTGAAAAGCTATTTGCCCTAATTGAGAGAAGCCGATGAAGCAGTATGCCTGAAATGTGAAATTGACTAAGAAGCAGATTGCATAAATTTAAATTACCTATAAAGCAGTATGCCTCAAATACAAGTTGACTCAAAAGCAGTTTGTCTGAAATACAAGATGACTTAGAAGCAGTTTGCATGAAAAAAAGATGACTGAGAAGCTGTAAGTTTATTATGTGCATAGTTACAGCGTTTTAATAACAGTGTGAAGTCTCGGGAAAGAAGTTACTTTACAAGTAGTCTTTTTACGACACGGTTCCATAGAATAATGCATGTTGTAGACTGTAGCACATAAGAAATAATATATTTGATATTTATGCCTTATGTTTAAACAATATATAATAATAATAATAATAATACCAGCCTGTTTACTGTCCCACTGCAGGGCAAAGACCTCGTCTCATATAGAGAAGGAATGAGCATTAATCACCACGCTTGTTCAAGGCGGATTGGCAATTTTAGACCTTTAAATCCAGGTTTCCTCACGATGTTTTTCCTTCACCGTCAGTCAGAAATGTCCGAGATAAACTTAGAAAATACATATGATTTGAAAAATCACATTGGTACTTGCCCGGATTCGAACCTTCGTGTTTACGAATCGGGTGCGTTATCCACAGGGCCATTTCGACTCAAAAAAAACGTTATTTTATTATGTTTACATAAAATGCTGGATAGCCGAAACTAAATCGAACGCCAAATCCGAAACGTCAAGGACCTAAGTCTGCTATCACAATAGTGAATAGTATCACAGTAGTTGATCTCTTATTGGTGGAAACTTGGCAAAATCAACCAATAAGTAATAAAAGATTGACCATTCTGGCACTATTATTGGTTGAAACTTGTTAAAATCAACCATTATGAGATCAATGATCGACCATTCTGACACTATTGTGATAGCAGACTTAGGCCCCAGATGCTTTGTCCCTTTCAATCGCTATTCTTGACTAAATCGTGAAAAAGGGATAAATTACTGGTACCTTCTATCTTCGATTTTCAAAGTAGGCCCAAGTGTAGTGTATGTGGTCCAATGTATCAATATCTACAAAATTTTAAATATTAGGTACTTATAATCAGCTGTACACAAAAGGCCAACTTAGGTAAACACGCAAAAATTTGAAATATTTTCACAAATTTAGGCAGCTTTGTAGGCATATGACCACTTAGGCATTGTGCTTTGTAGACGTTTAATCACTTAGGCATTTTGCTTTGTATGCATTTAACCACTTACGCATTTTGCTTTGTAGGTCTCGACTCTGAGCAATTTGCTATTTACTTAATTTTACATTTCAGGCATACTACTTCATCGGCGTCTCTCATTTAGGGCAAACAGCTTTTTTGGCAAATTTCCTGTTTAGGTATAACGCCTTCCTTGGCGTCTTGCGTTTAAGGTAACTCGATCAAAAGGGAATATAGGGACTCCATGCTAAAACCTACGAAATTGGTTTTAATTGAAATTAATTAACTTACATATCTCAAAATAGTATAAAGAAAAATGTTCATTTTTACTGTCTTTTTTACTACCTATTCTTTTCTTTTTGTTTAATCTTGGTAATTAAATTAATTGGTTGATTTGTAATAATTATTTAAATTACTTTGTATTGTTCTTTAGTTGCGTTGATGTGTTAAAATTGTAACTCATATAAAAAACTGTAATTATCTGGCGATTGAAAAGAGTGGCGTGAGTTTCTTGCCAGTTCTTCTCACAGCTCAACCTCGTCAGCGATCTGGCTGTAAATTAATTAGCTAACTTCGTGTAATTTTGACTTTTCATAAGCATCAATCATACTTTATGATCAAAATGTAATTAATGCTTTGAGTTTGAATTTGAGTTATTACTTGCTAAAGATTTGTATGCATAAAACTTACATATTATAGTAGAGAAAAGCCGAGAATTTACGTGCGAAGCAAGGTCGAGTCGCTAGTTGATGATAATTCGCAATTTCCGGAAACATTCCTGGCACATTGAACTGAGTACTTAGATTAGTGACCGACTCAGTCTGCCAACAATTTAGCTAGACGCTGTGGAAAGCGTTCCCTAAATCTACTAGTCCTAATCCAATTTCCGAAGTGCTAAAATTTGATTAGCCTCGCTAAAATTGTGTGATATCATGTCCTTTATGGCTCTTGTTATAGAAAGTTTCATTTTACGTAATACATTTTTATGGAGTTAGCTCTTGATGTCGCGACTATGTTAAAAGGTCAGTTTTGATTATAACAGACTTACTTATCCATATTAAAATGATACTTGGGGCTAATAGATATCTACTATTTTGCTCTTGAATACACATTTTTAAACCACAGTACTTCGTAAGTAGTGAACAGTAAGTTGGGATCAAATGCTTTTAATTGGGCAAATTTAATTAATGAACCGCAATTGTCACATACATCGAATCTAACGTGACTTGCCACAAAATACCTACATATTTGATGGTTTCGATTTCGTTGAACGATTAAGCTTAATTAGAGTAGTTAACAACATCAATCATATTCGTAATCAATAACTAGTGCGCCTAAAATATTTATATAATACCATATACACGCGTAAAGAATAAAAGAAACAAAATGTAATCGGATATAAAGTTTTGCTCACAGCTTAAACAACGTTTAGACAACAAATGCTTAATTGTTAAAGCAACTTCAATAAAATTTAAACTATTGATTGGATAATGCTATTTTGTTAAACTTGTACCACTTAATCAGGATACCAAAAAGTCTCAAAGTACTCTACAGAGGGAAAACAAATTAACATAAGGTAGGGAAGTTTTCGGGTCTTACGTGCGCTATAACTGTATTTCAGACTGAATAGCTATGCTAAATAGGGTGTGTGTTCGACGTATCGATTTGGCAACTCGCAAACTTTATCTGTAAATTTGCTTTCGACTTTTGATTCTTGTCGAATTTGGAAATTGAATAAAATTATTCTTATTATTTAACTACATGTTGGCTTTAATTATATTTATGATAAAAGTTAAATTGTTCGTATTTCTTATTAAGAATAGAGAAAATCGATGTTTGAGATGTATTGAATTGCATTCAAACGTAGATTTTTAGTATTGCAGTTCAGCTCATGTGATGTTATATTATAATTTCTATACGAGATATTATTATAGGTATTATTAGGACCTACCTCTACCTATACTCTTTTGACTAGAATAATGAATGAATGATGACAGAGCGACTCGGGTTTGCGTCTGACAATGACCGTGAATACAAAATTGTCCTTGTGAAGCAAATATACTACAATATATATATAGTAGCGACATGAAATTGAAAATTGGAGTGAAATTGACGCATATTAAGTTCAAACATATCGCGATTGCTTGCGTTTTGTAAATATCACTTAGCTTTTGGTTTAATTACTTTGATAAAGCTTCTGTTTGTGTTCAGTAAGTAGGTATTATTGTCAGAAATGTAAATCTCTGATGTAACTCATTATATTGTACCTAACTGAGATAGCATGGGCCTCATCAGAATATCGTTCAGATTATGTGTAAAAATAAAATATATCATAGAAATGGTATTTACGTTGTCATATTTTGTATATTTTGAAACATGTATATAACTTAATGTGAATTAACTCAAAAACCTGTATTTTTTGCGATATTACGAGTAAATCTTTGACCAATAGATGACAAAACCACGTTGGGCATTATTAAGTACCTACTTGTGACTTAATTAATTGGTCACGAATAAAGTACATTGATAAGTCGTATTGATCTACATTAAAAAAATTTCAAAGATCTATTAAACCTCTGTTGCATCTTGTATTTTTCAACATATAGAAAAACGATAAGAAAATTTAATACAAATTTTTAATCAGTTCAAGCATATTGGAGCTTAACTAACAGTATTGTTTATCGTTACAACGTTTAATAACAGGCTATATCGCAGACGCGCCTCGTTCATTAATAATTCGGCTCTGGCGCCGGTAAGTTCCATTTCTTGCTCGTTAAATGTCCAATCGCCTTACAAGAAAATTAAATACATAAATTTAAACTAGGTGCAAGCGTGTGAAATTATCTGTAAAAATAGTTTCGCTAGATTCCTGTTCTGTTGATAGAGTTAAGTTTTGCTAATTAATTAAAGGTTTTATTTTATTTCACAGGTCTAATTGAATATATTTGTGAAATCAGATAAATGAAAAGATATTTTAGGATCAAATACACGATAGAAGACTGCAGTAGGTACACTACTTGTGACCGACCGATTTACGCGACGTCCCGCGTGAGCGATCTAGACGCGGACGCGAAGCGGCGCGGCGCCGCGCGAAAATAACAAACAGTCGAAACCTATTGAAGTGGCCTACGTGACCAAACGAAACGCACGTAGGGTGCACTGCGGAGCGGCGCGAAATGAAGCGTACGCTATCAGTTGGCTTAATATTTTCGCGCATACTGGATGCGGTACCGTCGTGTTTTTGTTTGGTTATAATGTTGTGCGAGACGATTCGCGTGCACGTAGGACATAGCCGCCGCGTCGCACTGCATCGCATTGAATACGCATGTCACCGCTTCATAATCGTGTTCGCTTTAAACCGCCTACGTAGGATGTAGCGTTAGCGACTGTGACTCTCATGACAGTCACAGCCATTAGTACTCGCTCTGCTGTGGTTCTAGTACGTGATATCAGTAGTCTTATCGATTGCACAGTTGTTCTTATCTTTTTCCATTTTATGTTTTTCTTAATTGTATCATTAGATCAGGCTTTAATAATTTCTACCTAATAACAGTTTTGTGATAAATACTGAATGATGGTAATCTTCATATCTGTTGATATTTCATGTTGTCATTCATGTTCATGACATGTTAACACAAAGATTAGGTTTAATCTTTGTCGTAATTTAATTTAATATAAATTTGAGTGAATATTTATGTTTGTAGTTTTCCAAAGTTAATTCCTTAATTTTCCGCTTTCTTCGTCAACATTTTCCCAACTTGCATGTTATTTATTTTTTAGATACTTTACATCTAGACACAACAATCCTCAATGGACCTAAAATAGTTCAGTTGTTGTTATCTCACCATTTTAAATTAAAATTTATAGTAGAACCCAAAACATTGTAGACGTATTTGCACTGTAAAATATAATTTGTTGTACAAAGTTCAGGCTGTCGCTTTCAGGACTACATTCATGTTTCTTAAAATGACATTGAATTGGTGCAGATAGCTTAGCAGACTTTGTTTCATTTAATTGCACCTAATGATGCTAATATGTATGCTATTGAACATTAAATATTTGTTTCATTCTCTTTGATCAATGAACAAAATTCGTCTAACATAGACGCCATTTTTTAATTTATTATTAATATAATCACTCATAGGCTTTTGTAGGACGCAAAAAAAATATTACCTATTTGAAAAGTACCTATTTTACAAAAAACAAAATTCAGTATCAAAGTTTTAAAACAATTAGACTTTGTTTTAGACTTGCTAAAACGTAATTCAATTTACTTATAGAAAAAGTATTAAACATCGAGTAATTTATGTTTAAAGCCAACCGAAGGGAAAGAAATTGTTGCGGCTTCTATTGTTTCGCGACCTGATTTTTCTTTTTGTCCAAATAAAACTGTTGCGTCCAGACTGCTGGAGCACAAGGGTTTTGTAGAACACTAGTGAATTTTATTGTCCTTAGCATCTCGTTTGCAATGTTTATGATAGCCTCCGCTCGGATTGCAAATGCTTTGAATTCGTTTTGCACTTAGCTCAGTAAGAGCTTTTCATTACTGATATTGCGCTTTATGAAAATATGATGTGGAATCGGTACTTATATTTATATTGAAATCTTGTTACAAAAAAGGGAGTAAATTGCGAAGTTTAAAATATGTTTTAACGAAGTTCCTATGGCAGAACCACCATGCTCAATTTTTTGTTTTTACTACCTAAGATCCTGACATTGCAACTTACGTATCAATTAAATCTGTATAAATTTGACAATGTTGCCAAAGTTAAACAATTTTCTTTGAAGAGGCACGCTAACTAAATTTTTTATATTATTGATACGAATTTCTGCTGAAAAGAAAAGAAAAGCTGCACGTTTTAGCGGCTTCTTGCACCTGTTGTAAACGAGTCCGTAAGTCAGAATATATTCAGTATTGTTCATTTCAGTTTCTCCACAGTGGAAGTGCGCACGTGTTGGTACAGTTATTCCCTGTTCTATATACATAATCAAGCACTACAAACGTACACATCTTAAACTTAACTGCCACATTTGAGCTTAAACTTGAGTAACGTGTATGATGTAGGTACCTACGTATGTACATCGACATTGTCTAAAATATATTTCGGTGAATATGAACTAGGGTTTTATTTAAATGCAACTTTTGAGCTAGACAAATGCTTGATACTATGTTTATTTACCGACAAATCAATTAAATTTAAGATACTTATAGATTTTAATGTACCTCTCCTGTATCTTGATTCTCCTATCAATCCAAAATTACATGTAAGTACATATTGCTAACTATCAATTAATTTGGTAACAAACTATTACGGACTGATAGAGTAATTTAATAATACGAGTAATTGATAAGTCCAACGAAGACATTTCAATTTTATTTTATTCTAATTTTGTAATATGTGACGACGACACAAAAGCGATCACACTGGCTTTTAGAACTCGACCAAAAACTCATTTGTGTGAATTTCAATGCTGTGTGCAGTTTAATGTAAGACTGTTTGTTATTTTTATGTATCTTTTCAATTCTACACGAAAGAGGTTAAGCACGTTAACATAATGTATGTGCTATGTTAACAGTCTGTGGTTAAGCAACATTTCTAAACTAAAATAAAGTGATATTTAAAGCTATTGTGTCACAATTTGATTGCAGGCATTGGTTTCGCTATTGCTTTATGTTTTAAATTTTATTGTAAGTTTAATTGCCTATTAATTAGTAAATTGAGTACCATATCTACCTACGCAAATTGATTTAGTAATAAAAAGCTTATTTTATTTCGTTAATTTATCTAAATATCTAGTTAGATACTTACGTGCAGAATAGATTTATAGCTAACCTAGGTGTATTAGAATATTTCAATTTTTTTCTAAACTTTAAATGTTTCTATTTACGTTTTCACAAAAGTGGTAGACCAGAAAATAGTAATCAATCGGCGCTTATAGACCTTTCATAATAATATAAGTATACCGCAGGTACAAGATATAATTGCTCGAAATCGGATCGAGACTAACTTACACTGGTAGCACCCAAACTTTCTCGACCCAATTTCACTTCGACAATTGCTACTACTACCCGACAACTATTAACAATAATCCCTACTCTAAACGGTTACGTTTCCGGACCTTTATCGCCCTGATAGTTTGGGAATTAGTTATGAGTTAAAATTCTGTTTTATAATTCAATTTGGTAATGATTTTAGGTTAAATTTTAAGGTGCCTTTGGTGTAAGATAGAATAAACAATTGTTACCCAGACCAAGTCGCTCGGATATTTAACAACTCTAAGGTGTGTTGATGAATCTTTTTACCTATATAAAATGTATTGTTTTTACATTTTGTTTTTATTTAATTACATAATGTTACATTCATATTTTAGAAACAAGTTTTTTTACACGCAACGCCAAAGAATCAAGCAAAAACGTAAATTTTACCACGCAATACCTCCTTATTTATTTATGAAAATATGTGTCCACCATCTTGAATTATGTCCGCCCACAAACGATACCTACTGTATAGTTCACAAACCAAATTATAATAATTGTATTTGGTTAGCTTGCTTTGTAAACGAATGTTAATTAATAACTTTGCAGTCCGTTTCCGGCTTGTGGCCCGAACGTCTCTTTATCTTATAGCACTGCTCTTTTGTGTTTACATTGTTCAGCTTGCTTTTTTGCGAAATTGTTTCACGCCTTTCTTGAAACTTTCCACTTTTGCAATGTTTTGCTTTTTATTTACTGTGAAAGTTCCCTTTTTTTCCTTTAAGATACGTATTGTGCCACGCCGATATTATAAAATGTTACTTTTGTTCTGTTAAATTTACTGTTTCTCATTTTATACATTCCGCGCCATATTTGTTTTGTTCTAAAAAGCTAATTGAATTGTTTTAGCTCTAATTTATTACATAACCTCTTAGATAAATTTACAACGCCTTGAGTATTGTGTGGGTTAAGGTTCGAAGCAACATAAGAATGTTCTGAAATTTTACTCTTATTAAAAGTCAGATAAATATAAAAGAAAACCTAAACAAACACTCATAAAAGCACATAAAGTCTCTAAATTTTTTTATGTAGGTAGGTACTTTTTATATAAAAAATAAACGCCTTGGTCAAACCTCTACGACTTTTAAATCGTAATACGAAATTGCAATGTCAAATAAAATAGTTTAATAACGGCATGTGCAGCAGTACGATTGGAGAATACCTAATGGCGGTTCAGCATGCCACTATACCCTAGTTTGTATTGAAAGGAAACTAATAAAAACAACGCCATACGGTGCGTGAACTAACGTTTACTTTCTTCGGGCTGACTCTTTTAACAATAACACAATTTTGTTTGGACGTGTTGCTTTGCACTATTTTTATAAAAGTATGTCATCGTTTGACCTACTAACGTCGATTTCATGAATTTTGTGAGTTACTTAGTATTTTTTTGGCAAAGATAAATAAAATTATCCAATAATATTTTCTATGTGTAATTTCTTTTATTTCCCCAATCTCGATTTCCATATTCTTCTACCCACCTAAATTAAGGCGGAAGAATCTTAAAACGTGTTTCCGAAATGAGGGTGATATTTACATTTTTTATCTGTTCTATTTGAATTTTGAATTTATTAGATTATTTGAAAATACGATCATAAATTCTGTCAATGGCATCGTTTAATATCTTTGTTAAACACAAAGACTTATAAGTTTAAGTAGTGATTAAATGTATTATTTTATCGTGCTCGGTCGCCTCTGCAAAATGGTGCCACGAGCCGCCTTGATAACGCTAATTAGACAAACGTAGTAACAAACACAGTCACCTCGGCCTAATACCTTAATACTGCTGTACCGGCACGTTTCTCTGACGTCACGCGGACAAATAGGTAGATGTTAACTGCAAAATAATCAAGAAATTTAGCGTATCGGCTTTGAGCCTAACTGATAATGATATAATGCTTTACAATTTTACTAGACTTATCAATAAGAGCAATGCTAGACCAAAGTACTTCTACTAAACTGTTGTTTTGTAAGAGTTGTTTCGATAAGGGTGAAAATTAAGAGTAATATGATTTTTTTTATTCTGTCGTGACGAAATAAAAAAAAAATTAATTAATAAATAAATAATAGGGGTTGATCGTAGAGGGGTGAAAATTAAGGGTTGTATGTATTTTTGTATGCTGTATCATAAAAAAATAAAAACAATAATTTTGTCCAAAAATTTAAAAACAATTAAGTGTGTACCACCTTTAACATTTAGGGGCATGCAAATAGATGTTGTCCGATTCTCCACCCTAGCCGATATGCACACAAAATTTCACGAAAATTGGTTGAGCTGTTTCGGAGGAGTTCAATTACAAACTCCGTGACACGACAATTTTATGTATTAGATGAACCTAGCATATTATATTGGGTTCTAAGAGTATAAAGCAGTCCTAACATTGAACCTTAATTGGAGTCTGTGGCCTTGAGGAACATGAGTAGATCTGAGCCAAATGATACCATTGTATATAAAATTTATCGGGCCATTTAAACCCCTGCCAACATCGGGACTATACCTTAAGACTTGATAATACTGCTGTATTGTCACCACGACATTTTTACGACTGAAAGGACTTTTATAATCATTTGCCTGTGTAGGTTCTTGGTTTATGATATAATAGTAATTATTTATGTTTAGTTTTTTATCTCGTTATATCAAAAATAACTACAACGAGTTTTGAATCAAGAAAATATTTATTTTCTGTTTAAAAAAAAGTAAAGAATATTTTAAACTCACTGAGACTAAACGTACAGTCGACATAACCTTTGATGATTTACGGCAGATTGTATTCCATATAGTAACGTAGCGAATCTCCTTTTCCTACCGGTACGTAGTACTCGGTAACTAATGGACGTGCCAGGAACATCAAAATGCGTAGTCACCTTGAAAAAAATAGCCTTACTTACATGTATCTTATGTTGCCGACGTGTTGTAACTTGAATATATAAGACAGTAAGAAAATTTGTTTTCATCTAGCTCCATCAGTTTCAGCAAAAAATTTAATCAAGTCGATTTTGAAAGAGATGTCATTGAATTCCAATCTGAAACCAACTAAAATTCTACCTGTTCTTTATTGAAGAAGCATATTTCATGTTCGGGTATTAAAATTTCGTGCCGTAGTCTGAGAGAAATCAGCGAAATATTTGAAGAATCCCCAGTGAGTAATAACTGAGTGAGGGTTGATTAATGACCGTCGGCCTGGGAGTGTCAAAATGTTCGCGTGTCCCTTTAGTGTTCCGACACTCTTTCCTTTGTGTTATGACATTTATGGTCACTAAGCTTGGCTTCTATTGTTGATGTTGGATATATTTTTTGTATTATTTTATATATGCGTATCAGTATCTACACAATATAAGTTGACGTTAAACCAAACCTCAAATGTTACCTCTTCATTATTGCAAAGTGAACTTGAATAATAATATACGTAATAATTCCCCAAGACCAATCAAAACTTTTCATATTAAACGATGTATTTATGGTACTTCTCAGTTCCCCAGTTTGCTTTTTCAACTTTATATGTTTTTAAACGAGCTGTTTAATAATTGACTTACCGTGATTATTAATTTATGTTTGAGATAAATTAACTACTTATGAAGGTCGGCATCAAATTGACTTGGAAGAAGCCACTGTAGACGTAAATGTGTGTGTGTGTGTCTAAAATGTGTTGTATTTACTGATTTGGCTTAAGTCCAGATATAGCCTTGATAAATCTTCTAGCCTGACCTGCAATACTGTGGTTTAATATATCACATTCATTGGAGTTAAAATGTCTGAACGCAATTCCGTCTTTAATGTCAGGTCATACAGATGACCTAGAGGTATTAAGTTTTATGGTCAGTTAGTGCCCACTTTGTAAAGGAAATAATATGAGTAATATGAGATGGCAGTTGGAGAAAATAAGAATACCTTGTAAGTATAACTTGTGTTACAAATTAGTGACATTATTAATTACATAATTGCAGAATCATAGTAAAGCAATAAACTTTGTAACAAGAATGATGCACTGAGATAATTTAATAAAACTATTTATAATAAATAGTCACTGAGACTATTATAAATAATTTACACTATAATTAACACATTTTAATATTTTTGACGCTGAGCATTAATTTTAAATTAATCGGTAGTAAATCCACGCTAATTTTAGCACGAATGGGTCGGATCGTCCGGGGAAGTACTACCCTCTTATAGCAGATCGACGTAAGAGTAGTAGTATCCGTACTACTGCGTTTCGTTCGGTGAGTGAGAGCGCCGGAGGCCCAATTTTCTCCCTTTCCTCTTTCCTCACCTCCCTCATTCCCAGCCGCCATAGTGGAGGCCACCATACCAGCAGTTTAAGACAATGGCTTTTGGTACGAAGGCCACCACTTCTGGATAAAAAAAGCATCTTTATACTCGTAAACTCAAAAAGGCTATGATAATATATCATGGAGCTTAATTTTAAAGAGAAAACACAAACAATTGTTTTGTAATTGCAACCAATATGAAATTATTATTGAAGTATTTCACATACAATTTGTAAAGCTAAGTTTGCCTCCACAGCATATAACAGATGGTATGCAGATGCGGGCCATACCGTGCCAAACTATACACACAAGTTTCAGTATGTAACTTGTTAATCTGTACTTTGCTTAACCTGCTGGTGCATGATCTGCAATTCCCAACTAAGTAATTCAGCTCTTTAAATTGAAATCTATCCAAGACCAACTTCGACTGAAACTAATACTAAAAGTTTGCCAGCCTAGAATCGGGCTTCATCGTTCATTCTGTCCTACATTGTAAAGAATTTCAATGAACATTTGCGACTAATAAACGTAAGTTTTACTTGAAATTGTATAACAGAGATACGACCTTTTTATTTTAAAGAAAGCTGAGATCTAGCACACGGTCTAATGAATGACTCATACAATATTACTTTACTCTGATAAATGCAGTGCTTTTGATATTTTATAAAATATTTGAGCTCGTAAAATGCCAGTTTAAAATATTAATACATACCTAAAGGTTTAAGTATATGGAGCTGGCCCATGAAACTTTCAATTTAATTTCTTAATATAGTCAAATGTGGCTACATTTACATGAATAGTACATTAAATGATCAACATGTTTTTAATAGAGACCTGTTGGTTTTTCAATCATTCCGCTTTGGTAAATATGTTTGCTATGTAACTGTCGAATAAAACAAATTGAATATATTTTATCTTTACAAAATGCTCTATTACAGTATTACTTTTTTAGACATATAAAATATCAGTCATTATGGGTAATGTTTTTTTTTTTGAGATTAGTACAATACGATGTTATTTACATTCTGACATTTAGACTTATTCCGTCGTAAGGCCAGTGTGACTTTTTCGATCGTATGTAATTTTCAAGTTCATCTTAGACAATACTAACAAAAGGTAAAGGAAAGTAATGATAGAAAACTGTAATTATTATAAAATTCTTCTTATTTTGAATTAGATACTAAGCACCTTTACTAGAAGATTTGGGGCGGTAGTCTAAAAATTTTGTCACAACGAAATCACATGTCTTGGTTATGTCGCCGGTATCTCGTAACAAGCAAAATTTCTATTGTCTTATCCCAGAAATGTACACATTGTTTTCCCTTTGAATATATATGCACAAATGCAAAATGCTTCCGTGTTTTACAAACTAAATGTTGAGCCCTTTTGTCATGTTTCTTATACTAACCTTCATTTCTACCAGTGAGTACCTACTCGTTATTGTTGTGAAATCGGCGACAACCGTATTGCTACACTTGTCTTAGTTATTTTGAATACATTACTCAATGTTCACAGTATTTCTACAACATTTCACTTTATGAAATCCGTAGCTAGGACAGCGAATGGGTTAATTTGACCACTTCGGCAATACTAACAGCGTTAAATAGAACTGGAAGCAGATTCTCATTAGTCTAACTAGAGTGACCATTCTAATCAATTCTGAGTAATCGATTGCTAATGAACATTGCACTGAAACCTGTATAACTTGAATTGAAAGCTTTTACCGTGTTAACATTGTAAATAATTCTAGGCCTGTTTAAGCTCTCTTGATTGTTACGCTTAAAGATGAAAAGGGTTCAAATCTCAGTAATATCTAGGCGACTTTTCTTCGAGAATAGACACAGTAGTTATCAGTATAGCAATTATAGTTAACTATAAATTCATTTATAAACATACGGGAATTAACGCGATCATGCATTAGTTATTTACATACCTTATTTTGCTTAACGTTTCGACTAGGTTACACCGGCCGTGGTCACAAGCAGACTCCCTTTAATTATGTTTATAAATTTATATCATGCAACGCGAAACTTTAAAAGTAAATAACTATAAATTCAGTCCATTTCATTCTAAAATCTCAACGCAAACAGCGAAAGGAATCTACGGAATAATTCGTTCTTTTTTTGTACTCTGGCCTGGCAAAAGTAGGTCAAGGTGCATGACAAATTATATCACGGCGCAGAGCTCCCGGTCTTTGCAAATATGTAAAGCCTTTTTCCAAACGTTATGCTCTTGCCTGATGTTCTCAGATTATATTTCAATGTCTGTTCTTTTTTATAAAATGAAATGAATATCAATTTGCAAATTTAATACGCGGAAAAATATATTAATTTGTGAAAATTTGGTATTCTGAAGTCTTGTGCTTGTGCCAATTAAGTTTTTGAAATTAGGTTAAATGCTTTGATTTAAATCTGACTAGCTAACGTTCTGAGTGTTATTAGTAGGTAAATTGACTCACATTTGTCTTAGTTCTTTTGTCATTAATCATAAGTGTCCTTCATGGTGTTTTAAATGAATAAATGAGTTTGAAGAGTTCTATAAACCTTTAACAACATACGACGAGACGTAACAATGTTTGTAAAGCATACGGTTTACATAATATGCTTGAACATTATCATTACTTCGACCATCCTGGTATCAATAACTGGCACTACTACTACATACGTAGATTCATTATGTAAATATTTGTAGGGAATTTTTGATATCGAGTACATGGTATTGATACGGATATTGTTGTTTATTCAATCATATGTAATGTGTATACGTGCCAATGTCCGGTTATGCGCTAATATATTTATGACTGGAAGCAATTTGCTGTATATTTTACGTAGGTTTTTTTTTGAAAATGCTGTAGTTTTTGGCTAAAGCCGACAGTGTTGTCAGTGTTGTGCTTTATTTAGTAAATACTGGAAGCTACTACACGCCAGCTAAAATACCTAGCTAGGTTGCAATATCAAGTCGAGAAATGGCTAATATGTAGGTACATCGAAAGGGCCTATGCCGAAGCAGTGTCTTCCGCCTGACAGGTGATGATAATCTCCTAAATAAAGTACTTACTACAATTGACTAGGTACAACTTGAAATATTACCGAATAAAAATTTTAAAGCTATATTAAAATGTTACAAAATGTTATGAATCGACAGTCGACTGTTTTTTGCATCCTTTTCTCATTTGTTCATAGAAAGACTATGCTGCAATATAGAAATTAAAAATAGCTTTAGAACATAAAGACGTTGTTATGACTTAGTTGAAAATTTATAAATCTGCCGATAGTCGAAGGTCGGTAATGCACAGCTGAACTATAAAAACTTTGTATTTCATTTAACTCGTGTTAAATTTTTGCAGTTCCTAAAACTACAGATATTAGTGGAGTGTAGGTACTTGTCTAAAAAACCTCAATTTACTTAAATCTTACGTAACCTTGTGACATAGACATAGACAAAATAGGTATTTCATATTTATCATAAACGTTATTGACGGAGGAGTCTTGACATCTCGTCGGTGGCTCTACCCTTAATAAAAAGTGATCGAATGTCGATATCATTGACGGCTGTCTCGGAAACCTAAAACTCCGCAGCAGGCATTTTTCTATACGACTTACCAAATCGTAAATAGGTTTTTCACCGTTAAAATTATAGTATCATAAAAATAACTGTCTTGTTAGGTATATTTAGTACCAATCCAGTCTTCGAATTTACGATGTCATGATTTGCCAGATTCGTCTAGTATTTTGTATGCAAGTATATTCTGTTTTAATTTGTTTTTATGTATGTACCAACCTACTTACATAGGGGCAGCAGCAAGCTGATCTTGGCGGGCCTAACGCATAATAATCAAACGCACAATGACACATGGTGTCTACGCAAAATGACTTATGCAAATTGACACGTATTCTCACAAGCGAAATGACACATCGCGAAGTCTACGCAAAATGACATACGCGAATTGACAAATATTCTCTTGCGAAATGGCACATCGTGAAGTCTACGCAAAATGACATACGCGAATTGACAAATTAAGTTTTTCGAAATGACACATCGTGAACGACTACGTGAAATGACATAAGCGAGTCACTAAGTATTATTATCGGCATTTTTTTGCTTGCACTATTTTTTCAAGCACTATCGATAAATGATCACTTTCTGATAATCTTTTGTTTCGTCGAATTCATTTGTTTTTTTAATGCTGATATTGAGACAACTTACTCTCTTTCTGTCTTTATGCGAATAAAGGAAATCGTCACCAATGTATGTACAGGTGGTTTAAATAATTGACAACCGCTACATAGGCACAGTAGGACAGACAGAACTAGGTCTCCCTCGTGGTCCTACTAATAGGACAAATCAGTAGGATCACGAGAAATCGCTAAAAATGTCATGACAGAGTACTATCATGTATTTCGTCTTTTTACTGATTTTAATACGTATCACTTATTACTAAGTAAAGTCACGGATCGATTATCCTTGAGCCAGCAGATCTCCTAAACTCTTTAAGTTTCGTGTTAATTGTTTAAAAATATTTTTATTTCAAAATGCGTAGGTATGTATATAGTCTTAGTATTTACAAAAAAAAACCTGTGCCACTCGGGGACTGCCGCGATAAAGCTATTGCATAGCATTTTTTATCAACTTATGAAATTAAAATTATTTATTTATTGAGATTATTTATTTATAATGAGAAGTTAATATTGTTTAAAATATTTTTATTATCTTATAATACATTTAGGTTATTCAGGATGTTTTTTCATCCTACTAAGTATTTTTACTCCGAAAAAGAATAAAACTGGGACATTACATTACATTGATGCATTATTACACGTTATTAAAATCTTAGTTCCATTTCTATAGTTCTACCAGATAAAATTTATCGCAAATGTGACAAAATATTTAGTTTATGTGTGGTAAAAATTAGCGCCTAGTGTTTATCTTGAGAAATAAATTTTTCATGGTAGGCGGAGTGTTAGGTTTTATTTTTGTTACGGAATTTCTTGATTCGGTCGCCGCGCTCAAAGCCCGCGATAAAAGCTATGCAATAGCTTAAAAATATAGTGTGCCAGTATGCATTTTTGTCAATATGTGTATAAGTCAATACGCGTATAAGTCATATGCGTATAAGTCAATATGCGTAGAAGAAATCAGTCATTATGCGTGTAGGCCTTCTGAGGATCGCGTCAAAATTTAGTTCTCAGAGTAAATACCAAGGCCGCTGTTAATTTTGGCAAGGTTCATGCGCTCGACTGACGTATAACCCACCCACTTGCAAGCAGCTGACGATTACTTTTTAGTTTAAAATGATCTAAATAACTAAATAACATCTTGATCATGTTTCGTTAGGTCTGAAATTATTCCTTATAAAACATTTTTTTGCCAACTTTAACATACCTTTATACCTTTTGGCTCCAACGCTATCTGAGCAGCTGTCGTTCAGAGCTCTTAAGTATGAAGGGAAAGCTATATATTGATATGATGATTTTCAGTCAAAAGTATTAAAGTATTTCAGTATGAAATCGTTGTTGATATACAACGCTGCCACTCCTTTTATTATAGACGTTTAAAAACAAAAGTGGTTCTGGTTCTAACGAAACAAAAACTTGCGTGTTAATATATCCCAACAGCATCCAATTTATACGCATTGCAAAAATACACTTACATAAACTGAAACGCACACACTCTAGATATTTTTCCCAAATCGAAAAGTCGCTTGCAAATGACAGCCAACATACTCGTATATCGTATAAAGTTCATGGTAATAAATCATTCGTATTTTGAGCATCTCGAATGGGAAATACGAATTAGGATCCGGTATTTAGGATCACAGTCATATTAATACATCTGAACATCTAAAGTATACACGAATATAATTTCATGTTATAAGTACTTATTTGTCGTTTTAGATTCTGTAGAACAAGCTCAGTGCAATGAAATAACGTATACTATGTAAGTTCTTTTGTGCTTGTGGAATATTTAGTAAAAGAATACACACTTGTTATGATTGGTATGCAAATTTTCTGCTCGCGTACCCTTTGCTACTCTCCAGTAAACATTTTGACGAGTCTAATAAGATGTATGAGTACATTGCTGAACCCAATATATATTGTTTTTTTTACATCAATAAGACATGATTGTTTTTATCCATTTTTTTTAATTAGACAGCTCACTCCAACACTAGAAAACATTCTGTGTGTTGTGTGGCACGAAACAAATATTTATGAGCAACAAAGTTTTGCCACGTGAATTGAACCTACAATCTCTTGCACAGCTGTCGCACGTATTTCCGCTGTGCCAACGAGTCAGTATTTATTTGTTTTTATTCTTCTGCAGCATCGATATTCAATTTTAATACACATCTTTACAATGTGCATTCCAATAGCGAAAAATATTACGTGCTGGGACTTTATTGGGTACTTACGCAGTCACCTTGAACAACGCAACATCCAGTGTGATATATTGCCAACCTTGTGCTATCTCATACGTCTTCAAGGATGACGCTTTAAATGGTGTTTCAGAGCAATCTCTTTGAAGTAGGTACACAAAGGAAATGATCTTTCACCTACCAACGACTTCTGACATTAGAAACAGAAATTCGTTTTCATCTACGCGCCGATATTATTTCGATATTGAGTCCCCGTATAACAATTGATGATTTCATGTGTAGAGTAGATTAATATCACATATTATTATATTTATCACTAGCTGACCCGGCGAACTTCGTTCCGCCTAACAGTCGATCAACATTACTTTATTTTTCTAAAATAAAATAATTTTTCTAAAATAAACGTATCCTAAGTTACTCCTTACTACATCAGCTACCTGCCAATAAAAGTCCCGTCAAAATCGGTCCAGCCATTTCAGACAGACAGACAGACAAAAATTTAAAAAAATGTTATTTTGGTGTATGTACCGTACCGTATAATTGAGATGTCTGCTACTAAATAAAACACCGTCCTTTGCAATAGCTAGTTTATTACTGGAAGAACGATACAATCATTCCTTAACCTAAAAGAATGTGTGCGCTTACACACACATGCATACATCGATACAGTGTCGGCGCGGAACTATGCGAGTCGATACACAATACACATCACTCCTCTAACACTATTTAAATGAAACCAAATTCTATGAAAATAACAAACTTCTAAATCTTAAACATTTATATCTTATAATCGTTACACTTACGTCTACAACTACGAATTGGTCTCGTAGACTTTGGCTCAAGAGAAGGGTCACATTCAACCACAACATCCGCTACATTATAATCGTCGTTGTCCTGTCCATCTTGAGCCTCAGCCCGCTCATTTTCCTCCGTGGGAGTAGCATTTTCGCCCTCACCACTTTCAACATTAGGCTGTGAGGGGCGCGAAGATGTGGGCGATTCAGATCGCTTTGTGGCCGCGGCGTCTTCGTACGCACTTCCAGTAACGGTTACACCAGTGTACTTTCTTATTTGGTCTATATGTCTTTTACAAATAATACTGTAATCATTTACAAATATGTCAAACATGCGGTTTCCTATTATCTTTATAATCTTTCCTAACGTCCACATTTCTTTTCTTGCTACATACCATTTTACCCACACAATATCCCCTACGAACAATTTTCTATTATATAAACAGTTATTATTATTATTATTCGGTAACTTACAAACATTATTTTTATTTAATAACAAATCTAACCTAGTATTTAAATTTCTGCCAAACAAAAGTTTAGCGGGACTTTCACCTGTAACACAATGTGGTGTAGTTCTATAATTAAATAAAAAACCTAATAATTTTTCATTTACAATATTTTGCTGACAGTTTTCATTAACAATACACTTGAGCATTTTCTTACAAGTTTTAACAGAATTCTCTGCCTGTCCGTTGCTGGAAGGGTGATAAATAGGAGATGTAATGTACCGAATACCGTTTTTCTCACAAAAATTTATAAACTCTGACGATTTAATTTTGGCATCATTATCAGATACTATAACACCAGGTATACCAAACCTAGAAAACAAATCCTTTAGTTTAACAATAAGTGCCTTGCTAGAAGTGCCGCAACTCATATGTAAACACTCTAACCATTTGCTAAAAGAATCTACAACGATTAGGTACACTTGCTGATTCATAGTCATATAATCTATGTGCAACCGTTGCCAGGGAGACGAGTCGCGCGGCCACGGCGCGGGGGGCGCGCGCGGAGGCGCCGACCGTGTGCTTGCGCACAGGTGACACGAGCCTACCCACTTCTCTATGTCTTTATCAATGGAAGGCCACCAAAACTTACTGCGTGCGACACTTTTTGGTTTTGACTACCCCAAAATGGCCTGAATGCAAATCCTCTAGTAACCTATTTCTGTACACAGCTGGTATAACTACTCTGTGGCCGCGAAATATACAACCGTCGTCTACTTCTAAATCTAATTTACTGTTAAAATAAGGTATAATTGAGTCACTATTAGTTTTACGCGGCCAACCGTTTTGTATGTATTTTATCACCGTTTGTAAAATACCATCTTTGCCGGTTTCGGTTTTAATATCTTTAAAAGTTAAGGGGGCAACGTTTGTGTCCAAAAAATTGAGAAATGACAAATCTTCATCTATGTCTTTCATATTACAGTCAGACTCCGGTATAGGGGAGCGCGATAAATAATCTGCCGCTATATTATTTTCACTTTTTATATATTGAACACTGTAATTATACGCTGACAAAATTATTGCATATCTTTGTAAACGAGAGGCCGCCATTACAGAAACACCTGTCTTTTTCCCGAAAATTGAAAGTAAAGGACGATGGTCTGTCTTAAGTATAAATGGATCTTGGCGACCGTACAAATATTGATGAAAATATTTTACAGCAAAAATGATAGCAGTTGCTTCTTTCTGAATCTGACTGTAATTTCTCTCACTGATGGACAATGACCTTGATGCGAAAGCCAGCGGGCGCTCGGTTTGTGGACACTCGGGGTTACGTTGCGCTAAAACCGCTCCAAGTCCACCCGGGCCCGCGTCCACCGTTAACACAAGCTGTGCGCCTGGGTCGAAGTGAGCCAGCACTCTTTCTGAAGAAAGCTCGTCCTTCACACTATTGAATGCACGTTCGTGACGATCGCTTCACTCCCACTGTGCCCCTTTACGTAATAGCTCATGTAACGGTTGTAACTTAGCCGACGCATTTGGAATAAAATTCCTATAGTAGTTTATAATACCTAAAAAACGTTTGATTTCAGTATAGTTAGTTGGTCGCGGCGCCTTTAAAATAGCTTCAGTTTTCTTAGGGCATGTTTTTAACCCATGTCTATCTATTATATAACCAAGATACGTGACACTGTCTTGAAAAAAACAACATTTTTCCTTTTGTAATTTTAAAGCCGGCGTCTTTAAGTCGGCTAAAAACTTCATTTAACCTGCTGAAATGTAAATTGTCTGACGGGGCCGTAATACATACATCATCTAACCAGATGCTAACCCCTTCTATACCGTTTAATAGTGATTCCATGGCCTTCTGAAAAATAGCAGGGGCGTTCGCCAAGCCATAAACAAGACGCGTATATTTGTATAGTCCTTTACATGTACTAATCGTGGTAAGATCTTGTGATGATTCGTCTAAAACAAACTGATTGTACGCGTTACTTAAATCGAATTTACTGTAGGATTTACCTCCACTTAATTTGGCGAACACTTCTTCTATCCGGAGCATGGGATATTTGTCTATTACTAAATCTCGGTTCAAAGTTATTGAAAAATCACCAGCTATCTTTACTTTCCCGGCTGCCTTTAATACAGGAACAATAGGAGTCCCATATTTAGAAAATTTGGTCGGTACCAATATCCCTAAACCGGTCAACCTATCTATTTCCTCCTCCACCTTTGCCTTTAAAGCGAAAGGCACCGTGCGCGGCTTATAAAACTTAGGTGTGGCACCTTCTTTTAATTCGAGTTTAATTGTAAACTTGTTAAACGCTCCTAACTCGACAGAGAATAAATCGCAGTATTTATATAAAAGTTGCTGCACTTCTTTTACATATGGTTTTAACATAGGGTCAGTTCGGATACTGTTATTATTCGACGTAAAATATATACCAAACTTGGCCATAAAATCTCGCCCTAGTAATGGAGGGCCGCCATTTGGTAAAACAAAAATTTTAATATCATGTGAAATATTTAAGTAAGTTATATTTGTATGAAAATACCCCAAAGGTGATATTTTATGGCCATTGTATAGACACATTTTTAATGAACATTTACTTAAGCTATAATGAGAAAAATAAGCATTGAATAGATTTTGCGATACAACACTAGTTCCTGATCCAGAATCTAACTCCATATCCAATTTAATACTGTCAATAAATACATTTAAAATTATTGGTGAGTTACTTACATAATATCTTACATTGAACAGCTCACAGTCCTCACAGTCACTTTTTACCGAATTATTCTCGTCCGTATTTAGGCAATTTAATCGCGTATCACTTTTTTTAGCACTACATACTTTCTTTAGATGACCTTTTTCACCACACACTTGACACCGATAATTTTTATACCGACATTTTTCGTACACGTGATTTTTGAGACCGCAAACCGTGCATCGACGAGCCTCTCCCGTACCTCCATTGCCATAATTAGACTGCGGAGTAGTCGCGGCAGAGCGGCGTTGCCCGTCCATACGATACACAGGTTCTTCCTTGATCTGCGTGGCCTGGACGATGGATGCGGCTGAGTCGCCAGCCGCCGCGGTTCCGGCACGTGCCAACCGCGCATACGCATCCTGTTGGGCTACCTCCAACGCCTTTGCGAAAGTGAGTTTGATGGCATCCTCCTCGAATAAACGGTCACGTTCCCCGACTTGCTGCTAATCCAAGTATAAATCGATCCCGAAGTAACATATCCAAAGCCACGCCGAACTCACAATGAACGGCTAAACCTCGCACGCGCGCCGCCCATTCTTCCACGGTTTCGCCAGCCGATCTTCTCGCCTCATAAAACTTCTCTCTATCAGCGAAAGTACATCGCTTTGGTGTGAAATGCTTGTCTAATTCTTCAACTAGCTCCTCGAACGCTACTTCCTCGAGTACTTTAGGATGAAGTAGGTTCCGAGCAAGGCGGTAACTTCCGTCCGAAAAATGCGTCAATAACAACGCACTCTTATTTTCGGCCTTAACACTGTTAAGTTTGATATATTGTAGCAGCCGTCCTTTAAATATTGGCCACTCCTGGGCATCGTGGTCGAAATTAGTAAGATTGCCGATAATATTAGTCATTTTTCACCTTCACAATTCTCTTTTTTTCAAATAACGGGTACCTCGTCGCCAGTGAGATGTCTGCTACTAAATAAAACACCGTCCTTTGCAATAGCTAGTTTATTACTGGAAGAACGATACAATCATTCCTTAACCTAAAAGAATGTGTGCGCTTACACACACATGCATACATCGATACAGTGTCGGCGCGGAACTATGCGAGTCGATACACAATACACATCAATAATATATTCATATACATGTAGTAAAAAACGGTTATTTCAATATTACAAACAGACATTCCAATTTTATTATTTGTATAGATTTACTAGCTGTTGCCCGCCGCTCGGTATGTTTATACATTGACGATTTTTCTACCTTGCAAACTTATGCCAATTATTCGCGATAAAAGATAGCATATGTTGTTCCCGAGGTCTAATCTATCGCTATACCAAATTTCATCAAAATCGGTGGCGTGAAAGCGTGACAGACAGACAGAGAGTTACTTTTGTATTTATAATATTAGTATGAATTTAATAGCACTAGCTGTTATCCGCGTCTCTGCAAGCGTAGTCAAAGATGAACCAAACGTTTTAAACAGCTACACTATCCAGTTTAGTTCATGGGGATTAAAATGAACAATATGGCGCTTGATAAGTTAAACAATTCCGAAAAAGGTTTTTTTTAATATACTTATTAGACATGAATTTGTCATTTGTTAAAATCGAGATGATGTTGTAATGTCATATTTACCCGTCATGTCATACAATCACTACGGTTGAATTAAAAACTTTGTGAATATCCTAGGTTTCATCTTGACTTTGACGTCAAAATTTGTTCAGCTTTGTGAGTTACTGTTCAGAGATTAAGAAAAACAAATAGAAAGTTTAAGACGAATTTTATCTCGTATATTCTGATGTGAAAGGCCCGATAACTAGTTACTGACTTGTCAACTAACTATGCAATCAAGTTAACAAGTTAACGGAAAACAGAATAAGATATATATGCCAGAGATGGGCTTAGGGTAAATAGGGGACCCTTCTCAAACAATTTGGGTGTCCTTTGGGATTAGTGTCCCTTCTTTTGCATTGCACTGATAATGCGTTTCCGGACCTTATATCGTCAGTAGGTAGAACTGTATGATTTTATTCATTGTACCTATTTCCTTTGCGAAATCATATTACAAAGCTTATATTTTCTGTGTGTCGTGTCACCTTTTCAGTTTGTAAAAACAAGTGAGTATTTGAAGACGTGTTGCGTGTCTTTGTATTTCAGTTCATATTTTCTATTGTTACGCAAACTTGAAGGTACTTTGCACAATTATTAAAATAACATTAATGACATGTTCGGTGCAAGCGAAACTTGAAGGGCGAACACATCTTTTCATTTTATTTTCTGTTTGTTGTATAAGGGCCCATCACAAGATAAAGACTTTTCTCATACTAGGATGACATGCGCAATGATCACCATTACCTTGACCTCGTCAATATTGGCAAGTTTAGACTTTGGGAAAGTCACGTAGGTATTAGCGCAGTTGCTAATCTACTACTTTGTATGTGTGCCTAAACCACGAGTACCTAATTAATACCTACATTATTTATTTAGGATAGTTTTTATTAGCTATATTTATTAAAATACACACTAAACTTTAAGAACTTCTATGGGTACTTACGTTTAACGAAATATGGCTTAATGCACCTACATTTTGAAAAGCTCTTGTTTATTTCGTTCAATTTTGTGTATTTAATTCGAGTCAGTACTAAGCGAATACTCAGAAATCTATTTGTTGCTTGCTAAATTCTACAAATATTATAAATGATACGAATTTGAAAGATCCAGCTTATATACTAAAACCAACTTTCCGCAGCGTTGTTCCACTCGAGTTTTTGCTTACTGCTCTGCTCCCGTCACCAGTAGCGTAATGTTACATAGCTTATAACCTTCCTCGAGAACTGGGCTATCATACTCAAAAAGATTTTTTTTAAATCCAAGTGGTAGTTCCAGAGATTAGCGTCAAACAAACAAACTCTTCCGCTTTATATAATAGTATACATAGGATATTTGCCACATGTTGTCGCGATAACCGACATTACGTTGAAAATCCAATATAGTTACTAAAGCTGCTTGCACTAGTATTGTTGTTATCTATACAATAAGATTTTGAAAATTGTTTGTTTATTCTTTATTATGTTTTGGCAATAAATAAATAAAGTAATATAACATTGACGAAAATATAAATATACTACTATAACCTCTTATTTTACACTAGCTGTTGCCCGCGACTTCGTTCGCGTGAAAATTCAGATGTGTGCTTGTATGAGAATATTTCTTACCTAAACTTACGGCAATCGTACATTGTATTAGTAATAAATATTAGTATAATCCGTCTCTAAGGCAAATCCGATTTAAATCTGAATAGATTTAAATCGGATTTCGTCTGTTTTAGGGGTAGCGGGTGAATCACCCGCTACCCCTAAAACAGACGAAATTTTGCGATACTTAACGAAACTTGCCACTCCTATTTTCCCACTTAATAAGGGTAGTTCCTAGTTTGGAAACGTATTATCAAAACTCCCGTTTAAAAGCTATAGAAGCTTCATACAAATTTTGTTCCCCCTTTATACTCCAGGGAAATGAATTTCATGCTACAAATATTTGCACTGAGCGGGAATCGAACCCGCAACCTCTGCGTGGCAGTCCATACACAGTACCACCGAAATACAGAGGCAGTCGATTGCCCCCTGACTTTCCCCTCTCTTACCCCTGACTTCCCCCTCACTACCCTTGCACTTTCCCCTCACTTCTCCCTTCCTTTCCTCTTTCTCTCTCTACCTTCCCCCTCCCTCCAAATTTCAAGTCGCCAACTTCAAAAGCAAAGATCTTTCCATACAATATGTCATCCCTAATTTCACCCCTATAAATCGACCCCAGTTAAAAAAAAATGATGAGGGTATTTTTTATTTAAATAGAAGTATTCCAAAACAAAATTTCAAAGGTGTAAGTTAAAAAATGAAGACGTTTCATACAATCGTTTTCATCCCTTTTCACACACTTAAGGGTTGAATTTTTAAAAACTCTTTCTTGGTACACTTCAAGACATTAAGACAAACACACGCTCCAAATTTCAAGTCGCTACGACCAGCGGTTTAGGCTGTTTGTTGTCTGTCAGTCAGTCAGTCAGGACAAAGCCTTTTATAATATGTATGGATGTATGGATTAGACGTAAAGCCATCAGGGATCAAAGCATTAAGGTTTTTGACAGGGTAGGTATTATAGATTTTTGAAAGGGTAGGCATTATTTAAGTACGTTGCTAAAATTGTTGTTTCTGGCAATTATTAAGGTAGGCAGTGCTTTTCTGCCTTTATGAAGTGCACGCCACTGCGTGATAGAGCCACATAAAGCTGACCGTGTGAAAAACAGCTAATACTTAGATCCACACCCACAACTTTTAGTGTCTGACCTTGGGCTTTATTAATTAGTCATCGCAAAACATAGGCTCACTGGAAACTGGAATTGTTTAAAACTAAACGAAAGATTGTTTAGAATGACAGGAATCCGAGGAATAAAAACACTATAAGCTATTCCGCAACCTGTTAAAATCTCTTGCTTCTATAAAGTTTCGTAGTTAATTGACGTGATTCTTTAAATTGGCATAACGTTTTTATTTATAAACCGATTGACATGAAACAAACACGAAATGTTAAGTGAAACTCACCACAATATATTAGTGAAAACCTTATTTAAATTGGATAAGCCGTTTCTGAGATTAGCGTGAACAAACGCACAGACAAACAGACAAACAGACAAAAATTGTAACAATCATTGTTTTGGGTTGATAAAGGTCCTAATAGTATTTTTTCTTATATATCTTCCATGTACAGACAGCGATCGGTTACATTTTCATTATATGTATAGATAACTGGTATTGGTTGTATGCGCTGTGTATAAAAATATTAGTTTAGTTTATATTAAACTTTCATTTGAAAACATTTTTTTATATTTTTTTTTCCATTAGGAACCGCAATGAACTTTTTAATTAAAATTTTATACTGTTATAAAACTTTTTTATGAAAGCAAATTAAAATATTAAGTCTATGTCTGAAAATGCTAACTACTGCTGCACGGTAACTACGAGTATAATTAGTTTATTCATTAATAAAATAATCGTATTACATTCAATTTGAAAAATATGAATTCTAAATCTTAGCAAAGATGGTAAATATTTATCAAGTATTCCCATAATACAACATAGAATGGAAAACTCTTTATCTTAGGTAAATCAATATTTAGTCTGATAACATTTTGAAGGCCTTGCATGTATCCAATAAAAAACTTACATGGTGGTCAAATACATGTTCTTTCTTTCTTTCTTTAAATGACTGCCATGACCTTCAAAAATATTTTTAAATTTAAATTACGCTATTATAATTGCATCGTAGATATTTTATAAATTGTCACTCGTTTCGTAAGAATGAGGCCTCAAAGAAAATAAGAACAAGTTAAAAACATTTCACAAAACGCTATTTGTACAAAAAACGTTACTGTTTCTAACATTCGTTTGTTATTAGCTTATTTTAGCCTTACAGTACATTGAATGTGGCCACAGTACTTTGGAGTTTCTATTTTAGTTTTGAACTAATGAGATTGTCGCATGAATCCCCTAGAGGATAATCCTGACATAGTTCCGCTGCCTTAAGTAATATCTTCAATATAAACTTAATTAGGGATTCAATAAAATTAAGACTTCGATTTTTAGTTGAAGTTATTTAGTAGTATAGGCACTACATAGAGAAGTAGTAGACGGAGCATAAGCTTTGAAAAAGGTGACCTGATGACCACATAAAGGTAGCGGGCAATGTATAATTTTTATTTATAGTAGATAGTACATTTTATTACAAATTACTCATCATATCAATCTACTACGTAATACGTATGTAGTGTCAATATTTAAAGTGAATTCTATTCTGTATAATTCATGCAAAACCTCGAGACTGCTTTACATATTCAAATCTTCACTGTTTTAAAAGTGAAAGCTAGTAGACTTGTTATTTCGCTGACACGTTTTTGTGCACTACTGCCGATCGAACGTCGACTGCCCATTTCCTGTAGGCGATTGGCACTCGCTTGGCAACAAAGTTATTAAGCACTCCTCTTTTATGTTGAAACCTTTTTTTTTTTGAGAATCAAACAACAATAAATGTGGTTATAGCAGAATATCAGCGTTACCTATTCTATGAAGAGATAGCAAGAAGCTAAGCTAAGACCATTTTTGTCTCTCACCTAATTTTAGTTGACTTATTATGTTGTTTTAAAAGCAAAATAAATGTATTTTCTTTTTTTCTTTCTTTCATGTATTTTCACCTTTTGTAATACCGAACGCACATATATTTTTATAATAAGAGATGTATTTGTATAATGTTATGATTTCGCATTTGTGTGCGACATATTATCTACATAGCCTATAACTATAACCGTAGACAATGTTGATTTTATATATGAGTTGTTAGAATGTCTTCATATTTACTGTACTTTTCTCCGGGTTAATGTAAGCTTTTTATAGTATGCACACGACAGGCAGTTTCCTTATTTGTAAATTAAGTGTTATAATGTCATTATATCGTATGGAGTACCTTTTTAATATTCTAGCACGCTTGTAATGAGATGAAACATATAATCATAATTTTAGTCGAATTACATAATATAAATAATCCTAAATAAAACCAAAGAGGCTATCTATGTACATTTGTGGAGTATGTTAATTCTGTTGATAATTTTTCAGCTGCCTTTTTACATGGTTTTGCCTACCATTAAATAAATAAAAACCCTTTTGATCGAGTTACCTTAAACGCAAGATGCCAATGAAGGCGTTATACCTAAACATGAAATTTGCCTAATAAGCTGTTTGCCCTAATTGAGAGAAGCCGATGAAGCAGTATGCCTGAAAAGTGAAATTGACTAAGAAGCAGATTGCCTAAATTTAAATTACCTTTAAAGCAGTTTGCCTCAAATACAAGAAAAAAGCAGTTTGTCTGAAATACAAGATGACTCAGAAGCAGTTTGCCTGAAATACAAGATGACTGAGAAGCTATAAGTTTATTATGTGCATGCAAGTCTCGGGAAAGAAATTCACAAGTAGTCTTTTTACGACACGGTTCCATAGAATAATGCAAGATGTTGACTGCAGCACATAAGAAATAATATATTTGATATTTATGTATTATGTTTAAACGTTGTATGTTTACGTATAATGCTAGATAGCCGAAACTAAATCGAACGCAAAATCCGAAACGTTAGATGCTCTGTCCCTTACAATCGTTATTCTTGACTAAATCGAGAGAAAGAGATAAATCACTGGTAACTTCTATCTTCGATTTTCAAAGTAGGCCCAAATGTAGTGTATGTGGTCCAATGTATCAATATCTACAAAATGTTAAATATGTAGGAACTTATAATCAGCTGTGCACAAAAGGCTTACTTAGGTACACACGCAAACATTTGAAATTTTTCACAAATTTAGGCACTTTGCTTTGTAGGCATATGACAAATTAGGCATTTTGCATTGTAGACATTTAACCACTTAGGCAATTTGCTTTGTAGGCATTTAACCACGTAGGCATTTTGCTCTGTAGGCTTCGACTTTAGGCAATCTGCTATTTAGTGAATTTTACATTTTAGGCATACTACTTCATTGGCGTCTCTCATTTATGGCTATTAGCTTTTTAGGCAAATTTCATGTTTAGGTATAACGCCTTCCTTGGCATCTTGCGTTTAAGGTAACTCGATCAAAAGGGAATAAAAATATAATACTACCACAACAACCACACAACGCCATCTAGACCCAAAGTAAGCATAAATATTGATAGCTTGTAATATGGGTTCTAAAATGCGGATAAACACACTTATTTTACATATATATTATTATATACATAGAAACACTCACCTATGCAAATAGCCATGTTCATGTACACAAATATTTGCACTGAGCGGGTATCGAACCCGCGACCTCTGCTTGGCAGTCCATACACAGTACCACAGAACCGCAAAGGTTGTCAACCATTATTCGGTTAAATGATTACGCTAGATATATATGTCAGTAGTCGGCGCGAAGACAAAGATTTCCTTGTTACAAAATACATGTAATATGTATATACCGACATGAGCACATTCGTCTCATAATCCGCTTACCATGAGTCAATACGATACAGAAATCGGATTATAGATAAATCAGTCACTGCTACTACGTATAATATTTTATTTAATAATGTTGATAATTCAAACGTTGAGTATATTTTGTCTATTTCCTCTTCGATGTACTTATGTATATGAAGGACATGATCTATCTGTACTGTGCTGACTTAACGCGTGATTTTGAAACAAATATCCAAACATTCTTTCCTATTATTTATACTTATATACAAGTAGTAAAACTAATGTAGATGATAATAGGTACACAACAACAACAAATACATTGTTACTACCAATTAAAATGAAAGCTGAACAATTATAGGTAGGTAAACGTCGTTACACAATATAGGTAGTGAAACAATTTGCAAGGATGACTTGTTAGCTCCTCAGCGCTGGTATTGGCAGCAAACAAACCTATTAGTACTTCGCTTTCTGCACTTTAGTATTCAACGAGAAAATTATTGTACGTACCGGCAAGAATATTAGTTTTACGCTTCACTGAGCATTTCATTTTGAATTATTTAATATTGAACAAATTTTTACTCGTAATTTATGGTAGTAGTGTTTTAATAATGATTATTAAAATATAGTGTCATTGATGGTAGTTTTGTTTCATGATAATTTAGGTATCAAAAATATGTATTTGATTGAGGATTTATAGCCAAAAAAATGTATGTAAGCGTTACGATAAAACGAAAAGACAATTGGTCGACTCGCGGCCATTATGTACATCGTCAATACAATAATCACTTTATTAATTCATCAATGAATATTCAGTAATTGTCTCTATTTGTAGCTATTGAAAAAGTAAAACAACATTGTCACTTATGCTAGTTGTCACTTAAACCCATCGCGCTGTTTCGGCTCTATCCAGAAAAGTCCTCTCACTTATCAAAACGAAACCCTTTCTTACTAAATAAAATCTGCATAATAGTTTAATGGGAAGAACCGAAAGCCATACTGAACATAACCCTTTTCCAAATACTGGCACTTTGACCTACAATAAGCCCTCATTCATAGATTGACCGTTAGCTTTATCAGGTCGACATTTAAAATCTAAACTAATGTTATAAACAAAAAAATAAGTTTTTCTTATGTTTGTATGTTCCGATTTTACTCAAGATCTTCATTAACGATTTAAAATTATTTAACCTTTAGAAAGCTACAAATAGGTCGGCTAACATCCCGCGTCCGTGCGTGCGTGTGTGCGTGCGTGCGTGCGTGCGTGTATGTGTGTGTGTGTGTGTGTGTGTGTGTGTGTGTGTGTGTGTGTGTTACCACTCAGCGCCTAAACGGCTGAACCGATTTCGATGATAATTGGTATGTAGATAGATTCGGTGCCAGATACAGGAACACAATTGCAATTATGTTTTCCGTAGGCGTTTGTTGTGAAAACAAATGAAACTTTTGATACCGAAGCGAAGCGAGGGCGGATGTCTAGTATGTAATAAACACAAGCGTAATTAATATACATATGCTGCGAAAATAATATATGGATGTTTAAACGCACCATAAATCTGATTTAATGAGCTCGCTGATCAAAGAAACCTTTGGCTTGTAATCAGGTGTTTTAGCTTTAATGTTGGGTATTTAATTATATATAAGGTGTCCACGAAACGTAGTAAAGCTGCGTAATTGCTAATTACGTTGTTAATTATACGAATTCAGCTATTGATCGGTGAATCGTCTCTTCGTGTGATATGGTGATCTACCATTTACATTTTTTGTCCCAACAATATAAAGATTTCTTGTTTTGGGTAATTCTTTTTTTATTTATCACAATATATAATATGATGATGATGCAATAATGTACCCATTTAATTTAATTTGTAATATTGTATAGGTACCATAATTATAAATGGCAAATGCGCTGAACAATTTAGTCTACTCGAGAGTGCCGGAGACCCAATTTCCACCCTTATCTTTTTTCTTACCTTCCTCAATCCTTTCACCTATCCCACTCCCTTCACGGTAGGCAGCGGCTTCGCAGAGTCTAGCATTGCAGGGGCAATCGTAGGGACTCTGAGCAACAATTACCACTTACCATCACGTGGGGCTTATCGGCAATAAAAAAAACACATTTTTGCAAATAAATTTATGATTTACAAAATTCATTTTTGATCAGTACCTATATAGGTACAGTCTATAAAAGCAGAAGCCTACCAAAACCTGTTAGGCAATTTATAAATCACATACATGGGATAGGCAGATATATGAAGAAAAATCTTAACAAAACTCTCAGTTGTATTACTATAACGTTGCTTTATATGCCGAAAAAGCCGCAGTGTCACAGTAGATGGGAACAATAACCCGAGCCAAAAAGGAAGTACACTTGTTTTTCGTAGCGGCGTCCGTAGCAGCGTAGCAACGTAGCATCGTTATGGACTACGAGTCGTAGTACTTACATATGTCTACGTTCCAATTTATTATGATACCAAATTTGTACAAATAAGTTTAATCTTTTACAATTTTAACTAAACATGTGACATAAACATAAGTAATCCTATTAATATTATAATTTAAAATTGCTATGTAGATAGATTCGGTGCCGGAGACGGACATATGATACTTTTTATCTCGAATATCGGTCTGGTTCCCGAGGGATACAACAAAACATATTTTACGCACGGTCGAAGCCGTGGGGCGCTGCTAGTGAAATAATATTTTATTGTCGAACCTAACCTGAAAAATGAAATCTTGCTCTGCTTATCATGACGACGTACCGAAGTGTCTCGTATGCCTGTAAACAAATATGAGCAGGTGGTATGTAAATATGACAGCGTCAATTTTAAACTTATGCCATTTGAGCACTGAATATAGTGTAATACACGAATACTGAATCAGTCTCACTTATAATGTACTTTTATTAGCTCAATACAAAATACAACAGTAGTATCAATTAAAATTCTCTCGAGTGAAAAGAAATAAACGAAAACTACACATTCAGTTAAGTTGTTCGAACCACTCTTATTTCATTTTCTTTCCTTGTAAGTCTCTTTGAGTGTGTCTAAATTAAAATAACTAGCATAGGAGTTTTTTTTTTATGTTTGTCATATGTTGCGTTCATACTTTATTTTACTGTCTCAGGCATGCGGCATTTAGTTTACATTATTTATCAATAAAAGTGATTTATGTCACTCGAACATTGTGTATGTAGCTAGAAAGCAATAAAATAAATTGCAAAGCAGACCGTTAGTTGCAGAAATAAGTTATTTAAAACGCATACATTTTGAATATAGAACTTTTACTAGAAATATGGTGTGGTCGACGATACGATAAGTCTATGAATAGAATAGCAGGCAGATTGATAGACTGGTGCTACCCGTCCTGTGTATGTTGTTTTTTTTTTGCCGTTTTCTCGTGTGATGGTTAGACAAGTAATATACGGTTAACTAATTGCGCCAGTCAATGGACAATGGAGTCCTCAGGTTCCGACGCCTATATGTGCGTAATTTTCTTATAAATAAAACTGTTCATAGACAATTAATAAAAATGAATAAGGATTTATGGATGTAAAGGTATAAAATTAAATCGTAATAAAACATGTTTTCATCTAAATGTGACATTAAAATCCAAAACGTGACGTAGCTAGTTAAAATGTTTCTACCCATATTTACTGCTTTGTTAACCTGTATGCTCAGGCTCACTGCGCAGTACGTGACAACCATTAGTTTTTTTTATTAAAATACAAGAATTTTAGCCAAGTAGACTAAAATATTTCTTCCAGATTATAACTACCTTCTAGTATTTATTTTATAAGCATTTTTATAATTTAGATTTGATTTTAGTTGTTATTTAAACATTGTAACGTTAGATTTTTAATGTTTTATTTTACTTTTATTCTTAAAAATGTGAAGTATCGATCCAGTTAACCGATAAGTCGAGCAAGATAGATATTTCGTTTTTCTAGGTTTCTAAGCGGCTGTGTAACGCACGATCATAGTTGTCGCAGCAAATTTCAATATTACACAAAAACTATTTACAGACGCAAGCGAAGCAACCTTTAGACTTCACAGTAGTTTCATGAATCATCAAATCTACGAGCTTCAAATTCCGAACACAACTACAACATAGTTGAGGTTGCGAATGAATTTACATATTGCATTCTAAATGGGGTACGACCGCAAATATTACGTATCTACGCAAATACAAACACTGGTAATACGATACACGAGTATTTGTCTCGAATCGCGTTGTTATGTGCGCAATATGTAAACAAATGTTTGTTTTATAAAAAAACTCTTAATTTGACATTAAAATGAATAAAACTAAATTCCAAAAACTAAAATGTTACTAAATTTTACGTGAACCCCATATAATATGCTCTTACAATGTATTTTATTATTAGCGTTAAAAACCGTTTTAATCTACCATAAAGCTACCTGGCATAATAATGCTTTGAGCAAGCCTAATCTAAAAATATTTCATTCCTACATGTGATTATACCTTTTTATAAGGTAAGTGTTTTCTACGTTGTTTGGGAAGATTGTAATTCGTAGTTTTCTTTTATATGGATTTATTTTACAAAAAGAAATGACAGTATAGAACTATTTTAGCCATCTATTTCAAGCATATGTTTATTTAAAATATTTAATTTATAATTGAGGCCTTTACTCGTATCATACGCTGGCGTTTATGTACAGAATTAAATGGCGTCTATTTAATTGTCTAATAGTCTAAGAACTCAATTTTATCCCTCGCTTTGTTAGGAGGGAAATGTATTCTCATTCTAGCACCTACAATTTGCATCTAATTAATGTTGTAGCCAGACCACCTTAGCTTGGGACTAATGAAGTGTCATCGTGGCGCTTTTCTTACGGATAGCCTAGGCCACTGGTATTAATGAAATCTGTAGAATTAAAATTTTGCTAGAAAATGCATGAAACGATTACAGTTTATTGTGTTGTTAAATGGTAGTGAACAGGCCTTTGCTTAAGATTCTTGAGTAACCACCGAGTGGGGTCACTCAAGTAGAATTTCAAAGATCCCAAATTCACACATTGCAGGATTATTAAAATATTAACAAGTATATGAAGAGAGTTTAATGTTCCAACCGGGACACAAAAGGTCAGGGGGCTGTGATATAAAGATATTTCATAAGGGTTCGACTTTGCTAATAGTTTAAGAGAGGCGTGAACATGCATCGAGTGGACATTTGGGGATACGGTGCGGTCAAAAAGTAAGCACCTAAGTATCAAGTAGCTATTTTATTTTTATACGCCAGCTTTTTGTTAACACGCTTATTTCTTAAAGATACATAAAGTAAATTGTAGTGTCATCACATATCTCTAAGTATTATCTACGTAAGCACAGACAGTTCAGAATAATACAAGACATAGTCCAAATTTTACTAGGGACTAGAATATTAATGCCGGTATGCTCAAACTATCAGGCTTAAAATAGTTTGAACAGTTTCTCTCTTCATTCAATTAGAACACCTATCTTTAAACTTACTAATGTAGCCAAATACGAGAGTGAAAGGCACTTAAAGACTTTCAACGTTTGTACTTATATAAAAACGGTTATTTATGGTTCCCTGTAGAGGTTACCCAATCTAAAAAAGCAGGTTTGCGATAAAGACACTCGTTTTAAATAATATATTGTCCAATTTCATTTAGGGTAAGTACACTCCAAGCTAACATAAAACTATAGCTACGTAACGGTTGTAATAGTACAGAAATTACCAATGAAATGCCAACATATTGCTAGCGAAGGGGTAAATAAAAGAATTCACAGTCGAGTCCATTCTTTGTGCAAATCAAGGAGGCAAGATAAACATTTTACCTTATGTACGAATATATGTTTTTCTCACATAATGGAAAGAGCATAATAGCATGATAACGTTTATACGAGATACATTGACATAGGAAGTTGTCAAGATAGAAGATGGGTGGGCTTGTAGTTGTATAAAAGACATCTCGCATACTAAAGGCAAACGACGCAGAGGGCTTTACGAAATTTATTATTCACGCAAGTGCTCACAGAACAACTAGATTCGAAATGCCTGTCTGTGGGTTACACAATAGTTAACTTGCATCATGTGGATTAGATTCTTTTCGAGTAGTGTTAGTTGAGAAGTAACTATGACCACTACTCTACAGGTGAAGTCTAAAATTTAGTTGTTTCTAGACAAATCCTCTTGTGTAGTAATATTCAGTTTATTTAGGCAGAGTGAAGTTTTTATGAAGGGTCTCCATATTTTTGTATTGAAAGTGGCAAATTATAATTAGATTTTCTTCGCATCGTATATTTAAGAATCATGGCGACAAACAAGCGTGCTGTCTACTGTATTCTTGCAGCGCTTACTACTAGGTATAGTAACATGTAATGAAAACGCTGCACTCACAATCTAAAGAACTAAGCTTCTGCTGCCAACATAGCGCTTTCCCAAGCAGCACGAAATCCATTAAAGACATGTAATTATAACGTACTGTAAGTTAAAATTAGTGTTAAAACAAATTACTTATCTACTACAATATATCAATATTTACGAGTACTATTTTAAGGTACTCGTCGGTATTTTACGTAAACCTTAACAACCACCTATTTTAACTAAAAATAATAAACTAGTATTTCATATTCCAAAAACCTAGCAATATATTCAGAAAGCCAGCAAAACTGCTTTTAAATTTAAAAACAACTTTAAGTTTACTACACATATCGTCTAAACACTAACTGCGTCATTTCATGTTAAAGGGTATTGGTAAACGGCGATACACGAATTGCTCCCTTAACGATTGTCAACCCTGCCAACTATTCTTATGGATAACATGCGACATCGCGACATTTCAAGGTGCTTGTTTTTCGAATTAAACTAAGGGCGTTCGGAAACATTATAACAACTTCGCAAGTTGTTCTAGCGCATAATTGCTCTTTAGATGAACAGTTTTGGACTTGTCATCGCTTTAATCCCCCTCCCTCACAAAACTTACCTTCAAGATCAAAATAATTAATAAATATTGTGAATCAAACATTAATGGTTTGGTTTTATTAACATTCTCATTAGTTATTACTCTACATATTAAAAGATTAATGTACCATATACGTAATGTTTGTTATTCATCTACCATCAGCCTTAAAGTAGTAATTATAATAAAATACTTCACTCTCTTCGTAAGGCGACGTTAAATTGACACGTTTTCTTTGAGTACTAGTTAACGAGTTTACTTGATAGCGCCTTGATAGAATGCAGCAAAGTTATTTTATAGTCTGTATACTTAGACGTCTTTTTAACTGAATAAATTTGTTAGTATGTTATGAAGATAAATTATGTTATCGTATTTTTATACGAAAGTAGATCTGCCTGATTTTGGATGAATGAGCCGGATCGACTCGTTAGCTGGGTGTGAATACATTTATCACTTACCATTAGATGGAGCTACATGCATTATAATAAATATGCATTACCTATCACGAATATAAGCGCATAAAGAATAACAAGATTTTAAAACTTATTGTGACGAAACTATTTTTGAATGGAGTAAAACCGTTGTATTTTAAATTCATTTGATCGTAAATCGTCGTCGTGTGAACCACGAACTTAGCCCCTATATAAAATTACTCTCTTAAGCTGAAGGCGACTACTACGAGAACATTAAATCCCAATGCTTTTCGAATTTATACGTAAAAGATGAGCGTCTTCCGGCATTTTAATGCTAGATTTACTGACAATATCGTAAAAGCTTATAAGAATGAATCTGTGACGTATAACTTGGCTTTTCTTCGTTTTTACATGTAGATATAAATCGTAGGTATAAAATGATACCTCAGATCAAATATACATAAAAACGCGTTAATTTCGGCTTAAGTCGCAGAGCTGAATGTTTTTTCCAAAGTTATTTACATAAAGCTAAAAATGGTTGAAATGAAAAGATTTTAGAAGCAGCAATAAACTTTGGTTTAAGTATTTTGAAGTAATATGCGCATAAAAGCGAATAAGTACCTAGCATGTATAATGTCTACACGATTTTACAAAAGAACGTGTTTAAAAATAACTTACTAGTATTGTTTTTTATTATGCCTGTAGATATACCGTCATTTGTTTAATACAGCCTATTAAATTCACAACCACGGAGCAATGCTCCGTGTTCACAACCCTCCGTTTTGGTCTAGTCGTTCGTGGTCGGGAAAAAAGAAAATATATTTTTCTTCTTCTTTCTTTCTTTAAATTACTTAACCCGCTGTTCCGCTGTTGAATCGACTCTTAGAGTCGACAGTCTTTTAGCTTTATTTTATTCAAAACAAAATATTGATTTTAAAATAGTATATACACAAGAAAAAAAAAGGATTGTAAATCCTGTCACGAATCACATTCAATAACGATACAGGCTTAGTAATGACATCAACTGGACATAACTCCAAAAATCTCATACAAAATTCAACATCAGGTAAAGACCTGACTTAGCTTTAATCTATACATCTATACATATAATAAAAATGTAACCGATCGCTGTCTGTACATGGAAGATATATGAGAAAAAATACTATTGGGACCTATATCAACGCAAATAGAACCCAAAACAATGATTTTTAAAATTTTTGTCTGTTTGTCTGTTTGTCTGTTTGTCTGTTTGTCTGTGCGTTTGTGCACGCTAATCTCAGAAACGGCTTATCCGATTTAAATATGGTTTTCACTAATATATTGTGGTAAGCTTCACTTAACATTTAGTGTTTGTTTCATGTCAATCGGTTCATAAATAAAAAAGTTATGCCAATTTAAAGAATCACATCGAACATTCGTTAATTTACTACGAAATCTTATAGAAGCAGATATTTTAACAGGTTGCGGAATAGCTGATAGTGTTTTTATTCTTTTTTTTTTTTTTTTATAGTATAGCCGACCAAAGTGACTCCACCCCGCCTGATGGTAAGCAGTCAGTGGAATCCAGAAGTGGCGGCCACCATACCAAAAATCATCGTCTTTAACTGCTGGTATGGTGGCCTCCACTATGGCGGCTGGGAATGGGGTTAGGGGAAGGGAATGAGGAAGGTGAGGAAAGAGGAATGGGGGGAAATTGGGCCTCCGGCGCTCTCACTCACCGAACGAAACGCAGTAGTACGGATACTACTACTCCTAAGTCGATCTTCTATGAGAGGGTAGTACTTCCCCGGACGATCCGGCCCATTCATGCTGAAATCAGCGTGGATCTACTACATAAAATTCCTCGGATTCCTGTCATTCTAAACAGTCTTTCATTTAGTTTTAAACGAGTCCAGTTTCCAGTGAGCCTATGTTTTGCGATGACTAATTAAAGTAATTAATTAATTAAGTAATTAAAGTAAGGTAAGACACTAAAAGTTGTGGGTGTGGATCTAAGTATTAGCTGTTTTTCGATCAGCTTTATGTGGCTCTATCACGTGTTAGCATTACTAGCAGCCTGTATGCTTTGATCCCTGATGGCTATACGTCTAATCCATACACCCACACATATTATAAAAGGCTTTGTCCTGACTGACTGACTGACTGACAGACAACGTAAAGCCAAAACCGCTGGTCGTAGCGACTTGAAATTTGGAGGGTGTGTTTGTCTTAATGTCTAGAAGTGTACAAAGAAAGGGTTATTAAAAATTCAACCCTTAAGTGTATGAAAAGGGATGAAATCGATTGTATGAAACGTCTTCATTTTTTAAGTTATAGCCTCGAAATTTTGTTTTGGAATACTTTTATTTAAATAATAAATACGCTCATAATTTTTTTTTTACTGGGGTGGATTTATAGGAGTGAAATAAGGGATGAAATATTGTATGGAAAGATCTTTGCTTTTGAAGTTGGCGACTTGAAATTTGGAGGGAGGGGGAAGGGAGGGGGAGGAAGAGGAAAGGAAGGGAGAAGTGAGAAGTGAGGGGAAAGTGCGGGGGTAGTTAGGGAGAAGTCAGGGGAAAGGAAGGGGAAAGTCAGGGGGAAATCGACTGCCTCTGTATTTCGGTGGTACTGTGTATGGACTGTGAGGTCGTGTGTTCGATTCCCGCTCAGTGCAAATATTTGTAGCATGAACATGTCTATTTGCATTGGTCTGGGTGTTTATATGTATAATATGTATCTATTTACAAAAATAAAAGTATTTAAGTATGTTTATCCGTATTCTAGAACCCATAATACAAGCATATAATATGCTTACTTTGGATCTAGAAGGCGTTGACCTCGCAGCATGTGTGAGACCAGCTGAGTATCCGCGGAGTCATTGTGTGGGTGGTGTGGGTCAACCCGCCGGCCAGGGAGACCCGTATAAACGGTGGTGCCGCTGGCCGCCCGCGGCATTGTACAAGGGCCCAATTAGACCTAACCAAAAAAAAGAGACTGCACCACCAGGTTGCGCATAATCTCGGAGTGGTTCGTCGTGCAGGTTGGTGACCGGATAGTGTGACCCGGCGACCATTTTGGAGACGGTACGGCGGCCTTTTGCGAGCAGTCCGTATCATGGAAGCCCGGAGGCCTAAGACCCTTGAGCCTTTACAGCTGCGAAGAGACATCGCCTCCTCAACGGCCGTCTTCTATCGCCTTTACCACGGAGAGTCTTCTCAACAGCTCTTTAAATTAATTCTACCCTCTCCCTTTTTATCCAGAACGACACTTGCGGGACTGAAGTGCCACCCTTTCACAGTGGAATCTAAAGGGTCTCGAACCAAACGGTTCAGCACTTTATACTTTTGTCGCTCAATTAAAGCCTGGAACTCTTTACCAGCGCATGTGTTCACACCTAACTTTCATCCTGGGACTTTTAAGCGAGGCGTGAAGAAGCATCTCACTAAGCCGCCATAATGGAGGCCACCATACCAGTAGTTTGGCTTTTGAAAGGGTGTCCACTGCTTCTGAATTCCACTGACTGCTTACCATCAGCCAGAGTAGAGGCACTTTGGCAGGCTAATATAAAAAAAAAAAACTTATAGCGTTTTTATTCCTCGGATTCCTTTCATTCCAAACAATTTCCCGTTTAGTTTTAAACGAGTTCAGTTTCCAGTGAGCCTATGTTTCGCGATGACAATTAATGAGTGTGGATCTAAATATTAACTGTTTTTCGCATGGTCAGCTTTATGTAGATTTGCCACGTGTAAGTAATCGTAGCAGCCTGTATGGCTTTGATCCGCGATGGCTATACGTCTAATATCGTAGATAGAGAAGCATTTACTGTAAAGATTTTTCTTATTCACCTAAACGAAGATGTTTATAATTCAAAACAAACCAAAAGATATATCCAAAAAATGCTGCCCAAAATCACTATTCCACGCGGACGAAGTCGCGGGCACAGCTATGTATTATATATATCTCCTTACTATATTATTATAAACACGCCTCAATATTACTTGTGCCTATTCGACCGTCGATATTATTAGATATTTTTCCATCACATTTTCTTTAGGAAAACAAAGAACTTAATACATTCTCGGTACCTCAAAGGATAAAGTACGAAGATTGGTTTACTCACAAAAGGAATATGATGACGTTTGGTTCATAAGTAAAAGGTAGTCGGACTGATGCAATTGGCATTTTTGTGTGGAAAAATCTTCGTCAAAGAACGATATTTGAAAATCCACTGGCTTACCTTTATTTTTAGTTTTTTTTATCTAGCTGGTATATGTTTGAAATTCATATAGCTTTTTTCAATTGTATTCAATAGTTACACTTAGTACTGTTCGCATTTAATGGGCTTACAAAACCAACTATTGAAAATCAAATTCAATGAATAATTACAATACAAACAATTTATAATATATTTTGGTTCATTGTTTTAACTAGCTGTTGCCAGCGGCTTCCAGCGCGTGGCATACCACAAAAAAAACTCGCTGATATTGTAGCTTTCTATATGTGAAGATTTTTTTTTAAATTGTTTACGTTGATTTTGAGTTTATCCATAACAAACAAACATACAAAAATCCAATCTTTTCTAACTTTCTGACTAATGCAATAGTTTACAACAAACACACTAGGTATCAACTTAATCGTATACAGTTAACAATTACCTATAAGTGAAATTACCCTATTTAATAGGCGGATAAAAGATTCGAAACACATTTATAGATCACCAAGGTTTTGTCCCATGGTAGCTGAATACTCAAAACAGTCACTTTGCAAGCCAATTCAATGATAAACCTATGTTTTTAAACATTTATATAGGTTCTTCTTGTTCACATAATTCTAAACTTTTATAGACCACAATGTCTGCTTTTTTATACTACCAAAATGTCACAAGTTTACAGTATATTTAAAATTCTTAATATTCGACAAGACATCTCATGATCGTCGTGCAGCCGGCTGCGTTAACTGACCGAAAATAAACGAAGATGACCCGAGCAGTCAAGCGAAGTAACGTCGAAGACAGCTGAACTAAGGTTTTATTCCGGTTAAACGTTCATGACAATGTCTCTATATTTAATTTAATAGGCGTAAGATATTTGCCAACAAAACTTGTTAAGAAGTATAGTCATTTACTCTGTAACTGTGTCAATTTGTGTTGTATGGAAGAGAAGCGCCCAAAAATGAAAACTGGTGCTGATCATTACTTATGTACAATACTGTTTACATTGATAAATTAATTAATCATAATGGTTTCTTCGCATCGGTTGTGGTGATCGTTCGCCGCACACGATTTCCATGCACTGCTAAATTTAACATCTCTACAGTTTGTTCACACACAATCGCTCGCAATATGCGTTTTATTTGTAAGCAAGCTTTTGATACTAAATCGCTTTTCTACCGTTCAGTAGGTAGGGTAGTCGTATCCGCCATCGCTGCCGGCGCCGCTTAAGTTAAGTTCAGCCTCTAACGCTGGACCTCGAATCGTGTCTCAACCTTGCCCTGAGATCTGAATTATAACTATAACTTTGTACATGTTAAATAGCTAATTTTTCTTCTACTATTCCAATTACAACCTAACAAATATTCTTCAAGACTATCGTCATATACAAAGAGTATAAAGTAAACAACAGACATCTAAAGAATTTCGTTGGTACAATCTGCAAATGCCACAATCAATTTACAATTTTCTTTTACTAAGAAATGTTAACATTACGATAATGTTAAATATTCATATATTTACATCAAGAAAATGCCGAGATTCTTCTTTAACGCTTTTGTGGTCCAAAATTTTCACAAATTTTACCAACCACATTTCTTTTGACAGAACAAAGGAAAAATTTAAATTATACAAATAATTTTAAGCCCTCTTTAGTTCTTCAGATCTCAGAGCCGTTAAGCATTTTTATTTTCAACACGCAGCGGATATTTACCCAGGGTGATCAGGATAAATTCGATAATTAACTTTGTAACACCAGACATCGCCGTGGTAGTTCCAACGCTCACCATTAGATGACGCATGGCGCTTTTTAAATGTTTCGTATGAAACGCAGTGTTAAGATTATCCGGCAGCGATAGGGAGGTTATCGCTGCCTACGGACGATTTTGAATTGAAGAAACACTACAGTGTTTTAGCTTCCAATAGATGATTTCACCACGTGGAACGTCTATAAGGACTAAGATACTACTTTGTTTTTTGTCTCTAGTCGTGATAGGTATATTAAGCCGCGTACAGATTTACGAAATGAATGTTTCAGTAGTGTGCACACAGGGCGCGCACGAACCGAAAGTGTACGTACTCTCATCTGTTTGCGGCATGCGCGCGAACATGAAACGAGCATCAAGAGTTGCCTCTGCCATAGCTGTGTTTTCTTCCATGCCCATGGTTCGCGAGCGGTTTTTGCGCGTTCCGTGACACACACAACTTGTAAAACACTGGCGCTTCGCGCCCACTGCGCAAATTCTTTCATTGTCTTACATTTCGTAAGTCTGTACGAGCTATAATATATTTATTTTTGCCTATTGAATAAACGTTGTTTTCTGCAGCGCCCGGACCGCCCCTTAAGTTAACAACTAATCAACCTTACATCTTTAATATCGTTTCGAAGACTTTGACAAATTCTCGCTCGCCGTACCGTATTCTATTATATTTCTATGTATTTTTATATCAAAAGATTAGTAAGTAATAAACTTTTATCTCGTCTGAAATTAAAATGCACGATAAACGACAACGTATACTTCAATGGGCCATTATAGTAAATAGTTCCTTCAAGAATTTTCTTCATAGTTAAAAACAATGAAACAAAACTACAACCTTTGTACCACGTTGCACGCTTCACAACACATGAAATGTTATAATAATAAATGATTTATTTGTTACAACAATGTTGGCTCAACATAATAATAATAATAAATGATTTATTTGTTACAACAATGTTACAACAATGGAGGCTCCAATCACTAACCTTAGGTTAGTGATTGGAGCCTCCATTTAGGCAAATAAAGCCTGTGTTAGAAGGCACCGCTCTTCCATAACATGTAGTATACAAACAAACAAAAAAGAAAATGTTAAACTAACAATATAAAAAGCAAAGTAAAAATCATGATAAAATAAACAAAAAAAAGTTTATGTAGTGTGTGTAAGTGCAAAAGCGTATGTTTAGGTGTGTGTTATAACAAATTCAAGTAAAAATCGCACTTTCTATGAATTCTATATAACTTTATATAACTTACGAGAAGAGACTTGACTAACCGTAACCAAATTCCACTCAAACGATTTACCCCAAAGTTGCCTATAACAATCATAAACTATTAACTTCTGAATTTATCAGATGAGTTTGGTGTTCGCCAAATAACTCAAAGTATAGTCTGTAAGTGAATTATTACGTGCTAGCCTCTGAAACGTGCGAAACCGATTTTAATTAAAACCACGCCCGAACATTACCCGATGAAAGGCCTAAGTATAACTTTGTGTAAGGTACGCAGAGGAACTAATAGCCTCCCACACTACATTGTTTTCGTTACATGACTATATACTGTGATTTCAGGTAGCAACACTGGATAATTGTTGGTGTTTAGTTTGTTTGTAGTTTCATTTGAAGTACGTATATGGATACTTTCGTTTTAGCTTAAATCACTATATTATTCAATGAAGGGAAAAAAGACGTAAAACAGCATTATTAAACAAAATGGCATCGACAGCAATTAGAAAAATATAAATGCTTTAATTATTTTTAGGATTGTAATGAGTAACATTTAATAAAGAAAGTACGAAAAAACTTGTACAAAACATTATTTGTTTGACACTATGAACCTTTTTATTAATACACCTATTTCTTTTTTTTAAATGTCGTCATAATTTGTTCGAAGTTCTATAAATAAAAATCACGTTTGGGGTTTTTATCCTCCGTTTTTATCCAATTTGACAATTTATCGATCTTTAGAATCTTTTCAGTTACCAGATTTTCTTAACAAATGTCAGGCGTTCAAATAATTTTTGTACATGTAATGCAAATGCAAATTTTTGGCGTGATAAAAAATAACATAATTCTCATATAATTATGTTTCATAAAAAATAGTCAGAATAGATTTGCTCACAATTAAATTTACCAACGCTACAACGGAGACTTCTCAAAAAGTTGCATTTTGTGTATGTAGCTTCATACTGTTAAAAGTTGCATTTTATGCATAAAGCTTCACAGTTTTATGACGTAGATAAGTACAAGTAGACTTGTGGGTAGTGGGTAGACGATCGATTGTGGTCATTGTTTGGTTAGGTGCTGTTTAAGTACCGAGATTCCTTTCGCTTTAGAAAACACGAAGCTTTCAGTTTCACTCCTCAGCTACACATTGTTACACTGTCCGTATATTTTGTAACATAATTCATTTGTATTTTCTTACGTTTACGAGAAAGCTTAACACGTAAATTTTACTACTTCTAAGAATTTTATTGTGCCTTACATTGTGTAACAAACAATTTACAACACTGTCGACTTTCGAGTATTACCTATCTTAAAATGTTAATAACTTTTTACAAACGGAATAACTATTACTTTTTTTTATTTATGTTGTAAATAAAAGTTGGATTACTCATATTTTGCCATGTGAACAACCGTTTGCAATAGTCATCATTACATCACAGATACGGCTGATTTACATTGATCGGGTAGCTGGCGCCAACATCACTGGATTGAAACGTTTACATTGATACAATGAATGCTGGACTGGATTGAAAACGTTTACATTGATGCAGTGCTGATCGAGTGGTGCTGGTGCCAGGTACTGTATCAATGTAAATAAGCCTTTATATATATGCAGTATCTATATACTCTTGATACTGAAGTGAGCAGTGCGTTACATTGAGGTATGACTGTACGAGCTTACACCTTGGCAGCCCACGTATATACTTACATATCTAGAACTTTGAACGGTCGTCATACATGCATAGTTTCACGCCTGTCTCTCATTAATGAGGTAAGCATAGAACGCCATTAACTGCGAACGGTCGTCACTGCGTCATTATTCTTTCATAATGATATATAAATAAAACAAAAATTTTTACTCATAAAAAATGTGATAAGTAAGTATATAATTTAATAAAAATTTAAATGCAGTAAGTAAGCATTAGATATTTCAATTAATGTTGTATTTAGCGTTATGTAATAGAAAAAAGTTCGTAACGATGTAATATCCTGCCAATTAAAGCTTCTGATTAGACTTTTGTTTTCGAAATTGCCATCTATAACAATTTTCAATTCGGTATTTTGTCGCTTTTATTGCTAGGGAAATTACTTCGTGTAATTACGACATTTAGAAGTTCGTTTAAACACTTGTAGCCAGCGCATTTATTATTTCAGTAAACTTTTCATGCAGTCAGAATTGAAGTCAAAGTTCATTTAACTTTAATTAACCTAAATTCGGGAACACTGCCATTTGCAAGATGCTTGCCAAATTTTCAAGTTAATGTTTAGCAAAAAATAATGCATTCAGGAAAGAAAACTTGTAGTTAGTCAAGACAGCAATGTAATTAGTCTAACAAATTCTTCGTTCCCTATTATTATTATTACTACGTTAAACGAGTAAGTACATAAATTAAAATAGCAGTACATATTCCACATTAAACAAAAAGGATAAAACGTTTACGCGCTGTATACTGTCCATTTAGTCCACGACAATAAAACTAGTGAAATTTATCGCCTATTGAATTGCAATAAAATTACCACCCGGACACACAGTAGTGCTCGGCGATCACCAACGGACGTGACAAACTGCAGCTAAATCAAATGATCGGGTTTGTACTATCCAACCCAAGACAAGAGCGGATATTTGTCCGGTAAACTAAGTACATATATCAAGTCTCAAGTCCATTATTGGGGAAGTAACTATCCGGTCTGTAATCTATGTATAATCAGTTTGTTAATATAATACAAGTGTATATTGAATGCGCACCGTTTATACAAATCACGCCTACGTTAAATAAACCCTCGTCCAAAAGAAATATACCTACATGTTAAATTTTAATATGTCCTCGTATATAAAACGGCTAAGAATCCTGTCGTGAATGAACTTCACTGTGTATAGTAAAGTTCAGCAATAGACAGACAATTGTAGTAAACGTGCGTTCATAATTAGAGAACCCTGGGCAACGTTCTGAGAATCAAAATTACAAAAGCTTTGGTGCGAAACTCGCATCCACGATGAGGCCACAAGGGTCTACATACATTATGGTGATTACATATGAGCCTACGTACATGTCGCATTAGGGAAGTAAGTACTTCGGGTGTGGTTGAGACATCGTGAATAGTTGCTCAGTAACTATAATATATTCCTACTAGTGTTGTAACTTATTATTTTGTCTACTAGCGACCCGCCCCGGCTTCGCACAGGTAATAAGCTGATACTAAATATACTACAAAATGTCTTTTTAAACAAAGTTTACAGCTTTTTTGTCATTAGACAATATAAACATGTTTTCTTTAGAGGCCGGCGGCTCCCAGCCGGTATATACCGCCGCAGTCCTTACATTACATTAGAAACCTCTAAAATTACCAGTGTTTCTCTACTATATTTTGCACTATTTTGTATTATACATATAAACCTTCCTCTTGAATCACTCTATCTATTAAAAAAACCGCATCAAAAACCGTTGCGTAGTTTTAAAGATAGCATACATAGGCTTTGTTTTATACTATGTAGTGATTTAAGGTACATATTAAATCGAAAAATATGAATAAATAAACCTTTGTTTATTCGCATTTATTTGTTTTGCAGATAAATATAGTCGATTGAATTAGATTTTATTCTTAGTTTGTTATGGTAAGTACAAATACCAGTACGACGATAGAAATTTTCTAAAACCCAAACAGGTCGATTGGAACAAATAATCACTAGCATAATAACCAGAATGTAAAATAGTATTATTCATTTTGTGAATTTTATTTAAATAAACTTGCCTTTTTTGAATAATGTAATCGAATCTCGAATGTTTTATTTAAAGGTTATTCCTCTGAGATAATAGCGGTTGATTATACTAGAATATGTACTGAAAACATTTTGCCTCCCTCGCCTTCGCTGTTTATGACACATTTTGCATTACTAGAAGTGAGAAACATTTGTTCTATATCGCAAACATTGAATAACACTATGTCATTATTCAACCCAAACGGAAATTATTTTCGAGAAAACAATATCATAATCACTATTCGCAATTCTTCCTATTTTTGCATTGTATGCTACAAATATAGCACGTAACCGCACGCTTGTAAAACTTGATTAAAACTAAATTAAGTAATTACGCCAGAATTAATGATTATCAAAACCGACGCGATGCTTGAGGTCATTCATTAACTGTGTAAATAAATATGTTATATAAACAAGTTAATGATATTTATTAATGAACGTATGTACAATACACGATACCTACTATAAAAGAACTAAATAATTTATTTAAATAAATAATTTTAACTAACAAAAGTTCGGGGAAAATGTGATCTTATTATCTTTTCGTAGAAAAGTATAGTGTACTTGTATAAATAAACAAGCTAATAGGTATGTCTAATGATCACTCACAAAATTATCAATGCTATTGTGTTGTACGTTAACTACATACATACATTCATAATTTCACGCTTTGTATCCCTTAAAGGTTAGGCAGAGGAGGCACTTTCCCATTTTTTTTTAAATTTTAGGTCCCATGTAACAGCGGGTGAACCTGTTACCATTTATCGGGCACAATTCCAGACTCCAGACTAATACTGAGAATTTTTCGATAGAAATAACCCATGTACGTTGACTACGTAGGCACTATTCGATAAACTTCATCAATTTAGTTCAGTTATTCGATTGTTTTGATTATAATATATCTTAAGTTGCTTGGTTTTCGCGCTTCACTTAATAAAACAATTTATCTCTAGTGACTGTTTATTTTGGCATACTAATTGGACTGAAATCGAGTTAAGTTAAGTCGTCTTAATAAGTAACACACTTCGTGGAATATCGGTTGCTATCTAAGATAGCGGTGTTTGATTACTCATAATTCACAGGGTGTGTGTGATAAATTTAGTAATAATTTGTAGTTCAGAATGATAAACTATGCATTTTAAATTTAAAAAAAAGAAAAATAAATGTTTGAAACTGAAAGCTCGGTGAGATATATTAGAAAATAATATAAAATATTAAGCGTATAATCCTAATTTAATATGCAATAAGTAAAAATTCAAAAAGTAAGATAATAATATAATAATTCACTCCTTTAAATTTAAAAGTGTACTTGCGTACAACCAATAAATTTTATTCTCAATGCGAGAAAAAAAATTGCTGATACTATTGCTTTCAATCGAAGCACTGATCGGACTGATAAAGAACAAACCCACTTTCAAGAGAAGCAAAGCTAATTACGGTAGTATTATTTACGGTAGTAGATCCACGCTGGTTTCAGCATGAATGGGCCGGATCGTCCGGGGAAGTACTACCCTCTCATAGAAGATCGACTTAAGAGTAGTAGTATCCGTACTACTGCGTTTCGTTCGGTGAGTGAGAGTGCCGGAGGCCCAATTTCCCCCCTTTCCTCTTTCCTCACCTCCCTCATTCCCTTCCCCTAACCCCATTCCCAGCCGCCATAGTGGAGGCCACCATACCAGCAGTTTAAGACGATAGCTTTTGGTATGGTGGCCACCACTTCTGGATTCCACTGACTGCTTACCATCAGGCGGGGTGGAGTCACTTTGGTAGGCTAATATATATAAAAAAAAAAAAAAAAAAAAATAATTTAATTCATTTTTCCGTCTGACAACTCGCCACGTTGTGTCGGTCGCCAACTTTTAGTTACAATCTACACTTTGCCAGACCGACTGCAGGACGTACAAAATTCAAAAGTGTGCAAATTTTTCGTTTGTCGATTCTTCTCACGTGTTTTTCATTCTGCAATATTCGTCTGTATTCGAATCACATTTACATTTTTCTTCGTGCTTTCGTTGACTAATATCAAAATTTGAATGTATGAAGAATTTCGAAATTATATAAAAAAATTGTCTAACGCGCTTATCATTTAAAGTTGTTCCGAATTCATTATAAGTGCCATATTTTACACTTTACTCTGAAATTCATAAAGTTGAGAATGTCTTTAGTACAAAGTATCCAAGAATACAGAATTCTGGGGGTTAATATCCTTGGCATGAAGGGGTAACGCATATTAATATTTACACTGACCGCCTTTTCATTAAATAGATCGTTTGAAGTGTCAAAATAAATAATACGCGGCCCGGTTGTCCTTAGTCACACCCTTCCAGATAAGCGTGCTTCGAATATTTGTTGCGACAACGCGTTTGTTCATCCATATACAATAGGCTGATATTATCTACTGTTTATTGTATCTGACTCTTCAATAATAATTGTATCTTCAGTACTATTTGTCTTTATGTATATTCTTTTTATATATTTTTCACGTTTTTTATATAAGAAACTCGTTATTCATAAAAAAATTTGTTCACCGAAGAATTTCTACTATTTAGCCGCATTACCAAGCCAGTATCCTTTTCCATTACCTTTGAAAAGGGTTTGTGCAAATATTTCTACCCTAAACTTAATGAAAATTACACAAGTAAGGTTTTTTAGTTCCTTTTGCATGAAATCGAGTTAGTGATAAATTTAGTGTATAGTGCGGCAAAACGCAGACGTTTCTGCTGACATTTATCGATGGCTGAACTTAGTACATTTTTGTAACAGCACTAAAACTATTATTGTAGTTTTCTCTTGCAACTGATTTAAAGAACTTCGCTAGTTTCTCGATTCTAAAAAATTGCTCTACTATTGCTCGTTTTCCTTTAGTTTTCAACTAAAATGATGTTCACACTCCTTGCTTTACTTTTAAAGTTTTCTTGTAAATTTACGAGTATATTCTTGTTTCTCTATGAACAACTAGCAGCTGTTCGGCGTATGTTTTAGTATTGTTTTCAGTTTGTAAGTTTAGACTACTTAACACATACAAACATTTTTAACAACACCGCCAACCTACAACTCACCGAACTTCGGTCGTAATCAAACATCATCTTCTTCGTGATTAGATTTTATTTTTACTTTTAGTTTAATCTTTGACGTGTAGTTAAGATGCCAATAATTTAAAATGATAATATAGATCTGGTTCGAAAATGAGGGTTCGAAAGTGGGTCACCAAACCCTTGAGTGCCTACGCGTCAGCCCATCGATTTTTAGGTACATAAAGTTTGTCCTAACAAGCCTTGTCATCATCATCTCATGTGTTCAAAGGATTTTTAGCCTTAAGAAGGCCTTATTATCGAATAGATGAATGTGTGTTGAATATTTTTAACAATCTATATTTTATCAATGATTAAATGTCATTGTTAGCAAAAAACGGATGTTAATAAGTTAGTTGTCCATCTGATAGAAAGATAATTAGAAAAAATCTAATGTAATTTCGGATAGTTTTTGACCAATTCTAAGGGCACGTTTACTTACTGCATAGCCATATTGCGATGCGTAAGTTTGATACCTTAATTTCTATAAAACGCAGATATGAAACAGGTCACTTTCGACTAAAATTCAGATTAGTGGCAGGTTTCGCCGAGCGCGTGGAATGACATCAACCTTAAGCATCTAGATTCAAGGTCTAGATCTTAATCCTTGAAGGTTTATATGCATTCAGAAGGTGCATAATATTTTGGGTATATATCAAAGTTATTACGGGACGTCGCAGCATGTTAGAAACCGGCTAGCGCTGCTTACCAGAATGTTTCTGAAGAGTGAGCTACCTTTTTCATCTTGATAAAGCCGTCCTTGTTACACGTGTTGTTTGCCAGTACCCATTATTTCAAGGTCCTGTAAGCATTTTCTGCTTCTTCGTGCTATTTTGTCGGCACTGAGATTTTGCCAATGCCAGCAATTTTGGCATAAGCACGTCCATCGGTAATCATACGGCAAACACACAAATAGATAGATTTATCGGCAAACAGATATAAATATTATTCGTATAGGTTCAAGAAAATAATGGACTTTTCTTTATTTTGAGCATTTAAATCAACTGAATAATTCTTTTCTACTTAGTTTTTTAATTAAATTTAGTACCCGGAGACATCTCATATATGTTACGTCTAACAAAGGACGGGCAATATTATAATGTAATTTTTTATTACATATTTGCATTATTTTCTATTGTAGTCTCGTATGGTAATAAAATTAAAAAAAATGTTAGTATATTTGTATGTTATACCTACTAATAAAAATCAAAATATTTTAGGACAGAGGCTGCAAATAAATTAGAAAAATAAGGGTCCAGCGTTGATTTTCGGGTCCGTTAGCCGCATTCTGTGAAAGTAGCATCCAAATAAAGTGGAACACCAGTTCTTGCGAATTAACTCTGGATATGATCCAATATATATTGGTCGTGAAATTTTTTACGTACCTGAATAAGGGATGTTTGTTTTTTATTAGGCAACGCTCGTGGTACATAGATATATTTTTATTTTCAGTTATATGCTACCTTCATGTTACCCTATATGTTACCCTCGTAACTTTGGTGAGAACAGACGTATCAAAATCTCTGAATGCGAATTATTTTTATGCGAGAAAATGTAAATACGAGTTTTTAAATTAACACCTGCCGCATCCAGAGTTAAATCACAAAACGTGAGTTGATTATTGAAACCACTCTCGTGTCAAAAAGAGGTTTTTTTTCTGGCCAACGCAATTCAAATAAGAATTAACACAGCAAACATGACCCATATATTTTCAATCAATTCGCACATTACTTCAGTCAGCAATAAATATACAATGTTATATGTTTTAATTGACAATGCTGTGACTTGTATTCTCTTTAATTTATTTCTGCATACAAGGGACAAATTGTTCAGAATATTAACAATATTTTTGCGGTTTCTGAAATCAATTTTATTCTTATTTGTCGTTGAACTCGTCTATTGTTTATTAAACAATCAATTTTAAAGCCTATTTTTCAAGCCTATTAGTAAAAAGAGGCTGCGTTGCTATTCCAGGCCTGTCTTTCTTGTTCTTGCTGGTTCATAGTCTCATTTCGAGAATTGTTCGGCTTTATCGACATGATCTGATGGTCGCGTTGAATGATCTGTCTTTTATTTATTTCAAATAAACTAAATAAATAAATTTAAAAAATTTCATATTCAATGATGCAACGAACACTCTACGTCGTATTGCAAAAATAAAAAACCCATTTTTTTTTAAGAAATCCGATACATTACTAAAGATTTCTACTTTTCACTCAGAAATGTGTTGCGACTTATGTATTATATGCGTACGATTTTCGTTCCCTTTTATACATTTGACATGACTGAATGATTTCACAGTCGACTGTTCAACCTAGCGCCTACAATTGACTTTTACCCGGTGAGGCTTTTAACGAACAATCGCGTGGATTAGCCTCAACTTCACCGCACCAAGAATGCTAATGGTTTGCTATTTACGAGCTTTCTTGGTGTGGGTACCTACTTATATGGATTACTGGTTTGCATGTCGCTTTTCTATTTTTTAAAACTTGGCGCTTTCTCCAGTGATGTCGTTTTTACGCTTCAGTGGTACAATAAACTATAAAAAGTCTTAAGCAACAATACTGCTTAAATTCGTATAAATACTGCTATATTATTAATTGAAGCGAAGTTGAAAAGTAATAAGAATTTCACGTTACCTTACATATTATATGTAGATACTTTGCACCGTTGTTACGAGTCTAGCAATACTTGGCTAGCGAATTATTGAATTCGAAGAAGTCAACGCAAATAATTGTTACAGAAACCAGTTTGCTAATTAAAACCATAAAGATCTTATACGTAAGTGGTGCCTCTGTAATGATTTTAACTTAATAAGAACTTCTTATTAGTGCCTTTATGACCTTCATAATTTTACAAATTAATTATTTCCATTGCGTGGGAGATTTGTGGGAGTGGTGTTAAAAATAATTTTACAGAGCCAACTAATTTGTATATCCATGTCTTTGTTTAGGATTGCGTTTAATAAACGCTTGAGTGGATATTGGTCAGTCCCCTGTTAGTGACGACGAACCTTTGGTGACAAAATACGGGCACGGGTAAAAGCCTGTCTACATTTATATATTTTTACAAAAAATGTAAACAGATTTATCATTTCAAGTTACCGCTTTAGGCAGAGTGTATTTATTGTAAACTTAATTTATAAAATGTTTAACTTTTACTGTAAAATATTATGCTTATCATTTTTTATACTACTTACGTGGCAAAAAAGTATACTTATACGTAAGTGGTGCCTCTGTAATGATTTTAACTTAATAAGAACTTCTTATTAGTGCCTTTATGACCTTCATAATTTTACAAATTAATTATTTCCATTGCGTGGGAGATTTGTGGGAGTGGTGTTGAAAATATTTTTACAGAGCCAACTAATTTGTATATCCATGTCTTTGTTTAGGATTGCGTTTAATAAACGCTTGAGTGGATATTGGTCAGTCCCCTGTTAGTGACGACGAACCTTTGGTGACAAAATACGGGCACGGGTAAAAGCCTGTCTACATTTATATATTTTTACAAAAAATGTAAACAGATTTATCATTTCAAGTTACCGCTTTAGGCAGAGTGTATTTATTGTAAACTTAATTTATAAAATGTTTAACTTTTACTGTAAAATATTATGCTTATCATTTTTTATACTACTTACGTGGCAAATAAGCGGCTTTGATGGCTATCATAAACTGAACATTGTTGTGTTTAGTCATTGCAAAAACAATGCTTGCAAAACCTTTCCAATCATTTATTTATTTAAATAAATAAATAAAGAATTGTGTCGATAGTAGTAGGTAATTGGGTTGACGGCGCGCCCATGACCTAATAGAAATGCATTAGTATAAATATTACTTTTTTAAAGTCGATATTCAATGAGGAAGTACTTTATTTTGCCAGGCGATATGGTCTTTAGTTCTAAAAACAGCAGGGGTCCACTGTCGTTTACATACAATTCTTAAAATATATAACAATCAAGTTATATGCAGACTTATGAACATAGCAAAATAAATGCTCGCTATAAGGTCCCGTGTACGTAAAAGTTTACAAAAGAATATAATAAAATTTTGGTTTCGTTGCGTGTTACCATAAATTATTCCATTAAAGCCGATTAAAAAGTTGACCTGAGTTTCTTGCCAGTTCTCACGGTTTCACCCTTGTCAGCAAATTAGCTGTAGGCAAATTAGCTAACATCCTTTTTTGGTTATGATGGTCATTATTGTATTTATTTACAACGGACTACCTTAATTACAGCAGGTAAGGTAGCAGGTAAGGTAAAGGTTTAACGGTAGTAGATCCACGCTGATTTCAGCATGAATGGGCCGGATCGTCCGGGGAAGTACTACCCTCTCATAGAAGATCGACTTAAGAGTAGTAGTATTCGTACTACTGCGTTTCGTTCGGTGAGTGAGAGTGCCGGAGGCCCAATTTCCCCCCTTTCCTCTTTCCTTACCTCCCTCATTCCCTTCCCCTAACCCCATTCCCAGCCGCCATAGTGGAGACCACCACACCAGCAGTTTAAAACGATGGCTTTTGGTATAGTGGCCGCCACTTCTGGATTGCACTGACTGCTTACCATCAGGCGGGGTGGAGTCACTTTGGTGGGCTATAATATAAAAAAAAAAAAAAAAAAAAAAAAAAAAAGGTAAATAACATAAAATTTTACAGAGTAAAATATTAACAATAATGTAGTTATTTTTAGATCTTACATTAAACAAGCAAAATGAAATACGTTCTTTAAAAAAGAAATGTTCAACAATCGTCCATCTAAATCAGAACTATGAATTGAAAACTATTAGTAGATTCACACTAAATATTTGCAAGACATTAATCTGATCTACTTTGAATAGTTCATTATTGCCCGTTTCTTCGACAACTGTGGGTAGATGCCATTAATCTATGTTACATAAATACAAAGAATAGTACCTAACGCTTAGGTACCTATATAGTACAAATAGTGTATAATAGTGTAAAATATAGTGACAAATGCTCTGTAGAGTTTTATAGTGTTGAGTTCAGAGTTGTCATATAACTACTTTGTGGTATTACTGCAGAAATATGTATGATAAACCATTTATTTACGAATTGTATATACAGACTATCTTCATCATTTCAGTCAAAAGACGTCCACTGCTGGATGTAGCCTTCTTACTAGTATCGACCAGTACCACTTGAAACGCCATGAGCCGCCATACAGTTATAAATTAAAAACTTTTGCAAGTTATAAGCAGTATTATTAAAAATTAACTACAATATTCCTGATTTATGATTTGTAGTTATTTGTTAAAAATACTCGCTTTCATATCCAGGGCTTTAAGCGAACCTAATTAGAGTAATTACCTCGCTACGTCAAAGCACACAATACAATATGCTCATTATAATTCAGATACACTGTATAAACAAACAAAGAACACTAATGTGGAAAATATTTTATCTCTGAGGAAAACTATTCTTAACAGTCTGTTGTTAGATTGTTAAAAGGAACGAGGTATTTGGTAGAGTACGAACCTTTGTAGGAAAACTTTATTGCTAAATATTTTATCTAGATACAAGCAACAGATAGTCTACAAAAACTAAGCACGAAAATTGTACTTTCATTTATATTTCCACCGAGCTGCATAAAGTACTACAAATCGAAACTCACCGATGCGAATGACATCCCTCATCAGGAGCCCATCAGAGCGAATATTTAATTCTTCGCTTGCGTTCCGTTCCTCTTTTGCCATGAAATTTTATTTTTTTGCTTCGATTTTTTTTATATTTATCGCTTAAAGATTATGGCAAAAAGTGATTAAATTCAGTCTCGAGTTGTCAGCGACAAGAGAAAGATGTAACTCTACGAGTAATTTGAATTTCACATAAATTGCACTGCGTTTTTTACGGGCTACATAAAATGTTTTCAGTAATATCGCTCAGTCTTAAAATCAAATATATAGCGTTTTTTTTTACTATTTATACTTATTACTGAATACATCTTAAGAGATGTTAAATAAAAGTTTAACAGATCAACTAATTCTGTTGGCAGAACTATCGTTTTCCAATACTATAAAATTTGAACAAACTTTGAATCGCCACGCCTCGCTCATTCAGTTAAACCTTTTGTTCTTGATCGCACATTCCCGCTTAATTCAAAAAGTGTAATCGCGTAATAACTTCCTATATCTCATGGCGCCTTTATAGTCATTAAAGTTTTGTGAATCTTAAAAGTTCTTTCAGATTTATTGTTTGTTATTAGTAAGAATGAATGCTAGTGGTATATATATATAAGTAGGTGTTGGATATATTTAGTATAAAATTATAAATATTTATGTCGCTTACTATTAAAATGTATGCCTTGACAATTTCTAATTATTTATGTCTAATTATATAAGTTTTATTCCCTCAGGCTGAGAACGACAACTTCCTAAAATGACAACTTCCCAAAACGACAACTTCCTAAAATGACAACATTTTACAATGACAACTTCCTAAATTGACAACTTTCTAAAATGACAACTTCCTAAAATGACAAATTCCTAAAATGACAAATTTCTAAAATGACACCTTCCTATAATGACAACTTTGCCATTCATACAAACACAATGAAAAGTTCAAAGTTACAACACAAACATCAAGTCAAATATAACTTGCTACTTATAAATTTATCATTCATTCCTGTAATAGACTGCGGTCCCACAATGCCATTCGACTATGTTTCATTTAGGCTGTTGTCTAAAAGTCTGTTTAGAAAAATAAAGAATTTGTTGTTAATTAAATTTTATTATTAATCTATTTTTATTTCTCTTTCTTATTCTTAGATATTATTAGTTCCATCCATATAGTTCACGCAAAATCTGGTCGAATAACCATAAGAACACTACGTATAATACAGAGAATGATAGAAAATAAACATAGCCCGCCGCATGCGAAAAAAAAAACACTCAATATATCTCATCTCATCACTCAATAATCTCCAGGTGCTTTCGCGGCGTTAAAAGTGCCACGATGTAAGTAAAACAGACACATTATGTTGTAACGTCGTGTGATTAATTAGTTTTGCTGATATTGTCATGTTATCGTGTTGTGTGCCACAAATATTGGCAAGTACAAATTTAGGTATTTAATAATAATATTAATAATATTCTACCACATTCACACAGCGCCATTTAGCCCCAAATTAAGCAATTATATTTGCTTGTGTTATGGGTACTAAACAACTGATATACTACTTACATTTTTTTTTTTTTGTAAATACATACATATTATAGATAAATTACACCTAGACACAGAACAAACAATCATGCTCATCACACATTTAATATTAATTTGCTATTAATAGGTATGCTAGGTTAGGTAAGAACGATGTTAAAAAATTAATCTAAGCTAATTTGTTAGCCCACATTATCATCAAAAAGGCATTGAATGAAGAATATTGCATTGGATCATATAATAACTCGGATAAACGCCAGTATCACACCTCGAGTAGATAAGAGATATATTTAATTAATATAGAGATATAAAATTATTAATGTGATTTTAGACTTTGTGGCAATGAGAACATGAAAATCATTTCCATACAAGCGTATTTAGTCTTTATGACAGTTTCCCACTCAGCGTGCGATATGTAAAAGAAATTAGGTTAGTTCACTACAAGAGTAATTAACATTCGTAAAAACAATTAGTGTGTTCACCAGTGGCGAAGCGTCCATATAACACGATTCCTGCTGGCTTCCCTTTTAAAATATGATGACCTCCTTATAGCTGTCACTGCTTGAGTGTCTACTCAAAGTCTAATTGGCCTTCCGAAACTCAAAGTATTTTAGTCCCACCGGCTTCCCTCCTCGGAAAAGTGACTCTTCGCTACTGGTGTTCACTTGTCTATCTATCATACATCCACGGTAACATATTAAACCGAGGGCCTAGACACAAAGCCGCGCATGATATCAAATATTGCAGGTGATCTCTTTGATGCCGCCACCATGTTTTATGAACTGACAAATCATACATCTTCCTGAATGAAATACTTTCAATAATGAAATTCCTCTGGCCGCTCCATTTTATTAGGAAGCTTTGGCGCTGTGCCACTCCGTCAGTTTTGGCCCCAGTTCGCTGCCTAGGAAATTTAACTGCAAAAACTAGCGTGTCAGAAATGTATATTGCATCTAGTTGTATCTAGCGCTGAAACCTATAAGGCTTAGCCAAGTGGCTTATGTGAACAAACGAATGGACGATGTCCAAATTCGAAAAGCAAAGCATTTATGTGCGAAAATTTAGTAAGTATTCTTTATGTGTTTAATTACAAAAGGAACTATTATACGACAGTAGATCCTTGCTGGTTTTAATATGAATGTGCCTGGTCGACCATAGAAGTAAAGAAAGAAAGAAAGAAAGAAAATATATTTTGTTTGTTCTCATGTACTAATTACTATCCCTTCACGGAATTTCGACTGAGTTACTGTAATTTGCATTTCGTTTAGTGGATTAGAGCGGCCAAGTACCTAATAACTTTCACAGCTGACAGCTGAATTGGTTTAATTACCTGAAACAATTTTAAGGTATAGAAAATTTCAAATAACTTTGCGTGATTTTAATTTACCAAAATTCGCCATGTCGTGTTATATTAAACTGTATACCAAAACAATCAGGATCTCAGGTGCGATCAGCTCCACTTAAATAGTCTTTGGACGTAATTATTTCCAAACCGTATTTATTTTACGTATATATATTATCTGTATTGTTCGAATTTAATGTTATTATACGCAAAATGATCCAAATATTATACAAATTGTTTACGTTCTTAAAGGGCTTATTTAACAATTGAAATATTAAAAATTAGCTGTTGTTCTAACAAAAGAAAATCGTCATTTTCTAAATACATATACAAATAAAATTGTTGTGCCTATTAAAATAATACAAATGATTGTCTATGTTGTTGTATTGCGATAGAATGTTCAGTGTAGGTGTAGTTACGGTTTTATGTTTTACTAGACGTCCGCCCTCGCTTCGCTTTGGTATCAAAAGTTTCATTTGATCTCAAAACAAACGCCAACGTTAAATATAATTGCAACAGTGTCATATTGCGTCATTCAGATTTACAATGGTACTTAAAATATTGAATTTTTGAAAATGACTGAATAAAGTGTTAAACATAATAAAATATAGACGTCCTATTTGTAGCTTTCTAAAGGTGAAAAAGTTTCTTAAATCGGTTACGTAGATCTTGAGAATCGTAACAAACAAACAATAATACAAAAAATTAAATCTTTTTTCTTTATCTAGTAGTATTTTAGACCCATTGTCAGCTGGTTTTTGAAATGCCGCAATTCATTACAGTTTTAAGTGTAAACGTAATTTGGGAGGGGATTATACAGTTATACAATTGTACACACAACGTCATTTAGACCCAAAGTAAGCATATATTATAGCTTGTGGTATGGGTTCTAGAAATACGGATATACATACATAAATACTTTTTTTTTTCTAAATACATACATATTATACATAGAAACACCCAGACCAATGCAAACAGTCATGTTCATGCACACAAATATTTGCACTGGGAATCGAACCCGCGACCTCTGCGTGGTACTTAGTCCTCAGTACCACCGAACCACAAAAGCAGTTATATACTTTATTTTTAATTTTTTGTATATACTTTATTATTATTTTAATTTTACCTGCCTCTTTCTCTATATTATAAACATCACCTACACCAAATCTCACATTCCCTTCATACGCGCAGTGTGTTTCAAAAGGGTTCAAAGTGTATTCTTCCCGTATGTATATTAACATAGATTATATTGACCATCCAAATTTGCTTACGGTTGAATGAAGCACGTTATATCCAAGAACTAACGGCCAGTGGAAAATTTCATGTTTAGAGGCGTGTTTTCGGCATGCTCGCTAATTTTCAGGACCCTTCTAAGCAGGAATCGATTTTTCTCATATTAAATAATGTTTGGACAAGACTCATTAATAATGATTTGATTTGCTTCTCTATTCAAATAATACCTTTACATCACTGAAATATTAATAGCTTTGCACCTAACACCTGACTTATGTTTGTAATAAAGTAAGTAATGGCAGAGTATTGAACGTTCATTATTTCGTGTTAATTAACTTTGTGGTCGACAAAATGAGTTATCGTTATTGTAGTCTTAACACGCAACGATGTTGGAGGATATTACGTTGATATATTCTTTCACATACGGGTTACTTTTTGAACAATTTCGTTAGTGGATTCCCGCGTGTTTTGTTTCAAAATCTACGTCAGCAAATAAAGGAAGTGATTAAGTCAAATAAATGACTCAATCAAATGTGAAGCTAAGTTAAATGTAATCAAAACACTTGAAATAAAATATTTGTAACCAAATTGTCTACTTAGAAGTTTTCTCTTTGATTCTGACTTCCCCGTCATACTGAATTCCATTTTGTCCTCAGTTTAATTGGCTTTGCTAAACAAAGTAATGGAGTTGCCGAAATGGATTCGCGTTGATTCGGAAAAAGACCGGTATACCACTCGGTATAGCGCTCAAATTCCTCGTTTTTTGATTAGAATTTAAAACGCTCCTATTAAAATATTTATTTTGGACGTTTGGTAAATAAATTTATCCGAAAATTTTCACTTTCGAAACTTTGATTTCGTGGTTGTTTGTTGATTTGAATAGCTGGTGTTTGATATTTATAACAAACTAGGTTTTTTTAAATGTACATAGGTTTGTTCAGTAGGTCGTAGTGTTTCAATGATGTCCATTTTAATATGTAGTTCACAATGTTAGGTATATATCCGTGTTGAAATTAATTTCAGTTAGGTTAAGTTTATGTAAATCGCTTTGTTAAATTTAAGTCTTACGAGTACCTTCACAAGCACATACATAAATTATAAGCTGGCTGATTAAATAAGCAAATAAAAATAAAACAAACGTGTTATTCCCTATTCGTTTAGCGATCGTTGTTAAAACTTTTCGTTTTAATTTATTAAACAAACACTTTCGTAATTGTTGCTTCTAAAAACAATCACCGCGACTAAGGAATTACCTTGATCCTGTAGCAGTCAAGGAACACTAAGTATTCTTGTGTTCATGCTAAAGAGTAATGGTTGCGTGTGCTCCTAGAGATTGTGTTTTACGCTTGTAGCCGTTTATTGCGTTGTCTGTCTTGTTCATTTACCTTTGGAAATAGAAAACTTTACTATTTTTTCAGAGCGCGGAGGTCGATGACTAGCTGCCAGTAATAATTTAACATTAAGTGAGCCGCTGGTTCGTCTTCTACTAGTGTCATTAAATATGCGTAATATTTCATATTTCTTAAACCCATGTCAATATTTAGTTTTTTTTTTCTATATATATTGGTTGCTGGCTTTCAGACCGGTGCGTCCGATGTGGGCTAAGTAAAACACGCACCGCTTTACATTTTAGCACGAGTTACGTCGATAGTTTTGGATGCAATGCTGCTGCCAAATTGGGAGTGTACATTTTTCAATTTACTGCATTCTTAAAAAAAAGGCAGTGTCGGACAATGCGTTGAATTGAAAGTTATAATAAATTATTTTCTAGTGTACTAAAATTATTGTGCTTGAAAAATAATGATGATGCTATAAGTACCAAGAAATAATTGCACCCAATGGAAGTATCATAATCCCAGTTTACTATAAAAATTGATTCGTCAAGCACACACATATTTTTCTTTAAAAAATATTATTTGCCAAATTGTATATTGTAGAAATACCTCAAAATAAATTGAAACAATAAATCACATTACTTCACGACTACATAATAAATTTACGTAAGAATATGTTAAATGTTCCACTCAAGAAGAAATCTTTCATGCATAAATATAAGACTAAACTTCGCAGTGTTATCAAAATATCCTTTCCGAGTTCAGCGTTCTCCAGTCCATTTATCATACAAAATGTAGACTTCACAAAATATGTATTTTATCTCTTTGCGACACAGCGAAGTGGCTACGGCTACTGGTATCATAACTAATTTGAAAATCAATCAATATTGGAAGAAGTTTAAATAAATGCCTTTTATGTTGATGCTTCTCGTTAACAAAATATTACTTAAATCCTTTTACTTTATTCGTTTTTTTGTAAAAATTTTCTACTTGCTTTAATACTAATTTACGTAAACTTTTCAGCTTCCAATCATTTAGATTACTTTTCAGAAATAAACGTACCGTTACTGTATGTACGCGTAGGAACCTACTGTGAATACGCATTCACAACTTTGTAATTTATTATCAAAAGCAAGTTCAATTAAGAGATTGTTTTAATAGAATGAACCATGACATAGAACTCGCTTTACCTCGGCCACAGCACTTTTAGTTTCTAACTAATAACAAATTTATAAAATAACTTTGTACATGTTACTAATATCCTCGATGTTTTGAATTCTAGTCATGTTCGGCTGGTATGCCAAACCGTACCATTGAATGCTGATTCAATTACTCCCGAATACGAACACAAAATTCTAGACATATTGTATTCACCGCAACACATAGTTCTTCTTAGGTGTTCGTGCGACAAATAGAAATGAAGCCTTTTCATCCGAAGCGTGACTCCTTAGTCTCAAAGCACCTTTTGACTGACTGTAAAATGTTTTTTATTTTGCTTACGTTTTACTTAGTATAAATCTGAGAAGTCAGCCTTTGTGATCTATTCATTGTGAAGCCTCGGGCAATTTTTGTGAATGTCGGCATAATGAAAAGGTTTTATTTACGTTTTTTTATTTTTCTTAATGTGGATTATATAATACCTATGATAAATTCACTATTTGCTTCATAAGTTTTGCTTAAAAAATTCTAATATTACTTTGACGAGAACCCATATAATTGGTAAAATGTACCTCTAAAATTTACACGGAGCGTGTTTGTACCTACGTGTATCCTAAAGTACGCCTTTCAAAGCTTGCTGAGAAAATATTCAAGCTACCTTAAATATTTTCTTGAAAGAGATGAATGTTCAGATCTTGAGTTTAAATTTACCTGGCAGCAGTAAATCGTGCAGTTGCTAGTTTTATATAAATCAACCTTTTGATATTACTGTTGAACATTTGAAACGTAGTTTGAAATTTGGTTCCAAGTTTACGTTTGGTATCAATTTAGACCTTAATGAAAATAAATGAAAGCGTTTCGCCCAATAAATCGAGGCCAATACCCACAATGTACTCAGAAACATTTTGCTCTATTTACGTGGCAACGTCAATAGACTTTGTGTCCGGACCCAACAGTTCGTTGAAAAGCTCTCTTTTTGATTCTCTTTATTACTGCCGATACCATGTAGCTGTTCTTTTATGTCAGATATTTCATATAGATATTCATTGTAGCAATGACTATGCCCTGTACATTTAAGAAATTATCTGATAACATAACGTTGTATAAAACCTCACGAAGCCCGTGGTTGCGCGTGCTTTAACTAACGCAATTAATCGATTATGCTAATACATTTCACTATTCAGACATCACAGACGTTTCAGTTCGCTTATATAGCTTGCCTCTCTGTATTCAATAAGTATTAATACACATGTATTCACACACATGCTGCACAAAAAACAATATCGTATATTTTGCATGTATTCTTTTGTACATTGAATTGGGAACAATAAAATGGAAACTTTTTAAAATAGACATGTTCGATGATTTATTTTAGTTTGGCAATCCGAATACAAAGACGTGTGCTTAGCGAGGCATCGTATACAACACAACAGGGGCAACTCGTCAGAAATGTCACGAAATATATGCGGCACGAATATTATATGAGAACGGGAAGTTTGTAAGATTTCGCGAACGATATTAAACATCTGGTTTGTAGAATTTTTGAGAAAGGAATAGTCACTGTTTAAACATGAACATATTCACCAAAAACTGAGTTGCGAGGTTGAATAAAACTTGTATACTTTCCTTTCTTATGTCATGTTACTAATTTTAGCCCTTCAGAGTAACTCCTATTCTATCGATCACATAAATGCTGCTAGTTGACAATAATAATATGTATTCTTTTAATTTATATATACAAATACCTGTGCAGCAATTACATATTCTATTGACACGTAAATCCATTAGTCGGGGTTGTAATGTATCTTCGTGTAATGTACTCGTACTAATATCATTGTTCTAGTACCTAGTGCGAAAAAAATCATAATACATTGGTGCATTTCAAATAACAGAAAGTAATTTATTAATGTACAATGACAAAAATAAAAAAAAATATAAGTATACTAGGCAAAAATATGCGTTTATAAATCGTCAAACTTGATAATATTATTACCGAAAATTTTATTTTAACGCAATAGACTAACTACTTACTCTACTTACTTTCTATGAAGGATTAAAATAGTTATCCACCATTCTTCATTTTCACACCTTTCTGTGTTCCTCCTTAAGCGATCATTCATTACAATAATTTAATATTTTTACTAGAAATTTGTGAATGGTATTCGTGTTTCACAATAACGAAATTCCCACAAGAATGGAAAATCGCCCACGCAACTCATTTTAGAAATACCCTTGCTTCAATAACCTTGTGCCTTATTATTCTTAAAAATATTTAATAACATACTCTAAGTAGTCTCAGTGCTATATAGTCGAACTGGTCCAAAGGATAAGACACCCGCTTCGTAAACACGAGGTAGTGGGTTCGAATCCGGGCAAGTACCAATGTGATTCAAATCATATGTACTTTTTAAGTTTAGCTTGGACATTTCTGACTGACGGTGAAGGAAAACATCGTGAGGAAACATGGACTTAAAAGTCTGAAATTGTCAATCCGCCTAGAGCAAAGTAGTGATTAATGCTCATGCCTTCTCTATATGAGAAGAGGCATTTGCCCTGCAGTGGGACAGTAAACAGGCTGGTATTATTATATTATAAGTGCTATATTCATAAAATAAGGGGACCCATGATGCTTATAAAGCTTTCAGGAAAAGTAACGTGTATGTTCGGGAAACGGCACCGCCTGACAATTATTGTTGATATGGGATTGAAAGTTACCAAGCATGACACGCACGGAAATTGGATGCGCATAAATATACAACCCTTTATTGGCCATTAAATATCACTATACATTTATATCTAGTAACTAGCTTCCCGCGGCGCAATTTCACCCGCGTCTTTGCTTACTGCTCTACTCCCTTCGCCAGTAGCGTGATGTTACATAGCTTATAACCTTCCTCGAGAACTGGGCTAACATACGCAAAAAAAAAACTGACGGGTAGTTCTAGAGATTAGCGCATTCAAGCAAACAAACAAACAAACTTTTCTGCTTTATATAATTTCTTCTGCTTTATTTAATAAGTATAGATAGTAAACCCGGACAGTGATTTGCAAATTACAAGTGTCGTAAACGCACCAACTGTTTAACAAATCAGAAAGGCAACTTCAGTTTTAGCTAACTAAATAATGAAACGGTTGTTTAAGTGCTTCATTCGTTCAGTTTTACTTTAGTAGATATCTTTACTATCAAGCCTGTTAAAATAGGATCCAAAAGACACCCAAGCGCGTAATTTGTCTTGAAACTTTTGAATGTAATTTATTCCTTTAATTAATCTTTTAAGTACCAGCGCTAGGACCACGCTGATGATTTTCAATAAAGGGTGTTAAAGTTAGACAGTTCACCAATATTCGCTATCGTTTTTCATATAACTTATTCATATTTCTTAACGAGTTTTTCCTGATAATAATTTAACTTAAATCGATTCAGCTTCATGTTAAACGTTAAACAAAGACAAATCAAACTCTACTAACGAACTAGGGTTGTGAGTATATAAAACGACATATTTCCCTAGCGCAATTAGAATCAACCGGATATAAAATGACATGAGAAGGCAAAAAAATATTCAATACAGGACAGACATCAGCATAATATGAAAACATTGCCACCTACGTATTACAGTGAACGTCTTTTGGTTAAAATTTAACGAAGTCCATCTAATTTTCCAAATACAATTGTATGATGTTATTTATATTCTATATCGTATTTGTGTTCTGTTCCATAGATGAACTAAGACAACGACAACAATCAGAACAGAGTAGCGACTGCTAAAAATCGTCCGTGCACATTAATTTCATAATTTTTTTAAGATTATTTTCTTATATTTTTAAACATAATATTTATAATATTATGTTTAAAAATATTATGTTCTATATTCAATTATATAGATATCTATCGTAACAAAGGAATCTAGCTAAGATTGCATAAAGTCAACGTGTTGATGACATACGCTATTATTTATATAACTAAACAATTCTATTATAATATTTTTTATCATAATTAAGTTAATCAATATGTTCTCATATTTATTTATTTAAAAGCTCATAAAATCGCAGTGGCGATATATCGCAGTCATTAAACACCACTGTCCCATTATTTATCGATTACATACTTTCGACGTGCTTAATAAATATTTTCATACATTCATTATGTTTTTGTTACAGGTAAATACATACAGGATAAAACTACAGAAAAGTTGACCTTATTATGTAAGTTATAACTCTTACTTTAATTTAGGCGCACTTATTTTATTATTTGCCTCAGAATACGTAGTTAATCTTCTTAGCGTGTCGATGGCAATTACGGTTGTGATTATGTCAGCTCAGAGCTTAACTATAAATGTCGTGATTTCAGCAACGTCGATCAGTTTAGGGCTCGCAGGTCTATAGTATAAGGCGTTCCATTGTTATAGCCTCACATACACTCCAAGCTAGTATCATAATATCATTTTAGCTTAGTATTTGAATAGTTTTATATCATTTTCAATAGTCAAGACCTTTTCATGAAACAAGTTACTTATTTTACTCGAGTCACAAGTTACAGCATTTTGAGAATTTTTGCTTACAAATGATATCTCTTCATTTGTTTTCGACTTGAAGAAAGTTGTTTGCAGTGATTTATGTGCTTTGTTATTGTGAATGGCAAATCGATTGCTGTTATCGAAACTCTTCGTTATCTTGATTTGATGGTAATAGACTAAGGCTCTCTATAAATCTAGTTTACCAATTTCCTTAGACTGACATTGCAACAATTTAGCAACTTTCAACTTGTAGAGATACATATCATAATCTTTGTCTTTGTAAGTTGAGATCAATAAATAATGGATATCTATAATGGATTTAAAATGAAATTGTGCAGCTATTTTTATTATTGTGGTAGCTGTTCGTAATTTTTGTGGTGAATAATAGTGATTAAGATAATTTTATTTATTTTATTTTTTTATTGGGTTAACCAACGATTGTTTACACAAATATATTTAAACTTAATTGCTAAAATACATTTACATGTGTAACAACCACTTACTGGCTAACTCCTCATGCACAATAGACGGATAAAGTATTACAAAATTGTATTATACTAAATTATTATTTTTATTAAACATTATTATACATATTAAAATTTTAGAATTAAATTAAATTTTATAATAAAACAACAATGGAATAATATAAAGTGAGTAAATCGGTAGAATTTTGGAAACAAAACAAATAACTATAAGTTTGACACAAAGCAACAATAACATTCAGATTACATGAATTGGATCGGTGATCAATGTGATCATTCACTTTAGACAATATATCAGCACAGGCAACCAAACATCAGTTTTTATCTTGTCTAAAGATTTTACAAATCCTTGGGATTGGTGAGTTTGCACCGAGCACAGACCTACGTAGCAGCGGGCATAGTGGTGTGATAGCATGTCTAGGGTATCTACAAGGAACACGATATCTGAGAAGATTCAGCAAAATGGGGCAGTCTATTATATTTCTTACTAATTTATATAAGAATAAGGCATCTGTGACTTCTCTACGGATAGGCGTTGTACCCTGAAATACTGCAGTCGTGATGCATATGATGGTAGACACTTAGCTTTACCTTCACAAAATGCCAGGTGCCACATAAATTGTTTCTGGACACGTTCCAACCGTAACATGTGAGTGGCATAGTGAGGTCTCCATACAACACTGCAGTATTCCAGAACACTCCGCACTAGACTATAGTACAACATTATTTTAGTGCTGCTTTTCTTAAACGCTTTGCTGTTACGAAGTATGAACCCTAACATTTTAAAAGCCTTACCAATAATATTATCTATGTGAGGTACAAAGGTCACTTTTCTATCAAAAAGTACTCACAAGTCTCTAATTATTTCCACCTCCTGAACCTTGTCTTGACCAATAAAGTAATTAGTGTCAATAATGTTAATTTTTCTAGTGTATTTTACATGGTACCATTTTTTTGAGTTCAGTTGCATTTTGTTAATATTACACCATTCGATAACTCGGTTGAGATCGTCCTGCAGAAGGTCACTATCGCTAGACGAGTGAATTTTTCGTGCAAACTTTAAATCATCAGCGTATAAGTAAGGTTCAGAAGATCGAAAACATTGAGGAAGGTCATTAATAAATATATTAAACAAGATCGGAGCTAAATGTGAACCTTAATAAATGGTTTTAACATAAAGAAGCTTACTCGGGTTAAAACTTTTACACTCTTTATTACAAATTCTACTACCTAAATCGTTTTGTTATTATCCTTTTGTTATTTATCTCTATTAGTTCTTCTTATTTGGCATTATACTCTGTCTAATATCTAACTATGTTAACGTAAATCTAACATTTTTGTTCTGGCTTCTATTGAAATTTTACTTATTTTACGTGTTGACTTTTTATCTTTAGGCGTGACCTTATTATAAATAAGATTATTTGGTATACACTTTTCTCTTTAGCGTATTCATTTGTTGTTAGTACTGAGTATTAAAATAATATATTATTTGTAGTATCTCGCTTCATTATTAGTATCCCATTTCATTAAAAATAATACCAGTATTCGTAGTTATACTTGTATCTATCTCGAAAAAATTATTTGAAGGATTAAATCGTGACGGTTAAGATGCTACCCAAATTTGATTATAATTTTATCTCACATTTAAACTCTTACTTCTACTTTAACTGGTGCTTTTAAAAGTTCGAATCGAAACCAATATAACTTGAAAACTCACTGAAAGCGTAACACATTTTATCGAACGGAATTCGTTATTAAGTGGAATGATCCTATATTACTAACACGTGAAAGTTAAAGTCTTAAGTGAAAGTTGGAAACAAACGTGATATCATGAAAGCGGAATGTGCGAAGTACCCTTGATGTACCGAACGCTCAAATTACATTGTGGCCAACGTAGCTTTGGAGGCCTCATTATATAAGATTTTTTTCCTCGCTGCCTATCGAAACATATTCGTGGTAGTATATTATGGCCTTTATAATAATGTTTAAACTAAGTAGGTTAATACTTCAATAGTAAATTAAGATTTATAATTCCTACTGGTTATTGTTTTACTTGGCACCGACTTCAAAATTATAAAATACTTATTTAATCATTTCTGATTAACTAAATCAAAATACGAATTACTTTGTGCTAAGTAAATTTATTTTTACTTTTTTGTTTCCTTCCTGTTTCAAGTTGTTTCTTTTTTGTAATCATTATTTTATGAAATCTATAAGTAGGTACAGTAAATAATAATATATTAATATTAAGGGAAGAATAAAAAACATAGTCTGAAGTTTTTTTTCTAAAAAGTAAAGTATTTTTAAGGTTGACGGTAGTAGATCCACGCTGGTTTCAGCATGAATGGGACCGGATCGTCCGGGAAAGTACTACCCTCTCATAGAAGATCGACTAAAGAGTAGTAGTATTCTTACTACTGCGTTTCGTTCGGTGAGTGAGAGTGCCGGAGGCCCAGTTTCCCCCCTTTCCTCTTTCCTCACCTCCCTCATTCCCTTCCTCTAACCCCATTCCCAGCCGCCATAGTGGAGGCCACCTACCAGCAGTTTAAGATAGCTTTTGGTATGGTGGCCACCACTTCTGGATGATGGTAAGCAGTCAGTGACTGCTTACCATCAGGCAGAGTGGAGTCACGTTGGTAGGCTAATATATATAAAAAAAAAAGGTAGAGTAGTGAAGATCTTATTTTTATTGTTTTCTACATGTCACAACTGTCACGAGAAGTAATTGCCTACGTAGAAAGTGGTTTTAACGAAAACTGGCCTGTTTCTAACGTATATAAACATCCTAAGGATTGGTTCAATGGGTTTTGCAGGTCGCATCCTACATACAAATAAATTAAAGAAACAAAGTTTTGATCTTATGTAACTGTATAACTAGGTTAGATACCTAGTTATAATAAGATATTTACAGTATTTTAAGCGTATAGATAAAACTTTCTAGACTATTTAAAGACAAATACCTACTTTCAATCAATTCTCATATGATCATAAACGTCTAAATAATAAACAATAACTTACTCCTAATACTGAATATCCTATATCCTTTCGGACCATCAAGTGTTTACACCCAAGACATTTTGCCGTAAAATATATGAAATGAAATGAAATGAAATGAAATGAAATGAAATGAAATATATGTTTATTCATTTAGGTTAATTAAATTAACACTTATGAACGTCAAAGTTTACAAAATGTCAGCAAATTAACCTACAGCCAGTTCGCTGACGAAGTAGAGCCATGAGAAGAACTGGCAAGAAACTCAGGCCACTCTTTTTAATCGCCAGGTTATTACAATTTTTGTAAGTTACAGTTTCAAGTAGCATGCAAAGTGACGCAGGCAATACACTTAACTCTATAGATACTTAATTACTTACAGCTTTCTATGTTGTAAAGAAAATTAAAAAGTAAAATGTGTGCTTTACAGGTTGCCTCAATTTGCATATTGCTACAAAAGGTAAAGGCAACATGTGAACTGTGATAAATGTTTCTATGTAGATATTATATAAACTATTAATTTTTGGTATAAGTATAAAGTAAGATGAACTTAATTTACCACAGGAGTTCACAATGTACCTCTATTTCACAAATCACAATGTAAAAAAATTTAACAATACTAAGTATACAATTTTAATAAAACAATACAAAATGTGTACTTAACTGTTCAAATATGGCTCGGGCATCATGTCATTTATAATTAATACAAAAAAAAAATCATTTTATAAATTATGTCAAAATGTATCAATAAATTAATGTCAAAAAATTATTTGTTAAAGCATGTCATTCATAATAATCATAAAAAATGTCATTCATACAATAATTAACAAAAATATGTCCTTAAAAGTATAATGTCATTAAAATTAAGAGTAAAATTAATTTACTCCTTCGTCAAGCGAGCATCCCATGACTTTTATCGTTCAGATACTCATTAACAGTGTAGTAACCCTTAAGTATTAAATGTTTTTTGACAATTTGTTTAAATTTGTCTAAGGGTTTATCCATTATGTCGATAGGTAATTTATTAAATAAACGTACACCAAGTCCCGTAAACGAATTATGGACTTTATGTAAGCGATAGTGTGAGCCAACCAGTTTATGCTTACCCCTGGTGTTAATCTCATGCACATCGCAATTTCTAGTATATAGACTAATGTTACTCTTAACATAAACAACATTAGCATATATATATTGAGATGCAACTGTCAATATACCTATCTCTTTGAATCGCTCTCTCAGGGAGTCTTCTCTCAGGGAGAATACATAAATACCATTAAATTACACTCTCTTAAAGAGAAAATTCCGGTCTCAAAATGCTTATTACCATCTAAGAACACCATCATAGCCGTCTACATAATTTTACAGAGGATTACAAGCTCTGCGGGATTACTCTGGAAGTAATTACTTGGACAGTTGGCCCGGTGGACAGGACGGGGTTATCGCACCAGAAATTAGTTAAAATTAAGGACAGGAGGGGGAAAAATGTTTCGTGCCAAGTACACGGTGACGTGAATCTGACGTTTTTCGCTTCGGTGTTTAGCTTCGTGTTCATTTACGCTTTGTTTATCCACGCGTCCCTATGTTTGACGTTTTTTGCGACTAAAAGTTTTTAAATTATTAGTGTCCACTTTCTGACAGTGTTGACCCTTTAACCGTAGATTATTTTGGACAGCCTCACAAAGTACTCGACTACTTTTGTGTTTTTCTATCTAATATTTAAACACCGAATCGCCTTTCGCGATGTCAACATTAGTAATTAACTCAAAGTAATACATAACACTCCGGACAAGTTAAAAGTTTCGCGCGAAATGAGAGATTAGATTAGCTGGACGAAAGGACCGACGAAATTATATTAGAGAGGCTATGTCGCCGAAAGTTCTGGCCTTCATAAATTGGTTACCCACTGGAACTTTCGGGCCTCGAGTTAGTTAGAGAAATTTAAAAAAGTTGTAGTTTAATATACCATGAGAAAGTACAATAGTTTGATGTTAATTTTGACTTTAATACACGTTTTCTATTTGGGCGAATGTCGAAATATGGTAGTCATTTAGTTTGCAAATTTTGTTGGTATGAAGTCGTCTTCTTTTAACAACTCTATTTCTTTAGTAATTCCAATCACTATATCAGTGCCAGAACACATATTTAGTGTCTTAGAACATTTTAATGCTGAACACGTAACAGGACAAAAACAAATGTCAGGCAAGTATCAGTCTAAGTCTACATATATTGATAGTTCGTCTCATTGATTTTGTCCCTTTTCTCCAAGCATGAATATAACTCTTATTAGATCTCTGAATCTTTACCAATGGAAAAATGTTCGCTCCATGAATAGACATACGTCAGGTCTGATAGTCCACAGTGCACGCAAGTTTATGGCCATCCATGTGCTTTGTTTAAGCTGTCTAGTAATAGTATATTGATTTTGATTTACTTGCGAATTGTATATAACTTAGGTACACTAAAAATGGCCTTATTAATTTTGGCTTGCTTCGCACTACGTCAACTTTTTGTGTCAACACACACGTAACCTAAACATTGCAGAATAAAGTAGGCTTCTATTAATCCATTTTCTTTCAATAAGTCTTCAAACTGCTCATAGAGCTATATTCAGAGATTTTATTTCAGTCAAACTTTTCTGCGCTCGCTTTGGACCGTACCAAAACCTTCACTTTCTTTAGATTTACCGCTGCAAAATTGGACTGTTGCTTACGGACTTTGACTTGAAACACGAAAAATAATAATTTTCTCTCGTGATAATATATAAGCTACTATTTACTCAGTTTAAAAATCTTAGTTCAGTTGACAGTTGTGTTCACGTAGTGTGTAGTGGTTAAACGAATTTAATATTTTATCGCTTAACTCGTGTTTGCGTATGTACATATTTTGTCACGTCTGTACGTATGTCCGCTTCAAAACCGATCTGTTCTAAGCAAACAAATTTTGGTACTAGTGAAGCAAAACACCACAGACATTAACTGATGTTAATTTGAACAGCACCAGATGTCAGCGTTTGCATGTCAAGAAAACACTGCATTCCGTCGATATGTAGAATAGCATCTGCCGCTTGCCGTAATGGGCCCATCTGCAACATATTACCGAATATGCGCCAGGCGCCTTGTCACGGTAATATTATCTAACGTGGCCTTGTTTACCTCTTAATACAAACAATCGGCCTGGATTAGAACCTCTACAGACAAGTTATATGGATGCTAAGAAGCGGCGTGGTAAAATAATACGAAATATATTGAATTGAGTGTATAGCTTTTGAGATTATAAATAGGTTCTTTAAACAATTCCAGTAAAAACCTAATAGAAAATTCAATATTTAACAATATACCTTATACAAAGTAAGTAGTTTTATTAAATTTGAAACTAAACAAAACACAAATAACAAGCCACATCATCGCTAAACGCTCAAGGGGTCAACTCCCGAAGCCGCGCGTCAGCTGCGCAATTTGGTGTCCTATTAATAATGTACAACATCAGAAATTACTGACATTACCATGTATAACTGTTTTCAGAAGTGTTCCTTCCACTCAATTATATCTTATTATATCTTTCTTTGACATAAAGTCAGGTTACTTAAAAGCCATAAAGGAAGCGAAGATTTATACGTTTTTGTTCGGGTTATATCAACGAGGATTTATTCCTATGCTCACTACATCTCTGGCACACGATATTTCATCTGTCTTTGTAAGGCAAGTATCGAGACAGCTATTTCATTAGTCAATATGCTATCTATACATTTTTTCCTGATAAGCACTTAATCGAATACTCAAGTAATATATCTTGGAACTGCGGACGTTTTACGTAGGTATTGTTTTAATATAATTACGGCTATAAATATACAGCCTTTGACCTGCTATTCAAATGTCAGTGTTAAGGTCGATTAATACGTTTATTGAGTTACCGTTTCTATATTTAAGTAGGCACATTATATCACAGCATAAACTTGAAGAGATCTATTATGGACATAGGCCACTCGCAATAAGTCATGATCGCCATAGTCATCACACTTAACAGGCGGCTATTCGCAGTAAGACAAACCATATACAAAGGCTTTGTCCTGCCTGTCTGTCTGACAGACAACAATTCTACCCCTAATTATTTAGTGTCTGAAAAGGGAACAAATCGATTGTATGAAAATTCTTCATTTTTTAATTAACAGTTTAAAAAACAAAGAATCTTTTTTGTTTTTCAATTTATAGTTTACTAAATATGTTTTAGGATATTACTGTCATAGTAAAAAATACTCTTATCAATATTTTTGATAGGGAGTTTTTTGGAATGGTGAAATTGGGGATGATAAGTTGTATGGCAACATCGTTGTTTTTGAAGTTATAGTCGTGCAAATTAGTATTGGGATATTTAAAAATGCTGTTTTTACTTTTTTGATGGGGGTGGAATTCAGGGCAGTGAAATTTTCAATAGAAAGTTCGTTATTTTCGAAGTTACACTTGAGAAAAGTTATAGTTCATGCTTTACCCAAAATAAAAACTTTATTTTAAATATTTCTGACAGGGATGGCTATAGGGTTAAATGGGGATGAAACATTGTGAAAACTTTTTTTTTGGTTATTGTAAATAGTAAAAATTTGCATTTGGCCTCTGTATATTTAAGAATGCGGATATCTTTAGTTCGGTGAAATGGGGGATTGTATGAATGGGAGAATAGAACAAGTGTGAAAAGTAAGGTTTTTTTTATCCTATATCGTGAAATACAGACACATACACAAACTCACATCAATGTACCCATCACGATCAGGTTCTGCATAATTCTTTCTCGCATAAATAATTTTATGTTGCTTACTCTTTAAGGAAGTATACCATCTTCACGAATTATTTTAACTGCCCGGATAGAAAAACAAAAAATAACGTTTTAATGAAGTGCTTTGAACATATTTGCCCTGCACATAGCGCGTCTCTTAATGTAAATAACATAAAATATCTGTGGAAAAACGATATTCACGCGAGCGAAGACGTGGGCAAAGCTAGTGTTTAATATGCAGGTGACGATGCGCTGCTTCTTACCTAGTACATCATTTAGTCACCTCTTACGACACCCACGGGGGATTTGGACTGTTTCCAAACTCTAGACTGACGACCACGGAAAGTAATAATGTATTTTATTATATGAAAGTGCTATATAAATATTAACCACACATTACAGGTAGCGTGATTGTACCTACACCCTTCCTCGAGGACTGAACCTACTACCAGTCAGATTTGAAAAATTTATTAGCGCGTTCAAATAAACAAACAAACTCTTACGCCTTATATAATAGAAAAGATAAGAAATACTGCTAACAAACAGCAGTATTTGTTATTAACGATATAGCTTTAATTTAGGTCATTGAACATAGTATAAAATTACAACATAAAACCAGATATTCTTTGTGATCAACGTGAAAACACAGACCTTATCGTCAGAACCCTTTAGATAAGTGAGGTTACGGTACGGTATTTAACTAAATAGTATTAAGTTTCACTGTTTGAAACTAAATTCGAAACCGTTAAAAATAAATCTGAAAGCTACCCTTTCAAGTCTTCGATTTCAAATTTCCTTACAGAACATTTACCTTATACATAAAGTCTAAAAGCCATTATGCATCACTGATTTCAGTGCAATAACATTACATCCTCCACTTTTATAGCCTTCCTTTAACAGAAGCTTCCTATAAAATTATAGCGCTCAACTTTTTCTAACAACCTTAGATATGAACTTTTTGACAATAAAATATCTTAGGGCGGACTAAAACGCGTTTTTCCTTGTTTCCGATGAATAAAGCAGTGTCATAATTCCTTCTTAAGTTATTTTTCCTAGTTAGTAAGACGTGTACCTGTGTCAAAAAATCGTTTTAGATAACGTTTAAAAGACGACAGATGAACGATTAGTGTTAAATAGGGAGTATGTAACCTGTTTGTAAGATAGTATTTAAAGAAAGATAACATATTTATTTTAATTTTATACAAGATATACTTATTACAAATCTAATAAAAAAGAAGCTTAAAATCTTATTCGGCTTATCTTAATCATTCACAGACATCTAAAGGTATACATCTTGTATATTACCTTGGTTGTAGGCAGTACTGAATTGTTGCCAAGGCCGTATAGCGAATTCAAGCTTACGTCAATCTTCATTGCCTTCTGCCTATCGCTCTAGTTCGCCTGTATTGTTCACAATTTACCATATATCTGTAAGGCCTAACATTCCTAGTTATATCTTCTACTTTCATGTTGAGATAAAGTCACTCACTTGTATTATTATAAATGCAGAAACGAGTAGCATTATTAAATAGAGAGTGGAGAGGTGGCATTAAGTCCGCCATTACGTATTGTATGTATAAAGTCGATAAATAAAAAAAATAACTAAATATGATTTACGATCAAATGATTGATTGAGATTTTGTTAAGCTTGATATATTAAAATAAGTAAAATAATGATTAAACAATACAATATTTCAAAGAACGTAGATGCTGAATTTATTATATTGAAAACATTTACTATATTTCACCGTTGCAGTTGCAAGTAGTTTATTTCTTTACAAGAATACTCAATTATTCTTCAGTGCAAACTGTATGGAGTGGCAAATACTTATTACTGACATTTTTGTTTCACGAGCAACAAATCTCTAGAGTACTCTCGAAAGTTCTCTTTGATTTTTAGTTTTAGAAATACCGAGTCTGATTTCATTAGTTTAATTTTATTGTTATTTGAAGTATACAGCTAATAAAAATGCTGAAAAAGATTGCCAATGTTTTGAAATCTTGCGAAATATTTATAGTTCTTTGTTAAAAAATATTTTTTTATTTTATTATGTTAAAAAGCGATTCAAACAGTTTCTAAAGGACTAATCAAAACATAAGTTCAGCTTATAGAAATATTACCTATCTACATACATAAAATTGCTTGTCCTGACTGATCTATCAACGCACAGCAAAACTATTAAGTCTAGAATGCTGAAATTTGGAACATACATTCATGTTATACCGTAAGCACGTGATTACGGCAAAAAAAATACATATTCCAAATTTCAAAGAAAGTTTTTTTTGAAATTCAACCCAAACCTAATTCAAAGAGAGTGAAACAGGGTTAGAACGAATACGTATATATATATTTTTTTAAGTGTCTACGCGGATATCTTCGTATCTTTTAAGGCACTACTATTTAGTGAAGGTTTGGAGTCGATCTGATGATGGAGCTGAAAGACAGTCGAGGGAACTCGACAACAATTTACAGCAATCACGTGGTGTTAGGACTTTATTCATTTGTAATGATGAACACTTTGCACGCATATATGTTTTAAGTGCCATTATAGGTGACCATAGACAGTCGAGGGAATTCCTTAACAGCAGTCATGTCGGGCTTACTTCATACGGTTCAATATTCCAAAATGTTTAGTTCGTACAAAAATAATACCTAAGCAAGATTTAGGTCTACCCATCACTGAAAATCGTAAAATAAAATAATTAAAAAGATTTTTTTAAATTTTTAAGGAGTTTAATGGGGTTACTATGTTTTCATAGAATATTTTCATAGCACACGCGAGCAAAGCTGCTGACGAAAAGCTGGTGTAATAATAATTTAATAAGAATGTATAATAATTGACGATATTACAAAATAACAAATTTATAGATTTATGAAGTTTAAGGGTCTCATTTCGGTATTTTATGTTATCTGAGATGTGTAAATAATTTTTTTTGACTCAAAGCATAGCAACCGAAATAGCACCCACGAAGTGATTTCAGAATTATTTTTCTGAAAGATTTATTACATATTTGATATAATATATATAATGATTTACGGTTGATGATCACAAAGAAATAACGCGAATAGTGTAACGAAATCTTGTTTATATTTTCTTTTGGTGAAGTATCGTATGGCAATATAAACCATAAACACTTCAGCCGATACATAAATGGCACTTAGATAAGAGCAAACGGCTCTTACGTTGCATTCCACCGTTTAATACTCGCCCTATCAATTGTTATTGAACACGCTGTCCCTATGTTGGGTTGGAATTTCGGTTATAAATTCGGTATAAATACAACACTGTAGCTTCATTTTATTTGTTACAATATTTTACTCGTAAGCATTATTTTTTGTGATTTTAAATATCTGCCGTTTCAAAGTAAATAGGAACCTCTTTTTTAAAATTTCAATAAAATTCGACTAATCGTGAATTCGGGATCCTGCGAAATTTACATAATAGTACCTCTACCTATTAAAATTTACTTAGAGAAGTCCGACTTAAATATAAGTATGTAAGGTTAGCTTTAGCCGAACGTCGACCGAGCTTTACGTAGTTTAAAGGGGCAGGTGTCGTGACCTTACCTTATCCGCAACAACATTTTAATGCGGGTGTTATTAACATAAGGTGTTAGTAATGCCCGCGTATCATAATATCGATGTAATATTGGGTTCCGACCTACTTAAGGAATTGCCGTTTTATAAAGAACGAGTCCAGTTATTTATTTAAATAACTGGACTAGTAACTGTATTGGCCGTTACTGTTGATGCACTTTTGCCATTTTAAATTTGTTTATCAACAGAATTTCTAGAAACTGTTTAAAGCGTATTTTCTCCTTCCGGCGAAGTTCCTGTCATTTTGAGACGATCTGTTTAACGGTGTGTAGACTAGAGCAATTAATAAGTCTCGCTTGTTTAACAGTGAGTTTACCATTTGCGATTCTTCATAGGTATGCTATTTCTGCAGGAATTATTGTGCCAAGACTCAAATCACTCTCATGATATAATGCGACGAACTTTTACCATTGTCAGGATCCAAATTTAATCATAAGTGACAATTCGATTCAGGATCACCTCATTTGTGTGCCTATTCAACATGACGCTATTTTGTTGTTGTTGTTCAGTGAGTTCATACGAAACACGCTTCCCGAGCTTATTAATCTTTTTAATAATTCTCCTTCTAATGATAATAATGAGTATTAATTTGTAACTGCCATTAAAAGCTACTAATGAAGTCATGGTTTATGATGAGTCTACTTTTAAATTATCCGATTGTCTCTAGCTAGCTACGAAGTTTGTTATTGAGATGAATTTTTTTTAAAACGCACGCGATAGTACACGGAATACGTAGTCCAGTATGCACATTGTTGATATTGCATGCCGTCTGTGCTGCTTTGAGGCGATGAACTCATAATCGAAAAAGACGCAAGTGATGCTTGTTTTTACGTATACCATACGCATTGTTGATATTGCGTGCCGTCTGTGTTCTGCTTTGAGGCGATGAATTCGTAATAGAAAAAGACGCAAGTGACGCTTGTTTTTTAATAAGCCTTATTTGATTACAGAAACAGCGATATTAAAGAAAAATTGTTCAAATTCGGCAATTTTATAGATAGCATCTTACGTAACACCGACATTATGACTGTTAAATTATGTGGGCACTCTGATTTGAAAAAGGTTTTTGGACAGGGTCGATAGCGATTTCATAGTACACACATATTACGACATTTTATTACGTCGAAAGGGATCTATTCGACCTTCCAATTTACAAATTCACGTAGGCAAACGGTTTGCCGGTCCGGTTGCTATTTCCTATTGTACCGTGAATATTTTATTTGATCCCTTTACCTACTAACAAGTTCCTAGGATCAGTTTAAAAAGATGCTACTGAAACACTACAATCCTAATAATAATATCGTTTTGCATTTACTTATTAATTCTGAATGATACTATGAGCAGATTTAAAAGCTATAAAGTTATGCCTGTATTCATATACTCGGGCATAATGAACAGAAGCGCTTCTTTATAAAAAGAACGCTCATTATTTCGTAAAGGTATTTTGTATTTATTGACATAATAGACGTCTGAACTAAAAGACTTTACAAGGACGCTTTTGGTACAAATTATAAATAATATACATTTTACCAATAATGGGGCCGTAATTAAATATTCTTGAGTTTTTGTGTAATTAAATAGCCCAACATTATGAAGTGACAATGTTAGTATTACGTTGGTTTTCTTTAATCTGTGGTATTACTTTGTTACGGCAAAACACAATGCAGCAACGAATCGGAGTTATCTTTTTCAAAGATAGTTTGAAGTATCAGATAATGACTTCAATGACTTCATAAAACTTAGCTAACTGAAGATTACTCTGTCTCAGTTACAGTTTTCATTGCCTACTAAAATGTTCCTTTTTTATCCGACTGCAAAAGGGGAACTAGAAAATCTGATATTCCGTTGATACATAGATATATTTGTTACTCCATTAGATATGTTTGCGAAATCACTTCAACAAAGTTTCAATAAGAATCAGTATTGTTCGCTTAAGAAATTAGGATTTTTCAATGTTACTACTCCGTTTTTAATAGAACTAAATATACGGGAATTCACGCGATCATGCATTAGGTATTTACATACCTTATTTTGCTTGAAGTTTCGACCAGGTTACACCGGCCGTGGTCACAAGCAGACTGATGTGGCGATGTCACGGCTCCGTATGCGAAGTAGATTCTAGATCTACCCTCACATTTTTGTCTTTCCACGTACTATCACAAAACACACTGACAGTGTCCTTAATCTGTATGTCCGTATTCCGAGCGTTAGCCGACTGCGCAAAGCGAGGTTGTGTAATTTGAATCACTGGATTCCACGTAGCCGAGAGCTTAAAGCCGTCTTCCCTATTGAAGTTTGTATGTTTCTTAATTTCAATAGCTTCTCGTACCACTCGAGAGTAGTAAGTACGATCAGTGGAGAGGACTTGCGTATGATGAAATTCAATCCAGTGATTGGTGTCCGTTTGCAGAATATGTTCGGCAATCGCTGATTTGCTGGTCTGTCGATTCTTTACAGCGGCGATATGTTCTTTGACCCTTTCAGCAATAGTCCGCTTAGTCTGGCCTATGCACGAACTACCGCAGCTGCAGCTGATCTTATAAACGCCCGGAGTTTGTAGGGGCAAAACATCCTTTGGCGTGCCTACCATGCTGTTTACTTTGGCCCCAGGTGTAAAGACTGTGCTGATGCTGTATTGTTTAAGCAGGTCTCATATCTTATCAGTCACACCTTTAATGTAGGGCAAAAAGGCAGGTTGCCGGTTGACCTCTGGACGTTTATCCCTTTTTGCCTAATGCATGATCGCGTGAATTCCCGTATATTTAGTTCTATTAAATCATGCAACGCGAAAGTTTAAAAGTAAACATTCCGTTTTTCTCTGAGATACATTGTTAACAATACATTATAATAATGACCGATTTACCTCAGCTCACTTGTGCAAGATAAAATATAAGCGGCTACATTTTTATTCCATATCTAGGTCAGCTAGCTTTGTTTTTTACAATTTCATTCTCGTTAAGGACGACGTAGGTATATGACGTTGATACGATATGATTTATACTTTACAGGTATGTCTATCCCCGACCCTCCGATAACTGATGTCACTCACGTCATTGTATCATGTGTCAAAGGAGTCCCTCGTACACACGGACAATAATTTAAGAGCATCCCATTCAATTTCTCCTGATATTGTTTGTATCTAGGTCAGTTTAGCTAGTTTGACATGTATTCTCTACGCGCATTTCGTGGCGAGCTGCCGTTTGTTACTGTCGATTCAATGTTGGAATCGGGTTTTCGACACTCCTTTGTGTTTGATGCATGAATGAAAACACATTTTTTTCTCTTTTCCCGCTACAAAAGCCCTCGCAATAAAAATATAAGGATTGTGGAAATACGATTTTAGATTTACTGTTATATTTTATGATGTCAATGTTTGGTATTCAGTATATACGGTGGTTGAATTTACACAATAGCTTGGATACAAAGTGTTGACTATTAAATGATATTCAAATTTCTCTTTTTAAATGTACTCGTATATATTTAGTGAAAATATTTCAAATTATTTTGTTTTGTTTTTAAAAAGTTATAGGGCATCACAAACTTAATCACTCAAGTAGGAGCAGCTATCTTCACCGTACAAAACTGGTGTCATTGTATACCTGCTAGTAAACAGCTGTTGGATATGACAATAGAACAGCTTCTTTCAAACTGTTCACTACTCATTGAATCGCTATCTTAGGCAATTTACACATTGTCCCGCATCACGGAACGTAGTGTGGGTGTGCGTGTTCTTGCGTTGTTTGTAAGTATCACTCTTTGTATACAAATCACGCGTGGTGCAACACACTGAAAACGCATTCACGCGCGGTGTAGATATCCTTACACCACACACCCCGCAGCGTGCTACAAGGAACATCTAGGGACAGTGTGTGAATAGTCTTAAGGGGATTCGTAAGCTAAATTATAATAATAAAAAAATATTTATATTGTAGGTACTTACAAATACATTTCAAACCCGATATAATTCTTTAGGTATATGATTTTTTACTAATGGACTACCTACCAGTTATTAGGTAGAAAATTTACCGTTGTTTTACTTTTTAACCTAAGTAAATTAAAATACAAAGGACGATTACACACGCCCACATAACCTGATGAGTTTACCTTTTATCAAATTTCTAGCTAAATTAATAAAAGTTAACAAAACTTCATAATTAAAATTCTCAAGAGTCGTCTTAACCATGAAACCTTTTTCGGCAATCTTTCTTAACGATATTTCCAAGAAAATATGCAAACAGACTTATTTATTCTTGCCTGATAAACGGTGCTGAACGAGACAAATTATTTTCTACGGCACCTTTAAATCCTTGATTAAATTTTAAACGAAAATAATTAGTACTGACGAATCGTATTTCTCGAATCTCGCAATTTACAATATTCTCAAACGCTCGAACGTGAGGAAACTAGACAAAAAATGTACTCGTATCCACATCATTTACGAATTTATCCTTAACGCTTCTTACACCCTTGGGATACGAACAACTGGTGTAATAAATACATCAATATGTGTACTACATTCTTCCAACTCGATATTTAGCTTCAATAAACTTATTTTCAAAGACGATATTTTCTTTCTAACATTCTCATCGTAATAGCTATTATGTTCACTGGTCGTGTATTTTTACACTGCTTGCATCCAAAAACACCCTTCTACTCTGAATTGGTCCTTTATATAGTGATGACACATTCTGCACTGAACTTTCATATTCGTTATCTGCAGTTAAGATCTCTTTCGATCCAACTGTTATCGGTTCTCTAATATTTGATTTGCCGAATTCTACTTCATAAATAATATCCGAATGCGAATATGTTATTAATTGCTACAAGAAAAGACTTTTCTCTCGACGATCTAATTGAAACTGTTATGGATAATGATTGTCTGGTACGACTTGACCTATAAAATACGAAAGTGGAGATTTTTGCGCCAGTTACATTCGAAGATTATTTAAAAGCTACTTTGTTTAAATATAATTGGCAGAGAAATATGTTTAAATATTCGTAAATTAGTTTTGTAAACGTAACGATTTAACAGTGATACCTACATGTTTTAAATTTGCCATAATGTTTTCTGGCATACGGGAAAGGATAACAGCTAGGAGACCAGAACAGTAAAAAAAAGGAAACTTGAAATTGCGAATTCGTCTTGAGCAAGTCACATGATCAATGCTGATACATTTTCTATATCATAAGAGGGCTTTGTCCCTACAGGTATGGGTTGGAAGTAGGTAAATAATACAATTGTGATTCAAAGCTTTCAGAGTATGTAGAGTGACGAGGTGTTGAGTTGACTACAGACTGCAAAATTACTGACCGACTATAAAGATGCGAAAATCTCGTTTATCGAAAGTACGACTGGCGGACACTTTAGCGAACGCTAAAGCGACACCCACTTCTGCATTGCTATTTGTTTTAACACTAAAATTTTCATAAAATTCTTACTATATTTCGCTATTATTCTTCCTACCTCGTAATCAAATAAAAACATAATACTTGCCTTTCTATATAATCTTTCTTAGTTTCTCACAGCATTGCAGCGTTCTAAGTAATAAATCTTCACCATAACGCTATTAGTCACGTCATATTCTGATGTTGCCGAAAGCCCTCCCTCGCTAAACAAATGAGCCGTTTAGGAAGATAGAATATCTAGAAGCGATAGTTAACGTGGCGTGAAACAAAGGGTCGTTTCTACGTAAGACTAGTCTTTCTTTCTTAGTTTAGAAGCTTCGAACTCAAATCTATATTTAGGCTACTGCCTTAGGAATCATGTATTGAAAGTTTTGGAGATTGAGAATCTTTTTTGATTTTGATTGAAATGTGAACCCCGATGACTAATACAATGGCCATCTAAATGCGTACTACCGAAATGCCATGTATAGTTTGTGGCATTGTAATTATAAAGACACCATTACGAGAATTTTGGATACTAGCTGCTTATGTAATAAATAAAAAATACGGCCTCCTAAATACAAAGGTAACAATCATATCTAGAATGTTAACTTTGTTCAGGTCACGGGAAACATTGAACCATTAAATTTACAAAGAACGCAAGGGTGGGTAATTGATGGCCCTGAAAAGTCAACGATTAAGGCCTCGGTTTAATTTCATTTGCCGCAAAAACCGGGACGGATTTCAACGGGCGGACGTATCTCTATAGGACTCCGTACTATGTACTCCGCCTAATGCCTAGAATGAAAGCTCAACGTATAATTTAAAACGAGTTTCTCTTGTTGCGATCGCAAAATTATTTAAAAGTGCCTATCTTTTCAAGCAATTTCTCATAACGATTTCTTGGATTGGTATTTTCGGTAGGTAGGTACAGTGTTGATCTTTATTAAAAGCTTTAGAGCTGGCTGAAATTTATTAGATTTTTTTTTGACTAATAATATGATTGTTTTATAATTCTACAAGTATCTAATCATGATTATTTGAAAAGCTGAAATAGTATCTAATATGGTATTTAATTATTTTCGGTTTCTTTTACATAAATTAAAAATCTTTAACTAATATAACACGGTGAAGTTATAAAGATCACTTTAATAGCAAAGAAATAATCATTTTTTTAAGTTAGCCCTTTGAAATTCAAATTCTAATAAATCTGTTCTAATCCGTATTCTACTAACGCAAGCAACTATGTACCCGCAATCAGAACAAACAACAAAGTAACGCTCGAACTTAAACCTCTCACTCTCAAACTAATGTTGAAACTTTTCTTTGTACTGCTGGTATAGATAAAACTAATAAATTAACACTGTCTTGGAAGATACATTGTAAAGGAGTGACCACAGACACTTGCCAACAGCTGTTCTTTGTTGCAAATGCTTAAAATTATCTTCCTTGAATTGGTGGAGAAATATTAACGTTACTAGAATTAAAATTAAATCACAATTAGTAATAAATTAAATTATGTTTTTGTTTCTTGTACAATTAAAAGATATCGTAGATAATTCTTGGTGTTACTTAGTAGAATTATGTATTTAATTTTGAATAAAGATAAGTTTTATATACTTATTACAAGTTATTTAAGTTTTTTAATACCAAAAAAATACATTGATACTCATAAACAGAATAAACCCTGAAATCAAATCCTTAACCCTTTAATAATGTGTACAAAAGGCAATATATGTTATTAAAACAAAAAGCCTGCCTGCCAAATCAAAGTGTAAAGAAGGAAACTCATTTTTCTCGTGCTGACGCTACATTGAAATATTATGTCTTTAAGTCACTCTCACAATTAACACGAATCTAATGACAACTCATATGTTAAAATCCATTAAGGAATTTAGGCTGTAGAGCGTGCCAAAGAAATAGACATACATACTCACATACATACCTACATATATACATACATACGATCAAAAAACTTTACCCTTCTTGACTGCGGCATTTGGGCAAAAATAGTACTCGAAATTACCATCCTAAAGAATAAAGAAAAATGAACGGTGCTTGGCTTTCGTACAATCAGCTTTTATTTTTATAAAAACTTACTTAGTGCTTCGACTTTCACTACCGTCAAGGTATGTTGTGTAAACTAGCATAAGACATAATTTAATATTAAACTGAATAAACAACAATTTTCTAATCAATAAATTTTAAAAAAATAAAACGTCACCGATATCTTATTGTTACAAAGTTTAGTGTTGTTTTATTTTGTTGCGTTGGCAACGCCATTCGTCTCCATCTGGAACAAATTGCGCGAATGGTTTACGATTGTAATAGAATCTCTTGACCCTTTGTATATAAGTAGGTTTGGGAACTAAGAAGAGCCTCCTTAAGTGTATTTCAGCATAAGAGCTGCCAAAGATATGAGATTGCTGATGTAGCTATACACAAATATAAGCTATTGGAAATTGAATTGGGGATTGAGGATTGAAAATTACAGTTACTTAGTCGTTAAAATTCCAAGTCGGTCTTATAGACGTTTAAAATAACCTTTTTTTCATTTCTCTCTTTTATAAATAACTTCGGTTGTAAGTGTCATTCTTTAAGTTCTTATTCTAATGGAAGTATTGTTCCCTTTTTCTTTTATGAAAACGACAATGTATTGCCTACATGCGAATCGTTGAAACGTGACTTTTTACCAACGTTATGCAATGATAATAATGGTTGAAGCTACAAGGAATATTACGTTTGCCGAGTTGTGAAAATTTATAAGGAAAAACAATTCTATTCATGACTTTTCTTTCGCGTTTTGACAAGAACTAGAATATCCTATTAATATTATAAATGCCAAAGTTTATGTTGTGTGTGTATGTGTGTATGTGTTTGTGTGTGTTTGTTACCACTCAGCGCCTAAACGGCTGATTCGATTTCGATGAAAATGGGTATGTAGATAGATTCGGTGCCGGAGACGGACAAAGACTACTGTTTATCCCGAAAATCGGTGTGGTTCCCAAGGAATACAATAAAACATATTTTACGCACTAGCGAAGTCGTGGGGCGCAGCTAGTGTTTTTATAAACAGTAAGATGCTAGTAACATCATTAGAGCCTTTACATTTGTTAAATACTTAAGAAGTCTATTTCCAAGCCAATTTTCTTTCCCACTAATTGTTAAACAAGTTATATTTCAGTCAATCAGTATAGTACTACAGATTTAATAAATAAAAAAAGAACAATTATAATCGAAGGTTCATAAAAGACGTATAACGAATTATTTACCTACTCACAAATATACGTATTCTTCGCTCTTCCCTCAGTCGACCTTGATAGATTAAATTCGATACATTTAGCTTTTCTGGCAAGGGTGCCAAGTGGCAAATGTCGGTGGGCCGCAATTCGATAATAAATATTGCCGGACAAAGCGCCACGTGTAGTTAAGTGTTTTGTAGCTATTGTGTTTTCGTCACCGTCGCAGAGCTAAAAACAAGCAATAAATAGCTTTCTTATTACCTTTATTGCCGACATAATTTTTCGTTGACTCACCCCATCTGTGAGCTCCAAATTGAGTCCCCGTTCAAGTAGCAAGCGTTGAGTGGTAGTTATTCTTGAGTTGTGTTTTGACATAATTTTTTTTTAGATTGAGCACATTTTTTTTATCTTTAGGAATGGTGATTAAGTTGTCTATTTAACAATAAGAGGTTAGAAGAAATTCGCGGAGAGTAATGTTAGTATATAATTTTTTAAAGGAATTGAAATTCGATGCCTGAGAAATCGATTCCTAACCGTTATTTGTTACCGCATCATTGATCTTTACGCATCGCACAGGTGATATGAAAATATTTTTAATTTTTGTTACGCCATTTATAACTACTGCATAAAGTTTTACAGCCGCGATTTAAAATTTGTTTTTATTGCATGTTTTTTATTGTTGGTGATTTAGTTTGTGGATTTTAATACTTATTTGGAATTAAAATGGTTACCGAAATTCAACCCAAGCTTTAAGAAAATTTGAATATTCCTTTTCAATACATTTTGCCAACATAACAAAGGCGTGCAAAACCTTATTGCCAGGGTTAAAAACGAAGCGGTAAGGTCCAATAATATCGTTGCCAACATTGTTGCGCCATGTTTGCTGCTTTCTTTCTACTAATCTGATGTATGTCAAAATTTAGTGTACATTTACTGCGAATTTTCTTCCTTAAGTCATCAAATAAATTCTCGCCGAACATAAGCCGCTTGTGGATTGCTAGTTCCTTTATTTCCGCCAGTTTTAGTCCGCGTATATTTTGTGGTCACTTTACCTCATTTATGAACTATGTCACAAGGAGTTCTCTACCGTAGATTACCTACATTGCGGCGGACCATTCTCTTAATTTCATAGTCTTAACCTTTTTCAACGCTGCTCAACAAATTCTGTATAATGCTAATACAAAATTACATTATTTTAATTTTTATAAAGCTTAGTATTTCTTTTAAAGTTGTATGCGATTATACTTGGAAATTAAATTGTGTATTATAAAACAAAGATTATTTTTAAGCTGCGTTGTTTTGTTAATTATCTTTCAAAGTTAGGCAAAGCATGATTTGCTGAAGAATTCTACTCATTTATCTCTGTACCTTAATTAAAATATCTATGCACCTTAGTGTTTTCGCAGCATTCAACCCTAATAAAGTTAGATCATAAAAAGCTCCTTCTGCTGAAAAATGTACAGCGATTAAAACATTAATTACTTTCGTTGCTAACTTTGAAAATACAATCTATCTTAAACTTTAGCGACGCTTTTTAAGTTTCTTATATGAGGCATTTAATGAGGGCTCGTTTGATACACATGTGGGGACGTGTTCTCTTGATTGAATTGAAGATCAGTGGCCAAGTCGAGCGAGTCTCAACAACTCGTCGATGGGTAGAAATTGCGGCTACGTGATCGAGAGGCCACTTCGATACTAGAAGCTTCGATGATGCAATTCGGATCAAATCGAGAGCGATTTTGCCACGTTTTATCCTACGACGACTTTACACTTTTATATACCTTCGGGAAATAACCGCGTAATAAAATGTCAACCTGTTCGGCTGTAGTTCAATTTAGATTTTGATCTCTGGTGAATCACTAGCTAACTTTGACTGGTTTTTGTGACTCTTGACGTAAAATTCTCAAATTGTGTGTCGAGTCATTATTCATATGCCTTTTATTCATTTACGTCTTTACGTATCTACTTACATTTGTAATTATTAAATAAACTCTTGACACACTTAGTATCTACATTTTCTGTAAGCATTATATCGAGAAAAGTTCATAGTACATGTTATGAAAACGAACACGGAGAAATATTATACTTGCCTTTGTTCCTCTTGAACATCTTCGGAAAAGTTCCTGAACTAAAAGTTTCTCATAGTAAACTAGTTCAAATAATGATTCTCGTCCAAACTATAACATCCTTTCAAACAAGATATTTTGTTCCAATATTGTTTCTTTCAAAGCTGAGGCAGTGTTTGATATATCACAATAAAGTGCCTTCATCCATCATCGTGTCTAAAATGGTTTTGTTTAGCATAGAATGTCCACAAGCTTATTTTTCTCTTAGAGATAACGAGTAAGACTCCTTAGGAAAAAAAAAACATTTATCTTTTCTTTTAAAATACGACGGTAATTGCCATTCTCGGAAGTAGTTGACGCATTGGAGTACAAAGGGGGAAGTAGACACTCATTATTTTGTTTTGTACGTTTATTGTGTTTTTAATGTCATTTTAGTCGCCGTAATTAATTAATTAACTGCGTTTATTTGTTTAGAATGTCGACAACAGTAGGACGTTATATTATGATGTTTCTTGCTTTGTTTCATTGATTTAACTTCATAGTGTGATAAACATATATATTTAATGTAGTTATTTATTCCTGTTTTCTGTGCACATCTGCTGTCGTCGTGTATATGTGTGATGATTAGTTACCCTTATCACATACACACACTAACTTTAATTGTTCATCGTCATCATCACATCAGCCCAAAGAAGTCCACTCTGCTGGACATAGGCCTCCCCCAATTTTCGCCACCTTGGCCGTTCGTGAGCCGCCCTTATCCATGAGTTGCCCGCCATACTTATAAGAGCGTCAGTCCGCCTTGTGAGGGGTCTGCCCTTTAGAACCTCTCTGCCCCAACGGCCGTCAGTTTTGCGAGATATGTCTTGCCCATTGCCACTTCAGAGAAGAAACTCTGTAAGCCACATCGGTTGTTTTGGTTCGCCTGCGGATTCCTGTTTCTCAAACGATCGCGCAGGGAGACGCCTAACATGGCCTGCGCCATCGCTCTCTGAGCGACTTTGAGCCTTCTGATAAGAGTTAAGACCCATATTTAGTAACCACGTCTCTGCTCCATATGTCATCACTGGCAACACACACTGGTGAAAGACCTTGGTCTTAAGACACTGCGGTAGTGCGGACGAGATTTAATTGTTAATGTGTGTTTAAAATGTTGATGTTGATTAGTATTGTACTTTTGTAATAACTTACTGTAACAATAATAAATATCATCGAGATACTATGCGTATGTTTAGGTATGGAGGCCATAATTAGTAACTTTGTTGATCAAAAACTATACATCGAACTAAAGGCCAAAAATACCTACTTTCACTAAATTCAATAAAAATGTGATCAGAGAAACGATTACGTAGTGAATTATGATAGTATTTTAACATAATTTATCTTTTAACATACTTAATTATCTTATCGTTTCTATGAGTACCGTGAAATATTACCAAACATAACGATTCGTTTCCAATAACATTACACCGTTAGCACAAAAGCCAGCACTTCACGTATTACAGACAGCCATTGTGGTGGGTTTTCAGCCTGTATTTGTTGTGGCTTCGCGTACAGACGGAACAAATGATGAGGCCTGCATTGTACTACTTGTATGAGAGGCAATCTGCACTAAACATTACTCGGAACGTTGTACCTATGTATGATCAGTGTCGACAGTGATTCGTAGTTTGAACAAACTTGCACCTATAATATAAATTTTACTTCTTCGTATAAATATCATGCTATAGACTTGAAATGTAATAAAGACACATATAAGTAAATATTTTTAGTGATAATTTGGTTAAAACAAGATTCAGTAAATAACAACATACCTACATAATCTATTTGACCATTATCACAAACATAGGTATAATCAATATCGCTCTCTAGAAACACATTTTATCTTTATGTCATGGGTTGGCTGTTCTTAATTACGCAGAACACGCGGGATCTTTTGGTTTTATTTTATAGACCACATTTCCTTAAGATGTTTTCCATCGTATCTACAGTGTTCGATATTTTTTTTATATCTAATACTAAACATGTGATATTAGAAACTACCAAGGAATATTTTTGAAAAACAAAAACAGTTCTTAGCGAAACTAATCTCAGTTTGCAACGTGACTCCAAAGTAAGGTAAGTAAGTAAGTTTCAAAGGTAAGTAAGACCAAGCACAAAGGTGAATACGATTTGTCGCGGCAAGTTCATTAAGATTGACTTTAAAGTACACGCTGTTTTCAAACTTAGCTGGTATATCGTATTATCGTATTAGAAAGGTTTATACACTAAATTAAGGCGTTTATATCTATATCTATGCTTATTATATAAAGTGAAAGAGATTGTTTTGAACGCGCTAATCTCTGGAACTACCATTCGAATTTGAATAATTCTTTTTGCGTATGATAGCCCAGATCTAGAGGAAGGTTATAAGGTAACATCACGCTACTGGCGACGGGAGCAGAGTAGTAAGCAAAGACGCAGGTGAAACCACGCCTCAGAAAGCTAGTTTTATAATAAAATTAATACTCTTACAAGAATTTCAAAAGAATATTTTCAGAAATAGCATTAATTTTATACCAAAAAAGCGAAGAGTCTCTTCGTTTTCATTTTTCTTGGTAGGCGACGGTTCTGTTATGATAACGCTGAAAATAAACATTCAACCCACCTGATGGGTAACCACTTAGATACTATCAGATGTATTATAACGAATAAGAGAATCAAACTTTGCAAATTCGAGAATGCGGACCGCTAGTAAACTCCTACACACTATAAATATCAGATTGTACACAACATGTGTATATTTTGATAAGAAATTAGATCCCGGATCAGCATTTTTAACGTTAATAACATTATTGATCTACAAAAACCATATATTAGAGCAAAGCCATTACCACTCAAACGACTTTCGATTTTCCAAAATTTCTTTGATCGTCCAATAATTTTTGCTTACACGGGAATAACACTGGGGTGTTTAAGATCAATAGATTAAGTACGTAATAAAAAAAGGGAGAATGAGGAAGGCGGGGTCCTTCGCAACGAATATATATATTTCATACACAACGCAGTAAAATTACCTCACCTAGTCAAATAAAGCCTTCAAAGAATAAAGAAAGGAATTGTCGCCTATTTCTCGTTTGTTTTAGGGAAGCTTTCTACAAATTTACTTGCTTTCTATAATATTTTATCTGCGTATGATTGAACAAAGAAAATGTATAGCAAGAATCAAAACTTATTTCTTACATCATGGAAAATAGTGACTGTAACCTTATGTAGATGTGTAAATAACATCAATATGTACTTTTACATGTCAATCCGTTTTCTACAGCAGCTCTGTTTATCTACGTAACGCGAAAAAGTATATCTTTTTCGCATTTTTATAACAATCATTCTTAGATATTACTAGCTGTTACCCGCGATTTCGTTCACGTGAAAATTCAGATGTGTGCCTGTATGAGAATATTTCCTGCTTGATCTTACAGCTATTGTAGATCGTATCAATATTAATCAGTATAATCCGTCGCTATGGCGAATCTATAAAATATCATCTATATAGAATCTATAAATCTATTCACCCGCTACCACAAAAACTGACGAAATTTAACACAAACTTGCGACTTTTATTGAAATGAAATGAAATGAAATGAAATGAAATGAAATGAAATGAAATTTGTTTATTTACTAGAAATGTGGTGGTTATAATGGTGTTATTAAATCATTCTTCCGGCACATTCTACCACAACGATGGTACGTAAATATTTACTCTATAGCTGAAGATACAAATTTAATAAAGAGAAAAAAATAAAAAAAACATTTTTTCAAAAATTATAAACTCGCTCGTTGTAAGCAATGTCAATTATAAATTACTGTATTTTATATAACTATGATCAATGTCAGTTTAATAAGTGTTTAATTAATGTCAAAATTTTAAAACGTCCAATAAAAAAAATTAAAATGTCAACCTTTTTTATAGTTTAAATGTCAATTAATTGAGTTAGAATGTCTACAGATCATATTAAATCGAAACAATTTTAACATTAACTAATTAATTACATTTCGTCCTTTTCTTTATAATTCATAAATTCTATTAAATTATAAAAACATTTTTCTAAAAGCCATGACGATATTCGTTTTTTAAAAATATTGATAGGTAGTTCCTTAAATCTATTTGGTAGTTTGTTGTAGACTTCTATAGCTTTAATGTAGGAGTTTCGTGTATGAATATCAGATTTGCATAAAGGAAGTCTTAGTTTAAACTTATTTCTACCACCCCTGCCTGCCACTTCTGAATATTTTTCAAAATAATGTGGATGCATCCTAACGAAAACACAGAGTTCCCTAATGTACATACTAACCAGTGGTAGTATACGATATTTCTTAAATAGTGGCTTACAACTATCTGTGAACCAGGCTCCACAAATAGCTCTAACGCATTTCTTTTGTACCCGAAAGGCTTTTTCAATTTCAACCGAGTTTCCCCACAATAATAGGCCATACGAGAGCACCGAGGACACATATCCGTGGTATGCACTTAATGCCACTTCCGTTGATACGGTTTGTCGCAACCTAGTAATGGCAAATACAAATTTGTCAAGTTTGTTGCATATTAATTCTACATGCGCCTTCCAGTTACAATTCCTATCGAGCATCAATCCTAAAAATTTTGCAGTAGTAACCTCTTGTATTATTTCGTCGTTATAAATAATATTTATACTATCGATTTTTCTTCTGTAATTTTGGAATTGTATAATTTGCGTTTTGTTAACATTCATTGTTAAATTATTACTCTTTAGCCAAGTTATTATATTACTAAGTGTTGTATTTATTTCATTTTCATATGTTACCCTATTGTCAGACTTAATAACGAGTGTGGTATCATCTGCAAATAAGACGGTTTTGTGATGAGTGATATTGGGTAGATCATTGATGTACATCAAAAACAGAAATGGTCCCAACACACTGCCCTGTGGAACTCCAAATCTGTTTAGTATAAAGTTTGATCTTTGTGTTATTTTGACATTATCTTGTATTTTGGATACTTCTACACATTGTGTTCGATCTTTTAAGTAGCTTTTTATCCAATCGCCAGCTACACCTCTGATTCCGTATCTTTCCAATTTATAAATAAGTAATTTATGATCAACAAAATCGAATGCTTTACTCATGTCCAGTAATAAAGTCGTTACTAGTTTCCTCTTATCAATAGCCTCAGTAATTGATTTCATCAAATCGAAGCACGCCAATGAAGTACTACTGTTCTTCCGAAAACCAAATTGTTCTGGCTTGAGTATTTTATGTCTTGTGACAAAATCATTTAGTCTTTTTAGCATTACTCTCTCGAATACTTTTGAAATGACTGGTATCAAAGTAACAGGCCGATAGTTAGACATGTCTGTTACTTCCCCTTTTTTGTATAACGGTTTTATTATGGATTTTTTTAAATTTTCGGGAAAAATTCCATCTTGCAGTGACATATTAATTATGAAGCTTAATGGCTTACAAATAAACTGAGCACATAGTTTAAGCATCCTAGTATTAATGTTATCAATACCTACAGAGTTAGTGTTATTCAGATTCATAACCACTTTATATATCTCCATTGGATCTGTCGGGCTTAAAAATATCGTATTAGAATTATTCATGTTCATAGTTTTATTAATGTCATATGTGTTCATTATATATTTATATATTTTCGCACTTAATAAGGGTAGTTTCTAAATATATAAAATAGTACCTAACTAATTTTGGTAAAAAATATAATTTAACGAATTGTAGACTAATATTAAAAAAAATATGACGTTATACCAATTCTTTTTATTTACTTTAATCCTTTTTCTTTTTTAAAAGCTCTTGTCCCAGACATCGTGGAATGTACAAGAATGTTGTTATTGGCTAGTAATAACTCAGCGGTGGAATTTAATTAATAACATCAGCTGTTTCTCAAATATTCTATATTCTTCTAATTAAAATAACATCAGATGCAGCAATTTATTTACTAAACGTTTCTTTTTATCTGTTACTGAATAAAACCTTTTATGTAAACGATATCTGTCTTTTAAAGGTATATGAAACTTGACTTTTGCCAAAAGACAAACTAGTACTACTAGGACAAAAAATGCTGTATATTCTTCATTTGTAAATTATAAAATGTCAAGGTGTCGATAGTCTTAGATTTTCGTGTTATTTCTAATATTATTCATAGAAACGTTTTTTGCTTTTTGCAATGTTCCTTGTGATACGCAGGCAATCAATAAGACGACTTTTTTAGACATTATATTGCAGTGTAATATTTTGATGGTAAAAAATATTTTAATAAAATTTAACTTATATTTCTTAAACATTATGTCAATGATAATAAAATTATAAAAATAAGCATTTTGAGTGTTCATTTCTGACCTGTAAGCTTTCAGTGATTTTCTGTCGTGTCTTTCTCTAAATTTTTTGCCTTGTATGCAAACTATTTAACTACACACAGTATGAATGCACCACGTCTGCATTTTAGTTTATGAATCTGGACAAAACAGCTCCGTGTTACTTTATTTTCGTAATTAAATTAGTCCCGTACCTGGAAGTCAGCTTATTGCTTCGTCATAGCAGCTTTTACAATTAAGCTAAATTGTACAACATAAAACTACTTTGACAAAGTAGGTAGGTACTACAGATAAAAGTTTTAATGAAATTTTCTGTTTTAATTATTTCTCGTAAATTTATAAAAGCCTCATTACCTTTACGTACTTAAATACATTTTATCGACTATATTATTCAATAAAATATACGTCTTTTGCTCGTGACTAAAGAACAGATCGCAGTTTCGGTTGAATTTGTCGCGTTATTTATTTTTGTTTCAAAGTCACTCATGTGTTCTTTTGCAATGATTCATTTATTTATTATTAAAGCCTCTATTTGTAATAACGTATAAATTGCGAAATGGATTTAAATGCCACTTGACACATACATAATGTACATAAAATCAGTAAGTATGCTCAATTCATGTATTACTGCTGCAAATTAATCGCCCTAGAGACACATTACCATGTATTCCTGTGTGCCGTATTAGTCTCGAAAAAAAACATTATTCGGACAAAAAGTTTCATTTGACATTATAATATAATTCTGTACTATGTTATTGCATTTTTCACGTCAGTAGCAAGGATATAGTATAAATTGCAAACAGTCTTAGATTCCTGAGGGACTAATACCGTTCATTCTCTGTACATGTCTTGATTCCACTAAGGTATTGTATCGACAACGTGCAACACAATCCACTGTTTATTGATATATTTCAATGCAAACGATCTTTTTCACATGATTAAAATAATTGCATAGGTTTTGTTAAATATTAAAATGAATGGAACTGTACGTATAGATTCAGCTACTACTTAGGGGAAAACTTGTTTACCTATGTGTAATACATGTAATTTGTTTGACATGTATTAAAAAGTTTAGGCAAAGCGATTTAATAAAATTGAACTACTACTTCGTATATCCTTTTTAATTACCCGCTAACAGATTTCCTCACGTGCTCTTGCTCACTATTAAATCTCTCGGGATTAGTGTAGTTAAACATTAGATATGGGAATAGGGATATTAACATATTCCCTATAGAATTCGTAATGATATTAACGCCTGCTTCAGCTGTATATAAATAATCATTTCCTATCATTACAAAATAAAGTAGGACAAATGATGAAAATTGCCAAACTCGTTACCTGCGTACGTACTGAAATGAACTTGAACCTAATTCTCTCCCCATGTATATTTTGCGCCGTAATAAGATCTATTTCTCTATATTTTTGTTTCAACTGTCGAAATTGTAACTGCTTTTAATATAGCCCCATTATTTTTGAAAACAATGAATACACATCGATATACAATGTAAATAACATTATTTAAAGCTACGAGATTTATTGAGTTACTCCGGTTAGCAATTAATAATGTTCGGTCGGTAGTTGGCCACCGCCGCTTTTGCCCCAACCTCTGAGTGGCTTTTGTATTGCATCCAATCTTATTAATTTAGATTGCTGATAAGCAACAACTGCTATCTATTACGAACGCTATTAGCTAATTTGTTTCTTATCCGTGGTATGGGTTCGAATACGAGCAAGTACCAATGTATTTTTTTATATCATATGTACTTTCTAAGTTTATCTTGGACATTTCTGACTGACTTAGTGAAGGAAAACATCATGAGAAAACCTGGACTTAAAAGTTTGAAACTGCCAATCCGCCTTGAGCAAGCGTGGTAATTAATGCTCATGCCTCTTATATATGAGAAGAGGCCTAGCTTTGCCCTGCAGTGCGATAGTAAACAAGCTGGTATTTTTTCACACCCCGCTTCATGAGACTAAACCTATCTGGCGAAACGCCGGTGTTATACTTATACCTCTATCTATCCCAGTGAAAAAGGCAAAAAGGCGTGATGTTATGTTGTATTCTGCTTGAAAGGTATATAAGCCAACTGTCTTATATGTATACATATAGTAATGTCTGCTAATCCCAAAACATCCGCATACGAGACATACAGGACTCAAAGGACTTCCTTACTACGTTATACGGTACACAATGAGAGTTATATAATTAAAGTAGCTGACTGCAATTGCTGGAGCGCACAGTGGTTAAATTGGGTAACAAATTGTGGTCAAAACTAGAGTGTTTTGTTAAGAATATTCTAACTTGTAGACATGTTTGATCTGAGTGTTATTCAGTTCATAAAATTAATACTGTCCTTTTGACGATGAAAAGATATTGTGTGAAACTTTTTGCCAACAAAAACAATTGTTTTAATTATTCGATTTTTTATAAGTGCATGCATACTTAAGTAATTCTTAGATCTGTATCACATACTAGTTTAGTTTACGTTTATGAGTGCTTTCTGTTTAGTACTTTAGAAATAGGTATATATATTACAGTAGGTAATTTTTATAAATTTGTACTTTAAATATGCATCCTTGAGACATATAAATGAAACTTACTTCCCAACATATACATGAGCAGCTTACCATAGAAACCAATATTGTCCCATTTGCCGGTAAATATCGTTAGTTTATTATTCTATTTGTGTCTAGAATATTCAAAGATCTGAACCACTACCCAGGTAATAGTATTACTATAAATGGTAGGTGATACTTTCTTAGAATTTTAAACAGGCCATGCCTTCGTATTCACGCCCTAATCAACTATTCCATATTGTCCAAGTTGTACCCAATACAAGTTTCGATCATTGGTTATCGCCTATCCATATTTATTACGGGTTTGAGTGATGCATCTTTTAATGTAGGTATGAAAACGTTGCTTGTTGTCATATGCACTTATTTAGTGGTAGAATTTGGAGAAAATACATTTTACAATAAAATGGTATAAAATATACTGATAAAATCCGTAACTGTTACGCAATTGTCTTCTCTCAACGTGTCTTGAAATACTCAAAGAATTTGGCACTGAAACATGTGTACTTTAAATTGCATTAGGTAAACAAAATCCAGATTTCGAGTCTATTTTCTTGTTTACTTAGCACATTTTCTTCGACGTTTTACATTTTAAATCAATTTGCTGCTTCTAAATTTTACAGACAGTTTTTTACTCTATACAAATATAACGAATAGCAAAGTTTACTTTAGCTGAAGTAGCAAACACAATAAATATCACGACTCCCGACATAAGATAAAAATAATGTATTGGAAACCGAACATATTGTACGCTATCTAAGTACATTTTCATTTTTATGTTGCAAATGATACAGCAAAATTTTTCATAAAACGCAAACCATTAAAAGAGCGATTCATTTGAGGGAAAATTTCTCGTGTTCGTGTAATGAGTAACATAACGCCGGAGCTTCGATAGTACGTGTCATCGTGAATCAGACGGTATAAGAAACGAATTGCTGTGCCTGTCGATACTACAGATAGCGTACTTCGAAAATTGTTGCTAAGGGGCCGTACGTTTTCGATATTTATTTGATTATTTGCTTTCTTTATAAATTGATGAATAGTACTTATGATTTGGTGAAAATTCGCATTATTATTAGGCATCGTTTTTCATTGTACAGTCAGCCGCAAAAGTCGCTGACCATTATTTCCATAATCCATGAACAAGGTAACTATAGAAAGGATCACAAACTTACAAATTATAAAGTCATTATCTTCTTGCAATCATTTTTATTTGCTTCGATTCTAAAACCACTCTACATTTAACTCTTTCTCGAGGCATTCTTCATTACCTATATTTCCATTACAAATAAAATTTTACACCATTATTCTTTTTTATATACGTTTCATATGATTAGCAAAAAGAAAACATCATAAATTATGTTGTAGTAAATGAGACTACTTTTCTCAATAACATGTTTGTTAATATACTGCAGAGCCACAAAAGCCTGCCCGGATATGGGGTACTTAATTGCCACTTACGTCACGTACAGGATCTTATGATGTGGCAATAAATAGAACAGAACTTAATAAAGTAAACATGGAAATATGTTTGGTTATAAATGTTCTAGCTAAGCAACAGTTTTCATGACGTTTTCTTCCTCGCAAAATATGTTATCATCCTATTATTAAATTTATGTTCATTCGTTACGAAAGCACCTCATGCTACATCCCTATGACGTGTGGACAAAATTTTATAAATTTTATAGGAAAATTTAGAATATAACCATGTTTGCTGCGATCCTTTTTGGGCTGTACATAACTAAATTGAAAAATAAGTGGTGAATTTCCTTATAAAATTATGTAAATTTGTTGACATGAATACGTGGTTGGGGTAATTTATACAGGTATTTTCCTAATAATATTAAGGAAAAGTACAGATTTTTTTTTCAAATTTATACAGGTATTTTCCTAATAATATTAAGGAAAAGTACAGATTTTTTTGATAGTAGGTACTTATTTAATTTACGTGCACGTAAGGTAAGGTCTAATAAATGCATTTTTGTTTCAGGTAAACAATTGATTTATAACAGCAATCATAAGATCTCTATTTAGTAAGTAAATTCTTTGACGCTAAGCAATATGGAAATAGCATCTGGAAGCCTTACGCATCTTGATAATAAATCATTATAAATAATGATTGCACTTTATTTAGAAAGTGCCTAGTATACTCGTCACTTTCAAAATAAAGTGCACAACTTTTGGAAATAACGCCATCTATTATTTGTTGACGTAATCGGTTCTCCGTACGTAATAGCGCCCTCTATATGAACCTGAAACTCAGCTGAAACTAAATATCTTAGCAGCGACATCTGTTTTATGTTTATTATACTCCGTACAGGGGTTGATTCCTTTAACCTTCGGGGATGCATTGTTGAGTTCACGTTGTGTATAGGCGTTAGATGGCAGTAACTGTTCTTTTTCGCAACAATAAAAATAATGTAGAATTTATTATATACCAATGTTTTTGCGTATGGTTAAAGCAATACCTTTATTTGTAACAACATTATACGTCTTCAGTACATCAAACATTACTAGGAACCAGAGATACGTTACTGCTTTGCATATTATAAGCAATTAGGTACTTAATTTGTATTTTTAACCGAATTCAGAAAAAAGGAGGAGGTTTCTCAATTCTCACCGTATATATATATTTTTATGTGTGTACGCGGATAACTTCGTCGTTTATGAACCGATTTAGATGTTTTTTTTTTTTTTTTGTTAGAAAGTAGATATCTCAAGTGTGGTACCATGATAAGGAAACTAGGATCTGATGATGGCATCCCAGGGAAATCGAGAGAAACTTTCGAAAATCGTACTGGCGACTAGTGCATTTGTTATTTATTAAGTATTTTAAGGCACTACTACTATTTAGTGCAGGTTTGGAGTCGATCTGACAACGATTTACAGCAGTTATTTGGTGTTTGGACTTAATTCATTTGTAATGATGAGAACTTTGCACCCATATGGGTTTTAAGTGCTATTACAGGTGACCATAGACAGTCGAGAAAATTCCTAGCAGTTATCTCGGGCTTACTTCAATACGGTTCAATATTTCAACATGTTTAGTTCGTACAAAAATAAAACCTAAGCAAGATTTACAAAATTTTCTACCCATCACTGAAAATCGTAAAATAAAATAATTTTAAACAAAAAAAAATATTAATACTAAGAACCTTACTACAATAGCACATTAGGATTGATAATACCTATAGGTACTAGGTACCTAGTTATTGTTTTACTTGGCACCAACTTAAGTTCAAAATTATAAAATACTTATTTAATCATTTCTGATTTAGTTAAAATCAAAATACGAATTACTTTCTGCAAAGTGAACTTATGTTTTTTTTTTGGTTAAAATTATTTATAGTATTAGGTGTAACTTTTTTAAATATAGTTGAAATAAAGTGTTTCATACTAATCATAGGTACAATTGAAAAATGTTTTTAATCACAAACGTCTTTAAAGCTATAATATTGACATTATCCATCCTTATCGTACTGAAACTGAAAATAAACCATTTGCACAAGGTCAGGTGGGATTCTGACCTTGTGCAAATGGCTTGCGCATCTAGACCCTATCTCTGTGACGCAAAAGGAGTATAATACACTTTGTAACAAAACCGCTGACCTGCCGGTTGCAAATGACAACGCATTTCCACGTCAATGTCAGGTACATTATCCTTACCCTTATAAGTCTCTTTTCACAAACATTTTTACATGCTACGAGTTTTACGGGTTCATTTCTTTAGGATCAAAAGATTTGATAATATTTTGACGGATCGTAAATGGATCATGTTTACTACCTACTCCTTATGCAAAAGTGCTAATATATGTAATATAAAACCATCTTTTCCTACCACATACGTATATATGTACTTATCTGTATATATATATATATATATATATATATATATATATATATATATATATATATGTATCTTTCTTTGTCCTTCATTGCTGCATTTGAAATCTCTATACCTGAAGTTCGAGCTTGACGATTTTTTATTACAAAGCCCTTTATAATCAGGCATCCAACTTGATTTAAATACATGACTAAAGAGTATTAGGTATTTGTCCTTATTACCCCGTTTGTCTACGTCAAAGATTAAAGCGGGCTCCTCGAAATACTAAATAAGATTAAACTTAATCCAGTTACGAAACAACAATGTCTATACCTATGTAAATTTCTGGATAACAAATCTGTCTTTAAGTTGTCTATCGCTTTATCATTTTGAATGAGCGTAATGACATTTTTAATTTTTTGCGATAACTAGCTAATACTTACTCTTATCTTTTTGTTAAAAAGGTAAATCACTTGGAAAGAAGGTTATGTGTCGCATGGGACAACAACTAAACTTATATATATTAAATAAAATATATATTATTTAAACGTACTAAATATACTTTTGCTATCTTTAAGTAGCATAATAATACACATGGATTAACCAAATACGTTTTTAAGTAATATTTACGAGACCTAATACTTATGTAAAAACTTTAGTCTGTTTAAGAAGGCATATAATATGTACATTTAAATTTCAATATAATAATTTTGAGATGGTATGAGTATAGGCTCGTTTACATAACTGCTATTTTCATAACGTTGCGTACTCAACAAGATTGGTTGGCATAACAACATTCACATCCCTGTACAAGGGCTGTGCGTGATACGAATAAAAAAGATACCAAACGCAATAGTAAATGTATGTAAATAAGTAAGCTTAGCCGTGCATCCTTTATAGTCATTCATGAAGTATACAACTACCTACAAACAGGTCTACTTCATACATTTGTCGGTCTATTAAAACTTGGCACTCTTTATCAACATGCGTATCCTTCTAGTTTTGTGTCCGGATATTTTAAAGCTGACGTAAAAGTATCTCAGTTAATATATCGTCACTAGCGTGGCCATAGTTATAACAGGTTGGTATTTCCTAGCAATTGGGAAGTTTCTAATACGCAAAATAATGATTGAATTTAGTATGCAAACTACATTAAAATAAATTTTGAAATAAATAAATAGTGTATTAAAAATTGTAGCAAAACGCTGCAATTTACAACGTCCTTTCTTAACGACAGATACCTATAAATTGAATAACTAAAAATGTATAACATCATCGTAAAAGGTTTATATCATGTGCTGTCATTATGTGAATATATCCTATCGTTTTACGGCTTTACATCATGAAAAAGATACGACAATATTTGTAATAAAGTACACAATAGTTTCACTTGGTGCATTTTTATCGTAGGTTTCCGTATTATTTATTTAAGAAGCGTATATAAAGCCGTATGAAAATAATTATTCTGTATTGCTGTTCTGTTTTCTATTACCAATTTACCTAAAGACTTTTTAAATTGTTAGATAATATCACTATTAAACGTTGCTGGATCACCATCTTTAAGGATACTGTTATTGGCTTTAGAATCACGTCATTTACCTAACTACGTATTATCATTCAAATTAAGCTTGTTCAAAATTTCAGTGCGATCGGCCAAGAATAGCTGTTTTTCTATTCAGTTTCAAGATTTGAACTATACTAAAAAAGCAAGATAAATAAAAGCTTGTAAAAATACCCAATAAACAAACCCCTATACCTTGCCACATATTATTTCAAAGAAACAGAACATTAAACTGCCGTATTTTCCCTATATTATGGCGAAAGGCAACCCAAAAGGTATACTGTTGCGTGAGTAGAAAAGTTTTATCAAGTGTAAAGGCTTTGTTTAGACACTCTCAGTAATAACCCACGAATTTATTGCAAATTTATATCTTTGTTATGACGAAAAAATACTATACTATATGAGATTTACGTGTATAGGGTTTATGTCAATGTTTATTTGCACATATACAGTGAATAACATACTGCATTGTGTAAATGTCCTTAAAATGAGTTATTTGCGAGACGTATCGTAGACTTCGCTTTGTTCATTGGAACTTTGGCTATCTAACTTTGCAAATACCAAACTTATTAAATGTCCATGATGTATTTAACTGATATAATAAAACCTAGACAGAATAACTATTCTTTCGAGAATATAATAATAAATTAACATTGTTGTTTGGTCAATTTCGGTAATAAAAAGCAATGGATAATAATAAATAATAATATACTAGGCCTTAATTATCGCTCCACAAGTTAAAAGATCAAGACGTATTGGTAATTTCAGATATTTTTATATTATTTTAGGTTTCCTTGCGATGTTTTTTTACATAATTTCCTTTAGCGTAAACCAAAAATGTAATCTTCTTATAACGTGTTGATGGCAATTAGATTTTGTCAGACCAGAACTCAGCTGCAGATTGCGAACAATCCACGACACGACATAAGGTCCATCGTTTGTGGAACGTCACCGCATACACAAGTTTGGTTCGTATCATCGATGAATCACTAGCTGGCAAGATTCTCCTTGCTCCGACCAACCTAAGTCCGAAGTCTATTTAGAGACTGACAAGTCTGCCAAGTCATCTCTTCTGTAGGTGGGAGATTCTCTGGTGGAGAGATGAACGGTACAGGAACCGGAACAAAATGTAATGATTTTAATCCACTTTTCAAAGAAAATGGGCACTTGACATTTGAATTTCGAATTACCAACATTTCGTCGATGTAACAAAAATAAATGAGTTATTCCGGTCTGATCCCCCAGATCTGATCCCCTGAGATTATTATTATTCTTTAATTCCGTTCTGATCCCCTGCATATTTAGTCATTCCGGTCTGATCCCCTGAGTCTTTTTGACAGGTAAGTACAGTCAAGAGAAAAGCAGTTTATGTATTATTTAATTAAAAAAATAAGAATAAAAAGTTGTTGGACAATCTCTGCTTGCTCCATTTATGGGAGACAGGCATGAAGTTGTATGTAATCGCAGTAAATATTACCCTAAAATTAAATATTTCACAAAAATTGTACTAGGCTAGCAAAAGGTTGTAGGAGGTTGTTTGATCGAAAAATTTCTTTTTTATAAATATTTATTTTTCAAGATCTAATTATAATTGAATATGTTAAAAAAAATAGTACTAGACTAGCAGAAAATTTAAGGAGGCTTGTATGATCGAAACAGGTATTTTTTATTTAATTACCTCTACTACTATATTACTAATAAATACTATTTTTCAATAAAAGTACTAGGCTAGCAGAAGGTTGTAGCAGGTTTGTGTTGTTTATTCTCAATTTAACCTTCCGGTGATCGCGCGCGGTCTCTGAGACCGCAGCAAACTTATTAATCCCCGTTATATCCTCAAAGACGTGAGACACTCTCTTGGTAGCCCTATGACATTCATCGCATGCGCCTTTGCTGTATTATTGTTAGACCACGCTCGTTTACTGAATAAAATTAAAAATTCCAATATAATAGCTTTCCGCGGCGCGGTTTCAGTTCGGTGAATCTACCTACATACCAATTTTCATCGAAACTGGTTCAGCCGTTTAGGCGCTGAGTGGTAACAAACTCACACACACACATAGAAACTTTCGCATTTATAATATTAATAGGATGACAAATATAATATTAGTAGACATCCGTTCTCGCTTTGCTTCGGTACCAATAGTTTCGTTCAGTTTCACATCAAACGCCTGCATAAAATGTTATTGCAATATTATCTGCGTCTGCGTAATATCATTACTACACTGCAAATTTACTTTTGCCGTCTTCCATATTGGAAATTTACATATACTGAAATAAATTATTTAAAAAATACGGTAAATATAATAAAATATAGCCTATGATACCCGCTCCATTTATTGATTTCTAAAACTGAAAATATTTTTAAAACTGGTAACAGATTTTTAGTTAAATCAGTACAAACAAACATACAAAAAAACAATCTTTTCTCTTTATAATATTAATTTAGATTTAGATAAAATACTTTCCAAAATATTTTGTTTTTGTTTTGTTTTATGTTATTACAAAAAAATTAAATAAAGAATTCCTATTAATCCTATTAATATTATAAATGCGAAAGTTTCTAAAAAAAATTGAAAATTGGTAAAAAATCGCCCTTTTGATCGAGTTACCTTAAACGCAAGATGCCAATGAAGGTGTTACACCTAATCATGAAATTTGTCTAAAAAGCTGTTTGCCTTTAATGAGAGATGCCGATGAAGCAGTATGCCTGAAATGTGAAATTGACTTAATAGCAGATTGCTTAAAGTCAATGTCTACAAAGCACGTTGCCTAATTGGTTAAATGCCTACAAATCAAATTGCCTAAGTGGTTAAATGTCTACAAAACAAATTGCCTAAGTGGTTAAATGCCTACAAAACAAAGTGCCTAAATTTGTGAAAAATTTTAAATGTGTTTGTGTGTACCTAAGATAGCATTTTGTGAATAGCTGATTATAAATTATATGTACATAATATTTAACATTTTGTAGTTGATACGTTGACCACATACACTACTCCTGGTGGCCTACTTTGAAAATCGAAGATAGAAGTTATTAGTGATTTATCCCTTTCACTAGAGTTAGTCAAGAATAACGATTGAAAGAGACACCGAGTGTAGTTAATTGTTGACACAGTGTTGTATTGTTGTGTAGGGTTAGGCATTAAGTCTGCTATTACATATTGTATGTATAATGTTGATAAATAAATAAATAAATAATAACTGCGTGCCACAAAATTTGACGTTCGTCAATTTTGTTTAAAAATTATTGTGAGAGGTCAAATGAAAAAATAGAGCTTGGTCTTATATTTCACAATGAAATAGGCCCTCATATAGTCGGTAACTCTCTTGATGTAATTGACTTTTCTATCATTACCAGCCTATGCACATATTAAATTTATAGCTTCTCAGTCATCTTGTATTTCAGGCAAACTGCTTCTCAGTCATCTTGTATTTCAGGCTAACTGCTTTTGAGTCATCTTGTGTTTAAGGCAAACTGCTTTATAGGTAATTTAAAATTAGGCAATCTGCTATTAAGTCAATTTCACATTTCAGGCATACTGCTTCATCGGCATCTCTCATTAAAGGCAAACAGCTTTTTAGACAAACTTCATGTTTAGGTGTAACGCCTTCATTGGCATCTTGCGTTTAAGGTAACTCGATCAAAAGGGGAAAATCGATCTGGTTCCCGAGGGAGGCTAAACTCATTTCACGTGCCGGCAAAGCCGTGGGGCGCAGCTATTAAAAAATAAACCTAAACTATACAATATAATAATTTATAAAATAAATTTTTGTTTGTTTGTTTGCAACGATTTAACTAAAAATCTACGTTACCGATTTGAAAATTCTTTCACCTTTAGAAATAAATAAATGAAGCGAATATTTGTAAATTTACAATACAGAAGACAGCAAAAGTAAATTTGCAGTATCGCAATAACATTTCGCAGACTTGGGTAATATTGCATTTATATTTTATGCAAGCGTTTGTTGTGAGACAAGGGCGTTTGTTGTGAGACAAGGGCATTTGTTGTCAAAACTAGACCCGTAAAGTTGCGGACTCACAGACCACACTGGACCACTCGTGTTCCTCGCCAGGTTGCTACCACTAGAGGGTTAATCAAAAGTCATACGTCCGTCTGACAACTCTTCTTTTTCATCTTCGAATAAAATACTACCGGCCAGCTCGAATTTAATATCTCATCAATTAAAGGTCAACTATAGCATACCGCAAAATAGGTTACATACATATTTAAATATTTTTTAGAAATAGTACTAGGCTAGCAGAAGGTTCTAGGAGTAGTTTGTAGAATAGACATTTATTTATGAACTAGCTGTTGCCCGCGACTTCGTTCGCGTGAAAATTCAGATGATTGCCTCTATGAGAATATTGCGTGTCTGATTTTATGGCAATCGTACATTGTATCAGTAATAAATATCAGTATTATCCGTCTCTGTGGCGAATCCCGTTTACACCCGCTACCGCTAAAACTGACAAACCACTTTCACACAAACTTGCGACTCTTATTTGCCCACTTAATAAGGGTGGTTTCTGAATATTAAAAATGAGTTTTTTTAGTAATTTGGTAATTCTACTATAAAAACTATAGAAGTTTCATACAAACTTTGCCACCCCTTTATTCCACCTTAGGGGATGGATTTCGCAAAATTCCGTCTAAGTGAGCACCTATATCCTAATAGGGACGACCATGCAAAGTTTGAGATTCCTAGCACTTGTTATTTCTGAGATTTCGTGATGAGTGAGTGAGTGACCTTTTGGTTTTATGTATATATTTAGATAGCTTTTGCCCGTGGCTTTGCTCGCGTGAATATCGTTTTTTCCAATAGACATTTTTATAATGTTTAAATACTGTTTTCATACTATTTTTAATCTCCCATTCATACAAATCCTCTTTCACCTACCTAAAGATATCCCTCGTAAAAACAATATACAATACACAAAGGCAAATTTTCACTACAATAACTTTCCCCTTGCCCTTCTTCCCTGTCGCTCTTTTTCTCCACTCTCCACAGTTTCCTCCTTCCTCTCCTCCCCTCCCCCTTCTGCTCTTCACTTCTTTCAGCATCCCTTGCCCCTCCTCCAGCATCTCTTGCCCTTTCCTCCACTTCCCTCTACCTTGCCTCCTCGCTTTCCCCTCTCTTCCCTCTTCCTTCTCCTTCCTTTTCCTCCTTTCCTCTCCCTTCCTATCGCTTCCTATCCCTTCCCTTCACTTTTTTCACCATTCGAAAAATCCTTTCCGCGTCCCTTCCTCCTCCCTTCTTCTCCCGTCTCCCTTACTTCCCTCTTACTTTTCCCTCACTCACCCCTCACTTCTCTCTCACTCCCCCTCACTCCCTCTCACTTGCCCCTCACTCCCCCCTACACTTCCCTCACACTTCCCCTTACTACCCCCTCACTCTCCCCTTACTTCCCCCTCACTTTCCCCTCACTTCCCCGTCACTTCCCCGTCACTTCTCCGTCACTTCCCCTCACGTTCCTCTAACATTCTCCTCACTTTCCCCTTACTTTTCCCTCCCCCTTACTTTTCCCTCACTTCTCCCTGGCTTTTGCCTGACTTCCCCCTGACTTCTCCCTGACTTTCTTCTCACTTCTCCCGCATTTCCCCCACACTTCCTTTTTACTTCCCCCTCACTTCCCCATCACTTTCCTCTCATTTCCCCATCACTTCCCTTTCAGTTTACCCGCCCTTTCTCCTTCCCCTTAATTTCTCCTTTTCCTCCCTCCTTTCCCTCCCTCCCCCTCCCTGCAAATTTCAAGTCGCTAGCTTCAAAAGCTAAAGATCTTTGTATAGAATATTTCATCTCTAATTTTACCCCTCTAAATCCACTCCTGTTAAAATAAAATTATAAGGATATTTTTTATTTGAATAGAAGTATTTTGAAAACAAAATTTCAAAACTGTAAGTTAAAAATGAAGAAGATTCATACAATCGTTTTCATCCCTTTTCACATACTTAGGAATTAAATTTTAAAAAACCCTTTCTTAGTACAACCTCTAGACATTTAAACAAACACACCCTCCAAATTTCAAATCACTACGACCAGCAGTTTAGGCTGTGCGTTGTCTGTTAGTCAGTCAGTCAGTCACGACAAAATCTTATATAATATGTATGGGTGTATAGATGTATGGATTAGACGTATAGCCATCGGGGATCAAAGCACACAGGCTGTTAGGAATGCTAATATTCCTAACACGTGATAGAGCCACATAAAGCTGACCGTGCGAAAAACAGCTAATACTTAGATCCACACCCACAACTTTTAGTTGTGTCTGACCTTGGGCTTTATTAATTGTCATCGCGAAACATGGCTCACAGGAAACTGGACTCATTTAAAACTAAACGGAAGATTGTTTAGAATGAGAGGAATCCGAAAAATAAAAACGCTATCTGCTATTCCGTAACCTGTTAAAGTCTCTGTTTCTATCAGGTTTCTTAGTAAATTACCAAATGTTCGACGTGATCCTTTAAATTGGCATAACTTTTTTATTTATGAACCGATTGACATGAAACAAACACTAAATGTTAAGTGAAGCTTACCACAATGTATTAGTGAAAAACACATCTAAATCGGATAAGCCGTTTCTGAGATTAGCGTGAACAAACGCACAGACAAACAGACAAACAGACAAAAATTGTAACAATCATTGTTTTGGGTTCTACTTGCGTTGATAAAGGTCCTAATAATTTTTTTCTCATATATCTTCCATGTACAGACAGCGATCGGTTACATTTTTATTATATGTATAGATAAAATTCTTCTATAATGTCTATTCTTTTATGCAGTTAAATTTTTAGAAGTATAGTACCGACTATACTTCTAAAAATTTTACACCTCTACCTCCTACTAGCCTAGTACATTTTTAAAAGTAGGCATATATCAAATATATAGGTTTGTAGGGCGTGCATGTAGTTTCAGTTGTATTTAACCTATTTTCCAGTACGCTCTAGTTGACCTTTAATTGATTTTAGTTATTAAACCGACCTGGCTGGTAGCATTTTATTCGAAGATAAAAAGAAGAGTTGTCAGATGGACTTTTAATTTTTGATTAGATTGAGAACGACGTAAAATGGAGAATTTCATCCACATTTTTTCTATTTATATAATTGTATTATACTATTAAAATCACCAGCGAGAAGATTATATTACACTTGACGCTGGAAGAAATAGATGATATAATCGTCAGTTCAGTCGCCATATCAAAAAGAGAGGAAGAATAAACATACCAACAATACTTTCTAGCAATAAAAGCAATGCTTTGCATGGAAAAGTTAAAGACGCAGCCCTGATAAAATACTGATTGATGGAATCAAAGACGATTAATTTAATAAGGTTTTATTTATGGTGCCTTTAAAATTAAGGAATTTCGCAAGAAGGTACGAGGATTGTAGTGGATTTAAGGAGTTACATTCACAGCCAACTCCTTATTTTTTTTTTAAGAAAACTTAAAGCTTAATTTTGAGAGCAAAAAGAGAGAGAGAGAGGTCATTTTGATTTAGCAAAGACGCAAGAACTGATAAACAGAATATGTTGAGTATACTGATAAACAGAGTATGTATTAAACTAAGATTAAGAAGGTAAATATTTAATTGCTTAAGATAGAGTAAAAGACGACAACATTATGAAGATTATCTAAGAATAAAACATACAAGAGTAAACGAAAGAAGACGAGAACTACGAGAAAAAGCGAAGGAATCTAGATGAAAAATACAAAAAGAAAACATTAAAAGCTAATCGATGGTCAGTTTTGTAACTTTATGAAATGGATATTTTGTTTTCTAAAATTTGGAAAAGTGTATTATTATAAGAGAATTATACATTTTTAATTTAATTCGTTGTTTTTTTTTATTTCATAGCTGAATTATGCCATATATGGCAACCGATATTTTGTAATCGATACATAAGAATTATTCGCATTGACCATGTGTTGATTAATTTAATTTTAAGATATGTAAATTTCTAGATTACTAATTGCGCTTATTTTTAGCGATATTTATTTGAAATGCCTACATTAGCTTTTTTAAGCCATATCACAGCTTATTACATTTTTTGGGTGCATTACGTTCTACTTTTATGCCTCTATCTCCTATAAACTTCTGCAAACCTAGTCCTTTTTTTAAAAATAGTCTTAGTTTCTGTTGTATAGAACCTATTTTTTTGGTCAGCTGAAATTGAATTGACCTTAAATTTATTAAGTTATTAAATTCGAGCTGGCCGTTAGTATTTTATTGGAATATGAAAAAGAGAATTGTTGTGAGAATAAACGTCACAAACCTCCTACAATATTCTGCTAGCCTAGTACTATTTCTGAAAAATATTGAAATAAGACTTTATAATAAAAATAACAAAATATTTCGATAATACACACCTCTTACAACCTTCTGCTAGCCTAGTACTATTGATCCACTGATCCCCTATTTCCATACTCCAGGGAATCGAAAAGCACTTCCTATTAGAGGGATGCTCTACGATTCTTCAGAGGATTCTTATGCACTCCGTAATGAAATCGTTCATTCGCTCTTTAGTGTAAATTGGTGCTATTTGCTACAGGTGAGGCAAAGGAGGTATGTTTGGAACGCAGCAAATGGCGTTCTATAGTCTCTGCTTACCCCATTATTGGAAAGCAGGCGTGAAGTTATTGTATGTATTTTGTTGATAACTGTCTCAAAAATCTGTCAAAGATATCTAGGGGATCAGACCGGAATAAAATATTTATATAATTTTCTCTTTTGTTTCTGATCTCCTGCGTGGGGGATCAGACCGGAATAGAAAATTAAATTAAAATAAACCGATCCCCCAGGGGATCAGATCTGGGGGATCAGACCGGAATAACTCAAATAAATTATTAACGACAAATGCTTTTGTTTTAATTGAATTTGAATATATATAATTTAATATCATTTATAATATTATATAATTATGTACATATACTTATTTAAATTTGTAGTATGTAGCATTTAAAATAGGACTTCCCATTCTAACGTATGTAGGATAATTCAGTTAATTTTGTGGGTGAGTCAGTATACTTTTGAAATGATAAAACAAAAATTCAATTAGCAAATTCAATTCATTAACATAATGCTACTATGAGTTTTGCATTTGCGCTACGAATTTGTAGCAGCTCCGTAGCAACGTAGGCCACGTAGCAAACATTCAACGAGATATTTCTCGCGATCATAATTACGTCTTATTTATAGTGTGAGCATAAATTACTTCAAATTTTTAATTACTGTAGTAGCAAATGGGAATTTGCGCTAGTCGTATAACTAAAAACTATAATTTTTTTATAGTTCTTTCAATAGTAAAACGTGTTTAAGTCGTTTATTACTGTTCCCAAAACTTCATCATTAAAATGGCTGACATGGTATTCAGTTTGAAACATCTTTAAGTTTTAAAGGTTATCTGTTCTCTTAATATCATCAATAGACACTTCATTTATGTATCTTGACATTGGCTTAACTCGTTTCAACACAGACTTTCATCGGTCCTTAGACACGTTCGTAACGACCGCGAACACTCCTTGTGTTCGCGGTCGTTACGAACGTGTCTAACTTAAAGAATCGATATCGGTGCCTTGTCGTAGGTAGGCAGCCATAAGACATCGAGATACCAACTCTTGATAACTCTCAATGTCTGCGCACGAAATAAACTCCAGTAAGATTTTAATAAAGTCATATTACCGTCTTACAATAAAGAAAGACAAATTTATTTGTGTAAGGTCAGAAAAACAAAGTTGTAAAAATCCAATCAAACTTTATATGAAATTTCAAAATAAACCTCTTCATGTTTAGTTTTAATATACTTCAGTTACGGTCGTAATGAGGTTTCTAGTAAAGCCTGGATCATTATTACAATTATTATGTACTTATTTTATATAATTACATAGTAATTGTAATTATGTATTTTAATTTTATATTAACAAGTACATAATTTATCTTTCTAAAAAATTTACAACATGAAGAGCCTGAAGTGTTCAGAAGCGTGCGTGCTTGCGTGCGTGCGTGCGTGCGTGCGTGCGTGCGTGCGTGCGTGCGTGCGTGCGTGCTTGCGTGCGTACGTGCGTGTGTGTGTGTGAGTGTGGGTGTGGGTGTGGGTGTGTGTGTGTTTGGTACCACTTAGCGCCTAAACGGCTGAACCGATTTGTTTGTAGTATGTACATAGATTCGGTGCTGGAGACTGACATATCCTTCTTTTTATCCCGAAAATCGGTCTGGTTCCCGTGGGATACAACAAAATATATTTTACGCGCGGGCAAAGCCGTGGGGCACAGCTAGTTATTTTTAAAACTTAACTCAATTTGCATTAAAACTTAAAACCTAATTATAATATTGTTCGTTTAGAATTTGCCTAGTTTAGTAAAATATTGTGTAACCACAAAGTAATGTTTAATAAAACTATTAACAAAAAATATAATAAATATAGTATAATAAAAAAAGCCGTCGGGTTAAAACAAACTGCAAAAAAAGAAGCCCATTTTTTTTGTGCCGACGCTATATTGAAATTGTATATACCCTATGTCATTTTCAAAATCAATACACCTCGTATGTTAAAATCCATTAAGCCATGTAGGCTGTAGAGCGTGCCAAAGATATGATTTTCCATATGCATACCCACATACACAGTCGCGAAGCTGGCAACAAAAAATTAGATAATACTAAAAGTTTTCATTTTTGCTAAGTGTCACTCACAATGCACATAACTTTATGTGCATTGTGAGTGATGGTATTTCGTAATATTTCGTGTAACTTTAAGAACTATCTTATCTTCATGTTGTAAATTTTTAGAAAGATAAATCATGTAGAACAACAAAAATCACAAAATCAGTCTTTTGAATGTAAATAAAATTTTAAAATGTCTGAAATAATATTTTAAGACTTTCATTGGTTAGTAATATACCTGTTGAACAAATTTTTCGTAACATGCGTAGTAATTAATTAATTAATATGGATAAGAACTTTCTAAACTTTACATTACGTTACACGAAATTTTACAAAATACTTAAATCATACCGCATTATATCATACAGCACCGTCATAAAACTTCTAACTTTTTTAAAATAGCTCACAATGCACATAATCTATACACTCAGCAAAAATGAAATCTTTTAGTATTATCAAAACGTTTTTAAGGAATTGAATTTAATGTCCTACGACGCGACTATACATACATATCCACATTCATACACACCCACATACTTACATATACATACATACATACACATACATACATACATGAGCTCAAAAAACATGACTGCTTGACATCGACAAAAAGTGAATTAATTTGGACATAACAAGTTTAATTTTATGTTCTTTTATTAAGTATGTACTCAGTCTTCCCAAAAGATTGATTTGATTCGGGATGCTGATTTTTCTAAGACAGTGGAATTCGGCCTTATGCTCTTGGGGATTAATGAATGGTTTAAGTTTGCCTTATATTGTCAACTGAAGATATTTTCTCATTTATAATACATGCGTGTCTGTAGCGGTTGTCCAGGCTTAGTTATGAAAAGCTAGCTAAGTAATGTAAGCTCCTAGATATCATATGAAATATTTAAGGCACGTGCCGAGGAATTCATGTTACGTGACAATAACCCTGTACAATACATGTTTTATTTAATGCCTACCGCTCGTATTGTTGGAAATAATTCACCAAGTTACAGTTTCTCGTAATTTGTTATTAATTACTGAACTTTTGTTGTATGGTGCATAGAGACGTAAGTTCTGTACTGTCCAAGTTGCTGTTGCTATTAAAATTAACTACAAGCACTTAACAATCACTTGTAGAATCAGTAAAGTTGCCGATTAATAAATCAGTTTTTCTCGAGTACTATTGTAAGCCGTTCTTTGTCTATATTCAGCTTTTTAAAACGTTCATCTTCTTTTTTAAAATTATTACCTTGAGTTGACAAATTTCTTGCATGACCATTTCATTAATCATTGCTAAGAGCACTTTCTTTGTATAAGTTAATATACTGAATGATTTATTTCTTGAAACGCGTCGTATTTTATCTGTGGGTATCAATCCGCTTTGTATTCAAGGTGTATTTTACGGCTATTCGAATGCTCGTTCTCCTAATTCGGGATTACAACAATATACTAGTAACAACCGTGCATCGTATGACAAATGATATTGCTTTGTGGTTACGGCTACAGTTTGGAATGCAATATTGTTCCGTCTCTCGTTAAGAGTTCCTGACATTTCTGTTGTGTAGGTGGCGTACTGTACCGGTACAAATAAATATATCTAACTTCTACCAGGCTTAAACTACTCGGACGTACTGTTACGATTAAAAATATTTCAAATTCTTATTTCATTCTAAATTCTCACCATTTCGTGGAATAGGCACCAATTTAGAATTCCAACTAAAATCCTTAAAGGAACGTTACTTTTTCTATTTTAGAAACTTGTTTTAAAAGACAATGTAAATGAGAAAACTTAGGTACGAGGGGGCGTTTTTATATTCGCGGAATGGGGGATAAAGAGTGGAAATAAAAAAACCAAATTATTTTTCCTTTTCAATATATTCACCTGCAAGACGAATACATTTTTCAGATCTTTCAATTAATTTATTAATACCCTCATAAAAAAAAGATTTCTCTTTGTCTACAAAATACGCCGAAACTGCCTCCTTGACTTCATCATCGGTGGTAAATTTTTTACCCCGTAGTTCTTTTTTCATTTTTGGAAACAAGTAATAATCACTTGGGGCCAGGTCTGGGCTGTAGGGTGGGTGTTCTAAAATATCGAAGCCCACCTTATGCAGGGCAGCCAACGCAACGCGGCTCTTGTGAACGGGCGCGTTGTCGTGCAAAAGCAACACACCTTTCGTCAATTTTCCCCGTCTTTTTTCCTTAATGGCTTCTTTAAGTCTCTCTAATATTGAAGCGTAGTATTCCCCGGTTATAGAAACACCTTTATCTTTATAGTCGATTAATAATATTCCTTCCGAGTCCCAAAAGACCGTTGCCATAATTTTCCCAGCTGACTGTGACACCTTAAACTTCTTAGGGGGTGCTGCGCCCTTTTTATGCCACTGCATGGAGTCTTGTTTCGACTCAGGTTCATAATGATGAACCCAAGTTTCGTCTCCAGTAACAATTCGACTCAATACATCATCCTTGTCTTCATTACAGAGGTTCAAAAATGCACGTGAACACTCTACGCGCTGTTGTTTTTAGGGCGGCGTGAGCATTCTTGGCACCCATCTTGCACTGACCTTAGTCATGCCAAGATGATCATGAAGAATTTTAAAAATGGTTGTATCGGATACTCCAACCATTTCTGCGAGTTGTTTCTTCTTTAGTCGAGCATCTTCCAGTACAATTTTTTCAACTTTTTGTATAAGTTCTGGCGTGGTCACCTCGATACTCCTGCCCGGCCTCGGATCGTCTTCAATGGATTCCCTTCCTTGTTTAAATAAATTGTGCCACTTGTAGACCATGGTTTTTCCTGGACAAGAGTCACCGTAAACCAATGCCATCTCATTCATTATGGTCGCAACTGTTTTTCCTTGCTTGGTAAGGAACTTTATAACGGCACGATATTCGATTTTTTCCATATTTCACTTTTCACTCCCGATTATGTTGCTTGATTGACGATAACTCAAAGACTAATTGTCTAATTGCAATGAAACCTCGTATTTATACTAATTATGAGTCACTGAATACGTTACGACCCTAATGAGTGTAATCCCCCCCCCCCCACAACCCTCTCATTCCGCGAACTTAAAAACGCACCCTCGTATATTAAAATTTATTGTTAGTCCTTTTATATTGTTTTTAATAGCCCTGGGCGAGGACTAAAGAAAATTTCTTGTAAGACCTCATAATTGTACGCAAATTATATTTATGACCTTAAAAATAAGTGGTAAATTAAAGAAATTTGTCAAAGCGTTGCGAACAGTTAATATTTGTATACCTCAGAGAATACTCAATGACCTAACCTCTGACAAAACGAGCACGAATTTTTAATGAATGGCGTCCGTACTTGTTGAAAATCCCCATCAAAAACTTGAAACTTCTGTCATCACGTGAAGCCTTAAAAACTCTAGTTGTTCACCTAACGCTATTTTACTGGTAGAATTGATATTTTTTTATTCAAATTTTGATGTAATATTTTTTTAATTAAACTATTTTCTTGATATTATCCTGATAACGCATTTGAGTAAGTAGCCAGCGGTTGCGGTACAGAATAAGGTTAAACAAATATTTCTAAACTCGTTTATTTAAGAAAGACGTTTCTCCGTGTCGTCTACTGCTTGTTTGACATTAACAGACTGCGATACAGGGAATATTAAACGTGCCCTTTATCTTCTATATGAAGAATAATTACGTTCAGATAATACTTATTACGTAATACGTTCTACATATTCTTTTTATCGTTTAATGATGTAAAAGTGCTCAATTGTGACGGTGACATATTATTGTCTTTTTTGAGATAAGGTACTTACAGTATCTCAACATTACTTTCAAAATTACCTTTTTCTTTGGTGTTAATGTTATATAAGCTTGACGAATGATCTTAGTTAAGACTGATATTTCCTTCAATAGATTTGTCTTTTTGACCGACTTCAAAGAGGAGGAGGTTCTCAATTCGAGTTGTATTTTCTTTTTGTATGTTTGTTACCTCATAACTTGTTTAATTATGAACCGATTTAAAAATTCTTTTTTATTTGAAAGGGTATAATACTCTGAAATTGGTCACATATTTTTTCTTATAAAATGGTTCTGCATTTTATTTTTAATTATATATTTTGTAAAAACATATACAAGGGGTAAAGAGATGTAAAACAACACGTTGATGTCTTTTGCGACAAGATAGTTTTGAAGACGGTTTTTGTTTTATTGTCTAATAATTAATATTTATAACTATCATTTTTGAACAAATTAAAATTGTTGGCTACTAGTATGGATAGTTGGAGTTTGAGAGAAAACCGATATTAATTGGTGCATCAATATTTGTTGAAGCTAAATCCATTTTTGTTTTCTATGTAGTGATTAACACTTTAATATTTATTTATCAAAGTTTTATTTTAAAATTTCTATTTAGATTGCGTTTCTTTGTCGTTTATGTTGTTGTATTTTTACTTTGTTTGTTAGTTTCTTAAAAACGTAGCAATTTAACCCAGTTTTGCAGATAATGACAGTTGAAACATTTTATTTCACATAACAATGTGTTGAATAGCAACAATTTGTATGTACTTAACACTAAAATTTTACGTAAAATGTATAAAAATGTTACTTTGTAAATCAAAATGTTACAGTTACTCTTTTTGCTTCTTCATAAAAAGTGTAATATATAGTTTTTGTAAGTATATGTCATCTTTTAAGTTTACGTCCCCTCCGTCCGCGTACCTAAAAAGAATCGCATCCAAGACTGGTGTCTATTCACTATTGTTGTTGATATTAGAAGTATGTAAGTGCCGTCTGCCATCGCTGTCGTTACCTCTTCAACTGCCCTACTGAACTGTTAGATTCTGACGTTACAAAGTTATAAGGTTAGGAGTTAGGATGTGTCTACTGTAGTAAAGTGTAATGTAGTCTATTTTTTCGTTCGTTGAGAATTTACAAGATCAAAAGTCGCGCTACTTTTCAAGTTTTCCCACTTTGGAACAAGTTCACATTGCACTTTACTATAGTAATATCGTTATTTACATGAGAAGCCGTATAGAGATTTTATTGGCATCATTCTCATGTTTTAACTGTGCAGTTTTATTGTTACTCCTTTTCAGTAGGAAATGTGTGAAAAGTTTACTACTTGAAATTTTAATAGTGAATATTAAATTTCTACTTATTTTTGCGTTATCGTTGTCTAGCAGCATAGGTATTAAAAAAATATTTAGATTAGTTGGTCCATCTAATTGTAGTTAGTTACGTCTCTCTTGGATCTCGGAAACTAGAGTAGGTAAGCATCTCCTATTGTTGCTACATTTTGTGGAAAACACTTTTCTAGCAGCCAAAGATATTGTGCCTTTACTTTACTATTTACTCGTACTGTTTTACCGATTTCAAATACCGTTTAAAAGTTGTTAATCAGAGCTGTTTCAAATAACCGAAACCACACGTTTTGTGTCAACGTTTGATACTTGATCTGAGTATTGTTGTTGCTTTTTGTTATATTACTATTTTCGCTACATCGTACCTAAGCATAATATTAGAGAGCCATCTCAGTAATACGTCAAACAACAACTGGTCAAATATAAATATGTACAATGTAAGTACATGTAAACGTAGCGTCACGTTGCGTCTATATTCTAGAAGGCTAGAGGTGTGTTGCATCCACATTTTGCCAGTTATATTATGTTCCACCTAATAGAGGGTCAGCCTATTCCAAAGGCTTGATGTAATTTACCTAACGTAATTATCCGTAGTCTCCTTGTACGACTCCTAAAGTGTTCGTACAATGCTTACCAGACCACAACACCGCCCTATACATAGCACACATTTTTCTTATATAATATTTCGTATATAAATCGCTTTGAATATTATTTCACTCGTTAAATTGACATCTTATTTTCCTTTTAAAAGCTATGTGTTAGCTTGACACCCTTATTTTAGCTATGATTGATATACGCTACGGCGAGAAAAAACATTGCTTTTTTCGTAAATTCCTTCTCATGAGGAGCCTTAACAAATTGTCCGATCACGTTTGACGAATAGTTGTGGCGAGTGAACCATACTCAAAATTTATATCGACGCATATATATAAGTTACTACAAAATTGATCAACCGCTTGTTTTTGTTTTGCGTATTTGTGGACTATGTAAATATTTTAGCACGCGCTCGCAAATTGTTTATTGGTTTGCTTAACCGTAAATAAGCTTGTGTCAATCAAAAACAAGTAAATACATGTTTATTTACAACACGTTTTAATCATACATCATCATTATCGTATTAGATTTATTATCATAATGATGCAGCTATGGCGTGCCTGCGAAGCAGTTGACAAATTCAACTCGATTTTGTATCATAAGCAATGTTGGTAATAGTTCTTCATAGTAGGCAATACACACATGTTTAAAACAATACTTAGCAAACACTGCTTTCGAAATGAAGGCTGTCCGAAGATAAAAGAAACAGGCATCCATATATTCAATAATAATAATAATATATTATTTATCTAAAATATTCCTATCTCCATATAGATTCTAAACTGCAGCTTGACTCTACTATACCTACATACGTCTGTCTGTATAATCGAGTTATTCCGATGACATCCCCTGTAACTGATACCCTGGGGGATCGATCATAGTAGAGCCTGAAAGTAACTTGAATTGTGATTTAATTCGAGTTCAAGCAACTCATGAGTAGTGGTATTAAATTGCAGAGTACTTAATCTCATATAGGGCCTCTTTGGAATCTACCTATCAACATCTTAACTTGTTAGGTTTGAAGTCAAGTACGTATAATGTATACCTAAACGTAATATAATAATATGATGACTTAGGACACGGTAATACTATCTATTATTACCGTGCTTAGGAGCTACCTCATGGACGAGGTTGAAAGGTGTCAGTGTGACTTTTACATTGTAGTGTGCTTCCCATTTTTTATTTACCGACAGGGGTAGACTAGCAAACAGCCCACGTATTGGTAAGAGGTAACTGTCGCTCATGGACGACTCAGAGTCCCTGCCTACCGTTAAGGTAGTTTGACATACTTAATTGTGTAAATACCGTTAGCAAGCTAGTATATTTAAAATATTGCTCAAAATATTTTATACGTCAAATTGTTATAGTCAAGCCAACGATTAAGTAAATTGTATAAAACATGGTATACTATACTTATCGTAGTTGCTACAAACATCTCTAGAACCTTCAAGAATTCTTCTTTCACAAATACCTATAGTTTAGATCTGATACCAACATCATCAGAACAATATAAAGTTAATTGTATACTTACGTCTACAAAGTTATTCACGTTAAGCTTTTCGTTCGGCCGTGGTCACAATCAGAAAAGTTGGTTTAGATATTACTATTGATAGTATCTATTACTACCAATTAAGACTTATCCGCAACATACGAATTTGTTGTTGGTTAACTTTGTTTTCTATTCTGTTCGCATATCATTTATTCGTCTATGTGTATAGATACTTATTATGAGATAAAGTAAGTAAATACTAAATATACTGTGATACGGTTTTAAGAATACTGTAAAAACTTCTTCTATTCTTCTGATAACGTTAACGGCCCTTTAGGCAATAGACAAAGAAATCTAGGAACCGCCAACCTCTAGAAACATTACGTTTGTTTTTCAACGAAAAAGAATATCATAGACTTTTTGAAAATTTGGTGACTCTATTGACCTTATACCGCAGTAGATAATAATATAAACGAACACAATCAGTATTAATAAAATAGGTTTTACGAATAATACATTAATAAGTTAAAGCTTTTATCATTTTTACCATTTATTACCTTACATTTACTCAACATCTATAAATCAATAGAAAGATAACGTTTGTAATTTATTTTTAGTGTGGATATTTTTATTGTTCGTTATGTTTACTTTTTTAATATAGGATTGCAGAATTTAAAAGTCATTTAGATCAAAATAAATTGAATAGGTAATACATTTTACAGGAAAGGACAATGGTAGTGAACCCCATATATTCTTTGACTATGTTGAATAGGAAGGAGGTTCTAAGTACAAAATACCAACTGCCGTTGAGAGTACCTATAGCCATAACTCTTCGACGAGTTGTAGTGTCCTTTAGTTATGGGAACCAAAATATTTTAAGCTAAATAATCATGTCGCTACCCTTACATATTGTCTTAAATACTCCGTTTTCTAAGTAACTGTAAGCATATAATTGTTCAAGTAAATTTATCTTTAACCAGCGTACCGCTACTGCGGCTACGAGCTAAGAAACAACTGCGTAAATCGGTAACGAAATAGAATCGTCGTGAGTAGAAAATGCGGGTAGAAATTAGAAAGTCTCGATATGATGTAACCAGTGAAAGCTGGCATTATTTTTGAATACGAAAACCAGACTCAATAGTACAACTTAATGAAACATAACAGTCACTCACAATATACCTATGTTGATTGTTTTGATTATTCCGAAAAGCCCCGCAATAAATATCATTGTTGATATCAACATTTCGTTGCAAGTACATAAATCACGTTCGCTAATGCCGGACCTCTGCTTATAACAGGCTGTTATATAATAATTGCACATTGCTCACTTACCAAACCATATTTTTGTCAGCACATTTAAGATTTACGTTCATATCACTGCGAAAAAGAAACGTACAATAATGGTCTATAATATTTTCGCTAGTACATTGTGTTCTGTAATAAAACAAGTATTGTTATACCCAATCTTAGTGTGTTATCTTTGTTATAAATGGGGCTCATCAGTTTCTTTTCTACCTTTTATTTTGTTATAAAAGAATCTTGCCTATCTTTGTATTATAAATGGCGATCGTACACCCGTAAACTTTCAACGTTTTGAAGTAATAGTTTTATAAGTACGATCCATTAGCATTTTGAATATAATGTAAACATGAAAGATAATCTATTGTTTAAGTGATCTACTTGACGTTTAAAAGCCTGCATTAAATTTAATACAGTTATTACTGTCAGTCTTAAGTATGTATTTGGTAGGTATATGATATAAAATATATGAAAACTTTTTATGTCGAAAATTTAAAACGGGCAATACCACCTTACAAAACTGAGTTTTCGTTTTAATAAGTCAATAATATTACATTGTACTCAAAATTAAAATGGTGAAACGTGAAATAAAACACCTCTGCCTACCCTTTCGGGAATAAAAAGGTGTGCAGCTATGTATGTATGTAGATATATCGTCATATAACCAATAACAGTTTTATACTAATATTCGTTTTGCGTCAAGATACATTATACTAACACGAAAGTATAGTTAATAGTTAAATTGCATACATAATTATTTATTAAGATATCTACTAATGTATGCATGCATGGACCTAAATGAAACAAATCACTGACGTCGGAAGCATGTCTGCCAAGCTGAAACAGAGTTTGAGAGACGTATGACGCTTACACTCTGAAGGGTGGGCACGAGACGGCACATAAAACTAAATTTTGGGAGGAGGTGACAGACAGGACTGACTTGAATGATTTGAAAAAAGCCTGTTCCTAATCGTCAATAAAACAAAATTGAATTTTAATATTTAATATCACACCAACTACACACAATGCCATTTAGACCCATAGTACGCATATATTATACCTTGTGTTTTGAGTTCTAAAAATGCGGATATACGTAAGTTTTTAAATACTTTTTTTTTTGTAAATACATACATATTATACATAGAAACACCCAGACCAATGCAAATAGTCATGTTCATGCACAAAAATATTTGCACTGAGCGGGAATCAAACCCGCGACCATACATATATACATACATAGTACCAACGAACGACAGAGGCAGTCCTGTAAAAAAATTAAAGTAATAGTGATAGATCTGTATCAAGAATCATCACTTTTTTATTATTAAGTAGGTCCAAAATAAATGAAGTACATAAAACTACCTTATTTATTACTTTTCAATTTATTAGTTTCATTGTGTATTTATTTTTTAGACATTAAGACATTTAGAATAATCAAACTAATTGCAATAATCACAACTATATTTATTCAAATGTTATAATACTCTTTAAAGTACATTCTCGATATTGTGACGTGGATATTGCGTATCGCTATTGTCTATCAAACAACTCATTTCAACATCAGGCTCTTGTCCGGTATAATGGTGCAGGTTGACAATTTTCGAAGAGCAATTAGTTCTGAAGTGTCCTAACGTATAACGGCTGAAATTCGCTGAATTGCTCTAACACAGTGTCACGAATAAAACTGGTTTTGTTTTTAAAAATGGTGACTTGTGAATTTCTGTTTGAATGCGAAATATTGCTTACAGTATTTTTAAAAGCTTCTTTAAATGAAGTATTGATATCCATTTCTTTATAATGCGAAACAGTAAAAAGCACAATAAAGACATATGGCATTTCATAAACACTACTAAATAGCCTGTTTACTTCAATTCAAACAAAGCAAACATGAAAATAAAACCGCCAAGTACACACTTTTACAAGTACTATACAGAAAATACTGATTTAAAGATTATGTGTAAGTATATGTCTTTTATCCGTTACAAAACAGCAATGATTCGATTCGTGGATGGTTACATAAATTTATTTGAACTGATTTTACACGTGACAGACGAAACAATTTATTGTCCTATATTGCTTACCTTCGTAATTTATTAGTATGACAATTTCGCGCTGATGCAACAAAAATATATTAAACATAGGTTTACTACCAAACAAACGATGCGATAAGGTTACGATTATTTGCCGAAATGTAATACAATTTCAATAAATACAACGTGTGAATTGTGAACCTTCCATATCTTCTACTTTCCTAGTACAGTAGGCAGTAAGTCTCTTTGTGATAGGCGGCAGGCTCGCACCCGACGTTTATCGGGCACTGTTCCAATCCCGGCTGGGACTGAAATTTTCTCAAAGTTACATTACGAAATTGAACTCTTTATATTAAAAGTAGTAGCGGTCCAAGGCATTTAATTAAATTCCAAGTGTCAAATTTGAAATATAAGGCTCCTGTGTTATGTATGTGCGGTATTGTGCAGGTGCATTATGAACTCTTTTAGTTTATATTTAAAATGTTTACTTAGTTCTGATGTAGGGCAGCGTTCTCGTTGGAGAGATGTTGACGTTGTATGGCTTCATTCAGCTTCAGTCGGTTGTTTGGACACGAGCCGTGAGGCCGCATCGCGCGCTGCGCGGGGGTGGCTTACGACAAATATCGCTTCTTGTTGTACGATGTTGCATATAAATAAATCTGTTATGTATAATGTACAAATGATTAAAATAAAATAATTGGCATAATTAAACAAAAATTCATACAAAGAAAAAGCTGAATAGAAAAGTTTACTTATTTAAAATGAATCTGTAAATAGTAATATTTTTAAATTGTGGGCAGTAGATCATGTTTTTTTTTTAACTATCTAGGCTTTCTTTAAAGTGATTCAAAGAACAAATGGAATGCAATAAATGACTACGAAATGCTTTGCTATGTAAGTATATAGTTTCAGAAATAGTTCCTTGCTTTATCCATGCTTTTAGGTACTTCACGTGAGATTTAACAGGTGATTAGTTAATTTTTCGTTGATCAGCCTTTTAGAAACTGGGTGTCACAGTTAGACAAATTACTCAAAATGTACGAATACTATCTTTTTACTGGTGTAATTTTATATTAAATTATCCAATGAAGGAATACCGAATTTCATGACCTTTCTCTCATTTTACATAACGCATTAAAATTCCCCAGACACTTAATAATTTTATTTCATTCTGCTCTCGATTCTATTTTATAACAATGTTGACCTTAATTTCTCCAGAAGATATTTGAATTCGTTTTATTTATTTTATCAATACTTGACTATTGTTATTCAGTAAAATTAATAGTCTTCATTAGACACCTAAGACGCTTAAGGTATCTAATGAATTTGAATTTGAAGAAAATGTCGTAACGACTCCAGTCGTTACGACATTTTCTTCAAATTTATTTATAGACTTAATGACCATAAACATATTAAACAATTTAAAACTCGTTTTAATTGTTAATTGTAACTTTAAACAACAATTTTCGCGCTAGAGAACAAGCTCTATTTTGCAACGTGCGTAACAAACACCAAACAATACTTAAACGGACACATTCAACCAGACACAAACAATTTTTTTATTGATCAGACAAAGTTTTGTTCCATGTAGAAATAAAACCCAGAACTTCTTGCAAAGCAATCGTACCAACTCCCACTGCCATCAAGGCTGTCAAGTACCTATCTTTTTATATTTTACGCCCAATTTGAGTTCGCAGATAACTTGTCATGCCATAAGGACAAAATTTGATTATCCTTCCCTACTGACCCAATGCGATACGTATTATTACCGTCGCTCTTCCTTCAAGAGGTTTGAAATGTATTTTATAACTTTTAGTTGTTACTTTAAACTGAGTTTCATATCATTCATCACTGATGAGATGAAACGGGTATCAACGCCATCATTATGTCTGATTCTTATGTTTAAATTCAACAATTTTTTAAAAATTTTATACTTGTATTCATTAAAACCTGCATAATGAAAATGATTTATCGAGATAAGGCCGTTTTCAACTAATGTAAACATTTCGTTTATATAAAATACCAAGTCTCCAAATAACGTAATTAAACCACATGAGGCTATTAATCCGAAATTAATGAAAGTTTCAAACCGTTAGTAACAATAGCATTAAAATGAATCAGATCAAAATCATAATTTAATCATCATTTTAATCGAAAGACGCCGGCCGTGATGTACACTATCAACGCACCAAATACCAGAAACATAAAGAGATTTCTGAACAAAACAAAATGAAGCCTCGCCAAGCTCCCAAGTCTATCTGAAAATAAGACGAAATGAAAGATGAAGGACTTTAACTAGGCCAATATGCTTATTAATATTTTTACAAAATCACTTAAATATCATAAAACCGTTCGGTTCTATGGGTTGTACGAAAACTACCTTTCCTCACCTGTTTGACACTCATCGGATTGGTCGAATTCACCATACGTTTAATTAATACTACAATAAAGATTGACGTAGGTATCTAGCATACACTCAAATATACAGCCTACCCCATTAATGTCCCGATAAAACGTAGCTCTTGTACCCAATTAACCTTAAATTGATATTAACTCAAACATAAAATATAAGCCCGACCATACTTTTACTGCAAACCCACGTTTTTAATGTCTCGGTTTATTATACCTAAATGAAATGTTATGTCCACGTAAAAGAGTATATTACATTTGCTCTAATGCATGCATTAACTAACTCAACCATGTAAGAATTAGGCTCAATTTAGATTATTACCTTTCATTTTGTATGTTCTTAATATATATTCTTGTACTTCTGACCCATAAAGAGTGTGTTATAGGTTTTTTCCTTCTGTTTCCGTACATTTAATTGTGTCTTCGTAGTGCCTAATGGAAAGAATCGATTTTGTACTGCTGCTTCTTTGTTGTATTTGTTTATTTAACAACAGAACGGAACTTACTTAGCTATTCTGCAAACTATTTTATTTTTGGTAAACTGCTTTGCCGCGTCTTCCGGGTCGTGGTTGCTACTTCAGAACTCTTATGTCCCGAGGGCCATCATTTCCGCGAGTTATGTGCGTGCCCGTTCCCACTTTAATAAGAAATTTCTGCGAGATGACAACCACTTTGGTTCCTCTGTGGATTGCCATATACAGTCATGTAGGGAAATATTTAACATAGCCCGCATTGTCCTTAGAGTGATTTTCTGCCTTGTCCCTGGCAACTGGCACTTTTTAAAGTACGTAGTCCCGCGGAATCGGATTCGACATAACCCACCTAACTAGCCTGTACCTTTCAGATATACTACTATAACTTCGAGCGCATAGCTCCCAACCATAAAAGAAATAAGTCCAATGGTGACTATCACCGTTTATCATAATGCCTAATTCCTTGAAATCCAGGGCCTTGGAAATGTTCTCCGGTCCAGCTACAAGCAATTTGGACATATAATAATATCTAATATGCCTCGCTGTAACTGAACAGGCTTGGTCGCTGGTTATAAAGTCGAACTAAAGTAGTAAAGTTTTCATACAGACACTTGACCAAACATTCAAGGAAACAAGCAGCTTAAAAGTGGTCTACTGTTCAGACTTTGTTGTCAGTAATTGTTTAGGAAATGTCAGATGACAGGCGTTCGTGATAAAACATGAATATTCTTTCGTAATCGACTAAACAAGCTGCCGATATCAAATATTGTGCGTATGATGTAATGCGTAAAGTGGCACTTGACATAGTGGTGACAAAATAGATTATATTACTTAGTTTTACGACCTTTAGTAATTGCCTTAAAGAATAGGCAAAGTGCTTAGTTCAGATGTCAGTTCTTCTTACGTTGTAAGTTATAGGCACGCTATCGTTTTACATACGCAGGTAGTTCAAATATTTAAATTTTAACCTTAAGTCGACGGTAATAAGAGGCACCGCAACTCGCTCTCGTGAATTAAGCAAACTATATCCAACTGTAAATGTATTCTGAAATACGAAAGGTTAGGATAAAACGTATTACGTAACGTAAACGGTTACGTAAAACATTGTTTAAATTAAATGTTATTTTACCCATTATTCTTTCTTTTCAAGTGTATTATCTCTGTATCTAGGTAACCGTATCGATACTCATAAATCTGTTTGTATCTTTGAATCAAATACGAATTTTGACTTTAGAGCCATATTTTATCTCCATTTTATTATTCATCCGAATTTTTGCAAAGTATTTCGTTGGATTGTTAAATATAGCAATAATTGTGCTTGGCTAGTATTATGAATAAGCTCGTACCGCTTTTGCTTTTGCTAGTACCTACTCAACATTTTATTGCAATTAAATTTCCTCTACCCCAAGACTGGAGGACACTATCGTCTTTGCTTGATTGACATTAAAGGCAAATGATTCTAAACTGTATAACTATATCCCGCGGAATAAGTTAAGCGGCCTCAGTTGACTAAAGATCCATACGTAGAGATAGAAGATTTTTGATAATAGGAATGATAAATATTTCTTCGTGGTAAAAAAAATTAAGGGCCCTTAAAAGTATTGTAATATCTTGATTGTAATTAATCAGCTTTAACAACATGGCACGATCAGTTCTTACATTGTTAAGGTAACAAAATTTACTTATTCAGTAATACTTTATTTTAGTCATTAATCTGGCCTAATTAAAATAAAAAAAATACTTTTAATATAGAATGTATACCTAGTCTTTTTCTAAATAATTCATTATCTACAATGTTACATGTTTACATTATTAAAACAAATTTTTAATTAATTGAACGGGTAACGTTTTGAAATAGACGATGATGAATAGTTTACACAGGCATTGTTTTGTTACGGTATATAGCGCTTATATTTTTTATTGTGAGCGCTTATGTTTTTTATACACATATTAGCGGTTGCCCGCAGCTCCACCCGCGTAAATTTCGGTTATAAGTATCTCTGTTTACATTAACGATTTTTCATACAAACTTTTATCCCCTTTTTTTCGTGGGAAACGCATAACGTGGCGAGGCGGGGGTTATGTCGGACTCTCCGGCCACAATGAGAAAGCAGCCAGCATACCGACTAAAACCCACGGTGTTCCTCCAGATGGCCAGAGTGTCGGGGTCACGGGAGACGCTCGTGCATTCATCCGCGAAACCGACGGGCCACGGCCCGCTCGCCCGCTAAGCGGGCCCTGTCTGATTTAGGGGGCCTAGCCCCCGTCCCTCCATCGAGAGGCGTTCGTGGAACACGTATATACCCAAGTGAAGTTAGATGTGAGCTGCTAGTTTATATACGAGTGATATTATATTACCACGCAACGTAGTTTATTACTCGTACCACAAACCCAAAGTATTGTTGCGCACCTGCGAATGCGCTGTGATTTAAAATTTTGTTAGCTACAGCTGCAAAAACTATTTAAAAAAAGTTATATAGATAATTTTTTTTATAAATCTTCTCGTAATATCTTTATATATTTTTGCAATGATTGATATTTTTGTGAGAAGAAGGATCAATATTATCGTCTGTTTTGTAACGAAAATCAAATCGATTTAAAAATGTAATAAGTAGGTAGTAGCTGCGAGCGCAACTTTTTCAATTATCAACTGAAACTCCTGCCTCTAACCGCCACGTTAGTATGGTATTCTAAATTATATTTACTAAATATATTACCTGCTACAAAATATACTTATAAAAATATGTTTGAAGTATTTTCTTGTCGCCCAATATTAGTAAAAGCAATTTTTTTATCTAGTACAATGTGTAATGCCTAATTTACCTCTGCTTACGTCATCACAACAACCTTATTTTTATCCCTTGTAGGCTCATAAAGTTTTCTTTGTCAAACCTAGCTCCGCCAAAAGCTATACTTTTTGAATACACATATTTGGCTCGCCCAAAAACGGAGTGTGTTATGTTGTTCCCTTGTGAAATCGGGTCGGAGTTACGAATATATCTAGCCCTAAAGAATAGGCCCAACTCTTGACGTGTGAAACTTGTAAATATTTTAAGACGTGGAATAACCTTACCTGAATACTTACTATATTACGAAGTACATTGTTTATTGTAGTGAAAGCAATATTCTGAATGTTTTGCATACCTAAGTTTAGTTTTACTATTGTTTTTAAGGACACAGGACAGAAATACGATGTAACTTTTTAGGGTAGCTACTCTATCTAACAAGATCCAATGAGACCCTATAACTAACTTTGTCTGTGTGTTTGTCGACCCTTTCTTTGATTAGCGTTATCTTTTGAACTGTAGATAGAGGACTGAAATAATCAGCATTAAGTTTTAAAGTAAAACGACAAAACACGAGCTCGCGCTAAGGTTTCCGAAAGTGTAATTACAAAATTAACGCCGTCTGGCTATTAAATACCTAAGGCACTAAGGTGTAATAAATAGTTTAGGTTTAGAACTTGTAATAATACAGGGTTATAAAGTTATTACTCATTTAGTACAATTACTACGGCTGGAGACGCCTAGGCACTCTGTAGTTTGATGCATACCTTGTCATTTTCTTTTTACGTGAGGACTGACTTGTAAGTTGAAAGTATTAAATCATAGCTCTGCTTTAAATCCTAGTCATAGTTCTGACAGTTTTTATTGCCAGGTTATTTATGGTCGCAAATCGAGGTACCTGTTGTTTGAGTTTTGACTATGGTTCGAATAAAAAATAAGTGATAAATTATTCTCCATTGAAGCTACCCAGTGTTGAGGATTTAACATTTTTAAGTGCAAGAGGTAGCTCGCGATCGTTGATGAGAGGAACATCTCATCAACGACCTATTTACAGTGAATTTTAAATGTAATAATTTTCTCGGGCACTACGGTATATATGGCAATAAGCTCGCTCCTGATTACTTAAGATATAGGCTATGAAAGGTGTATAATACACCAATTTGTAGTAGGTACTTACCTGTAGTAATAGTAGTCAAATGTAAAAAGTAAACCTACTGACGTAATTAAGTATACGTAAATTTTTGATAGAAAAATAAAAGACAAAGGAATTTAGTAGAAGACCATATAACCGCGCATAGTAATAATAATTTTTAAACATAATCTCAATTGATTTTGTTTACAGTTACGTTTTAAGTGCGATGCAACTAAGACATTGTTCAGTCCTTTGATTATATACTTATCAAAGGTTCAGTCCTTATTTCATTAGCGAATACAGAGCCGGATTGCGGCCAAAGAACGATTATATAATGGGGTGTCAATATATCTTCTATATATATCTATGCGTCTTTAATTAATGACGTAATACGTTAGTTGCTTAACGTTGTTAATCTAAACAATGTTAAGCTGCTCTATTAGACAGAAGCCTTTAATCAATAATATAAATAAACATACAGAGTGTAAAATAATACCTTGTTTCCCTTCCAATAATCGGCATTATAATAAACTAGCTGCGTCCCACGGCTTCGCCCGTGCGTAAAATATGTTAATTTTCGTCGAAATCGGGTCAGCCGTTTAGGCGCTGATTGGTAACAAACACACACACAAAGAAACTTTCGCATTTATAATAGTAATAGGATTTAATTAGGTATTCCTATACTTACTATTTAAAATAACATGTAGGTTTCACCTAGTGTATAAGGTAAAAGCGGTAAGACCCAACACCATGACACTACGTAGATGAGAAAAACTCAGCAAATCATGAATTAATTACTTGTTTAAGTAATTAATTCATGATTTGCTGAGTTTTTCTCGTAACATAACTATACATTAAAACATCAAATATGGTATAATGAAAAATGTGATGCGATGAAATAATCAGAGCAGCTACCAAGTATATCGGGAAATTTTGTTTATATTCAATTCAATTACCATTCGCATTACTAATACAAACATGTTCACAATATAATGCGTACTCACTTAAATTTCGACGCCGCTGCCATTATTCAAACTAACCTATCGAATAACTAATTAATTTATTACTAAACTAGATGTTCGTCCTCGCTTCGCTTCTGTATCAAAAGTTTAATTCGATCTCACAACAAACGACCCTATAAAATATGACTGCAATATTACCTACTTCTACGAAATGCTATACTGCAAATTTACTTTTGCTTTCTTCTGTATTGCAAATTTACAAATATTGAAATTCTGAAAATTGCTGAAAAATATGTCAAACAGTAAAATATAGCCTATGTTACCTGCTTCATTTATTGATTTGTAAGAGTAAAATATTTTTTTAAATCGCTAACGTAGATTTTTAGTTAAATCGTTGCAAGCATGCAAAAATCAAATCTTTTCTAATATAATTAAGATTGAGACTAGTGACCCGCCCTAGTATCATACATTTTTATACTTTTACGACATCGCTACTTCGGGGAAGAAAGGGCGTAAAAGCCACTTTTGGCCAAAATGAGTTAATAATGCAACTTTGTTTAGTTTTCGACGCTCTATCGATCTGTATATTTAAAATTTCAATATTCCCAAAAAAATGGCTTTTACCCCCATGTTTTTTTCTCACCAAAACCATTTTTATTAAAAAAAATTGACGTATATGACATTATTTAATTATTTCAAATTAATAAGGGCGTATCACCATAGTATGAAAGAATATTTGGTCGTAAATACAATATTTATTACGTAATATATATATAAAATTAGAATAATGCATGAATGATTAATAAGTAGAAGAAAGATTTATTTTACAAATTATAATTAAAAAAAAAGGTTAAACAAATAAGAAAAAGAAAAAAATATATAAGAAGAGAAAGAAGATGAATAAAAAGAAAGTAAAAGATAAAAAAAATAAAGAAGAATACGATTACAAGCAATAAAATTAAAAAAGTAAGAAAACGAAACAAAAAACAGAAAAGGAAATAGAAAAAAAAGAAGATTACTAATTATTGTCAATTTGATTTGATTTATGAATGAATAAAACTGATTTGCATCTTAACTAAATTTATTTATTTAATACACCAATACCTACCTAGTAGAATAAATTACAAACATACCATTATTTTATACTATTTTATCAATTTTAGTTAATTTATTTCTTAATTAATTAATATTAGATGATAGTAATTATTTATCACAGTTAACTTAAAATTTAAATTAATGAAAATAATCAAAGTTCAATTCAATTAAATCTTTTCTTTTGTTTCACTATTCATGAATTGTGTGCATTTAACTTAACAGGTAGGTAACCTAATTCGTTATAATAAATTTTGTAATATAGAACTATGATAAATCAGATAATAATAATTATTATGCTATTATTTTGAGCTTCTATGCACCTTAATTTCAATATTCACCACATTAAATCTTACAAAATTATAATAATTGTAGGTTTACTCACGATAATTGTTATAAGTGGTGCAGTCATTACGACCTTTTCACTGTCTAAAGATGGTTTATACGACACGATGTATGTTAGCATTATAGATATTTGTGGATTTACGTCCTATAGTACGTATTTATAGACGGTGTAAAAGCCATTTTTATTAAAATTTTGGGTCGTAAATCCATCCTATCTTCTAAACCATAAGGTCTACTTAAAATTAAGCTTCTTGATATTAAAGAGCACTTAAATGCAAGTAAATATCACCAATTCATTCGAATTTAACTCTATTGCAAAAAAAAGTTATTTTCCAAAATTTAAAAAAAAAAACGTTTTTTCGCCCCCTGCCGCCCTTTCTTCCCCGAAGTAGCGACATGATTACAAATCGTTAAAATTCGCGGTTTTCTCTATAATATGCCTTTAATTTACGTATAAAGAAACCCCTTACGAAAAATGCTCTAAACGAATTGTTTTAGTTATGCAATTTTTCGCTAAACATGACTTTACAAGTATATTATCAAGCAAGTGAGAAAAATTTCAATCTCGATTACTTTTAAGGATATCTAGGTACTGATTTTATAATTGACAAAACCTCTTTCATTAACATAATATTAAAGAATTTTAAAAATATTTTTTTTACCAGCCGCCTTGTAATTTGGTTAATCTAATTATGTATTGTTTCTAAGAGCCTTTTCATTTTGTGTTACAGGAATTTCTAGTATGGGTACCCGTCTCCCACAAAGGATTAAATATATTAATTTGAGCTTAACGCTTTTGGACATAAAACCCCAACGATTAGAAGAATTCTGCTAATAATTCTACGTACTCCTAATAATGTTGTTCCGGTTTCGTTTATCTATCACCAGAAACGAATATTATGTAGAAGATTGCCAGACTTTTAGATAGAAAAATATCCTATGTTTTTATCTATAAGCAACAAAACTTTTAAATTTCTTCTGCTTTAATCTGTAAGGTACAAAACTTTTGTAAGCGTTGAAATTTTGCAACAAACGTAGTGTTTCTTGACGGCATAGATCTATGCTATGTTAGGTTCGAAAAACTTCAATAAGAATCTCAGATTTATTCAATACAACTCAGATCTTTACTCAGACTTCTCAGGCTTGTTAGTTGGGTTACATAGTCATGACAATGAGGAACAAATTGTACTTTGTTTCGTTGTTTCTCCTTTGAACTACAGTGAACAAACTCAATAAACTACAATTGCACAATGCATCCCGCATAACAATGAATTAATGTCTGCTGTTACGGATAAAGTTCTGCACTCGACCCATATATTGTACAAGTTAAGTAAATAATTTAGTGTGCCTAAAACAGAGTTTTCGTTTCCTAATAAGGCGACAATGGGGAACGCCTGCACTGGACGTCTTTTGGTCGACGTCGTTCTGATGAAAGGGTTTTCTAACTAAAAACTTACAAACAGATACCTAAATACATACTGAAGTAAATAATAATCTTTCATGAATAAAAAAATGCTATTTCATGTAGGAACGATTCGGAAGATTTACATTTTGAGAAATAAGAGCACTCTTATATAAAAAAATAATATACGTATTGAAATATTTCAGCTAGTCAGGAGATGGTCCATAAATCTAACTCTGATCTTTTATCATAGTATCTACTTCGTGAACCTGGCAGAATTTCGATACGAGAAGGATATCCTGTCTTTGGAAAAGGTGACATGTTTTGTATTATTTATGTCGATGACATACTAGTTATTTTACATAAAGGTTTGAGATTTGATCTGAATCGATCGAATGTAGAGATATACATTGAGTCTATCTACGTATAGTTTATTTTACAAATAAAAAAAAAGCTTTGTAAAGACCTATATATTACCTAACAGATCAAGCGAGATTTTAAATTACGTTACTTAAAGTATGATTTATTTAGCTTAAAAGTTAAGATCAGTGTGTAGAATTTTTGAAGTGGAATGTATTTATTTAAATTGTTATAGTACATTATTCACAAGAACAATCTTAATGAACCTTCTAAAATACTAAATAACAATGACACGAACAACAATATCTAAGAAGATAATCTTAAAATACAAATTGGCAATGTAAATCTCACAATTAGTGAGAATGCACTGAGCGAGTTTTCAACACTTCTACTCCATTTAAGCTAGACAGTAATGCACTTGTATAGTCATTTCCTATGCTTACATAAATCGTGTAAAGCTTTAGTCTCAGCGCAAAGTTTGGACGCTAGAAGTTAACGCTTGTAGTGAATTAATTTACAGTTTAAATCCGGCCCTGACTTTAGATTTATTGTAGTCGCTATTGCTGTAACCAAGCACTCACGTCAGGCAACGATCGAATGGTCTGTAAATAGGGGCTGTGGATTTTGCTTTCGTCTCTGCTGACAAATGGCTGCACCAATCCGGTCCGTTTCGCATTCCTCTAAGTTTAGTAAGGCTTAATCCCATTGATTAAAAGCTTAGAATTTCGGATGTCTGTGGTCGTGGGCTTGAACGTCGCCGTATTGGGAGTTTATTCGCGTTAGTCTGGAATGACCTCTAATGATTATTGCGTGTATGTAGGTTACCACAGTGGATAACAAATAACGGAACTGCTGTTTCCTTTTGTGTTGACTGATTTTAATGCTATATTTTTGTTAATAACTGATTTTAATGATTACCTACATTTATGTTTTTGGTTGCCTGAATAAAGCTTTTGATATTTTATTTTTACATCTGTGTTCCTGTAGTGCTATCGATAAATTCATGAGGCAGAACACTGACATTGTCTGCGAAGTTATTTGGTAGAATTAAATAATGTATTGTTTAAATCAATTCGTCATTTTAATGCAGTAGGTAATACAAATTTTTTTGGTAATTGTTATACCTACTTAAATTATATAAATAGTTTGGAATAAATGATAAAATTTTAATAATACAATCATTATCTTACAGAATCTTGGCAGCCGCTCGGCATTAAATCAATTTAAAATCAATATAATCAGTTAGACTAAAAGGCTCAATATATTTTAAATTATAACACTGAAAAATATAATTCAAACTTATGCAATCTATACATATAATAAAAATGTAACCGGTCGCTGTCTGTTCTGTACATTGAAGATATATTAGAAAAAATGTTATTGGGACCTTTATCAACGCAAATAGCATCCAAAACAATGATTGTTACAATTTTCGTCTGTTTGTCTGTGCGTTTGTTCACGATAATCTCAGAAACGGCTTATCCGATTTAGATATGGTTTTCACTAATACATTGTGGTAAGCTTCACTTAACGTTTAGTGTTTGTTTCATGTCAATCGGTTCATAATTAAAAAAGTTACGCCAATTTAAAGAAACATGTCATACACATTGTATGTAGGTATTTAGTTTAGGTCAGTTTGTTTTCAAGTTAGGTTACCACGACTTATTTCTATATTAGTTAAAATGTAATTACTTTATTAGTTAAAATGTAATTACTTTATTAGTTAAAATGTAAATACAAATTAGATTTATATTTTTCTGGATTTATTTTATTTTTTAATTTTTGTGATTAATAACAGGTATTAATCACAAAAATTAAAAAATAAAATTGTTAGCTTAAAGTTTTGTTTTCAGGTTATGTTAACACGTCTCATTACGGAATAGGTGAAATTGAATCGAATTACGAAATAGTAGTTTAGAGTTACACTGGTTTCAGCATGAATGGGTCGGATCGACCGGGAAATTACTACCCTCTCATAGAAGATCGACGTAAGAGTAATAATATCCATACTATTTTCGTTCGGTGAGTGAGAGTGCCGGAGGCCTTAGAGCATTAAACCAACAGGAGTGGACACGCGCTCTTTTTCCCTTGCGCAAAAGTCTGCCACTTTCGGCGGGGGACGGGGTCACGCGAGCAACGCACACTAATTACAATGTTAACTACTAATGCATTTTTAAATCGCGTCGTTATACACGCACACAATAAAATTATTACACACTAGCTTAAACTAAACACACACAATCACATTCACACACAGGGACATCTATCAGTTTACGCTTCCTTAGCGTAAAACAGTTAGAGCTTGACTCTGTCGATATTTAGTATCGATGTTTAGGATTACATATAAGTACGCGAAAGATTTAATTATTTTCATGATTATTATGTTTGCTTATTAAAATGAGCATTATCTTATATTATATAGCTGTTGCCTGCGACTTCGTTCGCGTGAAAATTCAGATGAGTGCCTCTATGAGAATATTGCGTGCCTGATTTTATGGCAATCGTACATTGTATCAGTATTATCCGTCTCTATGGCGAATCCAGTTTAAACCCGCTTCCGCTAAAACTGACAAACCACTTTCACACAAACTTGCGACTCTTATTTGCCCATTTAATAAGGGTGGTTTCTGAATATTAAAAAAAGAGTATTTTCTAGTAATTTGGTAATCCTACTATAAAAACTATAGAAGTTTCATACAAACTTTGCCACCCCTTTATACCCCCTTAGGGGATGGATTTCGCAACATTCCGTCTAAGTGAGCACCTATATTCTAATAGGAATGACAATGCAAAGTTTGAGATTCCTAGCACTTGTTGTTTCTGAGATTTCTTGATAAGTGAGTGAGTGACCTTTTGGGCTTCGCTCGCGTGAATGTCGTTTTTTTCCAATAGACATTTTTATATTGTTTAAATACTGTTTTCATACTATTTTTTATCTCCCCCTCACTCCCCCTCACTTCCCCCTCACTTCCCCCTCACTTCCCTCTCACTTCCCCCTCAATTCCTCTCACTTCCCTATTACTTCTCCGTCACTTTCCTCTCACTTCCCCTCACTTTCCCCTCACTTCTCCCTCACTTCTCCCTGTCTTTCCCCTTACTTCCCTCTGACTTCTCCCTGACTTTCCCTTCACTTCTCCCGCATTTCCTCTTCACTTCCCCCTCACTTCCCCATCACTTTCCTCTCACTTCCCCATCACTTCCCTCTCACTTTCCCCTCCCTTCCTCCTTCTTATCAGGTCCTCCTTTTCCTCCCTCCTTTCCCTTCCTCCCCCTCCCTGTAAATTTCGAGTCGCTAGCTTCAGAAGCTTAAGAGCTTTGTATAGAATACTTCATCCCTAATTTCACCCCTCTAAATCCACCCCTGTTAAAATAAAATTATAAGGATATTTTTTATTTAAATAGAAGTATTCCAAAATAAAATTTCAAAACTGTAAGTTAAAAAATGAAGAAGATTCATATAATCAATTTCATCCCTTTTTCACACACTTAGGAATTAAATTTTAAAAAACCCTTTTTTAGTACAACCTCTAGACATTTAGACAAACACACCCTCCAAATTTCAAGTCGCTACGACCAGCAGTTTAGGCTGTGCGTTGTCTGTTAGTCAGTCAGTCAGTCAGGACAAAGCCTTATATAATATGTATGGGTGTATGGATGTATGGATTAGACGTATAGCCATCGGGGATCAAAGCATACAGGCTGCTAGGAATGCTAACACGTGATGAGCCACATAAAGCTGACCGTGCGAAAAACAGCTAATACTTAGATCTACACCCACAACTTTTAGTTGTGTCTGACCTTGGGCTTTATTAATTGTCATCGCGAAACATAGGCACACTGGAAACTGGACTCATTTAAAACTAAACGGAAGATTGTTTAGAATGAGCGGAATCCGAAAAATAAAAACGCTATCAGCTAATTCCGTAACCTGTTAAAGTCTCTGTTTCTATCAGATTTCGTAGTAAATTAACAAATGTTCGACGTGATTCTTTAAATTGGCATAACTTTTTTATTTATGAACCGATTGACATGAAACAAACACTAAATGTTAAGTGAAGCTTACCACAATGTATTAGTGAAAACCATATCTAAATCGGATAAGCCGTTTCTGAGATTAGCGTGAACAAACGCACAGACAAACAGACAAACAGACAAACAGACAAACAGACTAACAGACAAACAGACAAAAATTGTAACAATTATTGTTTTGGGTTCTATTTGCGTTGATAAAGGCCCCAATAATTTTTTTCTCATATATCTTCCATGTACAGACAGCGATCGGTTACATTTTTATTATATGTATAGATAGATAGAACAGTTTTAAGTAATAATAATCTATTATAATTTTAGGGTTTTTTTTATTTAAGCACTTTGAAATAGATGAAAGTAAAGTAAATAGTTCATAAACATGAATTAACTAGAAGTAATTCTGTTAATTCATGTTTATGTCAATATTACAGAAAGAATAAAACAGTGTTTCTAACTAGCACACTTTTTTGTAATTATTATCAAAAAAGCCCGTCATACGGTCGGGCTAAATTTATTTGTTAAACATTGTTCGACAAACAAATCTGGTTATGCGGTCGGGCTCTCCTACTATGTTTACTAATTTTTATTCAATACTTCCGATCCCTGATAGTACGGAACCCTCGGCGCGCGAGTCCTACTGGCATTTAGCCGTTTGTTTTTTAAGTTTTTTTGGCGCGATTGGGAAAAATGATGAGAGTGAATTTTTACGATGCGCGCGCACACCGACAGAAAAAAGCAACACCCTGAAGTTAGTTGCGAACCTTTTACACACTGAAGTAAGTTGCGGATCTTTGTGTGTCGTATCAGTACAAATAATCTGTGTAAATAAATAAAAAATATATTGGCGTTTATATCAATTCAAATATTTATGTATGTATGCGTTGTATTATTATTTGGTATTTTTGGATTGTAATGCCAAAGAAGTATAACTTCTTACGTGCGTACATGGGTACCCACTCTTTTTTTTTATTTTACTACTGCGCACAAGGATGTATGTTCAATAACCACCACCTGTTGAAATTTGTTCTAGTGTGGATTAAACATTGTAATTAATTATTACGTGTCAATTTTACGTGTATTATTCCTAAGTATGTATGTATATTCAAACCAAATAATACTTTGAATTAATTGTCTGTTGCTATTAAATTTCGTTCCAACTAAGCAGAGCTTGTAATTGGAGGATTTTGTTCTGATTACATAGTAACAAGACACTGACATGAGAATGTATGAGTAGATTTTTATTAGAGAGATATTTTATCTGTTCAGATAACAAAAAAACAACAGAATATATTTCAGAAAGTCTTTATTTAAGTAGGTAAAATAAAATACTGAAAAACTGTGCAATTTAAATTAACCTTATAAATCTAGTTTAACTAATCCTAGGTAATGCAATAAGAGGAGGTAGCGCACAGCGAGTTTACTTGCTAAAAACTGAGCTCTCCGCCGCTTGGGGGGTAGGGAGGAGGTAGCAGTGCTGGCAGCACAGAAGGCTTTGTCTTTTAAGCTGTTAGTCAGATACTTGTACGCTTAGGAACCCACTTATATGGTTCCTACAATATTGGACCCAAGCGACTCGAGGCGCTGCTTCTTTTGAAAATCTAAAACAAACAAAAAAAATTCATTTAATACTGGAAAACCAATATCGATATTTGTGATTAAACTGTCTCATCTCTAATTATGTTAAAGTGTGACCAGTTTCTTAAAAATAAATACGCTTATTTTTGTAAGAAATGAGCAATTATCTTTCGGAATAAAGTGCACTAATCTTGTATATTTGGATTTATAATCTCATTTTACTTGTTCATTTAATATTATTTTGTGCATTACTTGGTAAAAAAAGATTGGTTTTAATTAAAAATAAATAAATATGGGAACGGTGACACAATAATGTACATCCAAAATGAAACTTATTAGATAGAGGCGAGATATAAAAAAGGAAAGGTTAGTTTTTATGTTAATTCAACTTAAAATATTACCCCAGATTGGAGTATTTATGATAAGCCTGGCAACACTTGTTGATTAGCATTTTATTTGGTTAAATTGCTAATTTAATGCCTTATTTAATAATATTAGAACAAAATAATACTTACAGGTGGAATGTAATATTATCCTTTTGTAGACTTGATGTCGCTGAACGCTTTTTACACCATAATACACTGCAATTCGGCATTTCTATTGAGACGCTATTACGCAAGCACTGATATGTGACTTATGATGCGGAACGCGCGTCAACTAGTTTTATATAACGGGTATGACCGGTGGGCTGGTACCTTTGGCAGAGGGGTACGCCTGTCAGTGGCCTCTCCGGTTGGTTTAATGCTCTAAGCCGGAGGCCCAACTGATGCAGAGATGATAATCCTCGCAGCATGTGTGGGACCGGCTGAGTATCCGCGGAGCCATTTTGTGGATGGCGTGGCTTGACCCACGGGCCAGGGAGACCCGTAGAAACGATGGTGCCGCTGGCGGCTCGCGGCATAGTACAGGGGCCCAACTAGGCCTAACCACCCTAGGAGGCTGCCCCATAAAGTCGCACATAATCCCGGAGCGGTTCGTCGTTTGGTGTCCGGATTGTGAGACACCATTTTTGAGAGGGTACGGGGATCCTTTACGAGCAGTCCGTATCATCGGAAGCCCGGTGGCCACTAAGACCCTTAAGCCATTACAGCTGCGAAGAGACATCGCCTTAATGGCTGTCTTCTATCGTCTTTACCACGAAGAGTGTTCTAAAGAGCTCTTTGAATTAATCGTATCCCCTCCCTTTTTATCCAGAATGACACGCGCGGGACTCTACAGTCCCGCGCGTGTCATTCTGTGTAGTGCTATCCTTTCACAACGCAATCTAAAGGGTCTCGAACCAAACGGTTCATCACTTAATACTTTTGTCGCCCAATTAAAGCCTGGAACTCTTCACCAGCGCATGTGTTCCCATCTAACTTTGAAATGGGGTGCGAAAAAGCATCTCACTAAGCCGTCTTAGTGGAGGTCACCATACCAGTAGTTTGGCTTTTGGAATGGTGTCCACCACTTCGGGATTCCACTGACAGCTTACCATCAGGCAGAGTAGAGTCACTTTGGTAGGCTAATATAAAGAAAAAAAACGTGATAGCGTATTTATTCCTCGGATTCCTCTCATTCTCATGAGCCTATGTTTCGCGATGACTATTAATAAAGCCCAAGGTCAGACACAAAATGTTGTGAGTTTGCATCTAAGTATATATTAGCTGTTTTTCGCACGGTTAGCCTTATGTGGATCTGTCACGTGTAAGCAATCCTTACAGCTTATACGCTTTGATCCCCGATGGTTATACGTCTAATATCGTATAATAATATAGGGAAGCATTACTGTAAAGTATTTTTTTTAAATACCTAAACGACGATGTTTATAATCCTAAATAAACCAAAAGATATATCCAAAAAATGCTGCCCAAAGTCACTACTCCACGCGGACGAAGTCGCGGGCACAGCTAGTTCTAAAAATATATTTTCATATTTTATTCTAAGCATTCACTAACTTAGCTTGAACGTCTCGATACTTTAATACTCCATGAACTTTTGTGACAACAAAAATCCCTTAATATCACTTTTAATTAAGTTTTTTAGTGCACTAAATTGCTCCTCAGTATGCCTATTGAATGAAAAAATAATTATAAAAGTTTACTAATTTCAAATGTCCTGGCGGCAACTATATGAATTAGAAGCTGTTACCTAACTAATTAGAATGCCTCAAAGTATGCTTTGTCAGCAGTAATTCCCAATTCCATCATCACTTTCGTTTAGCGTGCGCTTTGCTCCTGGAGCTGCTCCTTATGCATATATAATTTACTTAATCTATGAGCTATACCGGTAGACTGCTATAACATGTTTATCCTTCAAGAAATGTCAAGTATATTGCTGCACCAACTTGAATTTATTAACCAGCGCTCGTACGTGCTCAGCTATTTCTAAGCATCGTATTTTATAACAGGTATAAATGCGCTAAAGATGAACAGAAAATGAATGAAAAATAATGATATACTTCAAAAACAATAAAAAACTTATATAGAACACAATCTTTATTTCAATAATGTTAAATATACAAAATTGTTCAAAGAACAGGAAAAAAAAGGCTACACGCTAGACATGAATTAGATGAAAACAGTAAGGCTTTCAAATGTCTATTAAAATAATATACATAATATGTGGAACATTTCAAATTTTATAATATTATAACTTCATTTTTCAATCTTGCTCTGCATGTAATAGGTGCAACTAGATACGTTTGAAAATTGGTTTTATCTAGGAAGCGACTGCCATCTGATACCCGTAACCAATTTCCGCAAAAGAGGGTTAACAATATTCTCTAAGATAGGTAGACTAGTTGTCAAGATAACCTTATCTATTCTGACTGTAAATTCACTTTTTGTTCATAACAGTGCTCGCCTTTATGTGTTCTGCATTGAGCATATTAATTCATCATTATACGTGCAAAGTTTGCCTATTGGGTTTGCTCATTTTGTAAAAGCTGTTTCATTTGTATTAACTTATTGTATTCATTTTGTCTTTATATTATAAAACTGCTTATTTACAGCAATTTAAAAATAGTAATTTAAAAATTACTTTTAAATCGCCAAGCGTCTTTACTTTGATTGGTTCGGAGCCGCCCACAGCCATCCACTACCTTTGCTACACGTCTGCTTTGCGATGTGTTCAGTTCAATTGACGCCTAAAATGTATGCGTTACAATTATACTTTGAACCTACTTTCTACTGAAGTACAGTGTAATACCTATACATTCTTTAGCAATGTAATAAACTTATTTGGCAATAACAAGACAACAACATAATTCTTGCCGAATATCTAATATATTGTCTAGTTTGCTAACTTGTAATAATCGTGGCACTTAATCAAGTGATTTTAAAACTTTTATAGTTGGCTTTATATTACGATACAGGAAAACTTCATATTTATGGCATCGGCTAATACGAACGCGAACTTTCTATATTAAACTATTAGTTGTTTGTACGTATACGGAACTTTGTAAAATTTCTGTATGTTAAATGACTGGAAAAATATTGTAAACGTTCCTAGTTGTGTAGTGCACCTTCGTCATAGTTTAGTAAAGGGAATAGTTTTTTTAAGAGCAAGTAAAATTGCTAATAGTTTAATCGTTATAAGTAGGTACAATTTAACGTAGCCTTACATAGTTAATTATAAGTTCAAATATTGCTCGAATCATAATTGCTTAAACCAAACCCATATCTATTTAGTTCATCTGGCATATTAAAGTTATGAACTGAAACTTAACTTAATTTGCACAAAATGTTTTAAAGTGAATTATGTTGGAATGGAATAATTTCCATTTCACCATAATTTGTTTCGCACTAAAAGTAACGCGGTAAAATGATGGAAAATTAAAGTGTGTTACTATCGTAATTAAGTAACTGCAGTTATTTTTTACAAAGCAAACGAGGACTCTTGTTTGTTGGTAGTGTACACGATTACTACATAAATATCGCAAAGCTTCAATAGGACATTTGGGGGTTTCAGCAGTCTTGCAAGACAAGTTATGCTATAGCTTTATTTAAACAATCATACTTCGGATCTAAGGGCCTAGATTCAAAAATATATGCGATTTATGTCAAATCCGTACATATTTGAATTTATCTCTGTTTAATAATATAGACACCTGAAGTTGTTTATAAAGCAGTAGTTCGATTTTCATTTTGACTCTATGACTATAGATATATATATAGGTACCATAACTGATAGACCATCCAGGTCTGATACTTAAAGCAGCCGCCACCTAAACAATTCAGGTACATTAAACCGAGTATATCTGGGACTTTTTAAATTTGTACCAACACTATTTTTGAGTTTACTATGGATTACTGAAACATGAAGAAAAAGTGAAAGAGAAAGAAACAACAACAATTTATTTATTTATATGCACACACAAAACTTATAAAGATAGTACATAAAATAACAAGAGCACAAAGGTACTGCTTATTTCATCAGAAATTTCTTCCAGCAGACCTGCGACAGGAAAATTGATAAGAAACATAGACACAGTGTGTAGATACATTAAATAAAGATAACTAAACTAAAACAAAAACCGCAAAAATAAAATTAAATATAAATACACATACATATAAACAATATATTAAATGAACGTACTTAAATAATATATATTTAATATATATACATACATACATAAATATAAATGTAGATAATCACTGTAGTATTAAAAGGTAATGTTCTTTAACCCGTTTTTTAAAGATAGAGATGGTGTTGGAATCTCGTATGTTAGGCGGAAGTAAATTCCACAACAAAAAAAAAGCTGTTAGGAATAAAACCCTGTATGCTGCAATTAACAGTAATAGGTAGTAATAATAAAATATAACTTTATTAACATGGTGATAGCTAATCAACACATTGCAAAGGGACAGTGTTTATTAAGTTTCCAAACTAGAGTTATAGCCGGATGTGCTTATGCTACATAAACGGCACTTGGTAACTTTTAACGATGCGTTGTAAAATATTCTCTGTTGCGTGATATTAAGAGCGTTCACACATAAGAGTGGCAACGTCGCAATTTGGTGTCATATTTTCGGTTTTTTTTATTTTTATCATGTAATCGGAGCTATATTTAAAAAATGTTTTCAGAACACTTTTTAGAATAACGTGAAGGCTGTTTAAAAAGTAAGTAACCATACTTACTTGTTACTTGTTACTTGTTGGTGGGCTCGTTGTCCGCATTTAGACCTCTTGGTCTTTTGTTGCGTCCGGTTTGGCTGGATTATTTCATCCAGCCCAACTCCGCCCAGAAGCGCAGAAGCTTCCTGGGATCTTCGCAGGCTTCGCGGAGAGACCTCGGGTTGCCGAGGATTTGTGCCCGATGTGTCATCACTCCCTCGCATTCCAGGACTACGTGGGCGACGGTTTCATCGTGCTCTATGCATGCTCTGTACAGAGGACTGTCGGTAATGCCTAAAACATATAGGTGTTTATTAAGAGGGCAGTGGCCTGTGATAGTGCCCAGTAAGTAACCATAATGCTTACAGTTATTTTACGTATTATTTTAATGTATTATTTGCATATAAATAGAACTGTTATAACTGAACTGTTATATAAATAGAACGCGCTAATCTCTGGAACTATCGTTCTAGAGATTAACGTGTTCAAACAAACAAACTCTTCCGCTTTATTTAATAGTATAGATGTAGGTTAACAAAGAGCCAAAAGTTATCGATTATTTCCTTGTCCTTTTTTACTAAACACTCCCAGGACATTTTTATTTGAAAATCTATAAGATTCATTTTACATTTACTTTACAATCTATTAATTTTATACCTGTTGATTATCTTTTCGGCAGCCTAAATAAAACCAAAAACATTTTTCCGCAAATTACAGGAGCTTTTAACAAAATTATACGATGTGCCTAACCTAATCAAAACACGCACACAAACAAATCAAATTATGGTTTCAACGCCTAGTAAAACAAACAAACAGCTAAAAAAATATTCATACAAATTATTCCATCAAGTAAAGGATCGTTCCATGTTGAACACAATGCGAGATGACCTTGTTACGTGTGGACCCGAATTGACGAAATATTTGCTTTCGCCAGACAAATAGCTCGACTTGGTTGTAAAGCTGTGGGTTATCCGGTAGGATAAGCTTGTACGGTTATGCTTTCATCAGTTTCATCCCGATAAACATGTTATGTTCAACAATTTGGTCTTGCAAATTTAGTAGTACTAGTGGCTGCCCTGTGGTAGAAATTCGACCCTAATTAATTTAAATTATATGTTTGAACATTATTAAGGTTCTATTGTCAAAGTATACTTCTATAATCACAGATTTCGCCATTATATGCCGTTAATATGCCTTCTGCATTCTAAATCCACAAACATAACTATAAAAAATTTTGGAATGACATTTCGTACACATTTAAATCTATCTCACAAAATAAATTCACGTCTTCATTTACTATTATTATGTGTCCTCTCACCCCGACCCGTTAATCTATATGTCGAAGCATAATAAAAATAGACAAAACTTTCATTACATTACTGAAATTGATAAGAGGAAAATATTTTAGAAGGCAAAAAATACAAAAAGGTCTCAAAAACCTCGACATAGAACATTCTTCCTCCACTCCTTTACGTATTTATATATAGATTTATAAAGACAATGCTAGTAAAAAAATTCCAAACTTTATTATAATGAGTTGGTTTTACTTTTCAACACCAACAAAACTCACTTTGCTAAGTAGGTACTAAAATATATATCCGCAAAAGTAGGACATTATTCATCCATATAGCACATATTTTCCAATTTCAACAAGTTTTAAAATGAATGTTCTGTTGAATCGGCAGTCGGTAAACTTTTAACGTGAAAATGTTTGTGATGTAGAATGGATGTCTTCTATTGTTGTACAAAGATGGGTTTCTATTTTTTTTTTGCACGTGTTTTTATATATTTAATAATGCTAAGCTATCTCTCTATCAGTGAATGTATTTATACAGCCTATAAGTACAATATAATAGAAACATAACTGAATTTATGCATTCAAAATAAAATAAGCCGTCTTAAAAATGCTTTCAGCATTGCCTCGGTAATATGCTACAACAAAAGGACTCCTTTGATAAAGTGAAGAGAATGAAAAAAAAGTATTATAATAACATTAGGGAGGTGTCCACCCACTTTGTTTTAAAAACTGTGAGTGAACAAAACTGACCACTTTTTTTCATTATTCGGCGAGTTTATAAAGGGACGCCGTCGTCAAGAACCCTTTTTCCTCAACGTGACACGTTATACGATATTAAGCAACTTGAGAGGCTTCTTGTTAAATAGAATGGTAGAGATTGAACGATCTGCGTAGCCAGCCATGCGATACGACGCCTTCAATGGGCTACGTCTGTTTATACATCGAGATTGCGCCATGCCACATAGAACAAACTGGGTGAGAGATTAAATCAGGCCGCAATAGGATGAATGGTATTGAAACAGATCTAACCGCAGTCTTTCACACTGAGCTGAATAGGACATTTTCGTTTGCAGTTTGAAATGCATTGTGTGTCTATCATGTCTTGACATTACGTGATGGACCGCCTTATATCTCTGGAGCATTACAACCACATGGTAATGATGTCAACTGCACTACGTTGTCGAGCATGAGGAATAGTTTATCATCAGCAGTCTACATCAATACACATTATGGCATCATATTCCCCCGAGTCATAATATTTTCGTCCGTCTCTAGACTTATGGATATATTCAATATGAATATGAAATAGTATTAACGACTTTTTATATTAGTTTTCGTGAATAAGTGTTTTCTTTATGACATGCTGCTGCCATTCTCGTTCGACCATCGTAAATAAGTATGTGACAAACATTTTTGTGTGTTTATTTACTTGTACTGTTGGCGATCTGCACTAACGTTATCCATTAAAAGCGCTCATCCATCAATGTAATGTGATACCTCATATAAATAAGCCTCAATAGCTTGGGGACATTATAAATATGACCTCATGCCGCAGGGAGAGTCAGTCCTCCTATGTATCAAAACAACCTATTTTGTTCAATAAAGTTTTTTGCTATTTACGAATTCTATTCGAACCAATGCTTTTTTTATACAATGATTTATATTATGTGGATTAAGCTTCCGGTTAAGTAAAATAATATACTTTTTTTTTTTTTTTTATTTATTGCACACAAAAAGATACATAACAAGAAAAATATATAAATAAAAATTATGTACAAAGGCGAGCTTAACTCAGAACTGAGTTCTCTAACAGCATACCTTAAGAGTGGAAGAGGAAGTAACATTAGTGAGAGTATATGAAGTGTACAATTAAGAAAGAAAAATAGCAAAGAAAAGTAAAGAAGAAACCAATTTAACCTAGATTACACAGAAGTACTTATGGTATATCACAATGTATACCTTTTAATATAAACATACATATTACGAATACTTAAATAATATAATGAATGATATATGAAGTTAAATATACCTACATAAAGAAAATATACAATTTTATATATACATAAATACATACAATAAATATATATAATTACTTATAAACGATAGACAAAAAATGCTCTTTAGTTCTTTTCTTGAAAACTTCAACAGAAGGGCTGTCACGAATGCCATGAGGAAGAGAAATCCATAGCTTTACTGCCTGTACTGTAAAGGAGCCGCAATAGCGGCTAGAAGTGTGAGAAGGAATTTTTAGTAAGAGTGAAGAAGTAGAGCGACAGGGTTTACCCCGAGAAACAAGATACTCAAAGCGTTCACGTAAATAAGACGGAGAATTAGGACAGGACTATGAAGGATAGAAAAAAGAAGAATATGAGTGTCTCGACGCTGCCGAATCGGTAACCACTTCAATGTCTCACGAAATTGTAAGACGTGATCATATTTACGTAAACCAAAAATGAAGCTATACTTGTTATTTAAATATTATCTAAATTGTATATTTTAGGACGAAGTAAACTCTTCAAATTTCTTTGACGTAAAAACTTATCAAATTTATCAAAAAAACTATTCTAGAGTGCTTTCAGTGCATTGAAGCATTGTTCCTCGACATAACCTCATATTTTATCACATTTTTTAGTGCTTTTACCCTGTCTAGTCTACATTAATTCACTCATAAAAGTAGAAACATATCTCATGCGGATGCACACAATAGATTTTTAAGAGAAAAATCTTTTTAAAGTGGCGGAACTACTGACTGTAACCAGTCAGTATTCTACCTGCGATTATAAGTGTTGTTTTATTGCCTACAAGACGAGAGAGGTTTTATTTTTCATAATTTAGGTATTGAACTCTGAGAAACAGAAAATAAGTTCATAGTTGTTAAAATTTTGGAAGTTTATTTCATTTATGACTGCACATTTTGACATTTTGGTTTGCCTCTGTGGTTCGGCGGTACTGTGTACGGATTACTACGCAGAGGTCTCAGGGTTCGATTACCGGGTCGGATAAAGTGATATTGGGTTATTTTGTCGAAAATATCTGTGTTAGCCCAGAGTCTAAAATTGTGCCCGATAAATGGCAACAGGCTTGTCCTCTGTTACATGGGACCTAAAATAAAAAATGGCAAATGTAAGTGGTTAAACACCTCTGCCCACCTCTTCGGGTATAAAAGGCGTGAAGCTATGTATGTTCATTTGACATATTTCATTTCATATAACCTGAGTGTTATTTGCACTGTGTTGTTATGTGTTATAGTGCAAAATGTTTGATTCTTGACAATAAATCGACTAATTAATATATGGCCTATTCGTCATGCTGATTAATTTATCGGCTATGACATTGACTTCTCGTAAAATTTTTACGTCATGTTTTCCGTCTTTTCATTGCAATTACTAAATCACTCATAGATATGATGCATTACTGCGTTTCGTTTGGAAAGTTTACAAAAGCTTTCGACCTTGTCAGGTTATAAATTTACTTCTTGCTTCAAAGAACTTGAGGTTCTTTGTTCCTATTATGAATTTTACAGCTTGGTTTTAGCTATGCTTTATAATGAAAAGTTATATTATGTCAAATACCATGCTTGGTGTAAGAGTATTGAAAAACTTTACTATCCAGCAGAGACAATTAACACTGTTTATGTAAAGTTGGAATCAGAAGCTGTTGTAAATTGGCTGTTTTATATTTTTTAATTTAACCTTTCAATCTATGTATATTTATTTATTTATACTTCTTGCATAAAATACAAAGTAAATGTACAAAGGCGGACTTAATGCCAGAGGCATTCTCTACCAGTCAACCTTTGGGTGATGCAGAGATAAAACTTGGTAGATGCATTCAGTAGTGAAAAGATAAAATATAGGTATATTATACTTTTCTTTAAAACATACCTATATTCCTTTTAAATTAGGCTTATATTTGGCAATTCTTAATATTTATGTGTTATTTCCTAATGTTATATTAGTAGTAAACCTTCTGTAAAAAGTAAACTAAATTTGCATTCATTTGAATGGTGATAAAGTAAAGTAACTGACACTACGAGTTATTAAAGTTAACCGACTTTGATTGATTGACGTCATTGTGCTACAGCTTTGAAAAATTACAAGCATTAAAAAATAACTTAATATTGTTGAAATATTGCCGAGTTTAATAGTAACCTAAATGTATAATATGTCAGCGTCTTCAAAAGTGAACAAATTGTACTCCCGGCCCGCGTCCTAACCAAGACAACATTTTTCCTTGACGCTTAAAACTTGTCTGAGAAATGTACACTTGTTTCTATTTAGCTTTACATTAGCACTTACAATTAATCACTTTCTGCACTATAGCATTTATAATTTTATAAAAATGTACTTCACCAGCGGGGCGACCATTTTTTATCACTATTTGACTAGAATTTTCTTTGAAAACGGTCGCCTGAAGTGTAGAAGCCGGATTGCGTCATGAACGTTTTATCTATCATTTGAGGTTTTTGTTGTGAGGTAATTTGTTTGAATGTATTTTTATGTATGTATGTTATAATAGACGCATTTTTTCATTTTATGTAGAAGCTTCAATAAACGAGATCCTTTGACAAATAATAGTAGTAGTTCGTGACGCACATGAGAATAAAAGATCTTCATTCTTTATATTCTTTAATTCAAAGACAAATTATTGCGTATTTCTTATTTGGGTTAGACTTTATACGGTAGTAGATTCACGCTGATTTCAGCATGAATGGGCCGGATCGTATGGGGAAGTACTACCCTCTCATAGAAGATCGACTTAAGAGTAGTAGTATCCGTACTACTGCGTTTCGTTCGGTGAGTGAGAGCGCCGGAGGCCCAATTTCCCCCTTTCCTCTTTCCTCACCTCCCTCATTCCCCTCCCCTAACCCCATTCCCAGCCGCCATAGTGGAGGCCACCATACCAGCAGTTTTGAGACGATGGCTTTTGGTATAGTGGCCACCACTTCTGGATTCCACTGACTGCTTACCATCAGGCGGGGTGGAGTCACTTTGGTAGGCTATAATATAAAAAAAAAAAACAGACATCGTATACCTATACATTATAATAAATTTATTTTCAACTGTAAACTTGTTCTTTTCTACCACTAGTTGGGTGGTCACTAGTGGTCGAAATTCACCTATAATTAAGTTTTATTATGATTATAATTTTATCCTTGCCTGTATCCTTCATAGAAAGAAGCTAGTTCAAAAGTAATACAGCGTTTTTTTTAGTATTAGTAAGTATGTAGATAGACTGTCAGCTGTTATCGAATCACAACAATATTAAACGTGATTAGATTCCAACAAAAGCAGCGCTAATCAGGCGTAACTAATCAGAGTTTCGGTCTTTGACGAGGCGCGTTGCCTTACAAACATTATCTAAAGTAGACGCAAATTGAATCGTAGAACATAAAGTTATAGAGAATTTCACTAAGTGTTTTTAAACATACACAATTATAATGTACTTATACAGCTTCACGCTTTTCACTGCATAGACCAGTTATGTTGGACTCCATGTGACAGTGCGTATCATGCGGTCGAATTGACATTGATCCCCTGTTAATTGCTGAATTAAATCTCATGGACATGGACTCATCTTGCCCAGTCAGCTTGATTATATTTAATACATAGCTATAAAATTTAACAATTTCTAAAATAAACAAGGTATGAAGGATGAATCCATTGATCAAGTCACCGTATTTTAATCGTTATCGTCAATAATATAGAATTCGTCCACTTTATCAACCTCATGAGTAATGATTCTCGAATGCTATTCTCATAGTCATGGTGGTCACTGGTCACCTTGATTAATGATCTCAATAAAACGTCAAACTGAAGGTATATGCGGGCACCAATTCTGCCCATATTATCTGTTATATTTTCACATCTTTGAATGCATTAATGGCTTTTGCTATCATGAAATATTGTTCAAAACTTTGTTGAAAACACTTCTCGTGTTCTTTTAATAGTCAAAATAACTAAAAATGTAAAGACATTTCTGCTTCACTGTTCATTAAGGTACTCAGTTTAAATTAAGGCTATTTCAATGTACGAAATATTACAATAGCGCTAACTTTTCGTCTTAAATTTCTAGTTTCTGTATTACCTGCCCAATATTTTAATTAATTACTCAAAGTTTGTGTCAAACTTTATCTTGGTATATTTAGCAATTAGTATTGAGGTTTTAGTTTGAGAGTTCTCTATAAAGTTTTTGGTGAAATGTCTAATGAATTAATACGTGGAGAATAAGCACAAAATGTACCATTAAATTTTGGGCATCACAGGTGGTTTTCGTTTGACAAAACACAGACCAAGCGTAGACCTCACAAATCTTAGCCTAAGTTTGACCCACTTGCTCTAAGTAAATAAATCAGATAAGTCTTAAGTGCAGAACTACATGTTGAAGGAACTGTGGACAGCAACATAATTGATATTTCATTCATTAGAGCGATACTCCCTTAGTCAATGTTTATGTATGAGTAGGCTAAGATATGCATTGCTATTGCATTTAATTAACGTACCTACATACAAAACATTATTCTAAGTGACTATCATTTTAAAAAAATGGATAAAAAAAATTTTAGCAAATAAGCATTATGGCAAGTGTGAACACGTACCTTGAGTTGCTCTTGATGAATGAAAGCTTTACACTTGCTGACGTATGTCGTTAAATTGAGTATATAAAAAATACGATACACCTGGCACTTTAGGTTCTTAAATATTCATACATATTAGGTATTATGTCGAGGCTTGCCGAAATGTTTTTGTAGTTACACAGGGTTTTTTTAAACGAACATATAAATATTTATGGTGCTACATATAAAAATATACTTAAACAAGCAAAATATATTAATGAAACAAAAAGCCCGTCTACCTAAAGCAAACTGAATAGAAAGAAATCCATTTTTTTTTGCCGACGCTACATTTAATTTTTATAGTAGTATACTCTGTCAATCCCACAATAAGTACGACACCGTGGAATATAATAATAATAATAATAATTCAATCTAAAGTCCCCTCATAAGTTAAAAGCCATCGAGTCATTTAGGCTGTAGAGCATGCCAAAGAAATATACATACATTCCAACATACATACATACGCTCGAAAACATTACTCTTCTGACTTCGGCAGTCGGGCAGAAATACAATACTTTTATTTTATTCGACATTCTAAGTACAAACTAAGTCATATGTAAACCAAATGTATAAGTAAACACAGAATAAGAAGTCAAGTATAAAAGTTATACTAGCACATGCAAATCGGGCTCCTAAAGCAAAAAAGAAATGGGCTTCTAGTTGGCACAGTACCACGCGAGTTACTGGCTTAATCTACTTTTTTACCATTCTCGTGTTAAGTTTTATTGACCGGTTAGACACCAGCCGATTCGATCATTATTGCCTGCCCACTCAGATTCGTTTAATTTCATACTTGGTCAAGCCGACTATTTGAGCGACAAATTGTTACGAAAAATGGATAAGCTTACGTAGGCTTGAGACGTTTATTTGATTATACCATTAGATACCTTTTTATGTCCAATAACAAAAAAAGACGGATATAAAGTAGATGTTAGTAGTACTTGATGCCTATAGTATCTGACATAAATAAAACGTATTTATAAATAGAGTCCGGCATTTGTATTAAAAGAGACAGCAACATACATATATATCGTCGGTAGCAAAATAGAGGCTAACTCATTCTCATTATAGTAATTTATCTTGTATTTATATTGTGCGATATACAGTGTGGTAAAGTTAGGAAAATTCTCATATACTCGCCAAGTTCTAAAGCCGAATGTTATAGTAAACGATTTGGGCGCTTTTATTATTAAATAACATAATTATACCGTGTAAAGTATTGAGCAAACTACGCATTATTGCTCGGAACAAACCACAAAAAAACGACCTAAATTAAACTGACCTACACGATCACTAACTAGTTTTCTTTCTTGAAATTCAAGATTTCTTTTTTGTAAGGATCTTTGTCTAGCAAAGACATGATTTAAGCTAGTATTCACATTCCTACTGTGAAATAATAGACCATTCTGGATCGATAAAGCTACACAGCTTTTGTGCAACAATGAATTTACAATGTATAATGTGGAAACATTTAAATTAATACGTTAAAGGCACAATTACACCTAAAATGTAGACCGAATATTGTATTTGCTGTTCAGTTTGATTCGATTAATCGGATCTTTCAGGTGCTTCAAAAATTAAATATCTCCGAAGTATTCCAGTATCCTCCAAAGTTCATACTTTCAGCCTTTTTAGTCAAGACCTATCTGACTTCAGTGCGACTTTTCTTTTGCAATATTATTGTTTCAGTTTTCTTTTACATGTATTTTTGTTTCCTGCATTCAATCTCGATTAGAACAACCATTCTGAATCCTTTCAATGACCGGGTAAATAAATAACACCATTTTTTCCTTTGTTTGAAATCACTCAATACAAAATGTTATTTTCCCATTTTTGTGTTAGTCTTTTCAGCAGTCTTTTCAGTCGATTCTAAATGTAGGTACTTTTACCATGCTAATATTTTTTGTTATTTTGATAAATTCTAATCGTCGATGTATGCTACCAATTTACAGTCTAAAACCTTTTTGTATATCTACACAACTGATAGTCGTAGAATCCGATAATTTCAATTCAATTCCATCCACTACTAACAAAAACTACCACTGACTCGTATTGAGTCAGTGGCAGTGTGGCGTGTAGCACCTCTGTACTACGTACAGAGTGTTACCTAGTTGGATTTAGGATTTAGGTACAGAGGTCTAAAACACCGTTCATTAGTGCGTACACGTTCTGTGTCGTTGGCGTTTCCTAAACTTGATTTTAACCTAAGAAGTTGGAAACTTGCGTTGTAAACACTCGTTAAATGACTTGTAAAACTAATTAGTTGTACTATATGAACATTGAACTCAGACTTGTTAAACATGTAAATTCAGAGTATTCCGCTTCTTGTTCCGTCTATATTATTGTTAAATTAAAGTAAATTTACAATATAATTAAGTAATGTAAAACATGTTGGAAAATAAATTTGAGTCTAACACAGCGTATTTTAAATTGAAAGAATATTACTTCAAAATGTAACTTTATCGACTAAATACGTCATTTGGTTACGGAATTAATTTTTTTCTATACATTTTGATCTCAAAATATGTGTAAAAAAAAAGAAAATGAAAATCTCTTTATTTCAGATATTACTTGTTACAATAGAATTTATTCTTCTGCCAAACTGCACAGCAGTTTATTGGCAGACGTATAAATATACGTGTGTATTTGTATGTCGTACAAAAATTGTTGGTACAGTTTGTTCAACGATCTGATAAAGGTGGTGGCCGATGCATGAGAGCCTCGGGACCGGTCCATAGTAGTGTATCAAATTCAGTGTGTAAAATAGTAGTGTTTCCACTGAAATAATGATCATGATAAATATGCTATATTTACCTCTATATTTTTAACAAAAAGTTAAAAAGCGAACTTTGGCTTGCAATTAGTGTTTTTTTTTAGTAAAACATTTAATTATACCAGATACAAAAACAAGATACATAAAACAACGCATATAATGTAGGACTCTAAGAATTAATAACTCGTCCTGACGCAGACGCTATTATCCATAATATTAATCACACGCCTTAGCTCTCAGCACTTATCTTAATCATTTTATACATGCACTTATCAATCTCAATATTTAACACTCATGGAAATCATTATATGTACCTATAAAGCATTAATTAATACATTTAATATATACATAAAGCACAAATTACATAATTCAATTACTTAACGATAAATATTTCTTTTTTTCTTTTATATTAGCCTACCAAAGTGACTCCACTCTGCCTGATGGTAAGCAGTAAGTGGAATCCAGAAGTGGCGGACACCATTCCAAAAGCCAAACTACTAGTATGGTGGCCTCCACTATGGCGGCTTAGTGAGATGCTTTTTCACGCCCCGCTTAAAAGACCCAGGATCAAAATTAGATGGGAAATATAAACAATCTCCCAGTTGTTTTGTCCGACTCAAATGTTAGTAACAGCAAGAGTCTACTGCTGTAGTCTACCGCGAAATACCGTGTGTTGTAGGTGTTAATAAGTTATGTATGACATTGCCAGTGTCAAATGACAAATATGCGGTATGAATATAGATAAATAAATATAAGGTACTGTCTGAGCCATCAGAAGGGTTGATTAAAAAGCAATTCGATAACATACGAGTCTTATCGGTGACGTTCTTCAAACAACTCAAGTGTACGATTTGATGACGAAAAGTACTACGATTTGTGTTATGTTATTTGTATGTACACCATCACACGAAAGTGATGAGTATTGTGAGAAATATACAAACAAATATTTACTTATGTAAGTAGGTATATTGACTTTTAACTTTGAAGGTAATGAAGCTTTTTCGCTAGCGAAAGGATTTAAATTGTTGTTAATATCAATATTCAGACCATCGTTTGCAGGTCAACATTAAGTTAACCAACAAACCAAAATAAAAGATCATGGATAATATAATGAGTGCTTGCAAGCAAACATCGCTCTCAAATTAAACTAACATAAAATATTTTAAAGGTTCAGATACTATAAATAATTTAAAAAAAAAAGAAAACCGACTTCACACAGGAAGGAAACTAAAAAGTAAATAATAAATTTGTGCTAAACAAAGTAATTCGTATTTTGATTTAGTTAATCAGAAAAGATTAAACAAGTATTTTATAATTTTGAAGTTGGTGCCAAGTAAAACAATAACTAGGTACTTACCTATAGGTATTATCAATCTTAATTTGCTAGTAAGTAAGGTATTTGCTTGGCACCAAAAAAAAGTCCCGTTTTCTTTTTGTTAAAAAATATTTTCTTTTACAATGTTTAGTTATGGCTAGACCTAAATCTTACTTTGGTATTATTTTTGAACGAACTAAACAATTTGGAATATTGAACCGTATGAAGTAAGCCCGACATGACTGCTGTTGACGAATTCCCTCGACTGTCTATGTTCTCTCTCTCTATCTGCCCAACGGCCGTAAAGAATGATGATGACAATGAATTCTATACAATCCCCGTGGACGTTTCAGTGGATAAGCAAACACACGCTCGTATTTGACGCGCCATACACGTATTAAACTAACCTAAAATATGTTCTGTACATGTCGAATATATCATCTCTGTTTGTATTATTCGCGTGAGTAAGCAATTGAGTTGCGAACAGTCATAAATCTTGTATTTCTTCCAAAGTATATTTCCATACGATACGAGTTTTGCTTAACAGAGTGACACCAAGAAAAAGAGGACATACGTTAACTTAAAAGTTAGACGAATGTTGTGAATTTATTTTGCATTTGTTTCACAAAAGCACTTTATTATTTTACATCTACTTTTTAACTATACTATTGAATATATGTCGCATTCTGCATTGAATTTTGATCTCACTGTAGATTTTCAGAATTGGTTCTACCGACTGTCTTTAGTGGCTCATGCATATATAACCTGGAATCTGAAAGGGCTTTACAAAACTGAGAGGTATCACGTAGTATACCACTTTGTCTCACAGTCACGTAAATGCACAAATTTGGCGAATAGTCAGCAAGCTAAGGAACTATAGCAACATTTTTAAATTTTAAATATCTGTTGTGTGCACCTCGACCTCGGTACTCACCTCATTTTAGTACGCGGGTACTACTTTTTTTCTCGCTTGCAATTTAGAGAAATCTTACTAGGATAAAGGAACACTGGGTGTTAGTGTTTGTGTACTTGCTGGTTAATTGTGGTTTCAGTGTTCTTATTAAAAGTGCTATACCTACTAACAGCTGGATTTTTATGTCTAGGATTACAGATCCGGCGATTCCCTTTCTATTGCATTGTAATATTAGGGGAGCTGGGCCCATAATGTTGCCAGAATCCATGAGCTGCAGCTACCACTCGTGCCACCATTGCTAAGTAAATAAAGGTACATAGTTTTAATCACATGAATAAGTAAATTTGAATTAGGATTAATCTTTAACGTCGCCTCGATTCTATACGCCTGCAGTGCATTTTTTGGCTTCAATCAAACATCCATATGCTATTTATTACTACCAAATTTTATCGGACTTTATCGAATTCCTCGACAAATGCAGTGCATTTTCCAAGTAAATAACATCGTATAAAGCCTTTGATGCTTGCTTACCCAAGTTATCCATAATGGTGACGTTCCATTCCGCAGCGTAAAAGGAAATAATTCCAAAAAGCAATAATCAAAATTTCACTCGATCATGTTTACACAATTCGTCGCATTTCATATCCGGACCGTACGTATTCGTAGTTCTGCAGATTAAATGTGTATATTGCGTTTCTGTGACTCGATGCAGTTGAAACTGTACAGTTAACATGTTTGTTTCCATCATACATGTAAGTGTGCATACAAAATAAAAGACATTTCATTGTTTTGTTTTTATTAACTACTAGCTTCCCGCAGCGCGGTTTCACCCGCGTCTTTGGATATCTGCTCCAGTAGCGTGATCTTTTATAGCCTATAACCTTCCTCAAGAACTGATCTCTATGGTAATAACTGGGCGACTGGTAGTTCCAGAGATTAGCGCTTTCAAACAAACAAACTCTTTCGCTTTATATGATAGTATAGATTGATGTATACGTATTTTTCAATGCGACTTTTTGAACTACTACAAATTTAACCACTGTTTTCTGGTTCACTTATGTAGGTGAACAGTACTAAAGTTACAACTTTCTGGCCTATAGCCAGCTAACATTAGGTGCTCACAAATGTGAAAATAAGTGCCATTTGACATCATGCGTTTATTAAATTGATTAATAAAATATAATAAAAACATTTATTGAGCTTACTGTCACCCGTTTTTAGAATTCGATTGCACATTACGATACCTCGCACTGATGTTCATATTCTAACCGAGATAGGAGATCTACGAATCGCTATTTGTATTAAAAAGAAACTATCCATGTATTGATTGTTAAGAACAGCTGCTATCTAGGTATTGATTACACTGAATGAACACGACTACCCACAACAGTTGTTCGAAAATCGCAAATTCATCCTCTAAACGTAAACCAACGTTTCGGAGACAAATTGCTCTTGAAACTACGCTACAGAGACTGCTAGCTGTATTTGCTTACCTAGTGCATAGTTCACTGACAAACCAGTAACAGTAAACAATCACAGATCCCGTTAACCGTCATAGTTCAATTGAATGGTCTTGTCAAATATATCTGATGTTCCATTGTTACGAAACCATATTGTGTCTATCGAAATTTATATAACTCTCTCTACGTACATTTTTGTTAATTTTTAAAATTTTATTAGCTTCAACCTCAACGGACAAGGGTTTTCGGCGCCTCTAAGGTAGCTTTTTATTTTATGTTGTAAACTTTTCAGATGAATTTTTGCGGTACTTAAACGGATTTTTTGTTCGTCTCCGAGATTTTGAAATTTATATCAAAACTCTGGTGATAGATGCTCTTGCCTTTTTTGTATTTGACAAGTTCTGCAGTGTAATAGGCTGGGTCGATAACTTTATGAGCGACATACTATGCCCACATTTGACAATAAAAACTTTTGGTAATAATGACGAGCCATGAATAGTTTTTATAGTTGCTTCTTACATAAAATCGGCCGATACTGAGGTGACAGATGCGACGACACAACGTTCCCATCCTGATATAAAAACGTATCTAAAAGATATTGCTTTTAGAGGAATAAAAAAACTTTTATTTTGCTAACCGTAGAAAACAAAAAATTATAGAGACATAGTAAATTTTTTTTTAGAATTTGAGTCACTATATTTTTTTATTCTATCATTCATACGGGGTGTTTTTGTATTATTATGATAAAAATTTGTTTTATAAACTTAATTATCAAATATAGGAGTATTTTCAGTAATCTGTGTCTTACGAAATCTTATATATAATCCGCATAGGTGCTGAAGCTAAAACGTTAAATTTATTTTTCATAATAGATTAATCAGTAGGGACAGTAGGGTACACAGTTTAGGTGCTAATACACTATTTGAATTTTAAAGTGCACCAAAATCGTCTATAAAAACTATACCTATAATAAACTTAGTTTTGTAGTGATACGCATATAACAAATTGTATGTGCTTAGTATATACATTGGCAATCACGTGTTTCTAATGCCTATTACTAATGCCTGAAACAAAATTTTACACCAATCATTTTCAGTGCTATAAAGGATTTAATTTTGTATATTTTTTTTGTATATAATTCTGTCTATTGTATTTAATCCCGTTCCTTCTTGTCAAAAAGCTTTTCTATAACAAATTCATTATACTGCATAGTAAAATTAGCTTATACATACTTTAAAAGTTGCTTTTTATTTAAAATTCAACACTGCTAAAGTTTTAAATCTGCGCGTTGTCCCTTGAACCGCTAGCCATTAAACTGAATTTATACAAGTTCTTAAAAACAAAATATAACAGATCTGAATATTTAATTTCCTACAAACCCTTGCCCTTGACCTCACTGAAATTAAATTATGTCTGCTTTTAAATTGCAAATTGAATCATTTATTTCTGTTTACTTCGTTTCGACTATTCAATTCTTGTTTCAAATGAAGAAGAACCTCAATAAAGATTTTTTTTCATAATAAGATTCGGAATATCCAATCAGTTTTAGGTCATCTATCGAGGTATCTCTGTATAAGAATATTCTTCCAAATAGCATTTTTTTAAGAGAACCTTATCGCCCTTTACTGTCTAATAGTATAAGTATCATAGATTTCGGTATTGGACGAACTCCAAATAAAACGCTGGCGGTTCAGCACTAGGTTCTACGTATTTATGTCCATAATACGGATGTGAAAGGCAACTCGTGCCAATATATTTGTTTTCGTAATATTGACGCCGTTGAAAGTTCAGGTTATTTTAAATCTTTAACTAACCGCAAACTGTCGCAAACAAGGTAGAGAAAGCCTTATACTTTGAACATACATACTAACGTGTATTGGCTTTGTGTTCTGCTATACGTTCTTGCAGTTTTCATTAGTGATCATGGGTTCTGTTACTACTAGATTATAACAATATTCATAGTATCTATACATAAATCTGCCTGCTGTATCATTATTCTAACATTTCAATTTCATTAGAAGGCTAGATATCGTTTTTCATGAGAAATAGAATCATAGTTACACAGCGTGCGTCAATGCAATTCAAAAAGCAATTTGGTCCATAGTTCTCTGCAGATACGACACTACGGGAGGCAATTTCCAAAGATTAATGACAATAGAATGGCTTGTGACATCCAAACCACTGTTTCAGTTCAACACTTGGATAATTAATTCTCTTCTCTTTGACTACTTCATCATTTTAGACTTGCATTTAATGAACACGATTATTTAGTGCAGTTGGGGAATAGTTTCTTTTGTAAGTTAAAGTTAAGAGTGATAGAGAAATATTGTTAATGAGTTTCAGCTTCAGTTTGTTCAACAATCGGTAATTAGACCTGCTTAATGTTGCTGCAAACAGCTTAAGTACGAAAATTGATATTAGTTATTCCTGTAGCAAGAAATCGCGGCTTTGACCGTAAAGTCAGATTTTATACAGTGTTTTATTGGTGTAGGACTTTTGGAACTACTCCTTTGTGGTTTCATATTAATAAAACATTTAATTAGTTTATATACTTTGATTCCACATTTTCGCGTAGAATAATAAATGTGAAGTTATTTACCATACAGAGTACTACTATTTAATAATCCGTTCGTACAAGTTTCATCTCAAAACGACCTAAATGTCTAGTTTAAATGTTTGTCCGGATTTCACTTAGCAAACGAAGTTTGTCCACACACTATTCTCTGTTCTTCAACAGTTTCACATTTTAAGTGCCCCACATATGTACGGACCACGAACAAACACACAATTCTAAGCTTTTGGAATAGTGTTGTTAGTGTTCAGAATGCCGGGATTACTACTATCTACGGACTTTTATTAGAAACTAGCTTTTCGCGGAGCGGTTTCACCCGCGTCTTGGCTTACTGCTCTGCTTCCGTTGCCAATAGCGTAATGTTACACAGCCTATAACCTTTCTCAAGAACTGGGCTATCAAACGCAAAATTTAATTAAAATTAAAATTATTCAAATCTGATTGGTAGTTACAGAGATTAGCGCGTTCAAACAAACAAACTCTTCCGCTTTGTATGATAGTATAGATTTATATTTTGCAAAAGCATTGTGTAAATTGAATGCTACAATGAGAGTACGTGTGACTGCTGTGCACGAGGTTGTAGGGTCAATTTTCACCCAATAACTTTGTATGATCAATAAATATTTGTTTCAAATCTATCTGTACTTTGTGTCCGTTAATTATATAATAATATTATTCTACCACATTCACACAGCACCATCTAGCCCCAAATTAAGCAATTATATTTGCTTGTGTTATGGGTACTAAACAACTGATATACTACTTATATAAATTTTTTTTTTTGTAAATACATACATATTATAGATAAATTACACCCAGACACAGAACAAACAATCATGGTCATCACACAAAGATTTGTCCTGGGTGGGAATCGAACCCACGACCTCCAGCTTAGCAGTCAGGGTCACTAACCACTAGACCAACAGGCCAGTCTATAAAGTCTATATGTTTATAAAGTCTCCCGCGACACAAGGCTTAACATGTAAACATGAAAAATAATAAAGAAACAAATGGATAACAGTCGTAACTAATGTAAAAAAATAATATCATCGGGTTATTTTTATCATGACAGATAAAATAATAAACCAAGGGGATGGTTTTATAGCCGTATTTATCGGCGATAAAGCGTCATAAATTTAGGGACCCAAAAAGTCTATGTCATAAATTGTTACATAAATACCTACTGACATATACGAGTATCAAATGCAAATAAACCATGGTGCTGAATGACGTTTAATGGTAATTTCGCGAGTTATAGATGTTACCCTTGCTGTTATTCCGTATTATGTAGATAGATATAGGCGCGAGGGACATTATAAATGAATGTATTTTTACCTTGTATGCTCTCACTTTGGCTGTACCTACTGTGTGGGCTAGAAATGAAACCTGCCTAATTAAACAGTTTGTAAAGTTTTAAGCTGACTGTAATTATGTGTAATAATAAATATATGTAGTATATTTACAATTGCTTTTCGCGACTACGTGTAAAATCAATCCTAGCAATATACATACATACAAATCATGTTACAACAAAGCATAATTAAATGATATGAACCTATACAAACTGCCGTTGCTTGAAAATACGGCATGAATTATAATTATCAATAATAAAATAAATCAATTAGTCAGCATATCGGCATTTATTGCTACTATGTCTACCTGTGGACTTTAATAGACTAATTTTTACCCCTATTCAAATTACTATTGAATATAAACAAATAGTAATTATAGATTGTCCTGTCTCTGGCTCAAAATATAGAAACACTCTTTGAAAACGTGGTTGAAAGCAACTAAGGAGTTACCAGGTAACTGTAAACCCATGTAGGTATAGTATGTAGGAAACGACCTACGAGTGTGTACTAAACCATGGATCACTTTACTGATACCAATCCAAGCGATGTTTCTGATCTTTTCATCTTTTCAATAAGTTTTTGTCAGTACCTAATAGTTGTGATGGTTTAACTTATAAACTTCACTTATGTATTATGCCGGTGTGTATGTCATGAACAAAATTCCTGACTCTGTAAAAGAAATGCCACTCTCACATAAAAAAAAGTAATCAATAAAATCCTCATAGAGAAATATTGTTATGAATTTTTTGATGATATGAAGATATTATAATGTTGCAAGAATTATTGTTTATTTATCTTTATTTTAAAATTATAATAATATAATAATATTAATACAACAACAACCACACAACGCTATCTAGACCCAAAGTAAGCATATATTAATAGCTTGTGATATGGGTTCTAGAATGCGGATAACCATACTTATTATACTCTTTTTTTGTAAATACATACATATTATAGATAGAAACACCCAGACCAATGCAAATAGAGTAATGCAAATATTTCAAAAGTATTTGTAATTTTATTATTTGTATGTCCTAGTGACAAAACATAGTGCGCGACATATTGTATTAAAAAATCACCTATGTATTACCTACCTATGTTTTACAAATAAATATTCTGATTCTGAATAAAAATCTTCATTAAACTAAAAAGTCTTAACAAATTACCACTCTGTTAATACTAACCGTGAATATAAGTGCCTTTTCAACCATCTTTTGTCCGGATATACAATATTTTACAGAAATTTCAATCTTAAGCAATGTTACGACTGAATCTATTTATTTTCGCCTCGGCAACACTGCCTCGGCCGTGGCGCACTAAGCGAAGAAGTGTTTCTTTTGTGTTAAAACCTTTGCATAGGCGAGGGAAGTGGAGAAACAAATGCGTCCACATCTCACTCGCTCTTATAAGTAGTTCTACGTATGAAGTCTTACGTCAGAGGGAAATAAAAGCGTATCTAACTCACTTGACATAGAAAGCTATATGGATAATACTACAAATTCAAAGTTTAGAGAAAACCCACCTCTTTGGACTTAGACGCTTTATTGTTTAAGTAATCTGATGGCCTATAACTATTTCGAACTTCTAACCGTATCTTCATAGATATTATTCCATATTCAAATTGGTATTTGAAGCAATTAACTAGTTTGTACTGAGGAGCCATACTTTAGCCGCGATAGACTTTATTCACAAAATCTTTGAACTTATTATTATGCTTATACATTTATGTTTACCCCGTGAGGAAAAGGAACCTTATTACGAAGCATTCACAGAGGCAATATTACATTCCATTTAAAGAATGAGTCTATAGCACGCAGTTTCAAAGTTCTCATCGAATTTTAGGATTCTTTATCAAGGTCAAATTGGTATCTGGCGGCCTGATTTTACAAATATTTTTTATTATTTTAGCTTTTGATGATATAAAGTATCATCAAAAGCTAAAATAATGTAATATTGTTCTGTAATTAATATTAATCGTTTTTCTACTATGTGTTTTAATAAAATGCAAGAACATTTAAAAATATAGGTTACAACTAGCGACGTGATTCATACATTGCTCTCACTTTTCAATAAAGATTTTCGGCAAATAATAATACAAGTAGGTATATGTTTGAACGTTGTCTGAAAGCTGTAAAGCAATATGGTTGTAACATGATATCTTCATTTGTACTAGCGTTCATAATTTTACGACCAGTAGTTAAATATTCACGACTTGATACGGTGATTACTTCTTAGAGCGTGATATAATTCAACTATACATTCCACATTTAACTAGTTAAATATTGTGACTACTGAGTAGTTTAGAATATCAATTAGTGCACTTATTTACCCTTACAAAGGTCAAAGAGATACAGTTCAAGTTAGACTGTTTACGTAAACATGTTTTGGTTACTTAACGCACTTAGGTTATTTACTTAACGAATGCGGGTATTTTACTATCCTTAGTTAGAGCCCTTCCCTTTGTGCCCTACGTCTATTTGTGTAGACGATGCTTTGTTTGATATGATAGACGCTACGTAATATTTTTCCTCTCCTTTATTAAATACCTCAACAGGCTGTTGAGCATATTTATTTTGATTGCAATATACCAAGAACCTTATAACATTCTGTTTCTTTTTGTCGGCCATTCTTTGTTTGATTATATTTTTGAACCAAAAACAGTTAAATAAAATTCTCATAATAATTTTTGTAGGATTTGGTCACGCGGCGATGTGACACCTTTTGTGTAAATCAAAGACGCTGCAAAATTACCATAATAAAATATGGTAAAGGTACAACCAGTAACTTATTTAGCTAATGTATTATTCTAAGCGATAATTTTTACTTCCCCATTTGGACCCTCTGAGTTTCTCGCACTGTTCTGTCAGTTTGTCAGTATGGCCGTAGTATTGTTAGCAAATTGGCTTTAGCAATGTACCTACATATCGTAAATATCAATATATTTCTCCTTAGCTTGAACATAATGAGTGCAAAAATAATTATAATATCTTCTTTCATCAATCATATTTTACGTTGTCGTCATCTAACCATCAGATTTATTTTCTACCTAGCTAATATGTTAGATGAATTTAACAGTAATCCTTTATTTATATCCCTAAAGTTAACTGTCGTATCAACTTCTAAACTTACAATCCTTATGACACTGCTACTGATTAATGGCCTATTAAATGATATATTAGCTCAAAATATTGAAGCTATTTCTCCTCCTACATAAATTGCTAATTCATAATATTACTAAAAGTTAAAGTGAGTTAAATGAAAATTTAAACAGAACGGCAACGTTCGCTCCTGTGACTAAATATTTCCACTTTTAATTTACTCTTTAGCGTTTCGAAAGCTTGCTGTTGAATTTTTAGCGTTTTAAAATGTCGTGATCCTACCAAAAAATCTCCAAGTTGTTATACCTTTTTAGACAAAAAATTGATACTTGTACGATGATTATGTAAAACAGAAAGAAGAGGATATTCGGTAGACGTGCTTCAGTATTTTTTTTATTTTGGTTAGTACTAGCTTTCTGCGCCACGGTTACACCCTTTTTTGCATACTGCTCTGCTCCCGTCGCCAGTAGCGTGATGTTACATAGCCTATAACCTTCCTCGAGAACTGGGCTATTATACGCAAAAAGAATTTTAAAAATCCGACTGGTAGTTTTAAGAGATTAGCGCGTTAAAACAAACAAGCAAACGAAACTCTTCCGCATTATATAATAGTATAGATGTACTGCCAGTAAATAATTGTATATCTATGTACTAAACATATAATACTATAAGCTTTGTTTCATATGTGAAATGTTTCAAATGGATTTATGCCCTGAAATAGGTAACCGAATTTGGATTTGTGTTTTAAAACTAGTTCCTGAACCGTAAATAAATCTGTACTAAGAATAGCTTACAAGTTAAATAGATTTATTCACGGTTCTGGAATTTTAGGGTTAATACACGTATTGATCCCACAATAATGATCGGCAACCTTAAAGTGTCTGAACTATTAAAAGCTTATAAAAGTACCTAACTATATTTTGGCATCGTTATTTTTCCTTTCATTTGTATTCCTTCATTATTTTAAATTATCATAATGAAAATTTAAAATACAAAGAAAACTCATAAATATGAACTGCCGCATTGTTTCAAGTGATTGAAAATTCTGGCTTCAAGATAATATTATTGTAAATTATTGAAATGTACATATATTTCGTTAAGATATCAAAATGTTATACACATTCGAAATTATATAGATCTTAACGGTTAAAATACGATGCTTCGATGTGCCAGAACTGTTCCAAGTACCTTACTATTTTAATAAAATTTTATATAAAGTCTGAAAATAATGAAAATAAATCTAAAGTTTTGACTGCCTCGCTTATATGTAAATTTGGACACATACATGTGACATATACGTGTGTTTAGTTTGTTCTTACTTGTATAGTTGTATATTATTTAAAATAAAATTAATGTAATGTATGTGTATTAACACTTTACGGGACAGTAAACGGAAATGGCCGTCCGTAATGACAATAAAACATCTATTGTGTCTACGTGTGTCAAAAAATGTGCAATCGACATCTTAAACCACCTTAAAACAAAAAGGACGAAAAATATTTATCATTCGCGCGAATCAATAATATTGTGTTTGTCAACCTAAAGTATGTAATTTATCAGCAGAATTTTTAAATTTTACTGAAGGAAATAGTATGTTTTTCATCTCAATAAGATGCAAAATAGTAGTATTTTCCAACGATCTCGCCTCTCTCTTATCATTACTCACGCTCTATAGAATACTTGCTCTTTAAAAACTAAATGCTCGCGTTGTCACTGTAATGAACGGCGACAATCCTTTAAGGAAATTTCACTATAACTTAGTGCACTTAAAACTTCCTTGTAAAGGAACTTCAGCTTGGCCAGTCGCTCAGTTTAGGCAAAGACAATTTCACGTATTTTTTTCTAGTATTTTAAGGAGAAATAGAAAATATGTTCATAAAGAGATGTTTACGTTTTAGCAACTGATTGCTCTTTGAGCAGCAGTGGCTTGTGTGACTTTATAATGCTCAATTTATGGTTTTTTTGAATAAACACTTTTATGAATGTATAATAGAATGAAAAATAGACTTTCAATTGATACAAGTATTTATTTAGTTTCGTTTGATTTCTACTTTTTCGTATTATTACTTTACCTTGATAATTTAGATCTGTTTTCATTCATCTAAACTTTCCTCAATGTATTAGTCCCATCTCATCAAACTTACATCATTTTGGGTAAATACCAAATAACAGAGCGATATCCGCAAACGGAATCTCTATCTTATTTTCGTGTTAGCATTTTCGGTGGCATTACGTTGAAGTAAGTTTTTACATTAAGCAACAAGCCATAACACGTTTATTACTACAGACGGAATGATGTTTTTACTTAGGGTCCCAAGACAAGTTCAGGTACAAAATTATCTTTCTCAGTTAATCACCATACCGTGACACAGTGGTTATTGCACAAATTAGCGAGATAACGTTAATAAATGAGGTTGTAAGAATAAACAAGGAAGGAAATGGGAAGAGAGAAGGCTTATTACGTGACTCCGGTAGTGCTCGTGCGTGTAAGGATAATGGTGATATTTGTAACTTTGTACTTACGCTATCGTAAAGTAGCTTAAGTCTACTTTCGAAAAAGGATGACGTCGGAGTATTATTTTTCTAACTAAGGATATCGAAGTATTATTTTTCTATGTAAGGATATAAAAGAAGACAGCGTGATCAGGCCCTTTCGTAAAGAAGGGGCGATGGCCGATTAAGGGCGCCTCATAACTGATCAAATTGAGAATACTCGCGTGAAAGACGTCAACTACTAAATTATTTGTCATAAATGATAAATAATTTATATAATATGCTTATCCTGAAGTATAAATGACTGCACCTCGGTATTATATGTGCAATTCACAATCAGCATCCTAACTTCATTAAGTTGATACGGCTAATGTATCCAATTCTGTTCTCTCTCTTCCGCGTAGTTAGTCGGTCGAATACGCTATTCAAATGAACCCACTGACCCCGTAGTTCAGGCTTTTTGCATTACGGAATAAAAAGTAACGGGAATTGTACGGCAAACTGTTTTTTCTAAAGGCTACTCCGCGAATAGGGAATAAACCCTATGTTGTGGAATACTTTATAAATATACAATTAACACATACAAAGCTGAGTTTTTTGTGTCTCGTGTAGAAATCCAGCCGAAATCTCTCGTACGGCAATCACATTTTTACTTTGCCACCAACGCAGTCCAAACCACAATTTCTTAATCGTAACATATTTCCAACTCTCTTTGCACATCACACATCTAAAATCACAGAAAGTAGAAGAAGCCAATACAATACGTGTTATGTGCTAACAGTAAGGTGCACATCTTGTATGAAACGGAACATCTTTCGACAAAGTAACTAAGTAACACTGTACCTAGCGGATGCTGCATATAATGCACTAACTTTCCGCGACGCGGTTTCACCCGCGTATTTGCTTACTGCTCTGCTCCCGTCGCCAGTAGCGTGATGTTACAGCCTATAACCTTCCTCGAGAATTGCATAACATACGCAAAAATATTTTTTCAAATCCGACTGGTAGTATCGGAGATTTGCGCGTTCAAAACTTTTCCTCTTTACATAATAGTATATATATCAGTTATGTTTGTTGTGTTTATAGGCAAGTATCATGTTACACGCAACATACAACATAATACTTTGTGTCGTTAAAAATAAAGTCAAGTATCGATTACGATTTAAAATTCAAGATACATTTCTTAACTCATCTTGGATTCTAATCAGAGGATCCAATCAATTATTATAGAACTTTGCAAGAGAAGCCTTAAGGCAGTTTGCACTGATAAACGAGACGTGTTTTAAATTGATAATATCTTTCACAAGTTACAAAAAATTTCAATTTTAATGTGAAGTTTCCGTATTGGTTTCAAAGATTAGCGCCAAATTATTAGACTAAAACCGCTTAACCCGTTTAACTGTTGTTACAATCGTTGAAATAAATTCAACATGCCCTTGATAGGAGGGGCTTTTGTTCAAATATGTCCCTTGGAAGAGTTTAAGGGTTTTCGTTTACTAGTATTGTTTTCGAGTAAACGTAATTAAATATGTAATTCACAACTTTTATTCCATCTTGCTGCCGTGTACTTGTATTACAGTAAAATTTTATAACATTTTTAATTGTCTGATCGTAATCTGATTAATAATTAAAAAATATTAATAATCAAATGAAATAGTCTGAAAAATAATTATTTACAACCAATGTTATTGCATGTAATCAATCAGCTGTTGAATGGTTACGTTCAATATAAATTTACATAATAACTGTTATTATACAATAAGACAGACACAAATAGCCTATCATTTATCAATTTTGAGTCATGTAAATAAAAAAAATATATACGATCGAATTGAGAAACCTCCTCCTTTTTTTGAAGTCGGTTAAAAATGATACGCATTTTGTTTATTGTCAGTTTGCATTTACTTTCCTAACTTTCAGAACACTCTTTTACTGCTGTTATCTGGCGAACCTGTCAATTGCTCAGTTATCTAACACATTCGCGATCTGTTCTGACTCTGGAGTACATTTTTACTGTTATTTATGTTTTTGTGTGAAACAACGTGAAAGCGCCATCCGGACTTTGTCACAGCTCACAAACACATTAATAAATCTCCTGAATCGGTTCAATGTTTACTATCCAAAGTCTAATAATGTGAGATAGTTTGTTTTTCTGCTGAGAAAAAAGTGTTCAGGTATTAGACATTTTATTTTATAGATTACCGAAACGATTCGCTTTATATGATGAATCATAAAGCTATCCGATCGTAACTCTTGTAAAGTCCTAATAAATTTTAACACCCTCTTGAGAAATTTTAGAAGGGTCTTCTTTTGGGGTCCTCGCTTTTATAATAATTTTTCGACTATAACGAAGCAATGAGGTAATTTTTCGTTTAATCAGCACCAATACGAGTTATATTAGTTTAGATTCTCACGACAAAAAAATTATGACATAGCATTTTTAAATCTATTCATTGATGCTTTAGAAACTGAACGTTTTTTTTTTGTTATTTATGATAAAAGAAGTAATAAATGTAGCTTTTTTCGCGCTTCCTGCGTGAACCATAATGGGCTAAGACTTAGTAGATTTATGTTACCACTTTTACTCATCTCAAGCATAATACGAAAACGTAGTACTATATTAGGCCCTTGCTCCTTTTTAAAATGTCATTGGTGTGTCATATTTCGTTTTCTAAAGTGGTAGCGCTACAAGGTTTCGCGCTTAAATTGAAAAATCTGACTGAAACTGCTTATCTATACTATATTATATGAAGAGTTTGTTTGTTTGAACGCGCTAATCTCTTGAACTACTAGTCGGATTTGAATAACGGATTTGGATTTGAATAATAAACTTTTTGCATATGATAGCTTAGTTCTCGAGGAAGGATGTCGATGTCGAATGTCGAGGCTATGTAACATCATGCTACTGGCGACGGGAGCACAGCAGTAAGCAAAGACGCGAATGAAACCGCACCTTGCGCCGGATAGCTAGTAGGATATACCTAGGGTATTTTAGAATGGACGATAACTATTTAAAGGTACTAAGCGTCAGTTTGCTTGGTTGTGTTGATATCAAGTTTAACACGATGTTAGTTTTATTTACCTACTTTTATCTATTAAATAAATACATCTACATTTTTTTAATTTATATTCAAAATATAAGTATTTTTTTATGCAAGCGCACTTTTATACCCATTTTACAAAGTGATAGCAATATGGAAATAAGATACATGAGAGACATTAAAACAAAAAGTTTCTCAAATCTTTACATACAGATAAAATTTAGTATCGTACCCACGCTACCTAAATGGCACTTTGCATTGATATACGACTAAAGAATATTCTTATTGCCAAATTTTGTGACATCTGTTGTTTATTATGTACCTTTTGTTAACAATAAATTGAACAGATACTTATTAACCTGCTCACGAAAATATATTCAAATTGCCTTCCGAGTTTTAAAAGCGTGGAGCGTAATACGGATGTGGCATATAAAGGAATGGAGGCTCTTTAAAGAGACTACATGCTAATTCTTGCGCATTATATCACATATTTATTCTGACTTTAAAAAAGTATTGGATAAATGGTAATGTGCCAGTATTTGAAAATTTATCCTAAGTAACCTTGGACTTTTAAACTTCAATGATGTAGATGTTTCGTTTTGGATTTTTATTAAATTGAATAGGCTGATGACACACAATTGCTTTTATAACGTCATTACCGTAAATTCCCAATGTTTCAGCCAAAACATCGACAGAATTGACCAACTAAGCTGTCTAACGAAAATTTATAGGCACATTGTTTACATGGTGAATGAACCTGGCTTAGTAAGGTTTATAGATATTCGCTTTATCCCTTCTGTTTTTATTCCAATGCTCAAAACAACTTCATTTGTTATTCGAGCGTGGTAAGCCCCGCCTGCATTAAATAACAATATATTGCAACATTATCTTGTACATTTCTATATCTCCCCCTACATCGGTAGGGGATCTTTAGTAAAATTGTTGTTTACTATTACATTTTTTTAAACTGAATAAAACATATTTGCGTTTGGTGCATCTATATCAAAAATTGTAATTTAACAAAGCTCCGTACTCGAGACTAATCTTATCATTTTGAAATAGTACAAAATTATACAGCACTTTTTGTTTAACAAAACTAGAAACGAAATTTACGTGTGGTAGAAGGCATTACTGGAGCCCACATAGCAATTTTTCATCTACAATGTCCATTTATTTTTTCCCTTTTATTCTTGTACAACTTTATTAACATCTGACTTGTTAGCAGAGTACTTTATATCCCCTCGTGAGGCGGTATTATGTTGTCACCAACTGTCGGACCGGCCGACTGCATCGCAGACTCAACTGTAATATCCAAGGATTTATTGTTTAAACCAACAAACGTGGACTTCGTTTATTGTTTTCATCTTTCTTAATTTAATTTTTAACGTCATTTGTATTAGTTTTATTATTAATACCTTCTTTGCCTAAAACCTGCTTTTGTAATATTTTCAATTAAAAGATAATATGAGGTGTTGTTCAATAAATTATTAAGCACAATGCATAGGTTGATAACATTTTGATAATTAATAGCTTTCCCTTGATTCTAAGGGTCCATTGTTTTTGTTTTATAAAACGTGTATACATTTTGGCCTATTGAAAGTATAATAATAATTATCATCAAATTAAATGATTAGATCAGTGTTCTGTATGTATGTATTTGTATTGTTTATGTATTATACATATAATTAAGTTTATATTATGTTATTTGGCTTGAGATTATTTATACATATTATCTCTCTCTCTCTCTCTCTCTCTGTTCTTCTCTTCTACTTTGCTCTACCGTTGTTCATCGTATCTCAAGGTGTGTAAAAAGCTGGTGCCTTTATCTTTGATCGCTCAATATGCTAACATAATATAAACTGTTTATAAATAATAGTACTATAAATCAGCTTGCCGTAAAAAACAATGTTAAAACCAAACGGGCACCTAAAAATAAAGTGCGTATAGTTGTAAAAAATCTAAAAGCACAGTGTTCAGTTTCAGAATTATTTATTGCTAATGTTTTACTCACAGGCCTAGAACGTATAGTTCATATCTATATAAGAGCCTACCCGATTTCGACAGGTAAATGTTTTAACTGAAGATACATAACTTACGTAATCCTTAACCTAAAGATATGTAGTTGGTCAGTTCCAAGGAGAAAACTTTGCTAAGAAGAGATTTGTGTCAGTGAGTAAAGAACGCTTACTGTGTTGTCTATATTTGCCTATACGATAAAATTTACCCCAGTTGATTTTATATGACTCTGGTAGGGTTTCTGCATTTATATTATTACTAATATTTACTTTATTTATTTTTTATTTAGTACTAATGGTGAAAGATTTGCGGCATATATGATGGTAATCGGTAATCGCTGCTTAAGTACTTCAAATGGGCGATGCCACAGTAGTCTTGTATATCTATACTATTATATACAGCGAATAAGTTTGTTTGTTTAAACGCGCTAATCTCTAGTCGCATTTGAAAAATCTTTTTGCGTTTGATAGCCCAGTTCTTGAGGAAGGTTAGTTATAGGCTATGTATCATCACGCTACTGGTGACGGGAGCACAGTAGTAAGCAAAAACGCGGATAAAACCGCGTTGCGGAAAGCTTGTTAATAATAAATTAGTGCACCAATATGGCAACACCAGCTATTCTATTTCTGCTTTGAAATTAAGTTTTTATACTTTTTGTTACATTTTAATAATGTTACACGATACCTTTTACAATTATATCAATGCTTCAAAGAAATAAATATGAATTTCCTTACCATTATAAAAATGAACCTACACTTTTCTCGCCCATAAATATTTTTCTGTAAATATTTTTTTTACGATATTTAAACTGTTTCATTTAAAGAATTCTGTTGGCAATGTTTAATTTATTCTCAACTGTTCTCCAGTCATTTAACTATAGGTACTGATTCCGACCAACAGATTTATATTCTTTTGTGCGGAGAATATATAAATACTTGAACTATTTATGTTATTGACCCTCGGTGACCCTAAGGTTCATGCAGTTACTGCAAAATCATAATCATTTATTTTTGCAGTAATTTTTTATATAAATATTAATGAAGAAACTAACAACATCAAAAATTAATTTCAATACCACATAGTTATACTACGTTATATAAATTTAAGTAATAATTACATTTTACACAAAAGCAATTCATCATTTTGATACAAAAGTGTTCAAAATTTAAGAAGAATAATGTTTGAAAATAATATTAAACCGAACCGTACCACATGAGTTAGTGCCCGATGAGAGGGTATAGGTACAAGTACTGGGTGGCGCAAAAGTACTGGCACTAAAGAAAATACTTTTTTTTTTTATATATGATATTTTCTGTCATTCTGTTGTTGAAAATTGTGTAGAGAACAAATGTAAAATACACTGAAAATAAACATGGACCGTTTTACTCCCCAAGAACGTGGAATAATTGTGTCAATGTTCTTACGGAATAATTCATCAGTGATAAGAACACAACGTGAATTTCGTCGACGATTTCCCCACCGTCCGGCACCGATTGGTCGCACAATTCGACGCTTTGCCACACGCCTTGAAGCAACTGGCTCAACATTGGATAGACCTAAGTCTGGGAGACCAAGAACAGGCCGTTCAGCTGAAAATATCGATGCTGTGCGCGAAGATGTGGAAGAGTGTCCAGAAACATCAACGAGGCGACGTGCCACGCAATTGGGCATTTCCAGACGGACCCTGCAGCGTATTTTGGTGAAAGACTTAAAGATGTTCCCGTATAAAACTCAAATGACTCATCAGCTGCTGCCTGCTGACCACCGAGCTCGTCTAGATTACTGCCAGCGCGTCATAAACCTCAACCTTGAAGAGGATGATTTTCCTTCAAAATTGGTTATGAGTGACGAAGCGCATTTCCATCTCAGGGCATGTCAATAAGCAGAATACTCGGTTCTGGGGCACTGATAATCCGCGCATTATTCAAGAAACACCTCTACACCCACTAAAAGTTACTGTATGGTGTGGCATCTGTGTTGACAGAGTGATCGGACCCTATTTTTTCGAAGACGCTGGAGGCAATGCGATTACTGTCACTGGAGAACGCTACAGAACCATGTTACGTGAGTTTTTGATACCCAGTTTGGACGAATTGGGGCTGGAGCACATCTGGTTTCAACAAGACGGCGCTACGGCACACACAGCGCGCGACACTATGGACTTAGTGAGGGACGCTTTTCCAGGCCGAGTTATCTCTCGTTTTGGCGATTTGCCTTGGCCTGCAAGATCACCCGATCTGACCAGTCCAGACTTCTTTCTTTGGGGTTTTTTGAAATCTCGGGTGTATGTGAACAAGCCACAGACTCTCGCAGCTCTAAAAGAAAACATTCGTCAAGAAATAACGAACATATCGCAGGAAGTGTTACGGCAAGTTATGCAAAATGTCATAAATAGGGCTCAAATGTGTATCAACTCTGGAGGTCACCATTTAAAAGACATCATCTTTAAATCCTAATGGTACGAAATTTAATGCCACAAATATACATTTAAAAAAATCTAAATCTAGTTTTCTAATTTAGAAAAAATGTTATAGCTGAACCAAATAGGGTCTTTACTTTTGCGCCACCCGTTATAATAGACCACCCGCGGTGGATTCTAGAAAACTCTTATCTAGTTCAAAGGCTCGGTATATTTTATCCGGCTCCATAAGTTTGAAGTACCTGATATAACGTTACCAGAGAAAAATACCTAAATTGGTATTTAAGAATTATTATATTTATAAACAGTAAAAGTTTTGGTTTTTACAAGTAAACGACATAAAACTAAGTAAGTACCTCTAAACTTCAAGCCCACATTATTGTATGACAAGTTAATTTCACTTGATCTACTAATTCTAGATAATAACTCTGATTTGACTAACGTATATCTGACACATATTTAGACCCAGTGATATGTGGACGTCTTGCTTCATGTACAAATTAACAAACCCATTGAGCATTCTGTCGTAGCGCATTTCTCAGCTATGCCAATCGGTTGAATTAAAGTTATCATCCGCTCAATTCACCTTAACACCATCATTATATCAAGGTAAAGCTTTAACCACGTTAAGAAGTAATTTAAAAGTGGACGCAAAATATTAAAATTAATCCTAATTTAGCTCAGCTCTCCTGAACATAATTTACACATTTTACTTTACGGGTGGTGAAACGTTAAAAGTTTAGATTAGATTCAAATAATATCTGATTGCTTTTAACTTTTTCAGAAATCTAACCTTTAAAGATTTTCATTTAATTTTGATATTTTCATACCGGTCAATTTATGAATATGTTCATACAATATTTCTTTATCTCGTTCAAAAAAGCTTATTATAAGTAGCCATCGTATCTTCATAGGTATTGGAAATTCGATATTGACTCCGGCTGAGCTCACTGAAGCATGACATTAATCTCAAGTTGTGAATAAAAATACTGGGCCATTGCTTTCAAACAAAATAGAGACTGTATACGGCCACTCATACATCGATGGTTTGTGTAAATATTACTCTCATAGTTTCATTTGACCTTTAGTTTTGAGCTGTTTGGCTACTTCTATATTGAAGTCGTAGATCTTTTAATATTCTTTGTCAATCACATTATTTGTGAATTTAATTTAGCAATTAAATTTTAAATTAGCAATTAAATTTAGCATATACGTTGTTCTGACAGCACAAAGTCGCATTCAAAGACTTTGTAAAGTTAATGATGGAAACTAATGTCTTTTGCTCTGAATTTGCAATATGACGAATACTTGCTATGGCTATTCATGGCGCAGTTTGTGCGATTTCAAAGTTACAATTTAAACTTCTTGTGGTCTTCTTCTTGTTAATTAGTATTTATTATTTAAAGTTTCTCTCTATTATTGCACAAAATATTGTTAAAGTACGAGTAAATAAATTCGTGTATGCGTAATGTTTGCTCTCTTAATTCTTAATTAATTTAGTTATCGTGTGATTATGAGCTGAAATAATTTTATCAACAACTCCTTTGTCATCACAACGAACAATGTTGTCTGATTTAATTTAGTTTCGCCTTTCTGTAATGTTTGATTTAATCGCATTATTCGTTTTCACTGCGTTATGAATCTATTCCGTTATAATTCCACAAAACTAATACCAGTGGTATTTGTTTTTTGCTCTAATAATTATTATAATCCTAACGAATACCACTCATAAACGAATTCAAAAACAAGGTAAATATACAGGTACAGTCAGTAATAAAAACTTTTTAATTGGGGTTTTAAGTGGTAGTGTTTATTTATTTATAATATTACTCTCCATGCTAGTGTTTCGCTCGAGGAGTGAGAGCGCCGGCAGACTAATTACCTCTTGCTTCTCTTCCTTTTTCCCTTTTCTTTGCCCACTCCCTTCTCACTACATGTTCGGTAACGGCTTCGTTGTGTTGCCTTAACATTATTTATGCAATGCTTAGAAACCAAGGTTACGATTACCACTTACCATTGCGTGGGCCGTATGTTTATTTGCTACCTAAGTAGTATGAAAAAAATTGGAATAGTTTATTATTGTTTATATAATTATAATATTATTGTAATAAATTTCAAATTAATTACAAAAATGATTTGGCGAAAAACAAAAATTTAAAATTTTGTAACAAAATAAATAATATTTTAGTAGTAACAAAGTAATACACCATTTATTATGACAAGCTCACTGAGCTGTAATGAGCGGCAACGCTTATCCTTCGACGTGGATTATGACTTAATTCAGTGACCGTTTGACCTATTCACAGAGAGTTTTTTAGAATTAAAGAAATTAAAAAAGTAGTGTGTGTAGTGTGTCCTAACTATTGAAGATATTTAGTTTTTTTTTGTCTCGCTTTATAATGTCACGTACTATACGTAATTACATTTAATATCATACCGTCTTATACACTCTGTATATAGATGTTTTATTCGTAGGAATACTGTTTTCATCAATTATCGCTGTCAATTGATTACCTTTTTACAAGACGTCAATGGATGTTGTTGGTTATAAAAATGATTTATTGCTGTTTTCCATCAACTGGTATTCATAAATCGTTGATTTGATGTTTATGCTCGTTCGTGCCGAAATATCAATCTGTATGTAAATTATATTTACTGTTTACATCTCTTTTACTTTACTAGAAGGAAGCGACGATATAATTACAGATATTTCATATTATAAGCTTTACTTAAACAGATTTCTAGTATCACATTAGCACATAGCCGAGAGTTATCTACGTTTCATTCGAATAAACAGAATTTACGAAACAGCTCTAGTACAACAATAGCCAGTGCACAGTTTCTGAATTAACATACGAATGTGCAATGCTATTTTCGTTATAGGAATTAGTGTTGTACCAAATAAAAGGACTTTGTCAGTATATTTTACGAGTGTTGCGCTGTCTTGATTCACGTCTACTTTGATTGAGTACAAGCGAAACTGTTTATCTGTTTATATTTAAACGCAATTGATGTTTCCTATTTAATCTTAATACTCGTGAACGTATCGTATTACACGGATCAAGTATGCAACGTGAACACTCAATAGTCTTATTATTGCGCATAATATAAAAAACTGCACAACAGTGGTTCTAATGCCTAAGGCATAATCTATCTATTATACGTTTTAACAAGAATTAGGTATTTACGTGAAATTCCTATCTTCATAGATCAAAGCATTCCAAACATTAACAATACCTACCGAACAAAACTTGAGATATATTGTTTTACAAAAATATTACAAGCATGATCCTATTAATATTATAATCTTCATATCCATCAAAATAGCTGGCATAGATAGATAACAAATAGGAATAACTGCAAAATGTTTTTTCTATCTATTCAAAACTAAATCAAATAATGATTTATGTTTGTTGTAGAGATTTAGTATCGTTCCTTTTGATTACTGACAGTTATGCAATTTATTCGGACTTAGCATATATCCGCGGCCTTTCGCTATTTTCGATTGAAATCTGAGGCGAATTTGTTGCGGTCACTAGTACATTTGGTGGATTACGGGACTAGCGCAATATCAGCATCAGTTTTTGGGCGTAGCCGTTGACGGTCGTATGCCAAAAGCGTTCAGACGTAAAATGAAAGAGGCTTTGAGTGAATTGGTGTGTGAAAGCAGAAAACATTTTAAATTCACCATTTTGTATGCAGTAGTTGGTTAGTGAATTGAATTCGGACATTAATGCTGGGTGTCTGTCTTTCAACAAAATTTGCCTCTGATTTTCGTTTCTGTTCAAAGATACATAAAGCTGCTTTAATAACGAGTGCCCTTTATATTAAAGGCAATTAGTGTTTCAATTTAACAGTTACGTGATACAGCTTTTGTATAACTTTATTTATAACGAAACTAACTAACACAAAGTTTTTAAAAATAACTGAAACATGTAGGCGCTCGTGTTTACTTCCTAATATTATACTTACGTAATTTCTCTCTTTCTTTGTTGATAGGCCCTACTGCAGGCTCACGATGTTGTGGCTCGCGAGGTGTACGGCGAAGAATCGCTGCGGGCATCACCGCCTCCGGTCAACGGACGTACTACAGCACCTCCTCCTGAAGACGAGGATGACACCGAACCGGAGTTCGAGAACGTGACCAGGGTGCGCCTCGTGCAGTTCCAGAAGAATACTGACGAACCTATGGTAAGAGTTTAAACAGTTCGATTCATCATCATCATCATTCACGTAGGTATATGCTACCTTCCTAGATACCTATTGCTGGTTGAAGGGCTCCCTTTGTGAATACCACTTACGCCGATCTTGTGCTGTGCTAAGCTAGTTCAGTTTGTTTGAGGTATCTTGTGAGGGTAGAAAAGGGGTGTTCCGAATAGGTTTCATTCCTCGAAACCATTTAATTTCATTACTACTCGTAGATACAGTGCGGTGTACCGATGTAGAAGATGGAATTTTGTAATTGCATGTTATCTTTCATTCGTTTATTACTTTTTCAGCATTCGTCTAAATACAGATTTTTGATATGCGAATATATAAGTGTTTTACTTTTACTCAATTCATAAAGTATAATAATGTGAAAACATTACGCGTTATAGATATTCTAAAAATATACGAAAATAATTCTCGACGAATGATTGTTTCGTCAAATATAATAATAACACATATTAAATAGCTAGGCATTGTATTCGTTGATCTAAGTCGTAATACGAGTATACACTTCTAAAACGAGTACGACAGTACCAATGCCAACGCCATTTAACTTTCTATTAGTCCTAAGTTCTTCTGCAAATATAGGGACGGGCAACAATAAGGCGGAACGTTTCAGATATATAAATATTTGCTCTGAACTCGTGGCAGAGGGCTCCATTATCCGGGTCTGTGTTCACACTATGGGTTGACTAAGCATTGTGGTTAGAAGCAGGTGCGTCGGCAATTGTTGCAGATCACTGATCAGGACAGTTCGCGGGAGCGTAATGCACATCATGTATGCCAGCGTCATATAGGCGAATGCCTGTGGCATTAAGTCCGCCAATATACTTTGTTTATAAAGTTTTTAATAAATAAATAAATATTTACTGTTGGTTTAATGCTCTAAGTTATTGCCCAATTGCTTTTACAAGCGTAAGATGTAGGTATAGTATTGGTTGCTGCTCGTATAAGGAAGTTAGGAAGAAAGCTTCGCTTACATTATAGCACTGGGTGTACTTTGTATTCCATAATTGTGTATTGGTTATCTGTAATACAAAATTTGTTCCCTAGGGCAGTATTTGTTATTTTGTCATTGATAACATTACCGAACGGCATGTGCTAGTTAATATATTACGCGGATTTACTAATAAGCAAAAGCTAAAGTATATTTTTTACTTGACAACCTCAGTGGCTTATTAAATAGTTCTTACGAGGTCCAATTGAGGTCTCATGTTTGATTCTGAATCATCCTAGAATTGTAGTAATGGTAATTGATATGATATAGATAAGTTTAAGGCACCCTATCACATAGGACCTAATACGTATTTCATGCATGACTGACTACACGAACGATGCACTGGCTTAAATAATTCTCTTAATATACCGCATCGTTTATTGCGATTGAATTAGTTCGCCGCTCTTTACATTTGTGAATATTCTAAAAAGGATTATTTTAAATCGGTACTTAGTCTACTTATTGAAACGTATGTTAAGAGGCTTACGCAACAGTTCTTTTTTTGATCATTGATCATGAATATAAAGGTTTATCATGATTTTTAAGGGCCAATTACAGGATATGAGGGAGCGCTTGTTTATAAAGGTAGGTATTTGTTTTTAAAGTATTGAGTAGTTTTGCCTATAAACAATACAATTACAATGATACAATTTTTAATTAGAGTTAGTGATGCTGACTGTAACTCCTGAATTCCGCTGATTTATTAAGCATCACGCAGAGTGGAGTAATTTTCATCAGTTTATAAAGTTAAGTTTTGCCAGTTGTTACTAATCTATTTTGGCAGTATAACAACAGTTGGTAGTTAACATCAGCTATTAACGGATTTAAAATGAAAGAGTTCTATCTCGGCGCAGTCCGTGCGGCCCGCTAGCGAAAATACACTAATAAATTTTTTGCGTTGCTGCATTATTTAAAAAGGTTTTACTTTCCAGGGCATTACTCTGAAACTGGCTGACGACGGACGATGCATCGTCGCCCGCATCATGCACGGTGGCATGATACACAGGCAGGCGACGCTGCATGTCGGCGATGAGATCAAAGAGATAAACGGCACGCCGGTTGCGAATCAGTCTGTTGCGCAACTACAGAGAATGCTGGTACGTAGTATTTTCAAAGTTTGGAGATATACTGAGTGAATGGAAGGTTTTTGAAAATGAAAACTAATGATAGTGATCGAATGTTTCCGTGTGATGCTCTGCTGAAGGTTTGATTCCGACCTTCAATCCTTCAATAGTTGTTCGATTCTAAATGCATTTGAAATATTAATTGTATTTTTGTAAACTCCTACGCATATGACCATGTTCTCTAGTGTTTGTGATTAGCTACCAACCCAACCTTGATAAAAAGTAAGCGTTAATAGGACCTGGCAATAAGTGGTAACCGTCGCTCATGAACCTTACAAGATACGAAGACACAGTTGACTGAGTCTAGCGCCTTCTGCCGCTGTAACCACTGAAAAAAAAACGTATAAATTGCGTTGATGTTCTAGTACATGTATTAGTAGGTAAAGAGCATTGTTTTAAATTTAATTTTTCATTTTAACAAAATCACCACAATTAGTTTTTGTTACCAGAGCATTTGCCTTCACCTCGATAAAATATGGGTTATTTTATAGTTATAGTTTTCCGTTCAATATTTAGGGAAATTGAAATTGGGATGTCATCGTAAAACTAAACGGGAGTAAGCTTTATGCATGTACTGTTTTTGTTACGATGACCGTAATTATTTTGTTGAATGACTTTCAATGTTATGGAAAATTTTGACCCAAAATTAGTCTTTACACATAAAGGACCTACATTGTGCTATGTACATTTTTTATCTTTTATTTCATTATAAAACTATATATATTTCGTAATATAAATTGATCTTCAAGAGTAAAGCCCTACTTAAAATATTTAAGTTACGTTAAATATGAGCCATTATGAAAATGTATTGCTTAATTCAATAAGATCCAACTTAAAAGTAGCTGAAAGCAACTGATCTAAATAAGATATTAGGTACTGTATAAAGGATAATCTTGTTTGTATAATGTTGTTGTTATGTTGTTTATAATGTATAAATATGACATTTTCAGCGCGAAGCTCGTGGATCAGTGACATTTAAGATCGTGCCTTCGTATCGTTCTGCTCCACCGCCGTGCGAGGTAACACCTACATTATACCTTATTCGACAATGATCGTACGACCAAATGCCCTTTGGTACATCCCAAGTTTTTGTCAGTGTGGTTTTGAAACGTAGATGTAACAGTAGCTCGGTATTAACACTAGTTTGAATTAAACACTCGATTAAAAATATATACAAATATTGTTTTTTAACACAATAGTTCTAGTAGTGTGGTTCTAACGCTTGTTTTACACTAAAAATATTAGAAAAGTCGACAAGCGCACACAAATTCTTCAATGAGCTTGTCTTGAAGGAAAAATTGGTATTTATAACAAAAGAGAATAATTTTTTTGTATTTTTTTGTTCAAAATAGCTTTTCCGGATAAAGCCTTCGCCCGTGCTAGTAAGTAGCGAGATCAGACCCGTTGCTACTTTATGTTATGTTTATGTTGTTTGTCTTTTGTTGTGTAAAGGCGTCTGCACACGTACTGTTTTGAACCGGTTCGGTTTATTCATTTAGCTCCATCGGTAGGTAAGTAAATGTGGCTACTAAGGCTTACAATTATTATGGCAAAACCCACTAAAAGTGGACTAAAACGTTGTAATTTTAATATTTGACACATCCGTAACTACTTTACATTTTATCCATAACCAACAATGGATATGAATAGATTATGGCTTACAGTAATTAATTTTTCATACCACAGAGAATAAATAAGATTAAACAGATATCAATATATGTATCTACAATATTAATCAAATGTAATCGGTTAATACAATTGAAACGTGCGGTCGGCTAGATGAAGTGCGCGCATCGAACCGAGCGACTCATACCGAGTGAGACGAACCGAACCTGATCGAAACCTGCATGTCTACAGACGCCCTTATGTTATATGTCACCTGGGCATGGCTGACCCGCGATCTCCTGTTTCTGTGCGCTTGTTGTTCTTTTCTCATCGCTTCACAATCATCACGCATCTCTTTCTCACTACCACCTTTTCACCATTTTTGTTTCGTTCGCCCTGTGTTCCTGAAAGTGTATAACCAACTAAATGATTAATATTTTAACGAACTTGCATCATACTTATATTCTTCATTCTTTCACATGATTATAAGGCAATTATGAATGATCTTGCATCAATCGAAAAGAAAATTAATTAATTTCTTTTCAAACGATTGTTTACCTTTTATCTTACATTAATAATCATATTTGTATGGTAGACTCATTTTCATAAAATCTTCATGCATCCCATTATCAAATAGCGCTGACGATTTTTTATTAGCGTATGAATTTATTCCAGATATTCGTGAGAGCGCAATTCGATTATGATCCATTAGAAGATGAACTGATTCCGTGCGCACAGGCCGGTATTGCGTTCAATACGGGAGACATACTTCAGGTACGGTACCTTTTGTAATTTTTACGTTCATAAGTGTTAATTAAATTTAACCCAAATTAATAAATATTAACTTTGACTTAAGTGTCAAAATTTTGTGATCCTCAAAATATTTTGAAAAATTATCTAAGTATATCAATTGTTTTAAAAATTATATTATTATTTGATGTTTTATTGCGTTGATCGCCATGTCACCCACCTGGTATAGGCCAAACAAAAGATTTTGTATTGTGCCTACTAGCTCGGCTTTGAAAGCGTTAAGAACCAATATTAAGTTTTGGAATTTTGAACTTGAAGTATTAACACAAATGTGATTTACATGTTTATTATCATTATGTACGTACCTCGGAAACATCAAAAAACCGCATGATTGGTACCGTAATGTACGTCGAATGTTTGAAACGTTTTACTGAATCTAGTGAATATTTATAATCTTTGCGACAATGTGTTCTAGATAATTAGCAAAGACGATTCTCACTGGTGGCAAGCTCGTAAAGACGCGTCTGGTGGTTCCGCTGGTTTGATCCCCAGCCCTGAACTGCAGGAATGGCGCGCGGCTTGTGCCGCGGCTGAACGGTCTACCACCGACCAAGGTATTATTGATATTAGGAATGGTAGGGATATGGTTAATTACGCGGTCACGACGGCTACCAGCAACCAAAGTTACAGACATTATCAAGACATGATTGAATTATAGGAACATCTACTTCTAGTCTCCATAACACGGTACTAATGCAATGAAAACTGCATTCACGACAAACTAATCTGTTCCTTAACTACTCTGCAACAAGACATTATTTACAATAACAGGGCGAATATACGCAAAAACGAAAGTTGGGTCCAAAACGAGACTATTTTGATCCTGATAGATCATTCTGAATCTGATAACCATCGGGTTAATTTAGTAATTTAGTATTTAGTATTTAGTATTTTTTACATAGTTCTAAAATGGCTCGATACCTCGGGATATGCTCTTGTCCATCGATATCATTTATTTTATGATACCTTCAATACAAAATTGGCAAAAGGAGCATTGACCATTTTGCTATTTTAACCGTAACTGATTATTTTTCAAACACAATTAAAATTAGGGAAGTTAAATTGAGAAGACATTAGGTTTAAAATTGCAGTTTGCCTTGTAAGTTTTCCGTGCCATGGAGGCTACTTTGCTAAGTTTAAGAAATGTGCAATGTCTTGACCGTATAGTAAACCAACTCCATAATAACATGTCATTTAATTCAATGGTTTTTCTATAAATTTAGCTTTTAGACGGTCTGTGTGTAAGTTACAATGTGGATTGTACCCCGATTCAAATGCTTTATATGTTAGAACTACTTGTTTTTTCTTTTGTAAGGATTTCTGATTATTGGTTAGCTTGGTTCTCAAAGGACGTAAAAAACAAATTGGCAACAACCAAAAATGATTATTTTGCTTATATGTTTATAGTTGAAATTGGTTTGACAAGTGACATGTAACATTCTTTACGTGTTATGAGCTCTAAGATACCAACAAACTTCTGAGTATATACCTATCTCTCTCAAGGTTAGAATGATCTGTTGAAATGGATACGACTTTCTTGTACTTCAGAATCATTTTGCATTCAATCGATGTCGCATCTCTATGAATGTTACAATTCATTTTTAAAATGGCTACTGGTATGGAAAAATGCCTCCAATTGGTAATATTTAATTGAAATTTGTTTAGGGATTTAGGATTTGTTTCATCATTGTCGATTCGTAATAAATGACTCGAAGTGCCAGCAAATAATATGTCACATGTAATATTCGACTTTAGTCCACTAATATTAGAGATTACTATTGAATGAATGACACGTCAAGTCAATATTAGGCTTACTATGAACAATGATGAAACATCAATTACAACAAGTAGTTTTACTGCATCACTGGCTCCTTAACTTACATAAACATTTCGTGTTATGCTTGCAAATCATCATTGGACGAAGCAGTCGGTATGTAAAATTGCTTATTCTTTACTACAAGTGATACAAGCTCCCATACATATTATAAACGAATTGTACCTATCCAATTCTGCATGGTACAAACTGATATATTGATATACTACTATCCAATATGTAGCAAATATATCTCCGTCTGTACTTCAACCTTTGTAATCTGATCATTTCCTCCAGACTTCCGTAAAGATTTTAAGTCTTTGTAGAATAAATTGGATCTCATTCTGCCGAAAGCGTGAGCAACGGTGAATGACTTTATCCATTCAAACTGATTTAAACTGCACAAGGATTTTGCTTACCAATGTATATTTAGATAAATAATGTCATTGTACTTAGTAAACATAGAAAAATGGAGGAATTGGTCTTAATCCAAGTGAGAGCTAAATCAGCTTGACATGGATAAAGTATACTTTGAAAATGTTATATCCATCTCTATCCAAGAGGGAGTTTGTGTAACCCATTGTGCATTTAATTTATCACCGTCAAAGCATTGATATATATAATGGAAAACAAAACAAACTGGGGGTTTAAAAATGCCTAGATACCTATTACTGGACCTGGATTCAAAAATGATTCGTTCGTGGAACGAATGCAACAATGGACTTCTTTAAATAAAATTATTCTTCTTATTTATAGAGATAGTCAGAGACAAAAGTGCGAAACAAAAGAACACTAGACCTCTTAAAAATAGAGTCAGTGAGGGAGGACAGTCGCCCGCATATGTTTGTAATAAAACATATGCGGGAGACTTTTCTTAGGGGTTATATAAAACAGCTTCATTCTTGCAATTGGGTCTGTATTTTATTATATATCAATGCTACTAGATAATGTTTTGTCAAGGATTCTTTCGACCAGAATGATATTTCTGTTAGGTAAATAGTAAATAATCTAGATTATGAGGTATATAGGACGAAGTTCTTGACAAAACATATTCGTACTGCGTGTATCCTATCTCGAGTAGTCGTCCACCGTACATTCCGTTTGCATGACCCGTGTTGTAATGTTATGCGGCTAGGAGCCGAGGGCTGCGTGTCCCATACCGACGGTTGCGAGAACACAGGTATTAATCCATCTATGTTATTTTTGCTAATAAAAACGTTTCATGAAATATCTTATATTCGTTTTAAAATTTTGTTAATTTATAACATTATAGTCTGACGTTTAAGTGACGCCATCTGGTGTTCAATGTACCGAATTTACTAGAATCATTTAAGATTGGAACAGACAGCTGGCGAGGCGCGATGGCGACGTGACGTAAACGGTTGTAAATGAACTCTTCTTATTTGTCATTATGCTCTTGGCAGAGCGGTCGTGGTCGTCATGTCGTACTATTGGAAGGGGCAGATGACATACGCCTTACGATGTCTCGCCAGCTCTCCCTGTTAGAGGTCATCCTGCTGCATTCGTTGAAGCCGCCCACAACAGACTTTATCTGTTCGGTCGGCCCATCGCATGGATGACCACCCGCGCGGTCTAGTGCCTTCCACTAGTAGTAAATGTACTAGTTGACATAAAAGACGTGGAGCGGAGCGTGACGGCTGTGTGACGTCGTAGAACATCACAACTATTCACGTCACGTCGCCGTCTCACCCCGCTCGCCTTCAGTTCCAACCTTAAGTTATTCTAGTAGTTTTGGTACATTTAACACCAGGTGTCGTCACTTAAATGTCAGACTAGAAAAATGTTTATTGATAGCGAGCTGACTTGTGACGTTATATAAAAAATTCTAAGTTATAAAGTAAATAATTTTTTAATGTTTTGATATTTAAGATATTCTTTGAAATGAGATTTCCTTTCAGATTGATGTTGTGTAGTGTGATCAGTAATTGTAGATATTACCTGTATGTATGTTAATGTAATTTAATAATGTTGTAATAAGTAATTCTGAACTTTAATGGAATGGCATAAGACTTACAGTACAATTTAATTGTAAGCTCGAGTAACTTGTTTATCAATAATGCAAATGCATTTTTTTTAAATATTAAGTGTTATGCTATCCTCCTATGACTTAAATACGTTTTAGCTATTTAAGCAGATATTTTAATAAGCATAAGAATAATTAAATAACAACGATATTGACTAAAACTGCACGAATATCTAAATTATTACTTAAACTTAAATAAAGACTTTATTATTAAAATTAATTTTTAAGGCACCCATAAAAATACTATAGCATGTTTAAACACGCTAAATAAAGCAAAAAATCATTGGCTTTAAATTTTTGATTGCATCTATGAAGTTTTTTTATCAACTAAGTATAAATTTATTGTTTGTTTCAGTAAATTGTTCTATATTTGGACGTAAGAAAAAGCAATCTAAAGATAAATACTTAGCTAAACATAACGCCGTATTCGACCAACTGGATGTCGTCACTTATGAAGAAGTTGTCAAATTACCATGTAAGTACAATCAATATAGGTTGTAAAACGAGATTAGTGATTTAGCAATTATCATCTTTATGGCCATGAACATAAGATATACTACTAAAAAACACAATTCATCACATGCTTCTTTTTGTTTGATAACGCGATATTTAGATACAATGTTATGGACAATAAATATATTTTTAAGTGCGCAAAGATTCTTACACATCTTTGAATGTGACAAAATTTCTAGCGCAAAACTCTTTCTATCTTTAACTACTCTCATTAACACTATCCGGGACAGTAAACGAATATGGCCGTGATGACAATTAAACATCTATTGTGTCTACAGTAGTAGTGTCCATGAAAGGGTTAATTGTTATCATGTGATCTCTCAGACTGCAAATCTTTGTTCTAAGAAAAAAAAATTGTCAGATTGCATGTAACAATAATGACAAGGTTAATTGTATTTTTATTCTCAGCATTCCAAAGAAAGACGATCGTACTGCTGGGCGCTCACGGCGTCGGCCGTCGTCATATAAAGAACACGCTCATTGCACGCCACCCGGATCAATATGCTTACCCTATACCACGTAAGTTTATATTATATTCTCTATTGGCATCGGTTGCTTATCAAGGGGTTGTTACTTATTGCTGGGGTCGTTGTCCGCATTTAGACCTCGTTTTACGTCTAGTTTGTGGGGTTATTATGGGGTTTAAAGAAATAAATTGTAGAGTTTTTGGAAGGTCAGCAGCAGTGACTATACTTCTAATGTTGCACGCAATCTTAAGCTGCGTAACTGCTTGTCTGCTACATGCTGGCTATATAAAAATACTTTTTTTAAGTTAATCTACCAATAATATTTGTTATAATCCTAACTGCACATGTAGTTTTTAGTTCTTAATCTCATTAATTTTCTTTAATGAATAGGTGCGGTACCGGCTCACTTTTATTTGCTTTTATTCTAATTGAATCAAAACAAAATCACATACCTATGTCAATGCTTAGAATACGAAAGTTAATTATTATCATTTTCTTACATTTTTAGATACTACTAGACCGCCGAGACCGGACGAAGAAAATGGCAGACACTACTACTTCGTTTCACATGAAGAGATGATGTCTGATATAGCTGCTAACGAGTATTTGGAATATGGTAAGTGGTCACTTTAGATTTGTCCAAAACAGGCTAGTGTCAGGCAAGCTGCAGAAAAAACACTGACAGTAAAATAATACTCGCTGTTTAGTGCATATTTGTTTATGAAAAAAAAAACTTATTGCACTATTTATTTCCATTGCTCTCTGTCTTCTTTTTAAAAGAAAGCACTAAGTATTTATTAATACTCCAATATTTTTTAACCGACTTCAAAAAGGAGGAGGTTATCAATTCGGGTCGTATGTTTTTTTTTTTTTGTATGTTTGTTACCTCATATCTCGGTCATTTATCAACGGCTTTTAAAAATTCTTTTTTTATTTGAAAGGGTATACTCTGAAATTGGTCCCATATTTTTTTTATAATAAATGGTTCAGTAGTTGTATGTTTGTTACAACAGGATTCGGTCATTTATGAACCAATTCGGAAAATTATTTTTTTATTTGAAGGGGTATACTCTGTAATCAGGTTCCATACATGTTTTTTGACTCCAAAATAACTGATTATAAATTGTAAATAGTAAAGTAGATTCGACAGATAGATAGAGTTGATTCCTCTTTAATGTTCTTTGCTATGAAGTAATTAAAATATTATTTTCTACTTTTTAGTATGTAGGTATTGATTTGAAGTCGGTTTTCATTTTTTCTAAAAAATAATTTTACTAACGGTAGAATTATGAAAAAATATTGACTCATTTACACATTGGCCTCGTACATGGACGAATGCAATTTATACAGTTTTTAAGTAAAGTTTTCCCGAATATTGATGAGCCAATGCGGTTGTACAGGCACGCACGAAGACGCCATGTACGGCACAAAGTTAGAAACGATCCGTCGCATACACGGCGAGCGACGCATCGCCATCTTGGACGTGGAGCCGCAAGCGCTCAAGATACTGCGCACGGCGGAGTTCGCGCCCTACGTCGTGTTCATAGCCGCGCCGCCGCTCAATAATGTTGCTGATGTTAGTATTTCACTTTATTACTTGGTTTTATCAAGATTTTTAGGGTTCTGTACCCAAATGGTAAAACGGGGTCCTATTACTAAGACTCCGCTATCTGTCCGTCTGTCACCAGGTTGTAACTAACGAACCGTGATAGCGTCTATTGGGTACCGTAACTGCTTACCATCAGGTAGGCCGTATGCTTTTTTGTCCTTAGTCGTATAGAAAAAAAAAGTTAGACAGTTGAAATTTTCACAGAATATTATGTATGTTGCCGCTATATCAACAAATACTATAAACAATAAAATAAATATTTAAGGGAAGAGTCCGAGAGACTACCTACTCGAGTCAAATATGGATACTACTCCTACCTAATTATTGTTGTATGGTGGCCTTCATAACTCGTTGCGCTCACTGATCGGTAAACGATTAGCGGGTTAAGCGACAGCTGGCCCATGGATGGGTGACCGCATAGTGGTATTTGATCTGAGCGTATCCGAGTCTCGGAGGGCACGTTAAGTCGGTCCCGGTTGTTACCGAGTTGATAACAGTTGGCAGTTCATGCCTCTATAATAATTTATGGGCGACCTGAACAATTCCTGGCATTAGGTTGACCACTAACCATTCAATATTTGATTTTAATTGTTGTATTGCAGTATGACGGATCACTAGAAGTGTTGGTGCGCGAATCAGAGACGCTGCGGCGTACGTACGGCCACTGCTTCGACCTTGTCATCGTCAACAACGACATCGACGACACGCTCGCACAGTTGGAGGCGGCCTTACAGCGTCTGAGGAACGCGCCGCAGTGGGTACCCGTCGCGTGGGTCTACTGACCGACCCTCACTGAAGACCCCAACGACTACTACTGCTTCTAACAGGCGACCCCCTACTACGGTCTGCCAAAACTATGGTCTACCAGTTTTGACAAAAGTTTCTGTGACATCTAATTATCGCTAAGGTTGACTTTTCTAACAAAGTGTGGGATAAATCGACCTTGTTGTTTTCTGACGTTCCAATGAAGCTCAATCTTACCCATTGAAGCTCAATCTTACCCATTGAAGCTCATAAAAGGGTGGGACACTACATTTTTGGCTGACTACAAGCACAGTTAGCATAATAACTATACACACTACGTGCGGTGCGCAATCAAATGCTTGATCTTCATATACATAGGGCAACAGACCAATCACAGCCGTGCATTTGCCGAGATCAATATACACTTCTAACATGCATTTGAATGTTCGCCCTTAATATCCCATCAAAGCGTAGCTTACGTTCTGCGCTTCCCACTTCTGACCTTTATTTATGTGAGATTAAGAACAAATAAACGTTACAGCGGTATTCATCAGGGGGTAGTCTATGCGGTTCGGGGGGTATTCTTGTATTCTATCTAACCACACGAGGGTACCGCCAAATCCTTCTCTAATTACACAAACCAAAAGGCCGAGCAATGTTCTCTCTTTGCAACAAACTATTAGTAGAGAAACGAGTAAAATTTCGAAATTTTAAATTAAGTACCCGTTGCAGTTAAACACGGCGGTCTCTTAGAATTACAAATTAAGACCAAAGATCGTATAATATCACCAAAAACAATCGTCGAAAAGTGACGTCTATACGATAATATTTAGATAATTAAAATCACCATTCTGTTCACTAATTACCATATATGGTACACTTGAAAAGTTTGCTATCCTATTTTCATTAGAGAATGAATCGTAAGTAGGAAGCATTATTGATAATAATAATGGTTAGTTGTTCTATGTTATAATATTTTGTTTTAAAAACAAATTTATTTGATAATCGAAATTACCCGAATAGCCTTTTTACCGATCAATGTCCAATCTATCAGTCTTCTACGTACGTTTTATGTATTGTTTAAATGTAACAGCTTTTGATAAAACAAATCAAACTTGGTTTCTAAATCAAACAAGCACTACTATATACTTTTTATCTTACAACTAAAGACATTAAGGTTGAATGTCAACTGTCTTCTGTCGATTCCGGAGCTCTTGACTTCGAAATGTGTGTATAAAGGTAATTTCGATAGTCAAAATCCAAGCTTACAGAGTAAGTGATACTTTAATATTACATCACAAAGTGTTAATTTGTTTGTTATTAAAAATATTGTTATCTAAGATTTTATTAAAAGACCTCAGTTGATATAATTTAATCAAGTATTATTTTTACTTCTTGTGATAAATATGATTGTTTAATTTATTATTAATATTCTAAAATGTACTTTATAATGAGTAACTAAAAGTCTAAAATAGCTTGCATTGTTACTTTGGTGCATCGAAGCTCAATACACTAGATACATGTGCCAAATGTGAAACAACATTTTGGAGAAAAATACAATTTTCGAATTCACTTGCACACGACACAACACTCGATTTTTGGAACAATGTACATAATTATACATTAGTACATAATTTATATTAAAAGAAATAATTCCCTAGAAATGTACCGTAGCTCAAAATGTTTACTTCGACATTTAAATTTAAGATCTATTCTACCTTTAGTAAACTATTGTAAAATCTTGTCGTTTTCCAACAAATAAAATATATATTTTGCACTGTGTGATAGTTTTTAAAAATGTATCCAATTTTTCATTATAAATATAATATATATATTATAGAAAATACTTACGAAAATTGATTCATTTTTGTTTTCTCCACACTTCTTTTCCAAAAATACACAAAAATAATAAAAAATATGTTTATCAACCTTTTTTTTAACAATATCAAAAACTATTTGACACAGTGCCTTATTTAATGGTTGGAAACCGGTCTTATTGACTATATCACAGGATTAGAATTCACAGGGTTGCAATGATCAGTAACATTTTGTTTGTTAATAATAGTTTGTACTTTAACACTTTTGTATTGTACTTATTACTTACACGTGACAATACTTTGCTTTTTACTAACCTAAGTGATTATTTTCAATGGTGTCATGGGAAACTGTCAAGAGCTTTGAAGACAATTTTAATTAAAGTTTTCGGCAATTTCCTCAATTATGTTTTCATACAGAACGTTGGCGTTGGAACGATGTAAGTAGGCTGGATTGCAAAGCCTTCTTGCATAACTTTTCTTTTTATTAAAAAGTTTACTCTCTCATTTTCTTCTGCAAAGTTCTGCGAGTTGTTTTCCATATAACAGTCCCATATAAATCTCCAAAGGGCTCAAGGTATGCGACTGCAATCAGTTTCGTACCAAGGGGTTGATATGGCACTGTTCCTAGTCGACTATGGCGCCATAACTAAATACTTTTTATTAGCTATGTACCAGTATTTTTGTCGGTTCTTGGAATGTCGTGTGGCGATAATTTAAGATTAATGCAGTAATTATTCGTCTTAAGTGAGTGGCGACTAGTCTTAAGTTCTTACTGTATTGAGGAAAAAAATTGTTGTCACACCATTTTTTCATAGTTTTTTTCACGCCTGCACTAATACATTCCTGTACATAATATAATGAATGAGTAGTAGAATTTTACTATATAACTCTCACTGTTTCACTATTTTTACTTTTAAAATATTTAGGGTAAGTAGGGTTTGTTGTAAGGGTTGATATTATTATTGGGGAACGTTCAATCTTAATTATGTTGACTTTACAGAACTACAAATATAAAGTGAGTCTGTAGTTTAATCAAGAAGAAATTACTTACAATAACTTACAACACTTTAAAAGAGAATTTATTTTAACACCTACCGATCTTTTCGGAAATTGATGGGCATAATAATAAATTTAAAAAGTATGTACTTACCTTATATTTGTAACTGGATAATTATTAAACTTGTTGTTTGTTATTATAATTCGCTTAATAATATGTTTGCAAACACTTAGAAGCAAACTTTACATTTTATGGATCAAATAATTGGCATGATTCGTTTTTTTTACTTCTTTGTTACTGTTAAGTAGTTATTTTGTTGTTTTTATTTTTAAATATAAATATAAGATAATCAATCAATAGTGAATGAAAGTAGATAAAATAATAATACAATATTAAATTAATAGTTATTTATTGTAACTAATCGAAGATAATCTGCGTGCAATGAGTAGCACTAATGTCTACGTTTTGTTGAAATGGTTCGATGTTGCCAGTTAAAATATTATAATTATTTTATTATAAATACTTTATAGATCAAATTACGTTGCTATTAAAATTTAAAGATTTTACTCTACTGGAGTTTAGATTTTCTACTTGATTTCATATAAATTATTGAATATAATATATGTAATATTTATGAGTATTGTGTGCGAGATATAGATATATTTCTTAGCTAAATCATATTTATAATAAGAATTTATTTATTTTCTTTGAAACTATGGCATTCACTGGTTTGTTAATGAATTTATTATAAATTATAATATAATAGTGTATATTGCAGTCAGTGCATACTTAGATAATACTGATGGGATGTTAGTTCATAATGTTGCTATACTGAAATAAGATTTGGAACATACCTTTGTGACCCCATAACTACATCAAATAATGTTCTATGTCTACGTCCATGCACTGTTACTATTACTTATTAATCTGAATTTCATTTCTTATAAATAAAATTTTAGTACATAAAGTTTTAAAATTGTTGATTTTTTAATTGCTTCACATTTATTATACTTATGAAAGTTTATTATAAAGTAAATTTATTTATTTTCACTAATATTAGTGGCTAGTGCTGCTCCTGTTTGGATGAGTGTTTGAGATTCTTAATCTCGAATTATAATAATTATATATCTAATTAATAATATATTTATCTGAGAGTATTTTAATGTTATTAAGCATCACAAAAGAGCAACGCCTGATCGCTAAACATTCCATTTCTTTTTTGTTCATGTTTATTATATTAAATTATTATTATTGTAAATTAATTAGTACTAAAATGTTATTAATTTGTGAACATGTGATTTTATTTAGTTAATTTGGATCATGTTGTTAAATCACCCTGTACTTATTTCAGTTATAGCACTAGGTATCCAAAGGGTTACTTTTCCTGTGGTTTTATGTTCAAACTTAACGTATTTTACTTTACAATCTTGCATACTATAATATAGGAAATATGGTAATTATTCCAAAAAAAAAAGTAGTCTAATTAAGTGTAATAAAAGTTTAAATATAAAATCACATGAAATCGAACGAATCTTAAACTATAGTTTAAATGTAATACCTACTAATTTAATTTTTAAATGTATTGTCTGATATACATTTATTTGAATCGAACTGTTCGTCTCGGTTCCATTCGATTCAAATCGATTAGGCTCAAACGTACTTATAAACTGCAAGTGAATATATATCATTATGAAAGCAAAAACTAACGGAAAGTGGTTTTTATCTGGAAAACTAATGATGACTGAAGTAAAATCTTATAATAACTGTTAACAATTGAATAAACAGCACAAAATATTTATGTGTTTCATTTTTGTGGTACCTTAATGATGATGACCAATAGGAAATATTCAAATTATTGATTTCGCGGTAAGTAAGTACTTAATTACGTTAATTAGTACTTAGTTATGATGATCATTTCGTTAGTAAGGTTCAATTCATACCGATTAATGCCGTACCTACTCTCGAAAGTAGTTGGCAGAAAAGCCAGGGGCAGTTTCACCTAAAGACTCGCACAGGTGGTAGGTGGGTGGCTGAACATAGTACGGGGATATATTTTTACAGCACAGGTAACTCGTTATCCCGCATACACTAGCACGACCTAATTTAATATCACAGTACATTTTATAGACTTAATATCGCTTGAGTAAGAGGCGTAACGAAGATGACACTAGCAGTACCTACGCCAAACACAACTCGCCTAGAAAGGCGCACGAACGCTTTTTATTCTGCTAATTAACAAGTTTAAAATCATTTCCCATAAGTTCCCATATGTTTATAAATTAATAGGCTTGTATTCACACAGACACACCAAGGTGTAGTGGTATCGTTAGGTGATTGGCTGGTCTGAATAGTCCACATTAAGGTGAAGTGGTTTGTCGTACTCAATTTAGTGCAGTCATGTGCTTAAAAAAATTTAAATCATTATTCAATAACAACTCATATCATAGGTATTACAACTTTTCTAAGCCAATGAAGATTCGGTAAGCCTTTTGATGTTTTAATAAAGCTTCTTACATTGAAATAAATCATGTTCTGATTGTAACTTCCAGTAACTTCAAAGTGCAAACCTAGGGTGTAGGCTCTAATAAACTGGCAATACTGACCCGTCTAGCGTATAACTTTGCTTTGACAGATTTGACAGCACAGTGACAATTGACAATTAACATTATTGATTGACACAGCAGTCTGTGGCCTGGCACTGCCTGGCACTACCCAAGCTTTATTTTCTAATTTTCTATTCTAAACATTGCTTCTTTTTACGATTATCCAGTTAATAACAATTTTGTCTAAAAACTTTATATTCCAATAAAATTTAAACAAATATTAACAATGGCTCAAAGAGAACGTCGTTCCAATGCGGGCAATCGCATGGCGAAGTTGCTTGATGAAGAAGAAGAGGATGATTTTTACAAAACCACTTACGGGGGTTTTCAGGAGACCGAAGAGGATAATGATTATGTGTACGTGATTACTAAACACTTTACTTTGTTACTTGTACCTGTTTTCTATAGTCCAGAGTGACCAGAGCACTTCGATGCCTTAACCATTTTGGGCTACTTATATTTTTTGTTATAGGTAGCTGGTTCAGGTTTTCACCCGATGTTTTCCTTCACTGGGCTTTTACTTTTACAGTATAAAAATAGCGATATTGTTACCATTACGGTTCATGAATTTATTTTGAATGTTGTCAAATGTAATGTTATGGTTTTTGTTTACTAACATTGAAGAGTTGGAAGTGTAGTTTGTTTGCTAGCATATAAGAACTACTCATGTTTTTGATTGATTGGACACATTATGCCTTTGCATATAGTATTTAAAAATGGAAAAATTATAAAACATAAGTTTAACATTATCACAAACTTAACATCTTGCTGCACATAAAGAGGGGAAGAGGCTTGCTTGAAGAGGTGTTAATATTTCATATATTAAATAGTTGAATTGATAATAATTATCATTACTTAGCCATGGTCACTGATCTAGATAATGGAATAATTCCATTATTTTCCATGATTTTTGTAAGAAGTGAGTAAGTGTATACCAGGTAACATAAAGCAGTGTTACCAGCAGCTGCAATAATCTTTAGTGGTCATCAATCTGCCTGCAAAGAGTGCCTTCTTCCTGAAGCCTGAAGGCTGAGTTAACTTCAACCTACTGTTTTGTTTACTGTTTAGATCTAATTTTTATATTTTTAGGCAAGAAAAGGAAACTGAAGATGTAGTAGATTCTGACTTTGACATAGATGAGAATGAGGAAGTTGTTGAAGATGACCAGGAAACAGATGATAAGAAGAAAAGAAAGATTGGTACAAAAGTTTATAAGGTAATGTTTGTTTGTAACTTTATATAAGTAAAAAATGCATAGTGGGCCCATTCTACACTTGCCAACATAATCATCACCATATCAGCCGAAAAACATCTACTAGGGCCTCCCCTAAGTTTCGCCATCTTGGACGGTTGTGAGCCGCCCTTATCCATTGATTGCCCACCACTCTTATAAGGTGGCCAACATCCAATACCAATAATCTTTACTGCTAGTTGGCACATCTTAAGTTATTGGCATTTCCCTACAGGATCCAAATAGAAAATTAAAAAAAGGTGACAAACCAGCGTCATCCACAATAGATAGAGTGAGAAAACTTGCAGACAGAGAGAAAAAACCAAAGGAACCTAAACATGAGAAAGAGAAAGTTGAAAAACCAGACAAATCTGAAAAGATGCTTATTGATACATCTATTGGTAAGATGATAACACTTAAATATAACTTAAACAACAGTTACTAATTAGTTCTCTTAAGTCTTTAAGTGCCACGTCGGTCACCGGTGAGGGCGAATTAAGTGTTAAATTAGTTTATTTAAGTTAGTTCAGAGGTCACTATTTACGTAATAAGGTTGAGATTGCCTCTCATTAGGTACTATGAACAAATAATGTATACATAGACTTGTAACAAGTATCAATTATTATTGATGACAAAGCTTAGCTGTATGGCCTAGGCAGTCAACTTATTTGAAGATCTATGGCAATAATTGGTATAGGCATAGAAATTTCTACTACTATTTATTGATTGTAATAATTTTAACTATATATCTAATTACAGAACGCAAATCCATAAGACAAAGTACAGCAGTAAAGTCAGCAGAAACACAACAAAGAATTAAAATAAGGTCAGAACTAAAGAGGAAAAAGCCTAAAAAAGTCGAAGATAAGATGCCCACTCAAGAAGAATTGTTGGAAGAGGCTCTTATTACTGAAAAGGAGAACTTGAAAAGCTTAGGTATGTTATTTATGAATTAATTTGTAATAATGCATCTCTCCCCATGATTTGCTCAATCTTGTCTAAGGGTTTGGGGAGTTTTTAATGCTAGCACAGTGCTTGCAGCAGTGCAGTGTTTTTTGGGAGTGTTTTCTTCAAAACAATTCAGTACCAGTATAGTTTTATTCTTTACTAAACTGTCACCCTGAATGTCATCATGCATTTACTTATCACATAGTACTTTTTCTAACAATATGGCTCTTACTTGTTATGCGAATTTAGATTGCTAAGTGTATATTTTCGTTTTAGACGTGTATAATAAGTATGATTTGAAATTTCATTGTATTTAATTTAGAAATTGTTATTTTTTTTCAGAGAGGTTTGAACAAATTGAATTAGAACGAAAAAAGATTCGGCCCACAAAGAAAACTATCACTGGACCTGTTATTCGGTAAATATCACTATATTTTACTTATGACATTACCTTTTGTATTAAGGAGTAAGTTTGTATGTATTAATTACATAGGGCAATCTCATCAATATGCCCATCACTGTAACTGTAGAATTAACAGTGAAGGACCCTTACGAACATTAAGTTAATTTAAAATATCCACAACTAGCTTCCGTAACGCGATTTTACCTATGTTAAGTTGCTTCTTTGGTTACTGCTCAGCTCCCGTCGCTCGTAGCGTGATATTACAATACATAGTCTATATAAACAAACAAACTCTTCCACTTTATATATTAGTATTGATTTCCAAAATTTAAAATTATGATGAAGGTGCCCTTCGTAAACACTCGTGTCAGGGGTTCGAATCCAGGCAAGTACCAATGTGATTTTGCAAATTATTATGTACTTTCTTAGTTTATCTGGACATTTCTGACTGACGGTGAAAGAAACCATCGTGAGGAAACCTGGACTTCTGAAGAAGTCTGAAATCGCCAATCCGCCTTGAGCAAGTGATCAATGCTCATTCCTTCTCTGTATGAGAAGAGGTCTTTCCCTGCAGTGGGATAAGCTAATAAGATGATAGATTTCCATAGAATGTTTTGTTTACTTTTTATTTTGCAGATACCATTCGTTTGCAGTGCCGTTAATAGAAGAAATATCACCGGCTGACGACAAGCCGACACTAACACCATTAGGAGATTTAAATTTAAGTGATATTATTAAGAGTGAAGAAGGTAATTTAATTATATTGTCTACTGTACTCTGAGGTCATAGACAAGTGGCAAAGATTTCTATTCTATTCATAGAATAGATTAAAAAATTTATTGTTTTGACATTTGCTAACGCCAGCTCTTATGTCAATCCCATAAATTTTTTTATCTATCTAGGGCCTAGAATTCTGGGCTCATATCGACATTTCAAATATTTTTTTTTAGATTGTGGTTTTGATTCCCACATGGGGTAACTTCGTTTAATCTGTGATTAATAATACTTTGCCGAATTGGTGTGTATTTTATATCTGTTAATTATTATGTTTAGAATGTTCTCCACAACAGAGGACTTATTTCTTATAGCAGGCTTGACTTTTATAAAAGAAAATAGAGTTTATAAGATTTTAAGGCTCTTTGGTTACATCAGTTCTATTTAGATGGCAATCATCTAAGCCATGATGAAAAATCAACCATGTTTTGCGATATTTGTGTGAAATTTTTGCGAGAGATATTGTTTGATTTTGGAAGATTTTTACTCATGGTATTCTTTACCCAACAGCAGCAAATTTTATTCATAAAATCATTTATTTTTGTACATTTTAGGTTTACTAACACCAACAGATTTAGACTTGCCTGAATTAAAGACTGAAACTTTAGAACAGACATCTGAGAAACAGGAGCCTGATATGAAAATGGATATTGACTTTGTTGGTCCAGATGAAGAAGTTAATATTGAGGATGTTAAGTAAGTATACACAAGCAATAATGAGCTTTATTGACAACTAGCCTTATGTGGTGGGGTTTCTTCCGCGTCATTGCTTACTGTTCCGCTCCTCTCTCTAATAGCGTGATGTCATATAGCCTATAACCTTCCTTGAGAACTGAGCTATCAAACGCAAAAAGAAATATTCAAATCTGACTAGTAGCTCCAGAGTTCAAACAAACAAACAAACAACGAAACTACAATTTATATTGTTGCGACGATTACCTATGCTAGAACGTTCGCAAGTACTTACCTACTCGTGTACGACGAATACCTAAGCTCTAGAACGTTCGCAAGTACCTACCTACTCGTGTACGACAAATACCTACGCTAGAACGTTCACATGTACCTACCTACACGTATAACAATAGATCATCGGCGGTAGGCATACCTACGCGTCGCAGCTAAGTACCTACACTCATTGTTCTGTTTTCGAAAATTGTCGGCATCTTTGTAGTAATAACTGGAAGGTTCTAGAAATCTATTGAAGGACTATAAAAAGGATTCGAACGTCGGCATTTCGTTCAGTTGTGAATACAGCAATCTCGAGCGAACATCTAAGCGATACGGAAGTTTAAGAAGAGCGATATACGAAGCGTTATAGTGCAGTATAAGTGTTTATTGCTTTATTTTGTTACTGTTAGTGTACTGTGTAAGTCTTAAATAAACTCATCATCGCGTAACTGGCATTTTACATCGAACCCCATCCTGACACGTAACAATATATTTATCATACTAGTTGCCCGCTTTGACTTCATCTATTTAACCATTGTCTGGATATATGCCTAGTGAATATAGGTCTTATGTATATTTTAAGTCTTTAAATTTTGTTGCTTGTGTTTTATAAGGGTGTACTAGTTCTGTATCCGAACGAAAATCATGATAAATTAGTAAAATTAAAATCTCGAATGGATGAAATGTTTATGCACATTCTTATCTTTCAAATAAAGAATGTATCACTTTTACATAATTCTAAATCTTAATTATTTATTTTAATTGCAGTAAAGAAGACAAATCATCAAAGAAAAAGCATCAGAACGTGAGATATTATGAGCGAACATTGCTATCGTTTGAAAATGACATAAAAGACAAAGCATTTAATGCTTGTTTCCCGAAATCACAGCCAAAGAAACGACGGCAATTATTGTGTGCGGTTACAAAGTAAGTCATCTATACATATAATAAAATTGGAGTGTCTGTTTGTAATATTGAAATAACCGTTTTTTACTACATGTATATGAATATATATACGGTACATACACCAAAATAACATTTTTTACAATTTTTGTCTGTCTGTCTGTTTGTTCCGGCTAATCTCTGAAATGGCTGGGCCGATTTTGACGGGACTTTTATTGGCAGGTAGCTGATGTAATAAGGAGTAACTTAGGCTTACGTTAGTCAGTTATTCTGTGTATGCACACAGAGGTGTCGTCAGGTTTGATTCCCTGTTCGTGTAGTGATATTGGGTTTAACGAAAAACTGGTTTCCCTTGGTCCGTTTTCAATCGCGTCTTTGCTTACTGCTCTGCTCCCGTCGCCAGTAGCGTGATATTACATAGCCTATAACCTTCCTCAAGAACAGCTATTATAAGACGTGATGCTATGTTATTTATATACCTAGATTAATGTTAATGTAGAAAATTACGGGCGAACGTATACGCGTTTTAAAATAAGATATGTTGAAAACTAACTAATAACCGACTACATTTACCATTGCTATTGACTTAATTATGTATTATATATCTTTTTAGGAGGCCAGCACGCTACATAGATCCAATAACAAAACTTCCATATCGAAGCGTAGACGCATTTCGGATTATTCGAGAAGCTTACTACCAACAATTAGAAGCAAGAGGGGACCGAAACGATCCACAGTTAGCCGCTTGGCTACAATGGAGGAGGGCCGACGCCGCGTCTACTTACGTTCAAATACATATTAAGTAGACTTCGAACTTTATTAACAGTGTACATAAAGCATAAAATCGATTGTCAGTTAGTATTCTTTAAAAGGTATAGGAGAGCCGACATTAGGTAGATTTTGAACTTTATTTTTAGTGTTATAAAGCTCAAAATTGTTTGGCACTTAGTATTGGCCTTTATCTAAAAGCTATATCAGACCGCAAGGAGAATAGTATAATATCATGATGAATTAACTAGTAAAAGTTGTGATCCATAGTCTAAATAGAATAATTGGAATATTGTGTACTAGTTTTTATCATAATAGATTTTCTATACAACAGATAATTGATTTACGCTTAAAAAAAGAACATAATAAGTAAATAAATTTAAACAAATAGACAAACTAATCTAGAAAATATTTATAGAAAGATTTGAATCTTCAGAATTTGTGTTCTTAAAATGCTTGTAAGATTAAAGACAAATAGACTTGTAGGTACCTTAATGTAATTGTAAATATGTTAAGTAAGTAATTATTTTTATGAAAAATATAAGATACAAAAATAACTTTTTTTAAATTAATAATATATTACAGGTCCCATTTTGCAGAAAACTACACACACACACACACACACACACACACACGCACACGCACACGCACACGCACGCACGCAAGCACGCGTGCACACACACACACACACACACACGCGCACGCACGCGTACACACACACACACACACAAAGTTTCTCTAAAAATGTGCTCTGTTGGTCAATAATAAATAAATGAGAAACGGAAAATAGTCAATTTATTTAATATAGAATAAATAATTACAATACAATCTTATAAGTAAGGAATTAGATTCAAAAACTGTACAAACTTGTACAATACAACAACGAGACAACACAATACGTTATGAATAAGATAGTTATAGTTTACAATGTATTTATATTTTACTACTACTTCAATATAATAAGATTACGTAGAAAATTCGTTGTTGGCTATTTCGTTGTTTCATAGTCATCATAAAATCAATTAAATGACTGCAATTCATTTACCTATTGTAATAAGATTTAATAATATGACAGAGTTAGTACATGGAAAATTTTAACAGCTAAATAGCCGCGTTAGTGCAATTTGGAGCGTACAACAAACTGAGTATTAACTAATTTTTAGGTACTAGCAAATACTGTAATTGCTATTATGACTATGTTTTAGACGTATAATGACACATTCGTATAGAGAAACATGAAGTTTTGTAGAAACCTTGTCTTATAATTGCTCAATTAAGCTAAATTATTTATAGATTTACTGTAAAATTAGGATTTAATCTTAAATCAGGCACACTGTTCCTTCTCGGCTTCTCCTTTAATTCCTTAAAAGAGATCAGACCAGAAGCTTTTACATCTACCCTCGAATGATATTTGGACGGATCAGTCGTTGGTAAGTACGGATATTCGCTTAAGTACGTCTGTGCATTTTGATGCACTCTGTGTTCTTTAACTAAGTCGGTTAACTGCGATTCTGTTATTTCATACGAGTTGATTGTGTTGTCTGCCACGTTTTCCATAGATCTAAAGGCTTCTAGCACTGCTTTCTTATGTGGTATACCTCTTAAACTACCTTGTCGACTTAGTCTTCCTTCCATCACATCACTAAACAAATCTTCAACATGGAATTTCTCTGATATTTTAACCAGTCTTGTACTTGAATTTTCTTCACTCGCACATCTTTCTTGATTTTCCTGCAACTGATTCCATGCTTTTGCGATTTCGGATGATGGTAATGAATGCGCTTTAATGTTTTTCTTTACCCGTTTCTGTGGTCGTTCGATCGTCTGTTCTTCTTCAAGAGATTCCATTGATTCTTTTCGTAAAAGTAGTTCGCACTCGTTTAGTTTTCTGGGTTTTTTAACTTCTCTTAGCTCTTCTAAAGATTGAAAATATTCCTTTGCTAGTTTAAATCTGTTTTTGTATTCTATATGTGCTGGTTCTACATATCTTTCTGGCGATGACTCATTAGATTGACTTGGACTGCACTCAATTATCTCTAGTTCAATATCAGATAGGCTTAAATACGTAGTTTCTTTATTATCACTCGGGCCTGGTTCAATGTCATATGAGTCGGATGTTCTAGTGTCTAAGCTAAGATTGCTTACTGTTTCTGAAGTTCTGCTAGTCCATAAATTTGTAGGTGTTGCAGTTTTTGATTCACTGTTAGAAACATTTGCTTGCTCAACTGCTATATTACGTTTTAGGCCAGCATCTGTAAATATCAAATGTAGTTTTTTAATATCTATTGTAACCGTAGTAAACCGTAATTTAAACTGTTATAAAATTGGTTCAATTTTTAATACATACCTGAAGTTATGCTGTTCGATAATGTTTTTTGTGAATCTTCGGAGTAAGTCCTGCGTACCCGTTTTGCTTGTTTGGGGGTTTGAGCAGTCTTAGTTACACTTTCATAGAGTGATATAAAACTTTTTACGTTGATTTTGGGCAGTTCGTCGCATGATTTGTATTTATCCAACTCGTTCGTTGTATCAGTTGTAGTTTTATTAAAAATATCCATTTCTGATTTGCTAAAGGACTTCTTGCGTAAAGCTTCCACTTTTGGCGGGTTAAGCCTAATTCTTTTATCATCAATGTTGACTGTCTTTTGATTATGTTCACTTTCTTTTGACTTAGTGTGTTCTTGTTTAAATTTTTCGTTAACTGTGTCATCTAACTTTTTGTGATATGTATTTTGCATTATCTTAGACTTTAAACTGGTTGCATCGGTGATATTTACATTATTTGCTTCTACGAGTAAAGTACGCAAAGGCTCATCCGTAGTTTTAGATTTCACATTTATTTGTTCGACATGAAGACTACCTTCAATCGGCATTGTATTCTTTGAATTATCTCTTTTTTGTGATATATTGTGTAATGATTGACTCTTTCTCCTGATCCATGGCAGTTCTTCTGTATTTGACATATTATGGAACAATGATATGCGACTAGATACGAGACCACTTTCATGGCACATTAATGTACCGTTTGTCGCAGAAGTATCATAATCGCTGGGCTTACCCGAAAATGTGTCAATCTTGTTCAATATGTGCTTTCTTGAAGTGCCGAAAAACCTTTTCGGACTTGTTTCAAAAGCCTTAAAGACTTCTTCCGGTAGTTCTTGCTTGATTGGAGCTTGTTGATTAGTAGGCAAATCTGTATGTTCATTGATAACTTTACTGGGATTGATTGTTTCATTTTTAACTTTCGCTGAATGCTGTGGTGCTGGCGTAACTAATTTATTTCTAGGTGTTTTTGCTCTCTGGCTATCGGCATCAGTTAGATCTTGTTCCACTTCTAATTTCTTATCCCAATATTTTTTCCATTTTTCAACTAGCTTTTCGTCTGATTTTAAATACTCTGTAGAATCTCTTTCAAAGCCTTGAGTTTGAGGCTTAGATTCCTTATCGTCATTTTGGGTAATATTTTGAACCTGACTATAATCTCCGACACTCAAAAAGTTCTTAACCATTTGTTTCCCCTTTCGCTTACTTAACGAATCATGTTTTAATTGTTTGGTAGAATTACGACGTTTTTTCGGCATTAATGTTGACTCCTGTGATTTAGCTTCTATTTCTCGTATTCTGTCATCCCAGTACTTTTTTTTTTCAAGCACTATGTTACTATAAGTTTTTTCACCAAATTGTGTTTCGACTTTGCTTTCATTGTACTCCGAGTGGTCACGTTCGTTGCGAAGGGTCTGACTTACTGAAACAGATTCAGTGGCATTTGCCTGAACCTCAGAAATCGTTCCTTCTAGTTTCGCATCGTGTCTTTTCACATCTGATACTGCAGATGCAGAATCGACACTTGTTGCCTTCGTTTGTGTTACATAGTCCACTTCTATACTATGAAGCTTATTATCTTCATCAGCAACAGTTGTAGAACTTGTTTCTGAATTTGGAAAGTACTCTTGGTACATGTCGTTCAGTTCAGCAAATGCTACTAAAACAGTTTCAGTTTCTTCTTGCTTTGGACATACTTCCGACTTGGGTATTATAATATCCTTAGTACCTGATGAAATGCTTCGGTCGCTCTCTTCAATAATAGGTGTAAAAGTTGGTCGCTTGAGTTCCCATTTATACGATCTCGCTTCCTCTACTGGTTTCATCGTATCACATTTTAGTTCACTACATGTTTGCCAAATTTCCCTCTCAGCGGGACCCATATTAGATATATCTTCTTGATTAAAACTGGTAATTTCATGACTAGGAGAAAATTTCTGTTTACAAAGTGATTCGCACAGAATTGTATTTTCGTTGTTATTATTGTCTGGAGAGCTGTTATTGTCATCAATACTTACATATGCCGAATCCCACATATCTTTTCTCGGTGTTATATTTCTGTCTGAATCACTTTGGTCAGGTTCAAATTGACTGTCGCTTGTAGTTGATGCGTTAGAATTGTCTATAGTTTCTGCTAAATTGGAGTCCAAACTATGAAATGTAGATAAAGTAGCAGTGTTTTCCTTTTTAGTATCTTTTTTTTTTAAATTGTGTACGGGAGTTGAATAAATTGATTCTGAATTATTTTCACAATTAAGTGTATTGTCACCACTGCTACCTTTGTTCATATTTATTTTTTCTTTATTTGTTATTATTAAAGATTTCATTTGGCTGGTTGGCTCTGGAGAAGCGGTTCGAATTATTGGAGGCAAAGACACGGGTGCTCCAATTATAAAATCGGTCATTGGTGTTTGATCAAAATGACTTACTTGAAATTGATGCATAAAAAATGGATTCACGAATTCATTACCAAGTTCTTCATCAGCCGCTAATTCAAATTTAGGGTCTATGATAACAGGTTCATCTCGACTGATTTTTTCACCTGATATGATTTTGAATACTGGTGTTTTTGGTCTTTCCAAGTCTAGCCGTCTATCGTCGGCTTCAATAAAAGGATTATTATTCCCTGGCGATGATGAAACTGGTGATGGTGACGACGTTAAATTTGAATCAATTATAATTGTTATCGAACTGTCTCGAGTTTCTTCATTTTGTGAGTTATTCGTTTCATACTCCGAAGCTACAAATGTCCCAAAATTATTTATCGCGGCGTAGTTGTCTTCAAACATTTCATTCAAAAATGGATTATTTGCAGTTGACGGTGTTACACTGTCAAACGATATAATATCTCCTTGTTCGTCAGATGAGACATTTTGTACTTCTAAACTGTCCGGAGTATCGAGTCTGGTAGATCCCATTGGAATGTTTATACAAATATTTTCAACTTTATTGGTTTTATTGTCTGGTTCTTCATAATAGGTTTTAGATTTTTCCGCTTTCAGTGATACAGAAATACTTTCCGGTACTATGAATTTTTCCCGCCTTTCAAAAATAACGTAAGAATTTACGTTTGCTTCAGTAAACGTTGAATTTACTATATCAGGAATATCCTGTTGACTTCTTGGACGAATGACATTTTCTAGCCTTTCTTTTCCTAACGTTAGTGCTTTTTGGGTAACGAGATCATTAAATATTTTACAAACTCGACACATAGTTAATATTTTTACGGCAACTTTATAAAATTTGTAATTTTTATTTTTTTTATGATCTACGTTCATCGTCTGCCGAGTACAAGTTTTGCTGTCAAAATTAAGAACTTTATTTTCCTTTATTATCTTATCTGTGCTCATTAAAAGTTTTGCTTCATCCTCACTAATCTTTTCTAAAGTGCCATTTTCTCTTAATAACATTTTTTCAGTGACGAAATCCACTATCCTCAACACTACTTTTCTATCGGTTTGGACATCGACTATGTCGATTTCTTCACCATCTTCGAGATGAAAGCTATCCCTCTCAAAAATACTGATTATATTATTCGAAGCTGTAACAGCAAATGGTGATCCCATAATACTTTGTCCTCTGCTTGTGATCGAAACTAGATACTTTCCTTCCAGTTTGACCACATAACTTATTTTCGTGTGATCTCTACGTGAATCGATTTCAATTTGAATGTCATAATGTGTTTTAGGGATGTAGTATGTTTTATTCATGTCATTCTTGCCGTAGTTTCTCAAATATGTCGCACCTTGTGTTAGCGGTAGAACGCTCTCTGTGAAAGTTTGTTTTGTCTGTAAGCCTAAGAGTTTTTGTCGTATCATCTGTGCCTTTCCCAATATAGGTGGTATGACTGCCATGCCGTATGTATCTTTAGGGCCTCGAATAAGGATGGTGACTTCTCCAGGGTCTAAAGATTGCTGTGCTGTGGGATATATTTTAAAATGAGCTTTATTGTTTACTTGAACTCCTGACAGTCCAGACCCTTTAGCTACGTAGTCGAGGATAAACTGTGTGGTTTCTGGAGAAGTTCTATGTGAGACTGGTTTTGACACAGGAGGCGTTAGCTTGGAGAGAACTTGTCGGATGCGTTCTAAGTAAGTAGCAAATTTCCATTCTTGGTGTCTGCTTAACGAGTCATTTTCCTCCAGCTCTTGACGGGAAAAGACCTGAAATTGAGAATTGGTACCAGTTAGTCTTTTCGGAGATGAATATAGGAAAATGAGTAAAAATTTTCTTCAAAGGCGGGCGCACGTTAGATTTTTTTTGTATGAAAATGAACAGTCTCGTTTAAAGCATTTTTTTAATTACAACATATCACGCTAACACCAATAATGTCGACAGACAGTTGCACGAAATTCCACACGAATTAAACAATTCAGTAAAAAAATCGTAAAAGTATATATCAAATATCTATAGGTACACTTACAGGTTCTACACCAAGATAATGGTCAGCGATTGCCTGAGCGTGTTTGATCGAGAGTCTGGTAGGCGGGTGGACGGCGCATGCGCCTGGTAGCGCCGCGTCGAGCACTCCACAGAGTATCCAGCCATGCCGCCATACAGTGTCCAAGTGCTCCACCCTCACGGGACCAGCCTCTGCCAACCATTGTAGGACTGCTTGCTTTTGTTCCTCGCTCGAGAATACTACTGGAAACAAGCAGAATATCCGATATTAAAACGCTATTATTTAAAAAAATATAAACTGTAATGTTTACCTAAGTTTTCAATGTAGTCGAGAATTAGTGACCATTTTATTTTATTACAGTCGCTACAAGCCCATTTATTAGGTTAAAAGCGAAATATATAAATTAGGTAGGTAGGTACCTTCGTTGCAAAATTGTAAATAGCGTAAGCACTTTTTAACTTACGCCATAAGTTTATGCGCTTTTTTTTAATGTTTCCCTTTTTTAAAAGTCACATTCAGTGTAAAAAGTTGCTAAAATACTTAGAAATGATGAAAGAAGCTATTTTCCTAATTGACAAGGCGGGTACTTAAATTTCTTAACAGTCAAATCTTAACTTATACCTTTCTTGTGTATTTATTAACGTAACACTGTAGGTATTTATCCACAATTAATCATGTAACAATTATTAGTCACTGATAATATCGATAAAAAACTTAAGTAGGTATTAAAATTGTCCACATACCTAGAGGAAACACTGCAACAATTCCTTTCATGAATAACACTAATACATTGAACTTAAATTCTCAATTAATCCGAAACACGACTTCCAAAGAGGCAGTATTATCCACGAATGTTCGAAAACGCTACATTTTAACACGCGAAACTTTATTTTTTAATCTCACGTAGTGTTAAGACAAAAATTGGTCGTAAAATAAGTGAAACTGAGATTTGATACAATTTTATGAATATGAGATAAACATCGTGGTAAAGGTTAACGGTTCTGCATGTGAAGCTGCGGTAAAAGTATAAAGCTGAGTTTTCATTGTCAATTATTATTTATTTTAATAAAGTGTATGAGGAGGCGGAACGCTGACTTCTGTGTGTTAAGAGCTTAGGGTTCGGACGTCTGCACGGAACAAGGTGTTTCATACTAAATTTTATTTGAAATTTATAATCACATTTGAATAATGATTAATTAATCCTCAGACTTAACAAGACTGCAAATTCAATGTAAATAGTTCGTCTCAATTTTGATGACATAGGGTCTGTCTGAATAACTGCAACGTTTATTACAGTGGAATATTCAAAACAGTAAGGATTTCTCTGCTGAACAACCTTAAAACTATTTTATCAGTAGTATTTCTATGTATAATATGTATCTATTTACAAAAAATAAATATTTAAGTATGTATATTCGCATTCTAGTACCCTTAACAGAAGCTATAAAATATATACTTACTTTGGGACTAAATTTCGTTGTGTGTAGTTATTGTGATAATATTATTATTAAAAATAATTTAGACGAGAGGATTGGTAAGTAAGTAGATGCCTACAGGCATATGAAAATTTTATATTTAAAAATGTAAACCATAAACCTTTCGCACTTGTGTTCTCAACTTAAATTTCACTTTCATCAGGTTCCGAGATAACGATTGCACTAAATTTTTTAAACAATAAATAACAGCAGCGAAATATCCAAGCGTTTGTATATTTGGGAGAATTCTCACGATTCCGTGGAGCAATAACAACAATAGGTCGCTTGAGACTATCAAATACTGGGTGGCAACTATTAAAAGTTGTGCCCAGTATTGTACATAGACTGTGTGAATTTCATAGCTTATGATAACCGTGGTGGAAAAGTTTTCAATGTAGGTACTAACTAATAATGTACTACTACTGAGTCTCGTTTGGAAAGTTACCTACTTTACACATGCTCGCTGCTTATCTACATGGCCTGTTAGTAAACTCCCCTTCATTTAGAGCAGCCAGTGGAGGAAGTTGCTATCGATGAGTAATTCTCAGAGCTACTAAAGGTTGTAGGTATTGGTAGTCGTAAAAATTGTTCCTTCGACTGCAAGTTAGACTTTCATGTTATACCTACCTATACAACTTCAACAGTAGATACAATGGCATAGCAGAGTATTTTAGGCTGAAATTTATTAGCACTACCATATAGAAAGAATCGACGTTCCATCCAATTGGTGTAAAATATATTGTCTGTTCCATACCATAAACTAGTTTAATCTAGATATTGTACGTACTAATTGAAAGCACTGAATGACCATAGTAAGAAAACTCAATTAACATATCAAAATTAACATTTGTTAGCACATTTAACGATGTAGATTGCGTAAAATATGTTATGAAAAAAAAACGTGATATAGGTACCTATCAGTAGTTACCTACCTAGTAGAACGTTTTTATTCAATGACCATTAATGTTTGCGAACTAAAAACTGTATTGGTATTAAAACCTGCTTAGGTAGTTCATGCAGTTTTTACTTAAAAACAAACCCTATACTTGTGGCACAAAGGCGTTCATTGAATATGTTTCAAGCAGTTAGTAACATCAGCAATTTATTAATCTAAAGATATGATGTCAAGAAAAATACTTACTAGCTCTAAAAGCTAAATCGATATGCTTTAATATCCTGAACAAGAAGCTCTGCTGTCCCCAGAAGATGGTTAGTAGCGTGGCCGGCGCGAGGTACCGCAGCGTCGTCAGGATAGCATCCAACGCCGCAGACCACATACCTCGCTCCGCCTCCAGTTCGGGAAACTCCGGGATCGTGAATAACCCTGAAAAAGATAAAATGAACTTTATTTGTTTCTTTTACTCTTGGGGCGAATATCAGGGAACCAAAAAATTAAAATGGGTACCTATAGCCCCATTTTAAGTCGATTTTTGTTTTCCTTTTGTGCCAAGTGTTCCATTATTCAAAAGTAAATATTTCTCTTGATATTCTAGTGTAGGTATATTTTGTCTATTTGACTGTTTAACCATCAATACTATAGCTTTATTAAAATTTTATCTAAGTGACCCATAAGTTTCTTGCTATCTCTACTTATCACTTTAACACAGATAAGATACTACTACATAGAACTTTATCTCTTAAGAGTTTTAATGACAGAAAAACTTAGTTTATTTTTAAGGTAACTTAGCATACCTTTGTTTAACTCGAAACCAGAGATTCTCGAAACACTGAAATGAGACTCTCGTCCTATTTTTGCAATATTATAAGAATTTTAGTCTTTGTTTCTAAAATTCTTACCTCCAGTTTCTGAAAGGCTGGTCAACGAAAATTTAACTAATCATCTGTTAAATCTCATGTGATGTACCAATTAAGTAAATTTTTCGTTGATCAGCCTTTCAGAAACTAGGGATTGTCGTAAAAATTCGTTAAGGTAAGTACTTATTTATTCATAATACCTACCAAGTACCATCCATCATGAAAAAATAAAATATGTAAATATATTCAGTTCAATCTATCGGAAATTCCGTAAATAAAATGTAGATAATAATATAATAATAATAATAATAATAATATTTCAACAACTACACACAACGCCATCTAGACCCAAAGTAAGCATATAATATGCTTATGTTATGGGTTCTAGAATACGGATTTACCATACTTATATACTTTTTTTTTGTAAATACATACATATTATACATAGAAACACCCAGACGAATGCAAATAGACATGTTTATGCACACAAATATTTGCACTGAGCGGGAATCGAACCCGCGATCTCTGCGTGGCAGTCCATACACAGTACCTCCGAACCACAGAGGCAGTCGGTAGATAAATTATTTACATCATAATTTACGGATATCTATTAATATCTATGATATTTTGACTGTCATCTAAACTTAGTATAGTCATATGTGCAATTAATTAATTGATTTGATAAGATTAGAATATAAACATTCCATTTGTTATTATTTAAATGCATCTAATTTCTATTGTCCTTTTCTGTTCTATATAATCTGCATGATACCGGCAAATACCTATTAGTTAAGTATTCATGTAGAAATCATACCAAATGTAGGTAAATCGTAAAATAAATTGACTATTTATACTTATTTTAACAAATGTTTCATTATCTCTAGATATTTAATATCACCGTAAAAGCTCTAACTATGGTAAATTCAGTAAAATCTGAGTGTAGAGTTTTTCATATTATTTTATTGTCATACACTTCGTTTGTTTTAATACCAATAGCAAAAATACTACAGATATCCAGAATAATATTACCTCACTGACAAAGAATGTTGTCACTTAGTCCACACATTTACTCATACCTAGATATACCTACCTTTTTTTAAATTTCACAGCTTATCTTTTTAGTCATACACTAAGAAAATGCGCTATCATTACTATGCTAATGAATAACGCATTATTTAAAATGAATCCCTACTTAGGTGGCAATCGAGCACATATTACTATTTCATACTATTTTAAGTAGGTCACATGTCCCCATTTGTCCGTGGTCCCCATAGTCAAACAGCGTAAGCTGTTTTATGGGGCTCTGTATTATACCTAATAATTGTAGGTATAAGGTAGGTACCGTGATTTATGAACAGTTAAAGACCAAAGCTTCTTCAAGTATTGCACTAACAATAATAAAACAGTATAACTAGGCAGTTAACATCGACGGAGAAGCAACTGAACGACTTGAATTAAAAGAAGACCGGGATAGTGTAATAGAATTTGTCATGTATATGTATAATTTCTGTTGTGTGGACGGAAATTTCAATCCAAGTCAAACCATTCCCGCTTTAAGTAGGTTTAACGCATTGATACGTCTACATCGATAGTTCCATAATTATCATTGTTTCAATCGACTGCCAGGTTGTCTATCCATCCCGCTAGTGCACGTCCTACCCTACGCTTTCCAGCCCGCGACCTCGACTCAAGATCTTTTCGACCCCATAGGTCATCGTAATGTGTAGTCTGCATAATGTCACTTCAAATAGCTAATCATTAGATTAATACTAACCAATGCTCCGCGAATGTTCATGACAAACATTGTCCTTATATTGTCTCACTATATCTTCTATGCTGTCCGACATTTTGATTTTATTCCGGCCCCATTATCTTTCTTATAAAACTGATTGAACAATAATATTGCCCAATTAAATTTTTGTTAAACTTTTACGTTGTGTGTTGATTAGGTCGAAAATGGTTTGGTTCTAAGTCGAGTTTTATTTTTTCAAAATTATTTGTAGTTTAAACAAAATTACGCGATTTTGAACTCTATGTTTTCTTAGTATCAGTGTCAGATATTATCCCTAATAAATTATGTAGAAATTTATCGATGCATATTGAACCTGTAAATACCTAACATGCATACATTTTTTTTTATTGCCGTCAGTGGCAATCGAGCACACAGCCCACGTAATGGTAAGTGGTAACTGTCGCTCATGGACGACCTGGAGTCTCTAGCATTGCTCCCCCAATGCCCAAAATTATTTTCATAAACAAACTTTTATGAATTACGGTTAACTTAAAGCTAAGTATGTAACAATACAGGTAATTGCCTACAATGAATAATAAATCGCAATATGTATAACGTTATAAGTAGGTACACGTATTTTCTATTGTGTGTTAAAGGTGGGTTAAAGCCTAACGAGTATTATCAGACTTAAGCGTGACTATGTCATGACAGCGGTGTTGTGGCTTCTAAGATAACGTAACTTTAACAGAATTTGTATGTTCGTGAGTGTGAATAATAGTCGTAATGAGGCTCTTGCTAAAACTCAATAGAACAGTATGAAATTGGTGAACATTAAAGAAATATTTTCAACTATGTGTTGCCAGCGGTTTAGTCCACGCGAAAGTATTTATTCCACTAATATAATAAACACACAATATCTTTGTAAATTATAGAGTACTAGCTGTTGACCGCAGCTACTCTATCTCTATACCAAATATCATCAAAATCGGTTCAGTGGTTTAGGCGTGAAAGCGTAACAGACACACAGACAGACGGACAGACAGAGTTACTTTTACATTTATAATATTAGTATGGATGTGTTATTCTGATTAGCTACATTATTGTAAAGTTTTTTTTGAAGAATAACAAACATTCACACATTCATTCAAACTTTTACAACTATAATATTAGTGTGAAGTGTGTTATCGATAGTCATCATGAGTAAACAGTAGATGAGATGAGATAAATCTATAATATATTGCAAAATTTCTTTTGTGGTTACATACATATGGTTGAATTTCCCAAGTCATATTTTCTAATTTTAAGGCCTTTTCTATCAAATGTTCGATTGCATCATCATTTTTTACTTTTGAAAACAGATTAAAGACAATTTCATATGCATACTGTGCCACTGTTTAAATCAATTAGGTACAGAAACTGAAGGTAAGATAGGTATTCTTCGTCATATAATATATATAAACTATAATTCGGCAACAAAAGATGTGCCTATCATAAAACAATAAGTAACAAATTGTAATGTATTTAAAACTTACTAACATGAAATTAACTTTGCTTTTGGTAGGACAGAAGGCTGTACAACAAAACAACATTTAGGTACTACTGTACTACGATATATGCGTAATCACAAGTTTTTTCAATCATATAACATTAAAAAAATATTTTAGATAGAAAACCATCTTAATATAAATCACAGAAACGAACACGGTTGCCCTGATTGCAATGATTTTATAAAACCAAGATAACATTCAGATCTACAATAATAAACACATAATTAATTAATAGTTATGTCAAAAACTCAACACATTTTAATAAAAAAATATTAAATCCAACAAGTTACAGCGACAATGATGCACTTGTAATTAAAGTCGACCACCTACGTAGTACGTCTTATTAAAAATATCGATTGAACTACATCAATACAAAGATAATATTTTAATGACGACAATTTGCTAATTGAAACAATATCGATATCATATCTAAGTACTCACTACTAATTCTTCGTATGATTGTACAAATGTCCATTATAAGAGGAAAAAAGATTCGTTTACAGCGCAAGAACTTGTCCACTACTATCCGTTTTTTATTATCCATCTCGGCAAATATCAGTTATCTTATCTATGTACTATGTACCTGATGTTGTGTCATCTATACTATTATATAAAGCAGAAGAGTTTGTTTGTTTGTTTAAACGCGCTAATCCCTGGAACTACCAGTCGGTTTTGAATATGTAATTATTTTTGCGTATGATAGCACAGTTCTTGGGAAAGGTTATAGGCTATGTAACATCACGCTACTGGCGACGGGAGCAGAGCAGTAAGCAAATACGTGGGTAAAACCGTGTCACGGGAAACTAGTCTTTTATATAGGGAAAGGAATTTGTGAATACTGTCTGTGTTGGAATTAAGATCTTATTTACAAAAATTAATCTATGGTAATTGTCTCTAGAAAATAATATTCTTCTTTTCTGTCAACTTGCTTCTTCTGTCTTTTCTGTGTTCTTGAGCTTGACGATCTATCTATCCAAAAGTGCAAATATAAGCTTAATATAATTTCAGTTTATTTTAAAAGCTTAACTATTGTTTCAATTGCGTTATTATCAATCCATAATTTCCTATAGGTTATGGGCCCAGTGTACGGCTATTACTGAAAAAAAATTTTGTTTCGGTGACAGTTACTAAAATTTTAATTATGGAAAATTTCAATTCGAAACGCAATATAAAACCGTTCAACGGCGAAAAATACAGTGTGTGGAAGTTTAGAATCCGTGCTTTGCTATCTGAGGTCAATGTGCTGAACGTGATTGATGAAGACCCAACATTACGATGTGACAATTGGATGAAAAACAATCGAATCGCGAAGAGTATAATGGTAGATTATTTATCAGATTCCTACCTTGGATTTGCCAACGAAGAAAGTGCGCGTGAAATATTCAAGAAACTGGACGAATTGTACGAACGCAAGAGTATCGCTACCCAGTTGGCATTACGAAAAAAATTGTTGGTGCTTAAGCAACAGGGTGATCAGCCTCTAATTAAACATTTCACTTGTTTTGATGATTTGATTTCTGAATTAGTAGCTGCAGGTGCTAAACTAGAAGAGACGGATAAAATCGCACATCTGTTGTTGACATTACCATCCACATATGATGGTGTGATTACTGCGATTGAAACTCTTTCTGAAGATAATTTAACTTTAGCCTTTGTGAAAACAAGATTATTAGATCACGAAGTAAAACTCAAAAATGAATCAAGCGATACAAGTGCGAAAGTTTTGCTCGCTGAGAACCGAAGTGACGTGACGTGGAAGAGGCGAAAGACTGATAGCGCACAACATAATAGTTATCAAAAGAATACCAGTTGGCGGGACAACAAGGCGAGGAAAAACACAAACATAAACTGTTTCCATTGCGGGCGGAAAGGACATAAAAGATTAGACTGCTTCTACTACAAGAAAATGAACCAGAACCATCAGCATAAGAAGCCTACGGAGAGAACTAGGACTGTACAGGCGGTGGAAATATATCAACCTACCGCCGGCACATCAAATGAGTTCTCTGGCTTTGCCTTCATGACCGGAGAATATGACCAACAAGACCAGAACGGAGAGAGTAAATTAACCTTTTTATTGGACTCTGGTGCATCAGACCACATCATTAACAGGGAAGATTTGTTCGTTTCCCAAACTGTCTTACCAATACCGCTAAAAATTTCAGTTGCTAAGCATGGTGAATTTATTTCAGCCACTAAAAAGGGAACAATCCAGGTTACCACCAACTTGGGCATTAGTGGCACTCTGGAGGACGTGCTGTTCTGCCGCGAGGTACCCCACAACCTGCTGTCGGTATCCAAGATGCAGCAAGCTGGATACACCGTGGTCTTCGGGCAACGAGGTGCCGAGATACGCAGGAACGGTAAAACAATCATGCAAGGTACAGCCGTTAACAACTTATTTGCTATAGATCTTGTTGCTTCTCTTAACTGCACTACTTCTCAATTGTGTAGTTCAGATAAGAATAATTACAAATTGTGGCATCAACGTTTAGGTCACATAAGTAAAGGTAAATTTCTAGAAATTAGAAATAATAATCTGGTTGATGATATTGATCAGATTAGTTCAGTAACACCTAATGACGAGCTATGCGAGGCGTGTATAAACGGGAGGCAGAGTCGATTACCATTTAATCATGCTAAAAATAAAAATTATATACAGCGACCACTGTATAATATACATTCAGATGTTTGTGGACCTATTACTCCTTCTACTGTTGACAATAAAAATTACTTTGTGCTTTTTGTTGATGAGTATACCCATTACTGTGTGACGTACTTACTAACATATAAATCAGATGTGTTTTCTGCGTTTAAAGATTTTATTGCAAAAAGTGTGGCTAAATTTAACAGTAAAGTAGTGAATCTTTATTCTGATAATGGTGGGGAATATCTATCTACCGAAATGAAAAACTACTGTGTTGAAAAAGGAATATCGTATCATTTGACAGTTCCTAGAACCCCACAGCAGAATGGTGTTTCAGAGCGGATGGTTCGTACCATTACTGAAAAAGCGCGTTCTTTAATAAATGGTGCTCTATTAGACAAAGAATTTTGGGGTCATGCTGTACTGACGGCAGTTTATTTAATAAACCGGTCACCAACTAAAGGTTTAAGATGTTCTAAAACACCATATGAATTGTGGCATAGTAAAAAGCCACAAATAAAATATTTGAAGGTTTTTGGTTCAACTGTTTATGTTCATAATAAAACGTGCAAATTTAAATTTGACGTAAAATCATGGAAAGGAATTTTGTTAGGCTATGAACCAAATGGTTACATAGTCTGGGACCCTGCTCGTGGCAAATGTGTGGTAGTCAGAGATGTTGTTGTGGATGAGACAAATTTTGTGAAGTCCAGGCCGCTTTGGCAGCCTCAAGGGAATATTGGAAATTCTCATGACAAAAGTGATGAAGGGAATATTGGAAATTCTCATGACAAAACTGATGAATTAAAATCAGTGTCAAATAAGTCTCAAAACTCTGACGGGTCTAAATCAGATATTTCTAAATCTGATGAGAATGTTTGTCCTAGTAAAATGAGGAAAACAAACCATGATACAGTTGAATCAATTCCAGTAACGTGTGAGTCTGATAATTTGTCTGTTAGAAATTCGCAACTAAACACAGAAAACAGTTCAGAAGTGAGGAGGAGTGATAGGCTCAAAGATCGTCCCCGTATATCTTATAATGAAAATTATGATAATGACAACTATTTAATGTGTGCTCAATCGGTCGTGTGTAAAGTACCTAATTCGATTGAAGAGATTAAAACTCGAAATGATAGATCTGAATGGGAAGGTGCTATCAGAGATGAGTTACATTCTCATGCCATAAATAAAACATGGACTCTTGTACCGCGACCAGAAGGGAAAAACATTGTAGATTGTAAGTGGATTTTCACTATCAAACAGGATGAGTTTGGGAAACCATCTCGTTATAAGGCGCGACTAGTAGCTAGAGGTTTTAGTCAAGAGTATTTAATTGACTATGATGAAACATTTGCACCTGTTGCTAGAATTGCTAGTTTCAGATTTTTGATGAGTTTTGCCAATCAACACAAATTGCTAGTACACCACATGGATGTCAAGACTGCCTTTTTAAATGGCCAGTTACAAGAGGAAATTTATATGAAAATGCCTGAAGGTGTGACATGTGATACTAGTAATTATGTTTGTAAATTAAATAAAGCCTTATACGGCCTTAAACAGGCGGCTAGATGTTGGTTCGAGACATTCGAGCAATCATTAAAGCGGGAGGGTTTTCAGAATTCATCTGTTGATAGGTGTATCTATATTTTAAACAATGGTGATGTCAGGAAAAATATCTATGTTGTTCTTTATGTTGATGATTTGGCAATAGCATGCTTGGAAAATGAAACAATGACAAATTTCAAAAGATATTTAATGAGTAATTTCAAAATGACTGATCTGAATGAAATTAAATTATTTTTAGGCATTAGAATTACTAGAACTGAGGATAAAATAACATTTGACCAAAGTGCCTATATAAATACAGTGTTGAATAAGTTTAAAATGCAGGATTGCAAACCTGTAAATACTCCCCTAGATAACAAACTGAATTATGATGCTTTAAATTCAGATGAAAAATATAACGCTCCATGTCGAAACGTTATAGGCTGTTTGATGTACATCATGCTTTGTACTCGACCTGATTTAAGTACTAGTGTAAATATACTAAGCAGGTATACCAAGTTTAATAACAAAGAGCTCTGGCAGTGTCTCAAAAGAGTACTTAGGTATTTGAAAGGCACAATTGGTTTAAAATTGTGTTACAAAAGGAGCAAGTATAAAAATGTTCTAAGCGGATATGTAGATTCTGATTGGGGTGGTCAGGATACTAGGGATAGAAAGAGTACAACCGGGTATTTATTTAAATTATTTGATAGTTGCACAATAACCTGGAGTACTAAGAAGCAAATGTCAGTTGCAGCGTCCTCCACAGAGGCTGAGTATATGGCATTATACGAAGCTGTAAGAGAGGCACTATGGTTAAAATCACTGGCTGTTAGTATGCATATATGTATTGATAGACCTATTGTTATCTTCGAAGATAATAACGGCTGCATAAGTATTGCAAATAATCCGACTAACCATAAACGGACAAAGCATATTGACATAAAGTACCATTTCTCTAGAGAACAAATTGAGAAAAATGTAATAATTTTAAATTACATCCCAACAGGTGAGCAGCTTGCAGACGCCTTGACAAAACCGCTGCCAGCCATCGCCTTTCGGGCCATGAGAGGCAAAATGGGCATAATTGATTGTTAATTTATTAATGAAGTGTTATTTTATGATTTTATTTTGTTGTGTATAATGGTCTGGTTAGGTTTTACTGGGTTTCCCTAATCCTTGCAACAAATGTTGGACCATAATGTATCCCAGGAAGCACTTGGATAGTATATGATCTGTATAGAATATTATGTTTGTATAGAATGTTTAGATGATTAATTTTTGAGTGGGCGTGTTGGAATTAAGATCTTATTTACAAAAATTAATCTATGGTAATTGTCTCTAGAAAATAATATTCTTCTTTTCTGTCAACTTGCTTCTTCTGTCTTTTCTGTGTTCTTGAGCTTGACGATCTATCTATCCAAAAGTGCAAATATAAGCTTAATATAATTTCAGTTTATTTTAAAAGCTTAACTATTGTTTCAATTGCGTTATTATCAATCCATAATTTCCTATAGTCTGTTGTTTAACTAGATTTGATGCTTGAGTATGTTTACCTTTTGTTTGTCGGTCTTGGTCTCAGTCTAGCCAAAATCAGTTCGAGTCGTTTTACTTATTGTCTATTTTTGATATTTTTTATTTTTTTATTAGACAAATATTTTCAGCGACACATATACACGCACAAACTTTGCCATTTATAATAATAATAGGATTTTGGAAGCATTTATTCATAATCATCAAGATTGACAGGCGCATTAGTGATAGCAGTAGCGTCAGTCTGATCACACAGCGCTGTGTTGTGTTATTTCTGGCATTTTCTTGTGTGCTTATTTGACCGGTTCATAGATAATTAAGTAGGTACGTTAGGACTACATTAGATCAATCTTTTAAATTGTCAACTGCTTTTAGTTGAGGTAGTACCTAAGATTTGGGATAGTAATCTTTATTCATGTAAACGCTCTGCGGGACAGGCTTTGCCTAGAGCAAGGATATTCGCACATTAGCCGCATATTATTTGTATATTTTGTCAAAGCAAATTGTTTTATACAGAATGTGTGTGACTTTTTTTTATGGTAAAAAAAACTTATTATTATTTTTATGTTTTAGTTTATGTTTTTTGATGTAGGTACATCATAATAACTAGCACAATTATAGATGTTTTGCGTATCTATACGGAAACTTTAGGTAATTTAAATAATTTGCACCCAGAGTGATATTAAATGTCGTTAAAGAATTTTATGACGCTAAAAATAAAAAAAATATAACCATGTAATTAAACAATAAAATATAATTAATTACTTAAATACTTTTAAAGTCATAAATATTAATGTGTTGATTTAAACGTGAGTAAACAATAGCGCGAACAAAACCGTGGGAACTTGTTATAGGTATTTTGATAAATGCTTATTAATGTTTTATAGATAATAGTGTTTATTTATTAACTAAGTGTCAACAGACTTTCAACACATTGGTCGCATGACAAAAACGAAGTGTGTGCTGTGTGAACTGAATAAAGTTTAATCAAAACGTGGGCATTTTGTTTGGGCGCAAATCTTTCCGTCCATAAATAGTAGGTAGGTGTACGTATTTAACATGATCTCAGTGACAATTTTAATAGACAAAATAGTACTGTAATGTTGAAATCTGGTTTTAAAGATTTAATTTGCATTATAGGTAGGTACATAATACAAATTTGTGATGTTCTGTGATTTTGTGTACTTAGTAGTTTACAATCTAATCAGTAGACGCTTACATAACTCAAACTCAAAACGTTTATTTCCTTTCGATCATAAAGTATAATGCTTAAGAACGTCAAAATTACATAAAGTCAGCCAATTCATCTACTGCCAGTTCGCTGACGAGGTAGAGCCGTGAGAAGAACTGCTGAAGAACTTTTCAATAACCAGATAATTACAGTTTTTGTATAAGTTACAACGTTAACGCTCAACGCAATCAAAGAACGTAGTAAATTATTTTATTTATTTTATTTTTATTTTATTTTATTTTGGTACAAACAGTCATCAGCATACATAGTAACATAAATATAGACTTAATATAAAGACAAAGAGTACCCAAAAGAAATCAATTTAACATTAATTGGTAAGTGCCAGCGGACAAACTGAATATCAACTTAGGTACCTAAAAAAAAAAACAAATGCTTCTTCAAATTTACATAAAAAAGTAAGACATTAATAGTATAAGCTACTACTAGGGGAATTTTTGCTTTAGTTGCAGCATTAATTTAGATTTTAGAGTGTTCAGAGAGTTATTAAAGAGATCTATGTCATGAAATTCTTTGTTAAATAACTTAAGCGAGCGAGTAATAAAATTGTTGCGAGTATAGTTTTTATGAAGTGAGGGCGGTACGAAGATATCTAAAGTTCGTGAGGGACGTACGGGAAATCGAGCATGGGTTATGACAAATCAACCAACTAATATAATTACCAAGATTAAAAAAAGAAAAGAAGAAAGGATTTCAATTATTTACTTTCATCTAGTATGGTAATTTAACTACGTATTTTAATTAGGATGGTACATGCAACTCTCGGTCGTATTGAACGACAAGGATTAATAATAATATACTGGCTTTAGTATTAGATGTACGCCATGATAGGATTGACCAGTCACAGTCTATACAGAAGCAAATGCGTTTCAATCTCCGCGACTTATTTACTGAGAAGGATACATTTCTTACTATACTATAACCTAATAAGCTGTTTAGATAATTATGTTGTCATAACATAAAAATTATGTATATATATATATACATAATACCTATGTCATCAAGCCTTTTTTACCCGAAGAAGTGCCTACCTTTGCCTAGAGGTATACAATACTCGCGTTTCGCCAGTTCTACATAATATGTTGGACTTGTAGCAAGAGGCGATCCTGTTGTCATTTACCGACCTGTTAATTTCTTGAGAGAAAATCTCAATATGTATTTGTTCCAGGTTCAAACTCGAGGTAATTCGTACAAACCACTGAACTAAGTCAAAACTAAAATGAAAACAGTGATATGTTCATGCAATTCGGCCTTTGCTCGTTCGAGCGAGATACCATCCTACCTCTAATTATAGGTTCAGCAGATAACACTATTTTCATAGATAATATATGCAATATAACTGTTTTAATTAACAAAATTATCTATTTCTTATCTTAGGAAAGTATGTGCTATATCGAGTTTTATCCCGTGTAGTAGGTGGACTCATTCATGTTGGTGGACAAAAAAGGTACTAATTTCATCGCGATCAACGGTGAAATAGTTACGTAGATAGTGGCGCCCTCCTAACTTTTATGTACGTTTTTAAGTAAATGCTTTATGATAATAATAGAAAGGTCTTATACGGTGAATTATACTTTAGCTGTAACGTGTATTTTTCTCACCGGAGACGGCGCAAAATATTTTGTATGCAAAATTGAGTAGCGATCCTGGTATTTACTCTGAGAACCAAATTTGTGTCATTATAAATGCGGTGTCGTTACCCTGAAAAAAATCTTTGAAATTAATGGTTCAAGATAAGCATTAGTAATCTGACTGAAAAGTGACAGTCTTTTTTTTTTTTTTTCCGTGGGAATCGCATTACGCGTACGCACCCGCCTGGGCGAGGCGGGGGTTATGTCGGACTCTCCGGCCACAATGAGACAGCGGCCGGCATACCGACTAAAACCCACGGTGTTCCTCCAGACGGCCAGAGTGTCGGGGACACGGGAGACGCTCGCGCATTCATCCGCGACCCCGACAGGCCACGGCCCGCTCAACGTGAGCGGGCCCCGAAAAGTGACAGTCTGGTATCAAACTCTCAACCTAGGTCCTTATGAGACAGACTTAGACGGTAATCATTTTGTCATAATAAAAACTTATATTGAGTTAGACTTATATAGAAACAGATCAAAAGTAAACCAAATTAACTTAAATTTATCAAATTTACTTTAAAGTGTTTTGTTTTTATTAACATAAACCTAGCTGGTTTATGTTTTCATCTATTTAAGTGTATGAAAAACGACTAATAATATAAAATTTCTTGAGAATTGATTAGATGAACCATATGCATCAAGGTGAACGTCTTTGGTTATCAAAAATTTTTAATATTTTAGATTTTCCTATATTAAGTTCATACTTATGTATAAGACGAGGAAACCTTCAACCAAAATGATACAGCATCCATAGCAATACACAAACACAAGTAGTGAGTAGCTTTCTTATCTTAGTAGTTGCCCCTAAGCAAAGCATTATTTAGTAGAAAAAAAATCTACTTGGGTTTTAATAACGCCATCTATAATAGAGAATCTAAAAACAATGACATTTAATGTCTCACTCACACAATAGGTGGCAGTAAGTCCTTGTTCTGAGTGGCAGTAGCATTTTGATGACAAGCCCATTATTGCATTTGTAAAGAGATCAATTCAAATGAAAACAAATGTTGAAAATATTTAAAGAAAAATACTATTACTGTGTAGCAATTGCAATCACACTGAAGTTGCGAATTATTTTTTGGGTCAGGTATATACCTAATATCAGCTATTTCATAGAAAGGATCTCTCGATCTTGCCTTTATTAGGACAAAAAACGTAACATAGCTGCTGAAATTATTTGATAATACCTACGCTATCAACAAAATGGTTGCTTTGTTTAAATAAAGACCCAGTTTTAAATTATTATCGCGACAAATTTAAGTCAAGATCTCGAGATAACTTTACTTACGAATAAGCATAGATGAAGTCACGTTCAGGAATAGAAAGAATAGTTTCTTTATTGACTGGCCTGTTGGTCTAGTGGTTAGTGACCCTGACTGCTAAGCCCGAGGTCGTGGGTTCGATTCCCACCCAGGACAAATCTTTGTGTGATGAGCATGATTGTTTTTCTGTGTCTGGGTGTAATTTATCTATAATATGTATGTATTTACAAAAAAAAAATGTATTTATGTAGTATAACAGTTGCTTAGTACCCATAACACAAGCAAATATAATTGCTTAACTTGGGACTAGTCGGCGCTGTGTGAATGTGGTAGAATATTATTATTATTATTTTGTTTTTTGTTTTTATTTTTCTCGGCTAGCCGGTAAAACTGATGGCACGGGCCTAAGCCAAGTGTACATCAGTATCACTAATGGTTTGTGTAGGGTTAATGGGTATATCGTGTGGTGTTGGTGTGTTGTGTATGGGTGTGTTGTCGGCTGTGCACTGTAAAAATTTTCTAACTAATCTACACGTGTTCAGTATTACTGCTTTTTGTAGAAGGTGGTAGGTTTTAGGTGGAATGTTGAGAGTTTTGAGAGATTGGTGTAACTGTTTAGGTATAACTCCTGTTGCAGAGAGAACTATGGGAACAATTACTACTTTTTCAAGATGCCAAAGTCGACTAATTTCATCTTTTAATTCTATGTATTATTATATAATGCTGCACCGTTGGTCTAGTGGTTAGTGTAACTGACTGCGACGCCGGGTGTCGTGGGTTCGATTCCCGCGGAAGGCAAAATATTTGTGTGATGAACATTTGTATTGGCCTTCAGTTTGGGTGTTTTCTATGTATTTACAAAAAAAAAAAAAAGTATGTTTATGTATTATATTTCAGTTATTTAGTACCCATAACACAAGCTCTGCTTAGCTTGGGACTAGATGACGATGTGTAATATTGTCCACATATTATTATTATTGTTATTATATTATTTATATTTAGATTACAATAGTTTACTTAGTAGTTTAGTACCTACTTTGAATCTGATTTCGCTAATGTGGAATGATCCATTTTTACTTTATTCAGACCATCAGGTTGAATTCGCGAAAAGTTGAAATCCGAAAATGTTAAATTACCCAGTATAGTCTTAATAGTCAAAGTCAATAATAAACGCCAAGATTAGTTAAACAAACAATCAGCCAATTCGAATACTGTAGCTGACGATGGTAGAACCATTAAACCATTAAAGGACTGGCAAGAAATTTAGATCACTCTTTATGGCCGACTGCCAGTCTGACGCTAACACCATAAAAAGTACTTCTTCTTCGTCGTAACGCTCTTGGCAGAGCGGTCGTGGTCATAATGTCGTATTATTGAAGGGGGGCAGATGACATTCGCCTCACGATGTCTCGCCAGCTCTCCCTGTTGGAGGTCATCCAGCTGCATTCGTTTAAGGAGCCGCCCACAACAGACTTTATCTGGTCGGTCCATCGAATGGGTGACCTCCCGCGCGGCTTAGTGCCTTCTACTTTTCCCTGGATGACGAGGCGTTCTATGGCACAGTTGTCACGTCTGGAAACGTGTCCGAAGAAGGCCAGAATGCAAATAAAAGAGTACTTAATACCACAGATTACAGAAAATACTAATACTGAGGAATAACCATCAAACGGTTTGCCGTTTTATCGGGTGTGCTTCGAGGAATACCCCATATTTGGGAATGAAATTAATTATGTGGGCAATGAAAATCAGGTTATATTACTGTTAGTACTTACATAAGGTAGTCGTTAAAGCAAAGACACCAATATTTGAAAAATCTTTGTATCATAATCTGCCAGGTGGCTAGTCATAATAATACAGCCTCTGCTGAGTCCTCTTGTTACCCCATTATCCATGATCTGTAATTCTACTTTACTAACTGAAACATAATTCTGAGAATTTCTTTATAACCAATTTATCAATGTACCTATTACCTAAGTATTGTTTGGTTTTATTTATCACTACAACAACTACACACAACGCCATCTAGACCCAAAGTAAGTAACCATATTTATATAGCTTGTGTTCTAGAATGCGGATATACGTACTTAAATAATTTTTTTTTGTAAATACATTCATATTACACATAGAAACACCCAGACTAACAAATAGACATGTTCATGCACACAAATATTTGCACTGAGCGGGAATCGAACCCGCGACCTCTGCGTGACAGTCCATAAACAATACCACCGAACCACACATAGGTCGTCATAAATAATTGCGCCAATTAACGTATAGATTAATTTTAATTTACGTAGGATGTTTTTTGTGACAGTCAACATAAGATTCATAATTTCAATGTAAGTAAAGCATGTTTCAAACAAAGAATGATCTAAGAATTTGGTCGTAGTCGTGTGTCCTACTCAGAATAAAAAAACAGTGTGTATCATCCCGTGCCTTTTTATGAGACGACTAGAATAACGTAGGCAATAATAGAAAACAGATATCAGTTACCTTTGTGTTATAAATCCTGTAACTAGGGTACGAGCGTGATGACTGTCTACATCTAGTAGTTTTAAGCTTTTCGTTGTAATTAAGTAATCAAAGAATTTTCATATAATTGAATGAAATGTTGTTATCAAATATTGGTTTAAAGTTATAGTAGAAAAACAGCTATTTTTTTGTATTTGTATAAATATACCTACTTAAGACTACTATGAGGCGAGCATACGAGTTAGTTAAATGAAAGTGTAACTGATTTATGTTATAATTAACTAGCATGAGATACCTATTTTATGCTCTGGAGAAGGATATAGATAAGATATTTTTGATAAACGTATGTAGGCGTAGCGTGAACGAAAGTCAGCCTACGAATAAAGTATGTTATAGAAAGAACTTATCTGTTAATCTTTATGGTAAGAACGCTATAATATCCATATTAAACATACATACATGGCGAAGAGATACTTTATGACATCAGATAATAAAACCGTGACGGAATAAACATGTTATAGATTTAAGAAAACTGTGTTAAGGCAACGTGTTCATATCTTGAAAATAAATCATTGTGTGTCAAGTTGTTTACCTGCTGAATATTTTTCAGATATATTTTGTAGATGTGAAAAATATTTTAGTAAGGAATTAAAACCGTGATTGTTTTTCTGGAAATGATTATAAATGTTTTAGCTATTTAAAATGACTGACCCAAGACAGGATGGATGATAGTAGTGTCAAATAATATAAGGAAGTTTTATGGATGTGAAACAGAGTAAAGTAGAAATCTGATTTCACCACTATTTGGGACACAGGCGACACAGACGTAAATAATGTTCTTAGTTTTATAAATAACATAAATTCTCAATTGAAATTTTAGATGCACTATTAATACTTAGTTGTGCTACTTTTACACACTTTTGCACACTTTCCCACGTGCAGACAGACTATACGTGTTTACATATCTATAATGAGACGCATTCGTAATAATATAAGTATTTACGTATACAGACAAGATAAGATTGCTCCAAAAACCGTATTTATATTAAAAAATATTCCAATATTACCTTACATGCAACTTCAAGGCCATTGATGAGAGACCGACGAAAGATAAACATTTGTTACGTAAATTTGAACTCTATTTCAATGGCATACGATCAATGATGTTAAGAAAACGATAATATTTTGCGATAGTGTCGAAAGATGAATGATCATTTGATGTTATACAAATCACATGCCTCTGGATTAACTCACATGATGAAAGAAATCTAGAACTATAACTCGGTTCTTGCCATATTTTCAAAAAAACCAAAGAAACATGGACGAAAATAACATCTAAGCATTACAACGTGTGCCTCGAAGAAGTAGTTATAGGTCCACACTTACGTTTCACCAGCTACGTTGACTCCTAAGTAACAGGGAACGAGCCTATTATCATCTACTGGGCACAATTACACTAATTCCAGACGCTGAGCTAATACCAACTAAGAATTTTACTATAGAGTTAGATCAAAATTAATAGTTTGCGGTATGTAGTTACTTCATTCAGTTTATAAACTACATTGATGTAAGAAAGAAGTTATGAATATCTACTGAATACATGCAAGAAATATATATAGAGAGTTCATTCTTGAACCCTAATCACCGTTAACTAAGTCTGGTATAATGGGTATAATCACCTCAGCATACACTCGATTTTTATTTTTTTTAAGCACTGTTATTTTATAATTGATTACAGAAAAATACATTCAAATGAAGTAATTGTTTATATGTATGTTAGTTTAAAAATGATTTATTCTAATATAATTACATAATGTTTCATGTTTTTAATTAAAATGAATCAATTATTATTTTAATAAAAATAAAACAAATATAAAGCAGAGATAAATAAATAGCGTATTAAGCGTTTAAGAATTTTAACATTTTTAAATAGGTAAGCGCAAACAAGATAGCTACATTGGCATCATACCTCAAACGAATTAATTTAAAAAAGTCGTAAAATTGAATACAAAAATGTCACTAAAGAGATAATGTGGCATTTGCATAGTATAATTTTGCAAGTAGTTCATGCTATCTCTTAGTAATTGTTTCAGCTAGTTACATTTTAGCAATATGCGAATTTTCTTACAAAATAAGCACCGTATTTGTAGTTCAACATGTCAAAATAAAAGTTTGCAAATGGTTTTTTATGTGAAGTCACTGGCACTTAGTACTGCAAGATATGACTTATCCGTAATAAAACAACTTGATTTCCGAAACTTGTATGGTAAAGCGTAATCATTGTATGCATTAGTTTGATGGCAATTGAACGAGCGACGATGGTAGTTTTTCGACAATGTTATAATGGCTCCCTATCAGTAGTCCACTTGACAAGTTTACCTGACTGGACTGACACTATGGCAGACCCTTAGGAATGAAGTCCCGGTTTCGATGGTTTCGACTGAGTGTCATTGTTTATATGAAGCTATTGTCATCTAACCTGAGGTAGGTATGAGTTCAGAATTGAGACCTGAAATAGGTATCTTAAGTTATAGATGTACGTAGGTTAGCATAGGCGCGGTGAAATTTAAATGTGTTGTGTATTAGAAAATGGTCACTTATCATAATGCCCCTTGGGTATGACTGACAAGCGCGCTTAATTAAGCCGCTGGTAGAAAATATGGTGCTAATGTAGAAAATGTAAGTGAAATTATACCACTGCATTCTTTAACATAATCAAACATTATTTGTATTGAACCGTTTAACCAACTTTACATAATTATCTGACACTTATACGTATTTTAAATTCACAAAAATACTTTTATATACAAAAAACACTGTTTATTTAACATATAAACTTTCACTGAATAAGCAACCAAATTAGGTGCACTCGATACTTCGACCCAGATCAACGCACAACAATAATATATTATACTCAAAATATATATTAATAAGTATATTTTACACAATAATCTCTTACACCAGTAGAAAGAACACTGAGTTAAGTATAAAATAATCAGTATCAATTGTTTTATATCAGAAGGCTGAACGCAGACTATGCGACAGATAATGAGATAATGCGATTAATCGTTGGGTCATATCTTTATTGTTCTTATCCGATCTTACTCGTAGCGTTCATTAACCTAATCAGTAAAAGCTTGTATATAAAATTAAATGTATTATATATAAATGGTAACTGGAATCTATGGACAACCAAGCTGTTGGCGTCCATGTAGGAAGAAAGGGATGAGGAAGGAAAAGGGTAAAAGGGAATCGCGAGGGTATTGGGCTGTCGGCGCTATCCACTGCTGGCAAACATGACATCAGCATTGGCGATTGTTGCAGCAGTCTTATCACGGGCAATGCTGCCGGTTTGGTGTTGATTGAATTATAATAATTATGTTATTGTTATAACTATACGTCTATAATTTACCTCTTGTAGACATACTACATTTTATATGAAAGTGGTCTGAGTTAAGATGTTTAGAAGAGCTCGCTGTTACAAGAGACCTGATAACAACAAAGCGTATGTGACTTTCCTGCCTACCCTTTTGAGTGCAATAGGCGCCGCGTGATGCTATGTTATATTTATTACACATCGTTCAAAATCAAATCAAATCATTTATTCATAACTTACTTAGATACAAATTAAAATAAGACAGTTGTGTAACTATACGTATTACAATTTAGATGCCTGTACTAGGATATAGTTCCTGTATCACAGGCGAAAATAGCGCTAGAATTTTATTATATATATAAATATCTATGATTCTCTAGATTTTAAATAAAAGACTCATACAATGCAACATGAAATACTTTATCACTCAGCTACAACAAAAATAATCAACCGATTTATTGCTATAGTTGAATGGAACTATTAAGAGGTTACACACTTGGTTACAAAATTAAATGGCGTTGTTACAAGATTTTGATACCTACGTGAGAATGTTTTTGTGCCACTTGAGAAATATGTTCAAAACATATAATATTTTTTAAGTTATAGAACTATTGTAATAGTTTTCGAAATGTTTGTCTATGAAAAGTTTAACTATGGATCCATGATGATTACAGAAATCTCACTTCGCCGAAACCAGAATTAAGACCGAAACCAGAGCCAAGGCCAAAACTTATTTAGTTAGTATTGTTAGTATCACGTGTGAATAAATGAGTTTATTTTAGCATAAATTGTCATCTTAGTCGTATATACCTATAATTGTGTTTGTCAAAACTTTTGATTATTTTGAAATTAAACAAATTATTGTGGCCGAATTTAATTTAAGCAATGAGTAAACATTAAAGTTTAAACATTACGTCCCGAGCCTTTTTGTGGCGTGCCTCGTAGCCTGAAAGTCGATAAACTCAAGCAAATAAGTGCTGAAGAAGCAATTAACGGCTGTAATAAAATTCTAGGGTTTAAACCACTCGAAAGACCTTATCAAGGGCTATTCACATTGTTATGCCAAGAAATTACTATTCTTAAGTAAAACCAATATTTGCATGATGACAAGGGCCTCACTGGTCACTGCAAGCTTAACAAGCATATGGGCAACCTAGGCCTAAGCTTAACAAAGCTGTGCAGTTTCTGCTATGAAGAAAAGAAAACGCCACAACACATTCTCTGCGGTTGTAGCCCACTTATCAACAAAGAAACATCTCCTTTGGAAAATATACTATTTATCCCGAGAAGATAAAGGATATCGCTGCCAGGGACATCTTAAAATTCCTGTCTCTGACAGGAATTGGCAGTGAACTGTAGAACCGGGCGAACACAATAGATCTTTTAAGTCGCAGTGTGACAGGTCTACTCAAGCCTGCAATAGTCCTATGAATAAATAATAACAATAATAAACATCAAAGTTAAAATGACTGGCTAATTTTACTAAGACCAACAGACAAGAGACAAAAAGGCATGTATTTAAACCTAGTCAAATAGATTTAAGTAACCTTCTAACTTGACAGCTCACTAATCTTATCTACAAAATGTCAAAGGAATGTAAATTAAATCCCAAACATACACTTTAACACCAACACATAGAGTTCTAAAATGTAAAGCAAGACAACATGTCAAAATGACAAAATAATAACGGACACACGTCCGAAGATAATGTTGAGGTTGTCGGTGCAACAAAACGTCTAGAAGTGCATTCCCGGCCTTAGTTACCGTAGTTACATAGATCAATCACTACACAGAGCAGACAAGGGGAAACATGACAAATTACGATAATATTATTACACATTCCAATGACAAGGTTGTTATTACTATGTAGAAATTAACTAGCTAATTATACTATTAGATATTGCTATAAAATATCATTTGACAACCTCCGTGGTTCGGTAGTACTATGTACGGACTGCCACGAAGAGGTCGCGGGATCGATTCCCGCTCAGTGCAAATATATGTGTGCATGAACATGGCTATTAGCATTGGTCTGGGTGTTTCTATATATAATATGCATGTATTTACAAAAAAAGTATATAAGTATGTTTAACCGCTTACTAGAACCCATATCATATGCTTACTTTGGCTCTTGATGGCGCTGTGGTATTATTATTATTATCATTGAATAAACCGTTTCTATTGCAGTGCCAAATTAGGTGACTAAGTTCGTAATCAATCAAAATCTTAAGTGGCACCAGTGTCATAACCTCTGCTTACCCAGGCGATGCTTTTTGTACATATAATAATGTTGGAATATTAATTCTCTCTTCTATATAACATGGAATATGAACAGTATTATCCTTTTGGAAAAGGTTATTCTATAAGGTATTGTAATGCAACGCATTTTTCTTTGTTATTTTCTTTAAATAAATACACAAGTGAAGGTAAAGAAGACGCTTAACTAAGAGATGGGACCGAATAACAAAAGTGGAGATGCGGGATGCTATTAACCTAGCAGTAAATATTTTTTGGCTGAAATGATCAAAGTATCTTAAAATACAAAGTGTGACTTCTGTGATTTCTAAAGCGTTAGTCTGTGGCGATTCAAGATTAAATTATCTTTTACATCATCTAAGATAAGTCCATAGCTCACTCTGCGTAAAACAATATCAAAATCTTATCTTTTTCTTACTGGCACTACAAGTACGTACTTGTAGTTAAAAGTATAATAATTGGGTAAACGTGTTTATAATCTAACTAGAAGAGAACCAATTAAATAACAAATGGTTTAACAAATGTAAAAAAAGCATAAAAAGTCGATTTAACTTTGTTAAATTTTATATTATTTTCAATGTATGTTTTAATGCAATTATTTTATTTCTATAATTGGAATTGAATATTTATTTATTTAAAAATGTAAACAACATTTTCATTTTGTTAACATTTTTAACGTTAATATTTTCGGTTTACTTATACTTCTTTACAAAGTAAAATAGTCACGTCTAAAACTTCTCCGCTACACACCATAATTGGTAAAAGAAATCGCCTTATCTTTTTACGGTTGTCTTGTTAAGGGGACTAAATAACTCTCTAAGGGATATCGGACCCCTTAAGTATTTTTTAATCTGCGGTAATCGCTCACCCGTCATGGCTAAAAGCCATGGGTTATAATTATATTATGATACATAGTTTTTTTTTGGTCTCTAGGCAGTAGAATTTATGTAAAGAAAATAGGTATTAAAGTCTATTTAGTCACTGTCAAAAGTGAGCTGCCAAATCTAAAATGATTGATACATTTAAAATACATTTTTTTTTAAATTGATAAGTGCCCTAAATTTTTTAGCAAGATTACGGTTTTTCTAAGGTTGCTCGCTTATTAAATAATAAAAGTGTAACAACTTTTCAATTTTATCTTAAACAAAACTTTGTGTTTAGTTAGTAAGTGACCTTTGGTTTTTATATAATATACGTATAAGGTAGATTTATGTATAATTTATAACAATTCAAAATTTTAATGCCCACAATTGTTCTTTACAAACAAAAACAGTTTTAAAAAACGAATATTTTATTGTTCAGTATTCAGCATTGTTTCTATTGATTTTCGAAAATACTTTGACCGACATTTTTCCTAAAAATACTTATTTTTGCCTGAGCGAAACGCGACATCGAATTTCTGTAAAAAGGCTAATTGCCGTAAATACGAAAAGGAAATTCTAACTTAGCTGTCTTATCGCTTTGGAAACGTAGTTCAACCGGAGCACACGTCCGAAGAGTATCTGCGTGTAGGTGTTAAACGTAAACTAGGCAAGCCTAGTTTACGTTTAGCACCTATCAATATTTTGGCAGACAAAGTACCTACTAAAATTATATTGATTCAGGTGCTCAGGGTGGACTACGTCTTTTGGCAATTTTCATATTCTGTTAAGTTGTTGGGTTGATAAATACAGCACTTCAGGGTTTACCCTAATAATAATAATAAATAATAAGAGAATAAAATTAGAAATATATTAAAAAATAAAAATTTAATTTGATTTTATTTAAACATGAAATTACTTACATAAGTACACAAAATAAAAATAGCTAAGTGTACCTAAACTAAATCGGCACATTACCAAAAACAAAACAAATTGTAATAATTAAAATGTTTGTATAACTATAATTAATAGTTGTTACTTACCTAACTATCATTTTAAAGCCAGTTTATACACTTTAGACCCGCAAGGCACGCGCATACTACCAAATAATGCAGTGTATTAACCGCAAACTGTGCCATTACAATGGTCTCTAGTGTACGAGTATGCAGATTAAACTTCAGTGCAACTTAAGTTGCCAGAGGCCCTAGACAAGTGTCAAAGATTTCTATTCTATTCATAGAATAGATTAAAAAATGTACTGAGGCTCTAGACAAGTGTCAAAGATTTCTATTCTATTCATAGAATAGATACAAAAATGTATGAGATTGACATAAGCGTTGGCGTTAGCTTATGTCAATCCAATACATTTTTTAATCTATTCTATGAATAGAATAGAAATTATTGACACTTGTCTAGGGCCTCTGGATTGACATAAGCTAACGCCAACGCTTATGTCAATCTCATAATTTTTTTTTATTCTATGAATAGAATAGAAATCTTTGACACTTGTCTAGGGCCTCAGGTGTTTATAAAATAACAGTTTTGTTTTGATATTGTTATGAATCGTATCAAAATGGTGAAAAAGATTCTTTTAGTATGAGTTTCTCAGTCGGCTTGTCCATTTGTTTTAGTAAAGATATTGTTTTATATTTAAAATTATTAAAAAAATATATTTTAAAAACGGAACGGCTACAAAATATATAAAATATATTTTCTTCTGCTGCATTCGAAATGCATGGGTGACGATGTACCTTATTTTAAATATGAATGTCCATTGCCTAGTAAATGAGATGATAAATATACTCTTCCATACCGCGTGCCTTCTCAACATTAACAGCGTGCTTAACATGCTTATGTTAAACAAAAACTGTTAATGAGTTAATCACTAGTTAATCGTAACAATTATTAACATTATTAACATTTTTATACGTGTTGCAAATCGTCAGACAGTATCGACACGTAATATCCCGTAATTGCTACGTTTGGTAGTAGCGACATTTCTAAACATTCATCTTAAATGTTTATTTATTCATTATTCTGTCGTTAATAATATACTTCATAAGTATATACAACATTGTTGCATTACTGACATACTGCCGTCATATTTTTTTATCAAAGTAACTCTGATTGTAAAGTCAGTGAAATTCAGGACCACAATCACCTTGAGATTTATGATCACAGCTTTTCTCTGTATGTCTAGGCCTTCACACTGCAGTGGTTGAAATGAACTGTTAGCTGAACCTTTTATATAGCAAGGATATTTGTATATACACCGAGTTTCCAACGCTATCAAAACTTTGTTGCCAACTTATTGAATTTAATAACGCTACCAGAAATGCCAGTTGTGAAACCTATTTATGGCGTAACCAATAGTTCAGTTGAATGCTGTTAAGTTTACAATAGTAATTACACTATCGGACGTGATAATCGGTAAGTAAATTGGAACGTCATCAGTGAAGTACAGTTTAAATAGTATATCATGTCTGACCATACCATGTGCGTTAAAGGGACTAAGCACTCAGTTATAAAATTGGGCTTTGATGAATGAATTATGGATACGGTCGACATGGATGAGCTATTGTGTGACTAAGGAACGTAAATATTTATTTTTATTTTAAGGAAGCAGTTGACTTCGCCGCTGGTTTCTCAAATCTAGCTGCATTACGTGCGTAACATCTGTTATTAATTTTTTTTCAGTTTTCCTCTATTTTCTCTCATTATAATGGCAGTAATAAAAACGATAATCTTTTAAAAATAATAAAAAGTTACACTTGTTCCAAAACCCTTAATCTATAATCGAACAAAAAGTGTGTGCAACAATGACTAAGTCTTTATTAACGTCCATCATTAAATTGTTGTAAGTAGAATATGACAGTGCCTAATTTTTATGTAACTGAAATACTCTACGATATATTGACCTTTATTACAGTTTATATTTTAAATAAAAGAAGAGAATCTGTCATTTATAACGACCTATTAACACCAAATTCTCGGATAATTAATTAAGTGTACATCATTAACTCAATCGATAATCGCCGTGTCCTGTGAGGCGCAGAATATTAAGTTGATGTTATTACTTAGCTTAATAATATTATGTCCAGGCAGTCTGCTGAAATACGATAATGAGCTATATTAACGAAGGCGTAGGCTACTTATTTGGTTAATAGGTGCTGTATATTTAGGGTAACTGTCTCGTTGAAGTAATGATAAAATGCGACTGCTTGCATCTTTGTAGCAAATGAGCGTAAGGTTCATCTGATGATTAGTGTTCTGTAAGTATTGCAAACTCAAAAAGTTGACTGCCTTAGGTTAAGCATACTTGCTACAGTCACTACTTAAATACCAAACCAAAACCAACACACAACAAAACACTTCAAGCATCAAATGACAAGTTAAATCTTATCAGTTGACTGGTTATATGAGCGTGGGCTCGTAGACGGAAGTTTGCAGAAATTAGATTTACTCCAGCAATTGCCTCTATATACCAGAATGAAAACGTTCACTGTTCGACTTACGCCTGTCCTAAAGAGAGGAGATATATTTAACAATGTATTAGGTGAGTTTTATAACCTTTCGATCGTAATTCTGGCCTTTAGTTTCTGAAAGGCTGATCAATGAAGTAATTAATTAATTAATTAATTAATTAATTAATTAATAAGTAATCAACTAATTACCTGTTATATCTCATGTGAAGTACCAGTTGGGTTGCTAAAAACATAAATAATAAATTGTATTTGATCTAATTAGTAACTAACTAGGTAGATCAAATTAAAAAAAAACCTTTTAGCATGCTTTTAGGTACTTTACATGAAATATAATATATTAATAAGTGGACACTATCCCACACCGTCATCTAGTCCCAAGCTAAGCAGAGCTTGTGTTATGGGTAACTAGATAACTGAAATATAATACATATACGTACTTTTTTTTTGTAAATACTTACTTAGAATATATAGGAAACACCCAGACTGAAAACAAATACAAATGTTTATCACACAAATATTTGCCTTCCGCAGGAATCGAACCCACGACAGTCAGTTACACTAACCACTAGACCAACAGTGCAGTCTAATTTCAGGTGATTAGTTACCAAATTTTTCGTTAATTAACCTTTCAGAAACTGGGGTCAGTCTATCGTCATTAAATAATACTAAATACGTGCGGGTTTAAAGATTATATGTCCATAAGATAAACATAACAAAAATAGCAGCATTTCATTTAATATGATAGTTATGCAGTTATGATTTGGTTGAAAAGCGTTAGGATTTTTGCTTAATTTAAATTGAGCAAATTCAACAGTCATTAAAACGCTAATCATTTGTTCCTGTATGTTCTCAAAAACTGGTTACTTAATTTTGTCAAGATTTTTTTTTGCAAACCGAAAATCGCTGTCCAGCATCCTTTACAATAATGTACCTCGAAAAGCACGTAAAGATATTGTTACAAAGCCTGATCTCTCCAGTCGAGTCGAATTGCCGTTCCATTGAATTAAGAAAGTGAGGGAATAGAGAGTAGATTTGCATATACTCGTACACTGTGTCTTATATAATGTATATAAGTATATTATACTCGTATATTTGGAAAGTACAATGACTATGACATTTGTAGTTGCCCGGATTCATATGCAATTCGCTTGTCAAGTCTAGTAACTGTGGCAAAACCCTTGCTTTAGGAGAGAGGTTTAAAAAATAATGTGAATATCTTATTCATTAAATGCTTTGAAAAAGTTTGTTGCGACACGCATTTTCAAGTGAAGGATGCAGTATCCCAAAGAGGAGAGAGGATACAGAGAATTTTATAAATATAAAATTAACAAAAGTAGTAACTTTATTGATATTATTAATCTTACTCGATGAAGTTTAACTGCCTTAATATATAGAGCACAAAGTTGTTATTGCAGTATAATTGTAAAATTGCACATGCTTGTGTACGCATGTTTACCTACCCAATACTTGTAGCTATTATTTTGGTAGCGATTGCAATATTCCCCAATCGATATTGCATAATGCAATAATATAAAATATCGTATGCTTAATTATGTTGGTTACCTTCTAAAAAAAATGCTGGTTTCTCTTTTAACAAAATGACAAAGTGGTTTAGAATTTAGGACCACGGAAACAGAGGACTACTGTATCAGCATAAAGCATCTCGTTTTAAAAAGAAGCCTATGTCGGCACTATTTTATAGTCAGAAGAGTTACTAGAAAATCTTTCAAGTTTACTTAGGTAATCGGTGTTTTTATACTTTGTTTTTGTCGAAAAGCATGCTCATTTAGACCTTTCAAGATAAGCAAACTACGTAAAATTGGCGGCTGATATCGACATCAAACATCTTCACTGTATATTGTGTTTGTAATATAAACAATAGGTAAGTACTTCAAGAATTTGTATATCTTTTTTTGACAAAGAAACAATAGCATTTTCTACATATTGTATGTATTTTTCAATATTCAAAAGTAAGACTATTTTAAGTACTTCCTTGTTGCTGTGAGGTGCATGCGACCGCTGCTCAATAAAAAGATGAGATTTATCAATATTTGTTCCGAGGTTGAGTGTGTTTTATGTCCAGTAATTGTTTATAAAGTTATCTGTGACAAAGGACCCCTGAACTTTGGAAAATTAGTATAAATGCTTGCGTTACTTTACTTTAATTTTAAGTTTTCACGCAATGGCGCAACCTTTTGTTTTGTTTTATCACAATTGTTTTTGCCTGTGTTTAATTTTTGACTTATGTACTTCATATACAACATCCACGATCAAACGTCTGGTTTGATCGTCCGTTTGAGTTAAATTGTGAGTGAAAATTGTACAAATGTACATGACTTTCGTCTTTATCATATTTTTGAATATATCTCTAGAAAATACAACGATTTTGTTTCAACAATAACTGCTTTATGCTATAAAATTTCTATGTAACTATTACGAGTTAGCAAAAAACAATCGCTATACGCTAACAATGTTACAGTAATAACAGAATAATGGTTTCCACGTAAACATCAGTGAAAACAACATCCATTCTCAATTACGTGATAATTAAAACAAGATCAATCAAACAGATTCAATCATGGATCAGCAACAATTAATCTATTCTAAGTAATTACTTCACGTTGTATAATTTTGTCTGAATAGTCATATTGTGTAGTAGATAAGGTTTAAAATTGTATAACAATGACTTTCGGTTTCAAAATCTCGCGTGCTGTCAAAGAGTGATAAAAAGTCTAAGAGGCCACGTTGTTCTCCGATTGTTTTTACTGTTTACATAATTGTATTAAGTTTGTAACACGCTACGCATTGTTATTTGACTGTTTTATTTGATGTTTCCTTATTCGCTTTACCATGTTAATTGGGCAATTTCTAAACGCCTTTAATTTTAAAAGTAGAAGTTTGTTTATAGGTAATTGATTAGAACGATTGTGTTAATAAATTTATATTTCAAATGAAATAGGTTGCCCCTGTGGTGGTTTAGTCTTTACCCACAGTATGAAAAATAACAAAGCAATGTCATTTGATCTGTGAAACAGATTGCTTGTTTGATTACACTCAAGGTTTAAGTTAAAAGAATATTGTCGTTTGAGAAAAAATAAAACAAGACTCGCAATACCATCAACGCATATGTGGTCCAACTACATATCTCAGAGATACGAGGAGACCGTAAACGGTATTCAGTCAGAAGATCTTCTTTAATTTTAAGGTCGAGAGATTTATTTCCTACTCAACTTCTTTAAACTTTTCTAGAACAAGCTTTTAGCACGAAAGGTAGATCATTTATTTTGGAACAAACTAACTAGACTAGAATATTTGTACCTTTTAAAAGAGGCTATACAATAATGCAATACTACGTGGTATTAATTATGATCGCACTGCAAACCAGTGCCCTTGTGTTAGTGTTGATATCTGTCAATTAAAAACCGGCATTCTTTAACGAGATGATGATGATGATTCTTTAACGTATGTGTCCTTTTAATTTTGATCGCGGTTCCTTAAATATGCCAATTGATGGCATATTTAAGGAACCGCGTTGGGTAATTGGGTTGTGTCCATCACTCATGAAAACACACAAAAAACGAAAAAAAATGTTATGCAACTAAATTCAAACCATTAGTTATAATTTTTCTTCTAAAATGAATCTACGCTGCTTAAATTTAAATATGATAAGCAGCAAGTTTTCTCTGACTGATAATTATCATATTTCGTTTTCTTACTAAATTCAATTCAATTCAATTTTTAATTTAATTTATTTAAATATCTTTTAATACTCTACGTTGTAAGTAGTAGTTAAATAATAATTTCTACACTGTACACAATTCTGCAGCAAATACAACAATAAAAGAGTAGAATAATGTTTTCCTTATCCTATATTATGTAAGTGGGTAGTTAATGTTATCGCTTCAAGTATTTCCAAGCATTTCTGACACGCTTGAAAAGTACCGAAGACTGAACAATGAAATCAGTAATTTTTATTATGAGATAAGGTTTCTAGTACAATGTGTCACGTATTTTGGTAATTTAGCTCGCGATGTTGAAAAATATGAAATGTAAAATATGTCCATACGTTTGTAGAATATTTTAAAATTAAATTGTTTTTTGGCTCATCTTGATGACTTTGGTCAGATACATATTGTCAGATTCGTGATTTTCATTAATTCGGGTAAAACACTACAGGTAAACAATTGCTGGACGCCTCTGGCTCATAAGTCTACATGCCTGGCTTTCCTTTAAAAGAAAAACGGTATATAAAAGTTGTATTTAAACGATCAAGTTTATGAATTAGGTAGTCATAATTGTTGATCATAGACTATCATATCGTAACAACAGGCTTAGCTTGTAGTAATCGGTTACTACACATTTATTGCATATTAATGTATGAAAGAATTATGCCTAATTGTAACTTACCTAATACAGTATGTGAACTGGAGTTTTGCGATGTTTAAGCTATCGAGGCTTGTAATATGAATCATAGTACAATGGAATAACTGTAGTCAAATAAGTTTTTGAAAAGCGCTTCTAATTATTGCTTTATAAAAGATTTTTAAGATGTATTTCATATTTATTTTAAGAAAATGTGGCTTTATTCCTTAGAAAGCAGAGTTGACGGTATTCGTATAGCTGTATATAAAATTCATCCTCAGACATGAAGAACCGATGAGAGAGAAAGAGAGAGATATAATTCATAATTCATTTGATGATTTATTTTTCATATAATGATGTCAATAATGAAATAATTTCTTGTCCCTTAGTTACCACATCAACCAGTTCGTCTACTACCACAGTTTATATACATTAATGTAAATATGGTAGGTGTGTTTACCTAATAAAATTGTTAGTTTCAAATAAAATAGTTTAAACTGTAACTTTCTATTCCTATATTATTTTATTGGGATACTGGTGATCCGTAACACAGGTTTACCTACATACGACAGACACCAGTCTTTTACAAAGTTATTACTGTATTATTATTATTCCAAGCTAGATTATTATCAACAAATTGCTCTACTATTCTTTAATATAAATAGAATTTCAATAGCTATTCGAAAAAGACACTCCAAATTTATTAATGATTGAGCTGAAGTTATTCTAAGTATTGGAAATAACTAAAAGTTCAAAAGGTCAAGAACAAGTGAAAGGTGGTTAGGTCAAATAAAACACGATTTGATCTATTATTATGACTTTTGTAACTAACTTGTAATAACTAATACCATTCTTCAAATGAAATTACTTAATAGTTGTAGGTCAGTGACTTCTAAATGTTTATTTTTTATTTATGTTTTTATTTTTTAATAAATTGGAAATATTCATACTAAAATCATTTTATTCAATTTCTTTTGCTATATTGCTATAGCAATTAACTAATAATCGTGTCAAATTTCTATAATTCTCGTAATTTATAATGTAACGTAAAGCCATACTGAGGTCACCTAAGTATGGCTTTTTGAAGACCTGCTTAAAAGATCTTGGAAAAAAAATTTGGAGAAAAATAATTATTACCTTAAACGCGATTCAAATGGTTGTTTCTATTAATTTCGCGCCACGCCATTATGTGATATCATTATTTTAGTGTTTGTGGTTTATGTCAAATTAGTTCCGCAACATGTCGCTAGTATAGTTCGAGTTCAATGCCGTAAATAATGGCTACAATATATCTATTGTCGAGAATAATATTGAAAAATAGATAGAACAAATCTTTTCCTACTATGAAGATATTTACACTATTTAAAATAACAAATCGATGTTTGAACATTCCTCATTAGATCGAGTTTTAAAAATAACATACATTGTCAGAATATAGCTGCATTTTTTTTTTACTAAACATAATATATCTCCGCGTAAGCCTTTTTAAGGTCAAGCATTCTTGTTTTTTAATAGAGAAAGTAACCGTGAGTTAATAATACTTTTTTCAATAGCACAATTAATATTGATCTTCTAATCATTATATTAATAGATAAATTATATTTCTTTAAAATATTTTACGTTTTTTACCATCAATTATCATAATCGTTTAGCCAAAACACGACGTAGACGTCTACCACACTGGAAACAGGTGCCAAGCATCGCTTTTTGGCTGGTCGTGAGCCGCCCTTTATACATCGGTTACCCGTTTTCTATAACAAGACTGTTCAAGCTGTATCTTTTAGTAATCTTCTTGTTCATAATAAGTTGTAATATTAAATACTATTGAAGTCCATAAAATAATTTTATATAAATTACTGCTTACCAACAACACGATTTAAAATTAAGTCTTGTGAGAGCTCACCCACATAATAAGTCCTATTCGCTCCGTTTATTTTATGTGTCAACTGTATGCAGCGTCAAATATCAATCGAAAATAATAATGATCAAATTCTTGTAATATAATATCTAACGGTCTTTACATAAAATCGTGGATTAATGAACAATCTTTTGATTTTAATCCACGATTAACATGTCATGTTGTAGGTTGGTGTCTAGCTGTCAAACAATCCGTAGTTATTAGCTATGGCTCAGTCAATAATCTATGTAATAATAATTAGAGTTATTTTCTCACGATTTCATCTTTTACAAATATCGGTATTATTAACATATTAACACGTGATGCTGAAGCGTTTTTCTTACAATTTGACACATGATCAATACAATTTAAATTATAAATAAGTTAACATTATTATTCTAAATTTAACCTTATTTTTAATGTAGTTAGTAACATTTTTGTATGCGATGATTTAGTGTATTTATTTGCGTTTCAATTTCTCGTGCTAGTAAGTACCTATAGGTAGTGTTTATTGTAGTCATTGTTACTATTAGTGTATTGCTACTTGTCGATCTATTTCAATTCTATTGGTAGCATTGATAAATTGTATTATTTTTTTAAAGGAAGATTACAGTAAAACAGCATTTTTCCTTGTGCTATTTTTAACAATAAGATCGATTGCGATGAATCTGTTTTGTCATTGTATTTTATACCTAATAATAGATGTTACACGTTTTGGGTGTTACAATTTACAAGATATTATTACCTACCTGTCATTATATTGTAACATGTTACTGCAAACATTGGGTCATAAATAAGTGGTTAAACATCTTAGTGTGTTCCAAAATAATAATGTGTCGTTGAATTATGAAAAACGGGCATAAGTATATGAGCTGGATTCATACTAGGCCGATAAGGTTAGCTACGGACGGTAAATTCGCCTCCCTTTGGAAGAAACCTGTGTCCAACAGTGTATCTACATCTTCAAGCCATTTGTGTAAGACCTTTTTGAATATTATTCTAACTCAATTTTGTATTAATATTTTGAACGATTTATTATACAAAAAACTACTAAAAATTAAAAACAATTAGTAAATTTTTTTTAAGTTTTTTGTTTCCAACTCATTAGATGTCAAAATAAGTCTCCGGGCGCCATCGATCATATACACCTTACTTTCAGTTGGAAAGCGAAAGATGCGAATTTTTCATTAGTATATTTACGCTAATCACAAAGCTGTTTTCTATAAATACATATAACATAGTTGCTTCGAGTCAGTTACGGCTAATAGAAACAAGTAAGTATATTTTTTTAACTCTCATTGATATCAGAAGTTAATATCGTAGATTTGGAGCAACTCTCAATACATTAACATATCGCCTAAAATCAAACTTAGAAATCGAAAGTGAACTAAACTTCTTGCTTCTTAGTTCATTCGTTCAATTCAATTTCTCAAAAAGGTGAAGACGACTATGCCAAACAAGTCACCACGCTTGGCACAGTCATTAGTTATGAGTCTTTTTATTACGTTCATTTGTGACTACAGCACCTAAGGCATTTATCTTTTCACAATTATTCTCAGTTTGCTCTAATTAAAACAAAAATAAATAACATTTACTATTTATCGTCAGTAATGTTTTGTTTCCCACAAATAAATCAAAGAAATGTGAGCTACAGTCGAATTGCAGTTGTACTGACATTTAGTTTTTGCCGCTGTCATTTCACCGAGTGTCCTTAAAAACTGGTCGTCTAATGTTTTGATAATCATTGCTAGAGATGTGTATTTGGACTTTGAGAGTTAGTAGATTTGTCGTTTTAAATTGGTTACTTTGATTGTTTTGAATGCATTAAGGGCGCTACTGCTCTCTAATGAACGGAAGACGGATAAGGTACCTAAATGCACCAGTTATGTCACGGAACCAGTGATAGAGATAAAAACGTTTATTGAAAATTTGTGTGATATACTTACTTAACTAACTTCTGTCTATTGATAAGTCTTGAACTTGACTTGACTGACTTGACTTGAGTCATATGACGAATCACATAATAGTCGAATTTAAAAAAATATCTATTTGATCCTTAACATAAATGAATAGCCACTGGAACATAAGAAACTAAACGATTCAAATGTTGACATAATTATAACTGCAGTTTAACCTATTATATTAAAAAAAATAAAACAGAAGTTATAGTGTCCACATATTACATATTATTATTATTTCCGTTGCAACCGGCAGAGATCGAATCTATTCGATTCTATTCGATTAATATAGCCGAATTGAATTTGCTCTTAGCCCATCTCTAATTTCTATTTTATTTTAATCTACCTACTCGATTCACGTCTCGATTGGTTTTTATCTGATTTATCGAATCAGTAGCTAAGTAGACCGTAGCTAATGAAATAAATAAAATGTTTTGAATATAGAGATGGTTAGAAAGTGTAATTTTATTGTTTTCTCATTGTGTGGAATGTACCGTAACTGTTCGATTGGATTAAGTTGCAGTTTCTTAGTTTAATAATCTATCGCATAGTTTTAATAGTATGAAGTATTTAAATTTGAAATGCATTTTATTTTTGATTTTGTATAGATACTTTAGCAGTTTGATTTCTCTTAATTATCTTACTTACATACTAACTTCACGCCTTTTATTTTCGAAGGGGTAGGCAGAGGTCTATAACCACCCATATTCCGCCATTTTTATTTTATTTTATATTTATATATATGGCAACAGGGGGCGAGCCTGTATCATCAAAAACCCAATATCATTTTACCCGACCTGGGGATAGAATCAGAGACCTCTGCGCTGTAATCCGTATATAGTACCAACGAACCACAGAGGCAATCTTAATCTCCTCTCTTCTTTTAAGGGTAAAATAAGAGATTCAAGCTATAGCAATACTAAGAAGGTTTTTTAAGGCGAGAAAAGATTTTCATGGTTACTAATATCTGAACTTGCACCATTTCTTCACTGAGCCATATATTTTTTGTTGACAATTCATTTATACTCGCTTTGATCGAGTTAATCTGGTATAATGTATAATATTTACAACACTAATTAGATACATTATTCATTGTTTTATATCACGCATGCCACCTCACAAGTACTTAATCAATTATAATTAATTTAAATCATATTTTTCGTCCATGTTCTCGGAAATTACATGTAATGTGAAGATTGCTTTGTTTTCTATGTAAAGAAATATTTCATGTTTATATACAGGTTAATAACCTATGATTATCTTGTATTTGAATTGCAATTAGATATTAAACTGTTTAGAAGTCGGCTTATTGCATTGGATTCTATTGACATTGAATATAAGCCACTAAATGTGTTTTTATTTTAATTAATTTGAATAATAAAATAATAACACATAATAAATTAATATTTAATTCTGTATTATTTTTATTTATATTATAATCTCAGAGTTTATGTAAAACTGCATCTATTTACAGAAATTTATGCAACTGCTATTTAAATAATATCAGATCCGAATTATACCTTCGCGGTTAATTTGCAAACAATGGTACATAACTAAAGAAACCTCAGACTACTGATTTTTCACCAGGTTTTGATACGTAATATATTTTGTTAAAATAGAAAGGGTTACGGCCAAAGCATGTTCTTGTTAGTTAAGTGTTGTGTAATACATAGTTTTTATTACTTACAGTGACAGACAGGCCTGGTGAGAAGTAACCTTTGCTCTTATTAGAATATAATAATAATATCACAACAATTACACACAGCGCCATCTAGACCCAAAGTAAGCATTTATTATAGCTTGTGTTATGGGTTCTAGAATGCGGATTTACATACCTACTTAAATCTTTTTTTTGTAAATACAAACTATAAACTTTAGCAATTTTAAGACCTTAGCAAAATGACTGTCTACCGTGAAATTTGTGTAACAAAATGGATAAATGACTTGACAAGACAGTCAGAAGACGCTGGATGCAGGCTACCAATAGGGATTTTGCCTTTTAGCTTTAATAAAAGACGTCGACGTTCAGCAGTGTCTATTTCACGGTTGAGACGATAGCAATGATAAGAAATAGCTCATGTTAATGCTATGATTGTAAAATTACGAAAACTAATCAATGAAGGGTCAGTGGTTAAAGTTATCAAAGGATCCCCGTCACGCTATAACTAATTTAATTATTCGTTGCTCATAAAGTACTGCGTCTAAAGTAAAAACTGTGTATTTGGAAGACTTCTCAATAAAGATAATAATATAGAAGCACTCCCATTCAATAGAATACCTGAGCGGCAGCAATAAGTACTAAGTATGAAGTTTTGCGTTTTTGCTAATGTGTAATGGACGTAGGAGAGTTAATGATGGCAGCGGCAGATGAACGGTCAGGGATTTACTTGTATTTAAAATTTAAAATTAGCAGGACCCCGTGGCTACACAAGCAATTAACTGCAGTCAAAAAAATCCTTTCTTTGAGAATAGTTACACCTAGTTTACTATGATTCATATGTTAAGAAATGCATTACTTATTTTTGTCTCTACATAGATACCTAACCCAAAAGTTGACAGGTATAGTCTTGCATGACTTTGACATTAATTCGACTTCGTACATTTATTTTGCGCCAAAAGGTAATAAATAACTAAATGTTGGATCATCGAACGGTACATCCTTACCCGTATATTCTATACATATAATACAATTGTAGTGTCTGTTTGTAATATTGAAATAACCGTTTTTTACTACATGTATATGAATATGTATACGGTACATACACCAAAATAATTTTATTACAATTTTTGTCTGTCTGTCTGTTTGTTTGTTCCAGTGAATCTCTGAAATGGCTGAACCGATTTTGACGGGACTTTTACTGGGAGGTAGCTGATGTAATAAGGAGTAACTTAGGCTACGTTTATTTTACAAAAATTCTTTTTAATATGCGATGTAACCGACATTTACGCGGGCGAAGCTGCGGGCAACAGCTAGTATTAAATATATTGCTTAGAAAGTCAATTAATAAAGCAAGTAATCAGTTAATAAATATTCATGTAAGCGCGTCTATATAGGCGTGGAGAGGTTACTCACATTAAAGTACCGTTACCAGCTCGGTAAATTTCGGTGCAATACGGGTTAAGTGATTAACTAATGCATTGAACTTTTGTGCAAAGTTGTTTGCGATGTGATTGGCATTACTTATAGGAAGTATAAAATAAACACTACTTTATGAGAATCAGTTTAGCTGCAATCGTCTGTAGTCTGATAATATTTCATTGATGTACCTTTAAAAACTATCCGGAAGATATAGCAAAGGCAAATTCCTTACCAGTTGGACCGATCAAAGTCGCGATACTGACGGTAGGCCTATCAAATCAAATCAAAATATTATTATTTTTGGCACTTGACCTCCATGTCCGCATTGACGAAGTATAAAGGTACACAAGCTATAGTATTTATATATTTCGCTACCGCAACCAGTTAACTGGCTACTAGCCCTGAATGATAAAGGAAATGAAATGAAAAGAAATGAAATGAAATGAAATGAAATATATGTTTATTCATTTAAGTTAATTAAATTAACACTTATGAACGTCAAATTTTACAAAATATCAGCAAATTAACCTACAGATAGCGGTCTAACTATCATATATTATTGTTTCTGTGATAAGAGCCATTCGCCAATTTGAAAACTAAGCAAGCGCTCCCAAATCTGTTCAAATACACTATTAAATAAAGCGGAAGGTACTACCGATTTTTTTCGGACCAGCTCTTGTGGTAGGTTATAGGATATATTATGTTACATCACGCTACTGGCGACGGGAGCAGATCAGTAATCAACGACACCGGTGAAACCGTGCTGCGGAAAGCTAGTAATAATATAATATCGTTTGAAATGATTATGACCTTAAGTCATTCATATACGTACATTCATAGCAAATTTACTATATCTAAAGGAACATCAATCGGCTTCAGTTGTTCCATAAATATCCTCATCTTTCTCAGAAGTATAACAGCTAACTGTACTTAATTATAATTGATGTTTGGTTTGAATTAGCGAATAATTTGCGACCGTATACTGAATAGTATATTAGAAGCTTTCAAAGAACAACTAATTTGCAATACAAATACTGTTTCTTAGACAACTCCTTTGAAGTCATTGAATAAGTCAAAATAATTAATATTGTATATTGTTAACCTTGTATACCTACCGTGGCAAATAACCTGAAAGGATATATTCTTCATTCATTCTGAATTATACTGTCTTTTTCATTGAATAAAAGAATAGGTATGAAGTTTTACATAATATCGCATGTAAATGATTTAAATATTATGTCGTTGTGGTAAAGTTCCGTAATTTTGCTTTTAGAACAAAAAGAGAGATACGGCTTACTGCATTAGGTCACGACTATTGTACTAACCTATTTTTATTTCACTGCAGAGTAAAAGACTCTTCCTAGAAGAAATTGATCACCATACTTTCTCAAGACGACTTCATAAATCTTTTTTTATAAGTTTCCATAGCTTAGTAGGTAATAATATATCTAAAGTAAACTTAGAAAGTACATATAACATTAAAAATTACATTAGGGCTTGGCCTGTTTTGGACCTATGACCTTCTGTGTAGAAGGCGGTCCCTTTATTCAGTTCCCCATAGTTCATCACGATATGGTCGTGACTTTAAAAACATTAAAACTAATAGTATAGCAAGCCGACCATGAGGCTCCGAAGAAATAAAATAATTGCAAAATAAAATTAAGTTTCTAGGTGCGAAGGTTTGGTCGGCGTTCAGAATAGTGTTCCAGGAACTGAATAGTTTTCTAAATGAGTCGCCAGGTTCTCGGGTATAATTATTAACAGTAGCTTACTATATACAGACATTATTTGGTTGTAGATCCACGCTGGTTTCAGCATGAACGGGGCGGATCGTCCGGGAAGTACTACCCTCTCATAGAAGATCGACGTAAAAGTAGTAGTATCCGTACAACTGCGTTTCGTTCGGTGAGTGAGAGCGCCAGAGGCCCAATTTCCACCTTTCCTCTTTCCTCACCTCCCTTATTCCCTTCCCCTAACTCCATTCCCAGCCGCCATAGTGGAGGCCACCATATCAGCAGTTTAAGCGATGTCTTTTACTATGGTGACCACCACTTCTAGATTCCACTGACTGCTTACCATCAGGCGGGGTAGAGTCACTTTGGTATGCCAATGTATAAAAAAATCTAAGATTCTTGAAAATCACGATTTTTCGTTTGGCATTGAAGCTGCAATAATAGACATATTGACATAGGTCCTGTAAAAGCGATGTAGTCATTGCATAAAATCGGGCTTTCAAATAAACACCGTATAAAGAAAGTTACCACCTGTAAATCTTAAATAAATAAATAGCTTTAATTTAAAATGTTATCTATTATTGCGTTCGTACTTATTTAAATTAAATATTGTAATTAAGAAATGCTGAAACATTTTTTTATAAAAATAATATCATACAGGCATAAAATTTATTCTATTTATTAAATAGCATTTTTTACTAATTAAGATCAGGTTCATTAATTTTATCAGAAACTTTTTTTATGCTATTTTTGTATTAAAATAAACAATGTGTTGTGCTAAACTTTTTGACATAAGTCGCTTATTATTGTATTTGAAACTTGTAAGTCCTACTAACTATTTTATTGATGAAACATCGATATTTGACTTAACCAAACTAACAAAACTTAAACTTACTCTATCAAAAATGTATCATTGACCTTTCAACGGAACAATAAACTTTTATCAACTTGTAGAAACTTTTATTAACATTGTCTCGTCGAAATGATCAAAGAGATCTTAAGGCTATGCCGTGAAGAACGAAGACTAATACGGAGTAGTAGTATTAGTTGTATCTATCTTCTTTGGTTAGGTGGGATTTATTTCTTTTTGCATCCCAGCTTGAATCAACAGATTTTGTGCGAGTTAAAAATTAAATTATAGTTTAGTATCTAGTTATTACAATTTTATTATTTTCAATCAAATCAAACCAAAATATTTATTAGAATTTTCTTTAAAGTTCTTTAAAGTCGTGAACTGGTTTATCAAAGTACTCTTAATGACACCTACACAATGTAATCCGTGTTAGCATCGTCTAAATTCAGACCACCACGAATCTTACATAACTGATCGTATCATCGACACGATTTTAATATAAATCTCTGTCGAGATATCTTCGTAATAATATAAAACATTATCTACACCACACCTAATTGTAGTGTGATGAAACGGAAACATTAGTATTGGGTGCAGGAAAATATCGAGCTGTACCAATAGTGACATAATGGCACGTTCACTTAGGTTACATTAACTGTAGATTATCTTTGTCTAAACAACGGTTAAATGTGGTCACCGGTTCCGAATATGAAACTGTCGTATCTCTTCCTATCAGCATTGCCGAATATGCACACTAAATATAATAATAATAATAATAATATTATGTAACAGTAACCAGGAAACAATAGACCACATTACAGGAGGATGCCCATTTTTAGCTCATAAACAATATACTGAAAGACACAACGTAGCCAAACAAATACATTCACAACTAGCTATTAAATATAAGTTAATAGATAAAGCAGAACCTTACTATAAATATAAACCAAAAAATATAATTAATAACGAAAACGTCAAACTTTACTGGGATAGAAAAATTATTACAGATAAAACCACAACAAACAATAGACCTGACATTACATTAACATTAAAGGCTGAAAAGGTAACATATTTAATTGATATAGCAATACCTAATTCTGATAACATTAGAAAAAAGCATACAGAAAAGATTCAAAAATATATACCTCTGGCTGACGAAATACGGCAAATGTGGCATCAGCATACAGTAAAAATCATACCGATTATAATCTCATCCACAGGACTCATACCCAAGTCATTACACACTTCATTGAAAGAATTAGATCTAAATAAAAACGCATTCATATCACTACAAAAATCAGTAATTTTAGACACATGCTCCATAGTTCGGCGATTCCTTACATCCACTACACAAACACCCACAACATTACACAACGAACCAACCCACTTGGCATAAGCCCGTGATAGGATCACATCCACCAGCAATAAGCTGTGAAAAAAAAAACCAGTAAACTATAATAATAATAATATTCTAACACATGCACACAGCGCCATTTAGCCCCAAATTAAGCAATTATATTTGCTTGTGTTATGGGTACTAAACAACTGATATACTACTAATATACATTTTTTTTTTGTAAATACATACATATTATAGATAAATTACACCCAGACACAGAACAAACAATCATGCTCTTCACACAAAGGTTTGTCCTGGATGGGAATCGAACCCACGACCTCCAGTTTAGCAGTCAGGGTCGCTAACCACTAGACCAACAGGCCAGTCAAATCACCTTAATAAGGTTACTAATCTCTTTGGCAAAAGTCTTGACTATGGAAAATCCTCTCCGAGTGAAAGAGACACCCATGACGAACAGTTAACGTCTTCAGGATTATTTAGAGAAAGAGTGAGAGATGTAGAGAAATACAATAAAACAATATTAAAGAGTAGTTCCAGAATATTTAACTTTGCGAGAAAATATTGAACATTTCTAATTTTCTACTGACAGCAAGTTTACTCCACGATTCGGCTATAATCTTAGATAATTTCAATAAAACTAATTTAATAGCTTCACACATTGAAATCTTTCAATGAAAAAAGATTTGTTAATTTCATTGCTTCAGTTTATCGAGAGCAGACAAGTGAAACCTATAAAATTGGCATTGCGTTGTTTCATGTAAAAAATATCTAGATTAATGTTATTGCGAATATTTTCGTAATTTAGTAGATTTTTTACCAGATTAGATTAAAGAAAGTTAGATAGAAACCATGGGTTTCTATCTAAATTTGTTCTTAGGTCGCGCTTCTTATGACATATCGACCACCCATCGAAAGAGATTAAACTATTTGACAAATAGACTCGGCCACGTTAAGTAGGTCTATGAACAACTGTCCATCTAAAATAAAGGGTTTGATGGCCGCGGTTGCCAAAAAATATTTCAGAGCATCTCTGCTACTGAGATCTTTTAGTTATAATCTTTTAAATAATACCAGTTTCTATTTTAAGATTAATTATGTGTTTGGTGCACTTGAATTTTCGTAAAATGTAGACCAGATGATAATATATCAACATAATATAATAAGTTATGCTAAGTTGAGCCTCTTCCCTTATTTTATCATTAATAATCTTTTTTATTTTAAAATATTCTGTTTAAAATTAAGTCATATAAATAATAAAACTGATATAAATATTGTAAAATAGGTATTAAATTTCTCTAGTCTCGATTGACGTTATGTTAAGACAAATGCATATTCCACTGTGCTGCGCAGTAAATGTAATGTCATGTGAAATGAAATTTACTTTCTTTACTAGTTGTTGGCGATAGATTTATTGACAATCATTTAGGATTCTATTAGTATTATTGGGAAAGTCATGACGACGATTTGAAATTGAATATGTGGCATTAAGATCTTTATAGCTTAGACAGTGCTGAGTAAAAGAAAACAACTTAAAAAACTTGGAATAAATCAAGAATAGACCTCAAAAATAGGCCTTAAAATCTTTGACGGTCTAGGGGCAAGAATTGAACAAAATTACTATCAGTGTGATTTTGATCTATTGATATTATTGAATATGAAAATGTCTCTCTTTACTAACATTCTGATAGAAAGGAAATATATAAAAAGTTGACATCGTTTGTATATATAAATGTTGACGTATCCCAAAGTACTCCCAAAAATGTTCTAAAAATAATTCAAGCAAAAGTTAAATGAGAACAAAACAATAAGCATTTTTTAATATTTAATAATTAATCTTACAAGCCTAGCGATTGCAATAGGAAATTGTTAGTAAATACTGAACTACTTTACTGTTGTGCAAAGCAACTGTCGATTCCGGTTATTGACCAATTATAGGATAAAAATGGTCTTAATGTGTTTTCAACATTTCAGCTGAATGACTTCCCCCGACAGAAGCCTCTACCGAGCAATATACTTGTAGAATTTTGTTGTAATTACTACACTTACCCCGGCTCCACACACTGATTTCAACGAGACTTGTCCAACGTGTGGATCTAGGAAATAGCACTCCCAATGCTCGCCCAACATCTTGGTCAACATTTTTTATTGAGTTACTCAGTAGCAGACGAGCAAACAGCCCACCTGATGTTAAGTGGTAGCTGTCGCTAATGTCAGGGACTCTGCGAAGCAGCTGCATACCGTAAAAGGTGGTGGTAGGTGAGGAAATAGAAAAGGGAGAAATTAGGCCTCCGGCACTCTTACTCACCGAACGAAACGCAGTAGCACGGATACTACTACTACTACTACTACTTACGTCATCTACTGCCCCGGTCGATAAGACCCATTCATGCTGAAACCAGCACGGATCTACTACCGTAAGAGTAACCTACTAAAATCACAATCATGCCACCTTATCTCAATTTAACGATATTTTTTAGATTATCAATTTCAAAAACAAAAATCGTTATTTAAAATTTGCTCAACTTTGTAACAACCACATATAAATCGATTCACGAAAATTCAATTTCTCGATACAAATAAAATAAAATCGGAATCGGAACTTACGTTATATAAAAGCTGTTAATGTGTACACGACATGCATTTCAATAACATTTTTATGTGAAACAGATTTATTAAAATGTTCGGTGTCCGTGAAAACGGTTTATAAGAAAGTAGGTTGAATGTTGAAACTGTAATAAGAACGTAATGTTCTGTATTATTGGTTTGATTGATCTTATTATTGAAGTTGTCACTGCTGTGAGCGAATTGCGCCTCTATTGCTATGTGGAATCAGAAACAGCGTTGTATCGTCAACTAAATTTCTGATTAAAATTTATTAATTAAGCAGACAGCTGATGGAAGTGATAGTGCCTGTACCCTTCTCTATTAAGTCTAATTCTCAGTTCTAAATATGTACGAGTATGTTGTTTATTGAGATAGTTTTTATTGGTTTGATTGGTTTATTTTGCAAAATACCTCAATTTGTAATAAAATATATTATTATATCTCAACCAAAAGTAGACTTAATACAAACTGTCTGAATAACATAAAAAAACAAGACCTTTGTACATATTATTTACATAATAACTGCGACATTCGACATAACGAACTGATTTCCGACGTTTCGGGTGAACGCACCAATTGTTGACGGCAGGTGTGATTTTATTTATGCTTGTCTAATTGTTTGCGGCAAGCTATACATTACAAAACATTTTTTTTAAAGTTGTAAGATTAACTACAATAGCCTCAATATCAGCATAAAATTTTATATCTGAAATGAGACAATAACTTTGTGCATAGGACTGTTGTAGGTCCAAGAGTTTGGTTTCGATTGCAAACCATGGAACAAAACTGGTGATCAACACCTCCTTAGTAGAGATACTTGAATTATTTTTTGACAACCGCGGCCATCGATCTCTGTATTTTAGCTGGACAGTACATTGATGTAGCGTGCCTTGGAGATCCCCTATATCAAAATTAGCTGGGAGCTCAAAAAGACGCCTCACAAAAAGAAACAAAAACACTTCAGAAATGACAACGCATGCATGCGTTGTCATTTCTGAAGTGAAAACTATGCACGTAAGACAGTTTTTTTTATATGTTTTTTTTATCCGGGAGATTAAGTGAGATTAAGTGACATTGTGGATAACATTTAGTGTTTCTTACTTACACACGTTAGGGGCCTCTGTAGCCCGGGGGCCCAGTATCATTGATACGGCTGATACGGCGGTAGCTACGCCCCTGACAGTAATACATACGCAGACCAAATTAGTGATGTGTTGACAAAAGAAACAGTTACAAGCACCCGTAACCGAATGTATCATCGAAATTAATATGGAACGGGTCGTTTCATCTCTTTCGATGGGTGTCATAAGAACAAAGTTATATAGAAACACATGATCTGGTACAGAAAAGTACATACAGTAAGAGTATATAGGTAACTCCTACTGTATCACTGATGTAGCCATAATAATAAACAATTAAAACAACAATTTATTGAAGCTATTTCTTCTGCTTAGATAGGTAATTTAGAAAGTATTTAACACATACGGTGTGTAAAACACATATATTTTTAAATATGAAACTACAACTTGAAAATAATGTTTTCCTTTTAAATTTTACTTTGAAGGTTGGTTGTCATAGAGAAAAATGATGCAAGTATAGATGAGCGAAGCTGAGCTTTTGTGTAATTTTTCGCCGTTTTGTAATAGAATGGGTCGTACTTGCAGATTAAAATTTTGGAATAAATAGTCAGTTCATTCATCTACACTAATATTATAAAGAGAAAATATTTTTTTTTTGTATGCGACGAATAATCTCAAAAACTACCGGACAGATTTCAAAAATATTTTACGATTAAAAAGCTATATTATCACTCAGTAACTTAGGCTATATTTTATCCTCGTGCTCCCACGGGAACATGAACCACGCGGATGAAACTGCGTGACGTCCGCTATCTTTAATAAAAGTAATACATACTAAATGTAATGTTGATTTTAACAGATTAATTTAGAAAAATAAAGGTACATAATAAAATAATAAACTACAATTACAAAGAACGAAACTCGTGTTTACTTTCCCTCAATCACTTCTTCCATGTATTAATTCGATTTGTTCTCGATTCGTCCCGCAGAGTTTCGTCCCACACAATAATTCTTTTTTCGTCCTAGATTTTATTCCCATTTCGTCTCGAAAAGAATATAAATTAGTAATTTATTATTTTATTCTCGTTTAGCCCCACTTTTTGTTCCCGATTCGTCTCGTGTAGTAAATCTTGTATTTTACAACATGTTTTGTACAGACAGCATAAAAATTATAACAAATAAAATATTTTAACTAATCTTATTTTTAACAATGTACTAGCTGACTCAAAAGGCGTTGTCTTGTCTAAAATTAAATGAAATTACATTTGTACACACTTGCTATGAATCAGGGAGAATGGAAGTCGTGGGGTGAGGTCTTTGCCCAGCAGTGGGATGATTTGGACAGTAACAGTAACAATAACAGTAACATTTGTACTCATTTTGTAAATATGTTTGAAATGCTGTTTTTTTTTTATATTATAGTCTACCAAAGTGACTCCACCCCGCCTGATGGTAAACAGTCAGTGGAATCCAGAAGTGGCGGCCACTATACCAAAAGCCATCGTCTTAAACTGCTGGTATGGTGGCCTCCACTATGGCGGCTGGAAATGGGGTTAGGGGAGGTGAGGAAAGCGGAAAGGGGGGAAATTGGACCTCCGGCGCTCTCACTCACCGAACGAAACGCAGTAGTACGGATACTACTACTCTTAAGTCGATCTTCTATGAGAGGGTAGTACTTCCCCGGACGATTCGACCCATTCATGCTGAAATCAGCGTGGATCTACTACCGTAATTGTGTAAAATTTGAAAAATTCCTAAGAGGTTTATATTTATAGTTAAAAGTTTCATGTTTATTTTAAAGTTTTATTTGCTACATGGTTAGTTGACCACATCATACTTGCTTTAACATTTTTTACAAAATTTACCAATAAAATTAAAATTTAATGAAACTCAATATAACAGTGACAACTGTCACTGTACTGAGGTAACTAGCAAGAAATTAAAGACATTATTGTTTTGTGATATGCAAACGACATTTGCTCTAAGGGTGGTAAAGCAATTTTATGGTCGACTATACATATAGCGGTCTATGTATGTTAATAATATTAAATTATTAATAAAAGATCTGTGGGTACTTATATAATGGTAAATAGGCCTTCTTTTACATTATAAACTTCTCTCTTAACGTACTGAGATTCGAATTGTGACTTATTAATAAATACTTTTTTTTATGGTAATATATATCTACACTAATATTATAAAGAGGAAAACTTTGTTTGTTTGTTTGTTTGGTTGTAATGAATAGCTACATTATCCACGAGTAACATAGACTATATTTTATTTTGGAAAAAAATAGGGTTCCGTAAGATATTTGGATTTTTCGGACACAAACTGAAAAAAATCAACCAAAGAAGTTACTTATTTTGCGTACGCTGCCTAAACTACAAAAGATAGAACCATAAAATGTTATAATTAATTGTAGATCTTATAAATATCTACAAAAAAGTCCGCGACACACTATACCTATCTATGTCGAGTGAGGCACAACAACCACATTTTTATTTAAAAATCTTGAATTTTTTTTTGGACTACATTTAAACGCGTTTATTTTACTCATGCTATTAATCCTTATCAAAATAAATTATTTCATCAATAAGTACAGTTTATGTTGATAATATTTGGTCTTTGAATGATTAAAATTGGACGTTTGGTTTTGAAGTTGTGGTGAAATTAAAATATTACGATTTCTGCTGCACGGCCCGTTGCGAAGTGGGCGTCACCAAGGCCAGGGGTGCGCGTGCGGGAGAGGGGTGTTTAGATCTATGAGTAAGGTACCCGCGCGGCTCAGACTGCTCTATTCGGAAAAATGGGCCTCTTGGTAAGTTGCTGCAAGACGCGTCGTTGGTAATATGGGATGAATGCACCATGAGTCATAGAGCTCATGTGGAGGCCGTTGACCGTACTTTAAGAGACCTCCGAAGCTCTGCTGATGTCATGGGTGGTATCACTTTTGTATTTGCTGGAGATTTCCGACAAACGCTTCCAGTCGTCAACAGAGGTACGCGAGCAGATATTATGAAGGCATGTTTAAAATCATCTCACCTTTGGACATCTGTACAACATTTGAATTTGCGCACCAATATGAGAGCTCATCTACATGGAAATATGCATAGCAACTTTCCACAACAGCTGCTGAAACTTGGAGAAGGAATTTTTCCATCTTTAAATTTGGGCACCGATTATGCGGTTACTTTGGATGAGTCTCTAGGCCAAATAGTCCATAATTTAGATAGTCTGATAGATGCTATATATCCTGACATCGAAAACTTAGATCAAAATGATTTTCGTTGGCTGTGTGGTAGAGCAATAGTTTCTCCCAGGAATGAAACAGTCAACGAAATAAACAATTTAATTATGCAGAAAGTACCGGGTGAAGTTAAGTGCTATAAATCCATAGACACCGTCACTAACATCGAGGACGCAGTGCACTACCCCCAGGAATTTTTAAATTCCCTGAACCCCGCTGGGCTACCACCTCATGAACTATCGTTAAAAGTTGGCACACCGATAATGCTTCTCAGAAATTTGAGCCCCCCCAACATGTGCAATGGTACGAGACTTCTTATCAAGGAGCTAAAAGATAATTTAATAGTAGCGAAGATTATCACCGGCCCTGCAGCTGGTGAATTAGCTCATATACCAAGAATACCCATGATCCCTACTGATTTGCCAATACCTTTCAAAAGGCTCCAATTTCCAGTAAAAATTTCTTTCGCAATAACGATAAACAAATCACAAGGCCAAACATTCAAATTAGTAGGAATTGATTTACGAAAAGAATGTTTTACGCATGGGCAACTTTACGTTGCCCTATCACGGGTCGGGGCTCCTGACCATCAGTATATTTTGTTAGCTGAAAATAATTTAACGTCAAATGTTGTTTATAGAGAAGCTCTACAATAATTTAGTTATGTATGCTAAAACAACAGGTTGCACTGCGGGACTGCAGGCAGAAGTGAACACTTTTGCCGGGAGCAAGACTTAGTTAGCGCTTTGCGGGCGGTCCTTTAGTTGGTTCTAATAGAGATATATTTAGTATCGGCTGTGCACCCGTGCGAAGCCGGGGCGGGTCGCTATTACTATATAAAAGTTTTATCTATGCATCCAATCTTAACATTTTACTGCCTCTGCCTCCAACTTGATCTTTATGCATAAACATAGACATAGATTCAAGATGATTTTACTACGTGGTGATCCGTTTACAATATGTTTCCCACAATTTTATCGTTCTACTTTTGAGACAGCCAGCCTAGACTTTTCTCTGACTCTACTTATGCAACATTTTATAAAGTAGTCCGAAACGAGAGTAAAAAATAATATGAGACGAAACGAGATTTTTTAGAAATGTAGGACGAAAACTTAGGACGAAACGAGAACAAATCATTAATTCAGTTGCCTAATTGAGGTTCGAGATACCAAACTGGCTTCAAATCTAACATGACTCAATGCTCATTGTACTCCTATTACTTACCAAATAGCATATTACTTATCACCCTATGGTGACAAGCGCAAACAGTCTACCTGATGTTAAATGAAATCGCCGCTGTAAGAAGCGATAGAAACACAATTAGCTAAGTCGATAAAAATCTTATAAATTATTTATTATTCAATTAATTTAATAAAAAAATAACTCATCCTCGCTTCACTGCAACCACGCCCTTGTCATGTTGGAAACTTGGCGTTTAATGTAAGCCGGACTACTGAACAAATGCCGAGTATATGGTAATTTGAAAAGATATTTTATATTCACAAGAAATACTTTCTCTGTTGCCTTGTAGTACCGACAGATGAATATCATTTCAATAAATTTAGATTGATGTGGTTCAAGATAAAGTAGTAGTTAGTTAACCCTTTCATGAACACTAACTGAAGACACAATAGATGTTTTATTGTCATCACGGCCATATACGTTTACTGTCCCGGATAGTGTTAACAACTAATACTGCTATTATAGATCTGCGAGGTTAAGTTCACTTCTTGCGCATTTGATTAATTTTTAAGATAAGTGAAAAAAAAAATTAACATCAGCGAGATACATAAATTAGGTACAATATTTTTTGTTTAGTAAAATATTACTTTACCGCAAAAGTTTTACATAAACGACTGTGTTTTGATAAGCATTCTATTATAGTTTCCTTGTGAAAGGTATGCCGTTATAGGTTAAGTATCTAAAACAAATCAAGATTCTCCGTGCCATGAAGAGCATGTTATGAAAATACTTTCGCTAGTTTCAACATGATTAAACCGAATTAACCGGATAAGTACTCATATTCGTGGAATTTAAGCATCAATAGAATTGCATTTTGTTCGGTGTGTGAGCAGCGCGAAGATCTGATCTTCGCAATAAAACAGAAAACGCTTCTTTGAAAACCACTCTGCCTGATGGTAAGCAGTCAGTGGAGTCCAAAAGAAGTGGACACCATTTCAAGAGTCAAACTACTGGTAATGGTGGCCTCCACTCTCCACTCCTCTGCCCCTAGTTTGGCACACCCTCTTCCAAAACAGTTTGCTCGTATTCTATTAGCATTATATTACTACTGGTGCAAGATTGGTAGTAACACAAGTAACGAACGAATTTTGTAATGCGCTGTCCATACTGGACTTAAAAGTCTGAAATTGCCAATCCGCCTTGAGCAAGCGTGGTGATCAATGCCCATGCCTTCTCTATATGAGACATATATGCAGTGGGACAGTCAACAGGCTGGTATTATCTTTATTACTTATTACTGTCCATAAACTCTGACACCCACATAACATACACAGTATGTCAGTATGTCATCTAAATGATATAAAAAAATGGTCGCAGGCGTTACCATTAAAATGGGTTTATTTCCAATCATATCAAGGCTACATAGCTTGTTTGTGGCCACCTGAAAAACTCATTCTTAAAAATCCTATCGTAATCTCTCGGTTATTTTTTCTAAATTTGCACAAAAATTTATAAAACTACTTAATGTTATTTCTAGTGTTATAAAAACCTCATTATAATTCAACATTATTTTTTATCAGTCGTTTTATGACTGACGTAACAAGAAAATAAGATCATTGACACCGTATCACTAGGCTTTTAGTACGAAACAGTCGTAATTTTGTATGAAAATATTTATTTTCATATTCTTTCTTATTTATTGTTTTTGTGTAAAGCTAAAAGTGACAAATATATTTTGTAAGTTTTTATTTTAAATTTTAAAATAGTCATACTAAATGATTATTGACTCTACGTCTTGGGACGATCGTCTTATTGATAACCCTCACCTTTTCCGAGTTTAAAATCATGCATAATATTAATGAACATTAATATAAGCACTACAATAAGTCAGCTAACAACCAAAAAGCGTCTCTAACTACCTAGGTAGAAAAAAAACAGAAAAAAACTTAGGTTACTGCCATCTTTTGTGATTTGATTAGCGTGCAGTCACAGCTAAAACAACACACTATAAAAATTGCTTGGTCATATTAATTATGAAAAAAGAAGAGAGAAAGAAATAAAAATTGGGGTACAATTTAATTTATACTTAAACAATAATAAATGTAAGGTAAGAATAACATGATATAATTATATTTATTGTCCTTGTTCTGATATTTTTTTACGACATCAACAGTAAATCGTATCGTTCCATTTTCAAATTGTATGCATCATAATAGGCTGGATATAATCCATTTGACAGATAAAAAGTTTGGCAATGACATTGTGAGTTCATTGACATCGACTTGTTGCCTTGCGAATATGGTTCATTTTAAGCGTCACAAAAAAAAAAGACAAATCGTGGCTCGTGAGTTAAGCTCTATTGTAATTGTAATCGTCGTAGTTGTAGACAAAGATTATTGTTTATTACCTGTATACAAAGATCAAGTCGGAATTGAGCGTTCTAAATGATCCGGGAAGTCACGTGTAAGTATTTAAAATACCTATACGTCAATGTTAAGACTGTAGGAACTTTAGAGACTTCAAAGAAAGGTATTTAGTAAAAATAATATGGCGCCGGCCAGCCTAAATTATCCTCTTTGTTCTGTTCCTTTCCCTTTTCCTTCCTTATCCCCTTACTCCTACACAGTCGGCAAAGGTTTGGTTGTGTTTTCTAAACATTATTTTTGCGATGCTTAGAAAACATAGCTAGCATGCTAACATGTCCATAAGTTACGGTTACCACTCACCATCAGGTGTAACGTAGGCTTGTTTGCCACCCAAGTCGTATAAAAAATAATTTCTCTTAGTGGACAGGTTGGGTATTTATCCAGTAAAATAAGTCTATTTGTTTATATGGTTGCGCATATGAAAGATGACATTTCGTAACATAGTAATAAATAACTTAACTCAGAGTTAATTAAGTGTTTGATATCAATTTATTAGCACACGAATACTTTAATGCTCAGGATTTACTGTTTGCAATTAAATATTTCAAAGACATGCTAACTTCTTTACGGAGATCATTTCATAGATAAGAACTAATTTAACCTGTCCGCTGTGATAAAAAAAGATTGGATTAAAAAAAGCTTCGATTTTATTTCTTGTTAGTCACAGTTGACAGGTCATATTCTTCTTTCATACTACATTCGTATTCTAATTTAGTGCAAATGTTGTATCTTAAATTAGCGCATCTCTAATGAAAAAGCACATAGCCATAGCCGGATATAAAGGCTATGGCTATGTGCTTAGCCGTAAAGTTTAAATTGGTTAAATTCCAGCCTCTAAATTTACGCTAATTTTTCATTGAGAGTGCGATATGTAAGTACATGAATAAAAATAACTGAAAATCCAAATTCCAAAATGAGTATTAAATGTATAGAACTCAAATTTTTCAGGCATGCTTGAACATACAATTATTTTTTAACATGCTAATAACACGCTTAAATTTAAGATTCTTCCATTTTCGAATAACAAAATCTGACCGGCTGAGCAGATTAGTGTTTAGTAGGTAACACAGTGTAAATAAAAATGCGACTTACGCGCGCTTCGCGTAACAAACAACTTGAGCATACATAACTGTTACGCTTTATAATTAAAAAAAATATATGTATAATATAAAGTGCTTGTTTTTACACTTACTGTATGAGCAACTAAGTAACTCTTTAGCTCGGTCCACATACTGGATGATCTTTGAAATGGAATTTATATAGTTAGTACCAAGTTTATGACAGGACTTTTCATATATAGAATCGATATTAAAATTGTCTTCAAAATACATTTGAAAAAAAAAGTAATAGAAGACAAATCAAAGAAAACCTTGAACTCGAATCATATCAAGAGGTCAAAAAGAAGGCTGACAACAGAGTATCTACTCCACACACTTCACTACAAGAAGAAGAAGAAAATACGCCATGAAGCATTTAACTATGTTCTGCAGATATCATAATTTGACACCCCGGAACTTAGGTAACCGAGGACACAGACGCAGCATAAGATGGTTTTCTACAAGGACAAATGACATAATAAAGGTTGCGGGTAACTGCGGCTCAGAACTGACCAAGGCTGTCTTAGGTCAAGCAAAAAGATCTGAAATGATGACGATTTTAATGACGATAGTTATATACAGCATCTGTTAATTAAAACTTATTTGATACTAAATTATAATTGGCTATATGCCAGAGCTTATTAGTAAAGTTAAAATATGACAAAATTTTTGATAATGGGTCATATACATACTACATAAAATATTTCCCAGAAGTGTTCAATTGTTTAAAACGATAGAATTAAAATTTTTGTCTCACGGCGTTGACATTAAACAGTATCCAAAAATGAAAAAGGACGCCAGTTAAAAAACCATCAAGCAATAATTAATTTTAGGCTGATTGTCATAAGACGCAAATTGTCGGAGACATACCTCTTCTTACGGCTTTGCCATTGAAGGTGCGATTATTGCAATAATAATAATTTGGTAGTATTTTTGCTAATAAATTTCATAGCGCAGAATATATTAATGTATTACATTTGATCGATGAAGTCACGAATACAGGAAAACATTAGATTTGATTTGCGAACTTATTTCAAGCTTTTTATTGGCTATGGTGATGGATGGGTGATGGTGATGGTCTACTAGATATGAACCGGAAATACAGTTAGTTACACCTCAGATTCCTGATAAGTTAAAAAGAAAATATTGCTTTAACTGGTTCCCAAGAGTAGAGATCTCTATTCACAGATAGAATACACAGGTAGAGTTTTCTTGACGTATGGTAAGGCATCTTCCCAATTAAAACTGCTTGATCTTATCAAGAAGTGTCGTCATGATAAGGATTAAACATTTTATAAAAAAATAGCAATGCTACTTCGCATGGTAAGTTTACCGACTTATCAAAATTTTATCGAATTTTGAAAAACAACTGTCTTCCTAATAGCTTGTTTACAAAAACCCACTACCATAATCTACTATTCCATATTCGAATAACACAAAAGAAATATGGCCTTAGTAATAATAGACCTTAAGAACTCTGATAGTCAGTTAAATGGGCGCACGTCCAAACAACAACTTTTTCTAAGAAAACAAAAACAATCGTTAATAAGAAACAAAAAGCGTCTAAACTTACCTTTTACACTAATGACACTCCATTTTCTCCAAACGCCACAAATTCCTCTCACAATCCGCCATCAGTCACAATAGAAAAACGTTAAAACAAATCCCTTATCAACTGTGTTGGCCGTGAAAACAATAACGAAACTACAAACTTGCGCGTTAACGTTACAGCGTATACGTAAATTCGGTGATTTAGTTCGCGTAACGCATCTAACGCGCACTTTAGTTACGATATAGCGGTGAGCAGCAAATGCGGCCGTATTGGTCTCATGTTAGAACGCAAATGATCGCCGACAGCGAAGCAGTACAATCGCTCTGACGTCACGTTAAATGAAATTAAAAATGAAGAAAAAATATCCGAAGAAGCTCCAGTACTGTGAATCTATAGAGCGTTATTGGTAACATGTCCAACTTCGGGAGAAAGTTTACAGACTTACTTAGTCATTCGCGTCGATTCGAAAGTGCAAGTACCATTCGACTTGACCAAATGAGCATTGCAAGAGATGCTTGTAAACAACCAAAATAACCGTAGTTCGCTTCACACGAGCGACGGGAACTATGTAAAATTTATGAACGACTTCTGATTTTTTTGTAATTTGGTCCCACATTTCTTTTGTTCTGTTGCATAATACATTATTGCATAAATGTTTAGAGTAAACTTTATACTCACCATGTGTTCCGAATTGTCGGAAATTTTTACATGATCTCCATATTATATAAGTAGTACAGCTGTTATAGGAGTATTTATTTGTATAAATTCTTGCTAGCTCGTCTCTCATGGCTCATTTCTGTGTATTCAGTCAGCAAATCTGAAAGAAAATAAATTTGATGTTTATTTTTATGTAACTCATGAATGCTATTCACATGAGTTACATTGTAACTTACATGAATAAAGATTAAGATAAAGGTTTTTATTACAGATGACGACGTAGAACTTTACTAAACAATATTTTTCTTTGATCAGCCTAAATATCATACATAAGCTCTACCCGAACACATTTTCTTGTTTGCCATAGACATGAGATTGTCAGATAAGTATTTATCATCACCTGGCAGACGAATTGGTGACTGCAGTAAGGTTATATTTGGTTCCATTTACGGCACTCTCGGATAGAGATGAGGAGGTTTACAGAAGGAGATTTCAAGTGATTTTAGTCGTGGTCAAACTGATTGTAAAAAGAGTTAAAACCACACAAACTGCTCGTATCATATAAGAAACTAATTCTTAAAGTTAAAAGTTTAGTATATTAGCAAAATTCGTCTTGGCAATATTAAATTCTAATGTTGATGATATGGCAAACAGTAATGACATTACAAGTTTAAACGCTTTCAATTTTTCTTACAAATCGTAACTATAAAAGAGAAATTAACATGTATGTAAATTTTTACACTTTTTATTACTTTACATTGCCACATATGTTTTTAAATTTCACATGTAATTGCATCTCGTGGATGTTAATCAATGGTGCTATAAAATATAAAATCGATTCGTTTTTAAAGACTTTTTTATTCTTTATAATATTACCTTCTGTTAATCAAAACTGGATTGCGGTACTTAACAAATTTAGAATACATAACATCTAAGTATCATAAACAGCATGATTTTTATGGTTGTAGATCCACGCTGATTTAAGGAAAGTACTACTCTCTTATAGAATATCGACGTAAGTGTAATAATACATACTATTACGTTACGTGGTTGAAAGATGTGTGTGGTGTCCCAATTTCCCCCATGTCCTCATCTGTCTCATCCCCTTCACTTATCCTATTCCCAGCCGCCATAGTGGAGGCCACCATACCAGCAGTTTTAAGACGATGGCTTTTGAAATGGTGGCCACCACTTCTGGATTCCATTGACTGCTTACCATTAGGCAGGATTTTTATTTATTTATGACTGCATCATAAATAAATAAAAATCTAATCTTTAGATTATTTGTTTTGTGTTTATATCTACTTAGACACTTGAGCTTTAGGTATAATTGTGATGGGTCGGCCACATTAGCGGTGTTATAGCAGAAAACATTAGAAATACATTTTCATAGAAATACGATGTAATAATAATCTTCTAGAAGTTACAATTTGAGAGAAAAGTTCCTCTAAGAATTGCTTTTCTTGTTAACAAGCAATAATTTTTTATATGTGGGTCAGAGGCGTTGACAGTAATAAGTTCTCACAATTATTAAGTGTTGGCTATTTTATTGTTACTTAAATTTGACATCATCAGATAGGTCATTAGTTACAAACAAAAATAATGTTTGACAACTTCAAATGTAGGTTTTATGTCACAGTTACTTTTTACATGTTTTCACAACAATTGAACATTCGTGAGAACTATTTTATTTTATTGTTAGTTTAGTGTAATCTTTAAGATAATAAATAATGCTGGTAGTAAAATGTTTTTCTTAGTATCTTAAACATTTTTGATATTCGCAGTTTATTTTTGCTGATTTTAGTATGAACAGAATATCGTCGCAAAGTTTATTAATTTTTAGTTGGCGTTTCTTTCGGTGAGAGATCACCTTTTACTTCTAGGCCCACGTTAGTTTCGCCTGTTATAGTCGTCAAGGATAATATTGCATTTTTAGCAAAGTTTTAACTTTGTATCTATTTATTGCAAACTCTTTTATCTACAAAATGTATTGTGGTATACTTATTAATAACAGTTGCAGCTAATCGATGCAAAGTCATTATTAATGTTCCCACTATTATCTTCAGGATACCGTTTCAGAAAATTACTGGTAACGTTAAAATTATGATGAGCTATCAAAAAAGATTATAAGGCGATGTTTACTGACAACAACACGCGATGGATATGAACTATAAGCTCTGAGAACTATGCTGTAAAACAGCTAGTTTTATTGCCTACAATAGCAGAGAAGCCGGAGGCTTATTATTTGATGTTAATTACTAATTAACTCTCATGATCTTCTGCATGTCAAGGGCTTAGTAAAGACACGACTGTGAAGTTGTTTCCAACGTTAGGCATATGCCTGTTTCCCAACATTGGTGAAAATTGTAACCCATGCCAATTTAAAATTGGTCAATTGATCAGGCTTTTAAATGTAAGTTCATATTTATTCACGATGTTATTTTCTTCTCCGTACTTAGGTAATAACCAAGGTAAACTTTTACCAAGTACAAATTCAGACTCTGGGCTCACACTGGAAATTTCACAAAAGAACCTCTCTGTCTGTACAGAGAACCAATGAACCCTAAAGCAGCAGTATTTTATAAAGCAACAGTATTTAAGTAACACGTCGTGTAAATGGAAAATAAAGTAGTTGTAGGAATTACTAATTACTTAAAGAAAACGAGATGAAAATAGCTATATACAATTAGCATTACGCGGTTGAGTTCATATTGTAATTAGCACATGCATTAGTACGACAATGGAACTACTATTGACAGTTTTATCACTTGATGTAAAATAAAACTATTTAAATTAGTATGAATTGATAATAATTTGATTATAATATAGTGGATCATATAAAGGTCAGTGTTAACCATTGCCATACGTCAAGGCTCTTGCTCCTACTATAATTAAGAAGAAAACATAAAAAAATGTTAATTATCATTTTTTCTCATTAAAATAATTACAACTCTATAATACCTACTGCGATGAGAAATTGAACAGCGCCCCTGACTTAATGTTCTTGAGAAAAATTTGTTCGTAGAGTAAATACCAGGGGCGCTGTTTATTGGACTAACATGGCCGAGGACAGTATCTAACGTTTTTTTTAAAAGGATTTTCATTTATGTTATGTCTTGTTTTTATTTTTGGTTAGTTTATGTGTTATTAGGTGCACGTGTACTTAAACAACAAAAATGCAATTTAAGTAAAAGATTAAAATAGAAATTATTCCAATTTAATTGCGCAAGGATGCGTTGTGTAGCTAGATGCCAGTACTAGACTTACATTTTTATAAATATACGTCCTAACCGTGACTTACACATTTTACTACAAAAAAAATATAATGTTCCTTAATTGGTAAATATAGACAATAAAAAGAAAAAAGTTGTCGTAGTATAATCATAACAAAATCACGCGCGCGATACACGATTATATAAAAATAAACAGCTTTAAGTTTCTCCTTCAAAGCTCATGTTTAGCAATCACGATGATTAAAGATATGAGCTAATACGAGAACTAAATCTTCTATTCTTTAAAGATAAAATATCTATATCACTTAGACCATGAGAGTTGAGTCCATCGGTAGTATCATTACACTATCGTTCTCACTAAGAGAAAAAAAAAGCATTGTTATATTCTCGACTTTTCCCGTCAGTTTGTAATTACTCGATAATTGTAACTAATCGTTTGAAACGGAACAACCAAGTAGACACGCGATGATGTATGTAAAACGCAATTTGCTATCGAGATAAAATCGTTGGATCGGTAATCGGTAACGAGAGCAATCGATGTTACACACCGATTATTTTTGTTCCGATTATTGATTGATTACTTAATACTTACTTTTGACATAATTTGATTATGATTGAGAATTGTTATTTCTTATTGAACTAAATAATAATGAAACAAATATGTATATCATCATCACATCAAGGCAAAAAACGTCTACTGTAATAGGTAAATAGAACTCTGTTATTAAGCTGAGTTCTGCACAGCTGTGGCATGCAAACAAGCGTTTATAATCGTGTTATATCTGTTAAGTTTAGATCTTAGTTTATTATGTTATTTTCTGTATCAGTAGATTTTTTCTTGTTGTTGTATGTCACCTCCGGGCTAAATACTTTTTTATTTCTTTATTTATTTTCTCATAAGGAAGAGTTTGCCATAGCTACCACGTTTGTCAGGCGGGTTAGTTTTGTAATAGGGTGATATTCAGTACATAAAGAATGCTACTGTCCGTTCTCAGGTTCAGTCACTTCTTACGAGTTACGATACTTCTGAAAAGAAATGGAGTTCCATATCCTAGACTGGAAAGGTCGAACAATGCATAATAGCTTCTACTAGCTACCTGCAGCGCGGTTTCACCACATTACTTCTCTACTCTTGTCGCTGATGTTACATAGCCTATAATCGTCCTCAAGAACTGAGATATCAAACGCAAAAAGAAATATTTAATTCCCACTGTTAGTTTCTGAGATTAGCGCGTTCATACAAACAAACAAAAACTTCTGGTTTACCTATATAATAGTATAGATAGGTCTTGTTAACATAAAAAATTTGATTACCTTCAGTCTGTTAATTCTTCCAAATTACTTAGTCCGGCACTTCATTCAGTCACATTTAATGAAGGTATAAAGTCACATGGCTTAGAACACTCATTCGACGTCCCGTTCTATGGCTAAATGTTTAACAATTTAGTGTCCAAAACGTCTTATTCTTTGTCATTACCATATATATTTGTTTGATTTAACATTGTCAAGTAAACAAATAATTAGAAAACGTTACATTATTGGTCACTTACGGGAATTTAAAACACAGGACACTACGAGAGGTGTCACGACCGGGAGTTACAAAAACACTACCTTTTTTACTTAATTCAATACAATTATTACTTCAGTTCTTTTTTTATCAAGGCTGCCTCTTTCACTTTTTTCGACACTACAACTTTCGCGAACAATGGGTTAAATAGGTTGTTTAATTAATATGCTTGTTATTGACTATATTTGTTATATTATATCATACGTTTATTGTGGTTAATGCATATGCTATAGTATATATAGTTATATAAATAGAGCTCACTGAGACGGTGGAGGACCTCAGCGCAATGTTCGCAATTCAGTAGAGTCCCTCGACAATTGGGCCTAAAAGGCCTAAAATGGACAGAGAAAAGACTAAAGTCATGACCAATGTCCATGTTACACCGACTCTTATTTCGGTTGAAGACTCGATGCTCGCATTAGTTGACGAATACATATAAGAAGGCATATGCCCAGCAGTGGACATATACTCGTAGATACATGTACATTCAATAAGATAGCGCTTATTTGCTTATGTATAAGGTTGTCATCTTGAAAAGCTAGGTTTATTAATGGTATTTCACAAAGTTATAGATATCTGAACTAAGGTTAAAAAAATTATCAAGAAGCTCTGCTTAATATCTGTTTCTTAACATAAAGATATTGTTGTCTAAATTTAAAAAAAGTGTACAAAATGACGGTAGTCAATAGGCCGGATTGATCAAACAGGAATTTAGGTAGTATACATACGTACTTGTCAGTTTCGTTCTCATCCTTCTTTCTTAACTTCTCACCTTGTATACTACTATTTCCTTTTCCTTCCTCATTCCCTTCTTCAAAAGACGGCAGCGGGTTGTTTTTGTTTTCGAAACATTGTTTCTGCAATATTAAAAAAAGTAAGAGTTAGCTTAATAACTTATCGTAGTAAAAATTAACAGACATTTATATTTTCGGTTGTAGTAATAAAGTATTAATCATTGAGCAAGGGGGGCAAATATCCCGCCTGACACCATCGGTGTGGCACCCCGACCAGATTTTGTCATATTTACTCCAGTGTCAAAGTTACCCACACACATGCAATGAGGACGATCTGAAGAATGGTACTGATGGTGCTGTTGCCGTGGCTACATAATGGGCCGAAATCATTTAGTACTATCGAAGCGATAGAAGAAGAACTTTCAGTAACAAAGTTTTTGTTCTCTTTACAGAGTGGCACTAGATGTTTGTATAAGGTATATATTTTTATGTATGTATATTTCTATATATTGGTTAATTAAATGACTACGGTTGGAAGTCTATGAGATAGGCCTTAGTTCAGCAGTAGACTGTCTGTTTATCATGTTTTATGCCATTTTATAGTAGGTATGTTAGATTAAGATTTCTTTATTACTAATTTGGATCTTGTTTATCTTAATCTTTTGTATGTCGCCTCTGGGCAGTAAATAAATACTTTTCCTCTTTCTTTTCTTTCTTTTGATCTTATTGCTATACATAATAATAATGATTATTAAAGCATTAATGGATAAAAATATACCGAGACTAATGTGATTCGAGTTCCTTAACCCCAGATTCGCCGTAGTTGACACAAGAAGTACTAGTCATTATCATCATAACAGCCTTGAAAAGAATTATTCCTAACCTGATTCGAAACCCTAACCCGGTTGCGGGTTAAGTTAGAAACGAGCAAAAAAAAAATTTATAAAAACGTCTACTTCTGGACAAAAGCTCCAATTTTCGTTACCTTGGCTGATCGTGAGCCGCCGTCATCAGAATTACGAGTATTATTATACAAATACTTTTGAACAATATACTTCATTTTAAAAAGTGAAGAATTCGTACTTTAAAGTGATGAATTCCTTAAAAAATTGTCCATAAATTTTATAAATTTTAATAACTCTCCAACATCAATCTCCCAAGGTAATTCATTCTAACACAACCAAAGAGTTGCATACTCATGCATATCACTTCACTCAATATACTAAACATGTACGCAAACATTGAGTAGACAAAGACATACGGAGAAAACATGAAAGTTGTGGATGATTGATTGAATGACATTTTGAATATGTAGTCAAGTCATTGTAATGTCACTTACGAAACTTAGTAATACAACTAAGCATTTCATGCGCATATTTAATTGCTTATTATAAGGCTTTTACTATAGAGTTTTGGTACTTTGTTAGATGATTTAGAATTTATACTGTTCAGTTTTGTTAGTTTAAGAGAGGATCCAGAAGAAACGTACACTTTTGCTCGTAGCCCGTAGTAGTCTCCGTCAGCCATTACTAAGAAATTAAGCAACGGAGAGAGTGTATTTCTAGTCTTTCTGAAACAAGTGCTACACCTTACGTACGGTGTGCATTTCGATATCAAATAATTCCCTGTATCGGGAATGTCGCCAGATACGAGTAAGGTACATTTTGTACCACTATTTTTCAAGAAGTACCTTTTTCACTTAAGGAAAAACAGCAATTTGTTTGTTGTGCTATGATAGTAGTAGGCTTATTTGTGGAACAACCAAGGTAAATAATAATGATAATCATCGCTAAAAGGCATGGATGGTGTCTATTTTACATCTACATTGTTCTGCCCTACTAACAAACTACTGTGCAGGTCATGTTTCGGGAAAACAATCTTTATTTATATTCTTTAGGTACACTTTCCCGTAAATTACATGGAGTTACGCCGTTCTTCTTTTTAAAGTCAGTATTGACATAATGAGATACGATACTTTATTTGTAAAAATTTGCATATTACAAATAGCGATATTGAGTTATGACCTCGTCATCCTGCGAGATTTAATAAGAAACAAGGCAGTCCGCCGTCAAATCAAAGTGATATAGCTCGTAAAGTTGCCTAATTGAAGTGACGATAGGCAGTAATATGGCTCATAGTTTGATGACTTTTAGAGCAAATGGGATCCATCGTTAATACCTAAAAATGGGATCTAAAACTGGGATCCAACGAAAATAAATCTAAAGATTGTAGAGTTGACATAAATCATAAGACGCAACATGTGCTTTCATATACCTAAAGACTGACGACGTGGTAAGGTGGCAGATGATGGATGAATGAGTTCGGCTCAGTAGCGGTTAAAATGGGAGACATTTGGAAGCGGTGTTTGTTCAGTCCTGGAGTCTATGGACAATTTTACGAATACTAAAATATTTCTTAGTCCGTTTAATAACAAAAATTGTTCTATTCCTCTTCGTTTTTAAGTCATCGTCAACGTCAACAGCTATAATATGCTGCTTAATACATACATCTGCCTTTAGTGCTGGGGTAATAGATATTATGCTTGAGGTGTTTTTATGTAAATAAACTATATTATACATTTTAATTGAAACCTAAACGTTGAAATTCAAAATTGTTTAGTGTAACATAATAAAGTAGGTTGTAAACAGTTAAGTACCTAACCGTACACGTTACACAAAACCGCACGCCGCATTGGCTATCGAAAATCCACATGCAAATGAAAGACCGAAACATTTAGTTTTGTATTTTAATTTGGAAATAAATTGGAAAAAGGTTGCATGATTTCTCTCCCTTTATTTACATTGAACTGCTGTTGCGGATTATAAGTTACCGGTTTGATACCTACGTATATTCTATCAATAATTTCAAAAACTGTTATAGGATAGTATTTATATACCTTTAATTCGTCATTGGTGATCAAAGTCATGTTAATAAGAGTCGCCTGTTTTAATTGATTGCTACAAATATAGGGTACTGAATTTTAGATCCAAAACCCTAGATCCACTATAAAAGTATTTTATTCGCGTAAATAACAGACATTTAAATCCACTATGCTAATTAATTGTCGCCAAATCGCAATGTGAACCTGTGATCACAGTTTGTCTCTATTTAATTGGATAATTTGTGAGCGATTGTCATCAACTATGGAGTGTTAATTTGTTTACGTGTGATAATGGAATGAACTTTCCGCATAAAGGTATAATTTGACTTTTCAAATTATTAGTTACCATACTAACTTACGGTCTAGGAAAAATATGAAGTGATATAAAATAAATGAAATTGGCACTGTGTTGATCAATTCTCATGCCATCTCTGTATGAGAAAGCCTTCACCCTGCAGTAATTATATTATGGGCTGGCACGATGAACCACAACAGAAATCTCCGCTCCTCTGATAATCTACTTCTTTTATAACCTCGCCGCTGTTGTAACTTTGACGCAGACTATAAAGGAAAAGAAAGAGGAACAATAAAGTAATTAGGTCTTCTGTAACAGAAAACACAAAGACGAAAGAACAAAATGCATTTTACGGCGAAATTCTATGAAAAGTAGTAATTCTTTGGCCAAGCAGGTGTTTTCATGCTGAAGCCAGCTTCGATCTAGTACAGTACTAGGAATACATAAACGGACAGAATGCAAACGACGTAGACAATAATTGAACCAATAAGTACATTGCAGCACTTCTAAGGTTTATACTGACATATTCAATAATGCAATTATATGTGGAATCTTTTCCGTTGCATGCGCCTAGAATTAGAAGCCTTAGAACAAGCATTTTACTACGTCTTCACTAAGTTAAATAAAATTAAATTGTGTTTTATTTGATAACACACGTTGCAACAAGATTTTGAAACAGTTGGTGGAGTTACCTTTGGCGAGAGAATGCACCCGCTGACTACAAGAAGAATGAGTGAGTTACTTCCCTAAGCAAAACCAGACGACTTCAGAGATATTCCCAACAGGGCTATACTAACTGGAACTCTCAATTATTGATGCTAAAGAGCGAAACAGATGAGTAAAGCGGGAGTATAGCACAAACGCAAAAGACATCATAGCTCAAGGAGCTCGTTGTTTTTTTAATTTAAGATTTTATTCAAATGAGCTTACCTTACGTCATTTTACAAACATGCTTGTCTTACTACCATTTGACTTATTTTTTGCTGAAATAAATGTTATTGGTTATTTCACACCCGTTATGTTGAGTATTATAATTATTATGTCCTTCTCATAGTTCCAATTTTGTAGGCTCTTCCTTCTCTGTTCAATCTGTACGACTTTGGAATGCGCTCCCTCTCGGAATCAGTATGGCCACCAACCGTTTGGCGTTTAAGATCAAGGTGAAAAACTCCTCTTACGTGGGCAGGCAGACTCATCACAATGATGTCTATCATCTATTATATTATGATTTATTTATGTATGTTTATGTATGATTATATAATATATATGTAAGTTTATGTTTTTATTGTTTATATTATATATATTTAAATTGTTAATCTGTTTTGTAAGTTTTAGTCGTTCCTACTTTACGGTTCTTCAAATGCACCTACTTTGTTTCTCTCTGCACCACCTGTACTGGTTGACTGGTAAATAATAATTAAGTCCGCCAATATACTATTTATGTACATGAAGTTTTAATAAATAAATATATAAATAAATTTAGCTTCATTTAATACCAAAAAGTCTTTTTTAGACCTCTGAAGTTGCTAAAACTTCTAAGCATTGACATTGCGTAATAAACCGTGACGTACTGACGTTTGCTTTTAAAAATACAACAGATAAAATTTTATATTGGTCCAAAGTAATATCGATATTTAAAATTCAACCTTGTTCTTTTGTAATTAAAGTTCAAAATAGAAATTCCAAGAAAGGACAGAAAAGGAGAATAAGCAAAATAACTTTCCTAATTAAAATTTCACTGCCCACTGGCAGCCGTACTGAAAGAATAAAACAAAAAAGTATTTTTTTTTAGCTGAACTGGCAGAATGGAGTTAATTCTCTTTGCCTGATAAAGTCAGTCTGGTAATTTTAAATACTTGCACAGAATTCTGTTTTTGGATGCTACGGAGCCGGTGGTTATAAGAGCTATTATTACTCATTTGAGTATCTTTCAGTAAAACCACGCAACTTTTAAACTAATCAATGTTGTTTCAGTTTTTAAAAAATGTTGAAAGGTTTGATGCTGATATTGGATGAGAGTTTGTAGATTTTTTAATGTGTATTTAATATTGCGTAGCGTACGTTATGTACAAATAATTATTAGTAGTGTTTAGTATTAAAAAGAATTATTCGTATCCGACTGGTAGTTCTAGAGATTAACGCGTTCAAACAAAGAAACAACTTCCGCTTTATATAATAGTATATATTGTTGCGTTTAAAGTATTTAAAAGACCACATTATTGCTATTTGTCATGCATACGTAACAAAGATGTATGCTACATTGTATATTTTTTATTGTAACTAACCAGCAGACCGCTGCAGCTCTCAAAAAGGTACAAAATTAAAATACAAACCCAAGGGTATTTTTCCGCAAAAATTCTGCCAAAATTTCGTTGTGAATTTTTGATGCCTTGTGAGAGAAAACGTAAGGATATCATGGACTAGGTAGATAGTTTGTAGCAAATTGACATCTAGAAGGATAAGAGTAATTGTAAATTAGTAGTTTAAATGTTGATAAACAATATTATGTTAAAGTTTATAATTTTTTAGGTGGCACAAACACGGCTCATCTGATGGCAATGGTAGCATAGAATAGTAGGATCAACATTATATAACCAAACAACACTAACTTACTTATATACGAACTATTCCGAATCAAGTTATATTTGGATGACAAAAAAGCACAAAAGATCCGCAGCGCCCCCGATGTCCTTGCACTCTCGAAGGTACGATTCTATATTTGCTAGTTAATTTGCTCATGTTAGTAATTTACTATGAAATTTATCTTATTCTTTATAAAGACCACTACTATTAACCTTTCAAACTCAGATAGTATACCAAGATACAAAATAAAATAATAATATAATTTTCCGGAACATTTTCTGCCTTGTTCGACCATGCCCTAAGAAATATTCAAGCATATTTGGTTGCTTAGGTAGCTCAACTATGAACGGCTTGGAGCTTTTGCCAAAGTTGTTATAAGAATATTATAAAACCCAAGGCTTCTCTTAAGGTTGTAGTAGTAAGACAACGGTACTTGATATTGTAATGGTTATGTGTCACGGAAAAACAGTATTATGGGTTGACTTAGAAAAATGTTTTGTGAGAATGGGGCATTAGCTTCTACGTATTTTCTTTTAGTATTTGTGCTACTGTAGATAATGTTTCTTTTCGATGAGATTACTGAAGATGTCTGTAAGATATAAGCAGATTTCTTTATTTATATGTTTTTTTGCGTAGTAGCTTCAAAGGGGTTACCAATAACGTATCACCCCACCCGTATTTTAAGTCTTCTAGAAAAGGTTTAAAGTTTAATGAAAACATTGCAAAGAATTCTGACACAAGATTGACACCTAGTCAATATATAGGATCCTTACCAACTATGACCTTTGTATGAAGTTTTTTCTGACCTCGCTTAAAAAAAAACTAAAAACAAATCCAAATATACAGACCTACTTAAATAGTTGCAAGTTTTAATTGGGCATACTTTTTCTTAATTCTAACCACTATAGATAAAAAATTAGACATAAATGTATAAAAAGTACAAGTAAATATTTCTACGACTTTTTATTTTTATCAGTCTCAAAACACCAGTAACTAATTATGGCGTTCAACAACATTAAAACTGATCATTGTGAAAAAATGTCGCACTTAACCACACGTGATTTTTTTATCTTTTTACTCGCGTGTTAACACTAAGTTAATGGTTTTATTATAAAAAAGTTTTAATAACCACGGAATTAAATATCATGTTATGTCAGTTTTATTTACAGTTTTTTATTAAAATCAAAAGATGTTGGATAGCGTTGATTCATTTCGTTTTCTTGGTTAGGAAGTATGTGACTAAAATTTGAAGTACAATCAATCAATCGAATAAAATTATGGTGCTAATCTTATGTAAAGGTGGTAGTAAAAGCCGGCCAGCTCCAATTTTAGAGACAAAATACCAACCGATGACACAATTTATTTCACTTTAAGTAAGTTTTAGGCCTGCAGTAGCATATTTTCTGCCCTTGTTTGAGTCGAAAGTACCGCTCACACATGGTGGTACACTACATGTAAACCGCGGTATGTTTTCAATATTGTCAATATAACAGGCTATAAATTAATACAAGCCTGGGTATCGATAATAATTCAGATGTGCTTACCAATCTCGATTACTTCGTAAGTGCCTTATCTCTCAGTTTTATCAACTTTTAGATTACTTTTTACTGCGAATAAGTTTCGAACCAAAATTGAATTTACTTTCATGCGTATATCTTCGTTTTCATCATGGGGCTTCAGCTTGTCGATATTATTGGACCGAAGCATTTTAGCAGCTGTTTATAACAAAAATAAAATGATTTAAATTTGAAAGGTAGATTAGACTAAAAGGTCGACTATTAGGCAAGTTTTAGTAGTTAGTAAATTAGTCGTCATAAGAATTCTACTACTTTGTAAGTAGCAAGAAGATCCGTTCAGTCTATAATTATTAACTTTTCTCCAGATTAGTCTTAAATTATAAAAATCCAGACAATTTAATTTTAAGACATCAACATTGGAAATGGTATTTATTGAAACGGACTTGTCATGATTCAAAATTTTTGCCATTTCTAGTCTTTAAAAATAAGTAAGTACCACTTCACAGTATTCGGAACTAAGGCGCTGCAATAAAAAGGTTCTTCGGTACAATCACGTACTTATATTCTGAATCAAACTAAGTTCTTTACACTCCAATAAAATTGCCTTAGGGAGCCCTCGATTTCAGCCACAGGTTACGACTGTCTGATATAGTGAGTTGGAAGACATTTTGGTATTCCATATCGCACACCGCCCGTGCTATCTGCATGACAAAGCCTGTTCTCAATAGACATTATTGTTATGCAGGATGCCAAGATTTGAATCCAACGTGTGTGTTCTCTTCATGTGTTCTTCACTCTTGACTGTGCTACATAATATATGAAGAAATCTATCAAATAATCGTTTCTTACCTTAGCAAGTAGTAATCTAGTGGTAGAAAATTGTAACATTGAGTGTACAATAATAGATCTCCGGGACTTTATAGATATCCAGAACCTCGGTATCTACAGATGGATATTATTTTAAAATTTGGTCACATCAAGTCAATCCTGTCAAATCAAGGACACTGTGAATGTATCTGTAATACTAGTTTTAAGGAAGTAGATCTAATGTTAGACATATTAGAAGTGTTTTTACTGTAACTTTTTTCATGTACTTAGGGTGTCCTTTCTTATGTTCATCCTTCCTTACATTTCCTAACTTATGCAAATCTCGAATCATTTTAAGAAGACCGTAAGCCCATTTATACTCTTTATTATGGCTGATATGAAAAGTAAAATGTAAAACGCAAATACCGAGGTTCTCAACAAACACAGAAATATAGGTCATAAATAAAAAACAATGTCATTAAGTTAATTAAATTTTGATTTTTCATTTAGATTAAACAGCGTTTCGCGATAAGTTGTACATGTAATTAATATTATGATAATTAAATGTAACACGACAAGTTAGAACGTTGGTTTGTTTATATACACACACTAATACTGCTAGTACTGTCACAGAACTAATACGTTGTGACAGATATGGTCTGAATGCAGCAGCATGAGTTAACCATGGGCTAGCCCATATAAGATTAATTGACGACTTTGTAAAAGACCTGGTGAAAAGGCAACCTAACCTTTTTATGATGGTTTTATGACTCAGATATAGTCACAGTGACGATGCTTGCTATGTTTGTACTACATGAATTAGTTCTTGGGTGGTCGATGTTAACAGTTGGGCACAGACCACTTTGAAGGTTTAGGAAATGAAGAATAAAGCAACAAGAGGTTTAACTAAAACGTTTAGTTTACCATTCAACAGTATTACTGACGTCAATTAAATAATTCTCTTGTTGTTGTATGCATATGTATGAAATTTGGCGTCACGCTACGGGTCATGTATGCTTAATAATAATCTTTTTCAGCATAAAATTTACGCAACTGTACACAACTATCCACAAGGTATGGTAATATAAACAAACTAATTTCCTAAATTGTAGCCACCCAAAACATTCCTATCTTCAAAATGTCTAGCCATACCACGTAGATCATTCTTAATACTGTATCCGAGATAAGAATGAAACAATTGTGCACAGCTTAACCATACTAAGCGGGGTTAAAATCCTACGGTCGTACAATAATATGAAATTAGACAGAATTAATTCAAGCGTATCGCTTGTGTGTACTTTAACGTCGCCCTATTTGCATTTCAAGTGTTAATCCCAGCGCGTGATAGCAAACACTGGCGGCCGTGATTAAGAGCACAGCAAAAATGTGGATGAAATTGTTGAACCTTTTTAAGTTGATTTAGGTTTGTGAAGGCAAGTTTGAAGGGTAGGTAAGGTTTAGGGTAAAGGAATCTTCGTGAAAATGATGAACTTTTTTCTACATTGTAGATTATGAGGAATGTTTTTACAAAAACGGTTCTATGGCGGTTTCGCTAAGTTTGACATGAATATAATAATACTAAGAATGAAGGTTAACCTTCGCCTACTTATTAATTGAACATTATAATTTACTAGCGACCCGCCCCTGCTTCGCACGGGTGCAATATTTATATGCTATACTATATTTAGTATCAGCATTGCCCGTGCGAAGAAAAACAAATGCTGTGAACGTTGTATTTACACATTCTGTAGTACCTATATTTAATTTTACTACAGAAAGCCGGCCCCTGTCGCTATATCCCTCCCTGCATTTTTAATCTGTAATATCTTTGAAAATATTTATTTAAATTACATGCGGCAAAGGGCATTATTGATTTATATTAAATGCACAATGTATTTAAGGATTAATGCTACTTAATTTGATAAGGATTAATGCTGTATTGCTTAAAATGGCTTCGAAAATAAGCCTATTTCTCATAAAAAGTAAAGGATAAAAATGGTTATTGTGGGTGATCCCTTAGAGATAGACATACTATTGCGGACTTTATTGTAGACCTTTTTAAGGTGTACAATACTGTAGTACCTACATTATTTTGATCTATCTTGTAGGGTTTAGCCAGCGTTGCAATGTTAGCGCAAAAAAATGTTTATTTACGATTACACATTAAAAACATTTAAATTTATCAGTGTTTCTCTACTATATTATGCATGTTATATACATATAAACTTTCCTCTTGAATCACTATATCTATTAAAGTTATTAAACCCGCATCAAAATCCATTGCGTAGTTTTAAAGATCTAAGAACTCGGTGAAGTGAAGCGTGTACTTACATAGGTATAGTCTAAAAAAATATCAACAGAATAGAGTTGTTACCTCACTAAATGTGTAATATTTAAAAAAATGTGGTTATACCAAAACTGTAAAGATAGGTATAGTATAATTAAATGTTTTATTCTTCGTAAATAATAAATAATTGACTCATTTTTCATTTCAACATAAAATATAAAGTGAGAACACTTTATCTGTAGTCTGAATTTGTCTAGGGAAATATCTTGTCGGAATTAAACGCCAGCTACTTACACATAATGGACACGAAGATTTGAATAGAAATTGTGACCGCAACACCAGTAACTGTCTGTGTTTAGATAAGTCTGTTGTGGTTCTAATATTATCATCTAAAATACAACATTGAACAAATTTGTGTAACACTTCATTTAAGTTTATGGTTTCTGATTTATAGTAATGTACTGTAAAATCTATAACAATATAATTTACATATATTACCGTCATTTATCATGGAAAAATAAACAAATAATGTGTGTAAAATTGGTTGATCCGTTAGTCGGTTTTTTTATAATTTCAAGACGCTATAAATGCTGTCGCTTTTTAATGCTTTTGCGCTTTTTAATAAAGAAAATGTTTGATTCTGCAGGTTAAAATATCCGTTGGTTTTTTTTTTCATTTTAACGTCACACTGAGTAGTTATTAGCGCTGAAGTGAGAGACAGTAAAACTAACAACGAAATTAAAAAAATGGAAACATTTTTTTAATATTGTTTACACGATGTGTATTAATTTAATATCTAAATAACTGTTATTCGTTCTCTTCTTTTATTATTTACTGAGGGTCTTGACAGCATGAAGAGTTCGTTCACACCAAAAGCAATGACGCTTTATCCTCGGTCGTTTGAATAAACTTCTTGATGTCCCCTAGCAGGCCTCTCTCACCACATCAGTTCATCGGGTCGATGATATGCTTTGGTTTCTATTGCCGTATGAAATAAGTATATTACTTTGGTCATGTGATTTTCTTATACTAACTACTCTGCACTCCGAAGATTGCGTTAGATTCATGAAAAATTATCTATTTGTTTATTATTATGATATAAATTGTTAAGCATATTTTCTTTTATAACCTTTGAATTTAATCCATAATCTTAATTTTCATCCATTGCAGAACGTCAAAGGATTTAAGAGTCCTCAGTTTATTTTGAACAATATAACATGCATCGTTCCACCGTCTTTTTTTTAAATCAAATGAAATGAAAATATATTTATTCATATAGGTTAATTAAATTAACACGTGTGAACGTTAAAATTTACAAAATGTTAGCCAATTAACCTACTGCCAGTTCGCTGACGAAGTAGAGCCATGAGAAGAACTGGCAAGAAACTCAGGCCACTCTTTTTAATCGCCAGGTTATTACAATTTTTGTAAGTAAAGAAAACATTTTCACTAGGGAACAAGCTATGTGTCGCTGGGGACTTTACAAACATACATTTAACGGACAAAAAGTACACCCAGACTCGGAACAAATATTTATGGATCACACAAAATTTTGTCCCGTGTGGACCCATAACCTCGTGCACAACAGTAGCTTGCGCTCTCACTGCGGCACGGAGCCAGTCTATTGTCATATTGCCATAAAACAATATTGTCTAGAATAGAACTATGAAACATCTTTATTCAACAATTGACAGAGAAAGCTATCTAAAAATGAACAATAATTAGATAACGGCTAATTATAGATTATGTTGAAGTTATGATTAGTTAAACATATTTGCTAATCAATGAGATGCGGTTTCATTTAATATTTTATTCGTCACACTGAGTTTTGACGGAAAGTTAGTTGCTAACTGTACGCTGCGAAATTAATATGACTTTTTTATGTTTAAGTGTGACTAATTGGCCATTGTCTTATATACTATATATTGGTGAAGTTATTGCTCTCGTCAATAGCAATAAGCGCCTCGCATTATTTAAAATAATTCTATTGATGTCTAATGAGACCACTGAAAGTCAATGAAATGGGTCTATCTAATCAGCAATCGACGGGGGGTGATGGCGATGACAAACTAACTTGATATTTTTTTCCAATACTATCTACTCGAATCATCATCGTCAAGTGGTAATCAAACACACTCTTACTATATTCTCGTTGCGCTCACCGATCGGTAATTAGCGGGTTAAGTAACTTAGAGTGTGGCTGGACCATGGATGGGTGACTGCATAGTGGTAAGTATTTGATCTGAGCGTCTCCAGGCTTCAAAGGGCATGTTAAAAGTTGGTCCCGGTTGTTACCAAGTTGATAACAGTTGTTAGGTCAAGTCGGATGCCTGTATGGGCGACCTGAACAAATTCTGAAACTAGGTTGACCACTAACCACTCGATATTTGATTTTGACTGAAGGAGTCTTATATATTTATACATTTTGTACATAAAATAAAATACTATGACCGTGAACATTCAAGTTCACAATAATCTTAATACTTATATAGCTTGTCAGCTGTTTTCAAAGTAGAGCCCCTCCTGCGGCGTCAGCTGGTGATCGACAGTTAATATACCGAGCAAAAGTAAACTTATTACGATAAAGGGTTTGTGCCAGTTTAAAAAGTGAAGACTAGATATAGGAGTATATAGTTTGTTGTATATTTAAGACTAAATTAGTATTGCCGAATTAGTTGCCTATTAGGATCCTATACCTAGATAAATTTCATCATGGCAATACTAAAAAATGTGTCATTTATTATGACATGATTACTTCATTTCGACGATCTCAGTTAAAGAGATTATGTGCATTATTTACTAACGGAACAATGCTCTGTTGTATAACACTTCAGTGACAAAAGCATACCGTACACCTCATGGTATGTGGACACAATATAATCTCATGGCCGTGTTTTCTAAATATTTTAGAAGCAAACACTTTTAAATTATGAATATTATTACTTTCATCACATCGGCTCATTATTATCCCACTGCAGGGAAAGACCTCTTCTCATACAGAGAAGGTATGAGCATTGATTGACACGCTTGCTCAAGGCGAATTGGCAATTTCAGACTTCCTCAGAACTCCGGGTTTCCTTACGATGTTTTTCATTCACCGTCAGTCAGTAATGTACAGAACTTAAAACGTACAATGATTTGAACAATTTAATTAATACCTGCCCGAATTCAAACCCCTGATTTTATGTTTACGCAGCGGGTGCCTTCACCACTGGGCCATTTATTACTCTAGATGGTTTAATTGCTAGTAGGCGCTGAGGTTATCTCTTTTCGACGCCTTAAATATACATGTGTAATGTAATTTAGACATCAGATGATAAATAACTATAATTATAACACAGAGATAATAATATCCAACTTCTAAATAAGAATATTTCTTTGTAATCAATTGTTACAGTAGTCAATATGCAAAGAGGTATTGTGAATCAATCTAAAGTGATTATAACTGTAATTATACATAGAAGAATCGTAGAAACGCCAATTATTTATGGGTAATTATTACATTTGCGATCATAAGATAACGTCGTTGAAAAGTCTCACTGATTGCTTTTAATTGACATCGGTTTTTTATAACGATTATTGGCATGTTAGATAGTTAAATGTCGTACTTTGAAGCATAAATTAATCGCTTTATTGCATTTACTTGTTAATAGACAACAAAAAAATCGGCACCGACAGTAGTACATTTTTTATGGTCAGTGATTACATTAGTCCATGGGCAAGCCTTTATTTTGAATATTTCTAAAATAATGCCAAAAATTACAGGAACACCATTGCCATATAAGAAAGAAAAAATTGAGAGAGTAGAGAAAAAGAAGAAACCAGAGTACAAAGTAGAGACGGTAAGTACAGACTTACCGTCTCTACTTTGTCTTTAAAGAGTAGATATATGTCATGTCGATCCACTGCATCTATGCTGAAATAACTAGCACCTTTTAAGATCTGCGCACTTTTATCTTCCATGGAAATATATATTTTTTTTATATATTAGCCTATCAAAGTGACTCCACCCCGACTGATGTTAAGCAGTCAGTGGAATCCAGAAGTGGTGGCCACCATACCAAAAGCCATCGTCTTAAACTGCTGGTATGGTGGCCTCCACTATGGCGGCTGGGAATGGGGTTAGGGGAAGGGAATGAAGGAGGTGAGGAAAGAGGAAAGGGGAAAATTGAACTTCCAACGCTCTCACTCACAGAACGAAAAGCAGTAGTACGGATACTACTACTCTTACGTTGATCTTCTATGAGAGGGTAGTACTTCTCCGGACGATCCGGCCCATTTATGCTGAAACCAGCGTGGATCTACTACCGTATTATCCTAATCCTGCTTTAAAAAATTCTGATCCAGTGATTTAAATGTGAATTACTTAGGATAGAAAATATTCTTTCTAGAACTTCGGAAGCCTTTTTAGAAACTTGTTTGCCTCTAACAATTAATAAAACAATATCACCATAATATCCTACGCAATTGTATTTTATGGTCTTTTACTTAAAATTGGAAAGTATGTCACGGTCACGCATGTTAAGTTAAAAGGACACGGCAACTTAGTTTATGGTCATAAAAAAGTTATAGATAAAAGTTTATGGTCCATGAGCAGTAATCTAAGTCACGTATGGACAACAATGTATTATGATGAGATAGAAACGTACTTTAAGTGATTTGAAATTACGTGTTTATGAGATATTTTGATGATACCTACATTGTATCAGTATGTTATGTTTTTATTATAATGTCAAAATGTGTTAATAAAGTACCTACTTAGTTAGTAAATAAAAAGAAACAGTCATGAAAATACAAACGTAATTTTGTTGTACCATTTTACTCTGTATTATATAGGAAACAATCGAAGATAATGATAGATCAGAATAACATAGCAAAACAAAAAGAATAATTACGTAAAACGGGGTGAATAGGGACGATTTCAAAGTTTGGAGTAGATTTTAACTATTTTGTGCGATAATGTATAATTCGACAGTACTTTAATATCTGTTCCGGTGACAAAAACTGCACTTAAATCTACTTTTCACACGGTTATAACGCAGATTTCGAGAGAAAACTAAAAAATGTGGCCGATTTCTAGTCATTTCGTGGTTGGGGTCAATAGGGATGGAAGAGGGATGAAATAGTAATTCAGCTAGGACTGCCTCTTAATTGATTTTTATCTGACATAAAAATAACACAAAGTAAGTTAGGTATTGTCTTCATATAAAAAAAAGTACCTACCTTGCCTGATAACCGATAATCAGCATAAGTAAGTAGGTATCTACCATTTAAAAAGTTTTTCGTAACCAAATTTTGGCGCTTTTCACAGCTTTACTTTGTTTAGCTTTTTTACTGTCACATTGCGTCTACGACACTCGATATTGCCCGTATGGAGAAAATAAATGTTATACTTTACAAATAAATCTAAATCAAAAAATTTTCGATGGGTATGCGAGAATACCAGTGAATTCAAAAAAATCTCGAGTTTGTCCTTATTCACCCCTGCATCCCTAATCACCCCGTTTTACCGGTAATTATGTACCATGGATGTTCTAATTTAAATTTAGTTCTAAGAGCAACTAGTAGAGGCGCTAATCGTTTTCACATTTAAAGTAATATTACACTCAGACTCCGGCTAAAAATATTTAGGTACATTAACTTAAAGTAGAGCTACAGAACTCACAGATAATAAAAATTCTAATAAGATTTGTTCTAACGACTTTCCTTACATGCACAAAATCGTTGCAGCTGTCCAAAGTCGAAAGACAAAAGTTGTAATAGTCATAACTTTACAAAACATTAATAAATTTGAACATTCAAAATTAAACTTTAGCTTTATAGAAATAGAGATCACGACAATTGCATCTATTCAATTGTGAATCTACAAATAAGTTGTACTTAAAATACAAAAGAATATAGTTCGTATCCTCATAGTTACTGAGTGCAGTTTTGTTCGTGTTAATTTTTTGAAAATTTCGCAACGGGCTTACCTCAGACCACAGACACCTGCGCGATGCTGACACCTTTAGTTATATGAAAATCTCTTATTCTAAATGATTTTGTGGTAGTAATGTGCGATGTTATTTCGACCTAATCATAGAAAGATAATTAAAAAATATATAAACAGTCGAATTGAGAAACCTCCTTTTTGAAAATTTATTTAAAACAAGTTCTAATAGTATCTATCAGGGCTGGTCGCCTATTGCTGTCTAAATACTCGTAGCCGTTATAGTTGTGCATTTGTAGCATTGGTCGGATATGAGGTCAAGTAATAATATGTGGTATATTTTCCTCTTTAAAGACGCTGAACTAAGATGCTCTTGTATCATGGCCACTTTTGATTTCCGTCTACATAACTAACTTACCAATGACACAAAAAACACCTACGGCATAACTATTCGTTAAATTAGTTAACCTTGATGTGACTGCAATTGACTAGCACAAAGGATAGGCTGGCTCTTTATTAACTAGGCCTAAAAATAAAGATCTTTTTAACGTTTAGTTTTCATATTTTCATAGCAAATTATACAATAACTGATTGTTTTTCTCGAAGTAACAGTACAAGTTTATTATTCAAATGAAATTAAATTACAGTTTACCATGTCAAGTCATAATAATAATAATTTTAATGTCTATTTATGCAATGACAATGTTTATAATTATTGCTATCCATAAAACAGTCAGCGACAAGGTAAAACGAATGCCTTTTTAATTATTAATATTAATTGTTGAGTTTTTGAACTGTAAACTGTGTCTGCTATTTCTGTCAACAGATGGCGTTGTCTGCATTTTAGCCGTATGTTAACAGAATTTATGTTCAATTTTTAATATTTTTTTAGACCATTGACCAGTGCTTGTTCATGAAATTTGCGCTGACTGACTGATAAAATATTTATCTTCACATTAATTTTGATATAATCCTGGGCGTAGGTACTGTGTAGTGCCACAAGATGGAATAATAAAGGCTTGAAAAATTTGTAGGAAACTTGAAACTTAAACGAATTACCAAGCTGATAACATTGATTTCAAAAATCTAATTGGTTATTATAAATGTCGCTAAATATTTTTTTACGGTCGAATACCGCCTACAGGAATTACTTGTGCTTTATATCACGTCCAAAATAGTAAACAATGAAAATTGCCGTTTTATCATTATCTGTTAGGTAGTTTCCAAACTTTGTGGGATAATTTAGGCAGAGGGACGATATTTTGCATAAGTTTGAACGTTGAACTTTTTGGCACGAGACCGCAGCTAAGCACACGTTAACGTAGCTATAATGAGGTTACTATGACGTTGTTCGTGTACGTGCAGCTTCTATGAAATGGAGTTTATGTTGCAGATATATCCGAAAGCTCAGAATAATATTTCATTAAACTTTTGCTTACTTCAAATAGCTTAATTACTTAAGTAAAAACTATTTAATGATCATGCAAATATTACGTTATACTCTAAGGCCGCTATTACACTATCATAGAAATATGATCATGGATGTGTGAGTCATTTTTAAATAAAGAACCTATGACGGTATAATAACTGCATGTCATATTGTCTATGATCATAGTTAGGGGATCCTTTTTGACAGCTAGCAAACAAGTAGGATCATATTTAACACATTAGCACAGTCGGTAGTAAATAGACGGTGCTAGTGTGTTGATATGATCCTACTTGTACGCTAGCTGTCAAAAAGAATCCCATAACTGGACTGTGACACTGGCGTAAACGTAGCACCCATAGCAACGGAAAACACGCCTTGGTGGTATATGACGTTTATATGATCAATAAGTGTAATATAAAAAAATAAAGAACGTCATCCTATAACTATGATCATAGAATTTGACAGATATGAAATCATATTTTTAAGATTTAAATATGGTAATGTAATACCGGCCTAGCCTAGTATAAATTGCGAGAACTAAATTTTATTGTCATCGATCAAACTAATTCTCTGGTAGAAGAAAATCTTTTAAAATTTTGATACTAGGTTGTAGGTATACAAATACAGCCTAGTCTCTTATTTACAAAGGCGTATTTTATGTACGTTTTGCAGCATCATAAAAAAACCAGCTTGTAAATTCACAGATAAGATAATACGAAAAACAAAGAGCGGAGTAGCTAAACAGCTTCCAAATATTTAGTTTCCGAAGTAGGCAATAAATTTTGTGAGACTTTCGTGGTGGTAATACATTTGAAGGAGCAAGGCGTGTCGATGGTTCACCATGGATTTATGTCAAATTACCTATCTCATAGCAACGTCATAGCCTATTGACCTGGTTCGTTCGAGATGGTATAAGTTGTGAACGACAAAGCGATAAAATAAAAAATAGTATGGCCAATAAAATAAATTATTTGACTACTTTTGTTGTTGTTCAACCTTATTTGATTTATCTAATAGTTATATTGAGTAAATATTTCTTTCGTGTTGGTATTAAAATATAGGTATAACTTTTTGATATTTAAATATATATATGAAAAAAAATTAAAATTTTTTGTTTTAGAATCCAAATCTATGTCGAAAATAAAACATAATTATGTAATCTATACATATAATAAAATTGTAGTGTCTGTTTGTAATATTGAAATAACCGTTTTTTACTACATGTATATGAATATTTAAACGGTACATAGGTACACCAAAATAACATTTTTTACAATTTTTTGTCTGTCTGTCTGTCTGTCTGTTTGTTCCAGCTAATCTCTGAAATGGCTGGACCGATTTTGACGGGACTTTTATTGGGAGGTAGCTGATGTAATAAGGAGTAACTTAAATTAGGCTCTTTTTTTTTTAGAAAAATAAAGTAATGTTGATCGACTGTTAGGCGGAACGAAGTTCGCCGGGTCAGCTAGTAAATCATATAAACAAAGATCTAGATCATCATCATCTAGATTCAAAGAATATCTGATTTCAAACAGTCTATTTACCCTCGGATTATGTAGTACCAGATTGCTAACTGTTTGTAAACATTTAATTAATTGGCTATAATAGAAAAAGGTCTGGTCAGACATGAGTAAGACAAAATAATTTAGGGTGCTGTAACTTTTAAAAGTGAACAAGGCTACGCGACTGCTGTCGAATTATTTTACTACATGAAACATACAGGCTGTTTGAGCAAATAGTTTAGCTTTAACTGCTTATAGACCCGCAACTAGAAGAATAAGAATTAATTGGTTATTTGGCTTAATGACGTTTAGGACACAATATACTTTGTTTTAGAAAATGTATTTAATTTTAATTTAATATTCGCATGCCTAAATAAAGCGAAATATGTTAGAACTATAAATATACCTATATGTTAACATCTCTTTAAACCATTTCATTTTATTTTATTACTTATTCGGACACAGTGTCTGAATTGACAAATTTTAATTTTTTTTTATCACTAACTATTCAGACACTAATAATAAAAAAAGTTAAATCTATTTTCTGTCATATCCTGAACAGCAAGAAATTAATGTTTCATTACAACGAATTTAGAACATTTTATGTTCTAAATAAATACCTCAATGTCAACTGAATTCTTATTTTGTAAATTTGCCACGATCATCTTTTCTCATCCCCTACTCCCTAGATAATTGTGGCAATGGTTTGGGTGTGTTTTCTAAGCATGACTGCCTCCCTGGTGCAGTAAGAGTCGAAGCGACTGCCGTGCACGGGTTGTGGGTTCGATCCCCATACGGGACAAAACTTTTTTGTGATTCATAACTATTTGTTCCGAGTCTGGGTGTACTTTGTGTCCGTTGAATGTTAATTGTAAGTCTCCCGGTACAGGGCTTCTTTCCTAGTGCGGGAGTTGTCTTAACAAAACCCTATGTCGAGAAGTTACCACTTACCATCAGGTGGATTGTTTATCATCAAAGTTGTATGAAAAAAAAAAAAACATCAGTGCAAAATATTGTTCTTTTAGAGATAGAAGGTGGTGCGTAGGAGGTAATTAAACGCAAAATGCAAATTGTAATGTTACCAATTACCTAAAACAGAAACACTCAGATACTCATCCGACAGCAATGATAAATGATATCATTAAAATACTTTGTTTTGCTCATTAACATTAGAAAGAATGTTTAATTGTTATTAATACTCGTAGTATTTCTAAATTAAAATATGAATATGTGTAAATAAAATGTTGAGAATTTCGTATGTAAAAAAATCCTGATCCATAGTTTTATAGTTTGGTGCTTAAAAGTGAATTCGTCAATCGAAAACATTTTCTACTAACGTATGTATAGGGCTCTTTGTTGAATAACTCATACACTTTGTTATTCTAGCAATAAAATGATGCATTGTAGGTATGTTCAAATAAAATTATGTCTTAGTTATAAACTAGCTTTCCGCGGTGCGTCTTTGCTTACTGCTCTGCTCCCGTCGCCAGTAGCGTGAAGTTATATAGCCTATAACCTTCCTCAAGAACTGGGCTATCATACGCAAAAAGAACTATTGAAATCCGACTGGTTGTTCCAAAGATTAGCGCGTTCAAACAAACAAACAAACTCTTCCGCTTTATATAATAAGTAAAGTTAAGGCTGTCTCAAACTAAAAAAAGGCATCTGTGACTGAATACCCAGGAATCAGGAAAACAATTAAGTATCAATGATCCATTGAAATTGTAATAAATCAGCTATAACTGTACAATTGTAACAATAAATCTTATTCTACTAATAGACATGATAATTATGATCCAACGCGTCAGTTGAGGACGACTGCCTACCATTAATAATAATTAATCTAATAAGGCTATTTCCTCAATTATATTGAAGTAGAAATTCAATGGTAGTTAGTTGTTTTGTTTCTCTGCAAAGATCTTAGGTAATAATAATATTAATAATAATCTTTTATCTTCGATAACTTAGAGTTAGGTTACATTTTATACGTTAAGGAATTTCTTTTTAAGCAAAATGTTATGCTTGTGTCAAGAAATTAAAAATTAATTTAGTCTAGTCTAAACTAGTCTTACTTTTACTATTAATGAGAACTAAAGAAACCGTCCATAATAGGCACACGCTTTTCTCTTCTAATTTAAACTTGAGCACGGTCGATTTTACTTTTTCATTTATTGCGCAAAGGACGATGATTTATGTAGTACCTACGCCCTAGGTTTTATTATCAAAATTTCAAAGAATTCTTCAAAAGGATCTCGTAAAATTTCTTTTATTATAATCATTTCCTCCACCGGCGTTCTTCGTAATAAAATCGCAGAAGAATGAAGTGCTTGCTTGGTTTCTTTTTAAATTGCATTCATGGTACTTCTTACCTGTAGTTTGTTAACTTAAGTCACATAATTTTATACTATAAAGATGTTTCAAACAGTTTTTATATAGAAAGATAATATGACTTTAAAAATGTAATGATAATTAAAGATAAAAGTGAAACACGTAAATTCTATAAATACTTACTTTTCTATAATGTGTTTCTCAAACGCAGCTCGTAAATTCGTTATCTGGTCATTTTGTTACGAAACAATAACTATCGCTTTAATACAACATAATTATTTGCGTGAACGCAGGCGCTGTGTATGATTTTACCATACATTTATTTATATAATTATTAATATAGATATTATATTTCATAAAGGCTATTGTCTCACATTTCCTTGCTAAAGCTCAAGTCTTAACGTCGTCCAAATAGCAGCTATGGATTCAATATCATTAATGAATTCGACATAGTCGGGTTTCTATGCATATATATGTATTTAATATTAGTATAAAATTAATATTGCTTACATGCACACTGCACATGTGCTAAATTTGGTAAATGATATAGATAAAACAGATCCAAATATCAGTTTGAATTTGTTGTGGAGCGTCCTTTATATTATAACTGAGAAAGTGCCAATGACCTAACTTAACCTAACTGCCAATGGGTTGTTTTGTTAGTAATAATATATAATTTCTTTTAAATAATAAATAAGAAAGGAAATAATAATACCTATACATAGTCTTCGAAAATTAACGGGCATAATACGGCTTCACAAAAATGAAACAAACAGAAAAATGCTAATATATGCGATGAATAAAGGTATTCACACATTTACATAAACGCAACGATACACCATCGACCCCATTACTTACGTAATATTAAAGCTATCATAAAATGTAAGAAAAAGACGTCCAATATGGTGTCCGTGAGAGAAAAAATTCCCCTTCATTCGAATAAAACAACGCCTGCAGGTACATAGAAGCAATTTGCTATAAATCTAACGTGAATGGAAATCGTTTTAGGCGTTCTCAGGATGCCACTGTTTGCTTCTGAAAATGGTGAAAAGCTTACAACGAAATTTTGGCACATCTTAGGTCAGCATCTGAAGTAGGTCATTGTGATTTTTGTAGCAACAATGGTTTTTGTCGCGAATTCGAATGAGAAAGTTAGATTGACGCATTGGATAGTTGCAGTCTGCCACATTGAAGGATATAAAAAATACTTTAATAGCTTTACTTTTATTTGTTGCTTTCAGTGGCCATGAGCCCACTTGTTGGTAAATGGTAACTGTCGCTTATGGACTTTAGTAATAACACAGCAATTATTACTAAAGTCCATAAGCGATCGTATTTTTTATCATTATTTATAAAACCGCATTTGATTTTTGTTAAAACTAATCAAGCATCATAATACAACCGTGCTGCAATATCTGGCCTGATAACACGTCATTCTCCATTATATACAGAGCTCTCTTTAGCAAGGAGTTTGCCTTACGTGCGTCGCTTACGAGTTAATTCTAACTCCATGTAAGTCATTTTCTGACGTTTTAACATTTTAATATGATTTGTAAGAGAATCGAAACACGTGTTATTCTAGACAATCAGAAACAGGAGGTCCATCTTTTGTTTTCATAGAAGATGGTTGTTATTTAATTTCATCCACATTTCTTCTATTTTTATCATTGTATTATACCATTAAATTCATCAAATAGTATATTATTTTACACTTGACGCTGGCAGAAATAGCTGACACAATCGTCGGCTCAGTTGCCATAATAAAGGGAGAAGAAGAAGAATCAGTATAAAACATTGTCCAATATAAACTTTTAAAATGAAATAAAATAGTAATATGTCAAATTATGTTGATTTTCAATATCCTGAAAAGTTACTATGTTTAACGTGGTGTTAAAGTTTAAACGACGTATAGTCTTCACGTTTGGCAGACGAAATGGTAAACGCTGCTATACTTTAGCTTAGCTTAGTCTCCTTTTTACCACTCACGGTATGGTAAACAAAAATGGAATCTGATAGGCAAATTTATTATGTATTAAGTACCTATGTGTTCTTACCTAACTGTATTATATTATTATCTTAAGTTATAAGGATTCATCAAATTTCCTCAAATTACATCAAAATTGGTTAAACGAGCTAACATTAAATACGTATATTGCCGAGCTAAACTTGGCTTACACCCAGTTTTTAAAAGTGTAATCAACGAAAAATTAATTAATCACCTGTTTTCTCATGTGTAGTACCAAAATAAGTTGTGGTACTTCATTATTTATTTATACTATTCAAGCTTTCAGCATGCTTTTAGGTACTTCGCATGAGATTTAACAACAGTTGATTAGTTACTTTTTGTTGATTAGCCTTTCAGAAACTGGGTGTTATATTAGTATGTTTAATTACGAAAATAAACTCGTATGATAAGGTAAGATTACTTTTCTATTGTTTTTATATAAATTAATATGTGTATATTAATCATTATAATCATCATTATACATCCATGTTAGACATAAGCCTCTCCCAATTTTCGCCACTGGAAGACGCAGCGTAGGCTGATCCCTTACAAGGTGAACCCACGACTTGATAAAGATGGCGGGCAACCGATGAATGAGAGCAGTTCACGACCAACCAAGGGTATATGAAAGATTATAGATTCGTGAGAAGAACTAAAGAAACTAAAATCACCGTCTGAATATTTTCAATTAGAATGAAAAGTATAACAGTTAAAGACTTTAGTGCCTTTAGCTGTGTTACTTTAATTTAAAAGAATTATGATAAAAAAAAATAGAACTGAAATGCGTGGTTTAGCCACTCTATTTACACATACTTCTTCAAAATTAATAAAGACATTATTGAAATTGTTCTGCATAATTCCTTAACGACGCTGGATTCATATAATATGTTACCAGCATGCAATATCTAATTAGGGATGTTAGAACTAGTTTGACAATAAATATAATCCTATTAATAATATAAATGCGAAAGTTTGTGTGTGTGTATGTGTGTGTGTGTGTATGTTTGTTACTACTCAGCGCCTAAACGGCGGAACCGATTTCGATGAGAATTAGTATGTAGATAGATTTGGTTCCGGAGACGGAAATAGACTACTTTTATCCCGAAAATCGGTCTGATTCCCGAGGGATACAACAGAAAAAAATGTACACGCAGGCGAAGCCGTGGGGTGCATATATAGGGGGTTACAGTTTAAACCTAACTTAATCTGCCTTCGGTATATTACATAACGCCGATGACTGATAAGCGTTTACAATTTGCTGAGGCAGTAAGTAAACTGCTGTTTAGTTTAGTTTAGGTATCTATTCATCACCTACGTAAAAAAAAAAATAGAAAATGTGTCCCAAAGACAAAAGATTTATTTCATAGAATGTACAAAGCCTGTTTTATGCCCTTCATTAAAATAATTAAGCTTACCATTTTTGGCAAGCGACAAGTAAACTCTAGAAACATCTGCCGGGACGGCCCGGGTCACTAAACCGCACCGCAGACCGGGCCACAGCCATATATTCTCTCTGAACAATAATTCGCTATGTTTTACAGTTATAAATCTTAATTTAATATGTGTTAGGTAGAATTTTGTGTAGCTATAGGTATATAGACGGTTGCATGTAATGATAATGGGCATGCTGGTTTGACAGTTTACAAATTGTAATTATGACAGTCTTTCTTTCGGTAAGGCATAATATTAGTAGTAATATCTTCTTACAGCTTCACAGTGAGTCAAGTACTACTGTCAAGTACTACTGGCAATATTAGATATAGTCAACCATAAAATAACTTTTGCTGCAAGCGTCTTACTAATCGTGTTTAAAAAAACATATAAATACCATAATATTATGTTATAATATTTTGTTAAAGTTTAGTTTTTAGTTTATTTTTTTAATTTTATGTTATTTTCCTGTATTTTTGTGTGTTATAAGTTTTTTTTGTATGTAGCCTCTGGGCAAAATAAATACTTCTTTTCTCCTTTTTTATTTCTTTACCACACTTAGAGTAAATTTAATGTCGTTTGCATAATCACAAAACAACAATGTCTATTTTTGCTTGCAAGTTACCTCAGTAGAGTGGCAGTTGTCACTGTCATAATGAGACTTATTGACTTGTCAATAAAGCTATTATTATTACCATCATTTTTAAGACATAAAATATAGTTATGCGATATCCATATAAAATCATTAGACCTAATCACCTACGCACTTCAATAGCATCAGCAGTCTGTAACAAAGGTAACTGAACAAAACAAAGTCAAAGCAACCCTATCTATCTTTACTATTATATAAAGCAGAAAAGTTTGTTTGTTTGTTTAACTCGCTAATTTCTGAAACTACCAGTCAAATTTGAATAATTATTTTGGCTTATGATAGTCCAGTTCTTGAGGAAAGTTACAGGCTATGTAACATCACGCTACTGGCGACGGAAGCAGAGCAGTAACTAAAGACGCGAGTGAACCGCGTTATTACATGAGCATTAACTATTAGCAGAGGAAACAACCATATGTACAAAACTACTATTCGATTAATATCATGTTTTACACGTTCATTTGAATAAATCAAGGCAAGCAAATCTTACGTCTTTTGCACTAATCTCTACTGCAGAAACAGTAGCAGCAGCAGTAACACTAATTTCACGTCCATTAGTTTGGATAATGAAGCTCGACTGTTTGTGAATGTGGTCGACAAATAAGAACACAGTTTCGCTCGTTGAGATGCGCTGAGGGATACTTTCTAGGGTTAAGTTGGTACAAACTATACCAACTTAACCCTATAACTTTATTAAGAACAATAATGTTAAAGTTCAAGTTGTTCTCATTTGCTGCCAAGTCGTGTTAAGTAAAGGGTTGTCAAATATTCTTTGTGTAGAAATATTGCAAATTAGATAAAAGTCAGAGCTGGGTTCGGTCTAAGCAACAACAGTGCACTGTAGCCAAAATTTTCTTTTGTTTTTGCTTTGTGTCATGCAGGATACTGACAGATCGTTTTTGTTTTCGACCAATATTACGTACAGATACGTAAAACCAATCCTTTGCTTCTTCAATACTCATTAATCTTTTCAGATACATACGTTGGTGACGAGTGCTAGTGTGCTCTTGTCAACACATCAACTATTTGGTATGCGTAGATATGTTCGTCTAGCTAGGGCGACCCCAACCAACATTCCAAGTCATTATGTCATATCATTCTGTTATCAATAAATTCAAAAACATTTCTGCGACTTCCACGAAGCATTGATAAGAATAATAACTTGTTTACTGCTTACCAATCTGTATTTATATATTGATTGATATTATTTCAAATTCAATTTTCAATTTCAACAATTCTTTATTATTAGATCATCGTCGACTCAATCCGAGGTGTGTCCAATCTAGCGGTAGTACAATGATAATTTCACCACAACTAAACACAACGCCATCTAGATCCAAGGTAAGCATAATTATATTATAGCTTGTGTTAGAGGTTCTAGAGTGGGGATATAAATCCTTTTTTTTGTAAATACATACATATTAAACATAGACACACCCAGACCAATGCAAATAGACATGTTCATGTACACAAATATTTGTACTGAGCGGGAATCGAACCCGCGACCTCTGCGTGACAGTGTACATAGTACCATCGAACCACAGAGTAGTATCTATAGACATCAGTAAATCGAATAATGGTGGAAAATTGTCCAACACAGGCAGGTCTGCAGCCTTCTGATATGAGCAAGTGAAAGTTGCGATTATGAGAAACCCTCACAATACCAGTTCCCAGCAGTATCTTTAGGCTTCTAATCGAAAAAAATATTGTTCTTTTGATCTGTCATCATCAGCATCATTATATCATCGAAAAGACGTCCACTGTTGGACATAGGCCTCCATTAATTTTTGTCACTGTGGTCAGTCATTCACCGCCCTCATCGATCGGTTGCCCGCCACCGTTTTAAGATCATCGGTCCACCTTGTGAGGGGTCTTCACACGCTGGGTCTTCCACTTTCGTCACGTCAGTTACCTTGGTTCGACCTGTAGTTATCACCAAATTTTAGTTTTATTTTTATAAAGTTAAAAAATGTCTAAATGGCTAGGGCACACGTGTTGTAAACACGAGATATTGGGTTCAAATCTGGGCAAGTACCAATGTGATTTTCAAATCTTATTATGTACTTTCTAAGTTTATTTTGGACATTTGACTGATAGTGAAGGAGAACATCGTGAAGAAACCTGGACTCAAAAATCTGGAATTGCCAATCCGCCTTGAGCAAGCATGGTGATTAATGGTCATGCCTTCTCTACTATTTGAGAAGAGGCCGAATAAGCAAGCTGGTAGGTACTATTATTTATCAAGTTGCCACATAATGTTAATCATGAGGACTATACCATCACGGTAACATATACCAAAATAACATAGTAACATTTTTTTCGCTACCTAATTTTAGCTAGTATTATTGGGTGATATGCAATACAAGATTCACTTAAACAAGAGAGTTTCAGATTTAAAGCTAATATGAAAATAGACTTTTTCCCTGAGAAAAGTAATAAAGCGCTAATGCAGATTCCTTAACCTAATTTATCATAAACTATCTAAAACTACAAGTATAATAGGGCATTATTTTGAAACCAAAATATTCCAGTAAAATACATAATTTTATTTTAGAGCTGCATTTCAGTTATAAGTTCTGCTTAAATTTTAAAACCGGAGCGTAGTCCTGTATTACAGGATACACAGAACCTTTTTAATAGTATCGCATTGGGTTAATTGTATTATGTGTTTAATTAAATAAAGTGATAATGCCACTGTATAGAAACGTCGGTGCCGTTTTAAATAATCCAAAAGTATATTGGTAATTCTCTTGATGATAAAATTTTGATCGCAATGATTGCAATTTAAGTACCTAACTGCGATACATAGAAGAAGAAAAGGAAGAAGTAGGTCGTGATGGCTCGGTAGTTGAGGCACCCGCTTCGTTAGCACGAGGTTGTGCTGTCCAAACCGTCAAGTACCAATGTAACTTTTTCAAATTCTTATGTACTTTTTTTATTCTTCTTTGAAAGTCTTGGACATTACTGGGTTTTTGGTGAAAGAAAATATCCTGGGGAAACCTGAACTAATAAAAAGAAATCTAACATCGCCAATCCAACTTGAGCAAGCGTGACAATAAAATTAAATGCTCATGCCTTCTCTATATGAGAAGTGGGCTCTCCCTGCAGTGGGACAATAATGAGCTGATAACAAAATAAAATACCGAGTGGTTAGCGATCAACCTATTGTCAGGATTTTTTCAGGTCACCTATAATTTATTATAGAGGCATCCGACATGACCTAACGTCTATCAACCGACTGTTATGACCGACTTTTAACGTGCCCTCAAAAGCATGGAGACGCTTAGATCAAATACCACTATGTGGTCACCCATCCATGGGCCAGCTGCACTCTAAATTGCTTAACCCGCTAATCGTTTACCGATCAGTAAGCGCAACGAGCTATAAGCGCCTCCCAGTAATTAGTTTCGTCGTAGGAAGTTGCTCCCAGTAAATGAAGATGAAGATGCACGCTACGAAAGCTCATTTTGTAGTGTTATAAATGTGTTATCTCTATAACGTGTATCGACAATAACATTACTGACTTGTCTTGTCACAAGTAGAGATAATAGTTGTTTTTGCTTATCTGTAGTATGTACATACCTAGTTTTGTTCATTTATATAACTATTGATGCTTACGAGAAACTATATCGCATGGTACATGCTATCTTCAATCACTAATCTTTGTCATGACTTACATACATAGATCTTACCTGTAATAAAAAACCGGACAAGTGCGAGTCGGACACGCCCACTGAGGGTTCCGTTAAAATTTGTAGGTGCATATTATGAAAAAATTGAAGGCAACCTATACTTATAATGAAGGAAAGAGGTTTTTTTTATTCTTCATCTTAAATCGAAAACTGTACATCATAAAAATAATTGAAAATCTGTGTAAGCTTGGGGCAATTAAGCCCTTTCATACGATACCCAATAAATAAATAAAATAAATACCCCACATGAAACAGTTAACTCAATTCAAAATTTGGACCGCCGTCCATAGAGACCCTGTTTTTTATTGATTTAATTACAAATGTATAGTTTTCAGTTTTTATTTTCTACACTTGTTTTGTAAGGCAGACAAATTTAATAGTTCTAGGTCAACGGAAAACATCCTATAAATTTTGATTGAACGTGTCGAACGTTTTTTTGCGGCATAAACGGCCGTATCTTTTTTTTACGTTAATTTAGGAGTTTGATTGTTTCACAGCTTCAAGAAACTGTTGACCTAAGTATATCGTTTCAATTCAACTCAATACCTCCACTCGTTCCCGAGATAAAAGTTATTGACAGACAAGCGGATAGACAACAAAGTGATCCTGTAAGTGTTCCGTTTTTTACTTTTGAGGTACGGAACTCTAAAAAAGAAAAAAATAGTCAGCTTGTAATAGGTATCTTAGATTTAACGATAAATAGTATAATAGCATCAAAGGAACCCGATTTCAAAGAGACCAATCACACTGTCTATCTAGCAACCCTTTCATGCGAGAAGGTCCAGACGCCCTAAACAATACTGTTTCCCATAATACATTAAACTGACGCCTTTCAACGAATTCTCTGTCACCCTCCGCATGCGGTTGAAAGCACATATTATCGATAGCATCATGTCACATCACTTTATCTACCAATAACATGGTATACATCCGACTAAATTGTAACGTTGTACACTCATTGACGACTTACAATCATAGCTGCTTACAATTTCTTAAAGTAAGGCAGCAATGGTAAACGTGATAAATAGTGTGATCAGTTTTAAAGATGCAAAGTGTAGTAACATGGTAAGAGAGAAATAGATAGGGAAGTTTAGGGTGCATATTTGATCATTTTTGTTGGTTATACAGCCGTATTGAGGTGTCACTATAGGAATTCGGTTTTGGTTTTCCATGTCGAAAATATAGGGTTGTTTGTTTTGATACATTGAATAATGTAAGCTATTGTTGTAAGTACTGTATCGAAATTTATTACATTACGTGATGTATAGGTTTGGTACTAAGCCACAAAAAACTATTGGTGGGAACATATTCCTATACTTATTTTGATTTAGATATTTAGAGTGACATGTTACTACTAATATTTTTGATATTTTTGGTTTGAGTTTATTTTCTGATAGAATTTTAGAGAATTTGCATTTTTTTTATCAGAAAGACTTTTGGCTCTAATTGCATAAGAAAGCACTTCCAAATAAAACAAACCAAGCGTTTCTTTGCGGTATAATAATCTCACAAAAGTCCCAAAACCAGCCGAACAACACCATTCATAATCCTGTTACAAATGTTCACTGTTTCATTCCATTTCTTATAATAATAGTCGTAATAAACAAGGGTATTTGTTTTAATGACCTCCCGATTATCGGCAAGGGCGGTGATTAGGATCTCTAATTTATCGTGACCAATTGAACGATATTTATGTGTGTTTAATTACAAGGGTCTGAAGATGTTATAAGAAATGAAGAATTGAATATGGGAATGATAATATTTTCTAAAAAATACCTTTCAAACTAACGTAGGTACAAGTCAAGTACCGTATAAGTGGATATATAAGTATATATGTTTAATATCTATGTAGAATCACTTTGGTTGGCTAATATAAAAAAAAAATACAGTTGTGAGCTTTAACAGACACAAAGTACAGCCAAATATTTGTCGCGTAGAAATCAGACTCACTGAAATCGGTATATCAATGCTGTCTGATTTATTAAGGCAATCTTAACTAAACCGTAGTCAAATGTCAAGTGCTATACTAAGATTGCCGGGCTTTAAAAGAAACAGCAAAATTAGATCTTTAATACATCCATTGGCCCTACCACAGCCTCAGCAATTTATACTATTTACGTTTAAACGCGCTAAATCTCTGGATCTACCAGTCGGATTTAAAATATTCTTTTTGTGTATGATAGCCCAATTTTCGAAAAATGTAATATGCTATGTAACATCACGATACAGTCGACGGGAGCACAGCAGAAAGCAAAGAAGCGGGTGAAACTGCGCCGCAAAAAATTAGTCTTATTATAACTTTACTTGGTTTCTAGCCTTGTTTTTTTGGTACAAAAGAAAAAGACAAAAATCAAAGTAATATTAAAATAATACTGCTACAAGAGATGTTAGTAGGCCCCCTGGGCCATTTATTGTCATTTTATTGTTTTGTTTATTCAACACGATCTTCAATTCACTACCTGTTTGGCTTAATTAGACTTACAAAGGTTGCAATCAAATAAACGGCTGGATGAGTCATTCATCCGTACCTTATTTCTTAGGTACCCAGATCAGTATTACTAACAATTACTTAGAAACAGTATTAGTTGCCGACCAAGATCGCTAAGAAACCAACTTTAAGTAAACAGGATAGGTACTTTTACTACTAACCACTTAAGGGTTCCGTGGGAAAAGGCTATAGGTAAATGTGTGGTTTCATTACTAGCGGCGAATATTTTAAGAAAGTCTACAACGCTTGAGTTGACCAAAACGTTGGGTAAAAAGGTAGAAAATCTTTATTTATTTGGTACACAGTTACAGATTTTCATAATAATAATACTACTACTTTAGCCCTAACCACCAGTAGCTTGGTCCCTGTAACCGATATCAGTGGGTCCACATTTTTTTTATTTCTATTATTTTTTATATATTTAAAAAAACAATTTTGTGTGTATATAACTGAATAAAGAGAATAATAATGCTACCCGTATATACAGACCCGGCTAAATATGTCTCGTGTGTCACATGCTGGGTTAGCAGTTAATAAAATTGTCTTCGAAGTAGTTACTACTGGGGTTCACTCACTAGAGTGCTGGGTAGTTATTCGCTTACTCTTGTGTGCAAACTTGTGCCAAGTTTAACCTTTAACTGTTAATGAGATAATAAGATTTATGAACTCTCAATTTAGAGATAGGTAATATACGTCATATTTTATTTAACAACAAACACTGTGTTGCGGGCAACAATATGTAATTAAATAACTCCTATAAATATTTTGATGCCTCTCAAAACTAATTAAGTATGGATTTATGATAATGCTTGATTACTTATAAAGAAGCAGGAAAGTTTGTGATAATAATATTCTGACTCCAGTTTTCTGAATGAATTTATTTACAGATTGCTGCGCTTATATATAATATTTACCTACACACAACATATTGTTTATTGAAAGAGCTTACTACACATACTCAAGCGAGGTCAACCCGCGAGAGTACTTGATTCCTGTGGCACGTGTAAGGACACTCGCGCCATCACCCCGCAGTTCACACGCGTGATCGTAATATAAGTAGTGCCAACGGATGATTTCCTTTATAGGACGCGCGCGCGCATTCACTACGCTGTACGTACGTGTGTTGAACATCTAATATTTATATTATTGAAAGTGTTGTTAACTTGTAAGTATACGTCGTGTCTTCAGCGGCGAGATATAACAGATCTTTTCAGAACCCCAATATTGTTTCTATTATGGTTGAGATAAAAGAGTTTTTTTCGGAACTGTCTTGTTCACTGTTTCTATAGCATATCAACTTATCAGGCATAGTGACTATCTCAATCTTCTTCCTATGTGAAAGGCTCCATATGATATCAAAACTACCTTACTACCTTATTGAAAGTATTGTCGTTCGATCACTAAAGCGACCTTAAAAATTAATATTGGTCGTTTGACGGATGATCATTTTTTTGGTGACAAAAAACGGATACATGTTTTTGTTTCTTAAAACTGTATCAGGAACACGCCTTTGTGTGCAGAGGTCAGGTACTTCTGTAACAATTGTTTACTTACAGATAAAAAAAAGACAGTTTATGTAACATTTTACATAAATTTATTGACAACACAGCCAACTGCCTAGTTACTTTTGGAGATTTACAGACCAAGAACTTAACAATGACGAAGGAACTTCACTATTTTGACACGAATGTTTTAGGAGAGCATATAAGATATCTTTTGCATTACACTAAGCAAAAATTCAATGATGTCAGAATCAGATATGACGTCAAATGACCGGATCATAAAATTAAAGCAAGTAAGTTCAACTATCAATGTTTTAAATTAATAATTTTGTCTTTATTACTTGTACAATATACTAATAATAGATTTCGGTTTCAATAATTGTGGTTCTGATTTTCCTGATAATTACGTTTACGTCTGATTACCCAATATCTAATACGTCTCTCGAGAAGTCTCTCCAAAATATTGTGTAAAAAATATTTTATAAATTTTAATTATTCAAATTCGTTAGGCCACATTTTTAATACTGAAGTCCACAGACAAAATATTTTATCCCAAAAGTAAAATAAACTAACCAAGACTAAAGAATATGACTATATATTACGATATTTACAAACCTTTTTTATTTAATTTACATGCAGATACATGCAAAGCATAAAATAAATATTAGCACAAACGTGCGATTGATGCCACTGCTTCTGTTCTCTTTTTTCACCCGAGAAATCCTTTGAACGGGCAAATAAACCGCCACCGAACGGAGAACAGGCGAGGCGAGCACGAGAACGAGAAGAAGAGAAACCTATCAAATTTACTCTTTTCGAGTGTTCTTAGGTTTTCTTGGCGTGAGTTAGTAGGGTATATAAGAGATAGGAACGAAGTGTGTATCGTATCTGTTTGAGTGATTCAAAACTATTGTTTTTTTTATGAATTTAAAGTTGGTTGTATTTAGTGTCACTTCGCTTAATTAAATATGACAAAACATGAAAAGTAATTTTTTATTACAGCTTGGCCATATGGTCAGGTTCCAGTCTACAAAGAAGGCGACAAAACTTTGCACCAGTCGCTGGCTATTGCCAAGTATGTGGCTAGAGGGACCAATCTGATTCCTACCGATCCTTGGGAACAAGCAGTACTAGAAAGCATTGCGTATACTATTTATGATTTCTGGTCAGGTAATAACTCTTAAATATATTGACTTTGTAAAAAACAAATAAACAATTTACATGTGAAATAATTTTATGTAAAAAGAAAAAAAGAAAGAAAACATTTATTTAGCAACACACATGAGATACATTATGAAGAAAAAAAAAACAAGACAAAGAGTAGGTACATTATTAATTTAGTAGTAGATTTAACTAACACAAAGGACAGACAAGTGCGTTAGTACCAAGGTGGTATGGTCTCATGATGTTGCTAAAAAGGATCTGGTTCAGCATAATCCCAGGCTAATGCTTAGCGCCGATTTTCAATCAGAACCTGTTACATACACTTACTATAAAAAATAAAATTATAATAATAGAAAAAATATGTAAACTTTTTTTTATTATTTTATTTATTATTTTATTTTACAGCAAAATACAAAAGGATTCACAAATTCAATGAATACATGTCAATCACAGCAAACTAAATATAAAGTATAGTTTTTTTACTAAATTTCAATAGTAAAACCGACCCGAAAGGAGATGAACCGATGACCCGATAATAGTTTTAAAATTTTCTCTTTATTTAGCTATACTAAATAGACTAGAAAATTATATTCAATAGTACTATAACTATTTTTCAGCGGTATTGCCTTACATCAGAGAATATGACCTGGACAAAAAGTACGAATTGAAAAAGAAACTTCTTGATGAAACCATTGACTTTTTCTTCTCCAGATTTGAGAAGCATTTGAATGAAAATGGTGGTTTCTTTATTGGAAAGGTAGGTGGACACAATTAACTTCTATTGTTACGAGTAAAAATACTGCTACTCAAACAGAATTATTTATGTTCTTATTATTGATCATCATCATATCAAACGAAAGACCAATTTTCGTCGATCTTCCCCAATTTTCGCCACCTTGGGCGTTCGTAAGCTGCCCACATCCATCGGTTGCCAGTCACCCTCATCAATTCATCGGTCCACGTAATACAAACTACTAATCTACGTATACAACGTATATTGGCCCCTTTAATACGTATTGTAATTATTTCATTCTTTTTTCTAGCTCACCTGGGTCGAATTCGTGTTATGCAGCATTGTAGAAGGCAGCAACTTGTTCTTAAATCTAGAACTAGACAAAAAATACCCAAATGTAGCAGCTGTTGTAGAGAAAATCAATAATTTACCAGGAGTCAAGGAGTACGTTAAGACCAGGGGACCTTATAAGTTGCCTTTTAAAACAACACAATATAAAGACCTAGATTTATTGGATGTATACGGAACAAATTGAAACTGCGAACGATAAAATTAAAAGTTTATTAAGAAGTTATAATTTGTATTCGTTTTATTTTTCGAGTAATTCTCAGCCCAGAGTCTAGTATTGTGCCCGATAATGGCAACAGGGTCGCCCCCTGTTACATGTAACCCAAAAATAAAAATTACAAAACGTGGGTACTTAAACACCTCTGCCTACACCTTCGGGGTTATAAGGCGTGAAGCTATGTATGTATTATTCCTATTAAATTAAAATATTAATTTTAAATTATATTTTAATAACATATTTTAAGCTCCTTTAAAAAAGCTATCAATAAGCCGCTGCCTGCAAATAAACTATTTACATGCTTTTCTCTAAATAATTGCTAAAAATATATTTACGGGCGTTTAGTGATTTTATAACGGTGTCAGTGACATCCTGACGGACACCGAGTTTTGTCCGTCAGGATGGCTGGACCAAACGAGATAATGAGCACGAGACCATGTGCAGTATTTATTACTATGGTACTATCTAATTGGTCCGGTGGCACCAAAACACCATACAAATACATCTAGTTCATAAAAAAAATTAAGTATGGATTTATTTTACCAATATTGTCTCACCAGATAAGATAAAAAAAACTTGATGCCAAAATGTTGATAAATTACATAATTGCATAGTCACTACGCGTGGCAAATTCTTTGATGGCCGCAGTAAAGTATTGTTAATGCACATAACACTGATTCTCGTTACCTGGTATTTCTTTACTCACTTCTTCTAACCACCACGGTAAAAATAGGTTGATTCTATTTTTGACTGGAGATCAAAGGTCTATTGATTTTAATGTGAGACAGGCATGAAAAGAATATACGTATCGTAATATTACATTATTTCAGTCAAAAGTTACAAACGCTAACAGTAGCACCAAACCCTTACCGTTCCTGCGCTGTCACTCTGGTCGAAAGCTTAGGGTTGCGACAACATAGAAAACCTTAGTAATTTACAGCATAGCTGATTGCACCTAAGGAAACGGTTTATTATCGTTGAAAGGGAGCGAGTAGAGGATACCTATATTAGACACTTTATGTGCCACACGTTTATTTATTGAAATGCTTATTACACCACTGTATATTGCTGCACTGGTTTTAAAAAGTTACTTGGGTTACATTGGGAGTTGATTCAATTTTGTGTTGGTTTTCTTATAGTATATTTTTGAAGAAGTTAATTAATATAAAGAAGGGAATAAGACCGAGAGAGTCATTGAGACCGATGCGATATTGTTACTCACCAAACGAAATGCAGTAGTATGAATGCTAATATTGTACGTTGCGTGAAATAGTCCTAGCCCTGTTCACACAAGCATGCATTTATTTCTATAAGTGCATTACATTTAAAACACATAAAGTCGTCACATTATATAGCGTATCGGTATAAGTCTTCATACATAAACAAAACAAACATAACACAAATCTGTCATATGGAAACCAATCTATACAACTATATCTGCCCCTTCTTCGCACGTAGATACCTACTTTTTAAGATTTTTACGACATAATGACAAAGGGTTGATATTCTCGACTTTTCTATACTACAATATGAATGTTATAATAATTATAAACCTTTCCAAAAGAAATGTTATAAACGATAGTGAAAACCGAAGAAGATAGCCGGACAAATAGAATCAAAATCACATCAACAAAATCAGTGACTGCTTTACAGTATTTAAAGACGATAAGATATTTGTACTGTTTGTTTGTACGCGCTAATCTCTGGAACTGCCAGTCGAATTTGGATATTTCTTTCTTTGTGTATGATAGTCCAGTTCCTGAGGAAGGTTATAGGCTATGTAACTTCTCACTACTGTTGACGGGAGCAGTAAGCAAAGAGGCGGTTGAAGCCGCGCCGCAGAAAGCTAGTCATGAAATAATTATGAAACTTTAATTATCATGTTATTTAATGACGTGGTTCACTAGTTATTTTGTCCATCTGATAATAGGAGACTGATAGTGTATGTTTTGACTTGATTCAAATCTGGAAAGTTTCGATCGATTTTATATAAAGGTGAGTCTATTATAGCAGATTAAATGTTAAGATTATAAATATTGTATCAAAAAGGAGTAAGGTCATTCCATACGTAACTGTTCGTAAGAGACGAACTAAGGGAATATTTATTAGCTGGCCGTAGCCACAGTACCTAAATGTTCTTCTACGGTCATCAAACTTTTATCAAACATGGTGACTATCACAATTTTAATCCTATATATTACAATAATATCACAACAACTGCACACAACGCCATCTAGACTTAAAGTAAGCATATTACAGCTTGTGTTATGGGTTCTAGAATGCGGTAATATATACTTAAATACTTTTTGTAAATAGGTACATACACAATATACATAGAAACACCCAGACTAATGCAAATAGATATGTTCATGCACACAAAGCGGGAATCGCACCCATGACCTCTGCGTGGCTGTCCGTACACAGTACCACCGAACCACAGAGGAAGTCAAATGATTGATGCTATGTGAAAGACTTATGCTAACTACCATTATGCTATATTCACTACCTTATCAAAAGTTATATTATACTATAATATACTAACTATTGTTCGAACTTTAGAAATTATTATTATTCGTCAATGATGGATGATCTTTTTGTGACAAAAATGCATACTTGCATGTATTTGTTATTTAAGACTTTATCAGGAATACACCTATCTGTACAGAGGTCAGATACCTCTGTAACGATTGTTTACCTTACAGATAAAAACAAATTATGTAACATTTTACATAAATTTATTGACAACGCAGCCAACTGCCTAGTTACTTTTGGAGAGTTACAGACCCAAGACTTAACAATGACGAAGGAACTTCATTATTTTGACACCAATGCTTTAGGAGAGCATATAAGATATCTTTTGCATTACACTAAGCAAAAATTCAATGATGTCAGAATCGCATATGATGTAAAATGGCCAGATCAGAAAATTAAAGCAAGTAAGTTCAACTATCAATGTTTTAAATTAATACATACATATAAGTTTACGCTTGTCTCCTATTTAAAGGGATAAGCAGACTATAGAACGCCATTTGCTGCGATCCAAACATTTTTTTTTGCCTCTTTAACATTCATTAATCTTTTGATACACACACGTTTGGTTACGGTCGCTTATAATATAGTCAACACATCACCTATTTAGTATGGCATATGTCCAAAAATAATTGATTCGTATTTTGTCTTTATTATTTAACTTGTACAAAATATTGCGGTTTCAATTGTGGTTGTGATTTACCTTATAATTACATCTACTTCTGATGACCCAACATCTAGGAGATAGGATTAAAGTGTATATCTGTACTGCCACTATTGGTGATCCAAAACTATTGTTTTTTAACCGACTTCATTATGAACTAGAACTTGGCTTTATTTCGTGTCACTACGCTTAATTAAATAATGAAACGTAATTCTTACTTACAGCTTTGCCATACGGCCAGGTTCCAGTCTACAAAGAAGGCGACAAAACTCTGCACCAGTCGCTGGCTATCGCCAAGTATGTGGCTAGAGGGACCAATCTGATTCCTACCGATCCTTGGGAACAAGCAGTACTGGAGAGTATTGCGTATACTATTTATGATTTTTGGACAGGTAATAACTAATTTAAAGACTTTGTATAATTACAAAAAGCAATTTACATGGGAAATAATTTTATGTAAACTTTTATTATGATTTTATTTATTATTTAATTTATTTTATTTTATATAAGGGTAGCTTACACCAACATACAAAAGGATTCACAAACTAAATAGAATATTTTTCTAGTAAATTTCAAAACTGAAACAGGAGATGAAAATGCTAAAAGGAGATGATAGTTTTAAAATTTTCTTCTTATTTACTCGTATTATATTGTAAAATTATATTATAGTATTATTACAATTTTTCAGCGGTGGTGGCTTACATCAAGGAAAATGACCTAGACAAAAAGTATCAATTGAAAAAGAAACTTCTTGATGAAACCATTGACTTTTTCTTCTCCAGATTTGAGAAGCATTTGAATGAAAATGGTGGTTTCTTTACTGGAAAGGTAGGTAGACATAATTAACTTCTACTGCTACGAGTAAAAAAATCTGATACTTAAACAAGATTATTGATGTTCTTAATCGTAATCCTATCAGAATTTTCGTTGAACTCCCCCAATTTGCCACATTGATCGGTTGCCCACCACCCTTACAAAGCCATCGGTCCTTGTAATACAAACTAATATTCTACTTAAACAACGTTTATTGCTCCTAAACTACGTATTGTAATTATTTCATTCATGTTTCCAGCTCACTTGGGTCGAATTCGTGTTAACCGGCATCGTAGAAGGAAGTAACTTGTTCTTAAATCTACAACTAGACAAAAAATACCCGAAGGTAGCAGCTGTTGTAGAGAAAATCAATAATTTACCAGGAGTCAAGGAGTATATCAAAACCAGGGGACCTTATACGTTGCCTTTTAAAACAACACAATATAAAGACCTCGATTCATTGGATTTATACTGAACAATAATTGAAATTGCGAATGATAAAATTAAAAGATTTAATGAAGTCGTAATTTGTATTCTTTTTAATTTTTCGGTCCAGTAATTCTCAGTATTAGCCCAAAGTCTGAAATTGTGCCCTATTTAGATTCTATCTAATTGGTCCGGTGGCACCAAAGCGCCATACAAAATAATAAACCTAATACAATTAATCAATAAATAAAATATTATCAAACGTAAGTGTAGTATCTAAATACTATTACACCAGACCAAGGTCAAGGAATTATAAAGTGTTTAGTGTACCTAGTATAGTAATTTGACTTTGCATTAGTTAAAATGGTAAACGTACTTCGTGACCATATTGATCGACAAAATAATACTGAATGATATAGGTATCAAATGTCAAGTCATGCCAAAATTGACCAGTCATGCCAAGTATCACCCGTTCACGAACATGAAAGGTGATTCAGAAGGTTCAGGCCAGTGCAGTGGTAGCATTCTACTACTGGTCGGTGGGATATTGGGATATATCACCAATCCGATAGATCCGATAGATTCGGGGTCATCAAAGGCCGACCGCGCGATAAAGACCGCTGATTCATTTCATGCAGACCTACGTAAATTCTACCTACTTTCATTATACAGGTAAATTAAAATCTAAATCTTTTTTGAATTATTCTATTTACAAAAATACATACCGACTCCACCCTCTTGTATATGGGAGGCAACATATCTAACAAAATGTTTGTGTACATACCTATGTGTATATTTTTGTCTCCCGTTTATGGAAATAATGTAGATATATTAAGCAAAGCTATGTCATGATATGTTATGTTTTAATAATAACATTTTTACTGTATGAATGTAAATCATAATAAAGAATTTATCCTGTCAACTATTGCATGCCCAAGATGGGTAAACTGTTGAAAGTTTAAAAAATTATACCGACTATTGAATGTACACAGTTAAACAATAAACGCATCTTTATCTTTGAGTTTATTAACAAATCAGACTCGATACATGAAAGTCAGTATAAACGAAGAAAGGTGTTTCAAAACCTGTAAAGAGTATAAACGCACCGCGACGCACGGTCATATTATAAAAAGAGGACCTTGCGACATAACATGAAAGCAAATTGTTGACCCCTGTGATAGATTGTGTCGAGAGAGATCGTTATAATAATCTGTGGGACATCCATAAGTCTTCTTGAGACTAGGGGTTGAATGTCATAGTGGCCTTAGTGTATGTATCATGTATAATACAATCCTTAACAATAACTTAAAAGAAAGAAAGAATTATAAAATCATCCAGTAATTAGAACCCCACGTAGCGAACTACATCGGGTAATCTTATCGCTTAGTAAACAATTATGTTATCTTTCTACAGATTTCACTAATATACATACAAAATTTGTCTGTATAAATGTATATAATTTTTGTATTCAGATATATTAGATCAGTCATTCGTAAAAGTAAGAAAGAAAGATCATTACATATTTTTTCAAATTTGTCATGAAATTTTTAGTTTTTTTTTATAATAATGATTTGGACTACTGTTTAGACTAAGTGTGGTAATATTTAGATTATTATGTACAGTAAATCTGGATTAAAATACTTCAGGCACATTCTCCATAAGGTCATGCGCACGCGCAGGCGTGATAATAAAAAGCCTAGAGTATGAGTTTATGTACCTACTTTTTACCAGTCATTAATGCTGATCCATGAACTTAGCTTACTTGTAGTTAACAAAATGTAAAATAGCAATTTATTTCGTAAATATGTTAAGTGTAATATAATATTGTTTTATATAGATACGTATATTAATCTGTTCCCTTTTTATTTAAATGAGTATATAATTATACATAATGTAAACTGTTTTATACCTTTATTTAACTGTGAGCTCATATACAGCCTGTGATACAGGTTTATCTTAGTACAGGCAAGTATTATGTAATTATAGTAGCCCATTATTTAGATTATTATTTATAAGACTTTTGTCAATATTTTGTGCACCTTTTGAATTAAATAAAATGATTTGATTTGATTTGATTTATGTAAAATATAATATAGCAAAATATAGTATAGCAAAAATGTTTATTAAAATGGAGCAAATAAGTGGTAATTCTTTAGTTAAAAATTTGTTATGATTCTATAAATTTAACCGTGTCATATTATATCAGCACTATTTGTTACTATGTCTGTCAACAAGTGAGCCATTACTCAGCACATTTGGTATATCTTATCTAAATAAATAAATACAGATAACGGTAGTGTTATATAAATATCACTTGTAGTCAATTTTTAAGTAGTAGCAAACAGAATGGCGAAGGAATTTCATTATTTTAATATTAACGGGCTCGGGGAGTCAGTTAGGTATATTTTGTATTATACTGGACAAAAATTCGATGATGTTAGACACGAACACAGCGACTGGCCAGGTTCAAAAATTAAAACACGTAAGTTGATATATTTACTTTTGTTTTTTTTAACTCAACATCTGCTCCGACGCTCAACCAAGCCGTTGGCTACCAAGAAGTTTGCGCCCTTAAATCTCGTTTGAGAAAGAGTGTGTCATTGTGCTCGAGAAGCACCACAGTATTTATTGACCTGATATGATTTTGGAATACAAATATCTAGATAACATAAATGATAATAATGATAAATTAATAATTTATTTCATAATTATTTATCATACATGATACTTATGAACGACAAAATTGCAAAGATTAATTTATAAGTCTGCCATGGTGGGTGCCAACATGAGAAAATTTGTCACAATGTTTTATTGGATTGCGTCTATCACTCTTAGACTTGCAATCAGGCACAGTGGAGTGATTTTAGTAGATGAATTAGGTTAGCTGCGGTGTCAAACGCATGCGCTTAAAGTAAGTCATACATTTAGTATATTTTGTTCACTGTTAAGGATTCTGCCCACTACAACATATTACTATGACCGTTATAGTAAGGTATCGCCAAAAATATATTCTTTGTATTGAAATGTATGAGACTATGTCCACTAGACCGTTCCGTTACCGACCAGTACCATATCGTACCATGTACTGAGCGTTCAGGATAATTGCTGGCGAGAGTCATAGGGAACGCTCTAGAGAGCATTGTAGTGTGCGAGTTAATAACACTTCAGCTTGTCTGTTTATTACCTGAAGGGGGATTTTTGAACGTTTACTTTTTAGAATCCATTTTTCCCCCCTAGAGGAATTATCTAGTGGGAAATACTAGACTCAGTTTTTTTTTTCATTTCTTTTTCCTCCCTAAATGTGGCTTTCAAAGGGGATAAGTAGAATATTATATTTTTCAATTCCAGTATTCCCCCTTAAGGGAGATTAATAAGGGGGATTTCTAGACTCTTGCAATTGGATTCCAATTTTCCCCCTTAGGGGAGAAATTCAGGGAGGATTTGAGGAATAAGCCAGTTGCTTGAGGATTCTGATACGTTCATAATACGGTCATGGTATGATACGATAGAGTGGACAGCCTCTTTTAACCATGATATTAGTCGACTACGCCAACTAGGTATTATATTTTATGATATCTAATTTTTGTTTACAGTTTCTCCATTCGGCCAGCTTCCATTATACATAGAAGGAGACCGTGTTCTAAGTCAGTCCCTGGCTATCGCCAAGTATGTCGCTAGGGACACCGATCTGGTTCCTTCAGATCTTTGGGAACAAGCGGTGCTGGACAGCATCGTGTTTACTATTTATGATTACTGGGCAGGTATGCTATTTCTTGAAAATATTATGTTTTTTTTAAATTTCAGGTACAGTACCTAAATACAGTAACTGTGCTTATATAGACGGACTAAATACTGAAAACAATATTCTGTATTAATTATTATTAAGATAGATGCAAGAAAAAAATTGTAGTGCCTAAATTTCAATTTGTGGAGGTTAAGTTCCATATCTTTAAAAGCGAAAATGTCATACTTTCTGGGTACAATTCCAAAGGGTTAATTTATTTTTCGCAATATCTTTAGTTGCTATTACCACAGGCTAGAAGAAGTGTTGACGATTATTCTGAATTATTATTATAATATTATGCTTCACCACTTATAATACAAATTATTTGAATAATTATTCATCTTTCAGGAGCGTTAAAGTACATGCACGAACAAGACCTCGAAAAGAAGTATGAAATAAAAAAAAAGTTTCTTGACGAAACTATTGATTTTTACTTCTCTAGATTTGAAAAGCGTTTGAGTGAAAACGGCGGTTTCTTTATTGGAAAGGTAAGAATAATAATAAAATTTGTTTATTAAATGCTACTGCCACTAAACGATTTTGTACATATGCATAGTCGACCATAAAATTGCTTTACCGCCCTTAGTTTGCATATCACAAAACAATAATGTCTATTTTTGCTTGCAAGTTACCTCACTACCGTGACCGTAGTCACTAACTGTCCTATGGAGTCTTATTGAATTTAAATTTTAATTTATTTTATTCCTAAAAGTGGTAAAGCAATTATTTGGTCGACTGTACCTACACGAGTAGAATTATTATCATACTGCTGTCGTGTTAACTACATTACGAGTATAAAAGACATGCAAGTATTCAATGAAAACCATCATAATATAATACCTAAAAAGTCATAACATCAGAATAAAGTGTTATCTTATCTGCATACGGCCATTTCGCTGACAAAATCGAGTCATGAGATTACAATAAAAAATGACTATTCAAGGGCGTTATATTTCACAATGTGGGTAAGAACGCTGTCAATACAAATGACCAATTAAAATCTTATCTACGGAGAGTTACTTTATAGGTAATCAACTAAACTATTTGTTTTTCAGATCTCTTGGGTAGAATTTGTGCTATGCGGTATAATAGAAACAAGTAATTTATTTTTGGGCGTAGAACAGCAGAAACCATATCCATTGATATCAGCTGTAGTAGAGAAGATCAGGAATTCTCCAGGAGTGAAAGAGTACATCGCAAACAGAGGGCCTTATTCAGTACCGATGCAAAAAGTTGAATATAAAGGATTGGAGTTATTGGTACCTCCTAAACCCTGAATGTTAGAAGTTTTAAAACATATTAAATGGAAAGTTAATCGCAATATTCAAATTCTAAATTTAGACTAAAGTGTATGGTATATGATAAAAATATTCAAACCTGATTATTACCTATATTGTTGTAGTAAAGATTTTAGAATGCCGAAGTGCCCTGACTTAAAAGAACAAAGGTTTATGTAACATTAAAATGTGAAAGACATAATATTGTTTTATATAGATATGATACGTAGATTAATCTGTTTTATACCTTTATTTAACTGTTAGCTCATATACAGCCCGTGATACAGGTTTATCCTAGTACAGGCAAGTATTATGTAATTATAGTAGCCCATTATTTAGATTATTATTTTTGTCAATATTTTGTGCACCTTATGAATTAAATAAAATGATTTGATTTGATTTGATTTATGTAAAATATAATATAGCAAAATATAGTACAGCAAAAATGTTTATTAAAATATTGAAATGGAGCAAATAAGTGGTAATTCTTTAATTAAAAATTTGTTATGATTCTATAAATTTAACCGTGTCATATTATATCAGCACTATTTGTTACTATGTCTGTCAACAAGTGAGCCATTACTCAGCATATTTGGTATATCTTATCTAAATAAATAAATACAGATAACGGTAGTGTTATATAAATATCACTTGTAGTCAATTTTTAAGTAGTAGCAGACAGAATGGCGAAGGAATTTCATTATTTTAATTTTATCGGGCTCGGGGAGTCAGTTAGGTATATTTTGTATTATACTGGACAAAAATTCGATGATGTTAGACACGAACACAGCGACTGGCCAGGTTCAAAAATTAAAACACGTAAGTTGATATATTTACTTTTGTTTTTTTTAACTCAACATCTGCTCCGACGCTCAACCAAGCCGCTGGCTACCAAGAAGTTTGCGCCCTTAAATCTCGTTTGGGAAAGAGTGTGTCATTGTGCTCGAGAAGCACCACAGTATTTATTGACCTGATATGATTTTGGAATACAAATATCTAGATAACATAAATGATAATAATGATAAATTAATAATTTATTTCATAATTATTTATCATACATGATACTTATGAACGACAAAATTGCAAAGATTAATTTATAAGTCTGCCATGGTGGGTGCCAACATGAGAAAATTTGTCACAATGTTTTATTGGATTGCGTCTATCACTCTTAGACTTGCAATCAGGCACAGTGGAGTGATTTTAGTAGATGAATTAGGTTAGCTGCGGTGTCAAATGCATGCGCTTAAAATAAGTCAAACATTTAGTATGCTTTGTTCACTGTTAAGGATTCTGCCCACTACAACATATCATTACTATGACCGGTATAGTAAGGTATCGCCAAAAATATATTCTTTGTATTAAAATGTATGAGACTATGTCCAATAGACCGTTCCGTTACCGACCAGTACCATAGTGTACCATGTACGGAGCGTTCATGATAATTGCTGGCGAGAATCATAGGGAACGCTCTAGAGAGCGTTGTAGTGTGCGAGTTAATAACACTTCATCTTGTCTGTTTATTATTTAAAGTAGGATTTTTTAACGTTTACCTTTTAGAATCCATTTTTCCCCCCTAGAGGAATTATCTAGTGGGAAATACTAGACTCAGTTTTTTTTTCATTTCTTTTTCCTCCCTAAATGTGGCTTTCAAAGGGGATAAGTAGAATATTATATTTTTCAATTCCAGTATTCCCCCTTAAGGGAGATTAATAAGGGGGATTTCTAGACTCTTGCATTTGGATTCCAATTTTCCCCCTTAGGGGAGAAATTCAGGGAGGATTTGAGGAATAAGCCAGTTGCTTGAGGATTCTGATACGTTCATAATACGGTCATGGTATGATACGATAGAGTGGACAGCCTCTTTTAACCATGATATTAGTCGACTACGCCAACTAGGTATTATATTTTATGATATCTAATTTTTGTTTACAGTTTCTCCATTCGGCCAGCTTCCATTATACATAGAAGGAGACCGTGTTCTAAGTCAGTCCCTGGCTATCGCCAAGTATGTCGCTAGGGACACCGATCTGGTTCCTTCAGATCTTTGGGAACAAGCGGTGCTGGACAGCATCGTGTTTACTATTTATGATTACTGGGCAGGTATGCTATTTCTTGAAAATATTATGTTTTTTTTAAATTTCAGGTACAGTACCTAAATACAGTAACTGTGCTTATATAGACGGACTAAATACTGAAAACAATATTCTGTATTAATTATTATTAAGATAGATGCAAGAAAAAAATTGTAGTGCCTAAATTTCAATTTGTGGAGGTTAAGTTCCATATCTTTAAAAGCGAAAATGTCATACTTTCTGGGTACAATTCCAAAGGGTTAATTTATTTTTCGCAATATCTTTAGTTGCTATTACCACAGGCTAGAAGAAGTGTTGACGATTATTCTGAATTATTATTATAATATTATGCTTCACCACTTATAATACAAATTATTTGAATAATTATTCATCTTTCAGGAGCGTTAAAGTACATGCACGAACAAGACCTCGAAAAGAAGTATGAAATAAAAAAAAAGTTTCTTGACGAAACTATTGATTTTTACTTCTCTAGATTTGAAAAGCGTTTGAGTGAAAACGGCGGTTTCTTTATTGGAAAGGTAAGAATGATAATAAAATTTGTATATTAAATGCTACTGCCACTGAACGATTTTGTACATATGCATAGTCGACCATAAAATTGCTTTACCGCCCTTAGTTTGCATATCACAAAACAATAATGTCTATTTTTGCTTGCAAGTTACCTCACTACCGTGACCGTAGTCACTAACTGTCCTATGGAGTCTTATTGAATTTAAATTTTAATGTATTTTATTCCTAAAAGTGGTAAAGCAAATATTTGGTCGACTGTACCTACACGAGTAGAATTATTATCATACTGCTGTCGTGTTAACTACATTACGAGTATAAAAGACATGCAAGTATTCAATGAAAACCATCATAATATAATACCTAAAAAGTCATAACATCAGAATAAAGTGTTATCTTATCTGCATTTCGCTGACAAAATCGAGTCATGAGATTACAATAAAAAATGACTTTTCAAGGGCGTTATATTTCACAATGTGGGTAAGAACGCTGTCAATACAAATGACCAGATAAAATCTTATCTACGGAGAGTTAATTTATAGGTACTCAACTAAACCATTTGTTTTTCAGATCTCTTGGGTAGAATTTGTGCTATGCGGTATAATAGAAACAAGTAATTTATTTTTGGGCGTAGAACAGCAGAAACCATATCCATTGATATCAGCTGTAGTAGAGAAGATCAGGAATTCTCCAGGAGTGAAAGAGTACATCGCAAACAGACGGCCTTATTCAGTACCGATGCAAAAAGTTGAATATAAAGGATTGGAGTTATTGGTACCTCCTAAACCCTGAATGTTAGAAGTTTTAAAACATATTAAATGGAAAGTTAATCGCAATATTCAAATTCTAAATTTAGACTATAGTGTATGGTATATGATAAAAATATTCAAACCTGATTATTACCTATATTGTTTGTAGTAAAGATTTTAGAATGCCGAAGTGCCCTGACTTAAAAGAACAAAGGTTTATGTAACATTAAAATGTGAAAGGTGTGTTAGGTTCTTGAAAATATATAGTAAATATTGTTAAATATGTTTTTGACTTTTATTTACAACATATTTAACATACATAGCTTTTCATTTACTAAAGTGAGAATGAGTGCGAGAGCAGAGGCACCACGCGGCTGCGTGGTCTAATCCTAACAGTCTAACTAATAGACGTTTTCTTTATTTTTCTCAATTTACTGCAGTGAAGTGGTACTTCTTACATTTAACACTACTGTTCGTTTCTGCCTCTACTTTAGTCGTCGATTATGACAACAATGAAAAGAGATAGGGTGTTTGGTCATTTCGTTTTATGAAAAGACAAAATAACATTGCATGGAAGACAACTCTATTATAACCTTATATTTTTAATAGTAAATGAGCCAATTATTACATAAAAATAAAGAGTTCTGGGTGGTTCCTTCTACATAAAAAGTGTATACTTTAAACCGTTTAACTAACCCTACTAATATTATAAATATGCTAAAGTTCGTGTGTGCGTGTTTGTTACTACTCAGCGTCTAAATGGCTAAACCGATTTCGATAGAAATTGGCATGTACATAGAATCGGTGCCGGAGACGGACTGCTACTTTTTGTTACAAAAATCGGTCTTGTTCCCGAGGGAGACAAAACTCATTTTACGCGCGGGTGAAGCTGTGGGGCGCAGCTGGTAGCACAATAATTATAATAATAACAGCCAGATAACGTTCCACTGCAGAGTAAAGGCCTCTACTCATAAAGATAAGACATAGCACTGATCACCACGCTTGCTCAAGGCTGACTGGCAGTTTCAGCGCATTCATTTCATAATATTACTAATGATTTTTCAAAACAGCATAGTTATTACTTACTAAACATCTACCCTTGCTTCGCTTTGGTATCAAAAGTATCTTTTACAACAAACGCTACATAAAATATGATAGCAATACTGCTTGCGAAATATTATTATTGTTCTACTGCAAACTTACTTTTGGTGTCTACTGTTGTAGGTATTGAAAATTTTCTATTAATGAAATATAGAAAAAAATATATTAAACGTATCCAGCTTCATTTTTTGTTATCTAAGAACTTTTCAAATCGGTAACGTAGATTTTTAGTTCAATCGTTGCAAACAAACAAGCATACACAATCAAATCTTTTCTCTTATAATATTAGTTTAGATTGTAAAAACATTTAATGCAGCTTAGCATATATTTTTTAAACCGTCATACATCTGGTCCCGATTTCATGGAAGTCAAGGTCGTTACCAATGGCCTGTTACTATGTCAATGGATGGAATCTACAAGTTAGAATACATCCTTAGTGCTAAAAAGACTTAAGAACACGTTTGTTAATTTTCATCATGCGATAATTTACATAATGGTAGTTCTCATCTTGGACTCCTTGGACTTGGATCAAGACAGTTTATAAATGCACATTCTACTTATTTATTTAAACTTCTTGCATAAAGTACAACGTAAGTGTACCACAAAATGCTAGTAGCATTAGATACCAGTCTTTACCAGTCACACTTTGAAGCATAGTTAAATCTAGAATAATAGATAAAATATTGTAACTATAATTATATAATCTAGAATAAGGTCAAAATATAAGGTCATTATCAATTTAAATTATTTGTTATTTTCTCTCAGCTGAGGACAGCAGTCTGTTGCTGTGAGAGCGCGTTGAACGTAAAGAGGAAATTTAGTCTGTAAATAATAATGTATGAGCAATTTATGGACGTTCTTAATCAAATAGCAAATGAAATATTTTAGTTTACTAAATTTTTGGTTGTATGTTTTTACAACTTTTTTACTAGAACTTCCTATTTTCCCCTGATTTCAAATGCGGAGAAGATGACACAAGAATTCCCATTTTCCCCCATTCGGGGTCAGACATGCGGGGAAAGATGGGAACAGAACTTCCTAACTTCCCCCGATTACAAATGCGAGCAAGATGACACAAAAATTCCCATTTTTAGCCATTCTAGGGCAGACATGCGGGAGAAGATAAGAATAAACTCTTTTAACTCAGAGATTTTGAATATAGGTCATAGCAGGTACACTATGATATATAATTAATTTACAAAAATCAGTGTCATATATTTTGACACAAATTTTAGTAATATACTTACTTCGCAATTTTCATCTATATGGTTCAAAGTTCCTTGTTGATATTTATCACCTTTCGTATGTCTTTTTATGTTTTACTAAGGATGCGGTATATAGTGTACAGAATGTGTATTTATGAGGCATAGCATACAAAACATACAATTATAAAGTTCATGGAGAAATATTTCTTGGGAGATCTCTACTTTTAATTAGAACAGCATCAGGACTAAGCTAGGATTTGATCGGTAGTAGATCCACGCTGGTTTCAGCATGAATGGGCTGGATCGTCCGGGAAAGTACTATCCTCTCATAAAAGATCGACGTAAGAGTAGTAGTATCCGTAGTACTGCGTTTCGTTCGGTGAGTGAAAGCGCCGGAGGCCCTAATTCTTGTCTTTCCTCCATAGTGGAGGCCACCATATCAGCAGTTTAAGACGATGGCTTTTAGTATGGTGGCCACCACTTGTAGGTTCCACTGACTGCTTACCCTCAGGCGGGTTGGAGTCACTTTGGTAGGCTAACATAAATATATATAAAAAATCCGGGCTGACTTAAGCAGTACTTCCAACCCTGTTACAAGTCTGACGTCACAACTACACTGTCTAGGTAATGATGTGTCACAAATATGTGGACAGAAGACCTGAGGCCCTAGACAAGTGGCAAGGATTTCTATTCTTTTCATAGAATAGATAAAAAAATGTATGGGATTGACATAAGCGTTGGCGTTAGCTTATGTCAACCCCATACATTTTTAATCTTTTCTATGAATAGAATAGAAATCTTTGCCACTTGTCTAGGGCCTCTGGTGTATGTGATTTGTATGACGGTCAAAGTGTAGATGTTTCGGACAATACTGTATCCAGATGAGTTCTTTGTCTTGTTTGTTTTATCTGTTTAGAGCACTTTCACAAAAAGAACAACAATTTCTCTTATAAAGAGTATAATGCTTTATCTTTATTATTATCAGAGTTCACGTGTACTCAAAGTCATGTTATAACAACTTCGTTGTTTGTTTATCTTACTTTTAACAATATTTTTTCAAATTAAATAATGAATTAATTGTTTATTATTGGTAAGTATACAGCTAATTACCAAGAGTGTCCCTCTAATTGTTTAACCTTTACAAAATTTAATCGAAAAAGGGTTACATTGTTAACCTATTTTATAGGACTGAGTTATGTTATTTTTTGGCATTTTTATCTTAAAGAAATCCTAATGATTTCTCAAAGAACAACTTTTAGTACAAGACCTCTGCTATTCAGAGAGTAGTTACCAAAATATAGGTACTAGATATTCGCCCTCACTTCGCTTCCGTATAAAAAATTTCATTCGGTCTCACAACACAAACGCCTCCTGAAAATATTATTGCAATAGTAGTGACGTATTGCATCATTTAGATTTACAAAGGCGCCTAAAGTATTGAAATTTTGAAAAAGACTGAAAAATTTGTTAAACATAATAAAATATAGCTTTATTTATTAATTTCTAAAGGCGAAACAATTTTCCAAATCGGTATCGTAGACTTTTTGTTAAATCGTTGCAAACAAACAAACACACAAAAAAATAAATCATTTCTCTATATAATATTAGTTTAGAAGTATAGTATTATCTTATCTGTGGTTTAGATATAGTGTCCTAGACTTGGTTGATGGCCGTTGGGGCACAAAGGTTCTAGAGTGGCGACCACGAACTGGATAACGCAGCGTGGGCAGATCCCTCGTAAGGATTCGCCTTATACCGACGACCTTATAAGGGTGGCGGGCAACCGATGGATGAGGGCGGCGAACGACCGGCCACGGTGGCGAAAATTGGGGGTGGCCTATGTCCAGCAGTGGACGTCTTTTGGCTGATATGATGATGATGACAGTATTCTAGCTCAAATGTTTTACAAGTATGGCCCTAGTTGGGTGTCAATCTGTCTATATTCATCAACGTCAATTTAATCGAAAGACAGACCAATAATAATATACTTCCAAGCATTTAATTTTCATTTTTTATTTATTATTAATATACTTTATACGGCCTCGTATTGCTTTTATTCGTCGCCGCGTGGTTTTTTTGTACCATTTTTGGCCTTCTACAGTTAGTACAGTTTTTTATCTGTTATTTAATACACAATTATACAATGTATAGTCAGCCATAAAAATGTCGTTTTCATACCGCAAAACAATAATGTCTATTTTTGCTTGCAAGTTACCTTAGTACAGTGACAGTTTGGTGGAAAATTTTGTCAAAAGTGTTAAAGCAAATATGTGGTCGACTATACTTTTTGCCTTTGTTGATCACATTGCGAATTTTGATTCATAGTCATTCGCAGAGGTCGCGGTTTCTATTCCCACTCAGTGCAAATATTTGTGTCCATGAACATGCCATTGCATTGGTCTGGGTGTTTCTATGTATAAAATGTATGCATTTACAAAAAAAGTATATAAGTATGTTTATCCGTATTCTAGAACCCATTGTCACAAGCTATTAATATATGCTTACTTTGGGTCTAGATGGCGTTGTGTGGTTGTTGTGGTATTATTATTTATTTATCCATAGTCACCATTTCTGGATCTTTCTGTTCTAACGGCCACAAGTTTTACATATAAAATTAAATGCCGAATAATAAAAGTGTTCTCGTTACTTAAAATATACGCAGGAAATATATACGTTTGATTCGGCCTTGAATACCGGTTAATGATTGGCAACAACATATTTAATTGTAAATACACAAAATGATCTTTATTCAAATCGTTCTTTTATAACTTTACGAGCTTCCTGAGGTGCGGTTTCACGCGCGTCTTTGCTTACTGCTCAGCTCCCGTCGCCAATAGCGTGATGTTATACAGCCTATAACCTTCCTCAAGAACTGGGCTATCAAACGCAAGAAGAATAATTCAAAGCCGACTGGTAGTTCCAGAGATTAGCGCGTTCAAACAAACAAACAAAAAAACTCATACGCTATATATAATATAACTTTATAAAAAGCGTATTGTGTATACAGTACTTCTTTATTGTATAGGATTAATAATTGCCTGCCCGATATTCGTACATCACACATCACAGTCGGTATTCAACATTGCCATCTTATAGACGTGTTGGTTGTCAGACGATTTTCTACATAATGGCTAAAGAGCTGCATTATTTTAACATTAATGGTCTTGCTGAGGCACTTAGATACATCTTGCATTACACTAAGCAGGAGTTTAAGGATGTGAGACATGACTTTACGACTTGGCCGGATCAGAAGATTAAAGATTGTGAGTAAAGTTTTTTTTATTATTACGTCGTTCTTTTTTTGGAAGGAGCAGGCAGAACTGTGTGTCCACATTTCGTCAACAATATTATATATCGTTTAATAAGGGGTTAGAGTATTGCCATATTCTACATACATACTTAACTTCACGCCTTTCTCCCATTAATGGGGTAAGCAGAGAGAGCCACTTGTTGTGATCCAAACATATATTTTTGCCTCTTCAAGATTTATTAATCTTTTCATACACGCACATATTACATATTCTTTATCGTTAAGAGGTTTATGTATTTTTCGGTTTGATATTATTCTTAGTCACCTTGAACAGCCCATAGACTGAAAAAGTTGAGGCAATTTTATTCTAACCTAAACGTTACATAAAAGTGAAATTAATATATAAACATAATAAAATGAAGGTTACAGAATTATTTGACGGTATTGGGAGAGTACATGGGAGTGCATCTACACTAAGTAAAAATGTAAAAGCGTATTCTATTGTTTTCATCGTGGCCATCTAGTGCGCGAGGTGCCTTAAGAACAATAGAATACCATCGCGTCGTACCGTTAAATATTTTTGGAACATTTTATTATCTGGTAATTAAAAATGCTGTTTTTTGTCACTTTTTTAATATGCAAATTATTAGTTAACATATTTTAATCAACGTTACATATATTAATGTGTATTATGAGACTAGCTATGACTTTATCTTTAAACTTTAATTACGTTGGAATCAATTAATATTTTAATCAAGTCAATCCTCCAGAGAACAACTACACTAACTAAATGTACGTGATAGTATGACAACTATCTTGGAAGACTTGTAAATCCTGCAAGTTAGATGTAGTTTCATGCAGACTGATACGCCACTGAGATCCACACAGCGCCCCTGGTATTTACTCTGAGAACAATTTATTTTTTGTTTGAGTATTTTCAATTTTTTTTTATTTGTAATAATTACTTTGTATGGTTCTTTGGTTGCGTATTGTAACTCATACAAATAATTGTAATTATCTGGCGATTGAAAAGAGTGGCGTGAGTTTCTTGCCAGTTCTTCTCACAGCTCTACCTTATCAGCGAACTGGTTGTTGGTCAATTGGCTGACTTCATGTAATGTTGACTTTTCTTAAGCATCATACTTTATGATCAAAATGAAATAAATCCTTTGACTTTGAGTTTGAGTTTAAGTTTGAGTTTTCCGTTATCAGTATCACCGTAATAAAAGGCACGTTTCTCATGGTACCTAGAGACTTATTGTAAACGTATTCTAGCACTCGCTCTGGCACATTTATTTTTAAATTTTACTTAGCTAGCATAACGTAGCAAGATGGTATATTTAGTACAAGTAACGCTTTTGTCCATTACCTGATATTTTAAAGCGAAAGATTATTTTGTTTTTTTGAAAGCGCTAACTAATCTCTGGAACTACTATTTGAATTTGAATACTTCTTTTTGCGTATGATAGCCCAGTTCTCGAAGAAGGTTATAGGCTATGTAACATCAGGCTAATGGCGACGGGAGAAAAGCAGTAACAAAAGACCTGGGTAAAACCGCACTGCGGGAAGCTGATTACCTGATAGTTACCTAACTAACTCATATTTTATCCACGGGTAATATAGATGTTACATGGTTTTACAAGTCATGTCATGTTTCGCCGTTAAAAAAATCTGTAACTGTTTCATATTTAATATTGTATTCCTAATGTTAAAATGTCTTTAATTTTCAGCTCTTCCTTATGGACAGTTCCCTCTTTACAAAGAAGGCGATCGTGTTTTACACCAGTCTACGGCTATTGCCAAGTATATAGCTAGAGGTACGGACCTGATCCCGAACGATCCTTGGGAGCAAGCGCTTTTAGATAACATTGTATCAACTATCTATGACTATTGGAGCAGTAAGTACTTGATTTTATACTATTTCTAAAGAATGTAGACAATCCCATCCACTGCCCCCTCACTTTGACTCCTGTAAGTCAGAATTATCAATGAAAACCCTTACGAATACCGAGCTTTGATTCTCGGGAGTCCAAAGGATTGCTAAAAGAAGAAGAATAAAGAATATATTATCATGTGTGTATTTCCGTCAGTTAATATTGATACTATGGTGGTGGTGGTATATGGCTTAAATAAACCTAATCAACGGGGAATCATAGAATATTATGTAAAGTAGTAGTATATATACTTCTGCGTTTCGTTCGGTTAGTAATAACGTCGCATGCTTAATTATTATCATACTTTTAAATTTAGGTACCTTATATTCTAGTGCTTGCAAGTTTTACGTTATGACGTGGTACTATGGCATTAAAACGGCCGATTAATTTAGCTGAATTTTGAAATAAGTTCTTATATTTTCAAAAAAGGCCATCATTGCAGCAGTTTAAGACGATGCCACCACTTCTGGATTCCACTGACTGCTTACCATCAGGCAGGGTGGAGTCACTTTGGTAGGCCAATATAAAAAAAAATCTACGCAAAGATTATTCAATTTGACAAGCAATTTCTGTTAATTCTACAATGCGAATTGAACTCCCCTGCTTCCAACAACAGTCGAACAAAGTTTCTCACAGGTTATCCAATCGTTCTAGATTGAAAAATAGTCGGTCACCTAGTCGCGCTTAGCTGGCTAAACGCGAGTTTATATCTACTAGTCAATTTAGTTAAATTGTGTAATATAAAACGAGTAAGCTTGTCCGTCACCTTGATCGTGTCATTGGTCTCATCTTATAGCAGGCCTGTCTTTTTTGGATGTAGTTTCGTAGAAAAGTCTGTTTTGAGCATTGGATGTCTACTAATTGAAATATGTCGATGATGATGATTTAATTTATTTGTGATAGGGCGCAGAGAAATATACAAGACTTCAATCAAAACAAGATTATTACTTTAGTTTTTTTAGGTTGATTAGTTACGACTGTAGATGAAGTGCCTACCTATGCTAGGTGTCCAAATATTTATTTTAAGCTGCAGCTCAAATCACCAAATGAATTGCGATTGAAAAAAAAAAAATGAAGAACTTGCTTGGTGCGAATGGTACGGAAAATGGTACGGTAGTACATCCACGCTGGTTTCAGCATGAATGGGCCGGATCGTCCAGGGAAGTTCTACCCTCTCATAGAAGATCGACGTAAGAGTAGTAGTATCCGTACTACTGCGTTTCTCTCGGTGAGTGAGAGCGCCGAAGGCCCAATCTCCCCCTTTCCTCTTTCCTCGCCTCCCTCATTCCCTTCCCCTAACCCAATTCGCAGCCGCCATAGTGGAGGCCACCATATCAGCAGTTTAAGACGATGGCTTTTGGTATAGTGGCCACCACTTCTGGATTCCACTGACTGCTTACCATCAGGCAGGGTGGAGTCACTTTGATAGGTTTTTTTTTTTTTATTATAGGCCACCAAAGTGAAGTGAAGGATAATATAAAAAAAGAAAAATATCTGATAGAGATATACGAATGTTTTAAATGCGTAATTTTGTGTGTTTGTTACTGTTTGGCTAAACCGACTTCGATAACAATAGGTACCTACGTAGATAGATTCGGTGCCGGAAATTGGTCTGGATCCTGACAGAGACAAAACACACTTTAGCCGTAGGCGAAGCCGTGGAGCGCAGCTGGTAGAGATATAAGTGTCTACATGATTTACAAAACAGTCGACTATTTATACCGATCTGACAGATTCATAAGAGTTACTTTCATCTGTGGATTTATGAGCTACCTTCTTTTTGCTAATTTGACAATATTTATATTTCAGAGGCCGTCGCGTATGTTATAGAAAAAGACATGGAGAAAAAGTACGAACTAAAGAAGTACGTATTGGAAGAAGTCGTTGACTTTTACTTCTCCAGATTTGAGAAACATTTGAAAGAAAAAGGTGGATTCTTTATTGGCAAGGTAAAAACAATATACCTACTTACACTTACATTACATTACCGGTAATAACCATGATATATTTTTGTTCTAGCTATCTTGGGCCGAATTCATCTTGTGTGGTTTAGTAGAATCTAACAATCTATTTTATGATATGGAAGTCGAGAAGGATTATCCTGCTGTAAAAGCTGCTGTAAATAAAATAAGAAACTTGCCAGGAGTGAAAGAGCATATCGCAGCAAGGGGACCTTACAAATTGCCGTTGAGAATTATTCATTACAAGGGATTGGATATATTGGAACCAAGTAATGGCCTTCGCAAATAAAGACAATACCCAATTTTCAATAGCTCGTTTTTTTTTTAAAAAAAAGGTAACTAAGAATAATAATAATAAATAAAATTACCTGCCTGGTGCTATCCCATTGCAGGCCAAGGAGACCTCTTCTCATACAGAGAAAGCATGAGTATTGATCGAATTTACTGTCAGTCATTTAACAAGGGATAGATTCAAAATTTTGACAGAAAATGGATTTGACAACACATAACAACACACAGTTTTGAAAGATATTGTTCTCAATTCACGTATTAAGTTACTAACAAACATTTGAACTCTTTGTTAAAGTGACAAGCGTTCAAGACTCCAAAATTAGTTTTGTTCTAATTACTTTTTGGAACTTTTAGTATTCGTTTACTTTTCGATTCATAAAGGTTCAAGAAATGAGTGGAATAGTTAAAGCGTTCACTGATTTCGTCACCTTGCTGAGTTTATAACCGCCCCGCGACATTGTATAGGTAATTTCTTTTTCTGTTATTCTTCTAAGTACTTATGTTTTATTGTATATATTAGTTTATATAGATGTTTTTTTTTATAAAATTGAATTAAAATAAACAATAGAAAATCCAATATTAGACACATGCGAAACCCAACATAAAGATATCGAAAAACTTTGGTACTTATCAAACTCCTACAATAAAAGACTTTGTTTGTACCAAATCATAACATTGTTGCCAGCAAATATTGCTGTCTTGTCATGTTCTCTAATAGAGGCGAATCATAATATTCTGTACGCTGAACAACTTTGTTTTAAAATAGTGCTACTGACTATGTCAGGCACAACACTGTTAGATTTTGTCAACGCAGCACAATTTCGTGCCTTGTTAATTTTAAGCTTGAGAATACAATGACTATATTCATTACAGCGGTTCTTTGAGATATTTGATTATACCTAGGGGATGAAATTGGTAATTAAATTAGGTTTAAACTAGACAGTTTTTCCGCAGTTAAATTAAAGCGAAAAGTACTGTCTCGATTAAGAATTAAATTAGGAACGTAAGTTTTTTATTCCGATAACCAGTTTCTTCAAATAAGTTAAGGAGAAGGTAGGCCATAGAGAGAAGTTCATAAACTTATGTGAGAAAGTAGGTTAAATAAACTGCACCGACAAACGCCGCATCTGAAATGAAAAAAATGATCCTGATGTTAACGTCAAATGTTTTACCTATTCTTTGACTGCATCAATTGGGGCAATAGTCGGTATCTATTTTTATTTACTTAATTGAAATTAAAATATAATTCACTATTATATATAATAAAATATATAAATTAACGAAGTATTAATATAAATTAGAATTTGAATCAACAATAATTATTTTAGATTCAAAGCAAGGTCTAAAAAGGAAATATTAAACACATTATCTGCTCGCAGCAAATATTTGGATCAGATTTTATTTTCAACGTAGCCTGAACCCAATTTAGTACCTCCCTCGAGTCTAAAAACACTAAGCTTTTGTAGGTTTGTTGTAAACAATTTCTTGCTAAGAAGAATATTTTAATAAGATCTTTTGTTTGGCAATAGGATATAATTAATTTTCGGTAAAATATGAAAAACTTTATATAAATAAGGCTGATTTTTCTCATACCGGGTTTTCTTTTGATTAAATTATATATTCAAATATTTTGCTTTCTATAAATTATGTAAAAAGAAATGTTTTTTATAATGGAATATGACAACTTTCATCTTTGCCACTGCTACCTGTTATTTAGGAACTATAACTATAACTTTATTTACTGTGAACGTGGAGTCACTATGACCGCGTTACTGTACCTAGAGCGAAAGTATTGGCCCGGTCGCACAACACTGGTTTTCTTTTGACCCTTAAGCTTGATTTGACCTGGCAATAGCAAGTATAAATAAATAACCATTTTTTGTAAATATTTTAAATATATTATTGCAATAAAGCTTTAATAATAATAATATTTCAACAACTACACACAACGCCATCTAGACCCAAAGTAAGCATATTATATGCTTAAAAATGACAAAAATAAAAAAAAAATAAAAATTATAAATCATTTTATTCATTAATGTATTAAGATATTTTCGCTTACTAAAATTGTACACTGCTCGACTATGAAAAAGGTTCTTAATTGACTGTCAAATCGCGTGTTTCGAAATAACATAATTGAGAAACTTAATAACATAAACAATTCGCTCCCCCCACCGAATAATATCGTAATGTGATATAACGATAATTTGCGTTTTATTGCATATTCGTCATCTAGACACTCTTTTACACGTTGTCAATTTTTTTCATATTTTTCCTATAAGTTTTTTAGAAACTAGCATTTTTATAATAACCATAGCCTTAATATTCCGTTAAAGGTTTAACATATTTGACTGACCTGTTGGTCTAGTGGTTAGTGACCCTGACTGCTAAGCCGGAGGTCGTGGGTTCGATTCCCACCCAGGACAAACCTTTGTGTGATGAGCATGATTGTTTGTTCTGTGTCTGGGTGTAATTTATCTATAATATGTATGTATTTACAAAAAAAAAAAAGTATATAAGTAGTATATCAGTTGTTTAGTACCTATAACACAAGCAAATATAATTGCTTAATTTGGGGCTAAATGGCGCTGTGTAAAAAAAAAAAAAAAAATATATATATATATATATATTTACGCGAGTAATATCGCTATTAGTGATTACGGGTAGCACTACAAATAAGATTTTCAATAAGTTATGATAACGATATTATTCGAGTAAGAACATTAAACTCGTGTTGTAGTAAAGTATTCTTACAATACTATTCCTGTAGTCATTTTATTTAAAAAATATGGTGATGTACGAAACGATGCCATAATGAGAAAGAATGGTGTCACAACAGAAACAAGAGAGGGCACAATAAAAAAACGGTATGCTGCTAAGACTATTGGCCCTTCAGGCTTATGCAAAAAACATTGTGGCATAACATTTTCTACGGAACAACAGCAGGCAATATTTGACACATTTTATAGACTGAAGGATCATGAACTGCAATGGCTACATCGTGAGGCATGTTCAAGCACAACCAGTAAAACGTATTACTTTAGAAAACAAAAATTAACAGGACACATTTAAAATCAATTTTATATTATTTAACCAGGACCAGACTTCTATTCAAGTTTGTAAAGTTTTTTTTTGAGTACTTTGCGAATTTTAGAACAAGTAGTTTGTACAGCTTTAGACAAAATTAGGCAGGATGAAAGCTTATTAGACAACAGAGTAACTCATTACAATATTATAGGCCTCATAGAATGTCTGACGCCACAAAAAAAAAAGTATAATGACCCAGTCAAAGGTATTGAACTATTTCCATCTGTTGTACGAGCTCATTACTCAATTATACACGCAAGATTATGCACCAATATTTATCTGAACAACAAAATATTTCCAAAATGTATCAACTGTACACTCTATGGTTTCCAAATCAAAAGTATACACATCAAAACGACAATACAAATCTATATTTAATACACAGTATAATTATTCATATTTTAAACCTAAAAAAATCTAGACGTAACGTACTCTCTGCATGATCAAGCTGACGAGATGCAAAAATCTAAATTAGAAAAAATATTTCAACAGCGTTTACTACGTAAGACTACGCCAAATAAAAGAAGAAGAATAAGCAACAGCAGATAAGGATCATACTCGTACTACAGTAGCTATTTTTTGATTTAGAGAAAGTGCTTGTGCTTCAGTCAGAAGTAGGAATTTTTCACTACAAGAGGAAATACCCAGTTTATAACTTTACCATCTACAATGCTTTGAATAAATCTGGACATTGCTATGTGTGGCACCTTTCTATAGAAAGGTGCCACACATATCGCTTTTAGCTATACCTAAAAGAGGCTCTAATGAAATAGGGAGCTGCTTACTAAAATTTATAAATATGGAAGAAAAAACGAGGAATCAAATACGTATCATTTTATTCAAATGGTTGCGCTGGCCAAAATAAAGACCGTTAAGTATGTTTTTGCACTTTACTTATATGCCATAAATAAAGGTTTTTTTAAACGGGTCACAGTCAAAATGAAGGCGACAGTATGCATTCCTTGATTGAGCGAGCTATGAAAAATAAAGTTTTGTATACATCTGACTAAGTATATAGTGTTAAAACTAAAATTACTGGAAATAAATATAGATAAATAATACTCAAATTGCATGGACTAAAATCGTTGAAGTAAAGGTTTCAAATTCATATCCTACTATAGTTCAGTTTAAGTATAATTAATTACCTATGATGATCAATACTTTGATTTAAACACGGAAAGCTTTATCAATAGGTCAAGAAGAAGCAAAAGAACAGTTAATGTTAAAGAGACCAATTTAAAGCAATCATATACTGAACCAATTGCTGTCAGCAAAGCTCTGTTTACAGATTTACTCAGCTTAAGCAGAACTGAAGCCATACTTCTCCAGTATCGTTCGTTTTATGATTCGCTCCGAAGCTATAATGATAACCCACAACCAGCTTCAGATTCTGATGATGATCATCATCAGATGTCGGAGACTACATTATAGTCTCTACTGTGATGTTTATGACAAATTAATAATTAAAATTAAGACTACTTAGTTTCAATTATTAATTTTACTTATTTTTTTAAAAGAAATGGTTATTTTTATTCATTTTTACTAATAAACGGTTTTCTTTAACCACAAAACCATAGTTTAATTGCGATTTATATTCCTAGTAATTTATATTACTTTATACGCAACTGGAGAATAAAAGGGTATTAAAAGAATACTTTAAATTTAATATGCTTTAAAGCGGCGAAAAATCCAACTATAATCTATTACTGTATATATTTTGTTGTCTTTATTTCTTTGAATAACATTGTAGAATGCTATTATTGTGCAGGCTGTTCTGTTGTTTTTACGCGAATAATATCGTAATGTTGTTTTGCGAAATAATATTTTGTCTAACCTTTATAGTAAAATATATTTTCTTTAATAACTTGGATTTAATAAAATATAAAATTCTTTAGTATATTTAAGATGATTCTATAAAAAAATAGCTTTCATTTGATGTACAAAATAATTATCTTTGGTGAAAAATGTTTAACATAATTGTAAATAAACACTGTTTTATTTTTCCTGTAAAATTTGAATTTTTCGATAACGATATTATTCGGTGGGAGGAGTGAATTGACCTACTCGCCAGCAGTTCTAAGTAATATAATAATAATATTTGACGGTATATAACTGTCTGATTCCACACGATTGAGGCCTCTGGCTGCAACCGAAACATATAAATATCTGGGTATGTCACAGGTTTTGGGTATAACTGACAGTGACATGAAACAGGTGTTACAGGAACGTTTCTTTGGCCACCTAAAAAAAGTTCTTAAAAGTCTTTTATCGGGTAGTAACAAGGTGCGGGCCTTTAACAGCTGGGTCATGTCTGTCCTAACCTATTCCTTTGGCATAGTCAGATGGACTTAGACTGAACTGGACGCTCTCGATAGGAGAGTCCGTACACAGTTGGCGACTTTCCGTATGCATCATCCACGGTCATCTATAATGCGGTTGTACATCCCACGGAAGTGTGGAGGTCGTGGCTTTCTATGTGCCAAGACTCTCCATAACCGTGAGGTGTGCAACCTCAGAGAATATTTTATTAAAACAAATGTAAATATGCATCGGGATGTCGTCGCTGTAGATAACGGGCTCACCCTGCTAGGTCTAGCTAAAGAGAACTGGCACAAACCTGTTGTGCTTAGTATAGCGGAGTGCAATGATGTACGGAAGAGCAAGGAATTATATGGGCACTTTTATCGGGCCTTGAATGGACCCGATGTAGATTCAATATCATCTGTATCCTGGCTAAGTTTCGGTGATCTCTTTGGAGAAACCGAAGGTTTTGTCTGTGCAATCATGGATGAGGTTCTAATGACGAACAACTACCGGGACTTATCTTAAGAGATGGGACGGTTGACATTTGTCGGGCATATCACCACCCCGGAGAATTTCTCAGACATATTGTCTCTGATTGTTCTCGTCTTGTAAACGGTGTGAATTTGCATAGACATAACCAAGTAGCTAGGATCGTCTACCAGCAACTTGCTCTGAAACGGTATTTCGGCGACTACAAGCTTGTAGCTTGTAGTCGCCGAAATACCGTACTACAGATATGTGCCCGATCCAGTTCTCACAAATGGTCGTGCCACGATATACTGGTATCGATCTATCGTCACTGACAGGACTATTGTTGCTAGTAAACCTGATATAGTGGTAATCGATCGATTTGAGCGCCTTACAATGATCATCGATGTTACCATTCCACATGATGACAATCTCATGAAAGCAGAAAAAGATAAACAGATTAAATATTTGGATTTGGCTCGCGAGGTTGTCGACATGTGGGATGTGGATTCGGCGATCATTGTTCCGATAGTCATATCAGTTAATGGACTGATTCCTAAAAGCGATCAACATCTAACGAGGCTCGCGTTAGGTGGCTGGATCGTGGGCCTGATGCAGAAGGCTGTGCTCCTTGACACGGCTCGCATTGAGGGAGGTTCCTATCTCTGGAGCCCTAACCACCGGTAGCTTGGTTTCTGTACCCAATATCGGTGGGTCTCCTAATTTTTATATTTTTAAATGTATATTTCTGCTATTTATTATATATATTTAAAAATGTAAGTTTGTGAGTATGCTTAGTCAATAAAGAGAATAATAATAATATTCTACCACATTCACACACCACAATCTAGCCCCAAATTAAGCAATTATATTTGCTTGTGTTATGGGTACTAAACAATAGCTGATATACTACTTATATACATTTTTTTTGTAAATACGTACATAATATAGATAAATTACACCTAGACACAGAACAAACAATCATGCTCATCACGCTAAGGTTTGTCCTAGGTGGGAATCGAACCCACGACTTCTGGCTTAGCAGTCAGGGTCACTAACCACTAGACCAACTGGCCAGTCGAAGTAAAGCTATATTTAATTGTTTAATACTTTCAAGGGAGTCATAAGTACTTATATGCCAATAACTGACTCAACGCTTAACTATATAAAAATATACTATATCTCTACTTCTACTACGTCAACGTTTGGCACTAGAATGAAGGTTATAGGACTTTTATACGCTTACTGCCGTATAAAATACTTATAACCTTCATACACTTCTGTCTACAGCTAATCTGTATCAGTTTCCGACGTTTTGTTCAAATAATTCCGCCGTTTTTGCCTTTTGAATATTTCATTAGCCCATTCCCATACTAAATTACCTTAGCTACAGATAATAGTTTGTTGTTCCATCGCTTCATGTATAGCTGTCCTATCGTGTTCCCGTAGTTGTGAGATCTCGTCTATACAGCACACGCCGCCATCGGATAATACAAGTGCATCTGCTTCTAACTGCCATATCAACTATAGGTTTTACTATGAAAATCAAATCTTACAAAAGTGATCACAAAATCACTGGTTGAACATTCTCACCAACAAACATTTGAACTCTTTGTTAAACGAAAAGTGTTCAAGAGTCTAAAATTAGTTTTGTTCTAATTACTTTTGGAAACTTTTAGTATTCGTTTGTTTTTGGATTCATAAAGCATCTTGAAATGGTTGCTACTTGAAGCTTTTACTGATATTGAAGTTCACTTGGCTGAGTTTATTATTAAGTACATTGTGTCTTTTGCATAATGAAAATAAGCTTGGTGTTGCGTAAACCAAGTATTTAAAGTATTCTTATTTTCATTTTGATGCTGGATCGTTGTAAAGTTACTAACCTAATGGAAAAAATTTACAAGTAATAAGTACAAGTCATGATGGCTCATGGTGACGGCACCTGCTTCGCAAACACGAGGTTGGGGGTTCGAATCCGGGCTAGTATGAATGTGATTTTTCAAATCTGGACATTTAAGACTGACGGTGAAGGAAACCTGGACTTCTGGGGAAGTCTGAAATCGCTAATCCGCCTTGAGCAAGTGTGGCGATCAATGCTCACCTTCTCTGCATGAGAAGAGGTCTTTTCCTGCAGTGTGATAGTAACAGGCCGATATGATGATATGCAAAGTTCTCTTGAATACCATAAATGGTTTTTTTAACTTTTTTTATGAAAGTTCTAAATTCTAAAACTTTCATTATTAAAATAACAAACAACAAAAAGGCATTTCTTTATATTCTGTAACTAGCTTACCGATGCGCGGTTTCACCCGTGTTTTTTGCTCATTGCTCTGCTCCTGTCGCCAGTAGTGTGATGTTACATAGCCTATAACCTTCCACGAAAACTGGGCTATCATACGCAAAATAATTTTTATAATCGGACTGGCAATTTCAAAGATTAGCGTATTAAAAAAATCAAACTCTTACGCCTTATATAATATTCTGTTTCTGTAATAGAAGAGACAAATATGTCGTACATATTAGCAACTTTGTATTAGACATGTGAGCTGCAAAGCTGTATTATTTTGCCGATTCATCACGAATTCGCTTGTCCAGCAACTTTCGGCTTGAATGATGCATGAAAACAATATTTAATAATTTGTAACCAGGTTATATATATCAATAGTATCTACTAGTAATGTATATATTGAGTTCCATACTTGCCTTTTGTACAATGCGGACGTGTTTTTTGTTTACAATTAAATTTTAAATAGTGATCATTTTATATAAAATTATTAATAACAATTTTGCGGTGTGAGCAATTAATTAAACTGTGTCGCGAGTGTTCTATGTCTATCTTCAAACTGCAAGTATGAGATAAATTATTCTTATTCATAAATAGTGTTTCTGTGTTATAATGGCTAACACAGGATCTAGTCCTTCTAACCGTGGAATGTTGCCCACATCAGAGATCCAGAGATGGGTAGCGACCATTGATGAATTTTTAGATGACATATGTTCTATTGTAAGCGATGGAAAAATGAACTCTGAACAGAAGCTTCGGGTCTCAAGCCTATGTCGCAAGGTGACGAATGGCACATCTCAGATGGCTGTTTTGTATCAAGCTCTGAAACAAAAAGCTATTGAAGCCCATAGCACAATTGATGACCTTCGAAGACAGCAGGATTTATCAGACTCTTTTAAAGACTTCAAAGACGTAGTAGAGGAAAAGCTGATACCTAATGAAAATACTTCTTTTGCCGATATGGTGAAAAAAGGCGCTCAAAATTTTATTCGTCCTAGTAGCCTGAGTTCTGTTGCGATTTATCCAAAAGATAAAAGCAAAACTAGTGACGACACCAAGTCTTTGGTACAAAAAATCATCTCGCCCGAAGAACTAAAATTACGTGTACGTGGATTAAGAACCCTCCTTTCCCTACTTGGAAAGGAGGGGTCCTAATTAGCACCGAATCCAAAGGCGATATAGAGAAAATAAAGAATTCGGAGAAACTTAAATCTTCAGGTCTCACTCTGGAGAAGCCACCCAAACGCCATCCCAGGATTGTCATCATTGGCGTCCCCATAGCCCTTAATGAGAAAGATGTTATGGAATGTATTTACGAGCAAAATCTTGCCGATAAATTTCCAAATACTACCCGAGATTCCTTTATGGCGGCGGTAAAACTTAGCCATAAAAGTTCAAAAAGAAATGTGATCACAGAACGGGGGACGAATCTTGTCCCGCACGGAAATTCGCCGAAGATAGATATATAAACTCGGTAGACTATAAAGGTGACTAAGTGTACTACCTGTTTTATTATTACCTTATAAGCACTTACACACTAGTTTTATTTTATTTCATTTATATTTTTTGTATTACCTAGCTAATAAATTTATTGACTCTTATTAGATATTAATAACATAAACCTATGTTTACCTAAATACATACTCCCGTATCGTACTCCACAAACTCAAAAGTAAAATTATTGTTAGCATCACGTACCTAATACTTATGACTATAATTACTGATGGATGACACTTGTTACTAAGTTATTATTAAAATTGACCATGACACTGTTTTAGTTATTCTCTAATTAAGAATTAAATGCTTTCACAGCAAAAAATACTAAAATAAACATGAGTAGCCTCAGACGTGACATACACATTACTGACTTTAACCTAGATTATAAAATACTGATGATGACTACACTTCCATATCTCACTTATGTAAATAATAATTCGCCAGCAATAAATTTAAATAACTCTTACTTTTAAAATTTATAATAAGATCCTAATTATTTTTATTTTGTAAGATAATTTAGTATACTGACACAAGTTTAATATTATAAGACTTACCAAAATAATCAGACATAGACTTATTTACAATAGATAATTAAGTTAATATATATCTGTAATTTCATTGTGATGTATATAATATATATTTCATTGCTAAACAATTTAAGTGTACATGTATCTGATACTATAAAATTAGTACATAAACTGCCTGTGATACAGGAATACTGCTAGTACAGGCACCTAACATTATTATACCTGTTTTGTATTATTATAAGGCCAGTAAAAATTGTACTTTTATTTAAACTGATTAAATGATTTGATTTGATTTGATTTGATTTGATTTGATATTTAAAAGTATAAATAATTAGAATTTGTAATTGAAACCATTTTTAAATTAACAATCACGTTATTTATCTTATAAAATTGATTTTAAAGAAATAATAAAATGTTCGTGATACTTTATCTTCTCAATAACAGCAACTATGTTGATTAGATTACATCTATTCTAATAGTAACGTAGCCTAAGTTTAATTTGTACCACTCTGAGGCTTATAAATACTAGTATTCTGCAGGTTTATGAAAAAAAATTCTCTGCTAAGATTACTCTTTTAATAAACTCCTCTGTTAAGGAGAATAAGATACCGTATTTGTTTTATTTTTTTGAGAACATGCCAAATCTTTACTTTGGTTTTCTACATAACATATATATTGTAACATGATGATTTTTTTAGACTGAACTCTTTGTTTATAAGTTTAATCGTGTGAATCATTTTTGAATGAGTTAGGAGTAAACTTAAGGATAGACAAAAATAACATTTTTCTATTTATTTTTTTATTTATTGTTTCAGAAAAGATTTCTATACATGCATAACACTTTTCGGGACAGAAAATGGATATGGCCGTGATGACAATAAAACATCTATTGTGTCTACATCACTGTCCATGAAAGGGTTAAAAAACTAAATTGACACTAGTAAAACTTTTGAAGACTGATTACTTATTTAGTTATTGTATAAATCAGAATATTATAAACAAATTGTTAACGTCATCATAAAATCTATACATACGAGAGAAACGGTGAATTCACAACAAAAAAAAAATGAATAAATTTAAATATAAAATATAACCAACGTATTAAAAATACCGCTGTACGTCCCCTTAACTAAGTCCCTTATTAAAATAACAGCAGGCTACATAAGGGATGCAATATTTTAACCCCCGTCGAGATTATCAACAGGTGTGTTAACCTCACGGGCTGTGGTCTGTTAGTCATTAAGCTCAGGTACAATGACTACCTACTATATTACAAACTCTGAACAGACTTTTATATTTCTGAGTCTGTTCATAATACCTAAAAATATAATATGCTCTGAATTATTAACGCACATAAGTTATTTCTTGGATAAGTTGATAGAGATGTCATTATGTTCTTTTTTTTTTTTTTTTTTTTATATTAGCCTACCAAAGTGACTCCACTCTGCCTGATGGTAAGCAGTAAGTGGAATCCAGAAGTGGCGGACACCATTCCAAAAGCCAAACTACTGGTATGGTGGCCTCCACTATGGCGGCTTAGTGAGATGCTTTTTCACGCCCCGCTTAAAGGACCTTTATTACAAAAATACTAAAATAATTAAAAGTGTTTGATCGAAGTTAAAATATTGTTGCGACGAATACCTATGCTAGTACGTTCGCAAGTACTTACCTACTCGTGTACGACGAATACCTAAGCTCTAGAACGTTCGCAAGTACCTACCTACTCGTGTACGACAAATACCTACGCTCTAGAACATTCACAAGTACCTACCTACACGTATACAACAAATACCTACGCTAGAACGTTTGCATGTACCTACCTACACGTATAACAATAGATCAACGGCGGTAGGCATACCTACGCGTCGCAGCTAAGTACCTACACTCATTGTTCTGTTTTCGAGAATTGTCGGCATCTTTGTGGTAATAGCGGGAAGGTTCTAGAAATCTATTGAATGACTATAAAAAGGATTCGAACGTCGGCACTTCGTTCAGTTGTGAATACAGCGATCTCGAGCGAACATCTAAGTAATACGGAAGTTCACGAAGAGCGATATACGAAGCGTGATAGTGCAGTATAAGTGTTTATTGCTTTATTTAGTTACTGTTAGTATACTGTGTGAGTCTTGAATAAACGCATCATCGCGTAACTGGCATTTTGCATCGAATCCCATCCTGACACGTAACAATTGGTGACAGAAGTGAGAATGCCAGTCACACCACGCGACGAGGGAGTACGCACTCGACGACAGGCGGCGGTAGACGAAACTCGTGAACCATCGATTATGGCCGATAATGAAGAGTCTAGCGCAGCAGTAGTTAGTGATCCCGGCACTTCTGCGGCGTCGACGGGTATGGGCTCTGGCTTCGACATGTCGTCCCTTTTAGCCGTTATACAGGAGGGCCAACGCCAAGCTGAAGAGCGCCAACGCCAAGCTGAAGAGCGCCAACGCCAAGCTGAAGAGCGCCAACGCCAAGCTGAAGAACGGCAACGTCAAGTCATGGAGGAGTTGAAGGAAAGCCAACGCCAAGCTCTTCTAGACCTTAAGGAAGGTCAACTGCAAGCCGAAGACAGACAACGCCAGGCTATCCGAGAGGACCTTCGAGAAATGATGGACTCTAAGTTGGAAGGGTTCAGCACCGTCATCAGTACTCTTCAAGAAGACGTTGAAGTGGTAAAAAAACGCACCAGCAAACATGATGAAATACTCGAAGATGTCCAGACCACCATGAACCATCATGACAAGATGATTAAAGAGCTGCAGAAGACCAAGGTCCTATATTCAAGCACTACGCCTATGGCCGCGGCAGTCACTTCCGGAGGTCCCAAGTTCAAACTGCCCTCCTTTGACGGCTCGTCTTCCTGGACGGCCTTTCGACACCAGTTCGAGGTAGTTGCCAAAGGAAATGGATGGGAAGATGATCACGCACTGACGGCGCTTACTTTGGCACTTAGAGGGGATGCACTGCTGATCCTAGAGAACTTACCTGCTGACCGACGAAACTTAGACGCACTCCTTAAGGCATTGGAAGCTCGATTTGGCGATAAGCACCTGGAGCATGTTTATCGAGCTCAGCTGAAGGATCGAACTCAGAAGTCGAGTGAGGGACTTCAACAATGGGCTGCTGAAATTGAACGCCTGGTACGACGAGCCTATGCCTCCAGTACATCATCTGTGGACCCGACAGTGGTGCAAGCTTTTGTGGATGGTATAAGAGACCTTGAGGTCAGAGCAACTGTTCGGTTGGCACACCATACAAGTTTAGATGCGGCCTTAGCACATGCCCTTGAGGTGGAAGCTGTGCGAAATGACTACAAGTCGCATAAAGTACGGGAAGTTGTTGCAGCTGTTAGACCAAGGGGTGAGCCTATATGCTACGGATGCGGCAAGCGAGGACATATCCGAATTAACTGTCCGGCCCAGAGAGGAAGTAGAACGGTGTCAACCACTACTCAGGTTGACGCTAGTCAAGATTCGTTAAACTAATCGGAGCCAGGGCCGCGGGGCGGGCACTGGCTGGGTTACGTCAAGCCCCCACAGTCCAAGTATCACAGGCATGTGACGGTAATAGCCTGGTAACAGCTGGAGAAATAAATGGTAAACCTGTTCGCTTTACAATAGATACGGGCGCGTCAAAGACCATCGTACGACCAGAACTTCTGCGGCGAACAATTCAGTGGGAAGACGCACGACCATCTTGCAAATTGCAAACAGCGACTGGCCAGCCAGTGACCGTCCTCGGAGCTACAGATGTGAAGATCAAACTAGGAGAGAAGATTTATCATCAATCTGTTTTGGTGGCGAGCATAACGGATGACTGCATTATCGGCTTAGACTTCCTACGAATGCAGCAGTGCGTTGTCGATATTGCTAAAGGTGTTCTAAGCTTCCCAGATCAAGAAGTCTTTCTGGAAGGCTGTTCTTCGATAGCGGTCTACAGTGCCAAAACGGTAACCTTGGCACCGAGGTCAGAAACCTTAGTCGACGTAAGGTTCCCTGAGGGTGTGACTGCTGATCGTTGCGTCATGGTGGAAGATCCTGGGCGCTATACCAGTCTAATTACAGCCAGAACTTTGGTTATGACTAGAAGTGGCGCAAAAGTTAAAATTGCCAACCTCAGCAATTCGGCGATGTTATTACGGAAGAACGCGATCGTTGGACGATGTGAGGCTGTGAGCAGTCTGAGGAAGATCCTAGAGAACGTCCAGACTGCCTCTTCGGAAAATCATATGGGCCCATTGCTAGAGACCACGAAGAAAAGTTTGTCACCCAACGAATATCGGGAAGCAGAGAAGCTGCTACTGGACTACAAGGACATTTTCACTAAAGAAGAAAACGACCTTGGAAGAACGGGGTTAGTGAAACACCCGATCGACACAGGTGCTACACAGCCTATTAAACAAAGACCTAGACGAGTGCCACTAGCAAAAGAACAAGAAGTAGCCGAGCTGATTGGGAATATGGCACGAACCAAGATCATAGAGCCATCATCCAGCCCATGGTCTTCACCTGTGGTACTCGTGAAGAAGAAAGATGGCAGTACTAGGTTTTGTGTAGACTACAGGATGCTGAATAACGTGACCAAGAAAGACAGCTATCCTTTGCCCCGTATTGACGACACTTTGGACATGCTTGGAGGCATGAAGTGGTTCTCTACGGTAGATCTGAAAAGTGGCTACTGGCAAGTGGAACTCCGGCCAGAAGATAAGGAGAAGACTGCATTTACCACCGGTACTGGCAAAGGCCTGTGGCAGTTCCGGGTAATGCCATTTGGATTGTGTAATGCACCAGCTACGTTCGAAAGGCTTATGGAACGCGTACTAGTGGGTCTTTTGGGAGATGCCTGTCTGGTGTACTTAGATGACGTAATAGTTATGGGACGCAGTTTCACGGAACATCGCAGGAATCTTGAGAAAGTTTTTAAGAGATTTCGTGAATCAAATTTGAAACTTAACCCGAAGAAGTGCGCCTTTTTCAAGAAAGAAGTTTCGTTCTTAGGCCATATTATTTCGGATAGAGGTGTTCGAACGGACCCAGACAAAATAAAAGCGGTGCAAGAGTGGCCTGTACCAAAAACTAAAACCGAAGTAAGAGCTTTCCTGGGCCTCAGTGCTTACTACCGGCGTTTTGTGAAGAACTTCTCTGAAGTAGCCAAGCCATTACACCACTTGACAGAAGAGAAGAGGAACTTCGTTTGGGACTCGGATTGTCAACGTGCATTTACACAACTCAAAGAGTTGCTGTGTTCAGCTCCAGTCCTGTGCTACCCTAATAGAGAAGGCAGATTTATTGTGGACACAGACGCCAGTAATACTGGAATCGGAGGTGTGTTATCTCAGGAGCAAAATGGACAGCAAGTGGTCATCGCCTACTTCAGCAAGTCTCTATCGAAGCCTGAGAGAAACTACTGTGTAACTCGGCGTGAATTACTAGCAGTTGTGAAGACCTTACAACACTTTAATAAATACTTGCTGGGAAGAGAGTTCACACTACGAACAGACCATGCAGCACTGAAGTGGTTACTCCAGTTCAAGAATCCTGAAGGCCAAGTCGCGAGATGGATCGAACAACTACAGGAGTACAACTTTGTAATAGAACACCGCAGTGGAAGGATTCACTCCAATGCTGATGCCTTATCGCGACGTCCATGCTCCCAGGATTGTAAACACTGTTTGAAGCATGAGTCCAAGGAGGTAGTGAAAATTGTCAGGACTCAGGGGACCGATGAATCCTGGGACAAAGAGGAAATCAGTAAGGTACAGAAAGAAGACAGAGATCTTAAACTAATAATGGATTGGAAGGCTCAGGATCGGAAACCATTATGGCAGGACGTATCAGCCGCAAGCCCAATTACGAAGGCCTACTGGGCTCAGTGGGACAGTCTGAGTTTGGAACAAGGCGTGCTATATAGAAAGTGGGAATCACCTGACGGGAAGGACCAAGTTCTACAGATGGTGATCCCGAGAAACAAAGTTGCACCTGTTCTGCGCTTAGTGCATGATGGTGCATCAGGTGGTCATCTTGGTGTGAAGAAGACTTTGGTGAAGGTGAGAGAACGGTTCTACTGGGTACGCTGTCGGGAAGACATCGAGGAGTGGTGCAGAAAGTGCTCTACGTGTGCTTCGGTAAAAGGACCTCGTACTAGATCAAGAGGCAAGCTACAGCTGTACAGTGTCGGAGCCCCATGGGAGAGAATTGCCATTGATGTAGCTGGACCATTTCCCGTGACAGAAGACGGCAACCGCTTTATAGTAGTAGTTCAAGATTACTTTACCAAATGGCCCGAAGTGTTTGCGACACCAAACCAAGAGGCTCAGACCGTGGCCAAAAAGTTGATCCAGGAAGTAGTGTGTCGATTTGGTGTGCCGTTGGAACTGCATAGTGACCAGGGAAGAAATTTCGAGTCAGCCCTGTTTCAAGAGATGTGTAATCTACTCGGCATACACAAAACACGGACAACACCAGCGCACCCGCAGTCTGACGGCATGGTAGAACGGTTTAACCAGACATTGGAAAACCATCTGGCCAAGGTTGTCGAAGACCATCAACGAGACTGGGACCGTTACATTCCACTCTTCCTGTTATCATATCGGTCCGCGGTTCATGACACTACAGGATTTACGCCGGCCAAAGTCAACTTTGGAAGAGAGATACGCCTACCAGTAGACTTGATTACCGGAACACCTCCTGATACGCCAAAGCCGACAGTAGAGTACGTAGCAAACTTGCAAGCACAGCTGGATAAGACACATGATCTAGTGCGAGATAACAACCTCAAGGCTAATGAGAAGATGAAAACTCGCTATGACAGGAAAGCAAGTAATCATGGCTTCGAGGAAGGTACGCTCGTGTGGTTACATAATCCTCTCAGGAAAATCGGCAAGTCACCGAAGCTACAGGCCCGCTGGGAGGGTCCCTATAAAGTGATCACAAGGATCAATGACGTGACCTATCGCATAAGACAGGGCGATAGAAAGAAGCCAAAGATCGTCCACATCGATCGACTAGCACCCTATCACGGTTCTAACGCTGCTCGGGACGAGCATGATTAAGAGGGGGGCAATGTTGCGACGAATACCTATGCTAGTACGTTCGCAAGTACTTACCTACTCGTGTACGACGAATACCTAAGCTCTAGAACGTTCGCAAGTACCTACCTACTCGTGTACGACAAATACCTACGCTCTAGAACATTCACAAGTACCTACCTACACGTATACAACAAATACCTACGCTAGAACGTTTGCATGTACCTACCTACACGTATAACAATAGATCAACGGCGGTAGGCATACCTACGCGTCGCAGCTAAGTACCTACACTCATTGTTCTGTTTTCGAGAATTGTCGGCATCTTTGTGGTAATAGCGGGAAGGTTCTAGAAATCTATTGAATGACTATAAAAAGGATTCGAACGTCGGCACTTCGTTCAGTTGTGAATACAGCGATCTCGAGCGAACATCTAAGTAATACGGAAGTTCACGAAGAGCGATATACGAAGCGTGATAGTGCAGTATAAGTGTTTATTGCTTTATTTAGTTACTGTTAGTATACTGTGTGAGTCTTGAATAAACGCATCATCGCGTAACTGGCATTTTGCATCGAATCCCATCCTGACACGTAACAATATCAATCGAAAGAAATTAAGTGGCTTTATAAGAACTCAATACCTGAATTTATTACATTTTTATTCGGTTAGACATTTTCAATTCTCCTTGCCTGAAAAGTGACTTAACATGTGACGTCAATACATTCTATTCGGGTCTACATAACATAAAAATATGTGCTGAAATTAAAAACAAAAATTCAAGACATGTTGTAATTATCGTTGACCTTAACAGATCCTGATATACTAGACACTAAGTTGTCTACTAACCACTCGATAAGTAACACAATGATAAATTCCTGCTTGCATAAGAATGTGGTTCAAAAATAGTTTGTTATTTTTATAGCAATCACAAAGATAATCTTAAAAAACGCAGTAAGCTTAATTTGAAAGCTTTATCTATACCAACATTTGTGGAATGCTAGTTTTCTGGTGGACTAGTTTTGAACTTCTGGAACAGTTTACAGGGAGAGTTCATTAAGAACGTCGTTACTTTGACGTTTGACGCACTTCATAAGCTGAGCGATCTGTTATAATTAAAAGTATATTAATTTTAAGTGCTAAGTCGCATATTGTATAGGACTGCCTCTGTTTTTCGGAGAGCTACGCAGAGATCACGGGTTCGATTCAGTGCAAATATTTTAAATGCCTATTTGCATTGTTCTGGGTGTTTCTATGTATAATTTGTATGTATTTAAAAAAAATGTATTTAAGTAGGTATATCCGCATTCGAGAAGTCATTACACAAATTATAATTTATGCTTACTTTGTGTGTAGTTGTTAAGACATTGTTGATATATTAACACTTTCATGGACACTACTGTAAACACAATAGATAATTTAGTGTCATGTCACTAAAAGGCAAGTACCCAGGATCTTGTTGTACAACTTCGTTGGTAAGCCCACCTGATAGTAGATGGTAAACGTAAGCGATGGATATGGCTGTTCTCTAAGCTTTCAAGAAGCAATGTTATAAAAACACAATTAAGCTATTGTCGATTGTGACATTTAAACAAAAATGTAATGTAAACATACGAGACTGGCACAAGAGCGTGGAACAAACAAAGACAGACCTATACCCAGCAGTGGGCAGATTCAGGCTGTGGATGATCATACAGAAAAAAGCAACATTCTGTACTAACAAAGCAAAAACTAGTTAATGATAAACGCTCATCTCCTGTACATGTGCCACGGAATATCACAGAAGAAATACTTCACTTTCTATAAGTAAGGAAATGAAGTTTTATCCACTTGGGACTCGTTTAGACTCGGTTGTAATTGAACTTAACTTGGCATTGTTTGATACCAGCTTTGAAGCACTCCCGTTTAGGGACAGTTTGTCTGATTTATAAGACTTGTTAATTGGTTTGAACCACGATTACGACGTTTGTATAACAGTGATTTGAATACTTGTATAACTGGTCGGTATAGAGATAATTTGCGTGAAGTCAATCTGCTAGATAATGAAGCTGGAGCATACTTGCTACAGCTTCTAAGGACCTTATGTTATTGTTACATAATAGTTTCACTAGAAGGATTTGTCTGATATGCACAAAAACCTTAATAATACTTTTTATAAACTTTTTAGCCAATGATAGCCAACAAAAATACTTTTATCAAACTCAAACTCAAAGCATTTCTTCATTTCGATCAAGTACGATGCTTATGAATTGACCTATAGCCAGTTCGCTGACGAGGTAGAGCTGTGAGAAGAACTGGCAAAAAACTCACGCCATTCTTTTCAATCGCCAGGTAATTACAGTTTTTGTATAAGCTACAATTTAAACACTCAACGCAACAAAGAATCATACAAAGTAATTATTACAAATTAACCAATTAATAATTAATAAGATTAAAGAAAGAAAAGAGAGGATTTCAATTATTTAGTTTCATCTAGTATGATAATTAAAATTAAATATCGATGTCTATATTTCTGTAGCTAATAAATAAATGTGCTGCTAATCAGTAAATCTTTTGAATTACCTAATAATACAATTGATAATCGAATAGCAGCTGCGTTCTAATTACATTATCGGAAATTTGTCAATAAATAATCTACTGCTTGATTCATTACAGTTCGCTTGGTGAAATCCCTCTTTACGATTGATTTATCAACCGAAGCTTGTCATTAACAGCTCCGTGTCACGTTTGTTGTTGACAGTACCGTTTCCCTTCCTTTCGTGATTGCGACTTTGGTACAGTTGCGAATTTACTGATTTACTATTCTCTTGTACAATTTAGGAACTACTTCATTTCGCTTGCTTGTTTAATGTTAACTTTCTATCACTTGATTTACTTACATACATCCAGATGTTGAAGGATGTAGCCATTACATTTTAATACATCAAGCATATTGAAGATCATTTGAATTGTATTATATAGTTATAATTTGCTTTACACTTTTGCTGCCTAATTATAAAGAAGTTGTTTTTATAGAAGTGTAATTCTATTGGTACAAACCATTAAAATTATTGTTTATAGAGTTATAAAAATAATATAATAAATTTATTTATTAACAAAAACAGAAAACAAAAGTTTAATTCAATAATTTTAATACTATAAGTTTTAAGTTTAACAAAATTGTAGTAACCCTGTCTCCTAAACTAGGCCGGGAGGTCTGTATTTTAGGAGAACATAGTTAGACTTACGCAATACCGAATTAACAATGTTCAGATAAGAATTCAATTGTTCAAACTTATTTCTCTATCGTATTAGTTAGGTGTAAAATCAATTATAAATTCATTATGCTGGACACGATAGATGACTCGTTAGTGTGCCTGTGATTAATATCGACAATGCTTTATAAATATTCCGTCGTGTGCTTAGTGTTTACTCTTGTCAAGAATTCAGGTAAGAGATTTTAATTTTATTGTACCATTTTATTCTAATATTTTAGTTCATTATTACATATTAGAAAAAACAAGAAACATATTTAAATTAAGTGAAAATTTTGATAGACAATTACCATCTTTTTTTATCTGACTGAATTATAATTGAATAATTGAATTATTAATATTAATTATAATGGAATTTTGGGTATGCAAAATAAGCTATGTCTATATCTGTGCTAAGAAATGAAAAGTTTATTTTTACAACGCAATAATCTCTGAAATTTTTAATCGAATACGAACTTTATTTGGTTTTAATAATTTAACTCTTACTGAAGAAAATCAGCAGTAATCAAACATTAACGTAACGTGGGTGAAATCACGTCAATTAATTTTTGCGTTATAAAAATTCAATATTATAATATGGTAAATAGGAATTCACATAACATCATAGTGGTCATCATTAAATAATAACTTAATGTAATAAGCTAGTCTTCTTTTTTACTAGGTATGTAATAAATCACCGATAATGTAATAAGCTACATTTAACAGGCTTTAAATTGATTTTATCAACTTTTTCGTTTTCATTTCTTTTTAAATACTACATTTTTTATTTCATACATGTACTTACTCTTTGTTGTAACAAATTTATATATTATTTCCAGTTGGTGACATATCTTTAGATTATTATTTTGGTATTGAAGATGCATTGCGTACGGCAAAATACATCGAGAACTGTAACAGCGATAACGTTCAAGAATCTTGTCAAGAACGATGTGGACCAAATCACGCTTGTATACTAGGCAAATGCTTTTGTGTTGCTGTGAAACCACAGATAAAGAAAGGCGGTAATAACTATTTGATATATTATTCTCTGAAAGACTATGATGCTCTTTAAAAATGTGCCTTCTATTGTATGCCGTTTTTTGTGTCATTAAAGCAGATGTATCTATTGTGTTTGTAATTGTTTGCTATATATTGTTATTGGCGGTAATTTATAAACTTGATTGTCTTTATTGTATTTTCTATTATTTTTTGCTCAAATTTCTTTGGCTGTATAACAGTTTTCTGTATAATTTTTAGTCACTTAAATAAAACTCATGAACAATTTTGCCGTTTGATGTTTAAATTAATTATCAATTGAAACTTGAACACCGAAGAACGATAAACGATACGAACGATAAAAGGGTAGGGACCCTTTTATAACCTATCACTTAGTTTTCTAAGGCTCTTCATGTGTTGCATAATTATTAATTTAAAAAAATTATTACTTCACTCTACAAAGTAGTAATAAATATTATGTACGATTTTCTAAAGGTTCTTTAGTTATGTCGTAAGCGCATTGCATACCCACACTATATAGGTATTAATTTTAATGTATTAATTTTTAAACAGTCCGCATAACTTAAGAAAGCGGCTATTTTAAAAAAAAACATCCGTGATATCAAAAAATATTTATGAGACTGATCTGTTGGCCTAGTGGTTAGTGACCCTGACTGCTAAGCCGGAGGTCGTGGGTTCGATTCCCACCCAGGACAAATCTTTGTGTGATGAGCATGATTATTTGTTTAGTATCTGGGTGTAATTTATCTATAATAATATGTATGTATTTACAAAAAAAAAAATGTATATAAGTAGTATATCAGTTGTTTAGTACCTATATCACAAGCCTATATAATTGCTTAATTTGGGGCTAGTTCGCGTAAAAAATAAAAAAATAAAATATTTACTTCTCTCTCAAGCTTAATATCAAGGAATATAATAGCAAAATCTGCCTCAGCTAAAAAGGTAGTTTATAAACCGAGCCAATATTATTTATATTATTATAATTAATCAACTAATACTCAAATATCTTTACCAATACCTGAAGAGGATCTCATTAAGCAGCTGAAAGAAGATGCAGCAGCCAGTTTACCCCGACATAGTGAACAGAATGAAGATTATGACGATGATTCTGCAATTAAAGGCTTTAGTAACTTCAAACCCAGTACCTTTAAATCTGGTAAGTCTGTGTAAGTTTTATAAGAAAACTCCTGTAAATGAAATGAATGAAAAAAAATTTATTCATGTAGGTTAATTAAATTAACACTTATGAACGTTAAAAATACAAAATGTCAGCCAATTAACCTACAGCTAGTTTGCTGACCTAGGGTAGGGAATGAGAAGAACTAGCAAGAAACTCAGGCCACTTTTTTAATTGACATGTTATTACAATTTTAGTAAGTTACAATTTCAAGTAGTATGCAAAATGACACAGGCAATACACTGTAGGTAAATGAAGAGATAAAATATTTTAATTATTATATCAGTCCTATGTAAGTATGTATGTAACATCTCTCAGGTCTCTATTAAGATGGAGGCATTTTCTATAATAATTATTGTTACATTTAGTAAGGATGGCGATAGCAGTAGACAGTAGCAGCGGTAACCACTTGACTGTCATTCAGAAAACAGATTGCGATAGCGATGGTGAAAATACGACCATTGTTTTATATACTTTGACAGTGTCATAAATATTTCAACATTTCGGCCGTAATTTGTCTGTACCGAATACGTAACAAGATACGTATCCCATCATTAACGGTACTGAAAACAAAGATGTCATATATGTAGTAAATCTTTACTATTATATAACCTTCCTCAAGAACTAGGCTATCATACACAAAAAGAATTATTCAAATCCGACTGCTAATTGAGTACATACACAACGTAGAAAATTTCTGTTAACTATTAATTGTATTGCAATTTTGATCTATAATACGTACTAAAAGACATGAACATAATGTAAGCACGGGCAATTTGTTAATTGATATAGAACCTAAACAATATTAACTCTTATTAAACTTGCTCTTGATATATTAATAGCTAACACAACAAAAGAACTTGACCTTACCTACCTATTCATGGAAGATTTCATCATATCACATGAAATTAATATTGATTGTATGATTCAGTTATAGAAGAACTTCTTCGTAGATCAAAATCTGATATGGAAGTCCGGGCAGCTAAGAAAAACAGCTCGTCGGAATCTGAATCTGAAGGGACTGACAGTAAGCATTTACACTGGTTTTAACATAATAAATCACATTTTAACTTTTATGTTTATTTATCATAATCATCCTTATCTTTCCTAAGGCCCTAGGCAAGTGGCAAAGATTTCTATTCTATTGATAGAATAGATAAAAAAATGTATTGGATTGACATAAGCTAACGCCAGCTCATATGTCAATGTCATGTATTTATTTATCTATTCTATTCATAGAATAGATTAAAAAATGTAAGGGATTGACATAAGCTTATGTCAATCCAATACATTTTTTATCTATTTTATGAATAAAATAGAAATCTTTGACACTTGTCTAGGGCCTCTGGTCCTATTTGGTACTTCGGATTCAATGTCTTCAAAACTGTGATTTACTTTTAGGAGAAATAAATCTTTTTTGGAATAACCGACTATACTGCAATGTCTGAAATTTGGGATTCTGTTAAAGTTTCGTATTTATTTCAATTTGAAACAGACTAAACTACATTTGATTGTTTGATTTTTTTTTTTATTTTTTTTTTTAATTTTTTATATTAGCCTACCAAAGTGACTCCACTTTGCCTGATGGTAAGCAGTAAGTGGAATCCAGAAGTGGCGGACACCATTCCAAAAGCCAAACTACTGGTATGGTGGCCGCCACTATGGCGGCTTAGTGAGATGCTTTTTCACGCCCCGCTTAAAAGACCCAGGATCAAAATTAGATGGGAACACATGCGCTGGCAAAGAGTTCCAGGCTTTAATTGAGCGACAAAAGTATGAAGTGCTGAACCGTTTGGTTCGAGACCCTTTAGATTCCACTGTGAAAGGGTGGCACTTTAGTCCCGCACGTGTTGTTCTGGATAAAAAGGGAGAGGGTGGGATTAATTCAAAGAGCTCTTCAGAACACTCTCCATGGTAAAGGCGATAGAAGACGGCCATTGAGGCGATGTCTCTTCGCAGCTGTAAAGGCTCAAGGGTCTTAGTAGCCTCCGGGCTTCCGATGATACGGACTGCTCGCCGCTGCAACCTATCGAGTGCATCCAGTAAGTACTGTGCGGAGCCATCCCAAAGATGAGAGCAGTACTCCACGCAGAAACGAACCTGTGTCTTATAAAGAAGACAGAGCTGCTCGGGCGTGAAGTACCGCCTCACCCTGTTCAGGACACCGAGTTTACAGGAGGCGGTTTTAATGACGCACTCGATGTAGTTCTTGGGGTTGAGATCTCGGCTGATGTCCATACCCAGGATACTTAGGCTATCCTGTAGTGGTAACGCTGTGTTCTGAAGAGAGGGCAGGGGAAGGAACGGAGATTTTTTTGCAGAGAACGCGCACACCTGTGTTTTCTTGGCATTGAACTCGACCAAATTCTCACAACCCCATTTAGAAATGCGGTATAATACTTGGTCGAGCTCAGCGACAAGTTCTAGGCGTTTTGCCTCGATGTCAGTCTGTTTAGCCGCAGGATGTCCGAGATATCGCCCATGCACTGTACTATCATCTGCATAGCAATGAATGTTGCCAAGGGACAACATGTCATTGACATGCAGAAGATACAGAGTGGGCGACAGGACGGACCCCTGAGGCACCCCAGCGTTGACCTGCAAATGATTGGAGGCCGATCCGTCACAAAGGACTCTAATGCGGCGCTCACGCAGGAATGCGGCAATCCAGTTGCATAGCTGGGGTGGCAGACCATATGCTGGAAGCTTGGACAGAAGCGAACGGTGCCAGACTCTATCGAAGGCTTTGGTTATGTCAAGGCCGATGGCCAAGGACTCGCCATGCCTGTCCATAGCTTCACCCCATTGGTGCGTGATATACGCTAGAAGGTCACCCGTATACCGTTTTGACCTAAAGCCATATTGTCGGTCACTAATTAACGAGTGACCCTCTAGGTAGCGGACTAGTTGGGAGTTTATTATCCGCTCAAGCACCTTGCAGAGAACTGAGGTGACAGCTATGGGTCGATAGTTGCCTGGCTCGGACCTATCCCCTTTTTTGGGAATGGGTTGAACATTCGCCTCTCTCCAAGCCTCCGGCACAATTCCCGAGGAATAAGATAGGCGGAATAGGCGCGTCAATGCAGGAGACAACTCCGCTGCGCATTTCTTAAGAACCACCGCTGGAATACCATCCGGTCCGCTGGCTTTCCGAACATCGAGCGACCTTAGTTCCGCACGGATATCACGATGCCTAATACGAATATTAGGCATAACGGAGTCGCAGCCAGATATAGTTGGCGGGTGCAAGCCACGGTCGTCGATTCGGGAGTTAGCCGCAAAGAGTTCAACAAGCAAGTTTGCTTTCTCTTGCGGCTCGTGGGCCAGCGATCCATCAGGACATTTCAAGAGGGGCAGCGAAGGCTTGCAGAAGTTGGATTGCACGGCCTTGGCTAGTCGCCAGTAGCTACGGCTACCCGTAGGATGCGAAATGAGTTCTTGCCCAATCCGTGCAATGCGCTGGGCATCCGCTCTGATGTAAGGCCTCTTGCATTCCCTAGTGGCTTTGTTGTACGCTGCTTTTAGGCGATCCAAGCTAGGGTCGCGCCGTGCTCGGGCCCTGATCCAAGCGCGGTACGCCGATTCTTTTTGTTTAACAGTGTCGGCGCACTCACGGTTGAACCAGGGACGCGTTTTGCCGGCACTGGTGACATCTGAGGATGGAATGTAATATTCCATACCTAACAAGATCTCACCAGCGACAGCAGTAGAACTTTGCGACGGATCCCTGTCTTTAAAGCAGCGTAATGCCCATGGGACGGAAGCAAAGTAATCCCGCATACCGTCCCAGTCTGCTGACGAGTAGTGCCATAGTCGTCGCTTTACCTCCGAACGTCGTGGGGGAGCAACAAGAGGCACTGAGGCGCAGACCAAACAGTGGTCGGAATTACCCAGTGGGGCGTGGACCGAAACACTGTATTGGTCTGGGTGACTCGTCAGCAGTAGGTCTAGCAAAGAGGGCGCTTGACCTGGAATATCTGGTATCCTGGTGGGATGAATTACCAGTTGCGTCAGGTCATGCGTGAGAGCGAATGCATGGGCGGCTCGTCCCGCATGGTCTGTTCTGAGAGAACCCAACCAGGTCTCGTGGTGGGCGTTAAAGTCTCCTAGAAACACCAATTCCGCGTTCGGAAACCGCTCCTGCGCTAAGTCTGCCGCCTGACTCAGATGGTCAAAGAGTCGAGTTGTCTCCAAATCTCCGGAGTGGGAACGGTAAAGGCACGCGTAGACCCGGCTCAGAGAACCAAGATCAACGTGAAGCCAAAGGATGGGGTAGGATGGGTCCTCTAGGCAGCGCAGACGGCGAACGCAAACATCCGCCCTGACGAATGCGCATACTCCGGCCTTAGCGCGAAAGCGCTCCTCGAGCACATAGCCGGGGTAGTGCAGGTATGCCGTGTCGTCAGGGCGGCGTATTTGTGTCTCCGTTAGGAAAAGCAAAGCCGGCCGTGCCGTCTCGAGGTGTTGGTGGACGGCGTTGAGGTTTGAATGGAGTCCACAGATGTTAGTGAACTCCACCTCAAATAGCGGGTTGGTGGGGGAGGAAGATGCCTCTGTTAGACCTGCTGCTTTTTTGCGTGCTGCCATGTTGGAGGGTGAAGGGAGGGGCGTGGAAAAGATGACTGCCCTCGCAGCAAGGCTAGACAAAGTGCCGAGTATTGCTTCGTCATTTAACTGTGTGGCATGGTGGTAGCCGATCCGCCGGACGGAAGGGCCCCCGTACCCTCTCGGAAATGGTCGCCGGGTCCCACCATCCGGTCACCAACCGGCACGACGAACCACTCCGGGATTATGCGCGACCTGGTGGGGCAGCCTCCTAGGGTGGTTAGGCCTAGTTGGGCCCCTGTACTATGCCGCGGGCGGCCAGCGGCACCACCGTTTCTACGGGTCTCCCTGGCCGGCGGGTCGAACCACACCACCCACACAATGACTCCGCGGATACTTAGCTGGTCCCACACATGCTGCGAGGATTGCCATCTTTGCATCAGTTGGGCCTCCGGCACTCTCACTCACAGAGCGAAACGCAATAGTACGAATACCATTACTCTTACGTCGATCTTCTATGAGAGGGTAGTACTTCCCCGGTCGATCCGACCCATTTATGCTGAAACCAGCGTGGATCTACTACTTCAAAATAATTTGATAAAGATTTTATCTAATAAGTAGGCTGTTCTTAGTACTATGGGTTCGATCTTTGGAATTTTTTGTGATTTATTTATTCCTGTTCAGGTTTCTTCATAGTGTTTCCTCTCACGTATATCATACCACAACCTCTTATAGCAATCTTACTGCAACCTTACTTTGTCTCTATCCTTGTTTTAAATGGTCCAAAAGAAAAAGACAAAACACAAAGAAACAATAAAATATTACTGCTATAAGAAGTAGTGGCCTCCTGTAATGTTCAGGAAAAACTTGGAAAGCACATAATATGGCTCACATTTATAACCAAATCTGTGATTGGGCATTCTTTAAGAACTTTTTGTATTAAAATATAATGTGAAAACGGTCATCCTTTTACAAACTAACTGATATAGTGCGGTTATTCGTAAATCTGTATCATCATTATCGGCCCATTATTATCCCTCTGCAGGGAAAGGCCTCTTCTCAAACAGAGAAGAGGTCTTTCCCCACATTGATCGCCACGCTTGCTCAAGGCGGATTGGTGATTTCAGATTTCCTCAGAAGTCCAGGTTCCCTCACGATTTTTTCCTACACCGTTAGTCAGTAATGTCCAGAAAAACTTAGAAAGTACACATGGTTTGAAAAATCACATTGGTACTTGCCCGAATTCGAACCGCCGACCTCGTGTTTACCATATTAAATCAGTATAAATTATGTTTATGATTTGTATTTATTATTTATTAGCAAATAATCGACCTATCTCGAAATAAGAAGTATCCTCAGTCTATGAACAAAGCGAATATAATGTAATTACAAAAAGTGACGAAATTTTGAAGATTCTACTCTACTCCAGTCTAAGGACTAAGAACATAAACTTAGCATTCAGATATTATAAAGCCGATTATGCTGGTTTCGGTGTGAATGTAACAGGAGTGCTCTCCGAATAAAATATCAACCACTATTTTACTTTCATATTTAGAATATTATACCAATAAATTATAGATACTAAATCATACAATAACATAACAAGCAGGTAAAATTAATTGTATTTTATTTTACGGTATTAAATCCACACAGGTTTCAGCATGAATGGGCCGGATCGTTCGGGGAAGTACTACCTTCTCATAGAAGATCGACGTAAAAGTAATAGTATCCGTACTACTGCCTTTCGTTCAGTGAGTGAGAGCGCCGCAGGCCCAATTTCTCCCCTTTCGTCTTTCCTCACCTCCCTCATTCGCGTCCCCTAACCCCATTCCAGCAGTTTAAGACGATGGCTTTTGGTATATCTCTGAATGTAACTGAAATAATTCTGATTTCCTTTTTAATCAGAGCAAATGAGCTAAATCTATTTGCAATTGTCAAATTTCGGGTAAAGTTAATTACCTTGTACTCCTGTTATTTGGGTCATTACAAACATGGGTATATTTTAGAGAATTTCAAACGCAGGGTTTATTTGTGAACAACCCACACTTGATTGAAAACTATCTGTTTCAATCAATTACCAGTTTAATTAACATCAGTAACGCGATATGGAGCTTCGGATCGTCTTTTGAGTGCTCCATATTTGAGACTTTTGTTGTCATCAATATTATTAGCCTTATAATCCAAAACATGCTTTTTACTTTATTTTTTAGTTCTTGTGTGTGCGTTTTTTTTTATTTCATCGTATTAATATTATAAATGCGAAAGTTTGTATGTGTGTATGAGTGTGTGTGTGTGTGTTTGTTACCACTCAGCGCCAAAACGGCTGAACCGATTTCTATGGAAATTGGTACCTATGTAGATAATTTCGGTACCGGAGACGGACATAAGCTACTTTTATACCGAAAATCGTTCTGGTTTCCGAGGGATACAACAAACCATATTTTACGCGCGGGTGAAACCGCGCCGCGGAAAGCTAGTAATATATGAAATTCAAAATTTTTTGATTGTGGATACAAATTAAAATTTTCAATGTCTTCACAGTAAAAAATCCATACAGCAAAGGAACGGTTTTTGGTGCGATTCCTTTACTCCTTAAAAATCTATGCAAAATATACCTTTGTATAAAAGATGATCGATGTTCAGGTGACGTTCCGTTGGAATGGAAGATACATAATACGATGCATTCATGCAAAAGCGGTCGGTGCATGTTCAATTTGGAGACCGTCAGCGATAGTTCAAGTCTTCAACAATTTAACCATGTTAGGCTATCATAAAAAATCAACTTTAGGCAATTATAAGGTCACATACAAATTTGGCACTAAGCGCACAAAATTGCACAGGGCAGAAGCGCTAACAATTTTGATCGTTATAAGACTATGCTGTATGAGGTTTCATGTTTCGTGAGTTATATCCGTGCTGACGCAGTGGCAGTGTGCAATCCAGATCAAAGTCGTTACTCTACTGTATAGATTGTTCCGTGCCGATAAAGATCTCTTCAGTAAATCAGTAATAATAATATTCTTGAAAAATTAATTATTTTTATTTGTTATTATTTTCATGAACAAATGCGACGATGCCTGAACAATTAATTTATCGTTGTTATGTTTAATACCTATTCATAGATTATTGATCAATAAATATATCTGAAAGGCAAATCTGTCGATCTACGGAGAGGGTTCCTCGGCCATGGTTGTCACACTTTGGAAAAAGCAGATGAATGTCTCAGGACTTGCTCAGTGACCGGGCAACAAGGATTCTGCGATGAAAATCAGGAATGCAACTGCGGTGTCTATAGGAACAATTTTGTCGGCCGCAACAAAAAGATGTCTAATATGTATACAAAGTCACATGGCTTGTACAACTATCTTGGAGAAATAATTGATGATTAAAGCGAGGTATACTAACGAGCTGCGTAGACAACCTTGGTGAAACTCACGAAAAAAAAAATTCAAAAGTAAAATAATCTGTGTTATAAATATTTTGTTTAATTTTACTTATAATATTTTTATCTAAAAAAGATTAATAGATTTCGTGAAGTGCTCATGTTAAAATTGATACTTGATTAATTCATGGTGAATTAAACACGTTTATTTTTCTAATATACGTAATTTAAGAAAAAGAAGAATAACAAAAAAAACAATTATTTTGCAGAACTTAATATCAATTCAACGAAATTATTAAAATCAAAACAAGATTTAATTTCGTTGGAAATATAAAATATAAATTATAAAATATAACTTTCAAAGTTTATGTGTGTCTTAAAACATTTATAACTTTAATCTGCTGCACAGTTTATTACTATAATACATCAACCTATTAATAGTTGCTTCAAAGTATTTTGCTGAAAGTAATTTAGTCACTTCTCAAATTTTGTCAGTCAGACAGTCAGGTTGCCTCTTCTCACACAGAGAAAGCAGGAGAATTGATTGCCACGCTTGCTTAATGACTGGCAATTTTAGACTTTTAAAGTCCAGGTTGCCTCACGATCTTTTCCTTTAACGTCAGTCAGTAATCTCTAAGGTAAACTTACAAAGTACATATGATTTGAAAAAGTCACAGTAAACCTATGCTATCCCTATACTATACCTATACCACGTGTTCACAAGGCGGCTGTTTTTAATTACGTATTTGCTATCAATTGTTTGATTTCAATTGAGTTTGATTGCAGGAAATAATCAAATATATTGCTTACCTGCAGCCATATATTCTACTTCTATTAAATATACGATTAAAAATTTATTTCAGAAATAAATTGTGAATTAATATTTTTGTTGATTAGATAACTATATAAAATTGGACAAATCAGCAGTACGGCCGACATTGAGGCATCACATTGCGCATTTCTGCCCTAACTTAGACATAGCAAGGCAATGCATACGTAAGTGCATGGCAAAAAGGAAACCAGCGTTCTGTGGGAAAAATCATGTGTGTTATTGTGGTCATGATTATGGCACTCCAAAAGATGAAACAAATGATGACAGTGATTCAGAAGAGGAATATACACCATTTGCAGATTTATATGAAAAATATTTCGGACCGAAACATAAATCATATAAACATCTAAAGGCAACTATTACTGAAAAAACTATCAAACTTATTTCTAAAAGCAAAACAAAAAAGGTAATTAATACTAAAGAGTCTATCGTGGATGAATCTACTGCGGAAGAACTTATAGTGGATGAAACTACTACTGATGCATCTACAAAAGATGAGACTACTACCGAAGAGTTTCCAAAGGATGAAACTACTACTGTAGAATCCCCAATCAATGAAACAACTACTGGAGAATCCCCAATGGATGAAACAACTACTGGAAAAGCCCCAATGAATGAAACAACTACTGCAGCATCTCGAACAGATGACACAATTACTGAAGAATCCCAAACGGATGAAATAAATACTGGAAAAGCCGCAACGGACGAAACAACTACTAAAGGATCGCCAACGGAAGAAACTACTTTTGAATTATCCACAAAGTAGTTTCATTTGATTTTGTTCAAATAAAATATCTTTTTGTGTTAACATTTTTTTATTGTTATACTAGCCGCGCTCCGCGGCTTCGCCTGCGCTGCACATGGTATGAGTTTAAATAATATAGACGTGTAATAATATATACTTTGCATCTACTATTTATTTCTTAAATGTAGTTTCATTAGTAATTGAAGGTAATCTTTGTAAATTTTAACAGTTACTACTATTTGACTAAGGCTATTTTACTAATTTTAGTAAACAGTTTTATATTATTGGTGATATCACAATAATTACACTACATTAATATAGTCGATATACATATTTAATTATTTACATATATTATTATATATATATATATATATTTATTGAAGTTTAAATTTACTGAAACTCGCCAAAAACACTGTTTCGGCTCTAATGACGCTGGTCATATTAATATGTCACGCGTGACGTCAAACGCAAGTAAACAATGTTTCTAACATTGTATTTATCAGTGCAGTTGATGTGTATGTTACTTGCGTGTGACGTCACCGGAGTTGCCACCATTAATAGACCGTTCACGTAACAGATGAGATTTCAAAATTATACATAATTTATGTCGTTTACTTTTTAAAAATAGGTACACTTTTTACATCAAAATAAAGTAAAATATATTTTTTACGCTATTTTCTTTGAAATTTTGGGACCTAAACCTAGTTAAAGATTCCTATTTTAAAGTTTTAATGTGAAAAGTTTTATAGTTTGTGTTCAATATTGTAGTGCGTGTTTATGAGTGGTCTGAACTTTGTCAATACCATGATAATTATGTTATTTTATTTATACGGCCAAACTGAGCCTCACAATAAATAAGAAAATTTTAAAATTTTAGCTCGTACAGCTCTAGTACATCTTGATTCTGCAACGCAAGAAACATCCTTCAACCAGCATTCAATCTGTAAATATTTTATATTCTACTTAAGTGAAAATCAAGCATAAGGTCATGTGATGGTAAGAAGTTACCGTAGCACAGCGAAATAAAAGAAATCTGTAATAACAAAAATCATCAAAATATAAACTGAACGCATTCAATACGATTGTAGTTCATTTGTATTGAATTTGCCAGGTTTCAAGAGTGTTTCCTTTTTTTCATAATTTATGTTACCACTTTGAACTTCGTGAAAACATTAAACAAAACTCTTTGTTTATCTTGCATTTACAGATTTGTGATTCAATCAAATTACAAATGATTTTCAGTACCTATAATTACTTTTGACAGAAAATGCATGTTTATTTTTTTTGTTTCCACAACGTAAATATTCCGGTATAGTAGAGATTACCATGACTGCAGTTAGCTGCTAACCATCAGGCATAAATAATTAAGAAGTCATTTTTTGGGTAAAATAAAATCATAAAGCGCTAATAGAAGCTTGAAATGACCACGACATTCTATACCTATTATTATCCCGCTGCAAGGAGAACATCTCTTCTAATACAGAGAGAGCATGATCGTCATACATGCACAAGGCGAATTTGCAATTTCATCTATTCCATTTGATCTTTTTATAAGACCAATTTCTTCAAGATGTTTTTCGTCACTGTAAGTCAATGATAACCAAGGTAAATTTTAGATATGAAAAAGTCAATGGTTTGGTAGCTTTCGAACCCATAATAACATCGTGTAATACGAAGCGGTTGCCTGAACCTCTAGGTGATCACGAGTATCATAATAGGAATAAATAGCTAAAAATTATCAACAGATTAAAAACACGATTTAGCAAAGCCAAAACGTAATTATGTTATATCTGTCTGAACGCATGTATATGTTAATCAGTAAGTTTTATAAATCTAGGGATGTATATCCGGGCAGCAGATGTGGTTCCACGTGAGTAATGACGAGGTATGAGTTTAATTTATACCAGCCGATGAATAATTCGGTGCTATCTGTGTAATGCCGGTGATCCAAGGGAAGCTAGGAGGGCAAAGTTTTGAGAACATGCATGTAGGTTAAACGTGAGCACATGAGACTAATTTTTGTGAAAATAATTCGCAGGCAGTTGTGTTCAGTCTGGATTTACGAGTTAGTTAGGTAAAACAATGCTTTATTTCTTTAATTATAGAAATAATGTCTTTATATATGCCATATAGAAACATTAATTAAATCGTTCGAAAAATCTGGCGAAAAATCTCTCGAATATCTTCCTATAAACTATATATTGTATATATGGTACACTGGTAGAAAATCAAATACAATCCGTATTCGTAGATAGCAAACTATTATCAAATGTTAATCGTAGTTTTTATAATAAATGGCATACTTGACGATTATATAAACAAAAAACATTGTTATATTTTCACAAAATGTGCCACGTAGTCAGTCTTCAAGTGAAACTTGTCCGTAGGAACTACGTTCTAGCCAAACGTTTTCTTTCGTATCTGCCATATGCGAATAACATCTCGAAGTATACAATGTGCGATTTTAACTGCTGCAGTATCAATTTGTTTGTCCTCATTTAGTACACGTACTCGTCGATAATTTGTGCCTGGAAGACGTAATAGAAGCGAGAGATGAGTATTAGGGTGGCATCACAGCACTCAGATATGTTCCGAAGGATCCGACGTCGAGGTGCGACCGCCTCTCCATTACAGTCTCCGGAGACATTCTAATGGTCCGTGTATACAATGTATGCATAAACAGTTCTCAATAGATAACATGCCATTGATAATACAGGGTAAATAAATTTTGAAAAGAGAAATGAACACTTACGATGCCAGTGCTAATGTTCTTGATATTTGAGTACCTGTGCTAACTAAATGTGCCCATGTATCTACTAAAACTAGTCTAGCTATACATCTTAGTGGAATAACAGCTTTAGGTCCAGTTTGTATCCACCAAGTAGTTCAAAACAGCGATGATCTTTCTCACTTGAGCCTAAACTTGCAAAAGCTTACGTAGCTTTGCGTTTAATTAAGGATTTTCTTGAGACAAAATCTTGAAGGCGAAAACAAGGCTTTGCATTTTCATAATAAAGCTTAGGAGCGTTGTGTTTTTAGGCTTTTACAAAGATAAGAAGATAAATTAACACATGAACGAAAACGATGGCTGGTTTTTAATAAATTTCAATTAAATATTCTTTTAATTATCATTATATTTATGATAAACCTACAGTCTTTATATTTATCACTTAATTTTCGATAATTTTAAACTGATTATTTATATTATTTTCTGCCAATCGCTACCTCTAACCAGAACAGTAAAGAGAAGTAATATACGGATCATTCAGTGTCGAAAGGGATTAATTAAGTTTTGTTTCGTGTACGTATTCAAGCTGATCATGGTTTTGATTCGCACAGAAGTAATAGTGAACTTTCTTCAAGATTGCAGGTGTTGAAGTATTAAGTTTCCGAATACTAATGTCTTGAACGCTAGTAATAGGGTTACAAATAGCTAGTATATCTTCCCATGGCAGTAATCCATTTGACTCGGTTAATCGCAAGCTATTTTTATTGCGAAATTAGCACCTGATACTAAAATTCATTTGGTGAACCAACTTGCTGCCTCTGCTTTAAGCTTTTAGTACATCAATCAATTTTCACAAAATGTTTGTATACATACATATAACAATGGCATATAGCCTCACACTTTTTTTATTCAAAGTTGTAAACAGAGGTATATAATACTTACGCGAGACAGAGGGTGAGCCTGGTACCATTTACCCGGTACAAACCCAGGTGTAATACTATGATTTTTTGACAATTAAATACATTTTCATTTTTTCCAACAGAGCCCTGCGTGGCAGATCGTTGACGATACCACTAAAATACCTTTAAATTACTGTATTTTTTTTACCGAAGTGTATAGCAATCAATTATTAATATGCAAACAAACTAGTAAATATCCCCACAAATAGACTGACAGAAGCTCACATCCTTCGTATTAGCATTAACATTGTGTTGGCGCTCGAGTGGGCTATTGTTTGTACGCATATCAGCTAAAATTACTTGCAATTTATTCCTTACTATATGATAACAAAGTTCATTTTCGTTTGATGCAGTTATTATTCAGTTTGCAGACACGGTGTGAAAGCAAGTTGATTTGATTATACATTCCGTTTCAATTTTAAAGTCTATTGTTCTTTTACTTGTATTTCGGTGTTTATTTGGATTTTATCCTATGACTAGCTTTCTGCCTCGCAGTTTCACCCTCTTACTGCTTTGCTCCCGTCGCCTGTAGCGTGATGTTACATAGCCTATAACCTTTTGCAAGAACTGAGCTATCATACGCAAAATGCAAAGAATTTATCAAATCCTACTTGCAGTTCAGAGATAAGCGCGTTCAAACAAACAAACAAACTCTTCCGCTTTTTAAAATAGTATAGATGTAGTTGTTGGTAAAGTGATTGTTATACCAATAACTTGTGTTGTTGAGTCAACAGGTGAATTCTAGTCTAATAAATTTTATATCATCTAGAGATTAATCAAAACATAATTTGAGTTATGCCGGTCTGATCCCCTGGGGGATCGGTTTTTTTTATATTGAATTTGTGTACAATTCAAACCTGAACTTCTTAAAAAGCAGTTGAACATACTACTACCGACCCGTTGAACAATTTCTAGCTCTTATTTTAATTATTATGTTAATAGTATTACGCTTCACTGCTATTATGACAAGGAAGAGGCTATCAAAAACCTCATATCGGCCCATTTATATCCCACTGGAAGAAAACTTCTCATACAGAGAAGGTATGAACATTGATCGACACGCTTGCTTTAGGCGGATTGGCGATTTCAGACTTGCTCAGAAGTCCAGATTTTGCCTTCACCGTCAGTCAGTAATGTCCAGATAAACTTAGAAAGTACATTATGGCTTGAAAAATCACATTGGTACTTGCCCGGATTTGACCTCGTGTTCACGGAGCGGGTGCCTTCACCACTGGGCCTATACGACTTTAAAAATCTAACTTGACGGTTAACTAGTAACATGTTTTTATACCGACCTTCCATATACTTGAGCTTGCTAAGGTTACTTATAAGCGCTATCGAAATTTTTCAAGTACTTACTTAAAAAGGCTAAATTATCCTACGAAAAACAACAGATTAAAAAGTCAATAGGCAATAAAAAACAATGGTGGGGTGTAATTTAAAAAATAAGTGGCACTAACAAGATTGTAGATCACTCAGCCTGTCTCCTGTTTTCTAACAACGCTGATAAAGATATTAATGAAGTAAAGAGCTTTTTCGCAAGCATCGGGAAGAACCTTGCGGATAAGGTCACCCCTCCCAAATCACCTGCACCAGCTGCGCACTTTTCAAGGCCTCCCATTCATTCGCTAGTACTTTATGACACAGACGAACACGAAATTCTCCATCTCATTCAGGGTTTAAAAGAAAACTGAGCAGTAGGAATTGACTGTATATCCAGTTCTGTGATTAGAAGATATAGATATGTGTTGACGCCTCCTATAGCTCATATTTGTCACCTGGCTTTATCAACGGGTGTGTTTCCAAATGCCTTTAAACTAGCACTTATAAAGCCGATCCACAAGAATGGAGACAGAAGGAGTGTCGACAATTACCGGCCCATATCTATCTTACCAGCTTTGTCCAAAATACTGGAGAGAGTAATAAACTGTAGGCTAGTCAAGTATCTGGAAGCTAACAAGCTTCTCTCACAGGCCCAGTTTGGGTTTCGGAGTAACAGATCTACGAATGGTGCGGTTCATGAATTGCTACATGATACAATACTACTTGGATGGGAAAAAGAAATGCCTGGCGGTCTTCTTGGATCTGGCAAAGGCCTTCGACGCTGTTTCTGTCCCACACCTATTGGAAAAGCTAGAGTCGTTTGGGGTCAGAGGAATATCACTGAAGCTTTTTGAGAGCTATCTGACTGGGAGAAAACAAAGAGTTAAGATTGGCAACACTCTAAGTGACGAACTTCTTGTACACTTTGGCGTACCTCAAGGCAGCATTATCGGCCCGACTCTGTTTCTAGTTTACATTAACACTCTCTGTCAACTTAAACTCCATAAAGGTAAAATAATATAACATTTGCCGACGACACGGTTCTTTTATTTAGTGGTAACAGCTGGGAAGAGGCCTTTGACAATGCACAAACTGGGTTTAACGTTGTCAATTCATTGCTACAAAGTAATATATTGACCTTAACATTAGCAAAACAAAATACGTTCCATTTGCCTACCGTGTGAATTTACTCCCGTCTCAATCGCTGAGAATCACGGCTCATACTTATAATTGTGTATCGCGTTGCAGCTTATGTGCGTGTCCGACCCTGCAAAGAGCAGCCCACATTAAATACTTGGGTATAATAATAGATCATACGCTCGCTTTTAAACCAAACATTGATGAAGTGGTTACTTGCCTACGTAAGATGATATAACATCTTTAAAAACCTACGTCCGTGCCTTCTGTCACTCGCTGATTGACTACTGCATCACCTCGTGGGGTGGGGCTGCCAAGTCGTGTTTGAGATGGAGCGCGCACAACGAGCTATTCTTAAGGTAGCCGTATGCCTTCCATATCGCTTCTCGACAGTAGAACTTTAGAGAATGTGGGATGTCTATACTGTTAGACAATCTTTCATCTTACAATTTAAACTTAAAAAGCATTATATATGTTACAATATGACCCTAACTTAACGAAAGACAAGCGACGTAAAGGTAAAGTATGTGAAACACAAACTTATCACTCATCTCACTCACACAGTTTTTTCTGCTTCCTTGGATCTTACCTATACAACAAATTGAAACTTACCTTAAATCACTCAAATTACCTTAAATCACTTAACTACAATGCCACTCAAAACCTCAAACCTCAGAAATAAATAAGACAAATCAAACTCGCACCCACACACACCTCAATACAATAAACATCTTATCTCCAACACAGACACATACACACGCACACGCAGACACATAACTACACTCAGATACACACACATAATCTAATACTCATTTTATGCTCGTCTTAAGTTAATTATAAAAATTGTTTATATATCTCCACAATAACAATATTGGTTTTGTAATACTAGAGCTTCAGACTAGCCGCGGGGAGGGGCCTGGTGACTCGTAATACAGGTGGTTGCCTAACCAACCTACCACGGGCACCAGCCTCTCACAAAGTTGGTTTTGATCTTAATACTTAAACTAGTTTAAGAATCCTTTGTGATGAGGAATAAAATAAAGTTATTATATATACGACAAAGAAACACATTAATAAAAAGAAGACTACAGGGGCCCTACCACAACTTCTTATAGCAATCTTAATATAACCTTACTTTTTCTCTATCCTTCTTTATAATGGTACAAAAGAACAAGACAAAACACAAAGTACCTAACATTAAAATAATACTGCTTTAAGAAGTGGTGGTGAGCCTCTAGGACCTTGATTCTTCATTCAGAGATTAGGTCTTTGCTCTGTCCTACAATTATGTAAAGGCCTATTCAAATTTGAGCTGTATTTGCTACCGATTGCGGTAGAGAAATCCGTGTGGATAGGTAATACTACTGTTCACACCAAAACGGATTTTGATATCCTTGTAGGTAAGATAACACGTGAGTTTCGCTCATGAAGGTATGACATTGTGCGAGTTCGAGTGGGTATGCGGTATTTCGCTCTAGCCATAGAACTTTATACTAAATACCTGAGCGAAATCTGCATCGTATGTAATGTTTGAATTAGCCTTAAATTGGACTCGTATAATTTATAATACCACTTCTCATATTAAACCTATTGTAAAAAATAGGTCGTGTGTGTTACATCCATATTAAGTAATTGTTTTATGTGGGTGTTACTATTTATCACTCCATAAAATATCTCTAAGGATCCCAGCTGGAACTACTTTATATAAAGTTCTTAAAGCTCACACGGTAAGCGAAGAATTACTTGACTGCTAAATGCACCAGAAAACCAAGTTGGAGAAGTCAGACTAATGAAAGCCCAAAGACTGACTACTGCAGAAACTTCCAAAAGAATTCTCTATAGCCGCCACGTTTACAGTAAGTTAGTGAAAGTGCGAGAATTTTATCATAGTCCTCTTTCGTTTTCTGTCGACAATGGCGTTGTAGTATTTGCCCGTATGCCGCAGTCAAGGAGGGTAATATTTTTCGAGCGTCTGAAATGAAATGAAATGAAATATATGTTTATTCATTTAAGTTAATTAAATTAACACTTATGAACGTCAAAGTTTACAAAATGTCAGCAAATTAACCTACAGCCAGTTCGCTGACGAAGTAGAGCCATGAGAAGAACTGGCAAGAAACTCAGGCCACTCTTTTTAATCGCCAGGTTATTACAATTTTTGTAAGTTACAGTTTCAAGTAACATGCAAAGTGACGCAGGCAATACACTTAACTCTATAGATACTTAATTACTTACAGCTTTCTATGTTGTAAAGAAAATTAAAAAGTAAAATGTGTGCTTTACAGGCTGCCTCAATTTGCATATTGCTACAAAAGGTAAAGGTAAAGGCAACATGTGAACTGTGATAAATGTTTCTATGTAGATATTATATAAACTGTTAATTTTTGGTATAAGTATAAAGTAAGATGAACTTAATTTACCACAGGAGTTCACAATGTACCTCTATTTCACAAATCACAATGTAAAAAAATTTAACAATACTAAGTATACAATTTTAACAAAACAATACAAAATGTGTACTTAACTGTTCAAATATGGCTCGGGCATCATATCATTTAAAATTAATACAAAAAAAAAAAAATAATAAAAAAAAAAAAAAAAAGTCTGTATGTATTTATGTATGTATATATGTATGTATGTGAGTATGTATGTCTATTTCTTTGGCACGATCTACAGCCTAAATGTCTTAATGGATTTTAACGTATGAGGTGTCATTAGATTCGTATTAACTTTTCACTTAGTTTTAGGCAGGCGGGCTTTTTATTGTTAATTACATATTAATATATATTGCTTGTCTCCTTTAGTCGACAATGGCTCAGTTGTGTTATCTTAGCATAGTTTCTACGATGGTTAGAGATGCCATGTCCATAGGCGCTTACCGATTGCCGCCGTGGACCGTATGCTTGTTAATCGAAGTTACATTTGTACGTAACCCAGTTAAATAAACTACACAGCAAGTAAACTTCCATGTGACAACTTAGTATAAAGCATTATATAATTTGTACTTTAACCAAGTTATTCCAGAGCCAGTGTCTAGAACATGGGTTATTACTAGTTTAGACTTACATTATGACCAGATTGTGTAGAGGAACTTTGTTATGGCTTGTGGCTACCATTGTTTGTTACAATAGACGTAGTTACAGATGGAACTTTGTCACGTTAGTATATATTATATCTACGATGATTTCTTCATAATGTTTACCGTGGGCAGTAGAAGGAAACGATAGTGACTGATGAGGTTATAGGACTGCCCATATTTTCACTCGCCGAAGGATAATATTTTTTTTATATTCTTTGTGAGGGCAGATACTACCCAGTTGATCCCTTAAATACTGACACTTAAGCGATAAACAGTGTTTAAACTTATCTACTTTAAATTAATATATATAATGCAATACAAATTTTTTTTTAAGTTAGGTTTTATAAATAATGTAACGCAAGTACATATAATACTAACGTTTAAAAAAACCAAACCACTATAATCGATAATGGCTTTAAACTATTCTGTCTCAATATAAAATATTTTTTAACAAAAAAAAAACCGACTACAAACAGGAAAGAAACTAAAAAGTAAATAAAAGTAATTTTTCACTTTTTAGTGGTTAACATGTGCTTACCCCTTCACAGCGTATCGGCGTGATGTGATGATGATGATGATGTTATACACTGGTGTAAACAATACACATACATAAGATTTCAGCAACCCCAGTCCATTTGCTTACTTACTTTACTTACTTATTGAAAAGTTCTGTTGCCTACCTCCGAAGTTCTTCATCAGATCTTCACCAAATTGAAATGAGACCACGCCGTGAAAGTACTTTTTCAAAAACTACCCAAATCGCTTCAAGTGTGCTTATAAAATATGCTCATGGGACCACCTGGTAAATATACCCTTTCAAACAAAAAAAACCAAATCGGTCCAGCCATCTTCGAGTAATCAGGGAACAGTCTTAAAGAACAACTCCTCCTTTTTGAAGTCGGTTAAAAATGGTACCTATTCAATACAATTTTTCTCCTGACAAGCTGATTGCAAAATTTACCTTTTTTCCAAACGGAGGGCACACGGAATATAAAGAGGGATGCAATTTAATACCTGACAGCTACATACATATCATCAAACGAATGTACAGCTACGACATTTTGTATGTTTTATGAAAACATTGAACATAAAAATGTTCGTTAATTGAAACCCATACTAATATTATAAATGTGAAAGTAACTCCGTCTGTCTGTCTGAACCACTGTCACATCTATTTTTTTTTATTATCAGTCAGAATCGCGATATCAAAGTGTTCACATTAACTAACTTTATACAAGTTCTGGCTACCAACTGTCAGGCAATATCCCGCCAGGCACGATCACCTAGCCCTGTTCGGAGGATCCTCCCTTTTTGGCCTGAAAATCGTGTGATGCCTTCACAGGTATACTAAATAACATAAATTTTTTTTTTTATAATATTAATTTGATAGCAAGGCATGCTACTTGTATAATATTCTAGCTTTCCGCGGCGCGGTTTCCGTCTCCGTTCCGTCTTTGCTTACTGCTTTGCTTCCGTCGCCAGTAGCACGATTACATGTCATAGCCTGTAACCTTCCTCGAAAACTGGGCTATCATACGCATGAAATAATTTTCAAATCCAACTGGTAGTTTCAGAGATTAGCGCGTTCAAACATACAAACTTTCCGCTTTTAAATAGTTTAGATAAATTATTCTCTGTAGTATTCAGATAATAGTGTTTTCAATCTCTAGAATAAATTCATGTTTACTTCATGCAGCTTTCATCTATTGGATGACGGGGTAATCTCATGAAGCATTGAGTGATGTGTGGAGTAGCTTTTAGAAACTTCGCAGGTAATAACATTCTGTTCTGATCCATTAGTCAGCGAAGCATAGCTAAAACGATTTTGTTGACAAAAATAGATTCGTATACCACTTTGAATAACATCATAACAGCAAACACAGATTTTGGAAAATTAGTCCTAAAATAGAATACGTTAGAAGTGTTTTTCTTGTAACTTGTTTGATGTCCTTACGACTTTCTGTAATGGTAGGGTACAGTGATGGTACTTTATGCTGGCTTTAGATTTGGACATAATTTCTAAGTTCCTGTAGAAAAATTCACAACTCGTAAGAACGTACGTACACTTAATCATTTTAATAGGTATTTTGATTTTTAAGTAAGCTTATTGATATTTTAATCATGATATGTTTTGTACACCTATATTCACTTTACATTAAATTAAATTTCAATTACAATGACTGTTCTGTGACGTATTTTATTATAAGAACTTAGTGCACCAAATGTTTTATAAAAAGTTCATTTTATATTGCTAATGTATCTAGGTACGTAAATAACAGCTATTCCCATTACATTACGTTTCAGCCACAAATTTAGAGGGTAATTAATATTATATTATACAATTTGAGGTAACATAATCATTACTTTAGTTTTAAATACATTTAGGAACTTGCGCTACAACAAATAAATTACTCTAATTTATTACTTTATATAAGAATGTATTTAAAAATAACAATACAAATTTCAATAAGCTAACACAAGAGCATATAAGTATCTATAAAATCTACTAGTTTTCCTTACAGCACTCTTACGGCATTATTACGTTACAAAGACACACGTACTGGTGGGGCGTTACCTGAACTATAAGCTTAGTAATGTTTTTGACAAGCCCCCTGCGGGTTTGAAATAGAATTAGAGGGTCTGTCAACGGCTCAAATATTACCTGTCAGCGTCTTCACGTGTTTTGATATTCGACTAAAGAATATTTCGTATTATTATTAAGTAACATTTAATTTTTTAGTTCTAATTTGTAATCAAAAGAAATTAAAAATAATTTTACTAAATATAATTTTAATACTCTACGTCGGCAAACTGGCTAGTGTATTTTAAATTAAACAAGTCAAATTAATCATTAAAGAAGTGAAGTGTGTGTATTTTACACTTATTATGTGCCTAGCAACTGTTTGAAGTATTGGCAGTGGTATGATACTAGTATAAATTGCAAAACAAGTGATGCAGTCGGTTCTAAAAGTACTGCTACTTGTATTGAATGTATCTTGAAAAAGGATCGTAGAGGTTACATCATTAGTCGGGTTACTATTAGGAGATCCATGTAACAAAGAGCGCGCCTATTTCCGTATTTGGTCTACTATTTCTTAAAGTATTGAAGTATTTGTACCAATATAATGTTGTTTAATACACCTACAGACTGGAACAGACGGCCATATGGAAGTGATGGAATGTTTATGGACAATAGGAAAATTTTCACTATTGTCACGTCTTGGAAATTAAATAGGTTTCATACCATAATATTTAGTTTTTTACACACAACATCTTTATACACAATAATGATTTCCTCTAGCGAGAACAAGGCTAAATTGTATAATATTCAATGAGAAATATATCAGGTTCAATAACGATTTAGAATATAATAAACAACTATATTATTTTCTACTATGTTTTGTGATTTGTCATCGACAGTAACTCTATCCCCAAATATCAATTGGGTTAAAAATTGGGTGAAGTACCAATTGGGTTGCTAAAGCATTGATAAATCAATTTAATTTAATTATACTAATTAATCATGCTTTTTGCATGCTTTTAGGTACTTCACATGAGATTTAACAGATGATTAGTTAATTTTTCGTTGATGAGCTTTTTAGAAACTAGGAATAAGGGTGGTAAAGCAATTTTATGGTCGACCATACATCATTTTTCATATTATTTTTATACTTTTATTGGGACGAGAAGCACACAACACACGCGATCATCTTGGAAACTACCATGGCAGTAGTTTTCCATGATATCAATTGTATTCGTGTCTACTACTATTTAACTCATCTGGCTGCTTACTATCAGGTAGAAGTTTTATACAATTTTGGTGGCAAACAAGCATACCTGATGCTAAGTGGTAACCATAAACAATAGATCTCTATGGCTGTGTATTCCAAGCATCTCAGAATTAATAATGCTTATAAAACACAACTTTTTTTTTTAATAATAAATTTTATTTCTCTCACACTGGTATGTATGTACAGTTCAAATAATCATAAAAACATTCAAGTTGTCAGCGACAACTAAACCGTTGCCGACTACGGAGAAGGGAGTGAGTAAGGAAAAGGGAAACAGATAAGGACCAATTGGATATTTTGGGCTGCCGGCGCTCTCACTCACCGAGCGAAACTAATAATCTTACGTCGATCTTCTATGAGAGGGTAGTACTTTCCAGGTCGATCCAGCCCATTCATGTTGAAACCAGCGTGGATCTACTACCGACTAAAGAAATCAATTTGGTACCCTAAACCATACTAATATTATAAATGCGAAAGTAACTCTATCTGTTGATAACGCTTTCACGCCCAAACCACTGAACCGATTCGGAAGAAATTTGGCACTTATAGACTATACAGAGTGTATACGACGGTATGACATTAAATGCAATTACGTATAGTATGTGACATTATAAAGCGAGACAAAAAAAAATCTACTAAATATCTTCAATAGTTTAGACACAGGACAAATTTTTTAATTTCTTTAATTCTAAATTAACATTATGTAAGTACGTCAAATGGTCACTGACTTAAGTCATAGTCCACGTCGAAGGATAAACGTTGCCGTTCATTACAGTTCAGTGAACTTGTCATAATAAAATGGTGTATTACTTCGTTACTATTAAAATATTATTTATTTTGTTAGAAAATTTCAAATTTTTGTTTTTCGTCAAATTACTTTTGTGATTAATTAGAAATCATTATATGGGCTAGTAACACCTGCCTTTTCATTTAATGTCAAACCGTCGTATACACTCTGTATATACTAGACCTTTGGAAACAACAAAGGCATATATTTTGTCGCGAAAATATGGCTTGAAGAGGTAGAAATAGGGGATGAAAATTTGTATAAAAAATCGTCAGTATATAAATAGGATAGAAATAGACAACATAATAAAAATAAACCGATGTCCCAGGGTATCAGATACAGGGGATCAGACTGGAATAACTCATAATATCTTATCTATACTATTGTGTGGTACTTTACCGAACACTCCTTTAGTTTGCTATGATGATATTAAATGATACGAGGAGATAGTTTAGAGAGTTTGTTTATTACTTTAAAGTTCTAATGCTAAGTACAAATTGATAGAAAATGATATATGATAAAATGATAGTGTGTACACGCGACGCGGTTGATGACCGGTAGTGAACTGATTTATATATAAATGTAATGAATTACAAAGCGTTGTGGCGAAAATGCTGACAAGATATATAATGTAATTTCGCAATGTATGGTTGCACCGTACAACTATAAACTACCAGTCGGATTTGAAAAATTATTTGCGTATGATAGCCCAGGTCTCGAGAAAATTTATAGGCTACTAGCTTGCCGCTGCGCGGTTTCAGCCGCGTCTTTGCTTACTGTTCTCCTCTCGTTGTCAGTAGCGTGATGTTACATAGCCTATAACCTTCCTTGAGAACTGCAACAGCTAGTATAAGAATAACTTTGGAATGAATTGAGTGGTGTGTGTTGACCATTGACCAATGCTCATTTGTGTTCTCTAAATGTGAGCTTGCAAGAACATAATCATCAATTAATCGGCCCGTTATCATCCCACTGCAGGGAATGAAAATAATAACGAACTGGTTTATATTATTTTTCTTCTTTCCGTATATTTAACTGAACAGTCTCTTCTTACTAATATTATAAATGCAAAAGATTGTGTGTGTAACTGTGTCATTTAGCGCCTAAACGACTGAACCGATTTCGATGAAAATTGGTATGGTAGATAGATTCGGTTTTATCCCGAAAATCGGTTTGGTTCCCGAGGGATACAAAACATATTTTATCCGCAGGCGAAACTATATAGTATATAACTATATACTATAAAGTCCGTTGGAGTTATGCAAAGTCATAAAAATGCATTTTAAGTGTACCTCTCACAGGTCAGACGTAATTCGAAACGCCTGAGTTCTGTAAGAAGTACATAAAAAATAAACAAACTCTGTTGTTTTCGATGATATTTAAAATTTCATCGCAAACAATAGTGAGAATACATTCAAAGACTTTGACAACTCATTTACATCTGTTAACATTGCTTCAAACACCATCCAAATGGAGCAAATTTAATTAATACACTACTAAAATTTTGATAAGGAAAAAAATAACACGTCTCAACGAAATTTATTCAATGAACAAAATGAAACATAATTCATTTCGAAAATTTACAGAAGAAACTTTGCCCTCTTTATTACATGACTCTCTCTATATTTGTCTCGCTCTATCGCATTCGCAAAGGTAAATAGCTTTATCTCGCTTACAACACGCGTATTGGTAATTTTAATGTTATGCATTTGAAAGGATATCGGGGTGTTTTTGCTCTCTGTTTGTAGGGTTGTTTTTGAACAGATATAAGTCAATATTTTATTGTTGCTTGCGTACTTTTTAATTGAAATTTTCTTTCATTGATGATTTATTTGTATTTTATTTTTGTCTCGAAATACTTAATAAACCTCGATTTAAACTTATATACCCTTCAAACCTTTAATAAAATTTGATTTAGCTGACGTCTCTTAGCTATATTTTAATAAATTACCTATCTGCCTAATTTAAATTAAACTTTTTGTATAAATAGTAGAAATAAAACATAATTATAAAAAAACATTTATTGTATTTAATCGTACATTAATAACGGATATTTATAAAAGATCAGGGCATCAGGAAAACAGGTAACTATACAAAAAACAGTAGGTATTTCTAAATATTTTTGTGTGATAAGAGAGATCTTAGAATAAAAAACATTCATCTTTTCTTTAAAATTGTAGTTTTCATATAGTTGCGGTAACTTAAATGTAACACTCAGCTACCTATCCCCTCAGGGAAAGCGTCGTATACACGTGATGTATGTACGTTCAAAATAAGTCCAACAAAACCCTTAATCCTTCGTAGTAAAATAATCTCAAATATCCAAGTGGAGCACACTTCCATTTCGCGCAGCTTCACTTCGATTGGCTACGTATCTCCCCTCGTAGCTCGTAGCAACGTGAGGCTGTCGTACGGGAGACCCGCTACGGAGCGGACGTCTACGCCGTAGCAACTAAGAGGGGACCTTGACACGATTGTCACACCCAGCGATACCGAATTACGTATGTCTAAGATTTAAATTCGAATTTGTGTGTTGCTTTCGTGATTGGTATAAAACAATGGATTGTTGTATTTAGTATAAAATTGGACGATTTAACTTTTGAGTGTTTGTTTAGTGTGTGTAGACATTGACTATTGAGGTGCTTACACGTGGAGTATTCAAGGTGAGTGTTTATTTTCTCTCCAATTTCTTCACAAAACACCGAAAAAGAATTGTTTTTCACCACTCAGTGAAGAAAAATAGCTCGCAGAGGTAAAATTAAGTCGAAAATTTTAATCAGTAAACATAAATGCTTTAATTTGGTTGGATTAAGATTTATTAATACAAAATTTGTATTTGTGTCACATTGAGCGGGCCTTTATTCATGTATGTATCGAATGAATGAATATTTAATGTATCTCCCTAATGTGACACCGAACATGATCCGAAAAGGTTATGCGGGTTTTTTTTATTTATTTCTGTGTTGTCTTTTCTTTCCCGTTTTCGATCCTTTGATGATTACTTTATTTTATTATTGGTTTTTAAACTACTTTAATGCTAGCTCTTCTTTAGAGGTATTGTTGGTTACCGTTTTTTCAAAAATGACGACGTTTACTTTTAATCTATTTTATTGTGTGGTGTCATGATTTTGTGTTTTTAGTATTCGAATCTTCTATATTCGTTTTGAAATATTTAAACTATTGAGAATGCTGATAAAATTATCCAATATACATGTTTTTACTCTATTTATTTACAACGGGCTAATACCTATAATGAAAATAATTTCAACTAAATAACATTATTTATTTTCGTTCGTTCGGTATCTGTATTCTATTCACTAATTTTTACCGTCAAAATACGTCCTTAGACGAGAATAATATGTAAGGTATAAGTATATTGAATTTATTCTATCTTTAATTTTATATCTAACGTTATTCAATCTTGATCGTGAATTCTAGGATATTAGGATAAAGTAAATATCAGGCCATATACAAAAGTATCGTGTACCTAATTTTTCATTCTCAGCAATGTCGTCAGCAGATGCGTGATTGTTTTAAACTTTAGAAGAAGCTGAGCAACTATGCATTATGCATAGATTTGAAAAACCTTCGCTGAGTTAGAAACTGTCGTTTGAGTTTCTTTTTAAACTTCAGACAAAATAGAATAAGGGGTCCAAGTTAATAAACCTGAAAATCTTAGTCAGATTTTGGTACTTTTAGGGTAAGAATGTCATAACACTTTAATTTAAGATATTGTTACGGTAGTAAATTCTCTCCGATTTCATAATGAATGGGCTGAATCGACCGGGGAAGTATAAAATATTAGTGTGAATATTAATATTTTATACTCTTTTTTTGTTTAATAAGTAAAAGGAGGTCCAATTACACCTATAGTCCTCTTTTTCTCTATCGTCTAAGTGCTTTTTTACCTTCATAATTATTGATGATTTGTTTTTAATTTCTTAGTATTATTTCAGCAATAGTTTTAGGCACTCAGTAATGTTCATTGGTTACGATAATCAGTTATTGACAAGTCGACCTTATGCTAGCTTACTACCTACGTCGTTTATAAAAGATCCTGTGAATCATTTCTTGTAACCCCATTCGATATTTATCTCAAACTAGCGACCCGCCCCGGCTTCGCACAGGTATTATACTGATACTAAATATAGTACAGAATGTCTTTTTAAACAACGTGTACAGCTTTTTTGTCATTAGACAATACAAACATGTTTTCTTTAGAGGCCGGCGGCTCCCAGCCGGTATATACCGCCGCAACCGCTATGTCCCTGCATTACATTAGAAACCTCTAAAATTACAAGTATTTCTCTACTATATTTTGCACGTATTATACATATAAAACTTCTTCTTGAATCATTCTATCTATTAAAAAAACTGCATCAAAATCCGTTGCGTCGTTTTAAAGATCTAAGCATATATGGGGACAGACAGCGAGAAGCGACTTTATTTTATACTATGTAATACATTATAGGCTTGTGTGCTATCTGTAACAACCTTAGTTTCTAAGAATGACGGATTGTCTCTTAGAACTTGAACGGGAAGTAATAACAAGAAGACATCTTTCATTATAAGATATTTACACAGCTGTATCGATTAGATATCTTGAACACCCACAGACTAAAAAATATCAAACGATCGTAATAACTCTCATAACTCACAGAAATCCATTTTTATTCAAATCATATCAACATTGGATACAAATTTTATCAACTTAACTCTTGTCGTTCTTCATAAATCTATATGTCATTTTAAATCTGATCCAGGTTCTGAAGATACAATTCTATCAATAGAAGATTTTATTCAGAACTTTATAAATTGCATCGAACCATGTGATGCCGTTTGGCATGCTAATAGTAAAGGCCGCGGTATACGTGACGGGTTTTATACGGAAGGGACGATAAATTTTGAAAATATCGTTTTATACTCAATATATATGAAAGAATATACGTCACGGAGACACGGGCTGCTTGGGAACATACCACTCACGGGGCCGAGCAAAAGAGGCAGTCACATCCAAGTCCATACCACGGACAAGATGTGAACGAACGTCCCTTCCGAAGTATTATCTCGTTACGTATGCAGCGGTCTATATACTTTCTACTAATAGGCGAAGACAGCAAAGACAGATGACAACATAATTACAGCAACATGTTATTACCATTAGTAGCAAGAAATATTAATTATAATTAATAGGAAAACCTTACATGTAGATTGAAATATTTATTTTTAAAACTCAAAGACTAATAATTATTACATCATTTAACGAAGCATATCCGAGCTTGGTCTGAGGATTTTTAGACGATTTAAGAAATAAAATCTTTTTTAATCACTCTTATACGTTACATAATGTTTAAATAATATCAGCCTGTTTTCACTGTCCTACTGCAAGGGAAAGGCTTCCTATCATATAGAGAAGTATAATTTTAAATACCACAAGCACCTTGTGCCTTACGCCAAATTAAATTCAAACACTGACTTTAGAAAAAAATATCAAAAATTTATAGCTTCTATTGTTTAAGATCAAATATTTCTTTCTCTATTCCTACTCTTGTTCTACAAGGTATGTCCATCACTGGTTCCATGTACATTACACCAGTAACGGACAAGGAACCAGTGATGGACATATCTTTGTAGACATTTACTTTATTACATGGGAAAGTTACTAGGAAAATCATCACAGAAAGAGCAGTGCAGCGTCCTTTGTTAATATTCACTACTGAGATGACTATTTCACTGCCAAGTTATTATGGGAATAACACGCCAAATCTACGACTGATAGTGATAGTATAGACAGAGCTGTGACTTAAGACCATATACACCCTATGAGTGGTAACGTCGCAATTTAGTGTCATATTGCGCGGTTTTCAATTTTTATCCTTTAATGGGAGATATATTTAAAAAAAAAATGTTATGCTAACATTTTAGAATTAGGTGAAAGCTGCATAAAATGTAAGTAACCAGAATGCTTACAGTTATTTTACTGTGAAAATAACTCAACGGAATTTGCCAATGTATTATTTGCGTAAAGATAGAACTGTAAACTCAATGATTTTTTCTTTATATACAGCTTTCACCTGATTCTAAAATGTAAGCAGAACATATTTTTAAAATATAGCTACGATATCTGTTTCTTGTCTATTTACTTGTATGTCTTTTTCCCGAATGTCAATTTCTCGAACGTCTACTAGTCATATACCTACATTCTGCACATTATGACTAGTTCAAGTTTTAGTTTAGTGGGTGCTCGTGACGTCATACCTCTGTATAAACTGAACCGAGCCGAGAGCTGTGACGTCACGTGACATTTTGATTATAGTAATGTTTGACTAAACTTTGTCTAGGAATAAAAAATAAGGCAATGGTCACCTTACGGAGGGACAACATCCGTAGAATTGGACATTTGGAGAATTGGACGTTTGGGGAATGGACATTCTGGAAATTGGACAAAATGGACAGACTGGACATTCAGGGCATTGGACATACGGGGAATTGGATATCTAGAGAATTGGACGTGCTGAGAATAGACATTCCGGGAATCAGACGAAATAAACAGACTGTACATTCAGCGAATTGGACCTAGGTGACCAAACCCTAAATTGCGGCGATGCCACTCATAAGGTGTAAAGGCTCATAAGTGGTCACCGTATACCTATAGAATAACTACGATGTTTATTTTCTAATACTATAATAATACTACTGTTACTAAGAATATTAGATTACAATTTTAAAGCAAACATGACTTCAGCTTTTAAACTTATTCATATATAATATGTTGTTGGGTCTCTTGAAGATTTATATCTGAAGGGACATGACGTAATATGGAGGGTTTCCCTTCGAATGTTGACCTATAAATAACCGTGGAGCTTAAGTCAAGGGTAGAAAAATTGGGTAGGTAGTGCTGTTAAAATCCGAGAGATTAAACATTTTAAAAATAGAGCCTTATAAAAGTCGATCAACTGCATTTTTCTTTATAAGGCAAATTATTATTATATTTTTTATATTTTTTTCATGAAAAACATATAATTAATATAATCTTATAACTTCAGTTATACTTAATCTGTTGCTATCTTCCTGTCTGGGGCAAAGGACTCTTCTCGCACTGTGAAGATACATTGTGAGCATTAATCGCTAAGTTTGCTCGAATTTGCAATTTCTGATACATTTTTCATACGTCTTCACTTTATAAGAATTTCTTTCCAAGGTGTGAGAAGTCAACTTTAGTCAGCGATAGGTTGTAGGCAAATTATTTGCCACCTTAAAACCACTTATTATGAAGTTTACTTCGGCGTTGAATACGCTAAGAATATTTTAGTTATACGCGTTACATAAATCCCTCTGCGACTAACAGATGCGTATCCATACGTGTAGGTAATCGTGATAAATGAGCTGGGCTTTGCACCAACCGCTTTGATTGAAACAATTTAGACAAACAGATTACTCGACATAATTTTATCTCTTTTAACCCCCGATACAAAAACAACGAACTGTTTCTAGTTTGTGTGTGTGTGTGTGTGTATGTGTGTGTGTGTGTGTGTGTGTGTGTGTGTGTGTGTGTGTGTGTGTGTGTGTGTGTGTGTGTGTGTGTGTGTGTATGTGTGTGTGTGTGTGTGTGTGTGTGTGTGTGTGTATGCGTGCGTGCGTGCATGAGAGCGTGCGTGCGAGCGTGCGTCTTTGAGAGGTGAATTTGTCGGGAATGTATTTAGCTATGTTTGATGAAAATCAGTCAAAGGTGAACGCCACCACAAAATTTCTAAATACTATGTCAGAGTTTTTTAAATTTTACATTTTATTTTATATCTCTCTTTTATATCTCTAGATACTTACATTCATGAATACATAACTTCACGCCTGACTTTCCATTAATGGGATAAGCAGAGACTATAGAACGTCATTTGCTGCAGTACAAGCATGCCTCCTTTGCCTATTCAACATTCATTAATCTTTTCATACACACATATCGTTTACGGATGCTTTTAATTCTCTCTTTATTGTTAAATTATATTAGCGTTAATAAAACCATGACTAATATCATAATAATAATCAGATTTTTATACCGTGTAGGCTTTGGTCTAAAATATAGAGCCACCCATATTACATACTATTTTATTAACAAATGTAGCTGTACCTTTAGTCGGTAAAATATTCGCTCTTATTACGTAATTTTAGTATTGTATGGCATTTAGTAACGTATCATTACTTTATGAACAATATTACTTAACAAAAATGCATAATATCCTTTAGACAATAAAAGAAACTCGTCATGCGTCATAAATACCTTTACAGTCTAGACGTTTAGATGGGACTTGGGGATATTGCCACTAAGAACATGACGTAACTGATCATCTTCATGGACTATTAAGATATGTTTTATTTACAAGTATTTTTATTGTTTGAAGTTCTTCATAAAAAGTCATAAAATTAGAACAAAGAAATGTGATCGCCATAATACCTATTCTAGTTTAAAGAAATATTTTTGTATGTGTGTTTGTTGAAAGCATAACAGACAGACAGAGTTACTTTCGCATATTATAATATCAGTATGGAAGTATGAATAAGGGATAACATACTTGTATTGTCATGCTCACTAAAATGTCATGACTTGTGGTGTCGTATTGGCCGGGTCATCACCTTCCCTCTAATATGGCGAAGGTGATGATGGCTAGTCTGTGCATCATGCTCGTGAACGAGTGCTACCTGGGATGACTGGTCAATCTTGGCATGGCATACATTTAATACTTAATTCAGTATTACTTTGTAGTTCAATATGACTGGGAAATGCATTTTCCTTTTTTTAAATTTTAATTAAAATACGTAGTCAAATTACCATCCTAGATGAAACTAAATAATTGAAATCCTCTATTTTTGTTTCTTTTCTTTTTTTAAAACGTTATTAAATTAATTGGTTGTTTTATAATAATTACTTTGTATAGTTCTTTGGTTGCGTTGATGTGTTAAAATTGTTCTCATACAAATTTTTTTTATTATCTGGCGATTAAAAAGAGTGGCGTGAGTTTCTTGCCAGTTCTTCTCACAGCTCTACCTCGTCAGCGAACTGGCTGTAGGTTAATTAGCTGTCTTCATGTAATTTTGACTTTCCATAAGTATCATACTTTATGATCAAAATGAAATAAATACTTTGACTTAACAGTAATTCTGTACATTTCCAGAGAATAGGTACAGATGTATCACCACCGACCTTGTGGGACTGTATCGATGGACCACTGGCAACTGTATACAATCTACTGTATTTACAACCTGACAATCTCATAAGTCAAGTAAAGATATTTAACCTGGGTATTTTTCTCACCCTTCCTCAGATTTTCATTATCAGTATAAATGGCAATCGCAGAGAAGGTTCCATTTCATTAGTTAAAGAGCTTAATTGTAAGGCACGAATTAATCAGCTTATTATATTTGTATGTATTAGATAGTACCATCGCCACTTATTTCAGCCTAGTAACATTCTGAGCAGTCCAAATATTTTGATATACGAACCCCAATACATTATCCGTAAAGACTGTTGTTCAATATTTTCCTTTCTTCGGTCGAACGGTTCTAAGAATATTATCACGCTACCGCACAATAGGCCTAAGTAAATATCAAGATATACTGCGATATCTTCTCATACACAAAAAGGACCTTTTATGAAACAAAACTATGTAAGAAAAGATTGCATTAGGAGTAAAGGGAAATTGTTTTTATTTGATATAGGATTTTTGAATGCTTAAGTATAGACGATTGAACATTATCAAGGTTTGAGCGTAGTATGCCAACATAACAGTATCTTTTTTCGGGATAGTAGGTAAGAATTTCTGTGATGTCATATTCGGCCTTAGCAGAATACCAGTGCCGTTTTGATACACGAAGCGGCACTATGCTGAGATATAGACCATTTTTGAACCACACAAGGTTAGGGTAAGAATTTTTAATAATAATAGTTGTCACAAAATGACATACCTATATAAGTGTCTATGCATGTATTAGAATTACCTTTGTGTGAATTCAAAATAAATGTTTTCTTTCTTTCTAAGAATCCACCGATTTCAATCTCTAAACAAGATAAATATTTTCATTGTAGGTTTGAAAAAAAATTGCATGTTAATAAGACAAGTATAATTAAGCTGAAACTATGAAGCAATCCCTGTGTCGCTGGTTGTCTTTGGTGATTGGGTCTTGATTGGTGTCTGTAAAGTTACAGACATACAAATATTAACGGATACAAAGTACACCCGGTCTTAGTACAAATTTAATATTTATTTATCACACAATGTTTTGTCTAAAACTCAAATGCCTCTTGCACATCAGACATACTTACTCCGTCACCGGAGCAGACGAAGCTTTAATTTTTTTAAAACATGCTTTTATGTTGTAAGTTGTAATAACTCTTATATGTTATATAAAGGGGTATAATAAAATACGCATAATCAATACACATACGCTTTCTGACTTCGAGATGCAAGCTCGGCAAAATATTATTTACTAGCGGACGTCACGCGGTTTCACCCGCGTGGTTCACGTTCCTGTGGGCGTACGAGGACAAAATATAGCCTACGTTACTTAGTGATAATGTAGCTTTCTAATGGTAAAATATTTTTTGAAATCGATCCACTTGTTTTTGAGTTTATTCGTTGCATACAAAAATAAAAATCTTTCCTCTTTATAATATTATTAGTAAGTATAGATAAAAAAAATACGTAGGTATTGTATGTATGTAATAAATATTCTTCGTATATATAGGTATAATTTAGCAGCATGTTGTTACTTCAATCTATCGAACTTTTGTCTCATAAATTACGTGTTTCGGAGTAACGTTTCACGAATCATCCTCAATACCTAAAAAGAACGAAAGTATTTTATTGTTTTATCATTTTAACGCACGATCCGAATTTATAGATAGACATCTGTATACTTGAGATGTTTTTTTAAAAGGAATTACAATAAGAAAGTTTCTTTTACCTTATTATGTTTTAACTAGAGTCTGTTCATTTTTTTTTTTAATAGGCGATATATCACCTGATTGGACATAAAATCTCATAATTTCACATATGAAGCTTATAGCCGATAGTTAATTTAGGACATCAGCGAAATGGTTCTTGTAGGGAATAGAGTCAAAGTGGAAAACTCGAAGACACCTGTATTACGTACCTATGTTATATACCTACTGTTATATAACACAAGTACAGTTATTTTAGTTATTAATTCTTACCATAGATCGTAGCGCAAGTACGATCAATCAAATTGGCACCGCGTCTCTGTAAGTTAAGCAACGTCTGCAACAATCGAAGGATTAATTGATGCCTTTCTATCTCCGTCTGTTACACGCAATCTATATCTGAACTATTATATAAAACGAAGGCGTTTGTTTGTATCAACGCGCTAACCTTTGGAACTACCAGTCGGATTTGAATAGTTCTTTTTGCGTATGATAGACCAGTTTTTGAGGAAGGTAATAAACTATGTAACATTACGCTACTGGCAACGGAAGCAGAGCAGTAAGCAATGACGCGGGTGAAACCGCGTCGTGGCAAGCTAGTCAATAATAAGTCAAGATATTCTCAGTTTTCTACAACTGATACTAGCGGTTTGTAGTATTGGCTTTTTGTGTCATAAATGTATTTATAATGTATTTATCCTTCAATTTAAGGTCTTCCCTGCAATGGGAATTAATTTGCTAGAACAAAAAAATCTTACGTCATCAATCGCCTGAGACTTATTAAAAAAAATACTTAAGGAACAGATTGTAAGTTATTTTTTATTCTGATTTCATGTATTGTGATTTTTACTGAAAGTGATATTAACCAAGAAAAAATACTGAGGGCTTCATTAGGCCTCTGACACTATTCCTCTCCAAACAAAACGTACGCACAGGTACTACTTACTTTACGTCGATATTGTATTAGGGGTTAAAAAATCAAACAATCTTAATTTAAAATTCTCAAACTATCTGTGTTTTCTTTAACCCAATATACAATTTAATTATACAGGAAAATGATTAAACTTATTATAACGGGTGGCGCAAAAGTAAAGACCCTATTTGGTTCAGCTATAACATTTTTTCTAAATTAGAAAACTAGATTTAGATTTTTTTAAATGTATATTTGTGCCATTAAATTTCGTACCATTAGGATTTAAAGATGATGTCTTTTAAATGGTGACCTCCAGAGTTGATACACATTTGAGCCCTATTTATGACATTTTGCATAACTTGCCGTAACACTTCCTGCGATATGTTCGTTATTTCTTGACGAATGTTTTCTTTTAGAGCTGCGAGAGTCTGTGGCTTGTTCACATACACCCGAGATTTCAAAAAACCCCAAAGAAAGAAGTCTGGACTGGTCAGATCGGGTGATCTTGCAGGCCAAGGCAAATCGCCAAAACGAGAGATAACTCGGCCTGGAAAAGCGTCCCTCACTAAGTCCATAGTGTCGCGCGCTGTGTGTGCCGTAGCGCCGTCTTGTTGAAACCAGATGTGCTCCAGCCCCAATTCGTCCAAACTGGGTATCAAAAACTCACGTAACATGGTTCTGTAGCGTTCTCCAGTGACAGTAATCGCATTGCCTCCAGCGTCTTCAAAAAATAGGGTCCGATCACTCTGTCAACACAGATGCCACACCATACAGTAACTTTTAGTGGGTGTAGAGGTGTTTCTTGAATAATGCGCGGATTATCAGTGCCCCAGAACCGAGTATTCTGCTTATTGACATGCCCTGAGAGATGGAAATGGAAACGCAGGAAGTGTTACGGCAAGTTATGCAAAATGTCATAAATAGGGCTCAAATGTGTATCAACTCTGGAGGTCACCATTTAAAAGACATCATCTTTAAATCCTAATGGTACGAAATTTAATGGCACAAATATACATTTAAAAAAATCTAAATCTAGTTTTCTAATTTAGAAAAAATGTTATAGCTGAACCAAATAGGGTCTTTACTTTTGCGCCACCCGTTAGTACTCAGTAAAAACTTATGTATACTACTCTGTATAAAAGTCACCCACTTTTTTACCACCCGCAACGACCAGCTTGATGAACTCGCCGAGCCACTCTATGAATAATATTCCAACAAAAACCACAGAGTATTTTCTCGAAATTACCCTAATAAACGAAATGTAACGCAAACGCCCGAAAGCAATCTTAATAAAGAAAAAAGGCGTACAAATAAGAATATTTGGGGAACAAACATCATCAAGAAGGTAAAATGTGCATTCACTGTTTGATCTTTTCTTTCATACAAATAGAAACTGTAGGTGATTAAACATTCAAAAGAGTTTGAACGCTTTGAGTTTGTACTGCTGCTAAAGTGTATGAATTTCTTGTGGGTACAAAATATGACGGCGCTAGCCTCAATGGACTTATTTTTCTTTCAGTCTCGTAAATGTTGCAATCTTTTAGATTTCATAGCTGTTAAATTGCAGATTTCTGTAAAAATAGGTACTGTACGGTGCAAACACACATTGTCACATTTGCACTATCATCAAAAATATTATGTATCATTTTTCACTGTATACACTTAATAGTAGTTTTCCGATCTTTTATACAGCATTATTGAAATATAGTCTGTCGTATCAAAGAGTACGTGATTGGAATTAATTATATTTCATTTATAAAATTGTCAGGTAAATAATGCTTAGTAAAAACAAATGCAACATTCAAAATATGCAGTATAAACAAGTAATTTTACAATGATTGACATAAACACCAGTTAAATTAAACATAGCCCAACATTATACAGAAACGTAAGTAGGTACCTAATATTTTATTTCGAAAGAAAACCGAAATGAAAATTTATTTCTGGTTTTTCAAACGGCAAATTTAAGCTGAAACATTTGTTGTGTTTGTAAACAAAGGCTAATTAAAAATTTTCGAAGGGAAGCAAGCTTGTTTATGAAGCTCAAAGTAGCCCTAACAACTTGTCATACGAAAATATACCCAACTTACATCGCTTAAAAGTTAAAATTGCATTGACAGATAATTTTTATGTAAGTACCCTTACCAACCGCTTATTAAGAGTATTTGGAAGCAATCCTATTTAGGCCCTTCTACGTATCAAATAGAAATTTGCCTAATGTTTACTGAAATTTTTAATTTTGTTACTAATTTTGATTTGATTAAATTTGGCACAATAAAACTACAAAGGGGCTATTTGTTATTTTTAGTTTTTTTTCATGCTTTGGTGGCAAACAAGCATGCCATAACATATGGACATGGCTATATTTCCTAAGCCATGCAGAAATACAAACAAGTCGTTGCCGACTTTTACCGTCTGTCTTGCGTCAAATTATAAGAAATACACCAGAACAAAATATTTATTAGGTACTTTAATATATCTTTTAAAAACAAAAAAAGTTACAAAAAAAACGTTGAAAATATATTATATTTTAATATATTTATTAATATATTAATTTAAAATTTCACATTTTGTCTACTTAAACGTAGCTAATACTAATTGCCAATTGGTAGTACGCGTAATTTTGTTAGAGTACTACCATTTCGTTATATTATATTATCATAAAATCTCTTAAACATTTCTTAAACATTAAAAGATAATAGCAAAAAGCTAACAACTTCATTAACCCTTACATGTTACTGGGTCATCAAAACAACGGAATGTAACCGTACATCAACAAAAGGTTTACTCTTAACCGACACGTAAAAAATTCAAAACCGACCATGAATATAAACTTGTGGATCAACTATAAAACTGGCAGTGGTCGGGTCGAAAGACTTTTATTAATATGGTAGCCCTTGTCAAAAGCGACAGCGGTGACATGGGCGTTATACACATTGATTCTTGTTTTTTTTATCCAATAGTCTGGGATACGAACAAAAGTCTTAGATTATTGAATTTTTATTACCGAAACTATGTCAGCAATAAAAAAGTCTTGGGTTATAACAAATATTCTTTTCTAAGGATTGTAGTTTTGTTTAACTGTCAGTAAACATACAATGTCATTAGTAAATCTTCAAGACCAGAAACCACGGTCTATATAGCGGCAAAACTTCAGGTTTATTAAATTTAGAACAAAAAGTACACCCAAATTCAGAATTTCGCAGGATATCGATAATATAGATATTAGTTCAAATCGGTGACTTTCCTAATATCATTAATGCCAAGAATCCAATAAACTTACGAGAAACATAAAATTTACGTTGTTATAAAATAAAATAATTTATTCCCTTTATGCAGCCCTGATACAAACAACTTATTTGTAATAAATGCCACGTAAAACCCATCCTACTTTATTTCTGTATTCATTTTCTCACTTTTCAATGGGCACAAGCAAACCATTTAATTTATTTATACGTGTTGTTGTCGATCGTAATTCACGCCACAGAGTGCCTTGGGACCTAAAAGGACATGCGATCGTAAGATTTTAGTTTAGAAACCGCCCTGGTGTGAGAGGGTTACTGTTAACCGAAGTCGTTACTTGATTATCGTTCTACGTAAATAGTTGTTGGTGTGCATTTTCTTTTTTCTTTGGTTCAGCGTTGTATAATTTTATGTAGCTACAGGGTATTTTGAATACATTTTTGTATAAAGCAGAGTTCAGTTTACATTACAAGTCAGTTTGAGTATGCTGACTTTTGATTTTGTATACCTAAGCCAAAGAAATTGTTTAGTTTTGCATACATGATGTAAAATTTCTCGATTCCTGCTCAGTGCAAATATTTGTGTGCATGAACATGTCTATTTGCATTGGGCTGGGTTGTGTATGTATTTTAAAAAAAAATTAAGTATAAACATATATCCGCATTCTAGAACCCATAACACAAGCTATAATAATATGCTTACTTTGGGTCTAGATAGCTTTGAGAGGAGTTGTAGTGATATTATTATTATTATTATATTATATTATCTAAAATTAACAGCTGTTAATAAAAATGTTATGCCCTTTTCAAAGTTTCATACGCTCAATATTTATACACTACTGGTGCAAGGGTAAGCTCTAGAAACATAAAACGTAATATGTATAGTATGTGCTGAAAAACATAGAGACAAGTTACGATGACGTCGACAAATTTGGTACTATCCATGATGAGCTTGGCAAAGTTACTTTTATCCTATGTATTTTTAGGTCCATACTGATGAAAGGTCAAAAACTCAAGGAGGGTCTGAAGGACGTTCGTACAAAGTTCTACTTTGATTATCTCGAATAAGGTTCATAATACTATGTAACATATTTATATATCGCTTCCATGGACGTTAAATCTTTTATATTGTGCTTTAGCTTGGTAAAAATTATGTAAAATATATTTTTTGTTTTAGTATGTAACAAATAAAACCATTTTTATGCGCAACTTAATTTAAGTTTCACTTCAAAATAAAACTTAGATGACAAGTAAATTACCAGATTGGATATTGATAAAATTTTCTTTTATCATCATTATCAACCTAACGACGACCATTGTATGATATGACCTTGTTTCAAAACGAATGGTTAAATAAACATCAATAATAACTAGAGATAATACTAATGCATTTATTTTTAAGCTTACTTTTCCATTGTTTTCACTGAAACAGTAAAACTTAACTCAAAACTACGACACATAAAAATAGCGAAATGTTTGCAAACCCTTACCGCTCGTCATTCATGAGACCTAAAAATGACGTGAACGGGATAACCAATCGAACAATGTTACGTCATAAAGTTATCGTACAAAATTCAGAACAAATATTCAATAGATCAACACGTAGCAATGTTTGTTATTCATACTATTATACAACTTACATATTAACCACCAAAACGTAAACAATAAGATCTTCCTGATACTTACAAAACGGTACTCAAAGAGAACAATAGCACTTAATTAATTTTCTTTAAGGATAACATAAAAGAGGATGGAAAAGAATAGGATCGCGGTCTGAAAACAGACATTTGGAGAAAAGCGGATTTTAACTGTTACAAACTTACCGGTGAATAAAAAGCAAAGGAAATTAGTCTTTAAGATGAAAGAATAAGATGTATTGAGAAAGCATTTGAGTTGAGACCACTATTACACTGGAAATGAATGTTAGGAATGCCAAGAGGGATATGTCGGAAGTAATTATGGGTGGTCCCGAAGTAGGTAGCGCATATTTTCGCTCATGATGTTAGGCAATAGCACAGTCTTAAAATAGTTTGAAGCCCTCTACAGTTAGTTAAGTGACAATAACCCGAGTCGTCGTCTACGTATGACGATGTTTGGAATTCTCAGTGTTGTTCAATTGTTCGAAGGAAGCCAACATTGGATATTGGATTTCTTTGTGTAGGTACTTATGGTATATATTAATACACGTAAGAGATGTTTGAGAATATTTTGAGTAATTTATTTTGATATTGAAGGGTTATAAAGAAGGAATAGTGTGTGTATATCAGAATTTTAATTTTTTTTTCACAGGAATGTTTAAAGCTAAAATTTATATCAATAAATTCGACAAGGAAAAAAAACCAAGTTAACTCAATCACAATAAAAAAATTCATGATATTACAAATTTACACTTGCAGTTGTAAAACTGATTCAGACTTACATATTTGTTTTGTTCGAATTTAGTCCATATTTTTCACAAAAATTGGCGAGGGTCTGTTGACATGATAGTAATAGAGTAGAATGATGAACAAACAAGATGTACTGCAGCTTTCTTAAAGAGTCAGCATCATATCCTTATTTTATTAAATTACTTTATTAAACCAAACCTCAGAACTTTGGTAGTCTCTTAATCTAGAGCTAATGATTCTAAAATTACGACACCAACTTTATACCGACAGCCTTAACTTGTTTACCTTTAATTAAAACTTCTTAAATCCTTGAGAGTTTCTTATCCAAAGTAATATCGGTCTTATAAAGTCCAGTATAGAAAACAAATCGAAGTTTTAAATCTCTGTAGCGATACTAGCTATTTCCAGTATGTAACAAATGCTTCAAGTTACTTTGCGACAGCGACACCATTTCATTTCAAGTACCGACTTTATGCTTCGTTTGAATTTGTACTTAGAGGTATGACCTACTTGACTTTATAGCAAAAGTTAGCTTTTCGTAGATTTATGGGTTTGTTTTCTTCAAATTCAAGAGAAATTGATGGAACTTGGATTTCTAAATGCTTATTATTATGCCAAACTTTTTGCTCAGATCAGACAATAAAATCTTTTTTATTATTTCTATCAGACTTACAAATATTAATAAAGCTTGTGAAAGTTTGAACAACAAATTTTTTTAGCTATATTAATTTGTACTTTATAATTGATGTTATGTGAAATACTTGCGCTAATACATGATAACTGCTATCAGTGGAAGTAACGCCGCCACGTCTAGCAGTCAAAGGTAGTTCGCCTTGACGTTGCAATAAAACTGCAGAAACTGCACTCATTAAGTTATTTAAAGCAAACATTTTCTTTCTTTCTTTATTATTTGTTGTACACAACATAAATGAAATGAAAACATTATATTTATTTTTTATTTTTATGTTAATGTATGGACAAGAAAAGTACGTAAGATGGTTGTCCCATACTAGTAATAGTGCGTTGGCCATTTTAGGCAAAAAACATTAACTGCTAGACAGAGCCCTTTCTAATCTACGTAGACAAGCCTTGAGGAGGACTCATCATCTTAACCATCAACAACTTCAACCTCAGTCATCGGACCACCTAGTACAAGGACTGCCCACGTTTCGTGGCTTAACTTGTGATTTAGAAGAGCAAAAACTTATTTGACTTTAATAACATTGATGAACTTCAGAGTTAGAAACTTAATTGACTTTGACTTTGGCTTTAACTTTTGAGTTTGCTATAAAATGTTTTTACTGACGCGAAGGATTCTGTTTTGAATATTCGGGATGTCAGTCAGTTCTCTCTGTGTGTTAGTTCTAAGTTTAAATTTATTTTACCAATTATTATTGTTCAGCAAATAAGTTTGAACATTGAGAACAGTTAACAGTTTTGAAGATTGAGAAGTGTCAAAATTTCATTGTAAAAGACAGCCGTCAAAAACAAATATTTTAACGCCAAACAACGTTTCTCTTTGTGATAGCCACAATATGAACTTTAACTTGCTAAATCTGTAATCATAAATGTTTATGTACGAAAGTTGTACTTATATAAATACCCAACTTAGATAGAACACATATTACTAAATCATATTACTGCATCGAAAATTCTCGTCCAGTACAACGTAGTACCAGGCGAGTAGTTAAAATATTGTAAACAATCCTCGGGATCAGAGATTTATGTGGATTTCTGAAGTTTGCAAGCTGCAATGTCGCAACATTTTTATGCGTGAACGCCATCTAACGACGTAAAAGTTACATTTTACAACCACTAGCAGAATAACTATGTATGTAGGTGTTGAAACACACTCTTAAACGAGGTTTCGCAAAATGTTTTGAAAAGTTTAATGGGAAACGTGATCGTAACATCTCTGTTCGCAGGCATTCATTAGCTGTAATAAAGTTTTCCCGCGAAGATCTCTAAAATTCTATTTTAGTAGAAACTACGTTCCTATTTTAGCCTCAAGTAAAGAAGATTGCATGTCTGGTCAGTAAGTAAAGGAGTAATCTTTTAAATTTATACACCTACAAAGTGGATTTCTGTGACACAAACAATTTAGACACATAAATATTACATTACTTTGAAGTTACTTAGCGTTAGCCCAGTGAAATCCCAATAAGAAGAGAGTTACTACTTCGCAAAAAAATAACTTTATATCAATTTAGCATTCGATTTACTAAATTGCCAATCACATGTACATATTAAGCCCTTTTCAGCGAATTACGTTGGATAGTTTTTCTCAAAATGCAGTTTCGCTACAAAGGCTCGTCAGAGAGGGTATTACGTTGGCGTTTTTATTTTGACGCTTGCACAAATATATACTGTATTTATTTTGTAAGCTAGTAAAATTTCGATGCATATGCGATGTAAGAATATTTATTTTAAAGATGGCAGTGTGTAAATAGGCATTAAAAAGCTGGAGTAGCTGCTTAACACCAAACAGGCCTTAGAAATGATTACTATTTTTAAAAAATAAATATTTTTTTGACTGCTGTAGGTTGATGACGATGATGATGATATATTTCTTTAATTCAATGTTTTACGTTTCGGGGAAACATAAATCAGTAGTAAACAAGTTTTACAAGCTACTATGTTGTTTTTTATAGCCATAGTCGTATATATAACCATTTTAGCAAAGTTTGGTACTGTAAATTACAACTTAAACTATAAAACAAAAAATTTCTCACTTCAAGACTTCACACTTTTGAACTTTTTCTCATTATGTTTGCGGACGGAGATGTGTCTTTTTTTTCAGAATTAAACATATTGGTAGCAGTAGGTATTATATACTTTATAATTTAACGAATTCCCAATAATAACAAACTGGTTCGCAACACGTTCTTTTGAAAGCTTTTCTTAATTTTACATAATTATAAGAATCAGTGACCTGGTGGAATTTTGTTGAAATTATATTTCTCTATATTTTCCCGTTTTAATAATGTCAAGTTAGCTATTTACCTGCTAATTAAAAAACGTATGAAATTTTAAAAAGAATGTAGATTTTCAATAAAATAAAAAAACTAGGTCTGAAAATAGATGAGTTATTTTTTTGTTCATTGGCTTGATGGCTAGATGACATAGCATTTTTATTATCATTCTTCTTATCTACACATTGTAAAACATTCAAAATAACGTTATACTTTGTTTGAATATTTCATACGCGGTCAATGAACAAATGACCGTTTAATATTAGAATTCAGTTTCTCATTGCAGTGTCTAGAGGTCAACTAAATATATTCGATACTAGCTGTTGCCCGCGACTTCGTTCGCGTGAAAATTCAGATGTGGCCTGTATGAGAATATTTCTTACCTAATCTTACGGCAATCGTACATTGTATTAGTAATAAATATCAGTATAATCCGTCTCTAAGGCGAATCCGATTTAAATCTATTCACCCGCTACCACCAAAACAGACGAAATTTTGCGGTATTTAACGAAACTTGCCACTCCTATTTTCCCACTTAATAAGAATAGTTCCTAGTTTGGAAATCGTATTATCAAAACTCCCGTTTAAAAACTATAGAAGCTTTATACAAATTTTGTTCCTCTTTATAATCCAGGGAAATGAATTTCGCAAAATCCCGTCTTTGAGAGCACCTATTTCCAAAGTTTGAAACTCCTAGCACTTGTAGTTTCTGAGATTTCGTGATGAGTGAGTGAGTGAGTGACCTTCGCTCGCATGAATATAGTTTCTCCAATGGACATTTTTATATTGTTTAAATACTGTTTTGCATACTATTTCTAATCTCACTCTCTAACCTAAAGACATCCCGCGTAAAACAATATACAATACACAAAGGCAAATTTTCACTACGATAACTTTCTCCTTTCCCTCTTTTCCCCCTCCCCTTCCCGTCCCCTCCCGTCTCCCTCCCATCTCCCTCACTTTCCCCACACTTTCCCTCACTTCCCACTCACTCACCCCTCACTTACCACTCACTGACTCCTCACTTTCCCTTACGTCCCCCTCACTTTCTTCTCACTTACCTCTCACTTGCCCTTCACACTGCCTCCTCACATCCCCCTGAGTTCTCTTTTTCTTTTTTTTTTTACACAACGCTATCTAGTTCGAAAGTAAGCATATTATATGCTTGTGTTATGGGTTCTAGAATACGGATAAACATACTTAAACACTTTTATTTTTGTAAATACATACATATTATACATAGAAACACCCATAAGCAAATAGACATGTTCATGCTACAAACATTTGCACTGAGCGGGAATCGAACCCGCAACCTCTGCGTGGCAGTCCGTACACAGCACCACCGAAATACAGAGGCAGTCGATTTCACCCTGACTTTCCCCTCCCTTTGCCCTGACTTCCCCCTCACTACGCCCGCACTTTCTCCTCACTTCTCCCTTCCTTTTCTCTTCCTCCCCCACCCTCCAATATTCAAGTCACCAACTTCAAAAGCAAAGATCTTTCCATACAATATTTCATCTCTTATTTCACCCATATAAATCCACCCCAGTTAAAAAAAAAAAGAGTATTTTTTACTTAAGTAAAATTATTCCAAAACAAAATTTCAAAGCTGTAAGTTAAAAAATGAAGACGTTTCTTCCCTTTCCCTACAATCGTTTTCTTCCCTTTTCATACACTGTAGGGTTGAATTTTTAAAATCCCTTTCTTAGTCCACTTCTAGACTTTAATACAAACACACTCTCCAAATTTCAAGTCGCTACGACCAGCGGTTTAGGCTGTACTTTGTCTGTCAGTCAGTCAGTCAGGACAAAGCCTTTTATAATATAGCTGTTGCCCGCGACTTCGTTCGAGTGAAAATTCAGATGGGTGCCTCTATGAGAATATTGCGTGCCTGATTTTATGGCAATCGTACATTGTATCAGTATTATCCGTCTCTATGGCGAATCCAGTTTAAACCCGCTACCGCAAAAAACTGACAAACCACTTTTACACAAACTTGCGACTCTTTATTTGCCCATTTAATAAGGGGGGTTGCTGAATAATAAAAAAAGACTATTTTCTAGTAATTTGGTAATCCTACTATAAAAACTATAGAAATTTTATACATACTTTGCCACCCCTTTATACCCCCTTAGGGGATGGATTTCGCAAAATTCCGTCTAAGTGAGCACCTATATCCTAATAGGAACGACAATGCAAAGTTTGAGATTCCTAGCACTTGTTGTTTCTGAGATTTCGTGATAAGTGAGTGAGTGACCTTTTGCTTTTATGTATATAGATAGCATTTTTATATTGTTTAAATACTGTTTTTCATACTATTTTTAATCTCCCATTCATACAAATCCTCTTTCACCTACCTAAAGATATCCCTCGTAAAAACAATATACAATACACAAAGGCAAATTTTCACTACAATAACTTTCCCCTTCCCCTTCTTCCCTATTACACTTTTTCTCCACTCTCCACAGTTTCCTCCTTCCTCTCTTCCCCTCCCCCTTCTCCTCTTTACCTCCTTCAGCATTTCTTGCCCCTCCTCCAGCATTTCTTGCCCTTTCCTCCACTTCCCTCTACCTTGCCTCCTCGTTTTCCCCTCTCTTCTCCCTTCCTTCTCTTTTCTTTTCCTCCTGTCCTCTCCCTTCCTATCGCTTACTATCCCTTCCCCTTCCTTTTTCCACCATTCGAGAACTCCTTTCTTTCCGCGTTCCTTCCCCCTCCCTTCATCTACTGTCTCCCTCACTTCCCTCTCACTTTCCTCTCACTCCCCCATCACTTCCCTCTCACTTTCCCCTCCCTTCCTCCTTCTCCTCAATTCCTCCTTTTCCTCCCTCCTTTCCCTCCCTCCCCCTCTCTGTAAATTTCAAAAGCTAAAGATCTTTGTATAGAATATTTCATCCCTAATTTCACACCAATAAATCCACCCCTGTTAAAATAAAATTATGAGTATATTTTTTATTTAAATATAAGTATTCCAAAACAAAATTTCAAAACTGTAAGTTAAAAAATGAAGAAGATTCATACAATCGATTTCATCCCTTTTCACACACTTATGAATTAAATTTTAAAAACCCTTTTTTAGTACAACCTCTAGACATTTAGACAAACACACCCTCCAAATTTTAGGCCTGCAGTTTAGGCTGTGCGTTGTCTGTTAGTCAGTCAGTCAGTCAGGACAAAGCCTTATATAATATGTATGGGTGTATGGATGTATGGATTAGACGTATAGCCATCGAGGATCAAAGCATACAGGCTGCTAGGAATGCTAACACGTGATAGAGCCACATAAAGCTGACCGTGTGAAAAACAGCTAATACTTAGATCCACGCCCACAACTTTTAGTTGTGTCTGACCTTGGGCTTTATTAATTGTCATCGCGAAACATAGGCTCACTGGAAACTGTTCCATTTAGTTTTAAATGAGTCCATATAAAACTAAATGGAAGATTGTTTAGAATGAGAGGAATCCAAAAAATAAAAACGCTATCAGCTATTCCGTAACCTGTTAGTCTCTGTTTCTATCAGAAAATGTTTGACGTGATTCTTTAAATTGGCATAACTTTTTTATTTATGAACCGATTGACATGAAACAAACACTAAATGTTAAGTGAAGCTTACCACAATGTATTAGTGAAAACCATATCTAAATAGGATAAGCCGTTTCTGAGATTAGCGTGAACAAACGCACAGACAAACAGACAAACAGACTAACAGACAAACAGACAAACAGACAAACAGACAAAAATTGTAACAATCATTGTTTTGGGTTCTATTTGCGTTGATAAAGGCCCCAATAATTTTTTTTCTCATATATTTTCCATGTACAGACAGCGATCGGTTACATTTTTATTATATGTATAGATGATCAGACACTGCTGACAGGTGAATCATTCAAATATAACTTAAAAGCAAAACTAACCACTAACCGCATTAAACTAGTTATGTAAGCAGATAATGTTCCAAATTTAAATAATATACTGAATTTAGTTCATTTATTTCGCAATATTTCCCTCTACCTATAGTATTTATTATCTATGATTTTAGTAGAACTAGCTTGGCAGGCACATTGGCTGTCCGTTTTTCACCTATTACGATAGCCACATGAACAGAGATGATGCTGTATTCTTTATCTAAAACCATATTGCCATTTTTTTTTTAATTATTGAACATTATTTATTGAAACTATTTGTGATGGTCTACTGGTTCGAATCCAGTCACGTATTCCACTTTAAGTGTTAAGTTACATTTTTGATAACTGCTCTGCTCCCTGAGCTGGTAGCGTAATGTTACATAGCCTACAACCTTTCTCAATAACGGGGCTATTAAACACAAATATTTAAATCCATCTGGTAGTTCCAGAGATTAGCGCGTTCAAACAAACAAACAAACAAACTCTGCCGCTTTATATTTATATTAATATAGTTGAACTGACGCTCTAGACGAGTGGCATAGATTTATAATTTATACAAAATAACACTAACACTTGAAAACAAACTATTGTAATAGCTAAATAGATTCCTTTGGAATAAACACTGCACTACATTTTGTAATATCGTTAGATATAAACGACAAGAGAGCTTTCACAAAAAAACTTCAGACAACGAACTATGCCACAATTTAAACTCAGTCGAAAAAAGGAGAGAGGTGCCAAACAATTAGACCATTTTCGTGCACACAGTCGTTTAATACGAGTCGTATGTACGGCATTATTCTGAGATATAGCTTTCGACTTTGGGTAAGTCAGACATGTTAGAGAGTTAGATTTAATTAGATAAAGACTTGACCTAATAACGTATTAAACTGATACTATATAAATAGAAAGACTAATAGATTGCTATTATAAATTTAGCAAGACAGTATTTATTGTATTTTTTTTTGTAGTCACCGTTACATTTACTTATACATTAATACTTACAATTCGATTATATGCATCAATATTAACAATTCTGAATTCGGAATAGACATAATGAAAATAAATAATACGGAATATCTATAAAATAATAATAATAATAATAATATTGTTTATTTCTCTCAAAAAGGTAAGTACATTTGCGTTGTCATATAATATTATGATACAATGACATGAAAAACCTTAGTGAGAGCTGGAGTTTGTACTAGGTACGGAACCTGTGTGACAGATCTCCAGGCTCTCTCGTTTTGTGGTACAAAGTAATAGAGTACTCGTTATACAGATTAAAAGCACCTACTTGAATAATTAAAGATAGTGATATTCGTTAGTTAAGAGAATTTTGTGTGTGCGTGTGTGTGTGTTTGTGTGTGTGTGTGTGTGTGTGTGTGTTTGTGTGTGTGTGTGTGTGCGTGTTTGTGTGTGTATGTGTTTGTGAGTGTATGTGTTTGTGTGTTTGTGTGTGTGTGTGTATGCATGTGTATGTGTAAGTGCATGTGTAAGTTAGGTAACATTATATTTTAATGCATGTACATACTATTTATTTTAAAGGTTGAATGATCATTTCAGCTTCGACGTAATCTAAATCTTTTATCCAGTTAGTGACTGCTCTTTTATTTATCTATACGAGTATAACATAAATCAACACGAAATATTCTCATTACCTTTACGAATTGTAACAGTCATAACAAAAAATCAGTTGTCTAAATATTTAATGTATTGAAAGCTAATGAAATAAATGTACTGAATAAGTAAAGTACGCCTCTCATCTCTGAAGTCGCAACTTGTATTTTTAAAACTTATGGCTTATTTAATAGCCAATTGGAATTCTCTGCTTATTGTGCCATTATTAATATTTTCTTTTCTTTTTCCAAATTGCGTTTCTTCAAAGAAATGTTTGGAAAAGGCTCTTGATTATTCTCGTGATTTTCTTTATGCGTTCTTTTGTACAAAAGTTTTACTTCAGCTCATTTAGATTTAAAATGGCTGAACAGTAGTATTTTGTATTGTGAAATTTTTGTTCTATTAATCAAAGGGTTCTTTCAACGTGGCTTTATTTTTGTATTGAACACGATGTGAATTTTAGTTCAAAGAATTTTATGTTGAGTTTCAACTGTATTATAGTTTTTTCATCATGGTAGGCAAGGTACATTAACATTATTGTAAATATTTTGTCCATTTATATTTTTGTCGTTGTTATGTTTGGTCTCGGATTTCAGAAGGCCTTATGATCTTCAATCTAATTCTTATCGTGATTGTTGTAACAATGTACCAAATAAATATCTGGCAATGGAATGTTGTTAATGTCAACTTACTGCGGAAATCCGCTTGACACTAGGATATCCAGGCAAATTGGTGACTGCAGTATAGACTTTGGAAGACGCCTATGACCGTCAGTGGTCTTTGATTGGGCGGCTAACCTACTTTCACATATTTGGTGCCAGTTTATTCTAAACTATTTTGTTACTAAACAATTTATCCTAAGCTGTGACCAGAAAAGTGTAGAACAAACCTTATTTTGAGTCATAACACAAGACCTAACTAACTAACACTAGAGACATCCCTAACAAATTAACGAATTTACATAACCCTCAGCTGAATAATATAACTCATGACCACTGTCCCAATTCCCAAAAATATGACCAAGTGTGGTTAATAGGAGGCACCAATGTAAATCGTTATGTTACACATCAAAACTTTTCAACCCTTTAGGCGTATGTTTTTATGTTAAGCATACATTTTAGGTCCACCTGTCGCGGGTTAATTGGATTCTTTATGCAAAAATACTTATCCCTTCAGACCCGCCACTGGCCAATTAGATATGAACCCTAAAATGCCAAAAGTTCCTTATTACCAAACCTAAGCAGAGATTTTCTGGGGTCATTCCAGATTAGACAGTGACCCTTCCGCTTGCCTTGATTAACGTTTCAATGCTTTTGTGTGTGCCCTTTTATATGAATTAATATAATTTTCTATTCGTCTCATGTAGAAAAGTGCAGTCATATGCGAATTTCATCTGAACCATAAACATGTAATTTTTTTGCTTTGCTTGAAAACTGGCGTACGTATATTTTGTCTATTGATATTATTTACTTTACTAATGCTACGTTAATTAATTTTCTCTAATAAAAGGTCGACAAACTTTATAGCATTTAACATTATAGTAAAGATACTATGATATCGTAGTATCAACTTACCAATACAGTAAGAACGAATGCAACATTCATTAACAGGTAAATTAGGTACTTACATTGAAAAATTAGCATTTAAGACCAAGTCCTGATATCTCGATTTCATACAACCACGTACCCACAATAATACTTACAGTAAAATAAGTAATATCAATGCCCTTTTATATATTTTTTGAAAGACAAATTTCTTATTCAACCTATCCGAATTCCGGCCACGAATTTGCCAATGACGTTTCTTCAATACTTCGACCGAGTGTTTCCTTCTTCCATTTATTATTTTCGTTTGTCTTTAGCCACCGTTCTTTGCTCGAAATCGGCACAGGTTCGAAAAGTAATTTCCATTGGCCTCCAGAGCAATATCGTTGTTTTTGAAAACTCACAGCCAACAATTCCCGAGATTTTCTTTTTCGTCGTTATATAATTCTGATCATTTGGTGTGCATACTCAGAAAATGAGTTTGGTATTTTTTGTTTAAGTGTTTAGATAATAAGTTGTATAAATAGTTTGTGAACAATATTCATATTTTATACTAAATTCAAATACATACACACTATACACAGTTAATTTTGATAACAAATATAAATTATCACTTTTTTCTTCTTTTTAATTTGAATTAATTGAATTTATCTACATATATCTATACTATTATATAATGTTTATTTGTTTGTTTGAACGTTCTAATTTCTGAAACTACCAGTCGGATTTCAAAAAATATTTTTGCTTGTAATAGTCCAGTTCTCGAGGAAGGTTATAGACTATGTAACATCACGCTACTGGCAACGGGAACAGAGCAGTAAGCAAAGACGCAGATAAAGCCGCGCCGCGGCAAGCTAGTACCAATTCGAGTATAACATTGGTTTAATTGTTGTACTTTAAGAGCTCTCGCGAATTGCAGACTTTCTTCGGCCGACAGTTTGGTTGGTTGCTTAATTAATATGAAGATTTATCGAAGTGCGCACATTATACAATACGATATCCATACATTTTCAAACTGATTACGCAACCAATCAAACTACCTATCAGCCTAACAAAAGCCTGCAGTTTACAGGGCTCTAACTGTTAAACTTTAGCATTATAAAGACTTTAGCTTAAATATGAAATTAAGTATTAAGAAATTGTCAGAATCAGGCAAAAATTCTATCATATTATTATGCTTCTAAGACGTTACAAATGAACATGAAAAAACATTTAACAGAATATATGCACAAAAGGATGATTTGATAAATAAACCTTGTGATGTCAATTTTATAAATAAAATAAACGAATAAAATGAAATGAATGAAACATGTTAAGGTGATATTGAGGCAATAAAAGAAGCGAGACAGGCTATTAAAATCTGTGACGCAATTCAGACCTATTTATTTGATGCAGATATACGTACACTTATATATTAAGGTGCTCCCTCACCGCGAGCATTCATCTGTAATGTAACATTAACATTACTGATCCAAGCATTACATCAGAGAAGGAGGCGGAGCGAGCATTACAGTTAGCAACTTTTAATGATACAATTTGAGCATTATAGTGAGCAACTTGATAATAAAATGTGTAATATTTTAAATTTGGAATGTTACTATACAAGCGAATGCTCGGCAGTCTGGGTTTGTATTGTAATGAAATGCTCAAAATCGAGCCTTTAACATTACATTAAAGGTGAATGTTTGTGGTGAGGGAGCACCTTTTTACACAACATTATACTGGGGTTACTAATGGAAAGGATCCTTGTGGCTTTATTTTTAATCAAATTCATTCTACGCCTGTCCATATACATTATTCTGATTTGGGTACATTTAGGGACAGAATTAAGTCCATTTAGTGTTTCTTTTTTATTTATAAATTAATTATTTTCAACGATTTATTTACCTAGTTGCTAAAATTGCGGTAGATGAATTTTAAAATCAATCATGAAACATTTTTTTTTCCTGGGAAACGCATTACGCTTACGCACCTGGGCGAGGCGGGGGTTATGTTGGACTCTCCGGCCACAATGAGATAGCGGCCGGCATACCGACTAAAACCCTCGGTGTTCCTCCAGACAGCCAGAATGTCAGGGTCACGGGAAACGCTCGCGCATTCATCCGCGACCCCGACGGGCCACGGCCCGCTCAACTTGAGCGGGCCCCGTCTGATTTGGGAGGCCTAGCCCCCCTTCCTTTATCGAGAGGCGTTCGTGGAACACATACGCCGCCTTCTCGGGCCTGTGCTGTTCGAGCGGCGATTGCCTAATCGCCGCCCGCAGGCATCCTCCTACGGTGGCTGGAGATCCCGGAGCGCCCCACGGCGACGTCCGGGGTAGGCGCGACCGGCGGGGAGCAATGTGGTCAGCTCCCTCTCCCGCTCGGCCGCCTCTTTGGCGAGCATTACCTGCTCGATCATGAAACATTGTATTAACTAGTTCTAACACAGGTCAATAACGGCGATGGATATCAATTACATTGCACTCAGTTATGAAGATACTACTTTTATTTAGCTTAGCTTAAATTTTTTTTTAACTAACGGTCTTTTAACGTAGGTGGTAGTTGATCAAGCAGCTCACATGGTAGTAAGTGAACAAACAGTGATTGCTGTTAAAGGCACAACTTTTACTATTCTTTAGGAGTATATTCTATATACGGTTTCCAATCAGCAGAATAAACTCTTAAAGTTGCAATGACTTTTCCAATTTTATAATAACACTGGCAACAAAATTCTTTATTTTATTTTAAAATTAGCAAGAGAAAATATTAAATGACATTTAAAACATAGTGCGAAAGCGCCAAAAGTATTGCACGACCTAGTTTTGTTAAACAAATATTTTGCGACACGGTTTGCTCTACGTACATACATAGACCCGTAGTAGTTGCAAACTTAATCAAATCGCTTGGAACTTGGAAAGTAAAATATGAGTTATAACTATGTCAAAGTGAATATGTGAGAGTTTGATTAAAGTACAGCTTTTATACTACATTATTTCTTTAGACGAGTAAATTAGTAGACAATTTGTGGTAAACAGGCAATATTTTTATTAAAAAACATAAAACCCGCCTGCTTAATACAAACTGAAAAGAAAGAAACCCATTTCTTTTTCTCATGGTGACGCTACATTGAAATATCATGTGACCTATGTCACGCCCATAATTATTACGAATCTAATGACACCAATGTGAAAATCCTTTAAGCAACATACGCTCAAAAAATATTCCCTGCGGCTGTCGGGCCAAAAAGAAGAAATTGAACTTTGTACTATATACATTGAAGTCAAAGTCAAAGTCAAAGTCAAAGGATTTATTTCATTTTGATCATAAAGTATCATACTTATGAAAATTCAACATTACATGAAGTAAGCCAGTTCCCTGACGAGGTAGAGCTGTGAGAAGAACTGGCAAGAAACTCACGCCACTCTTTTCAATCACCAGATAATTACAGTTATTTGTATGAGTTACAATTTAAACATTCAACGCAACCAAAGAACCATACAAAGTAATTATTACAAATTAACCAATTAATATAATTACTAAGATTAAAGAAAGAAAAGAGAGGATTTCAATTATTTAGTTTCATTTAGTATGGTAATTTGACTACGTATTTTAGTTAGACTGGTAAATGCACCTTCTGGTCACATTGCACGAGAAGGTAATACTGGATTGAATATTAAATGTTAAATGTATACCATGCCAAGATTGACCAGTCATTGTATAGTGTAATCACTGTGTATCTATTATTAGATTAGAGCTTCATCATAAAGACTATGAATGTATGTTATTCACACATCAAGGTCTTATGAAATTAAAGAACTTTAACTAAAATAAACGATCTATATCTACAAATATTTACATAATTCACTCGTGAGCGAGATAATCTCGTATATCACAGGTTAGGCAACAGGTATGTACTCGGGCTCTGATTGACAGAGTTTTGAAATCTTTATGTACTGTTGCAAAAGCCATACCGCATGGCCAACGCGTCACACTCATTATGCTCTGGTAATACAAGAAACAACGAGACACAGAAAACATACAATTGACTAAATATGAATGACCACTGTGAATATGGACGCAATATTAGTTAATTAAATACTCATTTAGTGATATTAAATCAGCGAATACAAAATTATCATAATTTTGATCATAATAATATAATTTAATAATATACCACAACAACTACACATAACGCCATCTTGACCCAAAGTAAGCATATATTATATAGCTTGTGTTATGGTTTCTAGAATGCGGATACACATACTTAAATACTTTTTTTTTTGTAAATACATACATATTGGACTGACCTGTTGGTCTAGTGGTTAGTGACCCTGACTGCTAAGCCGGAGGTCGTGGGTTCGATTCCCACCCAGGAAAAAACTTTGTGTGATGAGCATGATTGTTTGTTCTGTGTCTGGGTGTAATTTATCTATAATATGTATGTATTTACAAAAAAAAAAATGTATATATGTAGTATATCAGTTGTTTAGTACCCATAACACAAGCAAATATAATTGCTTAATTTGGGGCTAGATGGCGCTGTGTGAATATGGTAGAATATTATTATTATATTATTATTATATATATTATATTATACATAGAAACATCATAGTCATTATTGCCGAATTCAGGGCTTCAAAAATTATTTGACTATTACACTTGTTTCTTAAGTTTATTTTTACAATAATTAAACATTATTTGTTTAACTAATATTACTATAATTTTATATTTTAGGTTTTATATAAATTCTCATTTATTAGAAAAAAAGAAAATTGTAATACGTGACCCTTCTTAAGCCAGTGTGATAATAACTCTCTCAATGAGAAGAGTCGTGAAATTATTCCAAATATTCTAGAAGGACGACGAACCCATTAAGTATTTTAAATTAATACAAATAGGTACAATAAAATATTCACAAAAATAATATATTAAAAATTGAAATTCAATTATTTCACTTTACAAAAAGTCCTCTCGGAATTCTAAACTAACAGCACTAAACTGAGATAGGGATCATTCTAATAGCGACTGACATTTTCATATTTCCATTCCGTTTTTCATCTGCGAACTTGTTAAGGTACATCCTTTTGATGGCAACGACTGCATCTAACGCTCTCAACGATTCAAATGGTAAAGTAAATTTGTTTAACCAAATGTATTACTCAAGCCATTTTGGTTTCACCATGGTGTGATCATTTTTTATTCTGGTATCTGACTTTGGATTAAATAAATGAAGTTGGTTTAACGGTGTAGAGTATTTTGGCAGGGTGTTTTTGCAATGTGGATTTGGTATCAAGTATTTTTGCAATTTAAGGATATATGTGGATATTGCTTGCTACCAGTCATGCGATTGTCTACGGGTTATAACTGAGTGTTATATTTAGTAACCCTTAAAAGCAGCATATTGCAAATTGTAGTCCAATATTGCAATAAATTGATATCGAAAATAAGATTAGAGATCAGAATTAGCACCAGCGGTGAAAGTTTCTTTTTGGTCATGCAGTTCGAGTATTAAAATTTATATATAGGCATATTTGACAGTTAATTAAACTTAATTATTTTGTTACAATATTTCAAGAATTTCTTTCTTCTTTATTGTATTTATGGTATTTTAATGCTTTCTGTTCGCACATCGATTAGAAAAAGCACTTAAAAATTACTAATGTAAAATTATACAATTTATAAAATACACCACCATTGCCTAGATTTACAAGAAGAATTTCTGAACAAGTTCAAAGCATTCAGACAGTTAATCCTTAGGATGAAACGATTAAGTACGCTCAGTTGCGTGGCCCCGATTGAAAAATGGCGCTTTTCGCCGCATTTCTTTCGTGATCATTTGCATATTTAGACGACATTTGCGTTTATTTTCACTGATTGTCTTCAATATATCGCATTATTTCATCGGTTTTGTATTGGCATGAGATTTGAGGCCGAGTATTTCTTTGCTCTCTGAATTATTGATTAAGTTCTGTTGCCTGTTTTATTGAATCGTGATTTCGTGTGTTTTTGAAAGAATTACCGAAACTGCGCAATGAAAAATTAATGAAGTAAAAGGTATAATTTGCGCTTGTTTGCATTGTTGTTTGAATGGAATTTGGCAGGAAGGTTGACTGTGGCAGTTGTATCACAGGATCCTGCTACAGGTTCTTTATAAGATAATTTTTCATCACCTTAATAAGTGCTGGTTTGACCTAATGATGGCTTTTCTTTTTTGTAACTGATTGTGCTAGTGAAGTATATGCCTCCAGTAGGCATTTCGGTTGTAGGTAATATTTGTTGTATAACACAAAGTTACAATAGTGATTCTTTATAATGATGTTTCTATCACTGTTTTATTGATAAAATGATATATTCTTGTAACAAAAGATCAATAATTCGTCAATATAATATATATTGAAAAACGCTTTTTTTATAAATTTTGGCACCCAATAAACAAAAAATACATTACGTAAACAGCCAGAATACCGAACTGCGAACACCAAATGAACGCACGGCCATTTATAATTCAATTGTCGAACCAGGATTATTTTATAACAGAACAAATCAATTATTCATGCCCAACCTGCATCTATTTAATGAATTTTGTGTAAAATGTACAATTTTAAATGTAAAACATTTCGATTGTTCTTTACAATGAGACTGATAGTTACTTCCTCATTAGAGTTTGTATCTTCTTGTTATCGGTCAACCGGTTAGTGGTCAACCTAGTGTCAGGATTTGTTCAAGTAGCCCGTAATTTATTAAACAGGCATCCGACTTGACCTAACGACTGTTATCAACTTGGTAACAACCGGGACCGACTTTTAACGTGCCCTCCGAAGCACAGAGACGCTCAGATCAAATTCCACTATGTGGTCACCCCACCCCATCCATGGGTCAGCCGCACTTTTAGTAGCTTAACCCGCAGATCGATTACCGATCAGTGAGTGCAACGAGCTATGAGCGCCTCGAGAGTTTGTATGATACATCTTTATCAATACCTTTGTATAAATACTTGTATTGTTCCACAGTATAAATGATAATATAACTTTCATGAAATCGTGTACGTTTGTAATTATATGCATCCCAATATTTGTAGTCATCACTATAATCATATCAGTCGAAAGATGTCCACTGCTGGACATAGGCCTTCGCCAACTTTCACCTCCTTGGCCTGTCGTGAGCCGCCCTCATACGGTGCACTGCAGACCGTATTGAAACTGATATCGCTTTTTAGAAGACCCATTCGTGTGGGATTTCGAAATTCAATAATAGAGTTAAAAACTATTGCAAGAAGTTTAATAAAAATATATTCAAAACACCCTTTTAACCTATGAACAGAATAAGAAGAATTTTCAAAATTCAATTTTGTGGAAAGTCATAAGATGTAAAAATGTTTATAGGTAAAGTCCCAAGCTTCGCTTTCTTTTGTGGATCGGACCCAAATCGTAACGAAATTTCACTACCCTTAGTTATGATAATGCGTTGGCCGGATTCAGTTGAATGAACAAATAAATTGTGGTGTTAGGGTGGGTTCGATTTGAGTGCAATTGTACGATCCAGCTAAATTTTTTTTCTAAATTCCGTTTGCAAGGGCCATGATAATTCTCAAAAGTAAAATGTTACGAACGACAAACTGACTAGTCCGTCTGTTAACGACGGAATCATACAATTTGCCTGCGATGTATATAGTAATTAAAAAAATAGAAGGACGTATTTCTTCTGTTAAAAATGAAGAACATCACCGAGAAATACAAAGAATAAGAATAATCTTGTAGAAATTCGCACAATAATACCTCAAATAATAATGTCCACAATTTAGTTCAGCGGTCGATTGTTTATTCACAATAATTATATATTGATAAAATATAATACAAACATTGTTTGAATACAATATTATTTGACGTTATTCCAATAAAATAAAACATAATATCAAAGAAAAAGGTTCTCAAAGGATAATCTCTTAGGATCTCAGGAGAAGTCAGGTAAGTGCCAGCGGCTATTGTTAGTGAATATAAACTTAAAACACTTTATATTTTGCGTTAGTAAATCTGTTGGTACTTCTTCTAAATACAACGTTACTAATTTGATAAATCTAAAAAGTTTTACTGAAGACTATAGCTAAACTTTTCGATAAAACTCTTTCTAAATCCGACTTTGGAAAGAACAAAACTTAAATCGATACATAAGGCTTAATCCAGACATTCAAAGAGCACATTTAGCTCAGTTGAGGGCCGGAGGTCGAAATTTCAATTTCCTAAAGGAAGAGATAAATTTTCTTGTCGTTTATTGACATTTCTTTTGCGTTCTGCAAACGTCTGCCACATCCACAATTGATTGCTCCAATGGTGGAAAATATAAAAAGAAATGATTTCGAATAAATTTTTCGTATTTGTCATTGATTAAAATGCACTCACTTGTAAATTCCGGATTCAAATTACGCTTTCCTTTAAATATTTTTAAATGAATAATGTTTTTTGGATAGGTACTAAATTTTTCACCGATTTTATCAACAAATTTCTTGTGATAAGATAGTCCATTATTTCAGCCAAAATACGTTTGACCAATACCAAATTCTTCTTCTTCTTAATGTACCTCTACATTATTGAAGATTGGCTGTCAGCTCTTTGAATTTGTATCTGTCCAATGTGAGATGGATTGATGGTGGTAATTCCAGGCCACTCCCGGATGTTTTGCGGACAAGACTTCTTTCTTCGCCCAGCCCGTCTCTTGCCCTCAACTTTGCCCATCATAATAAGCTGAAGTAGCTTATACCTATCGTGCCTTAGTACGTGGCCGAGATACTCTATCCTGCGGCTTTTGATGGTTACAAGCATTTATCGGGAGATATCAACTCGCTGAAGCACGGTTTCGTTTCTGATCTTGTATGTCCAACTAATGCGCAACATGCGACAGTAGCATCACATTTCGATACCTCATTTTATTACTTATATGTTTTTTTCAATCGAGTTAGGTACTTCAAAATGGAAAAAAAAAACAAATATCTTAGAAAAATCTCGTCGTAGTCACGTCACTCTACTCAGTCATCAAATTCTTATTATATTAATATATTACTCTATGCATACAGTTGAAGAAAAGGATCTATTGTTGGTAATAAAATATCACAATTCTGTTTATGTAGGTGCATTCAATGTATCTGGTGTAAGCAAATAGACGTTATGGTTACACATCTTACACCACACGAAACCTACTTACTGCCTTTATTATTATTGAAATTTTATAAAATAACTAGCAGACGTTGTCCTGTCTTAATTATTATCTAATTTTTCGCAGAATCTTCTCCTGACAATAACAAACACAACAAAAATAGAATTAACGGAATCGGTCCCGTCGTTCACGCGTGATGCCGTGACCAAGGGAAATAGGGATTTATTTTTATATAAATGGATATTTCTAATCTCCCATTCTACAAACCCACTTTCGCCTACCTACAGATATCCCCCGTAAACTTTTCACTACTTTCCCCTATTCCCCTCTCCCTTCTTCTCCACTCCTCCCATTCCGCTTCTTCCCTCCCTCCCCCCTCCCCCTACCTGCCCTTTCCTTTCCCCGTCATTTCACTCTCCCTTTCTCTGGCTTCTCCCTCATTTCCCCCTTGCTTACCCCTCACTTACATCTCCCTTCCCTTACCTTGCCCCATACTTCCCACTCACTTCCTTCTCATCTTTCTTTCATTTTCCCCTCACTACCCCCTCACTTCCCCCTCGCTTTACCCTCACTTCCCCCTCACTTCCTCCGCACTTCCCCTCACGTTTTCTTCTCTACCCCTCACTTCTCTTTCACACACCCTCCCTTCCCCTTCTTTTCAATTTTCAAGTTGCTAACTTCAAAAGCAAATATCTTACCATATAATATTTCATACCTAACTCCGTCCCTCTAAATCCACCTCAATTAAAAAAAAATTAGATGTATTCCAAAACAAAATTTCAAAACTATGAAGAATTATCATACAATCGTTTTCATCCCTTTTCAGACCACCCTTAACATTTAGGGGGATGAAAAATAGATGTTGTCCGATTCTCAACCCTAGCCGATATGCATACGAAATTTCACGAAAATCGGTTGAGCCGTTTCGGAGGAGTTCAATAACGTACACCGTGACACGAGAATTTTATATATAGTGTGTATACCTACGTCCTGCTCAGTAACGAATGTAAATATAATAATATTGATTTTGTAATCCATTTTAAATTAATGAATTTATAGATTTTCTTATTAAAATTTTATACATTTTTGAACTATAGAAACGTCTAAAATCTATATAGTTTAAATTTTATTACCGTTTTTTAGAATAAATTTCGGTACGAATTAAAAAAGCAGTGTAAATGTCATCAATCGTCCCTTGTATAGAAGAACTATATTACAATGAAAATAACATGGCTATCTCAAATCATAGTCTCCCTAAGGCTCCCTGATATTTGTACTGAAGTTCTCACTTCCCTCGAGCACCCTCATAGACTAACTAATATTCATTGAGTTCTAATGGAAATATGAATTATTCTGAGATACTAGTTTGTTCGTGTAATAGAATAGTTGGTTGCAGTGGTTCCTTTGAAACTGATGTAAATTCAGAAGTATTGCTTTGCAATTTTAGACTTTGTAACAATCATACGATTAAATAAGTACGAGTAAAGAATCTCTACTTCAGAGACCCTAGACAAGTGGCATAGATTTTTCTTCTATTCATAGAATATATATAAAATGTATGGGATTGACAGCTTTCACCAACGCTTAAGTCAATCCCATATATTTTTTTATCTATTCTATGAATAGAATAAAAATCTATGCCACCTGTCTAGGGCCTCAGATTACAAGTCGTCGTGACATTCTAAGATGTTCTCTACGAAAAGAAATTTCCTACTCTTTTAATCGTATTTTATACCGATTACTTCTATATCATATTATCAGAAATAACATGGTTCCTTTGATGATAATTTATTATGGCTAGTTATATATGACTAGTTATAATTATTAGTTGAAAAGTAAAGATAATTTGAGAACAAATTTAAATATTGCAGTCGACGTGCTTAATCGACTGGTGTTATGTTAAGATATTGTTACGACGAATACCTACTCTCTAGAACAATCGCATGTACCTACCTACACGTATAACAATAGATCATCGGCGGTAGGCATACCTACGCGTCGCAGCTAAGTACCTACACTCATTGTTCTGTTTTCGAGAATTGTCGGCATCTTTGTAGTATTATCTGGCAGGTTCTAGAAATCTATTGAAGGACTATAAAAGGGATTCGAACGTCGGCACTTCGTTCAGTTGTGAATACAGCGATCTCGAGCGAACATCTAAGTGATACGGAGGTTTACGAAGAGCGATATACGAAGCGTTATAGTGCAGTATAAGTGTTCATAGCTTTATTTAGTTACTGTTAGTATACTGTGTGAGTCTTGAATAAACTCATCATCGCGTAACTGGCATTTTGCATCGAACCCCATCCTGACACGTAACAATTGGTGACAGAAGTGAGAATGCCAGTCACACCACGCGACGAGGGAGTACGCACTCGACGACAGGCGGCGGTAGACGAAACTCGTGAACCATCGATTATGGCCGATACTGAAGAGTCTAGCGCAGCAGTAGTTAGTGATCCCGGCACTTCTGCGGCGTCGACGAGTATGGGCTCTGGCTTCGACATGTCGTCCCTTTTAGCCGTTATACAGGAGGGCCAACGCCAAGCTGAAGAACGGCAACGTCAAGTCATGGAGGAGTTGAAGGAAGGTCAACGCCAAGCTGAAGAGCGCCAACGCCAAGCTCTTCTAGACCTTAAGGAAGGTCAACTGCAAGCCGAAGACAGACAACGCCAGGCTATCCGAGAGGACCTTCGAGAAATGATGGACTCTAAGTTGGAAGGGTTCAGCACCGTCATCAGTACTCTTCAAGAAGACGTTGAAGTGGTAAAAAAACGCACCAGCAAACATGATGAAATTCTCAAAGATGTCCAGACCACCATGAACCATCATGACAAGATGATTAAAGAGCTGCAGAAGACCAAGGTCCTATATTCAAGTACTACGCCCGTGGCCGCGGCAGTCACTTCCGGAGGTCCCAAGTTTAAACTTCCCTCCTTTGACGGCTCGTCTTCCTGGACGGCTTTTCGACACCAGTTCGAAGTAGTTGCCAAAGGAAATGGATGGGAAGATGATCACGCACTGACGGCGCTTACTTTGGCACTTAGAGGGGATGCACTGCTGATCCTAGAGAACTTACCTGCTGACCGACGAAACTTAGACGCACTCCTGAAGGCATTGGAAGCTCGATTTGGCGATAAGCACCTGGAGCATGTTTATCGAGCTCAGCTGAAGGATCGAACTCAGAAGTCGAGTGAGGGACTTCAACAATGGGCTGCTGAAATTGAACGCCTGGTACGACGAGCGTATGCCTCCAGTACATCATCTGTGGACCACACAGTGGTACAAGCATTTGTGGATGGTATAAGAGACCTTGAGGTCAGAGCAACTGTACGGTTGGCACACCATACAACTTTAGAAGCGGCCTTAGCACATGCCCTTGAGGTGGAAGCTGTGCGAAACGACTACAAGTCGCATAAAGTACGGGAAGTTGTTGCAGCTGTTAGACCACGAGGTGAGCCTATGTGCTACGGATGCGGCAAGCGGGGACATATCCGAATCAACTATCCGGACCAGAGAAGAAGTAGAATGGTGTCAGGTACTACTCAGGTTGATGCTAGTCAAGATCCGTTACGTCAAGCCCCCACAGTACAAGTATCACAGGCATGTGACGGTAATAGCCTGGTAACAGCTGGAGAAATCAATAGTAAACCTGTTCGCTTTACGATAGATACGGGCGCGTCGAAGACCATCGTACGACCAGAACTTCTGCGGCGAACAATTCAGTGGGAAGACGCACGACCATCTTGCAAATTGCAAACAGCGACTGGCCAGCCAGTGACCGTCCTCGGAGTTACGGATGTGAGAATCAAACTAGGAGAGAAGACTTATCATCAATCTGTTTTGGTGGCGAGCATAACGGATGACTGCATTATCGGCTTAGACTTCCTACGAATGCAGCAGTGCGTTGTCGATATTGCTAAAGGTGTTCTAAGCTTCCCAGACCAAGAGGTCTTTCTAGAAGGCTGTTCTTCAATAGCGGTCTACAGTGCCAAAACGATAACCTTGGCACCAAGGTCAGAAACCTTAGTCGATGTAAGGTTTCCTGAGGGTGTAGCGGCTGATCGTTGCGTCATAGTGGAAGATCCTGGGCGCCATACCAGTCGAATTACAGCCAGAACTTTGGTAATGACTAGAAGTGGAGCAAAAGTTAAAATTGCCAACCTTAGCAATTCGGCGATGTTGTTACGGAAGAACGTGATCGTGGGACGATGTGAGGCTGTGAGCAGTCTGAGGAAGATCCAAGAGAACGTCCAGACTGCCTCTTCCGCAAACCATATGGGCCCGTTATTAGAGACCACGAAGAAAAGTTTGTCACCCAACGAATATCGGGAAGCAGAGAAGCTGCTGCTGGACTACAAGGAAATTTTCACCAAAGAAGAAAACGACCTTGGAAGAACGGGGTTAGTGAAACATCCGATCGACACAGGTGCTACACAGCCTATCAAACAAAGACCTAGACGAGTGCCACTAGCAAAAGAACAAGAAGTAGCCGAGCTGATTGGGAATATGGCACGAACCAAGATCATAGAGCCATCATCCAGCCCATGGTCTTCACCGGTGGTACTCGTGAAGAAGAAAGATGGTAGTACCAGGTTTTGTGTAGATTACAGGATGCTGAATAACGTCACTAAGAAAGACAGCTATCCTTTGCCCCGTATTGACGACACTTTGGACATGCTTGGAGGCATGAAGTGGTTCTCTACGGTAGATCTGAAAAGTGGCTACTGGCAAGTGGAACTCCGGCCAGAAGATAAGGAGAAGACTGCATTTACCACCGGTACTGGAAAAGGCCTGTGGCAGTTCCGGGTGATGCCATTTGGTTTGTGTAATGCAACAGCTACGTTTGAAAGGCTTATGGAACGCGTACTAGTAGGTCTTTTGGGAGATGCCTGTCTGGTGTACTTGGATGACGTCATAGTTATGGGACGCAGTTTCACTGAGCATCGCAGGAATCTTGAGAAAGTTTTTAAGAGATTTCGCGAATCAAACTTGAAACTTAATCCGAAGAAGTGCGCCTTTTTCAAGAAAGAAGTTTCGTTCTTAGGCCACATTATTTTGGATAGAGGTGTTTGAACGGACCCGGACAAAATAAAAGCGGTTCAAGAATGGCCTATACCAAAAACTAAAACCGAAGTAAGAGCTTTCCTGGGCCTCAGTGCTTACTACCGGCGTTTTGTGAAGAACTTCTCTGAAATAGCCAAGCCATTACACCACCTTACAGAAGAAAAGAGGAACTTCGTTTGGGACTCGGATTGTCAATGTGCGTTTTCACGACTCAAAGAATTGCTGTGTTCAGCTCCAGTCCTGTGCTACCCTAATAGAGAAGGCAGATTTATTGTGGACACAGACGCCAGTAATACTGGAATCGGAGGTGTGTTATCTCAGGAGCAAAATGGACAGCATGTGGTCATCGCATATTTCAGCAAGTCTCTATCGAAGCCTGAGAGAAACTACTGTGTAACTCGGCGTGAATTACTAGCAGTTGTGAAGACCTTACAACATTTTAATAAATACTTGCTGGGAAGAGAATTCACTCTACGAACAGACCATGCGGCACTGAAGTGGTTACTCCAGTTTAAGAATCCTGAAGGCCAAGTCGCGAGATGGATCGAACAACTACAGGAGTACAACTTTGTAATAGAACACCGCAGTGGAAGGATTCACTCCAACGCTGATGCCTTATCGCGACGTCCATGCTTCCAGGATTGTAAACACTGTTTGAAGCATGAGTCCAAGGAGGTAGTGAAAATTGTCAGGACTCAGGGGACCGATGAATCCTGGGACAAACACGAAGTCAGTAAGGCACAGAAAGAGGACAGAGATCTTAAATTAATAATGGACTGGAAGGCTCAGGGTCGGAAACCAAAATGGCAGGACGTATCAGCCGCAAGCCCAATCACGAAGGCCTACTGGGCTCAGTGGGACAGTCTGACTTTGGAACAAGACGTGCTATATAGAAAGTGGGAATCACCTAACGGCAAGGAGCAAGTTCTACAGATGGTGATCCCGAGAGACAAAGTTGCACCTGTTCTGCGCTTGGTGCATGATGGTGCATCGGGTGGGCATCTTGGTGTGAAGAAGACTTTGGTGAAGGTGAGAGAACGCTTCTACTGGGTACGCTGTCGGGAAGACATCGAGGAGTGGTGCAGAAAGTGCTCTACGTGTGCTTCGGTAAAAGGACCTCGTACTAGATCAAGAGGCAAGCTACAGCTGTACAGTGTCGGGGCCCCATGGGAGAGGATTGCCATTGACGTAGCTGGACCATTTCCCGTGACAGAAGACGGCAACCGCTATATAGTAGTAGTCCAAGATTACTTCACCAAATGGCCTGAAGTGTTTGCGACACCAAACCAAGAGGCTCAGACCGTGGCTAAAAAGTTGATCCAGGAAGTAGTGTGTCAATTTGGTGTGCCGTTGGAACTGCATAGTGACCAGGGAAGAAATTTCGAGTCAGCCCTATTTCAAGAGATGTGTAATTTACTCGGCATACATAAAACACGGACAACACCAGCGCACCCGCAGTCTGACGGCATGGTAGAACGGTTCAACCAGACATTGGAAAACCATCTGGCCAAGGTTGTCGAAGACCATCAACGAGACTGGGACCGTTACATTCCACTCTTCCTGTTATCATATCGGTCCGCGGTTCATGACACTACAGGATTTACGCCGGCCAAAGTCAACTTCGGAAGAGAGATACGCCTACCAGTAGACTTGATTACCGGAACACCTCCTGATACGCCAAAGCCAACAGTAGAATACGTCGCAAACTTGCAGGCACAGCTGGATAAGACACATGATCTAGTGCGAGATAACAACCTCAAGGCTAATGAGAAGATGAAAACTCGCTATGACAGAAAAGCAAGTAATCATGGCTTCGAGGAAGGTACGCTCGTGTGGTTACATAATCCTCTCAGGAAAATCGGCAAGTCACCGAAGCTACAGGCCCGCTGGGAGGGTCCCTATAAAGTGATCACAAGGATCAATGACGTGACCTATCGCATAAGACAGGGCGATAGAAAGAAGCCGAAGATCGTCCACATCGATCGACTAGCACCCTATCACGGTTCTAACGCTGCTCGGGACGAGCATGATTAAGAGGGGGGCAATGTTACGACGAATACCTACTCTCTAGAACAATCGCATGTTCCTACCTACACGTATAACTATAGATCATCGGCGGTAGGCATACCTACGCGTCGCAGCTAAGTACCTACACTCATTGTTCTGTTTTCGAGAATTGTCGGCATCTTTGTAGTATTATCTGGCAGGTTCTAGAAATCTATTGAAGGACTATAAAAGGGATTCGAACGTCGGCACTTCGTTCAGTTGTGAATACAGCGATCTCGAGCGAACATCTAAGTGATACGGAGGTTTACGAAGAGCGATATACGAAGCGTTATAGTGCAGTATAAGTGTTCATAGCTTTATTTAGTTACTGTTAGTATACTGTGTGAGTCTTGAATAAACTCATCATCGCGTAACTGGCATTTTGCATCGAACCCCATCCTGACACGTAACAATATTTATAAAAGAGAGGGACATATAATACCAAAAAATCACTTTATAATCGCACTAATTGTAACTCTATTTGCATAGAATAAAGCTTAAAATATTAACGAGTTTCACACGTAAGTATAAACACAACATTAATAACATTAACTGTGCAAATTTCAGTACAAAAGGTCTATTTAATGCGAGCTCACCTCATTAATGATATAATTCTAAATATTTATAAGTAACACGGCTATACAGAAGTCTATTAAGATCCCTCTTACATTAATAAGGTACCTTTCACTTTAGAAAGTGTTTGAACGTGTGTTTGAAGTGGAATTTAGGAATTTGATGTGAGACTATAAAGATGAAAATATTATCACTACTGAGATATAATGAATTCGGATTATGTGTAGTTTTATGTTGTGTAATAAATTTTGTAAAACCTTTTATTAATAGTTGAGTGTATGTTCTAGACAAATATTTTGTATTACTATGCTATAAAACTTATTAAGTCCGATATGTGAAAGGAACGGCTCTTAAGAAAGGAGCTCTGTATTGTGTAAAGTTTACGAAATATACAATTCACCAAAACACTACACCTAAACTTGGAGCAAACATTTGAAGATCACAAAATTGTATCATTTGAATACAATCTCTTATATAGCAGTTACAAGTGCCTTCGAGGCAGTTAAGTTGCCAAAACAATTGTGATTATTTTAAGTAAACTTATTAATAACTACGTTTCCGCGGCGCGGTTACAGCCGCGTCTTTGCTTACTGCTCTGCTTCCTTCGCCAGTAGCGTGATGTTACATAACCTATATAATGAGAACTGGGCTATCATATGAATTTTTCAAAGACGACTGGTAGTTCTAGAGATTAGCGCGTGCAAACAAACAAACAAGCTCTTTCGCTTTATATAATAGTATGGATAAGTAATTTGTGAACCAATTAATAATCCGTCCTACCCTCCTAATTCAACGCTACCGATACGTTAACGCTATTGACATTTGTTCTAACATAATTTGCTGATTACAGTACAAGTACAGTACTCTATCCCTATATAATTACCTCTTACGTAATTATTGCTTTTATATCATTTCATGTCCCGAGAGCACGACATTATTTTTTCCTCTCAGTAAATATAACTGATAGAATTGGTATTGACTTGATATTTATAATTGACATTATTGATACCTATAAGTATGACAGTTGTTTGCTCGTAGATTTGATCGCAGGCGTGGGTCGAAATGTATCTATATGAGGTCCACTACTGGACATGGGCTTTACCCAAGCACTTTGATCTCAGTCAGTCAATCAAAGGAAAACTTTCCACAATGTATAACACATTATACATAACACTAATAACTCAAAACGTTCCTAGCTCTCTGATTTACTGTTACTATTGAATACAAATTCTACTTATTTCTTGTAATTTTGCAACGAAACTACAAGATTAACGAAATTAAACCAAGTAAAGTAAGAAACTGTTAGTCTTTTGGCTCGATAAGTGTCTATTATGTGTTTACACAACAGCGTACACAATACAATGGTGCTAACAAAAATGTCTATACAGAAAACTAGTTGAAAGCAATTTGAAGTGCGTCGTGAATGCAGTAAGCAATGCGAAGGTCTATTTAAGATCGCCGGAACGGTAACGTGAAGGATAAATACGAGGTATACTTACATTGTATTTTTGGACTTGACTGATTGCATCGGTAAGAATGTCTAGTTACGTAATTTGGTATGTTTTTCATTGAAATTATGGCTTGGGACTTACTAATTACCAAGTAAATATTTTGTACATACTACTTATATTGAATTATAATCCTATTTCCAATAATATTTTTTTGTGATATTCTTGTCTAAGCTTAAAGAATGTGGCACAAGTGTAACGTAAATTATTTATTAGGAGTTTCTATTACGGAAAACAATTTATATTTGCATAGATTTCAATCTTATATGATGTCAATAAATATTTTCATTGATTCTCAAAAATAAATCAATATAAAAGGTAGTTGCGCTATCGTGTCGTGAGCTGTAAATAACCCCAGTGCCCTCTCGATTCTAGTACAACCCACAAGAGGAACAAGATTACCTGTCTACTTACATTTCTAATGTATGTTTTTCACTCAACTAGTAGTTCCTGTTTGCAAGCACGAGAGATTCTTAGTAATGCTCTTTGATAACAAGCATTTTGCTTTTGTTGCTATGCGGCATTTAAGTTTTAGTAAGGCATTAAAATATTTGATGCTATTTTATAAAACAACGTAATATTTGGTGATGTTGATGAACGAACAATGAAAACATTTTACGTTATGATAGGGAAACGAAGATCTACGAAGATGGTATTTCCTCAGTGGACTAACACACAGTACTTACTGTGTACAGACTGGCACGCAGAAATCTCAGGTTTAATCACTATATTGGGTACAGCAGTATTCGGTTATTTAGTCGCGAAATATTCAGCATTACCCAGATTAAAATTGTGATCGATTATGGCAACAGGCTTGTCCCCTACTGCTTGTCTTAACATAGCAGTCGAAATACGGATGGTATACAATAATATACATCTCTCACATGCCATTCGAAAAAAGAACGTGTTACGATATAAAGAAAAAAAGTTTATTTTAATTTTCTTATGATTAGTATACTTTTAATCTGCTTTATAACTTTCGAACTAATAAACCTTACATTTTGTACAATTTTACAAACATACAATTAACCTACACAAAATACACCTAGTGTCCGAAAACAAATAATTAAGCGCCATTTCACCACAATAGATTTTTGTAAAAACTACATTAGTGTATACGAGCAGCTGAATACAAGTTTAATATAACTTTAGACACTATCAGTTTTAATTTATTGGTTAATATCAATTTTAAGTTTGATTTATTGTGACGCAATATTATAATAATATTACATTAGGTAACTGTATCGCAAAAATAAGTATTTAAATATATTTAAAAGAATTTTCTAATGTGAATGTATGTATTTTTACGTCGCAAAAGGACATGCGAAAGGAGATTAGGTAGCGGGGAAGTATTTTTTATTTATTAAAACAATTGATAAATTAAGACCCTATTCTTTATACCTGTAACTATAGTAAAAGGCAATTAAGGATATATTTTTTTGCCTTTAAAGATATATAGCTTTGTTTGTCCCACCCTACCCTTTACTATTCATAGTCTTTGTCCGTGTAGGTATTGCATAATTTATGTTTCTATTTAAAAAATAAGATTGTATCCGAAATAATAAAGCAATAGAATATCTAGTACATGAGACATAGGAGAGCTGACAATACGTAGGCGTAGGCAAAGATCTTCCTGCCTCTTTGGGAATATATGATACAAATATTATATAACACTAGTTTGCCGCGGCGCGGTTTCATCCGCGTCTTTGGTTACTGCTCTGCTCCCGTCGCCAGTAGCATGATGTTACATAGCCTATAACATTCCTCAAGAACCGGGATATCATACGCAAAAAGAATGTTCAAATCCGACTGGTGTTTTCGGAGATTAGCGAGTTCAAACAAACTCTTCTGCTTTATTATAATGGTATAGATATAGATTTTTAACACGAGGAAGTAAAAACTCGAACTGTAAATGAAACCTCTAATATATATTCTGTATGTAGTTACAATCTATCTTTGAAGGATTACCAAGCAAAAGCTAGATGGAGGCGTTGAGAATAAAATATTCGTTCAAATAAAAAGCGCAAAGGCTGTGTCAGTAAAAATTCTTCTTCGCGTGCATTTGGCGGTAGTATGAGGATATCACTGGGCTTAGAGCAAATGCTGTAGAAATACATTACAGGCAAGGTACATTAGATGAGCTTTTGCATAGTTTGAGAGGTCTCGGAAGGCGCATTAAGTTGTGTTGTTTTAATGTGAGACCAGACTACGGTTAGGAAGTTTGCAGTTGAAGTATTGCTGTAGCATTTTAGCACGTATACTATAATATTGTGGACCCTATACGTCCAAAATAATATAATACCTTTTGATACGTTTACTATATTGTTGAAGACCTCACGATTAAAACCAGTAGTCAGTTTTGTGCCAGTTATTCTTGTGGTTCGATTTTAATCGCCGAACTAGATGTAGGATAACTAAATATTTTTTGCCCGACCGACGCAGTCAAGGAGGGTCTTGTTTTTCGAGCGTATGTATGTATGCATATAAGTTTGTATGTATGTATGTGAGTATGTATATCTATTTCTTAGGCACGCTCTATAGCCTAAAAGACTTGATGGATTTAAACGTATCAGGTGTCATTAGATTCGTATTGATTGTGGAAGCGACATAGGGTATATAAAATTTGAATGTAGCATCAGCACGAGAAAAGAAAATGGGTTTATTTTGTTTCACTTGTTTTAGGCAGGCGTGCTTTTTGTTTGTTAATATTATAAGTAGTTCTTTCATTTAAATTAGTTTCACTTTAACGTGTGATGGAGGATTATACCTACTTTGATTTGGTCACTCCAATAGAAGTTTTTCCTGATTTTAGCTGTGCAGTGCATGGTATAATAATAATAATACCAGCCTATTTACTGTCCCACTGCAGGGCAAAGGCCTCTTCTCATATAGAGAAGGTATGAGTATTAATCACCAGGCTTGCTCAAGGCGGATTGACAATTTCAGACATTTAAGTCCAGGTTTCCTCACTATGTTTTCCTTCACCGTTAGTCAGAAATGACCAAGATAAACTTAGAAAGTACATATGATTTGAAAATCACATTGGTACTTGCCCGGATTCGAACCCACCACCTCGTGTTTACGAAGCGGGTGCCTTTATCACTGGACCATTTCGACTTATGCATGGTATGGTTCTTAACTATTAATCCTGGTCTACTTGCGTTTCAGTGATGGGCGCCTGATTGTCCTGTAATAAGAAATGCAACATGGAATTTTTTACAAAGTCAATTTGAAAAACATGTTATATGTCTAATATTATAAATTCAGCACGTGTATAAAGCAGCGCTCACAGAAACACATTAGGCGATATAACGGTACATTAGGCATGGTGCAGATGCGCGGCAATGCGGCAACAAAGCTATTTTCATGTGATAAGGGTACGTACATACGGGTTTTGGTCCGCACTGAAAATTTATTACAACGGAAGGTGTGAATGCAAAAGGAATGCTCGGAAAAGAATTATGAAAGATACTTTGTTCTTTTTTATTAGATTGCCTTTGAGGAAAGGTAGAAAGGGTAATTTAGCTGGCTGTATTACTTGAAATATAGTGAAAATGAAAATGTATTTATTCATATAGGTTAATTAAATTAAATTAACACTTATGAACGTTAAACTTTACAAAATGTCAGCCAATGAACTTACAGCACTTACAACAAAGAAGAACTGGCACTCAACTCAGGTCACTCTTTTTAATCGCCAGGTTATTACAATTTTTGTAAGTTACAATTTCAAGTAGCATACAATAGTTATATTCTCAGTTATTCCAGTCGGATTCCCTGTATCTGATCTCCTGGGGATCGGATTGTTCGATTAAATGAATTTGCGGTATACAGTTTATTGTGTTATTTGCAATGCTACTTCAATATTTTGTGTAACTTCGTCAAATTGAATGGATTTAAAAAACATATAACGTATCTAACACTATTAAGGTACTATTGCTTTTGTTGCTATCATCTGAACGATGCTGAACTTTTCTCAGTCCAATTTGATCCGAAAACTCCTAAGGGATCTTTCTGAGCTTTAACTCTTATTTCCTATATTTAAAGTTGGGAATTGAACCATTTAGTAGTTTTCACTTTACGCTTTTATTCCACTATAGATAATTACATCTTTGCCTGAGGTATTTGTGTTTTGTTTTTTAAAATAATACACACATGATAGAAAACGAACCGTGGACTGGCCGACAACTTAACAAAGATAATAGGCTACGGATTGATGCTTGGAAGAGACCTATGTTGTGCTTATCTGTAATTTGTTTATTTATTCTATGTCCAGCAATCGATGAACATCTTTTGTACATATTCCATTTAAATAAACATAAATTCATAATTGTAATTTTAATCGTTGTTATTTATTTAAGATCCAACACGATTATCTGTATTTGATAGTAAAGTATAAGCCGTTTGATCATACCAAAGAGATTTTATGTCTAAACCTCTGAACTTGCAATGATTAAATATGTATGAACGTATCATCTTCACGTCGCTCCAAAGCCTTCATCTTTTACTCTTTTATGTTCTTTTTGTGTACTCAATTTAAAAGTCTGCCAGTCATACAGATGACGTCAGTAGCGTTGGAAAGAAATGGAATAATCTTTAACAATATCGTATAATAAAACTCAACTTTGGTTGAATTTTCAAGTTTTATTTCAGTTAAATCTGTGGAACCTGTGAATCTAAAAGCTGTGGAATTGAAACTTTTCAAGTACCTGGTATAAATACTTGACAGTTTACAGAGGTTAGTGTGTACGATGCCTATAGTTCACATATAATTTTAATAATATTTCATCACTAAAGCCTAATTAATGTCTATTTATTATCTATATGTTTTTTATTATAATTGTATAGTTTAAAACAATATCCTATTCTAAATTTAAAAATAATGTTTTTAAAAATGTTTTACTACTTACCCTTTCTTGTGATGGTTTTATATTTCATTCTGATCACTATTAATAAGATTGTGCTAGTGAAGTTTATGATAGTTATTATTAATTATATTTTATTGTGAGTTTGAAAACCCGAACGTTGCTAAAGCCGTAGAAGTTAAGATATAATAACTACATTCGAGTTGAAAGCAAGAAATAATATTGTATTTAAAGAGACAAAAATATTCCCCGCAAATATCGCTGCACCCCGATACCACATGGATCCAATACCGCCTTTAGTAAATTTGATATTTATATACGATTCACCCTTATAGCACCCTTTTCGTCTGTTTTCAATTTGAGAAAGATAGTGAGCTATTATTGATTTGAATCTGCAACCGAAATAATGTATCCTTTATACGTAAGACATTTCTTTTTATTGTTAGAAATTGCTTACAGTTATTGCAATATTTTTACGAACTATTTTCAGTACACGTAACCACCGTTTGTTTCATAAATTAATTGTTATTAGTTTTAACATTTGCCAAATATACATATCCTACTTATATTATAAATGCGAAAGTTTGCGTACTGTGTGTAACACTCAGCGCCTAAACGGCTGAGCCGTTTTTGATAAAAATTTCTTTTTTTATTTAGATTTTAAAAGTTAAGATAAAATCGAATTTTAACTTCTTCTTTCGTTTCATTTTATTCCGTTAATCAGATTTGGACCAAAATTTGACAACTTAAAAAACAGAGTTTGATGCAGTGTTTAGGTCATTCCTAGTACATGTAGTGGGGCACGATGGACATGATAGTAGATGTACTATATTTTGCTCCAGAACACTACATTCACACTGTTAAAAATCATCGGAAAATCCGAATGTTAACGGATTGGATCCTAGACGCATAAACTCATTTATTCCAATCAGCACGATCAGCTTTGAGAAAGAAATGAATTGATTGTATTAGTATTGCTCTAACTATCCCTTATCAAGTTTTCTCGTCACGTTTCCATTTTGATCCAGCTTTTTATTATTTTATCCTATCTTGTCTCATTTTGTTTGTACGTCATAATAAAACACCTCAGACAACTTCATAATAGACTCCGCATAAAGCAGAACAGACGCGCAAAACACATAATGGTTACACAATACGTTAGCATAAAATATATTAAGAACTCCAGTTACATAGAAGTATGAAAATAATCCTTTATGGAAACCAGTTACGTAGACGTATAACAAAAACCCTCAAGGAAACCGGTTACGAAATTTCGGTTTTCTTGACGGCCGAAGCGGCTACGGATACTATGATTTATGCATTTCAGTGCATCCAAATGCTTGATCTTCAAATAGCCAATCACACCACGGCTTTTACGTTCTCCGCATGCCGCTTCTGTTGCTAATTTTTGTAAGCTTGAGTCGGAAAAAATAAATGAGATATCTACTAAAGGGGTAATCTATGTCTTAAAATTGCTTTACCACCCTTCTTTTATAGTCGATTGATTTACCACCCTTAGTGTAAATGTTGTTTACTTATGATAAAACAATAAAGTCTATTTTTGCTTGCAAGTGCCCTCAGTAGAGTGACAGTTGTCATTGTGATAATGAGTATTATTGAATTTTAATTTTGATGGATGACAGCAAATATTATTATGTGGTCGACTATACTATTATGGGTTTGTTTATATGATAAAACTGTAGTTTGCCCTTAACAATTACCTAATTATTTGTTATTAACTTTACATCATTATATTAATAATGTTTTTTTAATCGTACACTACTCCTTTTTTATTGTTATATTACATAACAATGTTATGCCTTCCTAAAAGAAAGACTAACTGTATCTTACCTACCTTCAACAATATACCACACTCTTGAAGATAAATAAAAATCGGCGACAAAATTTCAGCTAATATTTATTGCAAGAATTTCTAAATATCAAGCTCTGGTGACAACTCATACATTTGAAATCACGTTCATAAGGTTCGACATTCAGATAAATAAATATACTTTACAATGTCAACACTCTCATCTTTGGAGAAAACGACATATTCATAATTCCTTTATATCCTTAAACTGCGACCTTTCAAGAAGGAATTTTCAGAGTACGCTCAATGATTGTAAATTAAAGCTCGCCATCCTTGTCTTGAGACGCGTTTTCTGTATGAAGAAAAGAGATGACTATAGTTTGTATTGTTTCGTATTAAATTGCCTCTGAATCCACATGAGAATCTTCATCTTGCTTAAATATTTGAAGGAACTAGATTTTTGTATTACGTTTTCGTGTGATTCTAATAATAAAATTGATTGATAAGATTTCAGAGAACACTTTACTTTATAAGTCGCCAATTAAGTTTCTTGTTGAAATTGAAAAAGATACAAGGGAAGAAATTTGGTATATTCATAAAAAAGGATTTGTACAAAACATACGTTTTGCCTGTTATGTTGGATAACATGTAATAAGACTTCGTGATGGCTGATAATTTCTTTAAAAAAACCTGGCAGTGGGAACGGACTCGAAACCGCGTGGAAGTCCGAGCAAAGCAACACTGAATCACCGAGGCAGTCGAAAAAAAAACGAGCGCAACGCAAAAGCATATTTCAGCTGAAGTAAGCAATTTTTTCCTTAAACGCGTATGATATGGTGCCGCGGCTGCCTACTATATCATATGCTTTTAAATTAGCCCTATTTATATTCTAGTAGCGGACAAAAACATCCAGAACCGTGACACTCCGACCACTTTTATTATTTATTTTGTGTAACATCAGCCACTGAATTACCAATGATATTCAAAGAAAAGTTTTGATTATTGTTGAGAATGTGCTTATTGAATTTTGTTGAAGTTGAGTACTAAGATTTGATTCAAACTTTTTTATACAATTTTGGTAGCAAACAAGCATGCGGCCCATCTCATAGTAAGGTTATTTATGCAACGGTTATCTTCAAATAAGCTGTGTTTTCTAAGTAGTAAAGAAAATAATGCTTAGAAAATACAACCAAGCTGTGACGGACCATGTAGGGGAAAAAGAATGAGGACGGGAAAACGAAAAGACAGAAAGAAAGAAGCATCTTCCTTCTATATTCAAATATTTGACGTTCAAAAAGTAAAGTATTTTTGATACAAATTTTGCGAAACCGTGGTATGCCGCTTTTATCCAGATTTCTAGAGCAAGCTAACTACTTTATTGGTTTATGTCGGCACGTGCGGCTGCTGATTCTAACTTTAAGTGCTTAGGAGTTATTTATTCGTAAATTTGAACAGTGTAGAACGAACTCTCACAAGTTGCTCTGACGATATGTTATGGTAGCGGGCTCTGACTTACAATTTTATTAAAACTTTATCATTCCAATATTGAGTAATGTAAGAATTCCAACAACAATAATTCAACTAAATATTTACACTTACTTGCTGCCTTTAATTTGAACCAATTTCGTACAAAATTAGTTCTAATCGTTCATCGTCTAAATCATTCTGAGTCAATTGAGAGCCACTTAAAAATGATTTAGAACTAAGTATTTATACATGTATCATATTGACAAATGATTACTACTGCAATTCAAGACACCATCTCACCTGTCAATATAACATACCTTTAGGAACTCTAGAAATAGAAACTCTTAGTACTCGAATATTGCTCCAACAGAGTTTTTATAACTACGAGATTTTCATGCAAACCAATTTAGAATAAGAACCGATCAGCCAGCTACTGTTCATAGTTCACTATAAAATTGAAGATATTTTTAGAGTAATACAAAAATATTGCTTTCGAGTACGAAGGTAACAAAATAACAAAATACATACATACATAGCTTTACGCCTTTTATCCCCAAAGAAGTAGGCAGAGGTGTGTAACCACCCACTTTTCGCCATTTATATTTTGTGTCCCATGTAACAGGGGACGAGCCCGTTACCATATATCGGGCACAATGCAAACTACAAGCTAATACTGAGAATTTTTGACAAAAAAACCTCAATATCACTTTACCTGATCCGGATCGCACCCAAGACCTCTGCGTGGTAATCAGTACACAGTATTACCGAACAACTGAGGCAACGTCATAGATAACAAAATATTTAATATTTTATATGTATAATAAACCAGAACAATAAATATTATTAATACAACTTATTCATGAAACTAATAATAATAATAATAATAATAATAATAAAAACCCTTAAATCCAACCATACGTCCGAGTCGAACATCAGACTCACGTGAGGGGCGGACACGCGAAATATATGTTACTGTCGCGGCTAACATGGCTCTGGGAACCCATTTATGGAGATGTTACTTAGAAGTAAACGTATACGGCCGCTGCCCGGGGGCGATCGCCGGGGCACACCTGGAGCTGACGCTGGGTGTCTCAGCATACGAACCGTCAGTGGAGAAGAGTCGAATAGGCGGGCTCTCTCCGGATCATCCGAAAAAGTATCAGCCAACCATGACACTCTAACTCAAACAAACAATTTAGATCACATTAGTTTAAATTCATCCCTTTCAATAGCAGAACCGTTCAGTCCATCCACTATATCATACATACCAACACCAGTGTCTTCCGTGGATGAAAATTCACGTGAAGCACTAACTCCAACTTTAAGTGTTGCGCAGGAGGTGAATACCTTATTGCCTGCGTCCACTAAGGCTGGAAAACCCCGAGTACGCATGAGATGGAGCGAAGATGTAAACATATTTATCATGCGTACTTACTACTACATTACAAAACTCGAGACAGACATGACCACATACAGAAAACAATTACATGAACATTTCTCAAGACAATATCCAAATACTAAAGTTACTGAACAACGTGTTTCCGACCAGCGAAGAACTATAATTAGAAATAAGCTATTATCTGAAGAAACATTACACCAACTGAAAGAAGAAGTAAGTATAAGATTACAAGAAAATTTAGATTACAATATAGAATCCTATCCACACAACCTAACGGAAAGCCATTTGGAATCACACATACATTCACAACAACTCACTCAGACACCACACATACCCACACAAACTTCGCACACATCTACACAAACAGAACATATAACATTAATGCTTGAAAATGAAGTAGAGACTGTAGCTACCTGTAACGCAATAATTGAAATACAATCACAGAATAAGATAGATAAACTAAAAACAGCTCTAACTCAATACTCTGGTATGGATCCAGGTGCAAGGCCAAGATTGCCCAAGTTAAAACATAGTATTAAACTGTCTCAATTAACTATTTTTTTAATCAAACTATATTACCACAATTCATTAACGAAAATATGCAACTTATAGATTTACACACGCTTATATATTGTACAGCTTTAGTTATAACCGAAGAACTAGGATACAAAATTACAGAATACACAGGTACCAGACAAAAGCATGATAATAAACCCAGCTGGCAAATTCGACTAGAAAGAGATATAGCAAAGCTTAGAGCAGACTGTGGTAGGCTTACCCAATATATCAACAACAATAGATCAAATAAATTATGTAAAAAAGTAGAAACTATATTTAAAAATAGATTAACTCACACTAGACACGAAGGTAACAATAGTAAACCAGAAGAATTTTTAGATACACTAAAACAAAAATTAGCCCTGAAGGTACATAGACTCAGACGATACAAAAAAGCACAACAAAGAAAAAACGATAACATATTATTTAGCACTAACGAAAAGTCATTTTATAGAAATTTAATAAAATCACAAAATAATAAACCAACACATGACGCAGAAATACCTACAAAAACACAACTTGAAACATTTTGGTCTAAGATATGGGAAGAGCAAGTAGAACACAATGACAAAGCAGATTGGATTACAAAAGAAGAAAGTAAATGGAGTACAATAGAAGAAATGGATTTTGATAAAATCGCCGAAGCAGATATAGCAAGTATTACAGCTAGACTTCATAATTGGAAATCACCCGGTATAGATAAAATACATAACTATTGGTATAAAAAGTTAACTTCACTGCACAAATTTATAGCACAAAATTTAACAGATATAGTTTTAGGAAAACAAAATATACCAGAGTTTATTGCCATAGGACTAACTTACATGCTGCCAAAAACTACACACTCTACACAAGCTGATCAGTATAGACCAATCACATGCCTACCCACAATATATAAAATACTTACAGCAGCAATATCTAGAAAAATCACAGCACATATTGAACAACACCACATAATTGCAGAAGAACAGAAGGGATGCAGACGAGCCCACATGGGATGCAAGGAACAGCTGGTTATTGACTCCACAATACACAAACATGCTACCACAAAAAACAGAAACCTTCATTGTACTTATATAGACTATAAAAAGGCCTTTGATAGTATCCCACATTCCTGGTTATTACAAATTTTACAGATTTATAAAATTAACCCAAAGATAACAAATTTTCTACGCAATATTATGTCTTATTGGAAAACTACTCTTCAATTAAACAATCAAGTAAATAGCATAACAACTCGACAAATTTCAATTAATAGAGGTATTTATCAGGGTGATTCTTTAAGCCCCCTATGGTTCTGTCTTGCAATGAACCCCTTGTCACATTTGCTTCATGAATGCCGAGCCGGATACAATCTTAAACACAGCACAGAAGAAACAGTAATCTCACACCTTATATATATGGATGACATTAAATTATACTCAAAAACAGATAAAGAAATGAAGAAATTAATAGAAGCTACCACTAAATTTAGTAATGACATAAATATGGAATTTGGATTAGACAAATGCAGAACACTACACATAATAAAAGGTAAAATCCGACCTGGCAACTATGAATTAGATGACAATATTACCATATCAGCAATGGAATCGAATGAAGTCTACAAATACCTAGGTTACAAGCAATTGAGAGGATTAGACCATACAGTAACAAAAGAAACTCTAAATATAGAATATATCAGAAGAATCAACGCCATTTGTAAAACCCAACTCTCTGGAAAACATCTCATCAAAGCACTGAACACATATGCCATACCTATATTAACTTACTCATTCGGTATTATTAAATGGTCTAAAACTGATATTGAGCAAATAGAACGAACCACACGCACTACATTAACAAAACACAATAACTTACATCCTAAATCTGCTATAGAGAGACTCACTATCAAAAGGTATAATGGAGGCAGAGGCCTAATAGACATAGATCATCTCTGGCAAAAACAAATTCATAGTCTTAAAACATTTTTTTACGCAAAATCTTCTACAAGTAATCTACACAAAGCTATTACCCAAAATGATCACAATTACACCCCACTAAATTTAGCTAACCACTCTACTACACAAAATCCTAATAATAATAATTTTGCAACACAAAAGTTAGACAACTGGAAAAAGAAAGCACTTCACGGCAGACATCCTCATGACTTAGAACAAACACACATAGACCCTATAGCCTCAAATAAATTTTTACAAGTAGGTAGTTTATTCCCCGAAACAGAAGGATTTATAATAGCTATACAGGATCAAATAATAAATACAAAAAATTACCGAAAATATATAATTAAAGACCCTTCCATTACAAACGATAAATGTCGTAAATGTCACACTCAATCAGAAACTATCCAACACATAACCGGCGCTTGCATTACTCTCACACAGACAGATTACACACACAGACATAATCAGATAGCTAATATAATTCACCAAAAATTAGCACTTAAACATAAACTCATACAAGACACAAGCATTCCATACTACAAATACACACCACAAACAATATTAGAAAACGCCTCACACAAACTATATTATGATCGTGCTATACTTACCGATAAAACCATACACTACAATAGACCGGACATAACACTACAAGATAAAATCAATAAAACCACTTACCTGATAGATATTGCAGTCCCTAACACACATAACATACAGAAAACTATCACTGAAAAAGTTAGTAAATACGCAGAACTCAAAGAAGAAGTTACTAGAATCTGGAGACAAGACAAGGTGTACGTCGTGCCAATTGTTCTGTCAACGACCGGTATAATCCCCAAGCATCTTCATCATAGCATTAAATTAATAGATCTGAAAGAAACCCTTTATATAACTTTACAGAAAGCAGCCATTCTAAACACATGCAGAACAGTCAGAAAATTCATGCAAATAGAGGAAACCACAACATTACACACGACATTACATACAACATCTACAACCTAAATTATCACCACACACTGCATTTACTTGGCTGGCGCCCGTAAATGTAGTTAAAACCAGTTTAACAGCTGAGAAAAATAAAAGGAAAGAATAATAATAATAATAATAATATTCTACCACATTCACACAGCGTCATTTAGTCCCAAATTAAGCAACTATATTTGCTTGTGTTATGGGTACTAAACAACTGATATACTACATATATACATTTTTTTTTGTAAATACATACATATTATAGATAAATTACACCCAGACACAGAACAAACAATCATGCTCATCACACAAAGATTTGTCCTGGGTGGGAATCGAACCCACGACCTCCGGCTTAGCAGTCAGGGTCACTAATCACTAGACCAACAGGCCAGTCATAAACTGTAACCAAACAATTAATTATCAACCTCAAACTTTCAGCTACTAATTAACAAGTAAGCTCAAAGCAATATTTATTAAACTAAATGAATATTTCCAACACAGAGTCTGCTTGAGGCTCTAGTTCGTCTAATTTACGGGTGCAAGTGAAAATTGGCTAACACTACACTCGGCTGTCGTCCCAAAAGCAGAGCCTACTAACTAGGCTACATAATAATTTGTAAATGTCTAGTATAATTTATGGACTTGTGTGAGTACGAATTGTTAATCTACGAATGTGTACAAAATGGACATATTTTTGTATCTATGTATACTAATATATAAAGCGGAACAGTTTGTTCGATTGTTTGTTTGAACGTGCTAATCTCTAGAACTGCCAGTCAGATTTGAAAAATTCTTTTTGCATATGATAGCCCAGATCTTGAGGAAGGTTATATACTATGTAACATCACGCTACTGGCGACAGGTGCAAAGCGTTAACCAAAAAAGTTTATTTAATGCGGGTGAAAACGCGCTGTATGAAGCTCGTAAACTCAATGAGTTGTAATTATCTTGCAATTAAAAAGAGTGGCCTGAGGTTTATGTCAGTCATGGTTTTACCTTTGCCGATGTCTGTAGGCAGTTACATCTCTTTAGTTATGACGTTGATAAGCATCATGTCTATGACCTGAATTAATAAATGAGTTAGAGTGACCTTGTCGTTCAATATTCATTCAAAATACGTAGTCTCAAATTACTATACTTTATGAAACAAAATAATTGAAATCCTCTCTTTTCTTTCTTTAATCTTAGTAATTATATTAATTGGTTGATTTGTAATAATTACTTTGTTTGGTTTTTTGGGTGCGTTGTGTTAAAATGTAACTCATACAAAAAATGTAATTATCTGGCGATTGAAAAGAGTGGCGTGAGTTTCAAGCCAGTTCTTCTCACGGCTCTACTTCGACAGCGAACTGGCTGACTTCATGTAATTTTGACTTTTCATAAGCATCATACTTTATGATCAAAATGAAATAAATGCTTTGAGTTTGAGTTTATAAAACTTGAAGGAAACATAACATCTATCTTTTTTATTAAACTTATTAGTTAGCTACTGAGAAAATAGACGTGCCCTTAAAATTACGTGTAAGAAAATCGAAATAAGCAATTTCAAATTACGTACCGATATAGATAATTGTGTTTATACCAATATTTCCTATCTTAACATTAATTAAAACAGCCTCGACTCAGTGGTACGGCCGTTTAAAATTTTGGGCTTTTGCTCATGAATTACTTTCTAAATTGCGTCGCGCTCTGTTTCTTTGAAGGCAGATAGAGGTAGAAGATTTTCCAGCTATATTTGGTTAAAGGTTATATTTAAAACCTTATTTGCATTATACCGGGCTAAATTTCTGATTGAAAATATTTTAATATAATATTCAGTGACGCTTCAACCGATGCGGTCGTAATTAAGCTCTGTACGATTCCATCATGACGGTGCTCTGATTGATTTCATTATTTTTTTAGTTCAATTAATCTTGATATTCAGTTTTTCTAGATTGCCAGCTAAATTTTAGCGATTATGCCAAAAAGCTACCAAATGAATGAGTGTCCGAAGACGGGAATTGTCGGCGTGGTAGGCCCAGAAAGTGTTGGTGGGATGATCTGGATGCCTACGACAAGAGCTGGATATGGAGACCTTTGCTGAGCAGTGGAACATTGTAGATTAATAAATAAAAAAGTCAGCATTTACCTTATTACGAGTAATCGTTGTCACTTAAGCTTATATTCATTGAGTATTAATGTCTTAGACTCTTCCTTTATATGAATATTGGTCATTGAGGTGTAACAAGTAAATGTATTGGAAGAAAACTCCTTATACATAACACGAATTCCTCTTAGTTATTACAATTACAGTTTAGTGAGAAGTTCTTTGGACTAAAATCCTAAATTATGTTATTTTGTATTCGGTTATCGTGAGATTTACAATTCAGTTTAGCAATTTATAAAGACAAAGCATTATTGCCTATGAGTGATTTTGACGTCAATATTTTTGGTATAATGATGACGACGGATGAGTAAGAGACTAACCTGATGTTAAGTTGTAATCGCGGCTCATAGACTGATATCAAAAGACTACTATTTCTGACATCTTCAACTTCTACATGTAACCTGTATGGCTTTTAAACAATCATTTACCAACATGATCGAAACACAATTAGTGTTTTATACAACAATAAATTAGTATTGCTATAGTTTCCATCTACATTTAGATGTCAATACATAATATAGGACAGTTGCAATTTAAACAACTATTTTCGCACCATATTTGTCTTACATTTCAATCCGGCGACAACGCGGTATTATTATACAACATATTGTTTAATCGATAAATCCCTTAGGATTCTGAAGTGCATTACACAGACGTTCCAGTGTAGTAAATCTATTGGAAGTAAACGAGATCGAGCACAATCGCTCCAACGCACAAGATGAATAAGTAGGTGCAGCCTTCTGTCCGGTTTTGATTAGTCACGCGTGTGGGAATATGATATCGAGGGTCCGTACATAAACATATCCGCAAAGCATAAGGGCGCAAGTCGACATAAAACATTAACCCATTATTAACTTTATAAGAATTGCCACAAGATGTAAAGTACCAGTTACGCCTTTAGACATATGACTCTTTAATTGAATGAATCAAATAATACTCATAACTTGTAGACATTAGATAATATAGGGCTGGGTAACCGTCGTTAGGAAATGCAATCAGGTGCAGATAGATCTAGAAAACGGTAGTTAATTCTTGCTGGTTTCAACATGAATGAACCCGATCAAGGATATTTTGTAAGGGATGACTACTATCATATAAAATATCGACTAAAGTAATCGTTTCCATATTTTTGCTTGGGGTGCTCTTATCAGTCCACTGCCTTTTCCCTTTTTTGTCTCATAACTGACTCCAATCTTTCTCACATTTAGCGATTGTGTGCCATTTGTTGCATTTTGATTGAAAATCATAATTTTTAGAGACATATTTGTTTTGGAGAACTCTTTGTACTTAAATATTAATAAAAGATTGTGGAAGTTTAGATTACAGAAGTACCAGTTTCTGAGATACTAGTGCACAACAAACTTCCTTCTAAGATTGTACTTTTCCATAAAAGTTTCTGAATATTAATCTACAAACAAAATAAGACAAAGAATCAATTTTATACAAAATTTACAAGCCAATAGGTAAGAACGTTTGAAGGGGACAATGGGGCGTGAGGAAGGATCCTTTGCCATATTTTTATATTAGCCCTTGAATATCAGCCGAACGAAATTAGGTCAAGGAAACTTGAGTTCGCTTGAAATGAAATATAACAAGGATTACGGATACTACTTGACTTTTTTTGGTATTAATAGCGACTGCTAATTTGCTGAAAGCGCGTACTAAACTTCACACTTTTTCATTCTTCTACTTCTGTTTCGTCGTTCAGTCTGAAACGTGACCACGAGGGGCAATGCGTGTCACGAGGTCTCTCCAGGTCAGGTGGTCTTCAGCTCTGCGTATTGTCGTCTGGGACGTCGCCAAGTGAAAACAACTAAGAAATAATTTCTAGAAATATACAGTTAATGATAGGTACCTACTTACTTTTGACTTATAATCTAAAAGCATAACTTTGAATAATAAATACAAAGTTAATAAAACCTAATTTAAATTCCATCAAACTTCAAATTATAAGTTTAATTCAAGATTTGTTAAAACCGTATTGTATAATAATTCTAATTAGTTGATATAAAAGTTTTATGTGAAGTGGATGCATATCATATTCATTATGAACTCGTAAGGCTCACTACATTTTATTAAGGTTAATTTACCATCCATGACCTGCTTTGTCATGCTCACTAAAATGTTATTGCTTGTGGTGTCGTTTTGGCCGGCTCATCACATTCCCTCTAACATGGTGAAAGTGATGATGGGTGGTCTGTGCGTCATGCTCGTGAACGGGTGCTTCTTGGGATGAATAGTTAATCTTGGCATGGCATAAATTTTACCTTGTCGTTCAATATAACTAGGAGGTGCATTTACCATTTTAATTAATATATATATATATATATATATATACTCAAATTACTATACTAGATGAAACTAAATAATTGCAATCCTCTCTTTTCTGTCTTTAATCTTGGTAATTATATTAATTGGTTGATTTGTAATAATTACTTTGTATAGTTCTTTGGTTGCGTTGAGTGTTGAAATTGTAACTCATACAAAAAAAAACTGTAATTATCTAGCGATTTAAAAGAGTGGCGTGAGTTTCTTGTCAGGTCTTCTTACAGCTCGACCTCGTCAGCAAACTGGCTGTAGGTTAATTGGCTTACTTCATGTAATTTTACCTTTTCATACGCATCATATTAATGATCAAAATGAAATAAATGCTTTGAGTTTGTGTTGAAGCAGAGAAAGAAACTAGAAAATAAGGATTTATTTTCTGATGGAACAATAAATAACAAAAGCAACTAATTTCTCATAATTTATTTTTGCTCTGACACATTACTATACGCAAAATAATACCTTAACTCTATAACATTAAGGTGGAAAATGGTCTATTCACGTGAACTGTGAACCTATTGAGAAGATTTACCGGGGTCGAATGCAAACCCTTTAAACAAGGGTTTTGGGGCAATTCGTGGTGTTGCAATGCGTAAATAAAATACTACTGTATGGTATGTAAAGCGGTAAAAGAACTTGATGTGTTTATGTTTAAGTACTTAATAACGTCTAAAACTCACGATCTCTTTTCAAAAAGCTACGTTAGTTATACAAAATTTTATTGATTAATTCAAAATCTATTAAATTTCTTCAAAAGAAGCTTTTATTGCTTTATGGTATTTAAAAAACGAAAATAAACCAACAATAAACATTTATATCAAATTCTATTCTTCGAAGAATTTTGAGAATGCAAAGAACGAAAATTATTCCTGTCGGAAATAACTTATTTCTAATGAATAATCCTTAACTTATCGATATTATATCTCTTTGTACAAACAACAACTTCAATTATAATGGAATTATTCGAAAAAGGGAGAAATAACAGCCTATTAGATCATTTTATTCCCTAGACGCACTCATGTTTCTTCCAAAACCCATTTGAATTGTTTAGTAGATAGAAACATAAATTATTATATGTAAATATTACGGAAAATACATGTTTCTTTTATGATACATTTTTGGTAAACATTGGAAGGCTTATATGGAGGTATACAGCTATTCAGTAAATCATTCCATCTCTTGGAAGGGCTTAAGGCTTGCTATCAAGGTTTCCGATTTCTAAGAATAGTTAATTAAATTGTTCTTGGCTTTCTCCTGCCTTTTTTATTTAAATATTATACTGCCTTAAGATACTTATTTAAAACACTAATGAATTTTAATTAGTAGATTTTTTTTGTATAGAATCTCACACTGCTGAGCAATCAATGGTACCTTTAGCATTACTATAATCTTTTTCTTAATTTATTTCACAGCTTTATTTTATAAATAAAGGCAAATTAAGATGTTAGTCCATAAAAATAGAATATACACACTCGTGTATTCGTACATATTAGCATATAAAAGGATATAACTAAGCGTGTAGGGCCTCACTACTTGTCTAATGGAGACACTGATTGCTAGTATTCAGATACAGGGGCTGTCTCAGACCTCCTTGACCGACATAACTTACCTAAGGCTCTAGAGAAGTGGCATAGATTTTTATTCTATTCATAGAATAGATTAAAAAATGCAAGGGGTTGACATGAGCTAACGACAAAGTTGGCGTTAACTTATGACAATCCAATACATTTTTATAGAATAGATATCTGTCCCTTTTTTTTTAATTTAGCCTGCTAAAGTGACTCCACCCTGCCTGATGGTAAGCAGTCAGTGGAATCCAGAAGTGGTGGCCACCATAATAATAATAATAAATAATAAAAATCTTTATTGCCACAACTACATATTCGTTTTTCTACAGTATTGTATCAAAATTAAAATATAGTAGTAGTAGTAGTAGATTTACAATATAGTAGGTTAAGTAGGTACAGTTTAGCCATCTTCTTAAACTGTTTAACTGCTGGTATGGTGGCCTCCACTATGGCGGCTGGGAATTAATGGGGTGAGGAAGAGAATGAGGGAGATGAGGAAAGAGGAAAGGGGGAAATTGGGCCTCCGGCGCTCTCAGTAGTAGTACGGATACTACTACTCTTAAGTCTATGTTCTATGAGGGAGTAGTACTTCCCCGGTCGATCTGACCCATTCATGCTGAAACCAGCGTGGATCTACTACCACACAAAGCCACTTGCCACTTGTGTAGGGCCTCTAGTATAGGTATGCAACCTATTCAGAAAATAGAAGCTAATATAAAAATATGCAGAATTGAGGTTAAATTCGCAGTTTTATTGTCAATAATATGAACTAGAAGTAAACATTTTAAAATTCAACGCTTCCTTCAATGAAAACAGGTAACAAAATCGATACGATCTGCCTCCCTTTTGCCTAAATTTAAGATTATATTACACACCTTCCCGATATCAACGTCGAGTGTCAAACGCTTCCTCAATTGAATTTTAACGAAGGGATTAATATATTTGATGACATTATTTATATCAAGGCTAAGGAAATATTTTGCGAGTAGGAGAAAGATTTTGGATATAATTTAGAAGATACTTCTATGTTTCATATTTCTGAATTTATTTTAAACTCAACTCTCCACTCTTAGCAAATTTAACTATTTATTTATGTAAGTATTTATATATCTTTGAAGTTTCAGTGAATAAATATTGACTTTAATTTGTTTTTTGTGACTAGCACAAAAATCGTTTTGGGATACAAGCCCATTTATTAATCTTGTATAAATTGGCCTCTTCCTTTTGAGGTCGATCTTGAGTTCGCTCCGGTTCTTTGTTTTACTCCGCAATCTATTGAGCTTCAATGATTTTTTCGTTTTAACTCATTTTATTTTTCAACTTTCGTCTTTCACTTACTTTTATATTTTATGCTTTACTGAATATACTTTTAATAACTTTTAGTTATTGAAATTAGAATAGAATGATTTCATTTTGAAATTCATTTAGTTAAATATAGTTTCTTCAAATTTAATTCTATATCTCTCCGTATTTGTCTTAAAATACTCGTATGTGCCGCCATCTTTTTATTTAGTCCTAATAATATTTTATTAGAATACCATGCATTAAATATATTTAAATATAAAAGAAATGAGAAATCATGAGCCAAAATAATTTTCACCGCATACTCCAAGCTTTCGTTTACCATTTGGTGAATGCTGATGGAAGGAATGTTCGCACGCCATCAAGCCACCTCGCAATCAAAACATTCCGGTCACGTGTAGTACAAAGCGACAACTCCAGGCCATGAACAGTCCCCTCAATTCAAACTGCTTAATGAAGTTACACGAAGATTGTTGGGACGCCTTCAAAATATCTGTAACCTAGCATGCTATTGTTTTGTTTACCGCACGATAAAATTTCGGGTAATTTATTTAAAGATAGATTTTTTGGTATTTTGCTAGTTATGAGTGCTTTAGATACTATGAATATATGGGGGCCATCACACGTCAAGATTGTATAGACCGAAGAAGTGGTATCATAAAATCTCGTAATCATTGGTTCAGTGTCACTTTATCTCAATGAAATGCACATACTTATAAATTATTTTTATCTTCTGAATAATAATATAATTTATTACTATAATATTTACATTAATAAATTAGAAATAATTATTCATTATTGCACACCACGTATTAAAAACAAATATCAAAACAGTACAACATAGATAGTTATAGTAGGTGGTCTTATCGGTAATAGGCTAATTGCAGTTGTCGTAGGCAAAAAGTTATAAGACCGCCGCGCCGTAACTTATCTCGTAATTGTTATTATATGTTCTAAGTGCTTGTTAATGTCTTTATTTCTTATTTACTTTGAATTCATTTTACATTGAAAAATTTCGTCAAATTCATCTTCCATAAATACATTTATTTTCTCTATTGAATTTCGTTTTCGGAACCCTTAAGGCGTTTAAACCCTTTTGATAACAATATTTATTTTACTAATTGTTCATTGTTCTCTTTAAGCAATGAACTCAAGCGATTTAACAAAAAAAAGTACAAAAATAATAATTTACGGTAGTAGATCCACGCTGATTTCAGCATGAATGGGCCGGATCGTCCGGGGAAGTACTACCCTCTCATAGAAGTTTCGTTCGGTGAGTGAGAGCACCGGAGGCCCATTTTCCCCCCTTTCCTCTTCCCTCACCTCCCTCATTCCCTTCCCCTAACCCCATTCCCAGCCGCTGTAGTGGAGGCCACCATACCAACAGTTTAAGATGATGACTTTTGGTATAGTGGCCGCCACTTCTGGATTCCACTGACTGCTTACCATCAGGCGGGGTGGAGTGTAGTCACTTTGGTTGGCTAAAATATTAAAAAAAAGTTAAGTTATATTTTCGTCACCGACGGCTAATGGTTTTTTGCTGCTTATGTATGTAAATTATTTTCTAAGAAAATATATTCTGATCCAAAGCTCGTAATTTGAATGTTTTTAGAACTTGTAAGACACATTGAGACTTATTTTGATTTCTTTGTAAGCTGTAGATTAGGAGTTTTCGTAAGGTAGAACAAGAAATATTTTTCGTGAATTAATTAGGAGAGTTTTACAAAACAATTCACGTATTTTCTAAATCCAAAGTTTCTAATTTTTACAGCGTTCCAATGATACTTAGAATTTTTGTTTAAAAAAAAGTTATAATAGAATGATAATTAGAATAATGATTACTATGATAGAATTTACTTATTATTTTTATTAACATTGCGCATTACCTACGCTCAAAAGAAGTAAAAAATATTTATATTAATCTCTGGTAGGTAGTATAAATATTTTTTACTTCTTTCTGTTATACTGTATACTTTTTCTAAGATTAATACAATTCTACAATCAATATAATGATGCCATTTGTATCTAGAAACTAAAGACTACTTTTCTATTAACGAGTTTTAGATTAGTCTGAAAGCAATTAATAGCGTTACTGTTTTGAATATTAAATCATTCATTTACAGTCAAGATTCCGTAATTAACGTAACTAGACGCTGTTATTACCGTAACTAAGTTATCAAACCTAATAAATCGAAAATTGAAAATTAATTAACTTTATTTTCTTTAGAAATTTATTTATTAACTTATTAATTTATTTACTTTAAATTTTCAAATGTGCTAAAGACGCTAAGGTTACGACTCTGCCTTTATTCTTTTTTATGCAAGTATATGTATCTCGAGATTTTATTGATGGTAGTAAAACTTCTATTTTGGAGCCATCTGATAAGTAAGATGAAAATAGCTGTCGAATATAATAGGAAGTCTTATTGGTAAATTGATTTTTCTTCTGTTCATGGTCTAGAAGGCAGGAGGTAAACTAAGATAAAAATAAAATATAGAGATAATAAAATTGCTTTTAATGCAAATAAAAACATAGAATTACAAATATTAAAGTGATCATGGATCCCTAGCATATTTAAATTCATTTACACTTGATATTTACATTTCTTTATATTACTCAAATTTACTTGAAAACTTCGGCCTTGTTCCAACCGGCATTTTTTCTTTTGAGGCGTTTTTATCGTTTTCCTTGTGTCGGACTAGAATCGCAAGCTGCGAACGCTTTTGTAGATGAACACCTTTTTCTAAATGTTTTTCGTTTGAAACAGGGAGAGAAAAATCTACGTCAGCTCAATAAAACTCAGCTCTTTTTGTCCAGTTCTTTGAAACTTAATACTTATTTGTAGTGTTTATGTGTTGGCGTATTGTTCTTGGTTTCAATTACGTGTTTGTAGTTTAGATGTTTTCCTTTTCTTTCCGGAAATAGTGTTGTAGAGTATTGTGTTATATAGAAGTACATCGATCTTAGTTCTTCAAATTGGCTAGTGATTATTATTATACCTATGTATTATTCATAGCAATAACACAAAGGTATACAATGTACCTATCTACGTTTTATAAGGCAATTATCCTAACATTGTTTCTGTTTTAAAATTACCTACCTAATAATAATAATATTTATTTGATAACAAGAAGGAAAAAATACATAGCATGTTACACTTGGGTATTACTTGTGCATTAGTGTTCCATTTGTGAATAATGGCCCCGATGCTAGGAAAATCCTGTGTTAGAGGGGCCATCAATATGAAACTAACTTAATAATTGACTAGAAAGAAAACAAAAAGCCAATAAAACTGTAAAATGTTCCTTTTTTGTAGATGTAAAACAAGAGTTATACACAGAAAACTGACAATTAAGCTTTAAATAAAAATATTAGTTACGTTGATAGTCACAATAATTTATGAAGATATATTATTTGTCTATAAGAATAAAAATGATAATGTTAGTAATCATCTTTTATTTAAGAAAACAAGAATCGTTTCTCAACAATATCGCGCCGTGTAACATAGATGAACCGCTTGATTTATGCACTCATGATTTTATAAATCAATTTCACAATATCCGACTTTATGCATTAAAATTCACACCAAGATTATGGCATCAGCAATGAACAGCGATAATATATGTACGCTGCGCTATGAATTATGCATTTGCCGAAGATGGTAGGAGTGCTTATTAAAACCACCCTTAACCTTTCAACCCCTGTAATGTTACCTACAAGGTGAAAATTTATTAGCTAATTTGCTAGCCATCAAAAATAGTGGGTTAATTATACGTCCATGAAACGTTAAAAGCTGAAAAATTTATAAGCGTTTTAATTAGATGCTTATGCATTGCTGGTTTTATGTTTTGTTGGAATGAAGTCCTAGTATTTCTTTGGATGAAAATTAATTTGAAATGTGTACGATACATTTGTACCTATATAAATTCAGTAACTTTAAAGCAACAGACGGTACAAACTTTTCGAAACTAGGGCAGAAAAGTCTTAGTGTGGTAACTTACAGCTTGGGTATATAGTGTGAAGTCGATCGAACACTTAACGAATGATAGGGGCAAAGTTAAATATGGGTCCTAACGATGATCCCTGAAGGACACACATGTCCAACCATATGTAGCTCCGGCAATGAACTTTCTATACAAGAAAAAAATTACAAGCATTCTAGTTCAAGCCATTTCTATTTAAAACCAATGTTAACAAAACATTATCGATAATAAAAATGCAAATATAGGAAAACCATTACAATGCAGATTTATAAAGTTACATTCGCGTCGAAAACAACGTGTTTTGAATTTCTTTGGCCTTATTACTAAAAGACAAAAGCGTAATTTGGCTTTGTTAAACAAACTTTATTTGTACTTCGAAAAGACACACCGTTAAAGGGGATAAGGTTGGAAATGAACTCTTGAACAGCAGTACATAAGTTTGTTGGCGTTCAATGAAATCCGGATATACTTTTTTGTGTATTCTCTACAATGCTGCAGCAATATCGGGGGTGAATTTAAATTTTTCACTCGATGAACAAATCTTTATTGACACAGCTAAGCTGGAATAGCTCGTGGCTATATTTGAATCCAGGACTTTATCGGAGAAACCAATATTTTTAAGACATTTTATTGTTTTCTTAAACAAATTTCAGAAAAGAGGTGTATGTTCGTTGCTAGACAATGTATTCGCCTTTTTAAGTTACATTAAAAACTTTCTTTGTTTTATTAATTTTCGTGTTTTTTTTATTATAATACATTATATAATTTTTTAATCCTAAAAAAATTAAAAATAATAGTACTTTTAAAAAACTTATTATCGATATATTTATTTACCGATAGATGAGGGCGGTTAACGACCGGCCAAGTGAAAAATGGACGTGCACGTCTTTCAGCTAATGTGATCGTGGAGTACTTTTGTTAAAATGATACTTTTAGAGCTTGAATCTATTTTCAACTCATCTACAAATACTTATAGTGCTTGATGTATTAATTTAAATTTCAGGTAAGCTTCAGTGAGCTTCCAACATCTTTATCACAGACAGTGAGTCCAATTTTACTTTCATAACGTTATTAAATTGTATGCAGCCACACACGTTCAGAAATATTTACTGATATTACCCTACTTTATCATATTACTCCTCGCCTCAAATACACTTCTGGCCATTTAAATATACCGTTTGAAAATATTTAATTTCGATTCAAATTCCAGTGTCGCGTCAGTTCTTCGTGTTCGGTTTAAGAAAACACTTTTAACTTTTATTTTATAAAACAATCTTGTACCAATACAACTTTGTATTAGAAAAGTTTCATATTCAATATTGTCTGTAACTACTTGAATTCTTTTATACTTTTACTAAAGAAATTTAAAAGAAGCTATTGAGCATGTGTGCAATCTTTAATATTATTGATTAAAAACCTAAAAGATTATTCGCCGAGATCATTAAAGTATCCTAATATTTATATTTTATGGCCTATAAAATATTTTAGTGTAAAAAAAGACGGGCACCCATGTCGGTCTCACTTTTTTCCGACTTATTCACAAAGAAACATGTACTCAATAGTATGACAGACGGCTTAGGAAAAATACTTACTAGGTACGTTATTTCCTTTACCCTTACTAATAGTTGATTAATTAAAAAAATATCTATTTAATTTTTTTTCCGCTAATATTAATAAATTTCTTTGTGGTCTTCTAATACAGGGCGTTTTTGAAAGATACTGAAAACAGCTATTATCTCCACGTAAGTAACTTGTCACCGAGTGTTGTTTGACACACATACAAACAGGCTTTGATTAAATAGCGGTCTTCTCTAATATCATGGTAAAAGTTTGGTTACATCAAATTAGTACAGTTAACCTTACATTTAGTTTTAAACAACAAATGTACATCCGCCGTGACTCAAAAAACACACTAGCGTAATTTTAAATGCAGCTTTTTCGAACGCAAACTTGCTGAGCTAATTATTAACTAAAGCAAACTGCATTTCAGCTTGCTTTATTAGCCATTATCTCGCCAATATTAATGACTGTGTATAAAGTCAAAATGCATACATTTTCTCGTCCAGCAGTGTACAATTACATACGCAGCGGGCAGTACGCCAAAATAGATATGAAGTTAGTAATTGCTTAGAATGCCGTTAAAGGATTCTTATACAAATGATGTTGGTACCTAATGGTAGAGTAAACTTTTTGGATTATGGAGTTAGGCCTAGTGTTAGTGTTTGATCTGTATATATTTTGTATTTGTTGCATTACGTTGATTGGTCGTAAATCTGAAGTCGTTTGCTGCAGAACATAGGCGTCATCCAAAGAAAGGTGTATGCCACAGTTACCATATCAATCCCATACATTTTTAAATCTATTCTATTCTATTATAATAGCATTTATGCAACTTGTCTAGGCCCTCTGGTATTTTCTTGGTTTTCCAACGATCGGATCCAACCGGAGACCACGCAGCATTTACTATCAAATTATATGCTATGAAGATATTTTACTACACATACATCACGCCTTTTATCTCTGAAGGGGTAGGCAAGGATATTATACAATAAAAATTCTGGATAGACAAAACACTTGTATCTTCGACAAAGTTCAGTACAGTTGTTGCCTTTATAATTATCAAACAGGTATATAGGTGCAATGGCATGCAAAGATATGTGTTCAAGCTCTAAGATGTTGGTATGTCGATTATCTAACTTATCGTAACACAGGTATAAACCTAGCACGGAAGTAAGATTACTGTCGCGCCTCGCTAACGTCTGGAGTTGGACATGATCTGTTATATTATTTGTATCACATTATTATTTAAATATTGTTAAAAAATTTAGCCACCATAATATACTAAAAGTACTTTCAATCCGCCTGTAAAACAGGATAATAGATTCTAGTACAGGCGCCCTACAACTGTATTTAAGTAGTTCATAATTTATTTTGTAAGACTTACCTTTAAACTTTTTGTACAATTTTTATTGAATAAATATTATTATTATTATTATCATCGTCATATCAGTCGAAAGATGTCCACTGCTGGACATAGACCTGCCCCAAATTTCCTTAATTTCATCTGTTCAATAATCCTATTAATATTATAAATGCGAAAGTTTGTATGAATGTATGTATATGCGTGTTTGTTACCACTTAGCGCTTAAATGGCTAAATGGATTTGAATGAAAATTGGTATGTAGATAGATTCGGTGTCCTAGACGGACATAATATAATATATGCTACTTTTTATCCCGAAAATCGGTCTGGTTTCCGAGAGAGACAAAACACAATTTAGACTCGGGTGAAGCCGTGGGGCGTAGCAAGTACAATCTAATTTGTACATTTATTTTAGTGTCAATGAAAGAAGATTTGATTTCTGCAAATCGTTTTTATTGTGTTTGCGGATTGGCGACCTTAAAGTAAATTTTCAAGCCACTAACGACATTGCACTGGAATAGAATTTTGGACGGTAGAATATTTTTTTTTGTGTCTTTGATAATGTTAGCACTAAGGGTTTAGTGCCGTTCACCGCTTGTTTACTAATTAAGCTAGCACAGAAATAACTTTTTTAATATCTTCAGTAATGTCTTATATAGCATGTTTCGATTTTGTTTAGCAACACAAAATAAACAATATTTTTTATATAATTCATAATAAAATAAATAATATAATAAAATAAATTTTAGTTTTGGTTTTATTGCCTTTTGCCCGACTGACACAGTCAAGGAGGTTAATTACTATATGCTTTTTCAAATCACGTAACCTCTACAAAGTTATTGAAGTTGGAATCAGTAATTTTAGACCAATACTATAATAATAATATATATAATTATAAGATAATTTCGAATACGTTCGAAAAATTGACTGCATCTTACCTTTACCATTACACATGATACAAAAGAACTTAGCATAGCTGAGACTAAGAAAACCTAATTAACTTGTAAGGTTCATTAAAGTTCAAAGACTTAATATAATATCTATCAAGAAAACCATCCATAACATATTAAGAACATAAAATATATGTAATAATAATAATAATAATAATATTCTACCACATGCACACAGCGCCATCTAGCCCCAAATTGAGCAATTATATTTGCTTGTGTTATGGGTACTAAACAACTGATATACTACTTATATACATTTTTTTTTGTAAATACATACATATTATAGATAAATTACACTCAGACACAGAACAAGCAATCATGCTCATCACACAAAGGTTTGTCCTGGGTGGGAATCGAACCCACGACCTCTGGCTTAGCAGTCAGGGTCACTAACCACTAGACCAACAGGCCAGTCTATTATATATTATTTAAGTATGTATTTTATAACGAATCTATTTTCTATAACAATATTTAGGCCTTTGTAAGATACAGTACATCAAAAGATTCAACTGTGTGAATACGTATTAAATTTTAAACTCTATGGTAACCTTTGGTAGCACTTAACTGTATTGCTTTTTATTAAATATTGATATGTTAAGCGTAGGAGCTCCGACATTTATTAAAGATGAGATTTTACATAATTTAAACTTACTGAAAATTTATCTTACAAGAGAAACATTTTTTTAGCAACAGTAAAGTGATACTGCAAATGGCCTTTAAAAAGTACTAGTAGTTTGCTTTAGAAGGGCAACTTTAAAACTTTATAAAACTCAACAATATTTGAGAATCCTGCATACCTGTTTAGTAGGCTAGATATTCCGAGGGTATTATTGACAGCATAAGTTAAAATGACAAATTGAAATGCTGTAACAAATATACCATATTAGTTAAATCATTTGAAAAGGAAAGGCGTAACATGTCTAAGAAATAAGGGAAATACCATTATAAACGGATTGTACTCACCAATATCTGTCTAAAATGTGCTTCTGTGAAGATGCGACAATAAACCACAAATAATATCATCATCCATACTTCAGGCGAAACGTCTACTGGTGGAGATAGGCACTCCCAAGTAGCCACATTATCGTGAGCCTCATTTATCGAACTATTTAAAGATTTTTATTATATTCTTCAACCAGAAATAAATCTACATTCCTAACTAGCTTTGCACAGTACTATGTTACCATATTTGGTTACTGCTCTGCTCCCGTCACAAATAGCGTGATGTTACATAGCCTACAACCTTCCTCAAGAACTGGGCTATCAAATGCAAAAATAATTATTGAAATCCGACTGCTGTTTTCCTGAGATTAGCGCGTTCAAACAAACAAACAACGTTTTATATAATAATATAGATAAAATCAAAACATGTATACATCTTGGAAAAATATCTGTTATCACAGTAAACGCCAATGCAGTCATTGATAAAACTCTGACAAAAAAAAATCAATTCTGTTTTCTAAATATTTCAAAGCACATTTTATCGGTATTTTACTTAGTATTTCTCTAACTTCAAGCGTACGTGAGAATATTTCTTATATCAAATTTCCTAATCCCAGGGGTGAGATCGAAAGATCTTCGTTGTTTTAAATGTGAAATGCAAAACACCCACACTGGTTTAAATTTGTTACTGGTACGTGACTGAATGATTTGAATTTATTTATATCAATGTTCAAGTCAAAGGCCCAGTAAAACATAGATAGGTTTTAAGTTTGAGGCGATTGCAAACCAGTCTCATATAAAAGTTACGAAGACTTTTTTATAAAATTCTAAAATAAGTCAGGTTAAAATTTAATATGAAATATCATATTATTACTTCATATTGGACTAATATTCAAATCAAAGGTATTTCGAATAAAAATAAAATCAGTGTACTGATCAACCACAGGCAACAGTAGTCGAGATTTTCAAATGTGTACTCACGAAACACATACCTATTAGTAGTCACCTTTAGCAACAGAATCAGACGGGGAGCCTATTCACGGGCACTCAGCTCGAATATTCGATTTGATAGGCTTTATGTTATCCCGCCCACACCAATTATGCGTTCAAATACGCTACTTGGAGGCTTATAGAATCGAACGTCTGGACCTCACCTCATAAATAGACGTGACTAAGCAATAATTCACTGAAAGAATTTCTTCGTTGCGGCCGTGTAACAGAAATTGTATAAATGAGTCGACAGAAACTGTGTCATCTATATTCTGACGTTATTTATGGAACAAAAGAAAAAAATAACGGTAAGGACTTCGATCTTCATTCTTTTCTCGCTTTATTCGTTTTGACGTGACCGACAGTTGCACAAAGGGAACAGCGGACCATTATTTTTTCGTGGTTACATGTACTTTTGACCGTTTCGAGCGTAAGCAAAACTCAACGAAACAAAAAATACTCGTACATTTTCTGAGGGTGAAAATGAAAGTCAGTAATAACAATTACTATATGAAATTATTTTGCGGAAATGCTACTACTCAAGTTGCGGAGCATAATAGAATTTGTAGAGAGAGGTTTTAGGGGCATTTAATTGCTAACATTAAGTAAAATTTGCCTTGCATCCCCAGCTGGTGAAAACTTCAAAGAAAACAAAGGTGGTTCGTTAACTGGAGGTTTTGTCCCAACGGCCGTTGAGGAGCGAAATTAACGTTCCTTATTGCTTACCTAAGTACTTGTTTGACTTTGCATTTAGAAAAAGTAATGAAATGAAAATTGTGTTTTGTTTTAATTGGCTTTGAGGGCTGTTAAATTAGATACTAAGCAATTAATTTCTAAAATGTTTGCGGGCTTCTACTTTGTTTTTGAACCCAAAGAGATATGCTTTAAAGTTTGTCTAATGAAAATCTAATCTCGTCTAATCTGTAACTTAATGTAAGTTATAAGACGTAATATAATACGTCAAATAATTTGGTATACTATAATCGCTTAGCATCAACGATGACTTGTTCAATTTATACTACGAAAAAGTGATCGCTTCATTTTTCCTTTTTTAATTTTGGTAATTGCAAAAATCTACCTTATTTTCACCCTAACATGCTGAAAAGTCTTTGCAGAATATATTAAATGTAAATAATGTTTGAAGAAAAGTCATGTATATATTATGTTTGTCAAAACTTCTTTAATAATAAATTCTTGATTTATTAAAAAATATATAAAGACATCCAAAGTTAAGTAATATATTTAAAAGTAAACTGACTTGTATCACGTGACATCTTCGTAATTTTCAAACCTTTCAAGCCTAAAATAATATTTTAAAGTTTACATACTTATGTAATTGCTCGAGCAGTTGCAGGTTAATTTTACACCAGAGTGCGTAGTGCTTCTCAATAATCAAATACTACGACGAGTATATTAGTTCAACGAATGTTATACAGATAATTTTTTTTTTAAATAAGTTAAAAGTTAGTGGATCATCAGAGAGCCAGTCATTCATATTAAGTTTGAAATAATTTTTCCAAGTGATATCAAAATCTGTGAATATATTTATTTGGTTTTAATATAACGTTATACGTGTCTTGAAGTACAATTTAGTGTAGGGTAAATTAGGCTAAAAGCTGTGGTTATTCTCAAACTTAACATGCTAAGTGCGTTGCTAAGCACTTGGCATGTTAAGTTCCTAATAGAGTGTTCCTAATAGTCCCATCAGTCTAATACTCAGCGTGCTTTAAGATTATTGACTTTGTGTCATCTAGATAACATATTTATACTAGCTTTCCGTGGCGCGGTTTCACCCGTGACTTTGCTTATTACTCTGCGCCCGTCGCCATTATCGTGATGTTACATATACCCATGCCTATAACCTTCCTTAGGAACTAGGCTATCATACGCAAAAATAATTATTCAAATCCTACTATCCTACTGGTAGTTCCGGCGATTTGCGCGTTCAAACAAACAAACTCTACCGCTTTGTAAAATACTATAGATTTAATAGTTTATTAAGTATCTTGCTCTTAGAATGAATATCTATTAATTACACAAAGTATTGCTTAGTAGTCACATTCCCAAATTAAAAATAACCAAAACCTTTTTTTGAAGAAAAAGCAAAAAAAGCCGATGAATAATAATTGAAACAGATTTCAGAAAAAATAGTAATATTGGTTGCGCGGTCAGACAAATTTAATTGAAACGCAAAGGGGCATGGGGTTGCTTAGACTCCCCTCACTTTCATTAAAACCATTTGTCGCTCCCACAATGCTTCTAGATGCCTCTTACGTTTTGATTTTGTAACGCAAATATTGTCTTTGATTTCGTGTCGTTTTTGTTTTCACCTACAATAAATATGATTTCATTTTCAGCTCCTTTTATTATTTATAAACTGTTCTTTTAATATTCATAAAACCTCAAAATAGAATTTATTGGTAAAAATGCTTAGCTAGTTTAATTTGCTGTTATTTTGGCACTGTTAGATTTCGGCCAGCGGTACTGCACAATCAATATCTATCCGTCAGCCAAGCATAAGCGTGGCGACTATAACTTTTCAAAATTCTTTCTTTGTGGTGGGATATGTTCAGCAGTGATGTGACGATAAATATTAGAAGATAATATGAATAACTAACTGTATTGGATTTGATTTGAGAGCTCAGTGATCTGATATTTTTTCGGTTTGCTTGGTACCTAATATATCTTGCAGATCGTAGATGCGATCCCTTTAAAATAAACGCTGTATTGTGTTTGTTTTTATAGCGTGTTAATATTTTACATTTGCCTATAGCTACTTACGTAAAAAGGATTGTTATGAGATAAAATTTGAACATATAATTTTAAGTAAGTAATAATATTTAAAATATAAAAAATAATTTACCCACCGCTAGAGAAAATATTTGGTTCCAATCATAATAAGGATTTATAATAAAAATGTCTATCATAAAGAATACCATACTGTTTTTATTCCTATCTGGGTTAAGCCTAGCTTTGATGTTTTTGTATTGTTTTATGAAAACACTGTACACTGTAGTAATAAGAATATTGAAAACATTTTTAAAATTATTCGGATTTTCAGTTATTTTAATTTTTTTAAAATGAGAAACCCGTATCAAAGAGGTTCGATACATTAATATGCAAAGTTAATCTTCATTCTAATTTTCATTAAAATTTCATCATCCCGAGGGCAAATAAATGTTTTTCAAAAGATTTTATAATCCTATGTCAAAACTGCCCAAGGGATCTACTATACTATGGTACTGTGTACGGATTGCCACGAAGTAACGGGTTTGAATCTCGTGACTGCTAAACTGATAAGTACTAGGTTCTTGTAGAGAAATTCTAAGTACAAACCGGAGATTAAAATGGTCCTAAGTAAATCGTAAATGAGTTTGCTGCAAAACTGAATAGGCTCGCCTTTCATTTAATACCTAGCGAATTACTCGTATTACACCTGCCTACTATGGGATGAAAAGACGTAATTATCGCGATGTTGTTGCTTTGCTAAAAGAATACATCTATATCAATACGAATAAAGCAGATATTCAATCAAACATAAATATGTATAATTTAGGACTGAAACGCAATTATCTGGCCCCAAGTGACGGCCTATATCACAATACATACATATTTATCGTCGCCGTCGCTCCCAAAGGGCGCTAGCCGCCACTACTGTATTATAGGCATGCCACAGCGTGAATTCGTGAACAAAGCCCTGTGCTGTATCGACAGCGGTTATGACACGAATTTTTGGATGGAATTTCAAATGCAATCTGTTTGAAACGTTTATACATTGATTGAGAATGTTGGTAATGAATTTTAAAATTAATATATTAGGTATCAAATTGCATTAAACTGTTTGATATTTGGAGACGCTCATAGCTTTTGCCATAACTTGCGCTCACTGATCGCTATAGGCTATGTAACATCACTCTACTGGCAACGAGAGCAGAGTAGTAAGCAAAGACGTTGGTGAAATTGCGTAGCAGAAAGCTAGTTAAATAATAATTAACAAATTAAGAATATTTAATAGTTAATAATATAATTAAAATAAAAGCATGCAAATATAGGACAATGATACTAGATGTATGAACAATATAAATGAACTGCTCTTCAGTCCATCTTACTTTTGATTCAGTTCATTGCGGCATCTAAGACGTTTAGCTTTCCCCGGGACTACCAAATGTCACTCGGCATTTGCAAGGGTTCATCATTGTTAATCCGGGTTTACAGGAGCCATAGTAATAGGTATGCGATGGAATTGTGACGTTTATTAGACATAGTCCTTCATTCACTATTAGAATCTCAAATGCAATCAGTTTGATAATGTTAAAACATTACATATCGCTTTGTAATACGTAAATAAAAATCATTGTAATTTTAAATGTAATATTGTATTGGTTATGACGTTCATAAGTATTAAGTATTGATCTTTATAAAATAAATTCTTTAACTTTGACTTTGTAATAATAATACTAAAAATAGAAAACAAAATACAAAAAAATGTTTTAGTTGTCAGAGTTTTCGTAGAGAACTTTCTTTTTAAGTTTATCTTGGACATTTCTGACTGACGGTGCAGGAAAACATCGCGGGGAAACCTGGACTTAAAAAAGTCTAAAATTGCCTGTCCGCATTGAGTAAGCGTGGTGATTAATGCTCATGTCTCTATATGAGAAGCCTTTGCTCTGCAGTGGGACAGTAAACAGGCTGGTATTATTATTATATACTTTCTTTCTACTGACATGTAGTGTAATAAAAGACTTACTGGACTCTACACTCTTAATAAAGCTGAATCGAAGTGTTGTTTTAAGAATAACCAAAATCAGAAGATAATATTTTAACACATTTTTTTACTTCGTATAAAGTACTACCTCTTTTTTCTTAAATGGATAGAAAGGTTTGTGCATAGGTTTAAATGTTCTGTGTTTTTGTAATATCTACTTTTCACCAGCTTTATTGCACCCCATGTTTCAGTAAGTAGGACAAATCAGCCCATGGTCATAACCCTCATTAGTATAAGACAAAAAGCTTGTTATTTTCCATAAGCTATCTTACTGTTACTTAAATTTGTTTGTTCGGGACCCCAAAATGTCACCTCGCATTTGAAAGAGTTCGTCACTGATAATCCGGGCTAGCAGTAATCACAGTGTGGGTGGGATTGCCTGTTTGTAAGACGATACGTTGTTTTTGCAACCGCGAGGTCATTGAACGAAATCATTGGAGTAATATCTCAAGATTAAAACGAAGTAGCAGTTTTCTTTTAAATGTTTCTCTACTATTCTTTTAAAACGCTTAACGGATTTTGATACGGTCTTCACTAGCGATAAAAAATTTATTCCAAAAGGTTTAAAAGTTTAACATTTATGTGTATTGTAGAGGAGCCGAAATTTCCAATAAAAAGTAATTATTTCTTAAAAACCATATACCCATGAGTTAAATCGCTATTTTATTATAAATAAGTTTTACAACTTTGTAGATTATGTTTATGTGCACGTTTTGAGTAGATGTCAAACGCCTGCATACTATTCCGACATTAAAAGTGGTCGAACACAAAGTTTGGCGATTGTAAATCGTGTTTGCTAAATAAGAAAATATATTATCAATTCACAACTGAATGACGCCATGTTTTCTGCTACTTTGCCCATCATTAAAAGTTAAAGACAACCTTCCTTTTTTAGTTTAACATGAGGATTCGACCTAGTTTTATTTATGCTTCACTTGGGACTTGTTTAATAGGTCAGAATACTTAAACCTCAAGGATCTGTTATGTTACATTTTTGTCATGGTCTAGGCTTCTTTAAAATGTTTTGTTTGAGCATAAGTTAGTAACATTCTAAATAAAATTGTAAAATCATAGAACTTTCCAATTTTATTTTCATGCTTTTGTCGTAAGGCAATACTTTGAAAAAATTACATTACCGTACTACGCCGTTAATACTATCTATACTATTATTGTAGAAAACGGAATAGTTTGTTTGTTTGAACGCGCTAAACACTGGAGCTATCAGCTGGATTTGAATAACTCTTTTTGCTTATGATAGCGCAGTTCTTGTGAAAGGTTATGTAAACTAACGTCACGCCACTGGCGACGGGAGCAGAGCAATAAATAAAGACGCGGATCAAATCGCGCTGCGAAAAGCTAGAAGGATATTATAATAATAATAATAATAATAATAATATGTGGACACTATCACACATCGTCATCCAGTCCCAAGCTAAGCAGAGCTTGTGTTATGGGTACTAGATAATTGAAAATATAATACATATACGTACTTTTATTTTTTTGTAAATACATACTTAGAATACATAGAAAACACCCAAACTAAAGACAAATACAAATGTTCATCACACAAATATTTGCCTTCCGTGGGAATCGAACCCACGACACCCGGCGTCGCAGTCAGATACACTAACAACTAGACCAACGGTGCATTAAAAACGTATTTGATGAAGAAGATTTATTAGTAGAAGTGAAAATGCATATATCAATTTCTAAAACATATTTCTATTGTAAACATAAATGAATTATTGTAATTAGCATGATAAGCATATATTACTATAATTAATTTTAATATGACGCGTATAGACTTCATATTGCATCGTCAGTGGCAATGAGACCTTAACACAAAATAATTCTCCTTAGAATTGTACATCTTAAGATGATTACGCCAAAGTTCAAATTAAAAATTTAAAAAGTAATAATGGTAATTTGTTTTATTTTTTTGTTTTATACTTATAACTTTTAAGTTAAAATTGTTTTTTTTTAGTATAATGTTAACTCAGTTATACTGCCTGTATTTTATATTGATCCAACTCTGAAGTGTTAAAATTATAAAAGAAATTCTACCATAATAAGAATTTTTTATATGAGGCCCGTTCAGAAACCAATTTATTATATCGTCCGATATCCAATCCTAAAATCCTAAGAAACCTTTCATAAGTTGTCCGTCTGTACGTTTGGCGTAATAGGTACAGTCAGTTCTCAATAACTACACGCTCTACGAACGGATGCCGAATAAGCAGAAATTTGTTCCAATTTCCCGGTCTGTCATATTTATTGGCCATCCAACCTCGTCGGGAAACGCTGAGTGTATGGACGATCGTAAACCAGTAGAATTAACGAAGTACGTTGACTAATGGTCCCATAAATATTCTTTTGAAGTATATGATTGAATATACAATAGCTTTTTTCGATGTTATTATGATGACTTTATATTACTGAATATGTTATTTGGGATTTTATTCGAGTTGTTTTAAACATCTGAATTAGTTCGAAATACAATAATATGTAAGTAGTTTATTTATTTATTCATTTAAATAATAACACACTTATTTGTCATACTATCGTTTGTACACTGTAACCATTTGATTAAGTATAGGCAAATATCTTCATCGTCATTTAAACGAACAGTTTCACATTCTTCAAGGGCCGCTTTATGCATAGGTATTATTCGGTGACGCGCAAACAAATTTAAATACACCTTATTTTATTTATACTAACGAATATTGTGTTATTTCTAAACAACCCATGATAATACCTACAAGGTTTTCTACGTCACTGCATCTTTCAAACTTCCATTAAACGCTAGACTTGTTTCTGTTTCTCTGTAATCCAATTCGTTTACTGTTCGCTCCAGTAACAAAGGACTCAATTAAAAGTCACAAGCTAAACAGAGTTATTAAGATAAGACAAGACCCTTAAAAATAGCTTCCGTAAGATAGCGGCGTATAAACTGGGCCTTCGTGGGTCGAGCAAACTTGTCACGCGGTCTAAGTTATAGACGCCCCAATCTACGCAAATTTACTGATATAAACTTTTCTATTCATTATTTTATATTTATTTATAGCTTTTATCTTCTATAGCAAAACCAATCAAACTTATTGTCATAACTAAATAAAAACAATTAAATGACCTAGTCATCCTTTGGTATCCTTCTTTTTCTCCTCGAAAGAAGAAAGCTTCTAAATCGTGATAATCAAACAATTGAATTTAATGGACATAACTCACCCACAGTGAATCTAATATTTTCAAAAATATTTTAGAATTCTCATGGTTTATAATAATAATAATAATAATATTAATAATATTCTACCACATTTACACATCGCTATCTAGTCCCAAATTAAGCAATTATATTTGCTTGTGTTATGGGTACTAAACAACTGATATACTACTTACATACATTTTTTTTTGTAAATAAATACATATTATAGATAAATTACACCCAGACACAGAACAAACAATCATGCTCATCACACAAAGATTTGTCCTGGGTGGGAATCGAACCCACGACCGCCGGCTTAGCAGTCAGAGTCACTAACCACTAGGCCAACAAGGCAGTCAAACCATATCAATCAATAACAACAGCCACCTTAATATTAATATTCATAAAACACTCATCAAATATTGCTAAACTTTACGTCTGCTAACATTTTACAACAAAACTCGGTCTCATATCCTCCACGTTAAGAGGTAATAAATTTATAGCAGTTTTAGTATTCACATTATCGCTTATGATTTACGTCAGACATTACAGGCGACTTTGCCTCAAGCTATTGGTAATTACAACAGTCTATCGCCTCAAAGAGGTAGGAAGACGTTGAAATGTAAAGCTTTTCACACGTTGAAGGTATTCGCACGATAAACTGTGACATGTATTGAAGATAAATGAAGACCTTTGATTAAGGTGATATCATAGATTATTTTATTCCTTTGATATGTGTTATAATATGATAAGGTGCAGAGATTTTTATTACTAAATTTACAGTCATATTAAAGCAATCCTGCTGGAGAAGTACTTTATTAAAAACGACGAAAGAAAAGGTAGTGTTACGTTTCTACTCATGAGTTTTATTTTTTAGACCTTATAAAAATGTAAAGAATATATCGCATATTGCATTTAGCAATGGCAATGACATTATTAAAGTATTGAGGATCGTAAATTGATTTTCACGTCAAACCAAATGCGATTGCGTTTTATTAACTAGAAGTCTATAAATTTACAATTAAGGCTATCTTGGTGATAAAAATATATCATTGCCAGTGTCCCTAGAATTCTTTTAAATATGTTCGAATACGGGTTTAATTTTCGAATGATTACATAGATACGACAACATTAAAGAATTTTATTTAGAATCAATTGGTACCTAATAATATCAGTACTAATTCATTAGAGTACAGTGATGTTTTATTTATTTTTTATTTTTATTTAAACTTCATATAAAGAACATTATAAAGGCGGACTTAATGCCTGAGGCATTCTCTACCAGTCAACCTAATGGGTGATGCAGAGATGAAGCAAGGTAGATGTATAAATTAAGACTAGAAAATTAAAAAATATGTAATAATAACATATATACAAACATGCAATACGTATATCGATTCCTATTATAAATATAATCTACAAATAATACATATAATTATATAGAAAGATATATAAATATATACATAATATATAATTACCTTATTATTGTGATGATTCTGCTAATTTGCTTAGAAGTAATGACTTAACTTTTGCCTTAAACACGATACGACTGGTACACATCCTGATTTCCTTCAACGTAATGTCCAAGATATTTCTAGTTAATTAATTTCGAATGACTTTTTTATTTTATACCACAAATAAAAACCGCAGTTTTTGCTTTACCAATGAATGGAAATTTTATTTATCTGCTTTATAAAGTAAACCCAGTGACAAGTGAATTATTATTCACTTGTCACTGGGTTTTATTTGGGATATATTTATCCACGTCAATCTCTACCAAAACCCTAACAGCTTTGTTTATAAACTTTTTGAAGCAAAGGCTTTGACACATACTAACTACTTTGAGAGCTAAACGTAACCTCTTTTTTACAAAATTCATTTGTCTAAAGAATATTTATGTGACCAGTATTTGTTGACCTGCCAATGACTTGGGCTTTATTATAGATGTAGTTCAAAATAGTTTTGCTAAAAAGAATGTCGAACATAGGTCGCAGACAGAGTAACGTTGACCTTATATTAGTACCTACCTACATATGCAATAACGCTTTGTTTGAATAATACTTTCAGTTTCATGATTGAGTTATACTAAAATGTTTTTGAAGTCAAATATCAGATATTTACGACATTGTTTTTGACATTCAATGCTATTGAATCCTAGGTATTTTTAAAGGTTCTGTGATCATTTATATCATTTAAGCACCACATTATTTAAATGCTTTGTTTGTGAATTGAATTCAGAATATTAGTGGAATTATTATTGTCTCTGTAATAAAAAGATTAACTGGAGGAAGAGAAACGTTATAGGTATTTTACAGTTAAGAAAGTTTTTAAGTTTCCTTGACGTTTCAACGCTACGGATCATATCGGTTATGCCAGTTTATTTCTTTAGGTAAATATAAGATATTTTTTTAAATTTGAGTGCTCAATGTGTGCAACAAATATGAATAATACAATCAGAAGGGTTAGGCTGCTCGTATGTAATACGAATATGAGGAGATATGACAGATTGATGAATCTTTTTCTTTTAATGCTGCCAGTTATTCCCTAAGGTTTTAACATAGTCTAGTAACCAACAGAATCCTAAAGCTTTAAAGACAAATAGTATATTTGATACCTACGTCACACCTTACTAGAAACAAATATTAACCTCAAACTACGGCGTCAAGCATAACCAAAATTACTACATTAAATTCCTCATCATTTCGTGTAACCTAATTAATTAGTTCTTCAACTAGTCTAGCAACTAGTCTCAAGATTAATCTCGTAAGATAGGGACTCCTTCGAGACTCAAATGTCCCTGTCTCATGGGATCCAATCAAACGTCCGGAACTCAGTTTGTTAATGCCAAACTGCAAACTACTGCACTCTCTAAGGATGTACTTATTACCTGATAACTTGTGTCAATGTTTGAAATTTCACGTGAATTTCTCATTTGAGTTGTAGTTGGTAATTATAGTAAGTGCTTCGGTTATAGTACTCTAACGCCCAGTTTCAGAAATTAGATCGCCGTATATTTAGATTCGTACTGTATCATTGTTTAATACAAGAATATCTTTTGTACAGAAACAAAAGTTATGTTGACCATCACTTTAAAAAATCAGACTGTTTTTTTAAAGGAAAGTAACTTTAATTTAATCAAATACAGTCACCTAATTTAACAGGCAAAAAATTAAGCTAAATAGAATTAATAAAGATAGATAACCTTATACGTAAAGCTGGCTTTGAATAACCGTCTTTGAGGCTATCTCAGCATCAATATCCTTAAATCTAAGCTTACACGTTAACTCCCGTCTCTACTACAGCTTAATACAAATAAACAATCGACGTCTAACGAACCCCAATTAGCCTTTGGCTGATCCCTGCGGTTACTATCCATCGTATATAGAGTTATAAAGTTCATGTTTGTGTTTTATATTGCCTCTTTATAAATGAATGAATGAATCAATAACCTGTAGCTCATAAGTAAACCTGTGTCTTATCGAAGCCAGCATTTAATTTGTGTAAGAAAATGAACTGCGCCTCTAGTAAATATTCTGAAAACTAAATTTTAACATACTAATTGTGCGATCATTATTTATGGAAAAAAGAGTAAGGACTCATTTGCAAAATTATAATACGAAAGTATTCCTAAGTTTATGTATGTTATAATATAACACAGAAAATCCAGTCCAGTATGTTAAAAATAAGTTCACTAAACACTAAATGTCGTACTCGCGTATATAAAAGTTATGATCAAGGTGATAAGTTGTGTCTTCAGTGTGCATAGTGTATATAGGTACAACAGTTATTTCGTATTGTTTTTTTTATTTAGTGATAGAACTAACCAAAGCTGCTATATAGATATTTTTTTTTTTTAAAGTACATGAACGTGTCTGTAAGCTAGCTTTTAACTGTCATGCTACCGACATTGAAAACACAACTCTATATGTGCAACACAAAGTTGATATTGCCGTAGACAAAGGTGGTATTTACAACTAATATTAGCTATCTCACTCGCACTATGTGGACAGAACAAACACAAACATAGAGTATTGAGCTAATCAAACATCGTAAGGGTTTATAGAGCCATGTTAGTTACCGTTTCAACGGTTAATAGTAGTACCCTGATCTGTGCTTCATACAATACTGAACTTTATTTATTTGGTATACGGTTTATTTTTGGTTTACATAAATATATCAGATGTATACATCGTTAGAAAGTTATTAAATATATACAATAGTAATTTATTTTGACTGTGTAAGAAGAAGGTAGTTTTAGTTTACCTTACTGTAAAATGATCTCGGTGGACAAACAAATATTGCTTAGGTTGTAAGCTGAGGTAAGAGGGTTTACGTATCATGAGTTGCAACGTCACAATTTAGAGTCATATTTCGTTGTTTTCAAATTATATCATATAATCGGGACTATATACTTACGGTAGTAGATCCACGATGGTTTCAGCATGAATGGGCCGGATTGTCCGGGGAAGTACTACCCTCTCATAGAAGATCGACTTAAGAGTAGTAGTATCCGTACTACTGCGTTTCGCTCGGTGAGTGAGAGCGCCGGAGGCCCAACTTCCCCCCTTTCCTTACCTCTGTCATTCCCTTCCCCTAACCCCATTCCCAGCCGCCATAGTGGAGACCACCATACCAGCAGTTTAAGACGATGGCTTTTGGTATGGTGGCCACCACTTCTGGATTCCACTGACTGCTTACCATCAGGCGGGGTGGAGTCACTTTGGTAAGCTACTATAAAAAAAAAATATTTATATTTTAAAAAAATGTTTTGTCTATATGCTAAAATTAAGTGAAAGCTGTATAAAAAGTAAGTAACCATAATGCTTACAGTTATTTTACTATGAAAATAACGCAACTTAAGTTTCAAGTGTATTACACATAAATGGAACAGTAAACGCAATAATTTCTTACTTTTTATACAGCTTTCACCTAATTCTAGCTTATAGACAGAACATATTTTTAAAACATAGCTCCGACTCAATTTTAATGATAAAAATTGAAAACCACGAATAAAATTATTACACTAAATAGCGACGTTTATTTATTTATTTATTTATAACTTCATATACAGAGTATATAGGCGGACTTAATGCCAAAGGCATTCTCTACCAGTCAACCTCACAGGGTGATGCAGAGATAAAACAAAGTAGGTGCATTTGAAGTAGCAATCAAACTGAAAATATTAATACTTGATACATATAAGTATAAGATATACATAATATATAAAGAAAGTATATAAATACATAACCCTAACCACAAATAAATATCTATCAATATATACATACATAAATAAATACTAAGCTATTGTGATGATTCTGCCAAATTTTTTGCAAGGAGCTGTTTCACCCTCATCTTGAATGTCAAACGGTTTGTGGACATCCTGATCTCGGGAGGGAGCGCATTCCATAGAAGAACAGATTGAACACGGAAAGAGGAGCCAACGAAATTAGAATTATGTGAAGGGCATAAGAGTATTTGATTATTTGAAGAGCGAAGATTGCGATCGTGGGTCATATGTAAATACTCAAAATAGTTCATTAAGTATGAAGGAGTATAAGAAGACTTTAGAAATAAAAAGAGAGTAGTAAGAGTACGTAAACATCGACGCTGACGTATAGGCAACCACTTTAGTTGTGAGCGAAATGAAGACACATGGTCATACTTGCGAAGGTTAAAAATGAATCGAATGCAGTTATTAAGAAGACGATCTAGCATATTGATGAGATCTGCATTCAGGTCAAGATAGCACACGTCACCATAGTCAATTATTGGAAGCACTAAAGTTTGTACAAGCATAACCTTGATTTTGATTGAAAGAAAATTTTTCAAGCGATAGAGAGCACGAAGAGTATTGGTGACTCGTTGGCTAACATTTGTTATTTGAGCTTGCCAGTTCAGTGTCGAGTCAATGTACAAGCCAAGGTTTTTGACCGCTGGACTCAGTGCTATTACTGAACTGTCAAATTCTACTGGTGGAATCGCAGAAAAATCTAGTTTATTAATCATGCGTTGGCTGCCAACAATGATAGCCTGACATTTGTTAGGATTAACCACCAAGCCAAACCTATCCGACCAGGCTTTGATGGTATCTAGGTCACTGTTTATTTTGTTAACAGCCAGATGTACTCTATCAACACTCTCTTGTGCGTAAAGCTGCAAGTCATCAGCGTACAGATGATACGAGCACTGAAGGTTTAGGGTTACAAGATTTATAAATATTGAAAATAATAAAGGAGAGAGAATACCGCCTTGAGGAACGCCTGCGCTGAGATTTCGCCAGTTCGATGAAGATTCACCAAGGCGAACAGACTGCTGGCGTCCCTGAAGATAATTTGAGAACCATTCCAGTGCTTCAGCCGAGATCATAAAATAGGAAAGGACGGACAGTAGGATATCGTAACCGACGGTGTTGAAGGCATTTGTAAAGTCAATTAAAACAAGAACAGTAACTTTAGTGTCCTCCATGGCCTCTCTCACATCGCCGGTTACTTTTAGGAGAGCAGAGACAGTACTGTGGCCTGGCCTGAAACCAGATTGTAAAGGACTTAACAGGTTATGCTGGTTTACAAAGTTTGTCAACTGTTTGTGGGCACAGGCCTCCAGTACCTTGGAGAGGAATGGTAGAATGGATATGGGACATAGGCTCTTCGCCACAAGGATGGAAAACTACCTGTAAGGAAACGTTGCCACTCATGACAGTTTATAGCAATATGTATCTTATGTACAACTTCACTATTGGAATATTTTGCTCAGTGAAGTGAGGTCTGTTACGACTACGTCGAATCTACTCTAGTAAAATAAGGACCAATAGAGAACTGGTTCCATATAGTAGAGTTATAAAAAGTAGATAAAAAATACCAGGTCCATTGAATTGCACCAACTAGTTTCAAAAGCTACAGCGGCCATTTTCAATAGAAACTTGCCAAATATATAGAATGTAGCGTATTTTGTTTAGTGCATAAGTTTATGGATAAATACAGATGCACTATTTGTTTTCGTACATTCATGGTTCTATTATTATATAGGCAATGCGACACAAAGACGAAGTTAGGTGCTCATCGAGACACGAAAAAAGCACGTGACGTCGACTTTTGTATGTATTTAATAAAATTATTTTTATTATTCAAAATAATATCTAATCATTTCAATTTTATTTCGCTTCTAACTTAGTACTATGTTACAAATAGCATATTGGTTAATTCATCAATACTAATATTATAAATGCGAAAGTAACTCTGTATGTCTGTAACGCTTTCACGCCTAAACCACTGAACTTATTATAATGAAATTTGGTGTAGAGATAGAATAGACCTTAAGGAACAACATAAAGTATTTTTATCGCAAAAAATGAATTGAATGGGTTGAAAGTTTGTATGGAAAATGCGATATAACGGACATTTACAAGGACGAAGCTGCGGGCAACAGCTAGAATTAAATAACTGGATTTAGCTTCTGTAACCGAACTAGGCAGAGTAACGTGTTTTGGATTATCAGTGCCGTTTCCCTTCAATTAGTTATCTAACAAATAGAAATAACGAAAAAGCTTGTAATGGTAAGTTATATTACTGTAACAATGTTGCTAACATCATAATTTTTTACGTAAAATAATACACCTACTCACTCATATTCACTCTTTAATCTTTAGGTATAAATAAACACTGGCATGCGGCGGCGCGGTTTCACCCATGTCCTTGTTCACTGCTCTGCTCCCGTCACCAGTAGCGTGATGTTACATAGCCTGTAACCTGCCTCGAAAACTAGGCTATTTTTCAATTCCAACTGGCAGTTCCAGAGATTAGCATGTTCAAACAAACAAACAAACTCTTCCGCTTTCTATAATAGTACAGATAAACTTGTTCTTACGTAGGTACATTAGCATCGCCCGCATAAAGGACTTAACTTGTTTTAGGGACTTGGTAAAATTGAAAACTCAACTGATAGGAACCATCTTATTTGAAAGGGTTATTTGACAATTCGTATATATTTAATAAGTATATCTTAAATCAAATCAAATCATCCTTTATTGCGGCAAATATAATAGTTACAGAAGTGTTAATCATATAATTTAGCCGTTACAAAGCATGCAACATTTAGAAATTTTAGAACACTATAAATTTTTTTTTAATTTTCAATTTAATTTTATTTTAGAAGTAAAATGAATGAAAGTCAAGTAGACCTTTTTAATTGACTTCAAGAAGGAGGTTTTCAATTCGGGTCTTATGTTTTTTTTGTAGGTATGTTTGTGACGCAATTTCTTCGCCAATTATGAATAGATTTTAATGATTCTTTTTTTGCAAGATAGGTTATGTTTCAGACATAGTTCCATAATATAAATTTGATGACGATTGAATTAGCGCGTTTTTTAAAATTTAACAAAAATAAAATATACATAGATGGTGTTTTGGTTTGTTCAAGTTATATTGAGAAATCTACTTTAGTCTTTGTTTAACTTTAACATGAAAGATATAGTTTTAAAGTAGTTTTTTGTTTTTTTTCTTTAAATTCATTATTGATAGCCAAATCTGTGTGAAAGAGGCTTATGTGTAGCGGTGGATGTTTTTGGCTAATAAATAGAGTCTGTTGTAACCAAGATATTATATTTTTTAATGCCCATGTCATGTTTGCAAAAATATAGTGTCATATTATCTGGGTTCTTGTCTTACCTTAAATATTCTGAAAGCAATGATGGCTTAGTTACATTGTGTTTGATTACTTAATGGTAACGTGCCAGAATATAGGCCAAAAGATTTAATTACTAGCGGTTAAAAAACTAGCCAATCAGCAAAATGAGATTCTTTGATTATGACAATCATATTATGTACGAGTATCATACTAGCTTCCTGTGGCGCGGTTTCACCCGCGTCTTTGCTTTCTGCTCTGCTTCCGTCGCCAGTACCGTGATGTTACATGTTACTTTCCTCAAGAATTGGGCTACCATAAGCAAAAAAAAAACTGGTAGTTCCAGAGATTAGCGCGTTTAAACAAACACACTCTTCCGCTTTATATAATAGTATAGATTTTAAAGTTGTGTATAAATTAGTTTGAATTTAATTACGCAGTAATATAGGAGAAGTTACTATGTGATTACGTGTATAATACTATACTGCTTATGTTTAATTTGCAGCTTAGACAATAATGTAAAGTACATGCCATTGTAGGCCTGCTTATCTGTATTCAATCATTAACCACAGCTTGATATAAGTTCCTACATATGTATGTATTAAGATTACGTTAAAGCGTGCATTTATTTCATGCTAATAACTGAAGGTTTACGATAGATGTTGTGATATTAAGGGTCTGAACCCTTACTTAGCGCCTTCGGTTGCCTCGAAAAAGTATATTCATCTTTATTATATTTAAAACAGATTGGAATAAAGTATTACACTTCATTATGGAAACTATAGAAACATTATCAGCTTACTGCCGACAATCAAGAAGATATATTTTAAGAGTTTTTACGGTAGTAGATCCACACTGATTTCAGCATGAATGGGCCGGATCATCCGGGAAAGTACTACCCTCTCATAGAAGATCGACGTAAGAGTAGTAGTATCCGTACTACTACGTTTCGTTCGTTGAGTGAGAGCGCCGGAGGCCCGATTTCTCCCCTTTCCTCTTTCCTCTTTCCTCACATCTCTCATTCGCTTCCCCTAACCCCATTCCCAGCTGCCATATTGGAGGCCACCATACCAGCAGTTTAAGACGATGCCTTTTGGTATAGTGGCCATCACTTCTGGATTCCACTGACTGCTTACTATTAGGCGGGGGGAAGTCACTTTGGTAGGCTAATATAAAAAAAGACTGCAAGGACGACATTTTCATTTTTAACATGATGTCTGATTATTCGACACTATTACCATATTGTCGACAAAATAGGTGAGAAGCCACTTATCTACTATCACTTATCTACCTACGTCACTTATCTACCTACTTCACTTATCTACCTACTTCACTTATCTACCTACTTAGTGCAGCTTTGGTATATTTTAAAAAAACAACAAAAAAATCTAAATTAGGTACCTAATAGTCTTACGCTGTGTATAGTATGTCCTAATCACAAACAATTCGTGCAATATTAAATATTATTGTTATAACTAACAACCAACCAATATTTTGCTCTTTTTCACTTACTTGAAATCAGTAACATACACAGAACAAGTTAGTAAAACGAAGCTAGCAATAACACAATCAAACTACCCAAAGATAACAAAACAAACTTGTCGGTATAATTCGGTTGCATCGGATCCACTACGGAAACTTGGTACGTTTGCGTAATATTGGCTCCACACCTTGGCCCCAACGACTACGCGTGGAGTTAGAAATTAGCATTGGCTCCGACGGTGAGAGAGCGTTGGCAGTCCATACGTTGGACGAATGTCGTTGGGACCAGCGTTAGGGCCAACGTGTGAAGCCGGGGCTATACGTATTCATGAAGGAAGAGGCCTCTGACATTAATTCTCTAATTAACATTTTGGCTTACACAATACGATACGGGATTTCCTCACAACTTCCCCTTCAATGTATTATTAGAAACTGTTTTTGATATTAATTTTGAATGTAATTAAAACTTGCGAGTAATATTTTCAGAAATTTGAACGTTAGTTGAAATTTGTTGTGGGTGTTTTCGGGTTAATTTATATTCGATATAATTTAGAAACCTGTACATTTGAATGCCTTTCAGCATGATAATGTAAATGTCTAAAAAACAAATTAAAAATTTGATAAAGTTTAACGTTATTTTACACTGTTTTTAACAGAAATATACTTATAACGACCTTATATTTATATTAACAGCTTAATTACGACTGTCAAACAATAATCCATTATATTAATGTTATAGTAGTATTTCAGCCAGTTATATGACACGATAAGTGCTCAAACATTATTCACAGAAAGCCAATAAATATATCAACGTTTGATTAATAAACTGACCAGCGACGGACCAACCCAACGTAATTTATTATCAACGTATGTCTAAATCTATTGATGCATTACTCTAAAGGTGCTCCCTCACCACGAACATTTACCTGTAATCTAACGTTACGGGTTCGAGTATTAAATTAGTGAGGGATGCGAACCGAGCATTACAGCACACAACTTTTAATTGATACAATTCGAGCATTAGATTGGCGAGGGAGTTGAACCGAGCATTATAGTGCAATTTGATGATACAAATATGTAGTATTTTAAATTTGGAATCTTGCATTTCAAGCAAAAGCTTGGCATTCAGAAAGATAGTATTGGTAATGTACTGCTCAAAATCGAGCCGTTACATTACAGGTGAATGTTCGCGGTGAGGGCGCACCTTTATTCTAACTTAGTACAAAGATAGCGGCCAAATTTATGACTTGATAAGAAGCCATTCCTAATGGATTGCCCCGTTCAACTCTTGTTAAGGTTGGGTCAGTAATAAAAAGACGAAGACATTTATAACCAGACGTTCTGTTCTCTTTTATAGGTCTATTTGTTGTGTTCTTATGTCAGTTTGTTTTATTAAATTATTTTGATTTAGATATATTGTCATTTTTGAAAGTCATCACTTTTACTATTACGTAGCACCAGCTGCAAAGTATTTTCCCAAATAACTATGATGTTGTCGCATCTAATAAAGATCTGCCGTATTACATACTAGCTCTAATCCCTCGATAGTCCTATATCAAAGACTAATGAATCAGTGTGGTAATATATTGTTCGTAATCAGTAGAGCATCACACATAACATTCACCAGTTAGGAAGCAACCAAGCGTATAGTGGTGTAAATACATTACAATGTCGATAATTTACTGCGATGTCACTCAATACCTAAATTCGATGACATAAATTGTATTATTCATACCATCACGATATTATATTATATTATAGACTGGCCTGTTGGTGTAGTGGTTAGTGACCCTGACTGCTAAGCTGGAGGTCGTGGGTTCGATTCCCATCCAGGACAAACCTTTGTGTGATGAGCATGATTGTTTGTTCTGTGTCTGGGTGTAATTTATCTATAATATATATGTATTTACAAAAAAAAAATGTATATAAGTAGTATATCAGTTGTTTAGTACCATAACACAAGCAAGTATAATTGCTTAATTTGGGGCTAAATGGCGCTGTGTGAATGTGGTTAGTGGTAGAATATTATTATTATTATTATTATTATGCAACTGCAGGAAATGACTTTTTCGTTCAAGAGCATTTTATAGTTTTTTTTATTAGTCTAGAATGTCTACCTTCACTGTAAGCACAAAATAATAATTAATAGTACTAAACCTAAAGTCAGTAATGTTTAAGGTAAACTTAGAAAGTACCCAAATATGAATTTGAATAGTCACATTGGTACATACTTGCCTGATTACGAAAGCACGATCCCGTGATTTTTTTATAACCTTATCTTAAAATATTATAAAGTCTTTAGTCTTAGTATTTTCTGTCTTTTCTTTGCCGATACAGTTCCACTACCACAAGAGTTTATAAACACATACAAGAAAATTTTTAATAATGACGTCGTAAAAGAATACCTACAAGCGAAGCAGGGTCGGGTCGCTAGTGTCATACAACTTGTCTCAATAATCTTCGTTTTATTGTTAGCTGTTGGTTTTTACCTTGGTTTTACAGTGAATGAAAGCTAATCAACCGTAATTAAAGTGTATAAAATCGGGGGTGCGTAGTATCGATAGACGCACGGCTAATCATATTAGGGGTGTATCCAAGCGGATAGTGATGTGTTTATAGCGATAATTCAGGTCAGTATTTTATTAAGGTAAAATAATTTTAGAAACTTAAGATTTTGTTGATATTAAATTTTGTTCCTAAACACGTAATAATGACTCAGGACCTGTTGTTGTACTTGGTAAGAACGATATGTCATTTATGATATTAAGGTTTGTACCTTACATGAGTTTTATTGTTTTGCAATATAAATGTGGCTTTATCACTTTGCAGCAAGGTGGAAATTGAGACGGACGGCAAATCTCATTTTTTGTTTTGTTTTGTTAGTGTTTTAACTGCACACTAAGTTTTTAACCTTTTACATAAAGTACAGTTTTAAGTAAAGTTTTACAGTCTCGCAGATGCTTAATTGCAATGATGAGGCTAAGGTTTAAACGTAACTATTGTGATAACAAGTTTATCTAATAAATATTGACCTTTATCGAACCAGCCTATCTTTATCACCGAGGCTGTCGTTTTAAAATTTTAATGATCTTAACTATGTATATTTCATTATTTTAAACCATAAACGTTCACACCAAATATTTAATATTTCAACATATTGATAACCAGACTTCAGAAGATTTTAATATTAAACTACAGAATATTACTATAAAATATATTCTGTAGTTTAATATTAATTTAATCTGGTCATACAAAAAATTTTAATCTTGAAAATATATTTTATATATTATTATCAGCTTATCCTATTATTATTGTAAATGTGAAAGTTTATGTGTGTGTGTGTGTGTGTGTGTGTGTGTGTGTGTGTGTGTTTGTGTGTGTGTGTGTGTGTGTGTGTGTGTGTGTGTGTTTGTGTGTGTGTTTGCGTGTGTGTTTGAGCATGTGGCGTGTGTGTGTGGCGTGTGTGTGTGTGTGTGTGCTGAACTGATTTCGATGAAAATTGGTATATAGATAGATTCGGTGCCGGAGACAGACATAGACTACTTTTTAACCCAAAAATCTCGAAATGGTTTTCGAGGGATACAACAAAACATTACTTGAAATTTTGAAAATGACTGAAAATATGTTAAATATTACAAAAATTATAGCCTAATATAAATAAAATAATATAAATTAAAGAATTTTTCAAATCGGTAACGTAGATTTTTAGTTAAATCGTTGCAAACAAACAGCCGTACAAAAAATGAAAACTTTTCCTTTTTATAATATTAGTTTAAATGAAGCATTCGAATTCTGATCGTGATATTTATATCGATCAACATCATAATATAAAAATCCCATTAAACCTTTAATGCAAACAAGTTTTTTTAAGTTAAATATTTTCAAACTGCAGAACTAAATGGATCGGATCCACTTTAAATTATTAGAACATACATTACAGATATCGATAAACTTTTGAAGCGGCCCATCTCTAAGTAACTGCATAGGTGAGTGCTAGTAAACATGCCCCGATAAGTAATATTACCTTCCTGCCATCCGATTACACGGTACTCGATGAAAAAGGTACCAGATTTTGACTAAATTTATCATTCAATTTTGAACTATATAACTCGAGCTTAAGCTACATATTTGTGCCTACGGTACTAGGACGCTTTCAAATATTCTTCAATATTTCGACGACATAATGTTTTTATTTGATGTTTAATATTGTAGAACAGATTAAAGTGTGTTGAAATGGTTTAATATACGAAACGAAAATAATTAATATGAGTATTTATTTGTTAAATAAGAGCTCTGCAACTATTGGAATAGAACCGATATTATCCTACTTATAATTTGCTAGTAAGTTTTTAAGCAATTCATACTTAAATAAAAGTATTCATCATCATAACTAAGTATCACCGCATTACTTAATGGGCAGGCTCTAATAAATAACATAATTATATTTTCTGTCATTTTCATATGTTTAATATTTCAAGCGCCTTTGTGAATCTGAATGATGCAATACAACACTATTGCAATCATATTTTATGTAGACGTTTGTTGTGAGCCCGAATTTTAAAAAACTTTTGATACTTTTGAAGCGAAGAGAGATCGGACATCTAGTCTAAAATAAATTAAGAGAATGGATCATTTAGCTTAAAAGTATACTTGGCTATACTCGTATTAATTATCTCTATAGAGTTTAGTGTTTAAAGCTAGGTTTCGAATATAACACCGTATCGGCTACGAGTGCTCTTTAGAATGAGAAATTAAATTTGTTTAATGTCAAGTAGTAAAATTTGCCCGCGCGGAAAATGGTATGCATTTGCATAACGTAATAACAAATCTTAATTTGCTATTGTAGTAAGGTTCTTATAGTATTTAGTTATTTAGTATTTACTTGGCACCAACTTCAAAATTATAAAATACTTATTTAATTATTTCTGATTAACTAAATCAAAATACTAATTACTTTGCGCTATGTAAGTTTTTTTTTTACTTTTTAGCTTTTTCCTGATTGAAGTCGGTTTTCTTTTCGTTAATAATTATTTTATATGCTACTTTAGTTACCTAAAACGATGTCAAACTCTTTACATTTTGAGAACGCCTCGAAGTAGTAAACATTATTATGGAAGTGCATTGGTATAGGTAGGTATATTAAAAATAGAATATTATGTTGCCCTTGCTTTTAGCAAACTTGTTAGACTACAAGGGTACTTTGTTACTTTGCATGCAAGAATAAAGGCATAATTTTAGATTAGTACAAATATTACTAAAGATGTTTTATATCCCTCGGAAACCAGACCGATTATTGAGATAAAAAATCGTTTAGGCGCTGTGTGGTAACAAACACACGTACACACACACACTTTAAACGCACGATATCGCGCTTGTAAAACGTAGAATTGAAAAAAATTGACACGAGTTTGTTCAATTCAAAATTAGTAAACTAATACTGCATTCATCTCTACCATTAGATATAAATAAAAATGTATCTAAAAATGTTCAGATTTTAATTATAAATAATATTTTCCTAAACATTTATAATATAATTGGTTTTATTAATTTAATACTATGTAAGGTTAAAAAAAGCAAAACATACAAAGACGCACATGAAATAATACAAGCAATAATTCCATTTAGAGCCTACCACAGCGTTGGAACTCCTTAAACTGAATGCCAACTTTAGTTTGAATTTACAAATTCAGAGCCATTAGCAAAGCCGCCGCGTTGTTTCAGCGCGAGCATTAAAATCAAAGGTATTAAAACTAATCCCATATGCCCGGACACTGCAAACGTAATATTTTGAACGATGTGTACATTATACTATTCACATTTGTACACGGCACTTTGAAATCTTTAATTAGTATAAAACAATGTCCTTTCTGTTGCGATACTATATTTACTATCGCACGAAGATTATATTTCGGAAAGTTTTGATGGTTTTCAGGTTTCAATTTCAAGAACTTCAATGATTTTGTTAAACACATTATACACGTGCAAAGCAAAAGGTCGCTAGTACTAATATAAAGTCAGTTTCCGATATTAAGACGGTCCCCCAAGTTTTTACTTCCTCTTAATTTATATTTAAATAAACAAGATAAGTACTTTCTTACCCATGCTACTTTTAATCTCCATCTAATTCTGTACACATAAATCTCGCTGTTCAAACCAAACCAAATTTTAACAAAGGTTTTAGTGGTTAGCTAAATCCACCAATCGAAAGCAGTCAGACTATTGGCAAACATTTAGTTCAATCACGGCGTAAATACATTTGTAAGATTAGAATTTTCGTATTTTAGATTCAATAATAAGATGCACCTTTTTGTAATTTTTATTTTTGTTCGTGTCTTCTGCTTTTGTAGGTTGATAGTTATTCAATAAATTCAGTCATCTTGTACAAAATATATTTCAAAAGTTTTGACAATCTTTAAAAGATGACAGTTCTTGTGGCTGTTCTATAGTAAAATTTTACTTTCTTAGATTCATTTTATTTTGTGTTTACGGTAACCTCGGTAATAAAAAAGCTTGACCCAGAAACTACATACCTATGTTAATTGTAGCAGGTGAGAGTTAAAAATGTTCTTGAATTAGGATAAAAACGTCACAAGTTTTGAAGTCTAGAAAAGTCAAGTCAAAATAAGATATTAACCCTTTCATGGACACTACTGTAGACACAATAGATGTTTTATTGTCATCACGGCCATATACGTTTACTGTCCCAGAAAGTGTTAATATAGCAAGTAAAATGTTTGTACCAAATATTTAAAGAAAAATCTAATTCCATAAAATGCATTCCGGTCCTTAGTTTGTGCAGAACGTTGCATAAGACTAGTGCTTGCTAAAGACAAATGGTGTTTGTTCAACAAATTGACTTAGAGTTTGATACTTTACCTAACTCTTATGTGAATCCACTTCAACTAGAGCAATGTCCGTAGTTTAAGCTATGTTAGGAATTACGTTACAATGTTTACTTGGGACTCAAAAGTGGATGGAAATGCGTAGTTAATGTTAAGCTAAGGAATACGTTTTTTACATAACACGATGTTTAAAATAAGTGCTAAAAAAGCAAGAACTAGCATTGTTATCATTATAAGTTTGAAAAGATAAAAAGTTTTTGATAAAACGCCACGAAGAGCCGACAAAGCAACGTCAGTACTTCAGTACTTCTTGTAATGCCTCAGTTCCAAGAAGTTGTTTTTCGTGTTGCCAGAGTGTTGGAGTCTTTTACTATGAAATATCTAGTATAAATGACTGCCAAAATGGTACTACATTTTGGCAGTCATTTAGCATACAAACAAAAACTCGATAGTTTTATCTGGGCTCCTCCTTAATAATGTAGAACGGTAAGTGCTACACGGCTGCTTTTGGTGCCACTTTCTTCACGTCTTACGGTAATACTTTTAAAATGTATAAACAAACGGACTTGGAGTACTGCTAACAAACAAATAGTAAATCTAATTAATAAAGGTTACTTTGACCTATTTTCGCATGTTCTAAACTTAAAGCGTACACTCTTTGATGTGTATGTAAAAAACACCAGTAATACCTCTTCCTCTTTTATTCTCAAGAGTTTAGCACTTGTAACATTCCGTATCACTAAGCACCAGTCAGTCATCTAAAGTATGCTCACGTACAAAATGCATCACCAGTGAATATGTAATGCCGTGCTTTAAAGTTGTAATAGTTTACAACTCAACTGAATGCATGTTAGAGGTCTTAGACGTTTTAGTTGTTACGAGAAGTGAGAATTTCAACAGTATACATAAGTTCATAAATTGTGTAAATATAAGTTGGAAATAAATATTGTTATAATTAACATATCGTCCACCATAAAATTGTTTTACCACCTTTAGGGTAAATGTCGTTTGCATATCACAAAATAATAATGTCTATTTTTGGTTGCAATTTACCTCAGTGCAGTAAAGTTGTCACTGTCTTATTGAATTTTAATTTTGATGAAATTTTTGTTAAGAGTGGTGAAGCAAATATTATGTGATCGACTATACATTGTTCGAAAAATTCATGATATGTTGTGTAGTACTTTTTAGCGTTACCAGTCAGCAGATGTCTATCAATACATCAGCATCACTTTTCAAACTCAAACTCAAAGCATTTATTTCATTTGGATCATAATATATGATTAACTTAAAGTTCGGTGACGAGGTAGATCCGTAAGCTGGTAGCTGTGTAATGTCACTTTAAAAAGTTGCAAGAACCGAAAAAGAAAAGGTATAACAATAAATTTACCTCATTAAATAAGCGAGTATAATAAAAATTACAGCTTTATATTCAAGGTATCCCTCTAATTAGTTGCAGGTGCGAGCTATTCGTTTAATGTTACAAGACGTTAGCTTTTTTATAAAATTTAAATTATCTTATAAAAATATCTCTGTTTTCTTTGCAAAACTTTGTGTAAAAGCTAAATGTGCTTTTGTGTATTAAGTGAAAAGACATTTAATAAAATTGATTCCTCAAATAAAATAGACTGACTTATACAAAAATACGTACACCATTCCACAAAGCAACGCTTGACCTAGCTCGCAACAACATACATTAAGCAATACAACCTGTGTGAGTACGTGTACGCATTACACATTAAATCGCCGACAAAAGTGAGTTAACAGCCATCTCTCGTAACAATAATATCGCTGGATATCACATAAAGCTCTCGGGTTTATGCGCATATTACTCCAACCGCATTCTGAGGGACAAGTAGTGAGATAGAGCGGTATAGTTGGAAATTAATGAAAAAGATAATATATTGTTGTTATTATAGGGTTGAGTTTGAAAGTTTAGACATTAAAGACATATGGCAGTAATAGGTTGAGGGTTCCATACTGATGTGAGTTATTGCTGCATTGATGTAATTACTACTATAGGCACGTTAAATAAACTAAGACTACAATCTAACAAGTAAGTTAGAAAAGGTTGCAAGGATTAAAGTGCTGATAAAGTTATAAAAAAGACATACTTGTACGGTAACGGCAAACTCAGTGAAAAAACGATGACGTATAATTAAGTTTTAATTGTGAATCTTTAAGAAAGGGTTGTTGAAAAACAATTGAACTGAGGCAGTTTGACAATTAATACAAATACCATTACTACTTTTTATTATACTATAAAAAACTTGCGATTACTTTGCAGCTTTTCTACAATACAATCCATTGTTTATGACAAAATAAGTGGATTTGTTACAGAATAAGCTCTAAAGAAATTGTAGACCCTTTTAAGTTTATTAAATTTGTTGGTATAAAAACAACTGCACAGTTACAAAAGATCCTGGCCTATCATTTGCACCACAGCCACAGCAAGCCCTTTCAGTAATTGGACACATTCAGATATGCAAAAAACGGTGCCTGTGAACCAAATGGCCCTTTTGTAAAATTTATGCTCTCTCGTTTGACGCGACCCATGCCGCTGGTAGCCATTTTTTTTATTTAACAGACTATAATAGGCCTTCGTAAGGTCGATATTTCTTTTGAAGTTTTTGGACTTGCAGAAAATGAATTAAAGTCTTGCTATAGGTTTCAAACTTTAATACAGATGTTTCTACGACCTTTATCCAAGAAAAGTAGGCAACAGAAAGATTTCACACAAGAACTTAAACTTGCCGAAGATTCTAGATATAGCATCATTTATTACCTAAGCACTGTTGAGGTGCATATAATGCGCAAGCATATAAATAATGATATTTTGGGTACCAAAGAAATCTTTATTGATATTTGCAGTAATACAAAAATTGTGCCTTTGTTGCTAAGTAGGCAACGCACGGAAGCACCGGAGTCATACCGATCTGTTCTTTTGCGGTGTATGAGCGAGCACTTATAATAAGGTCTAATATCCTTACCTTACCTACCTTACACCTCCTAGTTTTCTGCCATAGGCAGCCAAAAAATTATTCGTTGCACTTATTATTGAATGGTTGATTTTCGTTTAGCAATGTATCAGCAATCCGAACATATATTTTAATCAGCGCCCGAAAAAATATAGCCACAATTTTGTACCAACAAATCTAGTGCGCTTGATAGCAAAACCAATATAAATAAACATAAATCTCTAAAGAGAATCCCAAAATGTACGACGTATGCAAAATATATGCACAAAATAAAACGCTATTGCAGTAAATCCTTGGGTTTTCACCATAAAACTGAAGCTTCGAACTAATCATTCCTCAACCTATACGGGCCAGAGGTCGCTCAAACTTAATCGTGGTAATCCATTTGGCAGACAAGTTTTATACATCGACCATTTTTACTTGACCCTTCTAACCTCAGTGTTATCTAAACAATGTCGACTTGATGCGGGTAAAACGATTTGTTGTGAGGGCTCAATATACTCTGGCGATGTTTTATCAGGCCGTAAATTTCCACGGGTATCTGGTGAGACGTCAACCTTCCGACGGTTTGTGTAAAATTTTAGTGAGCAAAATGATTCTTCTTATAGTTTGGATGTAGCCACGAATATTTCTACTTTTTTGCTACAAAAGTTTAATGTTTAGTATGCTTTAATTTTTTTTTGCAATGAATTAAAATGATGAATATCTGTTATATCAGTTGTAGTACGTACTAGATTTATATCAAATCTACTATGGTTGTTCGAATTTGACGGCCCATAGTAAAGCGAATGCTGTGACTCTATTCGGTTTTCACTTTACCTACCACACATAAAGTTTATGCTGGCTGATAAATGAGATAAAAGATTAAAAAAAAAAATTCTTATCAAAGTCAAAGTCATTTATTATTATGGGTTAATTGAATGAACACATAAGAGTGTTAAAATAACAAAATGTCCCGCCAGTTCACTGACATGGGGTAGGGCCATGAAAAGAACTGGCAAGAAACTCAGGCCACTCTTTTTAATCGCCAGGTTAATAAAAATTTTTGTAAGTTACAATTTCAAGTAGCATGCAAAGTGACGCAGGCATACATTTCAATCTAGGTTTGTCCAAGTCAATATATTTAAATAAATAAAAGACAATTACGTAAACTGTATTTAACAGGGCCATTAATAATAATAATAATAATAATATTCGACCACATGCACACAGCGTCATTTAGCCCCAAATTAAGCAATTATATTTGCTTGTGTTATGGGTACTAAACTACTGATATACTACATACTTTTTTTTTGTAAATACATACATATTATAGATAAATTACACCCAGACACAGAACAAACAATCATGCTCATCACACAAAGGTTGCAAACCATTCACTGTTTTGTAGATAATTAAAACAAGCTTCGAACAAATATTTCTTCGCTAAGTATTTCTCAAACAAATCTGTATACATTATCAAACCCATTAACGGCTCAAGTTTCCAAACTTCAAACAGCTCTCAGATGCTTGAGCAGCAAATTTTGTCGACCTTAGCCCCTATAGATTATTAAGACTTATGGTTGTGTTACTTATGTAACTAGACCGATAAATGTTCTCTTGAATTCTTGCTTATAGGTACATACTTGTTAGAGACTTTTTTTTATTTCCGACAGTGGTAGACGACCAAACAGTCTACGTGATGATATTTGTCGCTAATGGACAACTCAGAGTCCCTGGCATTGCAGTAGCATTACTAGCGACTGTAAAGTCGCCGTGCCGTGAAGGAGAGAGTGGGGTAGATGAAAGGATTGAGGGAGATGAGAAAAGAGGAAAGAGGGAGAAGTTGGGCCTAGTCTAGTCTTTTACGAGCTATATAATAGTGCACTAGTGCATGCAAGGCCACATAATACTACAATGATTCATGACTTTATTTTCGTATTACAAAATAAATAACCTTGCTTATAGTCCATACATTATACGGCCCACTAGATGATAAATGGTTTACCTTTATCTTTAGATTTGCCTTAGCAACGACATAATGGTAAAAACAAACAGGTCATTGCCAAGCTTTTGGAAGAAGAAATAGAGAAAGAAGAAGAAAAATTAAGTAAAATCTTTAGCTACAAGATAGTGATGCAACTGCCTTTTATTTATTTCAATATTAGCTTACTATTATTGAATTAAGTAAATTAATAACGCTAATTGTTAGGTACTCCATCAATTTGCTAGTTGCAATCCAGTTGTCACTTAGTAAAGGAGATGAGTTTAATGCTTAATTACCTACAAAATCTCTTTAATCGTTTATGTAGTGTAAATTGCTCATCAAAACCTCAAAAAGGCTCTCATTACGCATTTTATAACCTAAAGGGTGTGAAATTAGTATGTTTAAACACTAAGCGAACTAAAGTGGTGCTCATCTCTGTGAAAGTGCGACAGATAACATGGTATGAGTTTTAAGAGATAGTTTTGTGTATGTTATGAAAATGAAATGAAATAAGCGCAATTTAGATAATGTTATTATTTTTTTATGGTTAATAGTGATAACAAGTTCTATGATTATAGATGATGGTGATGGCAAAACAAAGCAATATTTATTATATTAAACAATCTATAGTTGCTTGTTTTTAATTAGATTACACAACACTGGTGTATTAGTAATTAATAGTTGTCTCCGGTTGAAAATAAAAATGAGACGGTACCATTTTATCTCTTGCTGTAGGTGTTGTTTCTAAGTTAGGTACGAAATTTCGTAATTTTTTCTTTTTTTTACTCAACGTTGTCGATTAGCTGTTTACGGGTATTTTTGGTCCATAACTAGAGGACTAGAGATATAGTATTCATGGCCAGTCACATATAATAGCCAAAGCAACATATTTTAAAACTTACCTATCATTATCATTAGTTTTACTAACAAGGAAACACATACATTACCATCTTAAGAGCTCAAAACTTACAACCACTAAATATCTGTGCAAGCCTGCACCTGCGGACTTCTGCGGTCATAAACAAATCACTGCCTCGAATGTTTACGATTTACCCCGGCTTCGCAAGTTGGCTCTAACGCTGGTCCCAACAACACTCGTCCAACACGTGGAGCTATAAAATAACACTACTAACGCTTCCCACCGTTGGAGCAAAGGCTATTTCCTAGATCCACGCATTGGACGAGTTTCGTTGGGAGCCAACGTTGGCGGCTTTAAGTGTTAAAGTTTGAATACACAAAGCTCATACACATAACCAGCCTGCGTAGCCTAGTTCACCACCATGTTAGTTTTTCACTATCCCGTGAGTTTTTAATTTTATTAAGCTTGCTATTCACACGTTGTTTAAAGTTATAGAGTGTCGAAGTTTTTGTTGGTTGCTACTTTTATAGCTGAAATTATAGTGGTGTTTCTGTAGCATTTTGCTACTTGAAGTAGGTAAATAACATATTTTTATTCGCAATTTTAAATAACACTTATGCATGTTGCTAAATACTACTTTTTGTTTAATATCAAAGTGATAATAATAATGTAAAACTATTTTATGTAAGAACTTAAAATTTTAACATTAATAAATTCTTAAGGGTCACTTCACAGAGCTCGTTAATAATCAAGTTTAAATTTTATAAGAGTCGAAGAAAGTGAGTTACCTACCGCAAATAATAATAATTAGTTAATTTTAATAAGCAATATATTACAAGTTTTAAAAATACGTGTACAATAATTATAGGTAGGTATTTAAATAGATATTTTTATTATTATTGCTACGATAGAACGCCTGCTTGCAAGAAATCTACTAGGATTGGAATAGCAATCTTTTTAAAATAAATTTAGTTAAACAGCTTTACATTATACGATCTGCTATGCTATAGATATTGTAGCTCTTCGTAGCCATCAGTTTACGCAACGTAGCACCGTAGCATATGTAGCCGACGGTCGTTCCCTTTGGCGAACATGGGTCTGTTTTACTGACCACAACATAGGCAGACAATTTTCCACACCGCTTTTACTCAGTGACAGATTCTACATTGTTTTTATATTTAATGTTATTCATGTTTCATTTAGCGGCCTTAAATCACAATGTAAAAGTACAAGGAAAAGAAAATACAAGGAGCAGAAACAAACATTTCCTTTTTTCTTAAAAATTAGGGCTTTTAAAAGCTAAAACTAAAACAGCGAAATTATGCCATCAGTCACCAAACTCTTTCCGTTTTTAGCTCCCAAGTTGCGTCATTAACTCCAAGTACTCAACCCTCAGAGGGACCTCCTCGGCTAATTAATAAAAGTGTCGCAAAAAGTTGTCGCATAAATTGCGACACTGACACGGCCGTGACGTTACAAAACGTTTTTATATCCTTTTAAACGACACGCATAATTTTTTAAGCAACACCGCTTAATTAAATGTTTTGGAGTTTTTGAATCAGTGTTGGAACTTTGGAGTTTATGACAAGATACAAGCCCTACACCACGTAGGGGTTGTTTAACGTAAACATGATATAGGTAGGCGCTATTCACATTTATGTGCAAATAAATTTACGTGCATAACTTGGCATATTGTACACGACGTGTCTCTGCCTATCTGCCCGTATACATGTAATAAATATGTTTTGTTAAATGCGGTACAGTATATATGGTGACTCGGTTAAATATTTGTGCACAAACTAACTGCGCGGCGCGGTTTCATCCGCGTCTTTGCTCACTGCTCTGCTCCCGTTGCCAATAGCGTGATGTTACATAGCCTATAACCTTTCTCGAGAACGGGGCTATCATTTGGAAAATATTTCTAATGCGACGGATAGTTCCAGAGATAAGCGCGTTCAAACAAACAAACTCTTCTGCTTATAATAGTAAAGATACAGTAGTTCGGTAGATATGTTAGGTTCTATAAAGTGAACGAGATGAGTATATTGAATGTCAATGACACATACGAGTAGTAAATGAGAGAAAATGAGATAGAGCTTCACACAAGAATATAGAAATATAGAATCTCAATAAACCACTCATTTTTACTGTAGTATACGAGCACATCAACAGTGTTAAAATAAAATATGAGAATGAATATAACTTTAATGTTGAATCACGAACTCAAAGAAGGAACCGCGGGTCACTTCATATTTGAAACAAACAGCTTTCTTCATCCTTAACACAAAAGTTGAAGTAAAAGAAAAGCACAATTAATTATCTTTTCATAACTTCACTTACATTACCGCGTTACGTTGTTGCCCAGTCCAGAACGGCTTTAGTATCCAAAAGGGTTCGCAATTTATGTTTTTACCCGTCTCTTGCAGCTGAGAACCAACCCTAATTTAAACCCTTATGTGAGACGTTCAACCCTAACTATTTAGCACCTTTGCGGACTAAAGTATAAAGCCGACTTATAGATCTTTAATTCATTGTTTCGTTTAATTTGTTTCATTATCATCATTTTCGTCGATAGACATTCATTTTTGGACTTATTCAGCTTTATCTGTAGTTCTATCATATTAAGTTAAAATACGTTTCTCACTTTCTCGCCAGGGTCAGCTTACAGCGCCTCTAGTATTTACTCTGAAAACTAAATTATGTCAGACAAATATTTTCTGACGTCACCAGGTGATAAACGTACGTTTACCTTAGAGCTTGTCATAATTAGTTTATCAAAAGTCCTAAACAAAGTTTGCCTAGCGTATTAATTTTTTTTATGTCAAGTGAAGCGGCTTTCGTTAGAGTAATTATGTAAATTAAAGTTTTGGCTCTTAATTTAAGCAGATGAATTTCTAGCCACCAATTTGTTCTTAATGAATTTAAGAAGTTCTATAAAAAGCAAGGTTTTACTGTAAACTAAAACGGTTTACTTATAATTTTATAGGGATGCACATATAACTAAGTTTATGTCAGGTATGTTATATTGTAACGAAAGGCATTGTAATGCTCACAGCTATCAAAACTGAATCACTATTAAATTTGTGTATGGTAAGACTTAAAATTGTGTTAGTTGACTAGCTTTTATCTGAAACAGTAACAGTTTATTTAGCAGATTATATTGTGTCACTGAATATTTTGTCAATTACTATTAGCAGTTAGACTGTCTTATCCTCAAATTCGATAATTGTATTCTTTGTCAGTAATCATAATCTGTAGATAATAAGAGTTTTTAGCAGTGACAGCAGGTGTCAAATTATTGGTACAAGAAAAGTTTGTTCTCAAAGTGACTACCAGAGGCGCTGTTAATTATTAACACAAAATATTTTACTGTTACATTTGCAGTATAAAGTAATACATTCATAACTAAAATGGTTCTGGCACGTGACTTGGCAAAGTTTGGAATCAATTGAAAACGAACATAAACGTGACCATTGGTCATAATAAAAAAGGCGTAATTGAGTATTAAACTGCGTTAGTCTGAGACAGATTCTTTGTTATTGATGCTATGGACCGGATTTTAAATAAAATCTACTTATTGTCTGATCTGTATGTGTGATTATAACTTCCATTGTATTTATCTTTAATTTTCCACCTCTACCAATTTAACAAAAATCGAGTTGAAGAAAATATGGAACGAACAATAGCTAAAAAGTGTTCGACATCTATTTAGTGGCCTCGCCAATTTGAATACGATAGCGTCTCCAGTATTCAATCTGGCAATTCTTTGATCAATTACTCCATTCCAGAGCTTGATGAGAAGTTCAGGTTCTATTAACACAATTATACACGATTCATTTTCTTTTAAAAGAACTTTTTAGAAACTTTATATTTTTAGTGAAACAAAAAGTAGCATATTTAAAGCACAATGATCAATGTAAGCCATGGTGCTTCAAAAATGTCAGTTACAAGAACATGTCTTCAGGTCACTTGAGGTAATTGTTCATATCAGTTGTCAGAATGCGAATAATTGCTTCATTTTAAATAAATACAGAGATGAGAGAGCGAAAATTCGTATTTTGCTAGTAAAGCTTTTGACTTTGACGTACAATATAATCCATGTTGTATTTATATTTAAGAAATTTATGTTAGTGGCCTGTTGGTCTAGTGGTTATATAGTGACCCTGACTGCTAAGCCGGAGGTCGTGGGTTCGATTCCCACCCAGGACAAACCTTTGTGTGATGAGCATGATTGTTTGTTCTGTGTCTGGGTGTAATTTATCTATAATATGTATGTATTTACAAAAAAAAAAGGGATATAAGTAGTTTATCAGTTGTTTAGTACCCATAACACAAGCAAATATAATTGCTTAATTTGCGGCTAGATGGCGCTGTGTGAATGTGGTAGAATATTATTATTATTATTATTATTATAACTAACTAATTTTAGAAACACGTATACAGCTGGATTACAGTATCCGACTAATGATTTTGCTACAGTCTTCAAAAAATATAATCATAAGCAAAGGGTCAATTTATGACGACTATATAGTCGGTGACGATGTTGAATATCGTTTACTTACTATGCAGACATCTATTACTCAACATCAAAACGTAAATTAGTTAAACACAAGTCAAAGTGTAAGCTAAGATAATACCACTGTATTTCGATGTGAATCGAAATGGCAAAATTCATAGCTACACAAACTAAGCTGAATTAGCTAAGCTCTCGGTGTAGCTTACACTTAAAGCGTGGCTTGAATCAAAATCCGGGAGTAGTATCGAATGTAGCTAAATGAATGTACGATAAAAACCTCAGCGGTACAGAGATACAGCCCGATTAATTGGTATAGACGAAGAAAAGCCGAATGAAATGGATGAACCAAATGAAAGTCGAATATCGTGTTGATTTTGTTATCGAAAGTTCTGTATAGTTCTAACCTTAACAGCTCCAATTGTGCAAAATATCAAGCGTAAAGTCAATACTATTTAAAACGACACCCGTATCAACTCGAAAAAGTTTTATATAATTAGTTAACTGGAACTTTTACGTTATAACCTTTTTATTTTTTTTATTTTTATTTTATTGTTATTAGCAAGCCTAGTCTAGTCTGTGTAGGCAACCGGTTCCAGGAGCGGTAAACACCGTCTCAAAAGCCAAGGTGTGAAACTGACGGCATTGTGGAAATTAAAAGAACCGGAATCAAAATTGGAAATATCACATACATTACGCTGTTAAAGAGTTCTATATTGCAGAAAGAAAGAAAGAAAGAAAATACATTTATTTTACAGGGACAGAAACACACACAAATTGTTAGAAGGTCAACACAAATAAAAATAATAATATCACCAGACCAGACATAATTTTTTTTGTCACATTTTTGTGTGTGGCTGCGCCAAATTTAATTGTATAACAAATTATGAACGCAATTTATATAGATCAAATTAATGAACCTAAAATGTATTGAACCAAAACACATTCTATAATCATCATACTGTCGACATAAATTGAAATCGTTAATTAGTTCTAGTATTAACGAGTGAATCGGGGGATCGCGTTAATCACTGCTGGCCGGTAATTGTTCATCGATCCTCCCCTACTCCATTCCTAGTGTAATTATCCCTGTCTTCCCCTACCCAAATTATTGCGCTCGTAATAATTTACACTTTAACCTTTTTTAATGTCTTTTATAACAATATAAGGAAGTTTGCAATCCGCGGCATTTATAAGATTTAATTTGCTTATTTTTTATTGTTAAGAAGTTTGAATAATGATTTTTCAAGTTTTTACTGTCTAAAGTATCAAAATATTTGTTTAAAACATTTATTCGTTTTAAGATAATAATAAAAAATACCAAATTACAAGCACTTGTAATTGACGAGGTTTTGTAGACAGATTAATGAATTTAGACGAAATCATAGTTGTATTTGGATCGTAATAAATGACGTCTCTGCTTTCCTCTTAATAACGAGCGTGAAGTATATGCATTTAAATAATAAACATTGGTAAAATTACTATAATTGTGGTACATTAGTAGAGTTATACAAAATAATTAAGTCCCTTGTATTTTATTACATTACACTAGGCTTAATTACAGACGACCCTTGTCTATTTGTCAAGATGCATTATCCTGACTAATGGACGAAGGTCGTTCTGGCCCTGAAAACAGACGACGAGGTGAAGGAGTGAGAGATCTTTGTCTTTAGAGAGATAAGTTGAAATGAATGGTTTAAGCATGTCAAATATTTTATAGTATTATTTTGATATATATTTACGTAGAACTTCTTTCTCTCTCTCTTCTTTAATTAGCAATTATAGCAGACGATCAAGCAGCTAACCTGAAAGTTAAAAATTGCAAATCATTGAATATAAAGTACAGGAGCCCTACCACAACCTCATAGCAAACTTATAACCTTACTTTGTCTCCATCCTTGTTTTTAATGGTACAAAAGAAAAAAGGCAAAATACAAAGTAACATTAAAATAATACTGCTACAAGAGGTGGCGGTAGACCTCCTGATCGCACTACGTCTGGCCACTTTGCCTTTATTTGTTACCATAGTAAAAATCTGCACTTGTGGCCTCTATCTATATATTTACGTAATGTTAATAATTTATTTTAAGCAGTGTCACACCCAAAAAAGAAAAACCAACCCCTTATACAATCCTTAACAATATGGACAAAGGTATTCAGCCATCATCATCAAGACGGGTATAGTAATAGCTTTCAGGCTGTACATTTTATATGACAATAGCAGTCCCCTTTACGATGTGTTTAACACACACGTCACGTTTGGGTTCTCGTTGGAAAATAATGTAAGGTCACTAAATTGTTAGGGTAGCACCAAATAAATTTGTTGTGGGGTGCGCATCTGTGTTAGTATTAATGCTGAGTGTAGTAATATTATGTTTGAAAGGTAACATGTAAAAAGTTTTAATTGTACAACAAAGTCACTTGATAGGATCACATGCTTTATTATTGTAATTTTTGAATGTCTCTTTACCACCTTGTGTTGACTGGTAGAGAATGCTTTTAGCATTAAGTCAGCCGTTGTACTTTCGTGCATGAAGTTTAATAAATAAATAAATTTTACTTATCATTTTTATGATTTATGAAATTGCATCTCTGCATAACTTAACATTACCTACTTTACCTACCATTTTTCCTGATTGTAAGCAATTAGTAGGATACAGGACTCTTTGGTAAAAGGTCTCCTTTAGTTAAATGTTGGTACATAGAAACATCTATCGATATTTTATATGAATATATGGCACCCAAATTAGGGTGCTTGTAAATTTCTTACTCAAGAACACGATATAACATTTCTAATACGTCTATTAAAGTCCAAAATCGCAGCGATTTCTCACTCCAATCTGAAGGATCATAAACTATTTCTATTCCGGACTAGGTCACCCAGTCTCAGAGTTGTTAAATAACTTTATGTATCATAAATACAGTCTTAGTTAGTTTAAGTGCTTTCGAGACAAGGAGTAATCGAAAACCTTACATGATAACAGAACTAAAAGCACTTGTAAATAACTTATGGGTTGTAAACAAGGGTAATGTTGAATTTATATGTTGTATGTTGTCTTAGTATATAAAAGGGTTTACTGCTATAATATATTTAGGTGCCGTTTATGTTCCGGAATCTATAATAACCATAATTTAGTACTTACGATTAGATGGAAGGTCCTTTATCATGATTGGCATCGACATTGGGCACAACTAACATGGCTTTTGGCACTTATAGAAAAATGGCAAGAACAGTTTTAGCAGTATCCTAAGCAAGGTGGGTAGCACACCCACCTTTGAGGTGCTTAAAATATCAAAAGGACAACGTAATAATTTTTCATTTAGGAGTTACAAGCTCGTAACCACCAAAGAAGTAAAATATAACACTTCACAGTGTTATTAATATGATTATGATGCGTTGCAACATTGTATTTCAGTTAAATAACGTAACAGACAGGCACCTATTTTCGTATGCTTGGGTGTGTACGTTTTTACGTCAGAAAAGGCACTGTTAAGATAAGATAAATAACGTTTATTTCATATAGATCACATCGAGAACACTTCAAAATAACAATAATAATAGACTTACCCCCAGTTTCTGAAAGGCTGATCAACGAAAAATTAACTAATCACCTGTTAAATCACATGTGAAGTACCTAAAAGCATGCAAAAGCGTGGGTAATTAGTTTAATTTGATCTAATTAAACTAATTATCTACGCTTTTAGCATGCTGTTCTCTCTTTATTTTTCTCGTTTCTCTCATGAATCTTGATAAACCAACCATATAAAAATGTCAGAAAATCTTGTATAACACTTGTGTATTTTTGTTGCAGAAACGGACGGTGTGAGAATATACGGGTGTAATGCGTTGACCGGTTGCAATATGGCAATGTGGATAGCAGTGCTGCTACTGCAGCTTGCAGTCTCTAACGCCGGAAAGTGTACAACGTAAGTATTTTATTTTTTTCAAATATCTCGAAATATAAAGGCAATTTATGATAATAAAAATATAATAATAATATAAATGTCCTCCTCTTGAAACTAAAATCGCTGTTGCGGTTTTGAAACGATAATCTTTCTGTTTCGCTTACCTATTCCAAATTCTTTTAGATCTATTTCATTTTTACTATTTAACTAAATACTCAGTATTAGCTCTTAATAAGATTGCCTATTTTAACTAAGATTGAACGTGTCTGGTGAATAGGGTGCATATAATAGGATAAATCAGCTGTGAGATATATAAATATAATACAGAGAATAAGGAGGCCATCTCGTTTTTGAATTTATGTAAAATATCCGGCCAAAAACAAAAAAGAATTAAGTTAATAAGAAGTGATTCGAAACAACTGCACAGTTGTAACATAGTTTCATTTCAAATAGTTTTTACTTTACAACATTCAATTAAAAAAGTAAAAGAGTTTCTTGACCTTTCGTGACGGGAGTTGTTCTTAAATATAGAAAAACTTTCTGAGTCCCAACACTTGTCGGTTCTCAGTTACTCGGTTTCACTGGGGTAGTAGGACGCAGTGCAAATGGGGGAAAGTGAAAACGTGTCAAGCGGCGTACAGGCACTGACGAGTAGTAAATACTGTGCCTATTAACATGAGTGTTTAGGCTGTGGCGCGTGTTGTAATAGAGAGAAAGTTTTGTTGCAAAATTGCGGTAATTGTTATATTAGGCTTATTATTTTTACAAAAATGTAGAACACTGACGCTTTCGTATGTCGTCAGGAAACATTAAACCTAAAATTGAATTATGATAGGAATGTGGTACAAAATGATTGCTGTTATGGAAGATTTTAAAGAAGGAGGGTTTGCTACCGTTAATTTTTTCCTCAACGTTTAAAAACTAACTGTTCACTGAATATGTACTTGACGCAATAGTTCATCGCTTACGGGACTTCATACTTTCAGCTGAAAGTCGTTCACTTCGACATAACACGATCCTTATTGCATTTATAATTCAAGTTTGCACAAGCTCTGCTTAGCTTGGGACTAGACGACAGTGTGTGATAGTGTCCACATATTATTATTATTATTATTATTATTATTATTATAGCTTAGAAATCTCTTCCACCCAAGACATTCTATCTACTACTGTTACTTCAACACATCAAGGAAACCAACAAGTCTTGGCAAATTAAATCAAAAATATTTAACTATTAAGTATTTAGATTGCAGAATTCCGTGACCAAACTAACGGTAAAAAAAAGTAAGGAATATCATAAATTGTCATCAAGTAATCCTGTTGCAATAATTTGTAACAAACACAGAACTAAGTATAAAGTAATGTAGATAATGGGTTAACGATTTTAACTTTGAAGATAATCATTTTTCAAAAGGCCATGGTTAATGCAAACGACTTGCAAACAAAATGGGGATAAATGACTAATTTTATTCCGTGAAGTCATTTAGTTAATGTGTTTTTAACTCAAGGCAATCTAACTTCTTTTTAAATAAGTCCATGAAGAAATGGCCCAGTAGATAAGACATCCGTTTCGTAAACACGAGATAGTGGGTTTGAATCCGGGCAAGTATCATTGAGATAAGTTTATGATGGACATTTCTGGCTAACGGTGAAGGAAAACATCGTGAGAAAACCTGGACTTAAAAATCCGAAATTGCCAATTCGCCTTGAACAAGCGTGGTGATTAATGCTCATGCATTATATATATGAGAAGAGGCCTTTGCCCTGCAAAGGGACAGTAAACTGGACTGGTATTAATATTATTATTATTAATCTAACTTATTTTTAAGTACCACAGGGTTCAGATTTAATACATGGTATAAAATGAAGTCGATGGAAGGCGCTTGTTTGTTTGAACGCGCTGTCTAAAGAATCACTCAAAGGATTTGGATGCAGTTTTCACTGTTATATTATGGGGTTCTCGATAAAGGTATATAATACATCAACCTATAACTTACAGGAGTCGAGCAGTAATGATGATTGTGAACCAACCGGGCAACGATGTCCATTGCTGGACATAGATCTCTACTAAAAAAAAGTTTGTCGTAGTCATTTCGCTTGGCTGGCAGATAGGTGAGAGCAGTATATTTTTGTTTTTGTATTTAATTCGCAGACAACGCTACTGCCCGTTACTAAACACTAATTAACTTGAATTAAAATGAATACAATTAGTGACACCCATATTTTTCGCTAAAATTTCTCTAGAATATTAATTAAAAACATCACATTATTTGTCAAATTATATAAAACTAGCTTTCCGCATCCGCGTCTTTGCTTACTGCTCTGCTCCGTTGCCAGTAGCGTGATGTTACATAGACTATAACCTTCCTAGAGAACTGGGCTATCATACGCAAAATCAATTTTTCAAATCCGACTGGTCGTTCTAGAGATTAGCGCGTTCAAACAAACTCTTCCACTTTATACAATAGTTTGTATAAAATTGAAACATAAAACGGGTTACCTTTTTTCATACTATCAATAAATAATATATGAAATAAATAAATAATTTATAAAATATATTTAATTTAATAACCTCTTTACTAATTATAAATATCTAACAACAGTTTAAATATTTTTTTGTATTAATTCTCGCTTCAATCAGCGCTTCTATGATTGATGGACACACTGCTAATGATTTGGGTAACACTGAGGGATATCACTTTGCTGCTGCCTCATTAAATTGCGCCAGAAGATTCGCTTACACGCAGTAAATACGTTGTAATATCCGACAGTTATCTGACAAAAGGAAAGATTTGGAAAATAGAACTCTTGTTTTTAAGATAATTAAAATACTGTTTATTAATATATTACTTGCTAAAATATATGATTTTAACAACACTATTAGTGAATTGAAAAGAAGTAGAAATGTGACAATGCTTTTTATTAACTGTCATTAATGTCATTATTAGTTATATGATTAGCCGTTATGGCGCTAGTCTCCTTTTTATTTTGCAAAAGCAACAAAATTAGTAATGATGATCTTTAAATTATTTTATAAATATAAATTATTTTAATTTGCAAATATTATGTTGTTCAGACCAGTTATCGTAAGTTCATAATACGATAATAAATATTTTGTTTCAACCAATATAACCAATTTCACTTTGTAATGTGACTTAATTTAATCTGTAATAATATAAACAAGAGTAAAATGAAACACAACTCTCAATTAATATTTTCCATCTCACTTGTGATTTAAATTAAATCAGAATGGGCTTTTCAATATATACACGCTTTATTTTATACTTAAGACTTACAGAGCGTAAATCATTAAACAAGGAATACTTTTCAACAGAAATGTACAAAACAAACTAAATCTTACTAATAAGGCCTACGCAACTTATGTATCATCCTATATAAATTTTGTTTGTCACCCGTTACACAGGGCGCCTCTACACAGAAAATCAATTAATCATTTTCTCTCGCGCTAATAAAATTTACTACTTCACGTCACTCCAACGGAGGGCTTAGAAAACTCGATTTATTTTAGAAAGTCATCTATTTAATTGAGGCAACTTTGCAACTTCGTGAAAGGGGGTGGAACGAGAAGGATTCGAAGTTTCCTCTATAAGTTTTTTATTGTTAACGACAAACCTTTTATAAGTTTTTTTATAGTTATATATGTGAAAGCTTTGATGTTAGGGTACGGTTAACCGACGGTATGTTCAAGGGACGACAACTTCCCTTTTCATTGAAATGAATTTTATATACTAACGAAAATATTCATGGATGAGATTCTCAGAATTCTGGAGTTTATTTTTTGATTACAGTTAATCCTATCAAGTTAGAATATTTTGTATTTTCACCCGTCTTCATAACGTTTAATATTGACATAGATTTTAGGAACCCTACGCGTGGGTTCCTAAAATCTGCAATCAGGAATTCAAAATCAAGGATGCATGAAGTATAACTTAATACATTAACTTTAGATGTACGGCTAAATTCTTAAATAGTATTAAGTGTCACTGCACCCTTTGTAAAAATTAAACTTATTTATAAAAAAACAAACTTTTATACAAGTAATAATAACTACAATGGCACAGGCCACACTGCAATTTTGTGGACGAGTGTAGTGTAGTAGACAACTTGTATAAATTCTTTTTTTTTTTTTTTATATATATTAGCCTACCAAAGTGACTCCGACCCGCCTGATGGTAAGCAGTCAGTGGAATCCAGAAGTGTCGGCCACCATACCAAAAGCTATCGTCTTAAATTGCTGGTATGGTGGCCTCCACTATGGCGGCTGGGAATTGGGTTAGGGGAAGGGAATGAGGGAGGTGAGGAAAGAGGAAAGAGGGGAAATTGGGCCTCCGGCACTCTCACTCACCGAACGAAACGCAGTAGTAAGGATACTACTACTCTTAAGTCGATCTTCTATGAGAGTGTAGTACTTCCCCGGACGATCCGGCCCATTCATGCTGAAACCAGCGTAGATCTACTACTGTATGTACCGTAATTCTGATAAATAGGTGGTATACGGCAAACACGGGTTAACTATTTGTGTATATATTTTCATAGTCCGATGGGACGTCATTCGATGCGACAGGTGCCAGGCACAATACCGGTGGTTTCACATGCTTTTTGTGCTACGGTGAGTTTTCGGGACCCAATCCTAAGTCCACGAGCTATACCTATAACACGGAGCCCAACATGGTAGTTAAAATGAAAACACACACACACATGCCTACAAACTTTCGCATTTATAATATTAATAGGATAAATATATTTTCTAGAGCACAGATACACGCGTAATGTGTGTGTAGAAATTAAAACGTGTAGAAATCTACCAGAGATGAATTTTGTTCCACCACATCCAAAGTCACTGTCACAGCTCGCAACTGGTCAAGGTAGCGAAAATTGAGGTAGGCCGTGATGTTTAGCAGTGAACGTTTTTCGGCTGATATGATGGGTCGTTCCCCTTTTACACCAAGAAAAATTTGCCTCGTGGGGTGAATAACGATCTTTTTTGAATTGGCTATTTTACTCCAAGATCAAACCATGGTCCGAATCAGGAATTCAAAAAGAGACTTTCACGATTCATCCCACACGCTATGAAATAAATAGTTTCTATAAAAAATATTTGTACGTCTGATGTACTATCGCGTCGAGGATTATTAATGATGATGACACTGTTTACAACTGGACATAATCAATAACACTTGAATTAATTTTATAGTAAAATATAAAATGGATCGAAATCAAGTCAAAATCTTTAAATTATATGCAAGTTACAGTTACACTGGCAACAAATCAATTATTACGATGTTTTGCACAATTTCTCTTTTAAAGTCATTCATCTTCAAAAATATTGTTATCTTTCGCTTCGTTGAACAGCAATTTACTCGTATGAGCAATGCTGAACTTACTTGTGTCTGCTCTTCGAAATAGATTATCATTTAAGGATTTTTCCATTATTTGAAAACAAATTACTTCATCGTTCATGTAGAATAATTGTGTTACTATATAAGAGTTGGAGTTTTTATACTTAGGTAGTCTCGAAAACGATTCGATTAGAGATGTCATGACTTTTATATTTCTTTGAAAAGAGTGTGCTAAATTTATAGAATGCACTTGCTTCGGTCATAAAAAAGTTGTTCCTATTCGACTCTATGTACCTATGCGGCAACTTTATACACACGTATATTAATATACAATATCCAAAATTCGCCTTCAAATTTTAGTTTACGTCGCTCCAATGTTTTATGAAAATTTCTGTACTTTACAAAGAATCATAGTTTGCCCGAATCAGAGTGTTAAGAAAAATTTTCGCACCAATTAGCGCCACTTAGGTGAGAGGTCTTCTATTCACAAAAAATCGTACACGGTTGATTTGTTGATCAAAAGCGCTTTGACCAGGTGCCTGGACCTGACGCCTCAGTGCTGCCACCTCGTGGGCGCCATTTTAGAAAACACCAATTATATAGGTACTTACAGGTATTTTCTTTATAGCATGTAAAAAAAATAACCAATTATTGTTGGTAAGCAAGTTAGGAAGTGAGAAATATGCTGGCACAGACAGCAACTTACTAATATCGGCTACAATAAGTAGTATACGACAAAGTTATTATTGAATTTAGTTTAACAAGCATCCGTTATGGTGAAGTTTTCCCATTTACAACATTCGATGTTAGATAAAGCCGTGTTTATGATCTGTTACGTAATGAGAACCCTTTGTGACCTATTTGCTGACCTTATAACAGTAATAGCAGACCTAATAGTAGTAAACGTAATTGGTCCGTTGGCAGTACTATAATGCTTGACACTTGCCACTGACGTACAGGTATTGGGTTCGTTTCTTGAGTCAAGAAAAAATATATTTGGTTTTCCGGCGCGGCGTCTGAAATTCAATTCAATGGCAACAGAGTATTATAGGTAGGTATGTCCTATAACAATGTACTTCTTTTGGCAAAAAATATGTAAATGTTTTCATGAACAACAATTTTATTTACATTTTCTTTTAACTTTCGTTTCAAAGTTCAAATATTTTTTTATATACCTTATAATATACCTTTAACATAGAAACATCTCGAAAATTCTGATATTGTACTCGTACTATCAACAATATCAGATTGCATCAGAGCCCGTGTCGGTTGTCATAGCGACGATCTCTGTATGAAACACGGACGGCCAAACAAAGCTCACCTATCGAGATACGAATTCCGGGCATTGACATGCTTCGAGTATCTACATATTGATGTGTACTGAATATCACAATGCAGAGCTTAATAAACGTAGGTAGGTATTTAGATTTTGCTTTTATAAATTCTTTTGTCATTTTACTACGATAAATTATGTGTATTAATTGCGGAATTGCTATTCAGTATACAATACATCGTGAGGAAACTTGGACTTAAAAGTCTGAAACTGCCAATCCACTTTGAGCAAGCGTGGTGATTAATGCCCATGCCTTCTCTATATGAGAAGAGGCCTTTTCTGCTGTGGGACAGTAAGCAGGTTGGTATTATTATTTATACAATACAAAACAATGTATAAAACAAACTTCTACTAAATTACGTAATCTATTTTGATATGGTTTTCACCAGTGTTTAGATAATCTCTTTCGCAAAGTTTATATTTTGTATAAAGATGTCTGGGGAGATAAAAACCAATAATTTTGAAGTATGGATCATGTCCTAAAAATATAATAAAACCTGCGAAGCTGGGGCCAGTACTAGTAGCTGATAAATAAGTAGCTTTATGCAGCCCTATGTATCAGCTTTCATTTTAATGCCGACTACAGTGGTTATTGAGTTAAAAACTTTTAACGATTTCATCAAAATTTGAAACATTGCTTAAAATCTTTGTAAAAATACCAGTATTATTTTAACTCCTTTGAGCGGTCTCCTTGTTTAGCCGACATCGGTTGATGAAAACATCCCGAGAGATGCAAATTTTATGTAAATATAGGCATTAACTGATGGTGACAAGTTACGCGCGAACTGAAGTATAACATTGTTAAGTATATTGAACAAGTATCTCAACATTTTTTTAGTTAATGTCTTTAACAATAACACAAATTTATTAATAATCGATGGTTTATGACTAGCTAGGTACTAGGTATACTAAACTAGGTGGAAATACGTCCACTGTTGGTCATAGGCCTCTCCAAGTTTCGCCGCCTTGACCAGTCGTTGTGAGCCACCCTCATATGCAAACTCAAACTCAAACTCAAAGCATTTATTTAATTTGATCATAAAGTATGATGCTTATGATAAGTGAAAATTACATGAAGTTAGCTAATTAACCTACAGCCAGTTCGCTGACGGGGTAGAGCTGTGAGAAGAACTGGCAAGAAACTCACGCCACTCTTTTCAATCGCTAGATAAAAATTATACCATTCAATGGATAAAACAGAGCTGTATTTAGTTTCAAGCTTTTTATCCCCGAAGGGGCAGGCAGAGGTGTTTATCCACCTACGTTTCACACCATTGAAAAATATACTGATTCGTATAATACAGACAATTAATGAAGTAACCGTAGGCACCGATTAGTATGTAGGTATATATTCATGTATGTCTATGCTTATAATGTTGTCTGCACATGTTTTAAGATTCATTTTTGATTGGCTCATTAGATCATGTTATATCCGAATTCTGTGATGGTTGTTCTACCATGACCCGAAATAACTGGCCTCCAAAACTTGATTACTGAATAAAATTGATACTTGGTTATAAGAAAAGTTGTAGGACTTCTCAAACTTTTGATTACCAATAAAGATTGTTGTATATAAATAGAACGAAGATGTTTATAATTATACTGGAGTCCGCCCTCTCTTTGCTACAGTATCAAAAGTTTCATTAGATCTCGGCAATCTAGGGAAAATTTCATAGCAGTATCGTATTGCATCATTCAGATTTACGAAAGCGCTTAAAATATTGAAATTCTACCAGCTTATTTTATTTATTTCTAACGGTGAAAGAATTTTTCAAATCGGTAACATATATTTTTAGTTAAATCGTTGCAAGCAAACAAACATACAAAATTCAAATCTTTTCTCTTTAAAATATTATCTATTAATTTAGATTTCGTACGTCGATTTTAGTCTGACAAATTTATTCTAGGGCAATTCCACCAATAGGGAAATTGTCTTTACGGTACAAAAGCGCTGCAATATGAGACATGTTCGGGCTAAAGTCTATCGAAAGTTGCAAAAAATACTTTATACAGCACAAAATTTTAACACTACCGTCCCTATACATTCTTGAAATTGCTGTTTGTGAAAACAAATAATCATTTGTGCCCGAAGAAAGCGGATAGAGTCAAACGCAATAGACGTGACATTGACAGGCTGTGTGTGAGAAGTGCGAAAACAACTCTAATGAATAAAAGTGTATTATGCATGGCTCTTAAAATCTATAATAAGATACCATCCTCAATCAAAAATCAAACTTTAACCCAATTTAAAAAATATTTTAGTAATCTGTTAATCAATAAATGTTATTATAATATCTCAGACTTCATAAATGATTTATTGTAGATTTTATTGTTATGACATTTACTTCATGGTTGATTAGTTTAAATAGTATCTATAGCCTTCGACTATATTAAAATTGACATATTTATTTCATTATTATTTTTTTTTTTTTATATATATTAGCCTACCAAAGTGACTCCACCCCGCCTGATGGTAAGCAGCCTGATGGACATGAATATTCATCTAAATGTAACATTATAAATTAATTTAATTCTGAGATGATTATTTTATTCAATTTAACATTATTCTATTTTAAAATAATTTTGACTTAAGTATGCACTTAATATTTTTTCTTTTTTTATCAGTATTATTAAACTGCTGCCTGCTGAATATTTTCAACTAAATATCATGTCAATAAATGTACCTCCTTATTGATGTATCACCATAAACATTAGCATACCCATGCTATGGTAAATATGCATATGCATGTTTGCAAATAAACAATTTATTATTATTATTATTATTACAACAGAAGCAGGCATATAACGTGTTTTTTAAAATACAAAAGAGTATCAATAAATTTAAAAATGCTAATTCGTTTTTTTATTCATAACGATTAGTAAACACTTACCTGATAGATCTGTTAAAATTTTATTTGACTATCAGCTTTTTAAAGAAAGTTTTTTAAGTAGCTACAAAAATATTGTAATAGTCTGGCGATTTATAAGTGTGGCCTGAGTGTGAACGAAACACATTATTACGAATACTACTACTCTTACGTCGATCTTTTATGAGAGGGTAGTACTTTCCCGGTCAGTCTGGCAAGTTCATGCTAAGCCCAGCGTGGATTTACTACCGTGTGTTCATAAGCCGTTAGGCATTCATAAAGTATCTTTAATCTACTCTAAATCATACGTAAATATATTATTTGAGTGGTTTTCCAAGCGACAATATTGCTTAAGCCTTTGTATCCCTACAAATATTTAGCATAACAAGTTACGTAGTTCAGTCTCATACTAACTCCATAACAAAGACAAACACACAAACACGACAGCACTATTCAATCCTGATTGGGAAACCGTAAATACGTTAGGACACAAAATCCGTACAAGGGGAGTGCAGAAACAGTCTAAAAGCAGGTAACAGTACTCCCATAAATCGACCAATGGCTTATTCGAGCTTTGAAGCCAAACGGCTTTGTCCCAAAGGTATATTATGAGAGATGTATGAATGCTACAAATTTGTTAAAGTAAAAGCTGTCATACTACCTTCTGTAACTGGAGCGCTTTCGTCATGCGACTTGCAGAGTTTAGTTGAAAGGATTGCATCATTGATTTTTATAAAGAGACTTTTCTAATCATTTATTGAAGTTATACTTCTTTTGGCGCGATTGGGAAAAATGATGAGAGTGAATTTTTACGATGCGTGCGCACACCGACAGAAAAAAGCAACACCCTGAAGTTAGTTGCGAACCTTTTACACCCTGAAGTTAGTTGCGAACCTTTGTGTGTCGTATCAGTACAAATAATCAGTGTGAATAAATAAAAAATATATTGGCGTTTATATCAATTCAATTATATTTATGACGGTGATAGATATTTTTTATTGATCATTTATCAGTAAAAATATTTATTTTGAATTTTAGTGGTAAAAGTGGTTTTAATATACTGTTTTAAGTGCATTTATAGATTTGAGGTTAACTGTTATGTATGTATGCGTTGTGTTATTATTTGGTATTTTTGGATTGTTACGCTAAAGAAGTATAACTTCTTACGTGCGTACATGAGTACACACACTCTTTTTTTTATTAACATCTTTGTCTTCTATACAATACAAGTACTTAAGACGTTATGAATATCGTTGATTTAGGTATGCAACGGAACTTACCAATGTATTATTTGCATATAAATAGAATTGTAAACTTAATAATTTCTTACTTTTTATACAGCTTTCACCTAATCCTAAAATGTTAACAGAACATATTTTAAAAATATAGCTCCGGATAAATGATAAAAATTTAAAACCACTAAATTGCGACGTAGCCACTTATAAGAAGTAAAGGTTCTTAATTTAAAATAACGTATCATGTATTCTTGTTTCGGAAATGCATGGAACTGTTCTGGCTAGTATGGGTAAAATTTGCTTTTCCATTATAGTTAAGAAACTTAGGACTAATACATTTATAACTACATTTATAAAGGAACTAAAGAAATTACTTGTCAGCGATAGAATCATTTATGACTTTGGAAAAAGACAATCGGAGATCAAAAAATACCCATTTTCTACTTGATAAATCAGTAAAGAATAGACAGAATAAATTCAATCGTCGCATGTTTTATTCAGTTTGGATTTATGAGAGAGATAGCTCAGCTATAAAAAGATTTATTATATTAGAGCTTAGGTCACCCACACATCTTAAAGGTCAAGCTGAAAATAAACATTAAGATAACATCAAAGGTTATAGGAGTAAACTTAATATATTTTACTATAATTTTATATAATATTTATAGAAAATAAAGATTTGATTTATATGTTTGTTTGTAATTAATAAACTCAAAAACTGTTAAATTACAAAGCTACATTATTCAAAAATAACATAGGCTATTCATCTTGATATATCTACGGTATTGTGATCAATGCGAGTGAATTTGTTAACTCTGTAGTTAGAACTATGTTTCACGATAAAGTTGTTTGTGAATCATAAATGTATTGACGATGAAAATAAACAAAACTTAATAAAAGAGAGAATATAATAATAATAATACTGGTAGAGAATGCCTCAGGCATTAAGTCCGCCAATATACTTTGTATATGAAGTTTTTAATAAATAAATAAATAAAAGAGGTTCAAAAAATATATTATGTAAATTATTTCATCTTTTCAAATCTAAAAACCCTACTGATCCAAGTTTATGAAAGTATGATAATAGTTGAAGGCATGTCAATGGTCTTTCAATCTAAAGTCTTCAGGTCACTGGGCTTACGGGTGGAGACGACGTCGGGAGGGGACTGCAAAGGCGCCAGCACATGAATAATTCACTAGAACGTAATGAGCCGCAGGCAAGTATTCAGTCTGTGTTGAAAAATCTATGAAAGAAAACTCAGGTTAACCTTAATGATTTCAGAAAGTAAGGCGAGTCTTCAAATTATTTTGGACGTGTTGATTAGTAGTAGAATTTATTTAAGCTATCACAAATAAATTGTTTTTTATAGTAATGCTTATACATACTCGTTTATATTAAAATAATGATTGTCGTCTTCAAAGATTGTTTTAGTGAAGACTGCTCACTAAAGAAACTTTTAGTGAACAGTCATAAACGGTGAGTCATAAAAATCTGATAAACTAATTTCACAATAAATATTTAAAAAAATACGTAGATCTAATTTGATAGCTTTTGATGATATATGTCTCCTTTGAGAGAGACCAATGTTCAGCAGTGGACTGTCATATGCTAATGATGATAACGATGATGAATGTATAACCATATTCAGAAAATGTATAAATTCATAATAAAACGATAAGTCAAGAATAAAGTATATAAAAAATTGTACTAATACACTGAGTCAAAGAGTAAACATAAACAATTTAAAGAGCAGCAATTCCTTGTTTCTTAACGGAATACTAATAATGGTATTTCGTGGTAAATCGGTATATCGAAGTACCTACCCTTCAATGGGTGAATATTGAGGATGGGCCCCAGATGTTACCCTGCGTGCTCCCTCTTTTGTACTGTCGGTATATTTCTAATAACGCTACCAAAATATTGTACGAAAGGCTTGATAATATGAATGTTGGATGACAGCTGTTGTTCTTATATTATGTTACGTGAGAGAAATGAAATGTGTGTAACCGAAAATATAAGTATTAGTTAAGTTAATTACTACTGGTAAAAGAATAAAGGAAATACAAAACAAAAGAAAGATAATAATTTAATGAAATAAGTAATTTTGTTAAAATTTGAGTAATTTACCATAAATTCGAATTTTAAGTATCTAAGGTGTCACAGAACTCATAGAGCGTTTGAAAATCTATTATATATCTCTATATAGAGTTTGAAACATTTTGTATTTAATAAATGTATCATGTATGTACATAATGTGCTCAAACATAACGTAAAATGTTTGTAGCACCAATTCAAATTTTGGAACTGATAGCATTGAAAATAAAATGAGTGATGAATTAAAAAGGCTTTACGAAAAAATGGATCAAAACCCGCAAAAATTTTCGGCATATTATTATGAGATTATTAAATCAATACCTGCTTTCTAAAATGTATCCACCCATATTCAAATTATTAAATTTCTCGTGTATAAAAGAGAATGACTACAATCCACCATGACTTACACAGATAACAATCCCAGCATACTCCTAAACAACATTAAAACCAACCTCAAAAGCTAAAAGCCAACCCTCTTCATAAACACCAAGAAACCTTTAAATATCCTTAGAAGGAAAAAGTTGTAGTTCGGATATCACGTATAGACCATTACCATTCCTATTTATTTGTATCGGTGCGTTTCAACCCGCGTCAAGTATTGGCTGGCAACAATGAAGTCACGAACGAACACCACTTTGCTGCCACTGGACCTAAAATATAAAATATCGGCAGATTAGTTTTCTTCGAAAATGTCGAGTCAGGTGGCTCGAGAGAAATAACAAAATATATTGCTGAAAAGATTTTATGTGTTATGTGAGGCCTAAATGATTTTGAAAGTTTTGTTTATTGAATAATATTTTAATCCTCGGTCTTCGTATCAATTATTTTGGATAAAAACAACATCTTTAACACACATTGCAATGGTACTAACATATATCATTTGCTGTATAAAATTTAAATCACGATTTAGGCCATTTTATATCATTAAGATTAACTTTTGTGTGGATTCACTATCTACTATTAGTTTCTAAAGAATTCGTAGCACTGAAAGCAAGGTAGTCGTGTCTGGTAGGTTCATGCAATGTGTTTTTTCTAAGACAAGATTTTCTAGATTTCGAAGGCCCATGAAAGTAGCTCAGTTACTGCTAAAGGCAACAATTATCTGTAGTCATGTTTCTTAACAATAGCTAACAGCTTTCCAAATAACTGCGTAATTTGTAGAAACAGACAAGATACTGCATAGAATTTAACACTGTTTGCCATAAGAACGCAAAAAAGAGGATTACATAACATTGTTCAAATAAAGTTAAACAAAATCTTTTGTATTAAGTAAATCCTAAGCCTGAAAACTTTACAAATCTACGAAATCAAAGTCGTGTTTAAAACAAATAAAAATTCAGAGAAAAGAACAGGATTTAGCGCATATAAAGATGATCATTAAAAAGCTATCACTTTTGTACTGTTTAGCTCATACTTACGAAGCTGAGAAACTGAGGAAAGCAATCTTTTCTAGAGCGATTCGTATCGATTGAGCCAAACGAGCGTTGGCAAGTGTCCATTTGCAAGCCTTTTGTTATTCGAATTCGTTCCAAAAGTATGTACATGCCGCCACATACAGAGTTTTTGTGGGTGAAACGAAGCCAACAGATTTAACTTTTTTTTTGTAAACTGATAAGATTTTGCTTCGTTGGCAGCCTCTTTGATTTTTAGTTTTCTTGCTAACAAAGTGTTGTCATCAACTTTTTTGATAATGACAAGGTTCGGCTCTTAGTCGCCCTTACTAATTACGATGTGAATTATGATGTCACCTTTCGTGAAATAATTAATTTCACCAAAACGTGACTCGAGTCACAAATAAGAAGAAAAGAATTTGGGAATACTATTGCCATTTCCGTTTTGTTTTACTAACTCTTAACTACGTCGTTCTAACAACTGCAATTGCGATTATGCTAATGAATTCAACTGTGGCGATACTTATATTTATTTTGTGATCATGACTGATGATGACGTGATGAATGAATCATCACGTCATCATGAATTGAAGATAACTTTTGAGATACCTACTGTACTTCTAAAGTTACCTCACAAAGTCCTTTCAAAAGTGTACCTCAGGTGTAGCCCAAATTTATTAAATAACACTTCTCAGTAAGAAATAGTGCATATACTGCTTCTTTGCGAATAAAATTCTACTTATAGTATAAATATGCAATTCTTTCCATAACTACCTATGTTTAAATTTTCTATAACATATAAATGACAAAAAATATACCAATAGTTTATTTTTTTTAACTATACAAAAAACTTACAAAGACAATTATAACAGTGAGATTTTGGTTATGATGCAACGAAAGGAACAAATAATTTTAAACTACAATGCTATTATTAAACAAAACCAAATACTAATTACAAGAAAGAAAGACAGAATCGTTTATCTCAGAAAGTAAAACAGAACTTTGCAGTCATAAAGCTATGTTCAAAGCCAAAGCGTCACACGTCTGCAAAGCGAATGCACAAATAAACCAAGCAACTTCCGGAAACCACACTACACTAGTTCTGAAATAAGTTCGTTCTGAACTAGAGTTCGTTCTTAGTTGCCGGAGACTTTGAAAATGTCAGTTGATGCGGTTCACTGGTTACGCTTAGATTAAACCATGATTTAAAAAAATAATATTCTGTTCTTAGATTTATTCGAAAAAAAAAATCACACAAAATATCATGTAATTTCAAATGTAAAGATCATAAATCTTTTTGAAACTTTTGCATGTCTCTTTATCTTTTTATTGGTGCAAAAAAGTCTAAAATAATTTTAAGTGATATATCTAAATATTTTGTGTTTCGAGAGTTTTCAATATTATACTAGTAATTATTTTAATTGGTTAATTTGTAATAATTACTTTGTATGGTCTTTTTGGTTGCGTTGAGTGTTTAAATTGTAACTCATACAAATAACTGTAATTATCTGGCGATTGAAAAGAGTGGCGTGAGTTTCTTGCCAGTTCTTTATGTAATGTTGACTTTTCATAAGCATCATACTTTATGATCAAAATGAAATAAATGCTTTGACTTTGAGTTTGAGTATATTGTCATGACCCTTGTAAGCGATGTCTTTCCTTTTCCATAAAATATTATTTAAACTATAACATCTAATATTAGTTTCATGTAATATTTTTGTACGGATAATAAATAAAACTTTTTCTCTAAGGATGAAAGTCCCATCTGATGTGAATGACATATCGACTGTAACCCTTATCAAATGAAGACATTATGGAGCCATTCGTCTAACAAATAAAAAATACCATAAAGACAACACCATTTTCTTTTGTAACTATATTTATTTGTGGTTCGTTTTCCTATATTATATTATTATGTAACATCATCAAGTATATCGAAGGTTATCTAGCAAACAAATATATACAATAAGGAATAGGTATCTACTAAGATAACGACAAACGATAAAATAACTTTTATCAGAAAAATAGGCATATCAATTAGTTTTAAATCATTAATGTTGATATAGTTAGAATACAATAGAAACAACCCAACGCTTATAAACTTAGAACTCAAAACAAAGGATACAACGCAACGCAAATAGTGATGAACATTTGAGTGCATAGTTTAAAACAAACTTAGCTAAACAGTATCAGGGAACTCCAACAAGTATGGGCGCGTTCTTGTACTCAAACAGGATGTAGCACGAACGGTTTCGTCAAACAAAATTCAGTATTCCGTGCACATGTAGGAAAATACAATAATTCGAACGTGTCCACCCGATTTGTCGCATTGCAGACTTTAGTTTGGAGAGTTTTCAATATTTCTCTACGCTTAGAATTGAATTTTGTTGACCTATGTTGCGCCATGTTTGACTTTTACGTAGATACGAGCTTACTGCTTCGAAGTTCGACGCACGAGTAGATTCACTGTCAGAACAAATTTTATTTACTTAAACAAAAATTTGGCATGTTCTCAAAATAAGAACTGTAAATGTATTCAAATAGATAAAACGTGCACGTAGTGCCGGTAGCCATTTTGACATATTATTATCAATGGAAATACTGCTGTGAAAGTATACTGAATTTATATAATATTTTTTATTTTTTGTTTAGTTTTAGTTCAATTGGCTGCAGAAGATATTACAAAAAATCATATTTATATATAATTATATAATTTAAATCTAGTTAAACTTGCCTGATCAAATAATCAAAGTTATTTTAAATATTAATTCAACAAATAACACCATATTCACTTAAAACTACTGTGTTTGATAATATATTCAAGCGGATAAAAGTCTAAAATTCTTCAATGTCAATAATTATGACTTTGACATTTGCCTGAGTGTTATTCTCTTTTGTTTGCAGTGGCTTCTCAGTGGTAGCACCTGAAGTGGCAGTACCAGGCAAGACTACGGTCATATTGGTAACTCTTCATGGGAGAGCCGGCGATGAAACCTTAGACCCGCTCAATGTCACGGTCAGACTTGAAACGCAAGACGCTGATAATGGTGTCAAACTCTTGACCTCAGCCAGTCAAATGATAACAGGTAATAATATTTGTTTTATATATTATATACATTTTAAACTTGTTATAATGATTTCTCTTAGAAGATTGATGCTACCCTTAGAATGAAATACCACTTGTCAACAGGTGATCAAGCACCATTTATATATTTGGTTAATAAGTGCTCTTCACCTAACAATATAATAAGTATTCTATTATTGTTGTATTATCTGAGTTTATCAAAAACAACTTAATTTAAATTAAAATTTTGTATATTGCGCTGATATTAACAAAGATAACCATTTTTCCATCATTATAAGTTGATTTATAGTAATATAAGTGGATATATAGCTAAGCTTGCATAAACTCTGGCGGTTGCAACTTAGATAATGAGTAATCTCTCGAGATTGCTACTGCATGCTCCTTCTAACACGAATGCCTTTAGTGGCACTGCAAAACATACAAACACGCTAGTCTTAGTAAACACTTTAAGAGGCTCTTGTTGGGCATTTAGATCAAGGGTGTGATGCAGAATGCTACTTGACCTAGTATGAGTTGTGAGGGATCCACATAACGTCTGCATTTTCGATAGATTGTTGAATGATGTACCGCGCATATTATATATTATTATTATTAAACGCAGGATTTTTGAAAATTGCGATTCTCTTGTTGAAGGTGTGTTCATTAGTTTAAAATATGGAACCACGCCATCTCTTTCTATGAACGTTGTAAGAGGCAACACAACTTCTACACTTATTCATTTTTTATACAACTTTGGTGACACAAACAAGCACATGGCTCATGATGGTAAGTGGTAACCGTAACTTATAGAGATGGCTATGTTTTTCAAGCATTGCAGAAGTAATAATGCTTAGAAAACACAACCAAGCCGTTGCTGACTACTAAGAAGGGGACGAGGAAGAAAAAGGGAAAAGGGATTTACGGTAGTAGATCTACGCCGGTTACAGCACGAATGAACAGGATCGACCGGGGAAGTACTACCCTCTCATAAAAGATCGACGTAAGAGTACTTAGAACTATGCGGACTATTGCATTTCGTTCGGTAAGTGAGAGCGCCGGAGACCCAATTTCCCTACTTTCCTTTTTCTTCACTTACCTCAATCCTTTCACTTACCCCACTACCTTCACGATAGGCATCGGCCCGCAGAGTCCCTGGCATCTTTTGTGCATGAACATGTCTATTCGCATTGGTCTGGGTGTTTCTATGTAATAATATGTACTCATATGTATTTACAAAAAAAAATGTATTTATCTAGAACCCATAACTCAAGCTATATAAATATGCTTACTTTGGGTCTAGATGGCATTGTGTGTAGTTGTTGTGATATTATATTAATATTATTATTAATGCGAGAGCATAAAAATAAAAAAAGGAAGTCGACCAAGAGGGCATTAAGGCGTTCTCTGTGTAGATACTTATTTGGTCACCAATACGCCAACCTAGCGCGGTAACTATGACAATTATATTTCTTTGCCTATGTCCTGTAGTAGACGTCTTCAGGTTGATGTAGCAATGTAATGTGATTCCTTTCTTCCTCCTTCTAAATTTCAATTCAATGTGTACTGAAAAATCTTAAAAAAATAACTGTAGCTTACCTACAACGAATGTTAAATGTCTCTGGAATCGGAATCAGACTTCATCAAGAAGAATGGGTAGAATAGGAAATCATGGTAATATACTTTTATAGCATCCTTGGCGCACAATAAAGACATTGTGAAATGCTTTCAACGTAAAAGGTGCACTCTCTTTATAAAGATAAGATTTATTATCAACTTCTAGTCTCGCTGCGTATTTTCTTTTGCTGTTTGAAGGACTGTTAAAACTTGAATATTTTTACTGCGAGTTTTTAAAGACTGTTTGTTAGGTTTTATTATACTTGTAGCTACCTACTGATATAACACAATAGAAATATTTCACTGGTTGACAAAAAAATCGTAAACTGTCAAAATTGTCAAGTAGTATAACTTAGTTTTCAACCTTAATGAGCTTTATTTAGTCAGGTTTTTGTAAAATTACATTTTAAGTACTTAAAAAGATAAAGCTTTCTCTCAAACTTTACTTTTACTGTAAAGTAAACTGTTGTAAAAGAGTCAACTCTAAATACCGAAGCTGGGTAAGTCGCTAATAAGCTATAAAAAACTTACATAATGTTAGAAAAATAAACTTAACAACAATTTACAATAGATTTATACTGAAATGGAGCAAATTTCTGGTAACGCCGTATTTAAAGCTTCGCTTAAAGATCAAAACCACACACAAATCCTTATAAAATATATGTTACTAAGTATTGATCACTTTTAATACATAAATAAAAATTGTAGTAAAATCTAATAATAAAATTGAAAACGCGTTCTAATACGATTTCGACGCTTCGATTTCGTGGAATCATGTCCCAGAATCAATGAAGTTATTACTACCGTAGTAAAAAATTCATTTCGTTCAGCAGACGGCGCTATTGAATAGTCAATTTAATGCCAAATATATATACTGTACTCAAAATGCACACAGTCGAAACTGTTCTCCCTGCAAATGTCTTAAATTACTGATATTGCCGAAAAGAAGTGGAGAAGCCGACCAAAACATTTGCGTGTACAATATGCTCAACAATTTGTACATAATGTTGACTTTATTTACATCGCAATGAAAAATGAAAAGGCTGTCTGTTTTTTTTTTTGTCAGAACAGCAGCATCTACTGAACCAACATGCAACTATTAAGTCCTTCAGTAATTCATAAATCGCAAAACAAATTTTAATGCGAAGATTAAAAGCAACAATTTTTTTTTATTAATTATATGAACCCAAGTTTTATACATCTACATTAAAATTGTATTCTTACCCGAATTTCAAAAACGAGGCATTTAATGAACTCTATAAAATTTATTTAGTACCATATATTACATTACCCACAGCAGGTCGTAAGCCTCGTAATATCATCAACTAAAGTTAACTTTTAATACGAAAACTTTACGAACCCGGTATAAAATCATGTATCTTCAAAATACACGAAAACATTCTAGATATTTTTCAAACTATTTTTCTACTAAGTGAGTGCAAAGTCGCGGGAAAGGATTCAGAATAAATATCAATTTACGATGTCTGGGGGAATCATAAAGACATTTCGAATACTTGAAGCTAACTTTAGCCATTCCGCTATTGTCAAATGGTTTTGCTCTTACACAAGTTTGCTTTTGTTGAGTCTATGACGCATCTTGCATTGCCAATGTTGTATTTTGAACCCATCACACGGTAAACTTTATGAATTTAAAGTTTTGCTTCTTATTTTTCTGATAACCCGAGGTTTTTTGTTTCATTTTTAGGTTATAGAATTGTAAGATTATACGTAGGTACTCGTATTATTATAATGATTTGTTCAGCTTTTGTGTGTACTTTTTTGCCCCATGGCCGAAGTCAATAATGGTATAAAATGTGGGTTTGTCACTACTTAGTTTTAGTTCAGAGTTTTAGGAGGTTTTTGTTTTATAATTCATATATTTTGTTTGTTATCTACGCTGTCTGACTTTTGATGCACTCTCATGATTTTTCATGCCTCTCTGTTCAATAACAACTTGATTTTGTATTCAGCATAGCGTATAGACCTTTACATCATTTCATTATTGCTCTTTAGAGCTACTGCAGCGGCGACGTCCGTTTTTAAACAACACCAGCTGGATGTATTTTGGATGTAAGTAGTAAAGAATTTTGAAAAATATTCTCAGTATAGCATTTATTTTCTTTATTGTAGAGGCTGTTCTTGAGGTCTCAAGGGACGAAGAGCTCAGGTATTAAGCCTTCTCTTTGTCTCTTGGGATCTTTCGAAATACATTTATTGTAGGGTAAGTTACCTCACGATGGTTTCACTAAGGTATTATAAAAATTAATCTTAGTATAGCATTTTCTTTCTCTTTATTACATCCTTCGTCTTTATTGTAGGGACTTTCCTTAATGTCACTTTGTCCCTTGAGATCGTTACATTTGTTGTGGTCCAAGTCATTTTACCGTTAGTAAATTTTGTCCTAGACTAATTGGAAAACACATTCATAAAATCATATTAGCATGGAAATTTTATATTGTGTAGTCATAATAATTTATCGGTATAAAATGTTTACCAAATTCTCTCTCTCAAAAACTTTTAATTCTCATACGTAAGAAAATATGAAGCAGATCTTACATGATATACCAACTATTTTAAATTACCAATTAGGTTTAAAAACCTGACTAATATTCATAACTTTATTTGTCACTGGTGTATCAGACGAGACTAGACTAGACCATATTCATTAAAGAAGGTACACTAATGTTCATTAATATACATAACAATAAAACTAGGAATATAAATGCAAAAGTATAAATACCTATACAGACATGGCATAAAATTAAATGAGCAATATTATATCTAGCCTTCGCACAAAATAAGGATTGTTTATGTCAAGAATTCAAGCAAATTGTCTCACAATTGCAAAATTAAAAAAAACCAAGCTGCAAGAATTTTTTCTTTTCTACTTATTCAACATAAGAACATACTTTCAAAACATTGATCACTAGGAGAATGACATTCCAAACGCATACAACATAAAATTAAACTTCAACGACACACTATTTGATAGGTAATGCAAGTAAAGCTTTGAGTCCACTAAGCAAAGTCAAAGTCAAAGTCAAAGCATCTATTTCATTTTGATCATAAAGTACGATACTTATGAAAAGTCAAACTTACATGAAGTCTGCTAATTAACCTACAGCCAGTTCGCTGACGAGGTAGGGCTGTGAGAAGAACTGGCAAGAAACTCACGCCACTCTTTTCAATCGCCAGATAATTACAATTTTTCTGTATGAGTTAACAATTTTAACACATCAACGCAACCAAAGAACCATACAAAGTAATTATTACAAAACAACCAATTAATTTAATAACATTTAAAAAAAAGAAAAGAAACGAAAAAGAAGAAGCAAATTATTTGTGGCTGATTTATCGCAGAATATTATGCATCACAAGAAGCAGAATACTCGTCAGCTAGAGCTACTAAAACGGCATTGTTCTACAGAAATTCGCAGTTTTAGTAACCTTTTAGTAAGTTTAGTATGTTTTAATAATTAAACTCGTTGTAATAGCCCGAGCATCAATCGATTACACCTTGTACAGTTGGTTTGTATTTTGGTATGCAAATCTTTTATAATAAATTTTACTGTTTAAGTTGGCGAAAATGGAAAAGACTTACGTCCAGCAAGGGGACGTCTTTCAGCTGATATGTATGATGATCAAAGTTACCTGTACACCGTCCGTCTTAATTCGTGCTCTTTTGCAAAAAAATATAAATTATTTGCAAAGTACATAGTACATTATTAAAGTCTGTGGTATGTAGTCAGCTCAGTATGACTAAAGTCCTATAGTGAAACAATCTCGAGTGCATTCATCTACGTCTAGATAACGTCGGAACTGCGCCGTCAGAGTTGTCGTATGCTAGCTTTTATTGTCGCTACTTTAGAATAAAGTTCTGTTCATTCGAGTCTTTCATAGTTTGCGTTGTAAACAGATTCAAGGACTTAAGAAACTTAGAAAATGCTGGACTATAGGAAGTTTTTTTATAATCTTAATATTCACTACTTGTTTGAGTGCAGTGACATTTTAATTAATCTTTTATTTAAATAAATAGAAATAGATAATATTTTAAACACGTTAAAATTAAAACTGTATTAAGCGAGTTATTTTTATTACCGAAAGACACGTCTGTCACATATCTATAGTAGACTATTAAAAGACAAATAAAAAGTAATGCCTAAACATAAGTATCACGGTAGTAGATGGTGATATCAGGATGAATAGACTGGATCAACCGGGAAAATACTACCCTCTCATAGAAGATCGACGTAAGTGTAGTAGTACCCATACTACTGCGTTGCGTCTGGTGAGTGAGAGGCCCAATTTCTTTTTCTCTTCTCATATCCTACCAACCCCTTCATTTACCCCTTCATGGTAGGCAGCGGGTTCGCAGAGTCCCTGACATTAAAGAAGTCCATGGGCAACAGTTACCACTTACGATCAGGTAGGCTGTTGACTTCTCTGCCATTGTCAGCAATAAAAAAAGGTTAATACAAAATTATTTTGATGATAAATATAGTACTTTTTAACTATTTAATAAACTTATTGAACTTAACCTAGATCTAAATTAAAAAGATAAGAAATGAAATTCTTAAATGAAAGTACGTCAGTAACATAAATCATATCTTCAGATTACAGATTTCCACGAAAGTTCAGATAAGATTAATGAACTAGATAAGGATGAACTATAAATGAATGTAATGGATTTTCACCCTTTCTTTACGTTAGACCAAGTTAGGCTCGTTAAATTAAAGAATGATGTAAGGGTCTTACGGCCTTAGTTAATTAAATTAAAATCTAGAGTAGATTGCTGCAGTTATTAAATGACAGCTTAGTTTTGACTTTATGGTTTGTTATGATAACGGATGTAGTAATTGGAGTAAAGAAATACTTTGGGTGTTACTAGCTAAGACATTTGACTGCGCAGTATAAAACAGTGACAAATTTTGGTTTTTGCATAGCTATGTACTAAGTAAATTAAATAGTAATAGGTGAAACAATGTACAAACAGATGCGATTTTGTTGCAAGTTTCACTCTTGACACTCTTAAACATATCAGATGTGTATGTATAACTAAGTTTATAATATAACATGCGTTGCGGCTTTCATCATAGCGCAAGTATCATAATAGTAAATAACATAATAAACATTGATAAGCACATATTTCAAAAGTATTACAGTAAACACTGTAACCAATAAACCTTTATCTGTTATTTTGATCACTTTATTACACAGCAGTATAATCATTATAAAGTTATTGCATAATTTGTATGAAATGTGTTTCATGCCAAATCCCGATGATCCTACCAATTGCATGTCTCGACTCTTTTTTAAAATAACCAAAAACAATATAGGAAATCGAAGTTAGCCGCAACAATTTTGTAATCACGTATTTTGTTCAATAACATCGCGATACAAAAAAAGCTTTTGTTCATCATATTGCTTTTAAATGAAAGCGGAATTTTCCTGCGAGAGATCAGTTTATATGTTAATGTGACCCGCCGATCTCCCCTGACATTTAAAGTCAATCAAGCAATGCTGTAGCTATGATTGCATAGTGCACATGACTGAACGCTTTTATCGAAAATATATCAGTAATTTTGTTATTTATTTTATAGCCATTTTAGTAAAGGCCCTCATGCCGACAGTTCAAGGCGATAGCTTTGGAACGTTGTCCATCACACACTCTCTTTTTACCATCAAATAGAGTGGTGCATCATTGGTAGGCTAATATGGAAAAACAAAAAATTGTAGACCTGAAAAGTAAATTATTAACAAAAGATTTTACAGCTTCTAAAATTCAAGGCTTAAATTCTTTTGTTTCAACTCTCAAACCAGAACCAAAATTCATGACGCCTGCGCTCCTAATAAAACTGTGCACACGTAACAAAGGCAAACATCGTCGTTTAAGCAAACAAATTTCCTCGCTCCCATATTTACTTGTAAATGTATGATGCGAACGGTTTAACGAGTAGCCTAACAAGTATATATTCCTTTTGCTATGTGAGACATCACATTTATTCGTAAAATCTGGTGAGACGGCACAGCTGACACCGACGGTACGCTTCGTTAGCCATGGCTGCAGAGCAAATTGGATTTCTTTGAGATGAAATTAGCAATCACTTTGGACCATTAACACCTGATGTAGAATATGAAAATCGATTGATCTCGAATTGAAAATTGCTTGGTAGTTGATTTGGCTCTCCGCAGAAATTCATTTATATTCGACTTAAAAATTTTAGTAAATTTGATTCTCTAGGCAACTGCGTTATCTCATCATTGTATAGCAAGTTCCTTAGAAGAAAAAAAGAGTGTGTGTACTCATTTACGCACGTAAGAAGTTATACTTCTTTAGCGTAACAATTCAAAAATACCAAATAATAACACAACGCATACATACATAACAGTTAACCTCAAATCTATAAATGCACTTAAAACAGTATATTAAAACCACTTTTACCACCAATATTCAAAATGAATATTTTTACTGATAAATGATCAATAAAAAATATCTATCACCGTCATAAATATAATTGAATTGATATAAACGCCAATATATTTTTTATTTATTCTATATAATATATATTTGTACTGATACGACACACAAAGGTTCGCAACTAACTTCAGGGTGTAAAAGGTTCGCAACTAACTTCAGGGTGTTGCTTTTTTCTGTCGGTGTGCGCGCGCATCGTAAAAATTCACTCTCATCATTTTTCCCAATCGCGCCAAAAGAAGTATAACTTCAAAAGGCTAAACTAGATATATAACATAGTCAAATATCGGTAGACTGCACTTTCTATTGAACTATTTTACTGCGTGTATCTCTTTTAATACTGATATCTTGATAAATAGCAAAATATTTACATTGCTAATGATCCCACAATTTATCGACAACGTTTCATACGTTTACGTCACTATCGGAACTGCAATCATGATTCATTAAGCCGCGATCCGATATCTTTGAAGGGGATTGCCAATCGCTTTGAGCTATTAACACTCTGATTTACGAAGTCCCTCCAAATGGTTTAACGTAACGAAGAAATATACTTGATTTGGTTGAAAATCGATTTTGTTATGCAAAGTAATTAGGGTTGAATTAATGGATACGTGAATTTTTTTTTTGTCTGATAAATGTTAATTTTTAGATCACTACACGTCCTTATTTTACCATCGATTATACATTTATACCAAAGCGTGATGGCATATCACGATTAATACCTGAAATTGAGAGTTTGAAACCAGACAAGTATCAATAAATCACCATCTCTATGTCTTGGACATTACTAATATATTGTGAGGGACTAAAACAAATAGAACTCAAAAAATTCTAGGGTCAAAGTGGACGGGCTTAGTAAGAACATCCAAACAATAAAATAAGACACAACGAAAAAGTTACAAAGAGCAAAATAAAGTTGCTTTTTTATTACTCAAAGCCCAATCTTAAAAGCTAATTATGAAGATATATTTTCCTTAGCAAATAATCCTACGCTATCGTTTACATTTTCATCAGGATAAGAGCAAAAATATTTATTTTATACGGTCCGCACGGCACTACAATTTTCTTTGTCCATTTAACTCACTGTACTCTTAGAAAAAAAAGCGTTGCAGTGACATTACTTCAAGAGAGACTATTTCTAGTAGCGAGGATCTTGGGTCTCGTAATAAGTTTACAGTTATTAAGTACAGTTTTACTGCAAGTGTCTCATGCTTCTAAGAGCTACTTGCTATAAGTTTACGTTGGTCTTAGTTAAGATAAACATACGAGTACGTTACAAGCATTTTGAATGTTATGTCGTGTGGTATATTTCTATTTTAATGAATTACACAAAGATACTTCTGGTATTTTAGGTTGATATGAATAACGAGAAAGTAATGTATATTAATTTTTTTTTTTTTTTTTTTTTTTTTTAATTTATTACACAAACACAGTAACCAAAATACAATTCAACTTACAATATTTAGTTTGGTGAGTTACAAATTTTGCAAAATTGTAGTAACCCTGTCTCCTAAACTAGGCCGGGAGGCCTGTATCTTAGGAGAACAGTGTACGGCCTAATGGATAACAGATTGTAGTGTTCGAGTAGTCAAGTGTGTCGTATTATTTGATTTATGACGCCTATTTTGGTGAACTTATGTAATTGTGTAACAATAATCTTTAATTAATTTTAAATAAATGTATAATGATTTAGAAAAACTATGTTGTTTTAATATTGTGTGCGTATGTGTGTGTGTGTGTGTGTGTGTGTGTGTGTGTGTGTGTGTGTGTGTGTGTGTGTGTGTGTGCGCGTGTGCGTGTGCGTGCGCGCGCGGTGTGTGTGTGTGTGTGTGTGTCGTACCATGTACCTACCTATGTATTTTTATGAAATGTAAGGTAATAAAGATTCTGTTTTAGTGTAGTCCAGAGTTTGTAACCATTCCTTGATTTTTGTTCGTACTTTAAATTTATTTAAGTCCCTGATATTTAGTTCCTTTTGTAATTTTTTATAAATATGTATACTAAGAACATAAAATTGGTGCTTGGCGAAACTAGTTTTGTGTCGGACTCCTTGTGGGATATTTGTGCGTTTTCTTGGATCAGATGGGGGAACATCGCCGTGTATCTTAAGTACTGATAGGGTCACATATAATTGCCGTACTGTTAAGACTTTGCAATCTAGATAGAGTTGACTTGTTGGGTAGATGTATGGTTTCCTCGTCATGGTTTTAAGTACAGCCCTCTGAGCCCTCTCTACTTTTAAGAGATGTGTTTTACCGGCTCCACCCCACACAGTTATGCAATATCCGATTATGGATTGACATAACGCGTGGTAGACCATTTTTATTGTCTCGAAGTTGGCAGAATCCCTTAGAGCTTTGAAAATGTGTATAAGACGTAGAACTCTCGTCGAGACGTTGTTAACTTGATGATCCCATCTCAAGGCGTCATCTATTTGTACCCCCAGGTATTTGACACATTTAGATTTTTTTATAGCCATACACGAACATAGTGAAGAGGAGTTAGAACAGGAATGGGCTACTATAGTGAAAGAATTGGAAGGTTTGGTAATATGACTAATGGAAAATGGGATGTAGCAAGTTTTATCCAAATTTAGGGTAAGTAAGTTTTTGTTGAGCCATTTAATGATAGACGACAGTGCGAACTCTGCCCTTGACTTAACACATTGCCAGGTATTTCCACTAATCAAAATCGCTGTGTCATCGGCATAGGCGTAAATCTTACTATGCGGAATTGTCATTTTGCAGAGATCGTTCATGTATATCTGAAAGAGTGTGGGGCCTAAGATACTTCCCTGAGGCACGCCATAAGATACGCACTCTTCATCGCTGTATGTAGTATCTATTTTCACTTGCTGAGAACGATCTTTGAGGTAATCTTTAAAAATTTCCAACGCTATTCCACGTACTCCCATATATTCCATCTTTGCTATTAGTTTTGGAGCAGAAACCGTGTCAAAGGCTTTAGACAAGTCTAGAAAAATGCCTAGACATTTAGTTCCGTCATCTAGTGTTTTTGCTATAGTTTGAGTGAGATCCAGTACGGCATCCTCAGTAGAGACACCAGTTCGGAAACCGTACTGGTTCTCAGCCAGTAAGCCGTAACTGTACAAGAAGCTCTTAAGATTGTTGTTTAAAATACGTTCGAGAATTTTTGAAAGTGATGACAACACTGATATTGGTCTATAATTAGTGACACGATTTCTGCACCCACCCTTATGAACCGGGTGAACAATAGCTTTCTTAAGACAGTTTGGGAAGATACCTTTATGTATACAGAGATTGCAGATATACGTTATTGGGGGCACTAAAATATGGCTACATATTTTAAGTAGCTTAGACGATATACCGTCCCAGCCCACAGCAGCCTCACTACGCATTTGTTGTATGATGTATGATTAATGTTTTTAACAATTACAATAATAACCACCTTATATAGCTCGAGCAACCAACTGCTGATTGTGTTAAGTAAAACAATTGTGAAATGACAAATAAAATAAAATTGCTTGGATTAGTACTCCAAAATTATTTCTTTTAATATTGACTACTAATATTATTACTATTATTATTAAAGGAGAGCCATTCTGTGACATTGGCTGATAGGCAAACATGAAAATATTCCAAAAATCCTAACAAAGTTTTAATAATTTGGTTTTATACTTACATATACAAATTCAAACACTTTTTTCGCGGAATCCAATCATTTCTTGTATTCAGAGCTGAATGCCTTTGAATACGGACCATGGTTGTTTGTGCTGCCAAACAAAGCCAATCTCAGATTTCTATGCAAAAGATTCACGAAGAAAATATTATGTGATACCTATATTGTTGCTTTGTGCTTATGGAAATTTTATATCACCTCCACCGAATAAAGAATACTAAGTAGCCAATTGAAAATTTCTGCTTTTTTTAAAACTGTTCGGAATTCGCATGAATCTTTTGAAGTTTATTCTTTGTAAACTTACCTACATTTATTTTGTGAAGTAAAAAGTTGAGTTTTCTTTCTCTGCTTAACACTTAGTACTTTTGGAATACATTGTTTATTATACTTTTGAGAAGTTCATTGATACTTTTATGCTGGTAAAAGAAATCTTTTATTCTTTTTGTTGATAGATTAATGATATATTTTTCTACAGTTATCAAATGAATTTTATGCTGGTCCTATAGCAGATCTTTAAGTCCAACTGCATTGAATCTCTTGTATCATTTGATTGGGATGATGGGAGTGATATTTGACGCGTTAAACTCATGAGTTACAGTTAGCTCAATAAAATAGTTTTTTTTTTTATATTAGCCTACCAAAGTGACTTCAGCCCGTCTGATGGTAAGCAGTAAGTGGAATCCAGAAGTGGTGGCCACCATACTAAAAGCCATTGTCTTAAACTATTGGTATGGTGGTCTCCACTATGGCAGCTGGGAATAGTGTAGAGGAGAGGAATGAGGGAGGTGAGGCAAGAGGAAAGGGGACCAATTGGAAATTTGAACGAAACGCAGTAGTACGGATACTACTACTCTAACGTCGATCTTCTTTCTCAGTCGATCCGGCCCATTAATGCTGAAACCAGTAAGCGTGGATACTACCGTACTACCGAATAAATAGTGCCAATTAGTTAATTCAACATAATGCCAATTAATTTTGTATAATGATTTCAGCCAAAGTCTACATTTACTTTGAAGTAGCTTTTGGTGATGCGGCAAATGTTTAATTATTTCTCGGTCAGTACTTCTTCTACAGAATATTCCAATTTAATTTTTAATTGAATTGATAGATACAAAAAATCGTTTTATTCTTCTCTAATTAAACCATTTGAACGCAACATTCAAATTCAAAATGGAACAGTTAAATAACTCGACATTTAAATAAATCGATTCAATCGTTCTACTAAGCAAACACTTTTAGCAGTATCTGATTCTTCTACTACCTAAAAATGCAAAAACCAGAACGTGAACTACTACGTAGTAAATAAAATACGTTACAAAAGGTTCCAATTTTCCGGGACACCGATAGATTTGCGTTGCAAGAAGAAACTTGGCAACTGTGTCGACTAGTGAACTGTATTTTTCACTAGAGACATGCCGTTCTATATTAATATTACTTGAAAAAAATACTGGAATATGTTGCTCGAATATAGACTGTAATAAAAATAACAAAAGGTTAATTGTTTTGTAATAGGCTAGGAATGTATTAAGGCGATTGTGTGGTGAAAATTATCTGTAATAAAACGAGTTAATCTAGATGTAGCGATATTTGTTAATTCGAAAAAAATTAAAACTAAATAAAATCCTTTAAAAATGTGCATATCTCGGGATGCAAGCATCGTTACATACTAATACAGCAACTAGTAATAGTAAAAATCGTACAATATTTTATGGTTAATTGTTATAAAAATAGTGTTAGATAAACAAAAATTCAAGACAACTAAGAATAATAAAAATTAACAAAACATATGAATTCATTGAATATGTAATATATGACCAACATAGCTGGCGACACATAGTAGTGACACAATTGTGCTTAACCCTTTCTTTTTAATCGGCGTGTTGTTGTTAATGTACTACAATTTAAACTAGTCCTGTGCCTTGCCGTAAATGCGTTGAACTGTATTCATACACGTTTCGAGGTAATTATTTTTATCCCTAAATTGAAACATGTTTGGCAATATTTTTGTATACACTTTTCCGCTGTGAAACTCAATACGGTCAGTGGTTTCGTTATCGGAGTTTGTATTTTGAAATACAAACATATTTTATTTAAATATTACATATTTTTATCTACTATATTTTGGCTAGGGTTGTCTGAAGTAGAAATTGAATAAGATATTTTCATTCATTAATAACATTCTTAGAAACAAAGTACATATTTTGATTAAAATTTATAGGTATACGTTTCTTACTTTAACCTTAAAACTTTCCAATACTGCTTCTGTATTATTAGAAACAACTTTGTTCTTTCAAAGAATTTCGGAAAGAAATTATTGATTTTAACGATAATTCTGATCATTGTATACATCCAAGTACCTACATTTTATATAGATACATCGTAAAGAAGGCAATAAAAAAATTGCTGTAAAGACGATAGTCTTGTATACTTATGTATATATCTATCATGAAAACAGATCTGTTTTATTCTGGTGTAAGAGGTAATAAAACAACTTCTCTTTTGCTTTCATAATTCCGATAAAACAATCTCTAAATATACAAGTACATGAATAAACTGTGTTAGACCGAAGACTTTGATTGCTGGGTGAAAGCTTCATTTAAACGAAGAAGTTTATAAGTCGCCACGTTTTCCAGGCGTATGAATGGTCACTCATCCGCAATAAAGTGATATTTATTTAGTTCAAAACCGAAAACCATACGGCTGACAATTATAATTTCTCTCTCTCTTTCTGTCTCTCGGTATTGGGATCTGCTTTTTAGGTTTTTCAATAATAAACAAGTATAATTTATTTACATTTAATTAAAAACGCTATTTAATTGTATTCCATAAGAGCAAGGTTACACTCTCAGTTTAGCGTCAGTTTTGTCCATTAGTCTGGTCAGAATGATCGGAGAATGATCGTGTAACCCACGGATTGACAGTAGACTGACGAAAATTAAATATTTTAATAATTTTGTCAGTCCGTTTTGGATGATGAAAGACATATGGAAGAATGATCGTGTAAGCTACTCGTATCATTATTGCGTCAGTCAACGTCAGCGACTGGTGTAAAAGTAAAAAACTAACTACTTCACGGGCGTACTTTTCATCAGTCTGCTGTCGGTATAGATTGACCGTAAAAATCATCCATCATTCTGGCTTTAATCAAGTCAATCCAGACTGATGGACTAGCCTGACGCCAAACTGAGCGTGTAACCATTCTCTAACAGACAAATGGACGTATTGTAAATATCTGCCTGCATTCAAAACTACACACAGACAATGTTCAATTAAAAATTTAATTATATACGTGTGACAACCCTACTGGTAACAGCTACTCCAGTTCAGTTGCGGTTAGTTTTATTTTTCATTGCCAGATACCAGTTGAAAGTGCGGTCTACAACCACTGTTATACCCTTTGTTTTTGTTGGTCTGAACTTTATAAATACGTAGCTTACTTTTTTACCCGAAGGGGTAGTCAGAAGTAGTGTGACATTTGCGTTTTGCCAGATATGGTGTCTCCCATGTGACAGGGTTCAAGCTTGTTGCAAATTACCGGGCACCAACCTAGACTCCAAGCTAATACTAAGAATTTCTCAACAAAAAAGTCCGCCATTACTTTACCCGACCCGGCGACGAAACCCGAGTCCTCTATGTGGTAGTCCGTACATAGTAGGCACCACTGAACTAAAGAGGCAGCAAATACATACTCATTGAATATAAACTGTTTAGTGCTTATATTTACGTTTTACCTATCATTCAGATCTTTTAGTTTTTATCTGGTACTACCAACTTGTTAGGGAGGTAGCTAAATGGCTAGCTGTAGCTTTAGCTTTGGCTGACGTTTAGCCCCAGAGGTTCGATATGCTTGCAGCAAGTTTCACGTTCGCAGTACGTCCCAATGGATTTACATGTTTCAGTTGTTTGCCATAATCATTCTGTCGGTTTTATTCGTGTTATAGTGTTTTTGGATGTTTGCTATTTAATTATTTATATATTATTATTATATTAAAGTTAATTTTTCCTGTTAAATATCTATGAAATGGTTTCCCAAAACAAAAACCACACGAAACACCTAAACATATCAACCAAAGCTAAACCGCGAGAATAAAATAACAATAAATCAATGCCAAAGAGGCTTTAAATTCGTCGCACATGATCCGCACATCGTTGATACAACACCGCTGCCAGTTTTATCTGTTAAACAAATCAAGTTCCTAAATCAGTACATCAGGCATTGATAAATTGTGCGATTAATCCTTACTAACTTTATCAAACGAAATTAAGTTTTATCGCTTAGCGAATTTGCTTGCTTTTACAATGCCAAATTTACAAGTGGATTTTGCGGAAATTAAAAGTTAGTTCGGTTATTTTAATTTAAAATTGTCGTTGTGATATTGGTGCATAACACACTTTAACTAAGGACCAATGTTAAAAATACAATAAGTGAACTCATGGTAGTAATACGCTCTTGCTAGGTAAAAACAGAGCTCAAGCAGCAAAAGAAATTGTCTTGAACTTCATTTTTCTTCATTGCCGATAGTAGCAGGCGAGCAAACAGCCCACGTGATGGTAAGTGGTAACTGTCGCTCATAGACGACCTGGAGTCTCTAGCATTGCTCCTGCTATGCCAGGGACTCTGCGAAGCCGCTGCCTACCGTGAAGGGAGTGGGCAGGTGAAAGGATTGAGAGAGGTGAAGAAAAGGAAAGGAGAGAAATTGGGTCTCCGCCATTCTCATTATCTTTCATTTGTACATAGCTGTAGTGGAAAATAGGTGCACCAGAAGAAAAGCAGCTAGCGCGAATATAGACCATATCGACCTACATCAATTACAAAATGATTATTACAATTCCCGTAACAGAAAAAAAGGCATTAGATTGAAAATAAAAAAAATTACAGCGTAGCATCTATATAAAGCTTTAAACAATGCAATGAGATATTATAGCTTGCTTGAAAAACATAATACAGTGCATTAGCTCTATGTAATTGTATTCTAGCTGCTTTCATGTCCATCCAAATAATGATAATCCTTTGATTCTGAACGAGATTAGCAACTAAACAACGTCATTTTGTACTAATCTTCCAATCACACTTGATACCCGCATTATATCGATTAAAACGGGTTTTAACTAACCGAAGTAAACTTTTAATTGAATGTACCGAACGATGGATAAGTTTATAATTAGGGGAGATGGTGGGTTCGCCGTAGTCTAGTAAGGACGATGGTCTTAGGGACTGTATTTACTTCATTCAATTATTCTTCAGTCTTTACCTCGTTTATTAACTTATGAACAAAAAGGACTTATTCTTTAGGCTAGTTTTTACTGTTGAGATAGACTTTTGCTTGACTGTTGATTGATTCAGCATCGACGTCGATCAGTAGTGGCTACCGCTTATTTTCAGTAAGAAACACTGAAAATACTCTGCTACCGTTGCCAGTAGCGTAATGTTACATAGCCTATAAGCTTCTTCGAGAACTGGGCTATCATACGCAAAAATATTTTTCTAAATCCGATTGGTAGTTCCAGAGATTAGCGCGTTCAAACAAACAAACAATCTCTTTTGCTTAATAGTATAGATATAGCTATAAATATCTTTTAGATACAGAAAAGTACGAAAAACACAATGACAAACGAACAACACTGTCAAAACAATACGTAAAATACTTAAAACCCATACAGCCTCCGTATTCACGTAATCAATTGAATGGGGAAGAGATTAAAGACTGATACGGTTTCCCAATCAATTTGATTTCTACGCATTTATTCCAAAACAATGTAATTTTGTAAAATATGATATCCAATATTAGATAATCCACTCGGCATTGAATGAATACAAATTGTACATTAAAGCATTTTTGAAGCGCTTTAAAGAGAGTCTTTACAAAGCTTTTAATTTTTGAGTATACCTACATTTACTCGACACTATACAAATATTACACACAGCTGTATTGGAGGATGCTTTTAAGACAATAGACTGGAAAGGACGTGGCATAAACATAAACGGGGAACACATTTCGCACCTGAGATTTGCCGATGATATTGTCATAATGGCAGGAGGAGGAGGAGCTCCAAGGGATGCTGAACGACTTAAATGAGTCCTCCCAACGAATCGGTCTGCGGATGAACTTGAACAAAACGAAGACCATGTTCAATGATCACGTTACACCACAACCGATTATCGTTGATGATGTACCTCTCGAAGATGTTAAATCCTATGTCTACCTTGGACAAACACTACAACTAGGTAAAAATAACTTCGAGAGGGAAATCGACAGGAGGATTCAGTTGGGTTGGGCAGCATTTCACAAACTCCGTCAAGTCTTTACGTCGCCCATACCGCAAACCTTAAAGACCAAGGTGTTTGACCAATGCGTCCTACCTACAATGACCTATGGTGCTTAAACGTAGAAACTCACAAATGGACTGGTCCACAAGTTGAAAGTCGCTCAGAAGGCTATCGTTCGTCTGAGCGACAAAATCCGTAACGAGGAGATTCGGCGGCGAACTAAAGTTACCGATATAGCTCTCCGAATTAGCACTCTGAAGTGGCAATGGGCTGGTCATATTTGTCGCAGATCCGACAATCGCTGGAGCCACAAGGTTCTGGAGTGGAGACCGCGTACAGGAAAACGTAGAGTGGGACGCCCCACCGCTAGATGGAGCGACGATTTACAACGGGCGGCTGGCAAAAACTGGATGCAAATAGCCGTGAATCGGGCAAGATGGCGCGCCTTGGGAGAGGCCTATGTCCAGCAGTGGACGGCCGTAGGCTGATGATGATGATGATACAAATATTACAAAAAGTCAAAATGGCCCTGTGTATAAGGCACCCGATTCGTAAACACGAGGTAGTGGGTTCGAATCCGGGCCAATGGGTGGGTTCGACGGGAGTAGAGCAGTAAACAAAGACGCGGGTGAATCCAAAACACGGAGAGCTAGTCGTTTAATATAATGTAAATCAAAACGAATCTACCAAATTTTAAAGTACTTAGCTAAACGAACGCATTCATAGTGCGATCCTGATGAACCCGTTAAATTCTCTAATTTGCTAAATTGTATGCAGCTGCAAAATTAAGCCCAAAGCGGGCTTAAATTGGGACAGCAAATAACTTAGCGGAACGGGGATAGTCTGTTAGGCTGTGTAATTCTCGTATCCCAAGATATATTGTGTGTGATAGAACAAGCTAGCTTGTTATTCTAATATGAATTCAATTGTATTGTAGTTTTAGTCCTTGTGTAGAATCAGTTTAAATTATATAATGTGAGTTGCTTAATAAACTTTTTTTTATATAAATTAGCCGACCAAAGTGAATCCACTCTGCCTGATGGTAAACAGTCAGTGGAATCCAATAGTGGTGGACACTATTCCAAAAGCCAGACTACTGGTATGGTGGCCTAGCCTTCACTATGGCGGCTTAGTGAGATGCTTTTTCACGCCCCACTTAAAAGACCCAGGATCATAATTAGATGGGAACACATGCGCTGGTAAAGAGTTCAAGGCTATATAATTGAGCGACAAAAGTATGAAGTGCTGAGAGCTAAGCAAAGATTTTCATTACAGTAGACATTTGAATAACTTTGTCTGGTTTTCTTATTTCTCTTCTAGTCTTGTTGTATTCTTAACAAAAATAAATAATTATCATTTATCGATTCAGCTTTCATAAGTGTGGCGTACAAGTATTATGTCGTACCCCTAAGACAAATGGTATTAAAAATGCATAACATTCTTAATCTAAAAACTAAAATTTTAGTAGTAGTTTAATAATTAAAATTCGGCAAAATATTTTTGCTTGCATCCACTGGACAATGTTAAATAAACATGACCCAGAATATAAAAAAGTAAAAAATATTCGGTTTTTGTCGAGAACAATACGCTCAAAATGCATAACTCCATTTGTTCTCGCTAATTCTATTGTGATATTCCAATCAACTAACGGTTCTATTTCAATCGTTGTTTTTTTAAACCAGTAGCACATTGTTGTTCATGTTACATGAACGAATATTGTCGAGATGGATTCGGTCACCTAGGGCCACTTACTCCAAGGACCACCGACTAAATTTCTTGTTCGGCCATTTCCTACTAGGTGCTTTTCCTGGTTAGGCCATTCCTCGAATGACCTCTATGTGAATTTCTAATTGGGCCACTACCCCAAATGACCACACTGTGTATTCCTAGTTTGAATCCGTCGAGATTAGTACGTGAATGATTTAGAATAGTAAGAACTGCTTTGGTTTGGTTTTCTTTTTGCTATGTTATGAAACAGTGATGCGAAAATTAATTAATTACTAACGTAACTAATATAAGTTTTATCAACATATATAGGATCTTTTATTAACAGAAATAAATAAATTTTGAATTTAGAATTTGAATTTAAAGAACTTATTATTGTATCGACCTATTATTTTTTTAAGTGTCACATCGCAAAAACAACGTCAGACTAAAAGATTTCATACGGTTGTCAAACGCACATCTACAATTTCTCAAAGTTCAGAATAAACGGCAAGGTGTCGGACATGCGTATAATATATATCATTTTTATTGATTCTAATAGTGATATAATATACTGAATGATAATATTGTACAATAAAATTTTGAATCAAATTATAATAAGCATTGCAGTGAGTTTAATCCAAAGTTGATAAAATTTTGGCTAAATAACACTTAATATATCTTTTTCTATTTATAAATCTTCTGTTTATTTATCTACAAACGTTAACACTCACAACTAATATATTTTTATTAAATTTTCATCTGTCTGAGGATCTGCTTTACATCTTTATAGCAGGTTTACGGGTAAGATGGACTAGCGGAGTGATTTAATTATTTCTCTTCAGTGGATTAGCTCCGGTTCTTAGCCTGACACTCTGAGCCGTCGTGACGGCCTTGCTATAATTTAATAAGGACTATAAATTTCTCTATTTTTTTATTTGAATATAAAATGAGAAGTATATGGATTCTATTAAATATTTTATAATTTAGCACGTGGATTGCTTAGTGGCATAGTGCATATGTTGTTTTACAAATAAGTAATTAATGTTTAACGTTGTGCTGTGATAATGCAAGCGTCATACTTTTTTTTTTTTTATAGTATAGCCTACCAAAGTGACTCCACCCCGCCTGATGGTAAGCAGTCAGTGGAATCCAGAAGTGGCGGCCACCATACCAAAAGCTATCGTTTTAAACTGCTGGTATGGTGGCCTCCACTATGGCGGCTGGGAATGGGGTTAGGGGAAGGAAATGAGGGACGTGAGGAAAGAGGAAAGGGGGGAAATTGGGCCTCCGGCGCTCTCACTCACCGAACGAAACGCAGTAGTACGGATACTACTACTCTTAAGTCGATCTTCTATGAGAGGGTAGTACTTCCCCGGACGGTCCGGCCCATTCATGCTGAAATCAGCGTGGATCTACTACCGTAAATGTATATGTAGCTTTGTTACCAAAAACTCATAAATTATTTCTACATACTTTAAACTATTTTACATATTGCATCAAGATCATACTACAATAGTACCTGTAATTAAAGCTATTATAATTTACACATTATTAACATAACTTCAAAGAAAAGATATTCAATGTTTGGCTTGACATCTTATATTTTTAGAGCATCCGCTGTGCTAATTCATCGGTATTATTATATGGAAAAATCTCTCAATCCTTCTAAAACTAAAAATAAACGCTAAACAAACAGCCACATAGACAGTAAACAAATTGTATCTAAATATAGAGTTGTATGTATGCACATACTTAAATGAATACGAAAAGGTCAGCACTTAGCAGTAAGTGGTCACTGTTGTCTACAGATACGCAATTCACTTAGCGTCGTCGTCCCCAACTTGGTAATGCGGAACGAAGACTTAGGAATTCCGGTATTCATTTGCCAAAGACACATAGAAGAAGTCTTAATAGCTTCCACTCATGAAGGGAAAGAATAGTGCACTTTAAAAATAAGCTATTACAAGGATTTCACATAATATACCTACTTAAAATTTGACTAGCACAATCTACTTTTGAACCAATTCAAAAAAAAGGAAAAGGTTCTCAATTCGGATCATATGTTTTTTCTTTAATATTACGATATCCTGATTAATCTATAACAAATTTGTTGTTATTTATTGGTAGACGAATTTGAACTACTCTATTTTGCTTTAAACTATGTCTCAGTGTTTACCAACCCTATGACAAACATCTATACTATTATATAAAACGAAAGAGGTTGTTTGTTTTTGTTTAAAAGCGTTAATATCTGAAACTATCAGTTCGATATAAATAATTCTTTTGCGTATGATACCCCAGCTCTTGAGGAAGGTTATAGGCTATGTAACATCACGCTACTGATGACGGGAGCAGAGCAGTAAACAAGTTAAGTAAAGACGCGGATGAAACCTAAGCTAATGTAATTTAATGAATTCTCGTTTGTAGTAGCGCTACCTTGTTTTGTAAACTCGCTGTAGGCAAATTGCCCGTTCTTGATGTTCTTCAAATATATTATTAATCATGACTGAATTTTTTCTAAATACTCATCGTTAAGTACATGAAGTATGTATAACCAAAGACAGTTGTATAAATATGTACTTCAAATACTGCAAATACTAAATACCACATACTGGCCATTACTCTAATTTATAATGCTAATTCATTGCTAATTTGAATTAATTATACTAAACAGTTTCCATTCCAATTTGCGATATGGTAAACTACAAATAAAGTGATTAATTTGAATGATAACGATATCGTCAAATGGGATTTAATTTGATAATCTATGTAGGATTGGTATTGGAATACGATTAGACGATAATGAAAATTAGTATTGATTTGGTTATGGTATTGTTTTTATTATCTCTCATACGTGTAACCTCTGCCACTATTAATTTTATTAATATTCGATTTGCTGATAAAAACTATATAGCCAAGTTAAAATTCAAAAATCATAAGTTTGTTGTGTTTTGACTATTCTTATTAAAAGACATATTTTTATATAAACATTGTTGTAGCGGCAATAATAAGAATTTGTGTTTTACATTAACGAAAATAAAAATTAAATAATAAAATGATTTAAATTTTAGGATTGTCTAAAAAACTTGAGACCCATTAGTTATCAAGTATTTTGTCCGTGAAGTCGATAACCACAACATAATTGATTTCTTTCGCCATCCCTTAATAAGCTCCACCACTTGCTACATCTATACTATTATATACACCGAAAAAGTTTATTTGTTTGTTTAAACAAATAAACCTTCCTCAAGAACTGGACTATCATACGCAAAAATAATTTTTCAAATAGGATTAGCACGATTCCAGAGATTAGCACGTTCAAACAAACAGCCCGCCTGCCTAAAACAATTACACTTTCTAATACAATTTTCTTCATAGATAAATATTATGTATCTACTTTTATTTATTATTATGGACCAGGTATGTTACATGTTCCTTTATCGTATGTTGTTTTGTATAAATATTTTATTCTGTTAACTGTAATAATTTTAATTTTGTGTAAGTTTTTACCAATAAGTTGTAAGTGATTTATACTGTCAGACTAAGTTGGAAAATAAATAAATAAATGAATGTTGATTCGCATTTAGTCAATGAAAGCCGATCGACTACTAAGTATCATATTTATTCTTTATACTACGCACATATGTGGGCAAATAACCCAAGTCCTATATCAAAAAGATATTATTTTACTTTAGGTACTTAGGCACAGTCTCATTTTTCTTAGAAGATAAATTCAAGGAAATGTTTTTTCCTGTTTGTAAACGTGATCGGAATGTACCTATGTCTATGTTATACTGGGTGGCGCAAAAGTAAAGACCCTATTTGGTTCAGCTATAACATTTTTTCTAAATTAGAAAACTAGATTTAGATTTTTTTAAATGTATATTTGTGCCATTAAATTTCGTACCATTAGGATTTAAAGATGATGTCTTTTAAATGGTGACCTCCAGAGTTGATACACATTTGAGCCCTATTTATGACATTTTGCATAACTTGCCGTAACACTTCCTGCGATATGTTCGTTATTTCTTGACGAATGTTTTCTTTTAGAGCTGCGAGAGTCTGTGGCTTGTTCACATACACCCGAGATTTCAAAAAACCCCAAAGAAAGAAGTCTGGACTGGTCAGATCGGGTGATCTTGCAGGCCAAGGCAAATCGCCAAAACGAGAGATAACTCGGCCTGGAAAAGCGTCCCTCACTAAGTCCATAGTGTCGCGCGCTGTGTGTGCCGTAGCGCCGTCTTGTTGAAACCAGATGTGCTCCAGCCCCAATTCGTCCAAACTGGGTATCAAAAACTCACGTAACATGGTTCTGTAGCGTTCTCCAGTGACAGTAATCGCATTGCCTCCAGCGTCTTCGAAAAAATAGGGTCCGATCACTCTGTCAACACAGATGCCACACCATACAGTAACTTTTAGTGGGTGTAGAGGTGTTTCTTGAATAATGCGCGGATTATCAGTGCCCCAGAACCGAGTATTCTGCTTATTGACATGCCCTGAGAGATGGAAATGGAAACGCAGGAAGTGTTACGGCAAGTTATGCAAAATGTCATAAATAGGGCTCAAATGTGTATCAACTCTGGAGGTCACCATTTAAAAGACATCATCTTTAAATCCTAATGGTACGAAATTTAATGGCACAAATATACATTTAAAAAAATCTAAATCTAGTTTTCTAATTTAGAAAAAATGTTATAGCTGAACCAAATAGGGTCTTTACTTTTGCGCCACCCAGTATAACTTTGTGACGTGAAAAATAAAATATATATTTATTATTTTGCTCTCTACTATACCTACTTACTTTGTAAGCTGTAATTTGCCTTTTTGATTGTTAAAATTGTTTTTACATCGGGTTTTTTTTTTAATATCAGTTAAATAATATCAACAGTTAGTAACAGCACTGCTTTGTGTTCGCAAAGTGGCACGCAGCTGAGTTAGGGCCTATTTGTTTCTCTTATTTGTTGTTTTTAGTGTTCAAATAAGTTTTTACCTGTAAGTATATAAGAACAAATAAATGTTTTTTCTTTATTTTTCTTTGCTTTCTTTAGTTTAATTTGTATCATAACCTATCATGTGAAGGCATAAAGTTAGTTTCAGAGCAAAAGTACATTTTTTAAAAAAATAAATAGCAATAATATATTTCAGATAAACGCTTCTTAACTCAGTGTAAAGGTCAAACTATGGGCAACAATAACTCTGGCAATTAACAAAAACAAATAAAAAATGTGTCTCATTGTCAAGTTTCTTAGAAATTTTAAACTTTCGTCTTCTATCGAAAGCAGAAGGAATCAAATAAAATTCAACTTTAATGGCATACACTAAATCTGAAGCAACTAAACTTCCAAGAAGAATAAATACTTTAAATCCTTGTATAGAAATCATAAATCTTTGTTTCGGTTTCCACCCCAGTGATTTCGAGTAAAGCGTCTATATACGGTTTACCTCTAAATGCCTTCGGGATTCCAGCGTTTTGTGTCTTTACAAATTGGTCGGTTAATACTAGTTGTCAGTACGTGGTTTTAATTCGTAGAGGGATTTAGTTTCTTAATTAGAGGAGGTTGTATTGTATAAAGTTCCATGGGGGAATCTTCGTTCGTATTAAGAGAGGTGGCGTGGTTTTCATTGCAGCTATTTTAATTTGTAGTATTGCAGTGATGCTTGTTGAGAAAATTGTATTTAAGCTTTTAGATAATCTTATGAAAGATAAGATGACTTTAAATAGGTCTGTTAAAGATTGTACTATATTTAATCACGCTTCATAGATAATAATAAGTTACGACGAAAATTAGGTATAGTAAGTCTTAAAAAGATTCAATATCTTAAACTCATAGATTTGTACACATAATTTTATTGTTTAACCGGTCTACTCGTGTTAGAAATTATTATGGGCCACCCAACAAACCCAAACCGACCCGAAAACGTCGTGACTGTTGTGTGTCCTAGTACTGACTTTTTGCAAAAAAAGTGTAACTAAAGCCAAAGTGAGGGTAGATGCCGAATCGATTCACTTCACGGCGAAGACGACGCCTGGCTAAATCAGTCAGCCCGTGACCACGCTCGGTGTAATTCGACTGAAACGTCGAGTAAATAGGTATAGCACCTTATAATAATTGCACAAAAGATAATGATAAGTTACGACACTTACGATGACCACAAACTCATATAGCAATTATTATAACCTTACTTTGTCTCCATCCTTGTTTTTAATGGTACAAAAGAAAAAGACAAAACACAATAGTACAAAACCAAAGTACCTGCACTATCCATCACTACCATGTGGACAAATATGTGGTATTATAGCAGCTATTAAGTACCACTACTACTATAGTAGCTGTATTCTTTTTGTAAGTAAAACAGAAACACCGTAAGAAAACACAAATAATGCATTACTTGTCATCATTGAGATAGATTTAACATATAGAAAAAGATTATGATTACTGAATTCTCCTAATGAGGCCTGTATAATAAAATATTTTGCAAGTGATAAAAAGGAATCTTATTCTTAATGTGCCTCTCCATTATTGAAGGTTGGCTGTATATCCTTGAACCTATCTCTGTCCAGTACGAGATAGAACAGTTTTTCGACGGTGCTAACCAGTCTACTCCCAGATGTTTCGCAGCCAAAATTTCTTCTTTTGCCCAGCCCGTGTTCTTGCCATCAACCTTGCCCATCATAATAAATCTTTATTAGATTGTCTCGCAACTTATTTTCGGCTCACGGTAATTTACTTTGATGTTAAACGTGTACTTCAGCTTTTACGTACGCCTACACATCAATGTATTATTAATTCCTTGTCACACTATGAGACGTCAATGAAAGGTGTAATTTTTCAAATATTATTTATAGTCATAGGTTATTCAAATACCTCCACAATAAAACGTAGGGTATTTTTAGCTGAATTAGAACTACGGTCAATAATATAAAGTCTAGCAGTATAACATTAGCTGAAAGAGGTCTACTGTTGGAAATAGTCCTCCCACAATTTTCGCCACCTTGACCGATGAGTTGCAGTAGCAGTATACCAATTTGTTATTATTCCTTTAAGTTCTGTTCTCGTACAAAGAAGGCATAAACATTGATTGTCACGCTTGTTACTATGTACACATTTTTATAATTATACTAGCTACCTTCAGCGCGGTTTCTCCACGTTTTTGGCTACTGCTCTGCTTAAGTCGTCAATAACGTGATTTTACATAACTTATAAAACCTTCCTCAAGAACTAGGCTATCATACGCAAAAAGAATTATTCACATCCAACTGGTAGTTCCAGAGATTAGCGCGTTCAAACAAACAAACAAACAAACAAACTCTTCCATTTTATATAATAATAGGAATCAATTAACACGAAAACAAGAATTTTTAAATTTTTAAAATGTTATGTCCGAAATTTCTTTTAACTTTACTTCCTTACAAAGTTACCCAAACAAGTGGTTTCAAAACAATTAATTAGCGAAATAACAATAACAATATCATCAATAACAAAATTAAATTCATTGAAAACCTTCGATATTGTAAAACATTTTCTATTCTTATAATATTATGATTTTAATGAGAACATTTCCCCTTTATTCTGTTATTGTTTGGAAACAACTGGAACATTCTAGTACAAGAACATCATTAAGACGCATCGTAACAATAATGGGCTATTTTGAGTTTTTTTTTGTTTGTAAAATTGTAACAAATAATATAAGATGGGAGGGTGGAAGGAAAAATAAGAGTAAAAGAAATAGAAAAGCAAAGCATGCTACTAATATGAAGCCTTCAAATTTTTTTTTATTATTTTCTACGAATAAAGAGTCTTTCTACTGGTAAGCAGTCAGTGATATCTAAGTGTTGACATGACACTATCACAATTAAATGAGGCTCTTTTGCGACATGCTTTTGTCACACCGCACTAAGAAAAATTAGAATGAAGCGCATTCGTTTATTTTTCATCTAAAATTTGATAAAATTAAAATGTCAACTTCTATTTCAATTTTATTCGAATTATTACAATAAAATATAACAAAGGAATGAGATAAAAGCAGTGAGCCGGAACCGGAACATTCTACGATCACATCGTAGCACACGTAGCCGTAGCGATCCGTAGCACGTGTATTCACCTACGGCGTAGCAACGAGCAACAATATTTTTTGAAAGGGTTACAGAGCTGCTATTTTCGTTTAGAAGAATTTATTTTGTATAAAAATATTTATGAAATGGAATAAGTTTACAAAGTGATTTGACTTTGACTTTTACTACCATGGTGTTAACATCACTAAAGACACATGAGTAGTAGAGAAAAATAGCACCAATGCTCATAAATCTAAAAAATAAAATGAATTGACTTGTTTGTGCCAAAAGCGCTACAAAAAACTTTATTGGCAATAATAGTGGACGCCAGCGGTCAGCGGCTTCAGATGGTTTATGGTATTTACGCTAGGGTACCTTAAAAGCGTAAGAGGCTTCATTCAGACCTTCACATGACACTGCTAAGAAAATAAAATAATATTGAAACAATTTATTCTATTATGACCAAACCGTTGGTCTAGTAGTTAGTATAACTGACTGCGACGCTGGGTGTCGTAGGTTCGATACCCGCGGAAGGCAAATATTTGTGTGATGAACATTTGTATTTGTCTTCAGTCTAGGTGTTTCCTACTATATATTCTAAGTATGTCTTTACAAAAGAAAAGTATGTAATTGTATTATATTTCAGTTATCTACCCATAACACAAGCTCTGCTTAGCTTGGGATTAGAAGACGATGTGTGATAGTGTCCACATATTATTATTATTCTGCTACAAGGGCAATACATTTCTCCGAAACACTAAAAATCTTAATTACTTCCTAGATTGATTAAACTACCACTACTACTACGTGTAAAATAATAGTAACTCGCTATTCACCGGTAAGAAAAAAGTGTAAATGTTAAATTACTATTATTCAGATTTAAACAAAAACTTTGTTTATCACTTAGCAACTTACTTTTTTTGACAAAATCAGGCTAAATGGAGTTACTATAGTTTACAAAAAAAAAGCATTTGGCTGGAATAATTAATGACGCCTACTATATTTTTCTTTATTGGGACATAAAACAGTTACATGTTAACAATTATAGTATCACAACAAAATATTGAGTTGAGGTAAACATGTAACCCACACTAATGTCCGTTTGACCGTGCATGAATCTAACGAAGTGTTTACTAAAATTAAAATGGCTCAATTATTTAGAAACTCTTAAAGTTTGCCTATGAAGGCTCAAAAATGTCCTTTAACACCCATTATCTGCTATTCTACTAGAACTGTAAATAAAATCATAGTTTATCTAATTACTAAAGTCTTGTTCAACATTAACCTTACACCTTACATTATAACGGTATTTTGACCTTACCATTATATTGGTATTTTGACCTTACCATTATAACGGTATTTTGACCTTACCATTATAACGGTATTTTGACCCAAAGAATAGATGGCAAAGTTCAAACAACTTTCACGTCAATACTAGAAAACTTGCGACAATGACCGCTATTTCTCACCGACAAAGTTGCATTGCCTCATTCGCGCTAAGTACGTTCAGAAAACTATTATTGGCAACATCGTGCGTTCGAATACTTGAAATTGAAATACTTCGGTTTCTTTGAAAGGTTTCTTTGAGTTCAAAATGTTGATAAGGTTTATACTAGAAATAAATTGGTTCTTACTAAAAGAGGATAGAAAATGAAAATAGTTATGGGCCCGATTAAAGCCTCTCTTGGATGTATTGTGAGGAGGTTTCTGTCTCTAGAACCCTACTGATAAAGACTCCGTTCCCAATACCTGTAGAGAACAATTTCTTTTTAATATATCAATATTTGTATTGCTATTATTGTGGCAAATAAATTCATAGTTTACTTAAATAATAATAAAAAAAGAAGAAGAATATAAGTAAACTAAACTATTATTATAAAGCGGAAGAGTTTGTTTGTTTGAACGCGGTAATCTCTAGAACTACCAGTCGGATTTGAATGATACTCTTTGCGTATGATAGCTCAGTTCTTAAGAAAAGTTATTGGCTATATAACATCACGCTACTGGCGACGGGAGCAAATCAGTAACAAAAGACGCGGGTAGCTAGTACGTAATAAAAGAAAATAATAATATTGATGTCAGTATACTTTACTAGCGTAATCAGACAATTTCGTTCTTGGAGTTTATACCATTTCATTTATTTGTTATTTCGCTATACACCTTTTTTTTAAAAACATTATTAATAAAGCAATGTTAAAGATTCTTCTTACTCAAAAACACTTCTTAATATTACTTACCTCAGATAGGAAAATACCGAGAGCACTTAAGTTCAAGCATTAATTCTAAGCACGTAACTCACGAAATATAATACTTGTCACGTAGACTGTACTGTTATATACTTAGAATAAAGTAACTTGAATATTCCACTGATTTTCATAATAACGTACGCTTTTTTAATTTTGGTGAAGTTTTAATAGCTTTTACATTTTGTATATTTTTAACATAACGTATAAGCCGATGTGCCAGGTGATGCGATCGGTCCTCCAAAATCTGTTCGATCAGCAAAATTAATATTGGGTATTTACGTTTTCTCTCAAGAAATTTTCAGTATTAGCCAGGAGTATTGTACGGCATTGGCAATAGGCTCGCTACCTTGTGAATCTAATATAGCCGGCACAACATCCCACATACATCTGTCTATCAGTTTGGGAAAAAGGCGTGTTACTATTTCATGATGAATTCTTTAATATACACATAATGCGTGTACTCAATAAACAAACTATTAACAATAGTAAACGTTTTACTAAAAAGTATAAATAAAACCTCTTTGCTAAAACATTTCCAAACAAGCTGCATTGAATCGCTAAGTCCTTAGCAAAAACAAAATCAATTTAAAACGAAGCGCAGAAATTCTTTGCAACGAGTTAAAGAGAATTTTTCCAGTCGCTCTCTATACTTAAGGTATATAATAACTCTCACCTTTAATAGTGTCTGGTTCATTTAAGTGTTCGGTTGGCTAAGGAATTCTTCGACATCTTTCCATTTGGAGTAGCTCCAAAAGCTTTTTGTTATTCGTATCGAATGCTTGACTTAAATAAAAGTGGCGTTTATTGTGTTTTAAAAATGTACTACTATGTGTCTTTCGACTCTAGAACAAAATTACATTTTGATATACTCAGGGGACCTACCACCACGTCTTATAGCAGTATTATTTTAATCTTACTTTGTGTTTTGTCTTTTTCTTTTGTACGATTAAAATAAGGATAGAGATAAAGTAAGGTTATATATATAATGATGATGAAGATGACTTTATGAGTTTGTGGTAGGGCCCTAGTTTCTCAATTCTGCCGTCTCCAAAGTACCTGCTACTATAGTTTCACTATATATCCATCTTGAAACACAATACTCAAATTTATGACTAAAATAATCCCGCACTTTTCTCACGTAAGGATGTACTTAAAGATAATTGCTAAAGGTACCTTGCGTTAGTCCTTCAACGTATAATAAAAATAACACGTCATTTCGTGGGTTAGTTTTGTTACATAAAAAGAAAACTGGTTCCACAAATTGTTATATTTAGTGAGTATTCTTAATGATAGTTTAAAACCAACTTTTTGCTAATTTATTGTTCAATTATGTTTTGAAAGGTAACCGATTTAAATTGAGCATCCGCAAGTTAACTGACGTGGCTCGCAGAGTTAGTTCTATGAAGTGGCAATGGGCAGGACATATAGCTCGCAGAACTGACGCCCGTTGGGGCAAAAAGGTTCTGGAGTGGTAACCACGAACCGGAAGACGCAGCGTGGGCGGATCCTCACAATGTGGACCGATGACCTTATAAGGGTGGCAGGCAACTGATAGATGAGGGTAGCAAACGACCAGCCACGGTGACGAAAATAGGGGAGGCCTATGTTCAGCAGTAGACGTCTTTTGGCTGATATGATTTTGAGGTTATAATGAGACATAGCGTGCTTAATCTCATACAAGGTAGACCAATGACAATGACCACGACCGGCCAGTGTCGGCAATTTGAAGAAGGCCTATTTCTACCAGTAGACGTCTTTCAGCTGAAAAAGATGATGATGAGACAGTGGCTTCGCTAAGTTATTATTATTTTTTGCTACTTCTACGAGAACTGATCTATAGAGTCTAGGAACTTCCAGTTTGTCTGAGCAAAGTGAGACTGTATCTCATCTGAACTGTATTTAAATGGATGCTTCTTTTGCGCGTCTCCCCTGACTCTTGGCAGAATCTGCGCAAAGTTTCTGCTGACATTGCAAAAGTAAATAGTCGATAGTGACCACAAGGAGGCAATTGACTTCTCGCCACTGTAGGCAAAAAACCCTATCAGCATTAAGTTATAAGCAAAAAGTTGATTACTTATGCTCATAACACACAAAATATACTGTCGTAAAATGTTTTATAAATGAGTTGCGTCGTCCCCACGAGTGTGCCACGAACAACACATTATTATCACAAATGAGACTGTTTTGTTACGTTAATATGTTTTCATTTTTATTCTAGATAATTATTGCGGTTTTATTCGCGTGGTATTTTGTTTATGTTAATATATTTTGCGTACATAATATCACTAGGTATTATGTTTTGAAATAATTGTGTCGCATATAAGAACATCTAGATTTTGTAAAAGTATTATATTTATTTATTATTCTGTACAACCTTTTATATAGCAGTTGCAATTTTTTATAGCAATAATTACATAGATATCTTTATAATTATTTTACTATTCTACTTTTAATGCGCCACTGATGCAGTCATACCAAGAGAATAATACGAAACTACTCAACTACTGACCGCAATACTGACTGACACTATTTTAATTATCTGTATTCACTGGTTTAAGTTTTTAATGGCGTTTTTTTCTGTAAAGACCTTTATACGGCGAAATGATTTTTATTTCTTTTACTTTACTTAGAGTACTGTTCTGTTCTTATAATAGAGTTTATTTGTTTGAACGCTCTAATCTCTGAAATTACTAGTTGGATTTGAAAAATATTTTTGTGTATGATAACCCAGTTCTCGAGGAAGGTTATAGGCTATGTAACATCAAGCTACTGGTGACGGGAGCAGAGCAGTAAACAAATACGCGGGTGAAACTGCGCTGCGGAAAGCTCGTTCTTATATATAGCTTGACTTTGGGTTTACCGAGTATTGAGTCAGCGATGACAACTCAAAATTCGTGTACTTGTACAAGCAAAATTTACCTAGTTCTTACAATACACACTGGAGACGCTGTATATATTCCTTAGCCTTCTCCTTAGAGTATAGCTAAATAACGTTATTTTAGGAAATTTCAGTCAAAAACCGTCTATTGCTAAACATTCCACAAACTTTCCACAAACGGCACAAATATGGCGGCGGCGTCGATAGCACGTTTTTTAACTAACACCATGGCTTATCAGCAAATGAACGAGACCCACGCCTTTACCCGCACTAGCGCTAGCAAATCTTGGTGCAGCAAGTGTAGATGGTTATGCAGGGGCAGCAACAGCCACCACCACATCCACCACAGCAACTACCACCACTGCAACACATTATGACGAGTACGTTTTGAAATCAAATCAACGCTAAACACTTTAAGATGTGGAATAAATTTTGGGATTAGATTAGTTTCGAAACTAGTTTTTTTTTTTCCTTTTTACTATTACTGTATTTATACTAGTATATCACTCGAGCAATTTAAATGTACATATCATAGGCATCGACGTGACGAGCTGGTCTACACCCAAACCGCTTCGTCTAATGTGCATCAAACAACGTTAGCATACATTATAATAATTTTATATCGTTTGTTCTAGGATACGGCATCATCCCACTAAAGATACCATCATCGCCAGCTTCACATTGCACTTTACACACCACTGTTGGGTGCGTTGGCAATGACGAATGTACTGCTAAGAGTCACAGCATTATTCGTCTGCTTGGTCCAGTTAGAGATGTCATTGTGCGGCCTGCAAGGCATCATTACCGGCCTGGAGAGACAAGTAAGTAACTTTAGACTATTGCTTTGCCTTCAAATGATAAAGTGATGAACTAACAAAAGCTCATTGAGATATTTTGTGATATTGAATTGTGTATTTTACTATTGACAGCTGCGTAATGTATAAAAAATATTTATACCATCTTCAAAAAAATATTATTAGTAATACTTACTTATAGACACAAGCAAAAAGTAATGAATTTTATTTAATACCAGAAAAATTACTATGAAACTTGATAAAAAGCACAAACTTTTCACTTATAATGTATGTAGGTACGTATTATACATAAGACTTCATTAAAATTGTTCAAACGTGTAAATTCCTATCTTGAAATTCCAATTCTAAATGTCATCCTCTATACAGCTTTGTTCATAATACTTTGGACATTTTTCCTTCATAAAACAGACAGTACAAATGAGTTTTGTTTTATTTTAAAGTTTACAGCCCATAAAATGGAACTTGGATGGTCGTACGGAATTTAATGGAATTAACGCTTAGCATGTACCAATAAAAGCTCAAAACTTGAAAATTCAACACGAAAGAAGAAAATGACAGCATCAGTGAAATGACATTCCTTGACGTTTTTATTGAGCATGTTTTAATTTCGCAACTGTCCAAGAATGTTTGCAAAAATCATAAAAATGTTGGCATCTAAATATTCTGCAACATCACTATTCGCAACATAATTGTGACAGTGATTTCTAAGCTCTTTATCTTCTTTATCATCTCTATCATTATTTTTAAACTATTATTGGCTACCGAGCATCCACATGTCTTGCATTTATATTTATACTATTATGTAAAACGGAAGACTTAGTTTGAACGCGCTTTTCTCTAAACCTACCAGTCGAATTTGAATAATTCTTTTTGCGTATGATAGCCCAGTTTTTAAGGAAGGTTACAGACTTCGTAACATCACGCTACTAGTCATGGGAGCAGAGCAGAAAGCAAAGACGCGAGTGAAACCGCGCCGCGGAAAGGTAGTCAATTATAATAGGTAATAATGCTAGTACTTATGGATGATGTTAGGTAGTTCAAGAAGAGTGACATTGACTGTATTCATACAGTTAACGTCGTCTTTTTAACTGAAACATTTGTTCCCTCAGTAAATCCTCTCTAAATCCTTGAAGTAGGATGTATGAAAAAATCATCACTTATTTAAAATACACATGAGATAAATAAACTAAACCGTGTATAAAAATGAGCTATGACCTGAAAACACCGGTGAGCCACAATTTAGCAAATTAACTGGTTAATCGATAGGCTATTGACACGTCATGTTAAGAGCACCTGATGGTGTCAAGCGACGTATGTAAATTTGTTGAGGGTAAAGGCACACTAGGGCCGCAACGTGCCGCATTGCAAAATTGCGTCAAAGTAGTAGTGCGTTGCGATGCGACCCGGTGCGAGACCTGTAGTGTACAATAGTTTATATATAAAATGTAGTAAAGTAATGTACGAGAATTTTTGTTATGCGATGCGGTGCGCCCCGCCGTCCGCCGTAATTTGCGCGAACCTTAACGCGGATTATTTGTGTGCAGTTTACGCAGGCACGTGATATTGACACGGTTAATGTGATGTATCCGTGCAGATTCTGTTGATTTAACACAGATTTATGTGGTGATTAACACGAGCAGTAAAATTATAAAATTGCTGTAACCCGTAGTCGTAATTTATCGGATTTGAATAATTCTTTTTGCGTTTGATAGCCCAGTCTTTGAGTAAGGTATTTGAGTAAGTCTGTACTATCACGCTACGAGCTACGGGAGCAGAGCAGTAACCAAATATGTAACTTAACGCGGTAGAAACTGCACTGTGGAAAGCTAGTAGAAAATATTATTATGTCTATAATGAAAATAAATGTATAGCTCTGGATCTAAACTATACTGATGGGTGCACTTTTAAATTTAAAACAAGCCCCTCAAACTATTATCCTACTAGCTTTAGTAATTAACACTTTACTTTTGTTGTTTTTTTTTAAACGCAGACATAATTTCTTGTATTTGTATCGTCTTTTTATATTGATTTCATCCTACACTTTATATCGATTGTAACTACGAGTAACAACTAAGTATTTTACAAACAAAGTTACCATTATTAAGTCATAGGTTTTATTATCAGCTACTAGTGATTGAAGTTTGGTTTTCTACATGTCCTCATCAACTTGGTTTTCTATAAATCTGTGTGTTTTTTTTCCTGTATTAGCCTATCAAAGTGACTCCACTCCAGTCTGCCTAATGGTCAGCAGTCAGTGGAATCCAGAAGTGGTGGTCACCTAATACAATAAATAAGAAAAACAAGCAAAATATATTATTAAAAAATAAAAAGCCAGTCTGCCTAAAACAAACAGAAAATAAAGAAACTCATTTTTTCTCGTGCTGAAGCTACATTGTAATATTATGTACCCTATTTCACTAAATGTCGGGCAATAAAATGAAAGTACGTTCTATAGTTCTTTAACAAATTTATTTTCTGTTAATAAACGCATCTTGACCGCTAGAAAACATTAGCCAAAAGTGTGTAGCGACCAGTTGGCGTCACTTTCACCCTCACATTGGATGAATCAGGGGTTAACTTTCAAAAAGCACTTGACAGCTAGACCTGACGCGTCGGTGCTGCCACCTCGTGGGCGCCATTTTAGAGCACCCTCTTAACAATTTGCTTTTGTCCTTAGGCATGTGAATTATACATTTTGTAAATTAAACATTAAATTTCCGAAATGATCACTATAAATATTTTTTTGATAGCGCTGTCAAAATGGAAGACCTTTTACCAAAGTGGCGCCAACTGATAGCGAAAATTTTCCTAAACACTCTCATTGAAATTGAGTCATCACGTTACCCTCCTCTAAGTATTTTCACTTTGACCAGTCTAAAGCCTCTCTCATCCGTCAGTTCCCTATCTATTTCGAGTATAACAAATCGCCTAACCCTGTTTATCCTAATCGAAGGCTCTTAATCTCCTTCCTGCACTTTAGCGTCAACTCTCGGGGTTGCCCTTAAATAGGTGTATTTTTTGTTCTACACTAACTATTCTCTCAATGTCTCGTAGCTAATTGTGATTTTTCTTTGTTCTATACCTTTAAAGTCCTTTGTCTATTATACACCTGTACTATGATAACAATCTCATCGAAATTCAACAAAAATTGCAAAACTGTTTGTGCTACTTCATATGACGACGCTGAAGGACGTTCATTGTTGGACATAGGACGTTTAGTTTACCTAAAGGCTCAGTACCAGTCAAAGTTATTATATTAGTTCACCTAAATATGTATTTTCTCAAAAAATTTAGTTCCTTAATTCCCTAAAGCTATTGACACACTACATACTGCCATAAAGCAAATCTTTATTATGTAAAGCCGTTATATTGGGTCTGTGGGGGGTTATATGTAAATCAGTGGCGAAGCGTCCATATAACACGATTCCTGCCGGCTTACCTTTTAAAATATGCCCTGCTCTCCATATACCTATCACTGCTTGAGTGTCTACTCAAAGTCTAACTGGCCTTCCGAAACTCGAAAGTATTTTAGTTCAACCGGCTTACCTCCTCGGAAAAGTGACTCTTCGCTACTGATGTAAATGCATAGAATATTCATATGTCTGTGTGTTTTATGCATAGCTAAGCAATATGTGTCTCTCATAATGTAACCGTGAGTGGACAGTCACTCGTAAACCTTTGTATTGGTACATTAAATAACATTATAGTAACAAGTGCATATCATTTATAGAAACAGCAGTACCTAAAGGTCTAATATTCATTCGCTCATACGATAACACCGATGTAGAATGCTAGTTCCAAACTTGGCCCAGTACCAAACTTGCACATTATTGTGCAACTTTTATGCAATATTATGAGCTCTAACTATTAAGCAGTTTTGTATTTATGACGTTTTGTAATAGAAATGTACCTACAACATAATTACATGATCTTAATTGTTTTCTATTTTTAGATAAGCCTAAGACTAAGACTAAGACTTCTATATAAAAGTATTTTAGAGTTTTCGTAATGCACTTGTATAATGTGTATATAAGAAGAACTGGGATTATTAAGCACAGAATAAAGGAGAGAACCCTTATGTCTTTTATCGACAAACACCGAAACTATCAACACGAAAAACCATTCCTCAGTCAGTTTCGTTAACAGAATGAGCTCAGAACTTCTACCAATATTGTGACGTCACCATTCGCCGACAGTAACTTGTTTCCTGGAGCACAAACAACGGCTCAATCGGCCATACAAAACATCGATGCCGAATTTCACGTGTCAACATTGATAAAGTTTCTGAACGAACTTTTGCGTATACGAGTTTCTGGGTAAACTAAATAATTAATTAAAAATGTTTGATTTTATTTGATTATTTGCTTTGAAATGCAAAAGGTATAATTGCAACGATCAATTTTAACAAGTGAAAGAGTTTTGTTCGATTTTATGAACGGTACGTTATTATTCATTCTTGCCCTAGTATCACGCCTGATTTTTCTCGAAAGGCTTTTAATATTATGTATAGTCTCTTGTAACTAGAGCTAGTCTGCAACCATTTATCAGACAATTCCAGAGATAAACACGAAATACAACTTTATCCGACCTGGGAATCAAATCCGAGACTTTTATGTAGCAGCCCGGTTAATAATTTTTTCTTAACAATAATATTCTCTTAAAGTTATATCGGCAATACCCCAAGAATTATAAGTCTCACAACTCATAAAAAAGATAAATATAAGCTATATAATTAAATCTTTTTTCCCAGTAAAAGAAGTTATTCAATTATTTCATTCGGTCTGTTTCACAGCGCATTGTTATTAAGGCGCTTAAGTTTGATAAGAATTCTGAAACTCATTCTTAAGACAAGTATTCGTAAAGGAAAATCTGTGTACACGAAGATAATATCCATATGCTGTGTTAAATAATTGAAAATAAAATGAAATTACATGGGTTCTTGTTATAAATGTAGTTGTTATTTTGCTTCTGCCAGCTCATTAGTATGTGGGCATTATGCTGCGTTCAGATTTTTATTCTAAGTTTACGCGATTCAGTGTTTGTTTCAAAACAATGACGAAAAGTAGGCTATTTGCTGACGTGTAAATACGTTTATTATTTAATTTAGTTAACTTATGATTTACCTAATTAGCTAATTAATTACGTAAAAATTATAGCAAAACTAAGAAGAATAAAACCAAAAGGTTATTTGGCCACATCACTCATACTCACCGAACGAAAAGCACGTACGAATTTTACGAACGGACAAGAGAACATCTACGGTCCCACTCACGCTGAAACCAGCTAGAAATTACAAGCATATCTTCTTAATTAACTGTATAATATTCTCTACAACATGAAGATACACAAATAGATAACGCAACGAAGCTACATTACAATACATAGTCTTAAAATAGATTTTATCTTGGCAATTATTTGTTAACTGGGTAATTATTCGCCTAAACAATTTGAATTAATGAAGTCAAGACTGATTGTTGTAAAAGATATAAATAGAAAGATATCTGAAGGTAAAAGAGAAGAACGCAATTGTTATATTTAGAACATAAAGTTTACTTATAATTTTTTATAGTTAAAGATGTTGTAGCATTTTAGCTATAGCTTAAGTAAGAAGTAGTCTTCTAGTTCTAGGTTTTAAAATTCGTACAGTACCAATTGTTAGACAAACTATTATAATTATTAAACAGCTATTGAATTTTAAAATTCAAATTACCATTAGAATTTTAAAATTCAAGTTACCATTTTAATTTTAAAATGTGATGATATGTCTAAAATTAAAATTGTAATTTGAGTTTTAAAACGCATAAGACTACTTCTATAATATTAGCTTATACCTATCATAAGAGTGTTACATCATCTATTCATTATGAGCATTAAAACGTCCAGCTTATTATTATGAGTCTTATATATGTATACATAACTTCACGTCTGTCTTCCATTAACGTGGTAGGCAGAACCTATAGAACGCCATTTGCTTCAATCCAAACGTACCTTTTTTGCTTCTTCAACATTAACTAATCTAATTAATATCAAGAATTTAAATCGTAATTTTTTATAAATAAATATTTTTCATTCCTCTAGCAGAAATTTGTTACAATTTGTTCGTTTATTATTTATGTTGATTTATTAACTAAACTCATAAAACTGCGTTTACATTATGAGCGTGTTCGACTTTTGAACGCAGTCGACATCAGTCGAGTTAATTGGCGCCCGTTCAACTGTTGACGTACCCAGTCGTGTACCATCAGAAACGATTCTGTTATTCAGTAATATCTGTATTTCCATCAATATTAACGTGATGAAATGTTTAATTTATCAAATGATAATATTATCTATCTATACTAATATATAAAGCAAAAGAATTTGTTTAAATGGACTGATCTCTAAACCATTATTCAAAAAGTTCTTTTTGCATTTGATAGCCTAATTTTTGAGGAAGGTTATAGCCTATTTAACATCACGCTTCGAGCTACGGGAGCGGTTCAGTAACCAAAGATATAACTTAGACACCACGCTGCATATAGCTTGTTCGTGATAAGTTCCAAGAGTTCATTAATTTTTCTTACTTAGTAAGTAAAATTAAATTCATTTCACTCTTCTCTCAAAGGTGTTTAAAGTATTCAAATTATCATTTTGGGTCGTTCACACACAGTTTTCGCATTTTCGCTCATAAATATTTATCGATGACCTTTCGCGTGCCGCAGGTGAATCTAAAGCGGTCTTGATCTATTGGAAATGAGTTTCATAGAACATTATATTATAATGTTTTTTATATTTTTTTAATATTAGCCTACCAAGGTGACTCCACCCCGCCTGATGGTAAGCAGTCAGTGGAATCCAGAAGTGGTGGTCACCATACCATAAGCCATCGTCTTAAACTGCTGGTATGGTGGCCTCCACTATGGTGGCTGGGAATTAATGAGGTAGGGGAAGGGAATGAGGAAGGTGAGGAAAGAGGAAAGGAGAAAATTGGGCCTCCTGCGCTCTCACTTACGGAATGAAACGCAGTAGTGCGGATACTACTACTCATACGTCGATTTTCTATGAGAGGGTAGTACTTTCCCGAATGATCCGGCCCATTTGTGCTGAAACCAGCGTGGATCTACTACCGTATGTGTTATTATCATAGGCAGTTGATCAACTTAAGATCTTTCATAAATAAAATTACTAATTGTTACAATATAAAATCAATTGTAGACGAAGTTCATGGTTTCAAAACCAGGAAAATACCAAAGACAGTTTACCAAAGTTATAATTGTACTATCAAAATTTAACTTCTGCTTATTAAAATATATATATAAGCCTGAAATAGTTAATCCGCTTGCAGCAAGCGTGGCGATAAATACTCATGCCTTTACTATAATTTTATGAAAAGGCTTTCCCCTGTAGTGGGACAGGAACGGGCTAATTTGATGCTGATAATTAATAATAGAGGTCAATGACCTATACAAATCAATAGCTTTATTTGTACACTTAGAATCGTCTTCATTTATTTAGTTATACACCCACAAAGTAAGTAATACTTCTAACCTCTTCTAACAGAATAACAGCGCTGCTTTGTTCGCAAGGTGGCACAAAGCTGAGTTAGGGCCATTTTGTATCTCACTAAGTTTGTTACTTTTATTTTTTATTTATTATAATGTATTGTTGATATTTTCTGTAACTAACTTGTTGAGAACAAATAAATGTTTTTTCTTTCTTTTTTTTTTTTTTCTTTCAAACCTCGTAGGTCTAATAATCTATTTAGAATCCCAGTCTAGAATATTTTATCTTATTCAGACCAAAACAATATTAATGTGAATAACACAAAAATAAAAACCACTTAGTTTTACGCTAAAATATAAAACGTTTGATACTCAACGCAGATGTACACAAACGAGCAATTTACTTTATTAATGACTATTGTCGTAAAAGAAATAAAACGTTATGGTCGACGCAGGCTTTATCAAATATTCACATTTTATTGTATTTCTTATTGCACCTGTTATTTCTAATAAAACACAGTAATTACTACTATTTTATTAAACGAAAACTAAATTAATTCTATTATCAAATCCTTAAATGTCTTATAGTTCTATTATTACATTTTATTAAATTATAATAAAAGAATTGCTTGTACTCAATCGATACTGGCTGGAGATATTTTTAATCTGTCTAAATACGTTCTATTTAAAATTTAAACGAATATCAGTCGTTTGTTTCATACTATTCTCTTATCTTTTATTTTTCTTGTGATTTTACTACTCCGTATTAGACTCCATTGGTCTTTCAATGAAAATGGGCCTATAAATAATAACTAAACTTTTATTGTGTAGGTACTGTATTTCGTGTTCAGCCTTAGCTATTAATTTTTGTTTAACTTTGTGTTACTTTTACGGCCATGTTTTATGTTTCTGTGACCGTAAAGCTCAGCTTAGATGTTTATGAAGCAAACCGAAATTAATGTTAGCCGATATTGTTTTTGTAATCAACGGTTTTTCTATTGCGGAACATTCATTAAAAGTTCTGCTTCAAATTACTTAATGAATTTTGTTTGGTATTTTATTGTTCTATTCTCTGCTTTTGTTTTAGATATTGAACCCTTATTATATTATTGAAACTGAATTGAATTTTCAAATTCACAGCGTTTATAATGATACTTTAATAATCTAGTACACCAGATTCTATAGTAAGTTTCTTGTGCAAAATGATAGCAATATCATAATTGTTAATTTTACTATCACAAAAATTGTAACACGACATTTATAATAATAATAATAATAATAATATTCTACCACATTCACACAACGCCATCTAGCCCCAAATTAAGCAATTATATTTGCTTGTGTTATGGAAATGAAATGAATGAAATGAAATGAAATGAAATGAATTTATTTGTTTAAATGTGGATACATGTCGGCGTTATAACAAATAGTATAGTCCAGCACATTTACCATTTACACGGCATACAAATATTTTATATAATTGAATACATAATTAGCTTATTTTTATGTCAACATCAATCAACAATCCTACATATTACTGCAATTTGTAATAAAAATTACTTATAATAAATTGTTTTTACATTGCTATTGTCTATTAATGTATAAATATTATGATTTATTAAACTGATGTCAAGAGAAGTCAAAGATTAATTCAATCAAAATAAAAAATGTCACGAATAGTCAAATCAATTACAATAAATACAGAATGTCACGGAGAGTCAAAAAATAATTACAATAAAACATCGAAAATGTCACAAGGAATCAATAATTGACTTATATTTACACAAAGTACATACCTACATTACAATGTCATTTTATAAGATATTATTTCTGGCATCAATTACCTACATTTTGAAATCTAGATACTCCTGTACCGAATAAAAGCATTGTTCATTTAACCATCTGAACAGTTGGCTTTTAAATTTAGTGATGCTGAGATCCTTGACACTTTGTGGTAGGTGATTATATAATCTTATCGACATAGCGTAACTATTTCTACTACAGATCTCCGTTCTTATGGGCGGCAGGACCAGTTTGTTCGGGTATCTAGTATTAAAATTGCAGACCGTTTTTTTGAGAGTATAAAAATCAGGATTCGTTTTAACAAGAACACACATTTCAAATACATACATACAGGGAACAGTTAGTAGCGATAGCTTACGAAACAGTGGTTTACAACTTTCCCATGGAGCAACATTACAGATAGCTCTTACACATTGCTTCTGTGTTATAAAAATTGCACCTGTCTTTACCGAGTTTCCCCACAATATAATACCATATCTAATATTTGAGGCCACATATGCGTGGTACGCCTGTAATGCTGTTTTTTTATTCGTAATATTTGAGAGTCGCCAAAGTGCATACACAAATCGATTAATTTTGCTGCAAAGTGTGTCAATATGTGGTTTCCACGTACACATTGCATCAAGTGTTATGCCTAAGAAACGTGCCTCATCTACTTGAGTTAGATTTTGATCATTGTATTTTAAAACGATGTCTTGCCTTATTTTACCTCTGTTGCAAAATTGGATAAATTTAGTTTTAGATATATTGACGCTAAGATTATTATTATTCATCCAGCCTACAATATCACATATAGCTCTATTGAGTTCTTCTGTGTAATTTAGATTTTTTTTGTTTTGGTATTACAACTGAAATATGGGTACTAAACAACTGATATACTACTTATATACATTTTTTTTTTTTTGTAAATACATACATAATATAGATAAATTACACCCAGACACAGAACAAATAATCATGCTCATCACACAAAGATTTGTCCTGGGTGGGAATCGAACCCACGACCTCCAGCTTAGCAGTCAGGGTCACTAACCACTAGACCAACAGGCCAGTCAATTTATGTACTAGCTTTCCGCAGCGCGGTTTCACCCGCGTCTTTGCTTACTGCTCTGCTCTCGTCGCCAGTAGCGTGATGATACATAGCCTGTAACCTTCCTCTAGAACTGGGCTATCATACGCAATTAAAAAAAATTCAAATCTGACTAGTAGTTCCAGAGATTAGCGCGTTCAAACGAACTCTTCCACTTTATATAATAGTATAGATTTTTTTTTTTTTTAAAAGCCAAATCTTTTATAAGAATGTTATATGTACTCTGTTAAATAGTACTCACATATATCGAACACTATTATTACTACGCTACATGAAACAACAGTTGTTAACTTCAAACCCAACAGTTTCGTATTTTCTAGCCAACTGAACAGGCTGCATCCAACCATAGCCTGACGCAAATTGCCGTAGTTAAATTTGATCTATATCTTCGACTCTGTACAGGTTTGTGCCAACATCAATGGAACTTCTATTTGTGAGTTTAGAAATTTGTATGTTTAACTCATTAAATGAGTTCGTTTATTTATTTCAGGTAATCATAAATTATATTATCTCGTATAATCCACAAAAATCACAGAGATAAATTTACAGTAATTGACTACACCCGTTGGTCTAGTGGTTAGTGTAACTGACTGCGACGCCAGGTGTCGTGGGTTCGATTCTCGCGGAACGCAAATATTTGTGTGATAAACATTTGTATTTGTCTTGTTTTTATGTATTCTAAGTACCTATGTATTTACAAAAAAAAGTATGTACATGTATTATATTTCAGTTATCAAGTACTCATAACACAAGCTCTGCTTAGCTTGGGACTAGATGACGGTGTGTGATAGTGTCCACATATTATTATTATTATAAATTTGCATGTTAATCATGTCTAATTTGTGTCTAAGTTCTTAAGCTTACTCTATGTAAGTATGTTTTTATCAATGAAGTAAAAAAAGTATTTTTATAAAATCCCACCTAGGTTGTAATTACTCTATGTAAGTACCTCTAAAGGTCTGTTGCTCCAAATGTAGCGATTACCTCTATTTATAAAATGTACCACAAAATTACTTCAAAATTTCATATATTTTTGTTAAAATATTTATTAAGTTAAAATAATTATACAAGTTAATTAACTACTCGTAAAACTATTTGTTAATTATGTTATAAATATCTTCTCTCGTATCCATTTTATCAGGCTATAGTAAAGTTAAAGACCCAAAAGTTCTTTGGGTATTTGTTAAAAGAAGTTCTTACAAGAAGTATGATAATGTATGTTAGTTTTGAATTTAAGCTTGCTCTGTAGTACTTTGGATTGGTTTCAAAGTTCTCTGTCTGCCGTGGTCACATATTATTTTAAACGGACCGGACGTTTGAAATGTACTGATCTTTTGAGTGCGAGTGAGTGAGAGTTTCACAAAGCAATTAGTAGGTATATATTTTACATTTAATAGCATGTCTTTTCGCCGTGTAATGTAAGCCTTTACTTTTAAGAACTTTACTTTTTTTAAAGATTCAGGCTATCGTATCTTTTAGGGTTTAATTAACAGGAATTAATAATGTTAATAACACAACTGCACAACGGATACAACGACTTCTAAAAGTGTAACACCGAACAAGACTCGAAGTATGGATATATTTAGCTTGTAATATAGGTTCTAAAATGTGAATAACACAATAAACATGCATATATAATTTTTTTTATTACATACAATATACATAGGAATATCCAGACCAATGCAAATAGTGTTCATGCACACAAAGATTTGCACTGAGCGGGAATAACCTCCGCCGCAACCTCTGTGTGGTAGTAATAATAGATACAAAGTTCATACAAAGCCTCCTTATCAGGCACAAAGCGGTACTTATAACTGTCACTTGAGACTTCTTTATTAGAAGTTTTAATAAACGTTTTTGTTTTGTTACAGTTACTTTTTGGATTCTGGCCCTGGACCACGACTTGCGACTGGTACGAGGAGAACTGGCTTACGTGGCGCTGAGTGATCCTGCTGGTACCAAGGTTGCTATATGGGATCAACTTTCCATGGATGAAGGTAAAGTCATTGGTATAATATAATAGTTTTAATTTATATATCATAATTTCGACAATGTTTTAAAAATCAGCGTAAACATTGGTGTACCATTTCCATTCCATCTATTTAAGTTACAAAATGATGATGTTATTAAAAATATGCACTAATAGATAAATAAAAATTAGACTGCGATAAAATACTAACAAATTACTTCATAATTATTAAAGTAAATCCGAATTTAATAAAACTATTCTATGACTCGATTGAAAGAACAAACATTGGTATCACAACCTCATATAGCAATCTTATTAAAATCTTACTTTGTCTCTATTCTTGTTTTTAATGGTGCAAATAAAATAGTAATAATAGCGACCATAAAGCAATAAAGACTGAATAAACATCCTGCAACGATATAACTTATTTAAGTTATTATTTATTTAAATAATGCATTGACCTAAATTATAAGTACTTCGTGAAAAATATCTATTGTACCTTTAATCTTTTTAAATTTAATAAGTGTATATTGACATGTAACTTAATGTTTATTTTACTTTTGACTGGGGTTTGATTGAAACTGAAAATGAGAATCAAAAACCAGTCAGTTAATAAAAATTTATGGGGTAGATCACGAATATATATTTATTATATTATTATTAGAATAATACAGCTATAAGAGGTAGTAGTAGGCCTCCTGGGAACGAAACAATATAAGATATACTAGTAATTATACAAACCAGGTTTACAAAAAGACCATAATATAAGTACACAAACTAGCGTACTAAAAAAATAGCTAATATGATTATGTAATTAGTCAAAATTAATTACAGTCTAAAACAAAACATATATTTAATATCTGTTTATTCAAACTAAGCAGCAAACTGTCTACAACTTTATTGCGGTGCAATGCAATAAGAGGCTTACTGCGGGCATTACAAACGTATTAGTATTTTAGTATTTCAGCACAGCTTCGGACACGCAGTAGTCGACATTTACAACTGGTGCATAGAGAGTTTTGTTGTGTCCCTTAATTGTATATTTGTAATGTACTTATCGCTTAGCAAAGGGCTTTCATTCCCATTGTTTTTAAAAATGTTATTGAGTTTTATTAAATTAATTAAATTTATAACTTTTTTTTTCCCTTCGCATATAAAATGTCTATAGATTGTTTTATTACTTATACGACGTCTAACTTTCATAAGTTGAAATGATGAATGAATGAAAAACATGTTTCAACAAAGATTCAAGCTCAAGAGTGTATAAGGCGTAAAAATGCATTAATAACCTCAAAGTCAAAATGCTCAGTTTATTATCTTGTAGTGTGCTAACAATTTTAGTAACTTTGTATGATCTGCAGTGCACTTAGACAACAATCCTATTTCACCCATTTCACTATCGCTCTACAAAGCAAAGACAGGATTTTCTTCACTATCAAGACTGAAAGCAATTTTGAAGCTAGTTCTATTTTTTTTACCAGAAATTAGCGTTCCTGTAATACGTGACCCTCGTACGCTAAAGCTATTTTCCTCATTTTCCTCTCTTGCCAAAATAACTTGGATGAGAAAACTCTTACCGGTTTCACCGGAGGCGTCAAAGAAAAACATTTCGCCCTCTACATTATATGCTGTGTTCGTGACAGAACAAATAATAAGTTTTTGTTCTGTTGACAACCTTGAGATATCATTGATAAGAAACATGGTAATTATTCTCTTAACTACGCGACATCTTGTTTTTGCAGCATAATCTCAATTGGTTCATAGATTTGATCATGAAATAGTTTCTTGATTACAAAGAGCTTATAATTAACTAAAGTAAATCAAATCATTTAAAAATTTTATACTGCACTAATAGGTTCAACTTAAAGATTTTACGCTTCTACAGTTTTAAAAAAAAGAAAGTAATTAAAGAAAGGAAATACATATTTGACACAGACAAATATGTGTGTGTGTGTGTGTGTGTGTGTGTGTGTTTGTGTTTGTGTGTGTATGTGTATTTTAGGAAAAATGGACAAAAATTTTTTATATTCTATCCTTTACAAATTTAAACCATACTCATACTAAGTAAAATATTTATTTATTTTCTTCCAACTTTATTATGAACTGCTCGCTAATTAAAGAAACAGACGAACTTTCTAAACTAGGCCAATATAGCATTCTGAAGACACATACGTACGACTCTTAAGTTTATACAATATGTACATACGATTTCTCTAGAGCAAAACTTACGTAAATAATACCTTTTGAGGTCCACTAAAAGCGTTGTCTTGTAAAGACACTGTCGGATTGAGCCGTTTGACAGATTCAATTTCCTTTAACAAAATATATAAATGTGTAATGTTAAATAAACAGTATTCATTTTGATAGTTGGCTCAATCTGTTTGCGTTGATGTTGCTTCTAAGAAATTGCAACATAAATCTTGTGTATTTATAAATTACTTATACCTAAACTAGTTAATTGGTAGCTAGTAAACGGACTGTGTCATGATAGGCTCATCATAATCGCTCAGAGTTAACAAGTCTTTACAGATGCGTAAAGTTTAACAGATTTGTAACGCAAAGTATTCTTACTGAATTACTCTTTTAGGTGGTCCCACAATCTTCTTTGTTATATTTAATACTGTTTAGGATTGTAGGACTTCAATCCTTTCTTAGTGGAATGTAATGAAACTTGAGTTTGGTAAAGAAATCCAATTAAAAGCTTGAACTATTTGACTAGCGCATGTGTTTCTTTTAAATATTGATCGCCAGCTTTTTATATGGAGCTTGATAAAGCCATCTTTGTGAAAGGCATTATATTATCAATTTGTCGTTATACCAATTTCAATGGTGACCAATGGTTCTAGATCTTTTTTGTGTTATTAATGTTTAGGACATCAATTATTGTCGCTCAAAGCAACTGTTTGGTTTCGGTAAGATTAAAAGATCAATTAGGTAAACGATTCCAATATTTATAATGGGTTACCAAATTGGTAACCGTTAATATGTAAGTAACTGATGAAATACTAGTTGAAATAATTATTTAAAATTTTTAGAAACTTTTTATCTATTATATAATGCGAAGTTTGTTTATTTGTTTGAACGCGCTAATCTCGTGAACTACTAGTCGGATTTGAATAATTCATTTTGCGTATGATAGCCCAGTTCTCAAAGAAGGTTAGAAGCTATGTAACATAACGCTAAAGGCTACGGAAGCAGCAGTAAGCAAAGACGCGGGTGAAACCACGCCCTGGAAAGCTAGTTTTTAATATAAACCGATTCTTCCAACACCTTATAATTATGTGCTATCAACTATAATAACAAGTATTAGGTTCTCAAATAAATAAGTCATTGATTCAACACTGAGAAATTTATATTATATATCTACTTTGTATAAATATTCAGGCACTTTAATAAGAGATCAAAGTTTGTCTAAAGAATTCTTATCAAATCTGAAGCTTAATTAAAGTGTGCGCTCATTAACTTTGGTCGCCCGTGGATGAGCTTGTTAACTTCGACTAAGAATTTCATGTAAGATAGTTCTAGTGAATTAAGATTGGCAGTTATATTGAATAATTATTATGCGTTATATAACTTTATATATATTTTGTAGAAGTAGTTATATACATAATATCTTAAATTTGTGTTAAACATTTTCTAACCGATCAAATAGACGAAATTTAGAAAGGCTTATGTTCAGATGTGAATCGGCCGTCAAGTATAAATAAGTTAATATCAAGCAAACTAACCTGATATTTACGTCGTGTACCTACCTTAGTTTTTTTTCTTTTTTCAAACAGCTAGCGAGCATTAGCGTTTATTAACTTATTAAACTGACTCCACTCTGGTCGATTATAAGCAGTCATAATACGTTAGTAGATCCACGCTGATTTTAGCATGAATGGGCTGGATCGTCCGGGGAAGTACTACCCTCTCATAGAAGATCGACTTAAGAGTAGTAGTATCCGTACTACTGCGTTTCGTTCGGTGAGTGAGAGCGCCGGACGCCCAATTTCCCCCCTTTCCTCTTTCCTCAACTCCCTCATTTCCTTCCCCTAACCCCATTCCCAGCCGTCATAGTGGAGGCCACCATACCAGCAGTTAAAGACTATGGCTTTTGGTATACTGGCCACCACTTCTGGATTCCACTGACTCCTTACCATCAGGCGGGGTGGAGTCACTTTGGTAGGTCATAATATAAAAAAAAAGTCAGTGGAGTTCTGGAGTGGTAGACACTTTAAAAAGTAATCGTGTTGGACTGCTAGCTAGCTACTAAAGCGACTTTGTAAACAATATGCGTTTGTAAAGAGTTTCAGAGAGAGAGATATACTATTAAGCACATGTTTATATTATATAGACAGTTAAACCAGCAAAATTTTACATCGATACGGGAAACGAGTAATTTTCCCGCTCACTTAACCTACAATGTTATCAAGAATGAATCATTTTGTACCCAGCGAACGATATACGCCATACACAGGCACACATTACATACTTGGTTGATTGATGAGAGTTCATTTTTTGAGGCTATATAGGTTGGGCGTTTTATAACTATACAATACTTTTAGGCTTGAAATCGCTTGCAGCAGGACGTACTCATACATATAGCGTGCAAATAATAATAGTAGCAAGTGACAATTTTAATTACTACCTATGAGTACGTCTCAAGTGCAGCCCTAGTTTTCGGATTTCAATTTAAAGAATGATGTGTTCTGTTATAAAAAACATTTCTAGCGTAGACCATTATAATTCAATTAATATTATAAATGTGAAAGTTTGTGTGTATGTGTGTGTGTTTGTTACCACTCAGCGCCCTAACGGCTAAACCGATTTCGATTAATAATAATAATAATAATAATAATATATAGTTGAATTCGGAAAAACATCCATAGTAATATAGGCAGTAAATAGATTCGGTGCCTGCTACTTTTTATCCCGAAAATCGGTTCGGTGCTCGAGGGCAACAAAACACATTTTAGGCGCAGGCGAAGCCGTGGTGTGCAGCTAGTATGTACATAAATATGCAAAAATGAACAGCACCTCTCGTATTTAATGTAAGAAATATATTTTCCTAATATTTTCGGCAATCAGTTTGACATAATCATAAAATTGTCAAAATTCAATAAAAGTTATTGATTCAAATCATAAGTTCATTTAAAAGGCAATTTACTTGTCTGAATGAAGTACTGCTAAGTTCACAGAAGTTCTTCTATACTAGTGATATAACCAGTTTAGAAAGATCCCTGTGAGATGCGCAATAACATTACTGTTTGAAGTGCTAAACAGAGTAGCAGAGCTCAACTTAAATTGGTGGTTTGTTACAAAATCGATCTAATTGTGAAGTTATTTTTGTTATTGTTCTCTTTTACCTGGAGAGTACGAGAAGCTTTATAAGTGTTTTTTTTTTCATATCTATAACAAAAAGAAAAACTTTTAGAAACAAGCGATCCTAAGAAAACAGCTTTGTTATAGAAAATATCTTGTTGATAATGGAAATAAAGTTGTTCAGTCCAAAGGACCTGTTTATAATTCATTTGAAAACTTTTTTTGGATTTTGTCATAACATAGTTTTGTTGTTGTTGTTGAAATATTTCTTTTATCGAGTTTTTGAGTGAATAAAACAATTTTTATTACAAAAATAAATACAAATTTAATTACACATAATATTATCTATAAATAAAGTCGCAGATATATATTAAAAGTGTTAATATATTTTTAATGAAATAAAAAAAAATTGAAATAAGTTAAAATCTGAATAGACTTGACTTAACTTCTTAAATGGACTTTTATAGCTTAACTACAAACCCAATATTTAAAATATTTTGTAAATAAATTCAAATACTGAATATAAACATTCTACCAAGTTTGGATTTACTTATGTTAAGTTAGACAAAATTATAGAACTGAACATTGAAGAATGACGTATCAGAAAAGGGAGCAACAATTACAAGTTTTTCATTTTAAAAGTTTGGTTGCTATGATTTTATTCTTTTTTAGTCGATTCTCTGCATATTTTTATATACTAAAAAAATAACAACACTACAGTGCGATGGCCGAAAATTAAAAATAAATTGATAAACTGTTGTCAAGAAGCGCACAAAACAAATATCCTTTACAAGTTCTGAAGTCTTTTTGAGATACGGAAGCAAAAAGGTCTTGACTCGTACTTAATAAAGGAAAACTGGTCACTAGTCACTTGATGCCTGACGTGAAAGCCTTTCCATGTCATCTCGTAGACGCACCCCTGTCAAATCTACTAACTAAATTTACCGTAATGTGATTTACAACTAACATTAAGATTTATGTTAAGAAACTACTATTGCAGCGACTTAATATTAAAAGATACGGCTGATTTTTAGAGTTTCGTACCTCAATGAGAAAAACGGACTCCTTATAAGATCACTCGGTTGCCCGTCTGTCTGTCTGTGTCATGACCCTTTTTTTCGCATTAACTATGAGTATCTACTAGTGCTACACAGTGTAAATAAATTATTGGGCGTTTCTCGCGTAACCGATGATAGTGAAAAACATTTGAAATTATTTAGTTCTCAGAATAAATACCAAGAGCGGGTTATATTCAAGCAGTTGACGCTGCCGACCTGGAAGACAAACGTTCGTAACTGTAATTTGTAGAAATACTACTCATTTTTATACAATAAAGTATTATTGAGTTTCCGTTCAAAAATATATCGCACAATCAAAAATATAAGCTACCAAAGCAAAGCGTATCACAACATTGTATTGAATTTCATGATTCAAACTAAGTATTAAATATTTTAATATTGATGAAATGTTTAAATTAAGTTAAGTCATCGCTCAATGTAATAGAGCCTTTATTTTGGCACATTGTGTTTGTGATCTCTTAGGGAAGAATACGCTTATATCAAAATTGTCTGCAATGTTTCTTACTAATAAAAGATGCCAACGTTAATGAAATACATTGAAATTCCTCTAGTCCATAGCTAAGTGTGTATAAATCAGAACATGCAGCGTTTGCAATATCCGCCCCTCCTTTTCTATATCGTGAGAGAAAACTTTGTATTTTTTTGCTGACAAAACTGGGTCACAGAATTAACTATAAGATAGCTTTATATAGATAGATATTACATCAAGCTTTTTTAATGGTACAAAACTTTGATCTAGTTTTTGTTTCAAGTCTGAATATGTTTTAATATCTTACACGTTTGTTCGCGCATCACTATTGCTGTGAATGCAATTCTTACGTGGAAGAAATACTTAAATATGTATACTACTAGCTGCCCGTTTTACCCGCATCTTTGCTTACTGCTCAGCTCCCGTCGCCAGTAGCGTCATGTTACATAGTCTATAGCCTTCCTTAAGAACTGGGCTATCATACGCAAAAAGAATAATTCAAACACGACAGATAGTTCCTGAGATTAGCGCGTTAAAACAAACAAACAAATGCCGCTATAATTATGTATATTAACACAATAAGCTAAATTTAGATATTCTTTTTGTCCGTGAATCGTATATGTTTGTCAACTATGCATCAAATAATATAAATATAAATATAAAGCCCAAAGGTGTACTCATTATTCCTTCATTACGCTCTCACAGTATCGGCTATCTGATACAAACGAAGACAAATCAGGCGTATGATCGACGGCTTTACTACATAAAGTCACGGAGCTGTGAACAGCCAATTACCGAACTCCTATTAAGATTTCTTGAAGGAAAATTCAGTTACTGTTTTAGTTTGTTGATTTATACTGAACAGCGCTTTATAATCAGTAAAACAAAAAAAAATAACACAGAAGAGCGTTTATGTGTCATAAGTGGCAACGTCGCAACTTAGTTCCATATTTCGTGATTTTAATTTTTATCATTTAATCTTAGCTATATTTTAAAAATATGTTCTGCTAATATGCTAGAATTAGGTGAAAGCTGTAAAAAAGTAAGTACTTAACCATAATGCTTACAGTTCTTTACTATGAAAATAATGCAACTTAAGTTTCAAATGTATTATTTACACATAAATAGAACTGTAAACGCAATGATTACTTAATTTTTATACACGCTTTCACGTGTTCTCCAAATAGTGTTCTGTAAACATTTTTTAACTATAACTCCAATTAAATGATAAAAATTGAAAACCACGAAAATATGACACTAAAATGCAACGTTATGTGTGAACTAAGGTTTGTAGTAAGAGGTTAATAACTCTGCCTTACTAAGGAAAGTCAACATGAGCAAGCTATGTACATAAAAATCACTTCTATTCTTACACATAAATTTACTAAAGAGAATGGGCTATTGATTTTTATTTATATGTTAGTATATATGAATACGAGTTCGTATAAAAAAATATTATGAACAACTACGGTGACAAATTTGCATATCTACGGTCCATCTGACTGTATTTTATCTATAACCCATATGCGGCTAAGTCTAACTAAGTTTTTGCAGATAAAGGGAGAAAGAAATGAAAGAAAATTAAAAGGGGGTTCGAGGGGGTAATGGATCACCAAATGCAAAATTATCTCTTTGTTATAAATATTCTAAAGGACTGTAATATATTACGAAGCAAAGATACTTTAATAAAAAACTCTGAAAATTACTAGTCATTCTCTAAACAATGAACAGAGTCACTGGCCGAGCTGATAAGTAGAGGTCGTTGCACTCGCTTCACAGTTGACAACATGATTTGTTAATACATGAAAGCGACCTTAGTAATGATGTTTGGACAGAAACTCGCTTAATTAAGGAAATAAGGTTACATGCAGTTGACTGCTAGAGTGTCTAACTTATATCTATCGTGCTTAAGTTCATTATCCGAATCCAAAATGAAACGATATTATATAAAGTTTGATTTTTTTTGTTTGTTTGAACGCTCTAATTTCTGGAACTACCAGTCGAATTTGTATATTTATTTTTGCGTATGATAGCTCAGTTCTTAAGGAAGGATATAGGCTATGTAACATCACGCTACTAGCAACGGGAGCAGGGCAGTAAGCAAAGACGTGGGTGAAACCGCGCTGTGACAAGCTAGTGTAACGATATGTGGTTGCTGTAGCATGGACTCGACCGTGGTCTCAAAAATTTAGTATATTTTATTTAATCGGAACCTAATATGATCTAGGTACTCTTGTACCAAAGTAATATTGCAGAGTAAATGCTAAGGTCGACTAAGTCGCTGAATCAAAACAATCAGAGGCCCTAGACAAGTGGCAAAGATTTCTATTCTATTCATAGAATAGATTAAAAAATGAATTGGATTGACATAAGCTAACGCCAGCGCTCATGTTAATCTCATAAATTTTTTAGGGTCATATTTTCTTGAATGTAAAAGTTTATATCAAAATTGCATTTTTTAGACCACGGGTACGATGATATATAGTGATCAATTACGAATTCTATGCATGTTTTAGTAAAGCATATTGAAGGGATAAAACCTCTTTAAAAGCCTTTATGGTTGAATTTTTGGTAAAAATATAGAAGAGGGTCGAGGTTTTCTTTACATATTTTTTTTGTTAATATATTGTTAAATTCATACAGTGTTCTGCTAATCGATAGAAACTGAAACGTGTTCTTTCCAAACAAGGCTCAGTTGGATTTGTTGGCGGCAGTCATCGACACAGTTAACGAAGTTAGTAGTGAAATTATAATAATAATAATAAAAATAATAATAAATCATTTATTTCGGGTAGCATAAACCCATAGATAAATACCTTAAAGACTAACATACATAATACATAATATAAACTTAAAAACTACACTTCACATGCACTAGTCACTGAAATATGTGTACGCTGATAACGCTGCTGCTTGTTAACTATGAATTTGATGATGAAAATGAAAATTATAATGGTCTTTACGTTAAAAGTCTATTCTATTAAAAAAAGCGGAAGAGTTTGATTGTTTGTTTGAACACGCTAATCTCTGCAACTACCTGTCAGATTTGAATAATTCTTCTTGCGTATGATAGCCCAGTTCCTGTGGAAGGTTATATGCTATGTAACATCACGCTACTAGCGACGGGAGCAGAGCAGTAAGGAAAGACGCGGGTAAAACTGCACCGCAGAAATCTAGTAATACATAGAATACCCTTTTAAGTTAGACTTGGTGCACATTTTTCTCGCCAGGAAATAACAGATATTACCTACATAGTATCATCAATGTACCTAAAAACCTAATTTACGACAATGTCAAGTAAAGTTAAAGCATAACCTTGTCACGAGATGAGCTGGGTCTTACTCGAGATATAGTTTGATTAATTACATTCGCCGACCCTCTTAAGAGTCACATGTCATAACTGGTGACAAAAAACTTTGGTAGTGGACACTCGAGACCAAAGATGTTTTGTTAAATTTTTTCTTGTCTATTCTGAGTTTGCAGCAACAATTAAAAGGTTTCTATATCTATTTATATTTATTGTCATGACCACTTTCGTTTTGCTTACTCATCTCAAGAAAATAGCATGAGCAAGATGGCTGATTTATCGTATGACTATAATGTACATATTACTAAATCAAACTACCATTAAATAATAATAACCTACATTCCGTGAAAAGCTTTCAAATAACTGAATGTACATTTTTAATATAGAAAATATATAGATGTGAGAGATTTTACTAAATTTATTATTTACCTTGAGAGCTAAATATTTAAAAAGAATATATTTAATCCCTGAGAGACGAGAACGTGCGTTGACTTACTATAGATTTACCCGAATTTTCCATCTTTAGCTAATTCATTCAATAATAAATGATATGTTAGACTTAACCCGAAGTCTTTACTATTCATCTAACATACACAAATGTGCCAAAGGATAAAGTTTTATTCCCAGGACAGAAAGTAACTTTGCTTTCAACGCGAGCAAAATTTGGCCTCGTACTAATGTTTTTAATTACAACTTTGCCTACAAGTTACAATACGCTCCTGCAATCAATTCACCTGCGTGATTCTACTCAACTTTGTTTATATGAACCAATTATAAGATTAAGAACTTTGTGTACGTAAATATAATGTTTGTTTTAGATATAATTATGTAATAAAATTACACTATTATTTCAAAATAGATTATCAAATACAATATGGTAATAATTACATTATTTGAAAACAATAAATTGAATTAAATAAAAATCCAATCTATGTCGTTATAACTACTTAGTACATTCCAAACTTTAATCAATAAACGTCCTCGAAAATTGTCTCTATAATCTCTTTTTTCTATTTGAAAAACCCATTTTCAAAAAGAAGACAATAAGATAAAAGTATATAAACATTGTTTAAAAAAATCTACTTTTGTACAAATTTCGTCTGTCTTGCGCCCTTGGTATAATATATAGAAGGTTAAACGTAAATGTAAATGTGTGGACCCGTTTTATAGAATCATTAGTCACTGCCGTCGGCATCAAAAGACAACGAAATTCCACAAAAAATAATTTAAACTCGAAATTTTACAAACATATTTTTTGTTTTAGGAGTTCGCAAACTCAGTGCGATCCTTGCTACGGGAGCCCGCTCTGGGACCTGGCGTATAGAAGCTCGTTGTGGAGGAGGTTCGGCTCGTGTGGATATCATTGTTGGCAATGGAGTGGGTAACACTGCTGCTGCAGCACCAGCCGCTGAGCAGCATTACGTAGAACTGCGCTTCGCTGATAGCATGAGGCGAAGATATAAACCTGGATTACCTTTTGTTGGAAGAGTAAGTACATAAATATTATTTTGTTTTATTTAACGTAAGTCAAAAAAGAGCATACAAGCGCAAACATGGCACTACACAACCGAGCTTTTGCTGGCTCTCATGAAGTAAGCAAAAAGTTACGAGAAAATTGAGTTTCCCACACCAAAGTATGTATGGGTTTCAAGATTTTTCTTAGTTGATCCGACTAATTTATAAAGATACAAACAACGATCTTCTACCATAAAGCTTTACGAATAATTGGGTGTAAATAATTTTGCTCCTCATAAAATATTTAATATTTCTACTTTTGCTGTAATTAATAATGTTTTTAATTATTAATGATCAGCATCAAAACCTCTGTAGTCGTATTATAGCTTTATCATATTTCGATTCCTATAAATTATTTCTAAACAAGTTCCCAAATCAAACCGTAATTGTAACTTAATGCGGATTTAGAACCTTTACATTGATTAGTCATTTTGGGCTTTAAGTTAAATAAAAGAAGACTTAGAAGAGAAGGAAAGAAATAAATTAAAAACATTCTAGTGACATAGATACTGAAATATCACCGTGCACAAAGTAAACTGACATTCTATTTTAAAGTGATCAAGGCGTTTATTAGAATTTTAAAGAGGACAAACAAATTTTTCTAACATAATATAACTAAATGCATTTTGTTAGGCCTGTGTTTTTGGTTTATACAAATCTTTTCATTGCATTGTTTAACCAGTCTGCTAAATGATAAAGATAGTTCATTACATTTTCATTCTCGGTCCGCTCCAGTTGCATAGTTTGAATAGTACTCGTAGCAAATCGCGGCTCGTTAGCTCAAAGCTTTTGATGGTCGCCTTTATCTAAGGCTTAGTTAATAGCGGTGGTATTAATGTGGATACTGTTAAATAAGTAAGAGATAATAAAATAGAAGAAGTTTCGAAAAGCAGTAGTAGATATGTAACTATTATCAGTTAAAACGCTGAATCGGCAATTTGTTATAAAATAATGTTTTGTTATAAAATAACAAGAAAGCTTAAGCTCTTGTGATTCGGTGATAGTGTATACGGACTACCATGCAGAGGTACCGAGTCCAATCTCGGAACTGGTAAAGTAATACCTGATTTTTCTGTTGCAAAATCCTCGATATTAGTCCGGAGTACGGAAGGAACGGCCGTAAATTGACACAAAATACTTCTAATTGCTATAAAACTCAAAAATGAAATACATTTCTGATTTATTTTCTCAAATCATATCCTTATCATCTTTCGCCGTGTCGGCAGGAGAACAATGTAATAAATTACAGAGTCAGCCTAACGAACAGCTTTTATATCGACGTGGGCCGTTTTTCTGTCAGTTCAGTACAGGCTAAAGAGTAAGCGACCGACAGATATTTGTAAGCAAAAACTATTTGTTTTACTTTATGTAGGTCTTCAAATGAATGTTTCAAATATATTGTTTATCGCAATTTGACCTTTCTTGAAGTGAAGTCTACTGAGACCCTCAAATACAAGAGTGTTTGATCTTTAGTAGCACAAACCTATATTTAAATGCACATAGGACTAGCATACGTAGTACTATGTACCTATATAGAAAAAAAGTAAAATATGATTTCAATCTAGTAAACACTTCTCAATAGAAAAACCCAAGACTAATATTTTGCACAATTCAGAATACTCTTCCGATAACTCAATATATATAATAATAATAATAATAATAATATTTCAACAACTACACACAACGCCATCTAGACCCAAAGTAAGCATATTATATGCTTGTGTTATGGGTTCTAGAATGCGGATATACATACTTCAATACCTTTTTTTTTTGTAAATACATACATATTATACATAGAAACACCCAGACCAATGCAAATAGAGATGTTCATGCACACAAATATTTGCACTGAGCGGGAATTGAACCCGCGACCTCTGCGTGGCAGTCCATACATAGTACCACCAAACCACAGAGGCAGTCAATATTATGTACTATAATTGTGTAATGTATTATAATATTATGTACTAACACAGTTGCTACAAGTGATAATATTATCTAGCAGCGTAGTAATCCATCATAAAATCTTAATTAACAAGAGAATAATTACGCTAAGTAGTACAAATCATCGCCTAATAATATCAAAATTAGTTTACGCTTACATAACTGATTATTTGAGACAGGTTAACACAGATAATTGGCGTTGATTAATGACAAAGCTTATTACTTATTATGATCTAATAATACGTGTTGTAATATAGCTTAATGACTTTGATTCATCTTCTTGGACTATATATAGTCTAAGAGCTGGCGAAACATCTCACTAACCCGTTTCCCATAAAACTAGAAACTTTTTAAATGATGTTTTAGTATCAGTCGGTTAAAAAATTACCGTTTTGGCAGGCGTGTCGCGATTGCGTCTGCATCCCTGGAACCAATGAAAATGCATTTTTTTTTTAAATTCTCTTACAAAGCTACAATATTTATATGTTTTAATTTACATTGTGTAGGTGTAAAAAAAATTTACAACAAATTTTGACTTTGACTGCTTGTGGGAACTTAGGCCGCTATTAGACTATCATAGAAATATGAACAAAGATGTGTAAGTAATTTTTTAATGGAGGACATATGATGGTATAATAACTACATGTGATTATCTATGATCATAGAATTTGACAGATATGTAATCATATTTTTATGATAATGTAATACCGGCCTTATTGAGACAAAAAATCAAGGTGTGCTTTTAAAAAGGTGACAAGCCGTCGACACAAAAGAAGAAGCTGGACAGAGGTTTCTCTTACATATTACTTTTGGAGATCGTCTGTCATAATTGCCACGCTTAACAAGCGTATTGATGATCGCGGTCATGATATTCTTATTACAAACCGGTGCTGTCTGTATTGTGTTGGATGATTTCTAACAGGTATTTGAAAATATTTTACATTTTCATAAAAAAGGCTTTATTAAAATAAAATCCATAATTTGGAATGTAACTCAAACTATGAGGTAAATATCAAAAATGGCGAATAAGCTTACCATTCATGTGATAGAGACATTAGCGTAAGAATCAAATTAAGTACTTCTTAAGACAAAATTGATGATAAATAATAAAGAAAATTACATTAATAAACCAAATAAAAGTACTACAACTACATATAATAAGGTTCATTTTTATTGTTAAACGTGATCAAAAAAAATTAACTTAAAATGTCGAGCCGGCCGAGTCCCTAACCTAATATTATAAAGAAAAAAGATTTGGTTTTTTGTATGTTTGTTTGTTTATGAATCAATGAATAACATGCGCAACATAACAAAGAGCAAATATAATTAAGCAACTTAACGACATAGTCACATACTTTAACCGCTTGAGCCGCAAACCTCAGCAAAGCAGCTCTTGAACTGTAGTCGAATTATGGTTTACCTATAATTTCAGTCAAGTAAAGTTTCATAATTAATTGAAATTTACGTTGTGATATAGCAAAATAAATCTATAATATTTAATTTATAATTTGATTTTTTGTATGTTGTTATTTATCTCAAGATCTAAATATCCGATTTAAAAAATTCTTTCACCTTTTGAAAGCTACAAATAAGATAGGTAACGCTATATTTTATTAAGTTTACCGGTAGTAGATCCACGCTGGTTTCAGCATGAATGGGCCGGATCGTCCGGGGAAGTACTACCCTCTCATAGAAGATAGACGTAAGAGTAGTAGTATCCATACTACTGCGTTTCGCTCGGTGAGTGAGAGCGCCGGAGGTCCAATTTCCCCCCTTTCCTCTTTCCTTACCTCCCTCATTCCCTTCCCCTAACTCATTCCCAGCCGCCATAGTGGAGGCTACCATACCAGCAGTTTAAGAAGATGGTATAGTGGCCACCACTTTTAGATTCAACTGACTGCTTACCATCAGGCGGAGTGGAGTCACTTTGGTAGGCTAATATAAAAAAAAAAAAAAGTTTATCAAATTTTTATAGTCATTTTCAAAGTCAATATTTTAAGCGCCTCTTAAATCCGAGTGATGCATTACGATACTGTTGCAAAAATATTTTCCGTAGGCGTTTGTTATGAGACCGAATGAAACTTTTGATTCCAAAGCAAAGCAAGGGCTATAGTCATCGCGCTTAGAGAGCAAGGTTTGAAATTGCTGACTTGTCTCACAATTGTAATAGTTAATGCTCATATCGTAGAAGAATCATTCCATTTGCATATAATTAACTAGCTTTCTGCGTCTTTGCTTTATTGCTCTGCTGCCGTCGCCAGGAGCGTGATGTTACATAGCCTATAACCTTCGTCGAGAACTGGGCTAAAATACGCAAAAATATTTTTTCATAACCAACTGGTAGCTTCAGAGATTAGCGCGTTCAAAAACAAACTAACGACTTTCCTCTTTATTTAATAGTATAGATAAGAGCGTATGTAAATAATTTCCATTGCGTAACTAGGTACTTTTCTAAAAATGATTTTAATTATTTAAGGTATTTTTCTTGTTCCAAATTTGTTAGTAATGTAATTTGCGAACAATTCTGCTTTCTTTTGGCACATAAATCTCAAACGAATGCAGAGATACAAACTCGTCTTTGCGTAACAATTATTAATCACGTTTAATTATCTCCGTATTTCATACCTGTACCCCTGTCGGCACAGGTTTTGGAGTTAAGCCAGCTCGGTTTGGTAAACTTAATGGCTTCATTAAAGACTTAAGTCGACATTACAATATTGTTCTTATGTATGTTAAACTGGTGTTGAAATAGTCAAGCGGTTTTCTGTCGTCAATGAGATGGAGATTAAACCTTTGTATGGCATAAAATATGAATAGACCGTTAGCTATTGTAAATATGAAAACAGTTTAAATATTTTGTTGTAAAGCGATTCAGAAACAATTTGTTTAATCATGAGTTAAAAAGAGGTTTTCACCGGTGATAGTGTAAAATATTTAGAGGAAAAATTTAAAATCCACTCAGTAGGAGTAGGTACATACACCTTCTATGCAAGAAGTTATGAGTTGAATTTTCACACGGGACAATACTTTTGTGATTCATAAATATTTTGTCCAGAGTCTGGGTGTACGTTATACTTGCCTTATTCCCCAGTGTGGGATTATAGTAAGAACTTTAAGTAATCATGACTAACAATGCTATTTTATTGATACAGGTCGAAGCGATGAGCACCGAGAAACGTGTACGAGTTCGTGTGAAGCTGTATGATGACAAAACTGATATCTACAGCCAGGATATTGACATGTCGACTGGAGAAGGTGGCTTCATCGTACCCACTGTCATGGCCGATGCTCCATACGTTAATTTACAAGTAAGTAAATAAGTAAGTAAGCAATGACATAAAAAGAGATGATGTCTACGGCTAGCTGAGGCCTGAGTCTGTCCGGCCACATCTAATTTTCGTCTAAGGTAACTCCTCTAGGCTATGATTATTAATTTGTTTACTACAGACTCCCGATAAAAATACGATAAGTTGATAAGATAATTCGTCTCTGTATTTTACTACCGAAGTCAATCAATGGCTCGGAAGCAAAATAGCAGAATATCTAAATACCAGAGGCCCTAGACAAGTGTCAAAGATTTCTATTCTATTCATAGAATAGATTAAAAAAGGTATTGGATTGACATAAGCTAACGCCAACGCCAATTTTATCTATTCTATGAATAGAATAGAAATCTTTGACACTTGTTTAGGTCCTCAGATCTCTCGCCCACCGGTGACAGTGTAAGATAATTTAGTTCTTGGAATAAAGACTGTGTTGTTCTTTTATGTGGGCGGAATTTTCGTGCTTTACCCTTGCATAGTAACTGTTTTCAAACATAGTGTATGTAATTTTATTCGTAAATAATTGACATACAATCTTTACACTACTACTAATATTTCAGCAACATAATATATGACTACGTAATACGGAGCTAATGTCAGGCACGTCTTGTGGTGTAATTAAATACTCTCCTTACCCTTAAGGTAGGGGCGATATTCAATTAAAATCCGAACATGTTCTGTTTGTTAATTTAGGACACACTATGCTAATTCACCTGCAGGTTTATAGTGAATGGAAGCTTACCACTGCTTTAAGTTTAAAACATTCTACCATAAAACTAACGACAGTTTTCAAACTTATTTAGATTTTCTAGAAAATTCTTCACATTACAATTTTATATGTTGAAAACAAATAACATTCAGTTTTAAAACACTCATTTTTAAAAAGCGACATGATGAACAAGGGGAATGAAATTGCCTATTCAAAATGAAATTTACGACCTGTGCAGCTTTTGACAATGCGTGATGATAGTCTTAAACGAGTATGTTGTCATGACAGCTGGAATCGAGCTACATTTGCTAATGACTCTCTATGGCACAGAAAATACATCAATGTGCTTTTAGAAATGGCTACTGTTTAATGGATGATTGCGAGACCTGACTGACTATGTAACAACACGCTGCGAACGACAGGAGCAGTAAAGTGACCAAATATGTAACTTTACGCGGGTGAAACCGCGCTGCAGAAAGCTATTTCATTATAAACATGCATGCATGTAATCCCTAAGGCTCGGATTAAAAGTTTGAATTGCATCACTACTTTAAACCACACTATTCATTATTAAGTACACAAATTACTGTCAATATTATACACTCCGACCTATCAATTATGCTGACTAATGCGCTTTAATTCTCTCATTATTCCAAACTAATTTGACCATTTTCATTTGAAAGCTGACGTATATTATTGGATACGTTTAATTCTATTTAGTACTTAAATTTGTGAAAGTTGAAATGTGCAATAAATAGAACCTAATTGTTTGTAGATTGTACGTAATTTTGTTTATTCGGAAAATAATAATTATATAAGAGAGAAAATGAGAAGCCGTGAAAAATTAAAAAATGAAGCCCATACTAATTAGTCAACGAAATCCCATTCCATCTCCTTTTCTAACCACAACACAGATCAGTTCACATCTGAATTGCCTTCAAAGTCCAATTTAGGTTAATCGCATCATTAATAGGGCCTCTAGAAACTTGTAAAACTTCAATACTGCGTAGCGAAATTGGACAACGACAAATACAAATGGGAAGGTTTTAAACGCGAGATTTACCAGCTAATCCTCAAAATCGCGAGACTGATAGCGCTGGTTGTATTAGCGATGCAGATATTACGAAAGTAGGTTACGGTGTTTATTAGGCTATGTTATTGCTTAATACTACAGATACAAGCGTCAATTTATCTTTGTAGGTTAAAATCGACATCGAGAACTATTCTAGCTTAAGAATTTTTAATGCCATTTCTAATACGGCTGACACTAGACCTCGAAACTAAAAATTTTCTTGATAGTATATTATTATTACTACATCAGCCTACGGTAGTCCATGTTAGACATAGGCCTCCCAAGACGCGCCATCTTAATAATATGCACGCAGGTTAAACAAAGGTCTTAAATAATAAAACTAAAACTGTAATAATTGTAAAAAAAATGAAGCAGATGTATTTTTTTTTTTATATATTTATTAGCCTACCAAAGTGACTCCACCCCGCCTGATAGTAAGCAGTCAGTGGAATCCAGAAGTGGTGGCCACCTTACCAAAAGCTATCGTCTTAAACTGCTGGTATGGTGGCCTCCACTATGGCGGCTGGGAATGGGGTTAGAGGAAGGGAATGAGGGAGGTGAGGAAAGAGGAAAGGGGAGAAATTGGGCCTCCGGCACTCTCACTCACCGAACGAAACCCAGTAGTACGGATACTACTACTCTTAAGTCGATCTTCTATGAGAGGGTAGTACTTCCCCGGACGATCCGGCCCATTCATGCTAAAACCAGCGTGGATCTACTACCGTCAATATTGTATAATTATGACTTTCCTTAAATGTATGAAAGAGATGGAACTGAGGGCCTACGGATAATAGAATAGAAAATAATAGATTAAAAAAGTATGAGATATGCTAATGACAATGTTGGCATTAGCTTATAAATGTTATAATTAGGACTAGGAGAGTTTAAGAAATTGCAAAATGAATCCTGTAAAAAGGGTTAATAAGTTAATATTAATTATGCCAATTCCATACATTTTTAATCCATTTTATTCTATTAGCATTGACATAAGATAACACCAACATTGTCATTAGCTTATGTGTTGGCATCCCCAAAATTTTAGTTTTATATTTGTTTGTAACACTATGTTTTTTACCTTGGTAACACTGGTTGCATTAATAAAAACTCTCTTGGATTTTACTCTCGAAGCAGAAACACTTGTTTATTCGCCACGAGCCTTTTTCTTCAAATTAGTAGCCCTACAGCTCCGGAGAACTTCGTTCTTTATGTCAATCTCATATATTTTTTAATCTATTCTTTTTTATTAGCCACTTGTCTAGCAAAAAACAATAAATGTCTCACTTCATGAACCAATTTTGTGACACTTACTTAAAGTTATTAATAAGGTTTATTCCCATTTTCCCCGCATGTCTGCCCCCGAATGGGGGAAAATGGGAATTTTCGTGCTATTTTCCCCCGAACTTGTAATCAGGGGCAGATGAGAAGTAAAAGTTTTTATTTTTTATAATATTTTTACGTTAAATGCGATTTTAGTGTACATAAGAGATTCAATTATAACTGGGATGGAAATCGATTGTGATGCCGTCATCATGCATATATCGGCTTCAGAGAATTGGCAATCGAGCTAAAGTGCTTTTTCGCTCCCTGATAACTATCTTATGAATTATTATGTGGGCAAACTCAACGTGATCGTTGTCCGGACTGTTTGACGAATATTGAATATGAATATTAATTAGGCACTCAAATATTTGGTTTGGCTATTCTGCATTTAGATACAGATAATGGGTAGAGTTAGTAGTTATTTGGGGATAATCCCTTGTTGAATAATGTGAAATTGTTTAATTTTGGCAGAGTTTTGAATCTAAGCAACCTCGCTAATTGAGCATTTAAGGCCAGTTTCTACATGAAAAATAATATGCGTAACTTAGAGATTATAATTTTAATTCTAAATGTTGTTTGGTTTTATATTGTTTGCAGCAATATAAAACAATGCAAATTTGTATTGGTCTGGGTTTTTCTATGTATAATATGTATGTATTTACAAATATAAGTATTTAAGTATTTTTATCCGCATTATAGAACCCATAACACAAGCTATACTATATGCTTACTTTGGGTCTAGATGGCGTTGTGTGGTTGTTATGGTATTATTTATTTATATTGTAACCTTGTTACTGTTAAGAGTATTGTCTTTAAAATAACTGCAATTAATAAATGAACGAAATATTAAACTTAAATGTAGGCGAGAATAATTTTTGTAGAAAAATATTCTGAGATGTTGAGATGGCATGGATTATGGCAAGTGTGTCATTCAAATATAGATAGTCAAAACATCATATATTATGATGAATTAACTGAAAAATCATACCACACAAAATATAAAGGCAAAAATTTAAAAGTATTTTGATTAAATAATTTATTTGTACACTTCATTATACTCTCACTAATATTACTTCCTCTACCTCTCTAAGGTTTACTGTTAGAAAACTCAGCTCTGAGTTAAGCTTACCTTTGTACATCAATTCCATATCTGTATCTTCTTTCCTATATATCTTTCTGTGTCTGTGCAATAAATAAATAAACATTTACTTATTTTCCTCAATCACTTTTACTAAACTTGTTAACATGTAATTAAAACGTTTTCTTTGCTTTAGTACTTGTTCTGTGGTTTTCTTTTAGTTTATTTTTCACTGTCATTTGCAACTCTGTCACTTTTCAAAGACAGGGCATTCAGAGCATCTTTAGTAAAGTTGTATTGGGAACAAAAAGATCTCATTTACAATGTTCTTAAATAGACTTCAAATGTTTTAATATTCAAAAGATGCAAAAGTAATACCACTTTCAACAGCCTTTCCTTAAGTGCTGCTTTCCCTCCCCCGACATTCTGTTGAATATTAAAATTAATACAACAATAAAATTTTATTTTATAATTTGCATAAATTACTATCAAAACCGAACAAAGCATCCATTCAAGGCATTACAGTATTGGAAATGGATTTCAGTTTTTATGTAAACGCATTGTATTCTTCTGATACATGTTAATCGCAGCCCTTGAATATTCATACGATGCGGACACATTCATTTAAATTAACGAGCGTTTTTGATACTACGTTGTCTTGTGGCAACCCTGTGCGTGGCTAATATTTCACATTATTTGACACTTTAACGATAACGTAACACCAATACATCATTTATTTTGTGTTTTATGTTGAAATGTGTTATGTTTTGGTTCGAGGGGATCGTAGATAATTTTTTGCAGATTTTTCATTCTTTAGATGAAGAAATGAAAGCTCATCAGTTGTGGATGCGTTTTGTGCATTGTAATAATACCTACAAGTAATCGTTTTAGATATAGATATTTTTTAGATAATTATATCTTGCAGATTTGATCAAGTCATGAAAATTTTGGCGTACATACAGAATAAGTTTGATAGGCTGGCCACATCAACACAGGAAAAGCGCAGATCTCATTGTAATAAAATTTTGTATTCAACATAACATGGCAAGCATTTACCTTTGATTTTTTTTTTGACTATAAGTATTATCTACATAATATCTGCATTTTAATCAGTATACTACAGTACAGTCCTGTGGTCTTAGTATAAATGTGCTAGTAGTCAACGTAATTAAAAGTGGGTCGAGAATTTTGCCAGAGGAATGGACACATTTGCTTGCTACTGCAGCCTAAAACCACAAAACTGCTGGTTTTCTTAAATCAAAATAGTACCTGATGTGTTATTTCTAACACGTAGTGAACCATACAATTTGTTGTGTATAGTTTGCAATAGGTAACTACAATTACTTTTAAAAGTAAAATTAAAGTAATTAACATCATAAAATTTTCTGGTTCAAGATAACTTTGACTACGTAAATAAAAGCTAAGTAATACAGAGTAGTCCCCTTATGATTAATGGATATTAATGGATCCAAACACATTTCAAATCAGGTCAGAGAATATGAAATTGTGGCAGATTTTAGTCGGGACTGCACTAACACACAGTGTTTGCTAAACCGTGATGCAGATAGTTTCATAATTATAAACGAAACGACTAAAATATTCAAAGGAAAAGCTAAAATTAAGAGAAAAAGCTAATAAATTACCTGTCTCGGTCAGTATTGGAAATGAAACCTTCGAGGAAACAAAAGTTCGTAATTTGTGTATGTTAATTGAATGTTTGTCAAAAAGATACCCAGTAAAACAGGTCTAGATGGTTGTATTTTCCAAGAAATAAAAATAAAATGAGAAACACTTCAAATAATAATAAAGAGTTAAATGAATAATGAAAGAGAAGAACTTTATTCTTAAGGTGCGAGTCTTTAGCCCTACAATTTTCCGTCTCATTAAAAGTCCAATAAAATCAAAATAATAAAAAAACGCAAAAGAACATGAAAGGAAGCTATGAAAATAATGAGTTCGCAAATAAACGTATAATTTTTATTTCTAGCAAATGTGAAGTTTGTTAGAAGTTTCAACAACTTCTATATGAGAGTTATAAGAGTAACAAATCTATTGAATTTTATATTTTCGTTCTTGAGAAATTGTACGATGTCTTGTTTGATGACATTTAGTGTTATTACCAGAAATTCATAACGTATTCAATCTGCGTGACGCGTTGAAAACCAAATTACTTATTCAACATCATTACCCTTATTTCATTCCAGTGCTTCTTTTATATTATCTTCAAAATCATTCTCATTATTCATATCTCAATTCTTTTTGTTGCTGTTTGTTAAGGTATCCTTTTTGTTTCGCTATATCGGTACATTTTTCAGTGAGATTTTTCGGCCTAAGCCTAATTCGTACAGATAAATTATGCGAAGATAGAGACAAATAATCCAGCACTCCATTAAATCTAAAAAAAGCGAACACTAAGAAATTAGCCAAGTAATCCTGAATCCTGGGACTGACTATAAAGGAGCTTATATCCTGGGAAATGTGCGTGACCTTTTTAATTTTACTTTTATAATGTAGGTTTCGTGTAAGCTGACACTTAACTTGCGTAACGGTCTTCAAAAAGATTATTTATTTAATCGCACAATGATATGTTTTCTGCTATATTACTTATTATTTGATTTGAATACTTTAACAAAATTGAAGAACAATTTTTGAAACATTTCGAGATTTATTTGCTTAGGATAATGATATCAGTCTGACTGGCTGAATGATAATAATATTCATCTTGTAATGTAATTTAGATTTTGCCAAGTGTACTTAACTTCAAACAAATATCGGTACTGACAGAGCTAAGAAAAGAGGATTATGTTTAAATTAGTTTCATAAATACACAGTTCATAAATGACATACAAAATGTATTAACCATAATGTATAAAAATTCTGAAATAAGTTTTTATTATGTACATTAAAAATAAAATAATAATAATAATACCAGCCTGTTTCATGTCCCACTGCAGGGTAAAGGTCATATAGAGAAGGCATGAGCATTAATGTCCACACTTTCTCAATCGCAATTGCAGACTTTTAAGTCAAGATTTTTTACTCACGATGTTTTCCTTCAATATCAATCAAAAATAAAATACAGTGCAAAAACACCCCAACTACAGAAACTAGATATCTAAACTACTACTAAATAACATGTTCTTGACAGCCAGACAGATACGTCTCGAATGGATTCATATACTTTATCCCTTATATCTATAACATTGAGTTACTTATTTATTTAGACTGTGACGAGTCAGATAAGTTTACATTTAATCCCGTAAACAAGTATTACCTAAATAAATAAAAGATCAAAATGAAAAGGAAGGCTCTTTTAATTTTAGCCTTTACATCACTAATATTATAACCAAACATTCCTAACGAATGTTGCCAACTAACCGAAACCGAAATTTAGTTCGAAACGAATTCATTTTGCGGATTTGCAGTTTGTGGACTAACCTCAAAATCATTAATTGAAGTTGAAGTCAGAATACTGAGATCTGAACCTGTTTGCGGTTTGCAATCCTGGGAATAGTTTGATTTGAAACTTCATTAGCCTTTAACTCTGATTGCGATTGCAGATTCACTGTAACTATCAACCATCTCACTCAGGTAATTATACAAACGGAGTCTGTTGTTCCGCTGAGATTGTTTCTTTAACGAAGTTTTAGCATACTTTGAGATCGTCTGATGTCTTCTCATAACGATGTTCGAGAATGTTTTGATAGTGTTATAATTAATCCGCTTGTGCTTCTAGTTCATTATTTTTAGTGCCGTTAGTAAAATAATTACAGATTAATAAAAATATGTAACCACAAAAGATATATTTTATCATTGCTTTGTTCGATTACCTTTACTTAAGTGAAATATTATAGTGGTTGTTCAAATTTGATTATTATTTAATCTGAATCATGATAGGTAACATGGTATAATAATTTGTATTTATTTAAAACGATATTATACATATACCATTAAGTTTACGTAAGACAAACGTTTCATTCTCTAAGAGTCAATACCTTTCAATATACTTTTAAGCTCCTATTTCCTAATTCAAGTATCTATTTTATTTATAGTAGTTCGGTAAAAAACTCTTAGATAAATTTAGTCAAATAGTGGCATTCCTCATTCAATATTCTGGAGCTAAGCTGTTCGTAACTAACTAAATCGCGAGCTTGCAATGTAATCCTGAGATTGGAAAACTCAGCGAAATTCACCTATAGAGAGATTAATTGAATTAGCTCTAGTCAGAACTATAGGTAATGTAGTTTCAAAGATTTTTTTAATATTTAAATAGATAAAGGTTTTTTAAGTTTATATAAATCAAAATTAATTTAGTAAGAGTATAAGTTTTAAGTGGATTTTTGAATTTAATGTATTTAATTTTGAATAATTATATAATACAGTAGGTGCAGAAGCAAATATAAACAAAATGAGAATCCGTGAAATGGCTTGTTAGCCATTTCACGTGAAGTAAAACTACCAGTAAATTCATTGCTGCAATGTTTTGCAGCAATGAATTTACTGGTAGTTTTACTTCTTCTAGTAGTTTAAATAATATTTATCGTCTAATAATTAAAAATACTCCATAGCAAAAGATATACTTTCAGAAGTCATTTAAAATATAGATACATAACTACGGTATATCAGCTAAGATATTCGGCTGTATTTTCTTCAGAATTTTAAACCCTATTCTTTTAGAAGGAAGGGCTAATATTGGAAATAACACAAAAGTCGTGTCGGGTCAGTGGATCCAATCAATGGAGAGATTAATGAAATTAGTCTCGCATGAAGGCTGAATCTGCTAAACTTGCTTGCGATGATCTTGCCAACTAACTAATGCTTGTGGTCTAAAGGAGGGGAGGTGTCTATTTTATAAAACGGCTTTAGAGAAATAAGTCACTCGTACTTTTTCGTGATATAATTCAATTCATGTAAAGTAAACGCTGGCAAGCTGGAGCAGACTCGTTTGTAAATCGATTGAGAGACATGTATGTTCAACAGTTCACTTTACAACTAAAATGATAATGATGAATACTATATGTAAACATTTAATCAATACTATTATATAAAGCAGACGAGTTTGTTTGTTTTAATGCACTAACCTCTAGAACTACCAATCTAAAAACTAAAAATTTTTTTTGCATGTGTAGCCCAGTTCTCGAGGAAGGTTATAGCTTATGTAGCATCACGCTACTGGCGACGGGAGCAGATCAGTAAGCAAAGACGCAGGTGAAACTAATAATTATTTTAAGTTTGAAATAAAATATTATGTCAACCATCAGAGATTTAATTATCAGGGACCAAGTACAGATTCTTTACACGAGGCTTTGCTGATAGCTGCCATTACAGAAATCCAAGAGCTACGGCATTGCTTATTTTCAAATAAATCATGGAATGATTAAATTATCACGCTATTCAGTGCTAGCACATTTTTTACCTATTTGAAGCGTAGTCATTTGTTTTTCGTAAGACAGAACGATTTACAAACTATTAGGATACTTTAGAATTCATAGCCATACTTGCATAAGTGAAATTCTTATACAAACTTACAAATAAGGCCATTCGTATTCCAGTTAAAGACATTTAACATAACTTCAGTAGTTTAAATTAGAAAACGAAGGCGTGACTGCTGTAAGTTGAAACGGGCTCTAAGATTGTTGAACAACAATTTCCAAACACATTAGTAGCAATCGATGTTACCACTTAGTAAAACTACTGTTAAACTTATGTAACGTTTATAAGTTTACTCACGAATTTGCAGACTGTTTCTAATGACTTTAATTCTGATGGTGCTTAAATTCAAGTTTCAATAAATTTTTATCTACTTAGAAATTCTAGTGAAGTGCTAACTTGATAGAGGAAACAACGCAGAGTATCATGCCTTGATTCAATAGTCTAGCTGACGCGACGACAGCCGACCGGCTGCGCTGACATCCGAGCGTAGCCGATTGGCTGCCGCGGTACCTATGCGCGTGCAGCCAACCGCCTATCGCGGTATGCGCGCGCATCCCACCGGCTACCGCCGCATACGCGGTAATCTAACCGAGCTCCAAACAGTGAAAATTCCACGCAAATATAAAACTTACGTATTAAGAAGCTTTAATTTCCTTTAGCACAGTGTAAAATGCGCGCCGACGCGCTCCGGCGCAGCGCGCGCCGTCCGCTTGGTGGAAATCGTTCATAAGGTTCTTGTGTTATGTTCAAGTAGAGGGTAGTTTTAAGATAATAATACAAGTTCAGGTTGTCATACCTAAGTACATTATGTTTGCAGGCATCTGTGTTAATGTATGCTGCAAGCACCATTCAAAGATTTTAATATGGTTTAATGCATATATTAGGATCTTACTGATAAAAGAAAAATGAGATAAGTGATTTAGCAATTGTAACCTTTATAGCTATGAACATAAGATGCAGAAAGTAGTTTCTCTCATGACTTTTATAAATTAAAACTACATCATACGTTAAGCCGCCGAACCAGTTATACCATTGAAAAACCTTCCAAGTTTAATTGGATATTAGTGATACTTCATTACAGTGAAGGAACAGTAAATTGATATAAATAGAACACCTAGATTTACAATAAATATATCGTAAATTAAAAATTCACCACGAGCAATAGTACTAATTTTAAGTGGTCTTTGTCTAGTAGTGGAGTAATAAAGACCTTTGTTTCGTCACTAGTCTCATCTTGATGACATAAAATTCTTAGATAACTTCCATAAGTATCATTTCATTTTGTTTGACTTTTACTACTGTTATTATTATTCCTCTATACATAAAATATATACGAACAGTGACACAGCGATATTAACCCACTATTTTATTGACTCGCATCTTATTGGAATATTCGAGCCGCCGATAATATAATAATATAATCCGACGTAAGAAAGTCTTGGATGTCGAGTAATAGAATAGCTGCGTAACATCAAATTCAATATAGTAACAAAGGAGGATGAATATTGAATAGGTATAAAGAAACTTTGACAGGGCATCTCTATCAATCACGCTGTATCGTAGAAAGAGGCACTTAGTACAGTACTTTTTTGTCTCTGCCTTATTCTGTGATCAATCTTGATAAATAGATTGATCGTTTTTCGGTACTTTCAAAAAAGCTCGGTTTTTCTATGTACTCATATTTTTATTCGGCCATTTTTGTGTGGTTTTTGTTTACTCGTATATTGGGATTAGTTGTGTTATAAAAAATACTTTACGTGTAATGATATAGGATATATACCTGAAAATGGAGGTCAAATGCCGTAATCTTAAATGCTTTTTAAATACTGATTGTACGTACGTAATATGTGCTAGTTAATATACTATATTATTAACCGTGCACACTGAGATAACTTATTCTTTTAAGTTCTTGGTATAAATAATGTTATACCCCAATAGATTTACATATTATATAAAAACTTTTAAAGTAAATAAGTAAGTTTTTGAATTACTTATGACTTCAAGGTTTATTAACTTTTATACAGTCATTCATTTAACGATTTCAAAGTCTCTTAAAACTGCCTTATCCTATAATATAACACGATTTTTCTTACCATTATAATCATAAATAATACCAGGCCACTATTGTCCCACTGCAGGATAAAGGCCTCTTCTCATACAAAGAAGGTATGAGCATTAATCATTGATGCTTAAAGCGGATTGGCATTTTAGAAATATTTATAACTTTAAATAGACCTCGTCTCATGAAGAAAAAGTGTGAGCATTAACTACTACGTGAATTGGTTAAGGCGATTATAGGTAAACATATAACAGGCATTTTTCTTATAAAGCTAGATTTCCTGACGATATTTTCCTTCTGCGTGAATCAGTAATGTACGTATAAACTTAAAAAGTACACATGAATTTACACTGACATTCTTATTTGCTTTGTTTTAATCCCCCGGGTGCCTCCACTCTCACTGGACTATTCTTATTACTTAACGGAGTAGTGATAAATAAAACTCTTTATAGTCCACGCAAATCGAATTTAAATACGGCTAAACTCAGAAAGTTAAATTGACGTTGACTTCTGTCTTTATATGGCTCGATTGCTTGCCAACTACAAGTACAACGTACGTTGAAAACTTTTATACGAGATAATAAAATGAAATTATTGTTATAGAGTAAAATCTGTGTTTTATACTGTCAACGCTGACGTTTGTTAGAAGATATGAAATTGTCGATTTAAATTCGAATTGCTGAGGTATAACTTCTGTAACTTTTATCGTTTGAAGCATTAATAATTATGATATACACTAAATAAAACAAGTGGACGGACAATCTAATATATATTCCTAACCTATTGATATTAGCAGGGGGCATACCACCTACTACACCATCTCTTATAGCAGTATTATTTAAATCTTACTTTGTGTTTCGTCTTTTTCATTTGTACTATTAAAAACACGGACAGAGACAAAGTAACGTTATAATAAGATTGCTTTTAGGTTATATTAGGGCCCCAAACCACGACCGGTTACAATAGCGATGCTTGGAGAAAGAAAATGTTTAGTAATAGATGTCTTTCAGCTGAACTGTGATGTACAGAAATTGAATCGCCACATATCTTTGTGACTTGAAACATGACAGGTCCTGTAAAACTATATAACACCTTTATTGTATATACTCATGTTTCATTTCATTTCATTCAACGCTTATCATAACAAACTCCATTTTCCTTTTACTTACAGCATATATTATTCCCTAATCAACGAAGCACTAAAATCTCAATCAGTGTGGTTTGTTTCAGAACAAAAACCACATGATTCTACGTTAATGAATGTTTCATACGTTGTTAGTTAATTGCTTTTACATGTTGTTAGGCACCATCTTTGTAAGGGAGCCAACTTCATGAGGAATTTGCTTCAAACGTTGTTCAATTGAAGAAATATTTTAGCTTATATGTTTGTTGCGATAGAAGCATCACATACGTATCTTCGTAAAAATAGTTTCATATCTTTCGCAGGTATCTGATTCTTATAAACTACAAATTCAAATTCAGAAATTTAACTCTAAATTTCAAATTACGTAGTTTGCTTTCATGCACTGATAATGTTGAACTGGATTTTTTGGTATGTAGCAGGTACGTTTCTTTAGCTATATTGAGCCCCATGTAGCATTCCAGATACCGGATTGCTCTTTAATTATTGATAAACTGGATCAAGGCAGTAAATGTCTGACTGTTTTTCGGCTTTGCTAGCCTTCAATTTTCGCTAACTTAGCCAGTCATGAACCGCCCATAATATTGTTTTCGATCCCTTAATTTGTTACGGTTTTACAAAAATATTCTCATACTCACAGATTTACTTGATATAGAAGAAAAAACCTACAAACATCTTCTATTATTATACTCGTAGGTACATAATGATACATCGAATAGGTTTTTTTCGAAATATCTGATCCTCACAGTATCGGTTACATACAGTATATCTACTAAGTTACTATCGACAAAATGAATCCTGAAATTCATCAAATGAGAGAGAAATTGAATGGGCTACAAAAGTTGGAACCATCAACTATCAATATGTTGATTTTGTTCTTGACAAGTGGTGTCAGACAAATTGATAGTTTGAACCAAGATTTAAACAGGTTTCATCTTTTGTTTTCACGGAAGATGGTTGTCATTTAATTTCATCCATATTTTTTCTATTTTATCATTGTAATATACCATTAATATCATCAACAAGAATATTATTCTACACTTGACTCTGGCAGAAATAGCTGACACAATCGTCGGCTCTGTTGCCAAAAAAAAGGAGAAGAAGAAGATTTAAGCAGACTAGACGATCTGCAAAGAGAACTCAGTGATGAAACTGATATAAACATCATCAAGTTCTATATTTATGTCACAGGCGAAGTAAACAAGTACATAAAAATACATAACGTATATAGAGGGCTTAAGAACATTAACAAGGAAGACTTTTTCGAATACTCGGAGGTATATATTTCACCCATCGATCTTTTTAATTAAGTTTACTAGTTCTCAAGAATCTTCTTTGAAAAAATAATAAAGGTATGATCGTTTTCGATTAGTGGTGATAATTATTTTATTAAAAACATTTTTATTTTTTAATTATTTTTTTTTTATATATTTGTATTAGCTTGTACCTATATTTAACCAGTCTGAAGATATTCCTTACTCGATATAAGTGTCTCCTTAAAAATTTCCATAGTCACCATCCTTCACTGACGGATGGATAATTGATACTCGTAATCATAAAGTAACCAGTGGAATATTACAATTAACATATTTTTAGAACAGAATGAAAGTATTTTTTTCTGCTTTACTTAGGTACAAATATCGTAAAACTTAAAGGCATTATAACAAGAAATTATACAAACAAAGAAGTCTGGAAGACAGCAAATAATATAACACAAACAAGCTCATTCTCTCTTTTATTTTCTTTTTTACAGCCTTTCTCTACGAGGCAGAGGTACGCCAAATAATGAGCCATTTATTACGAATTAGTTTTTATGTTTAGACCTTCATTAGCATAGGCTATCAAGCTTCGTATCTCGGTCTCCCAGCATTCATTCTCTCGAAATATAACCTTATTTTTATAAGGGTAAGTATGATAAACATAAAATAATTTAAATTCATGTGCAATACCCATATAATATGAATAAAAATTTGTATAATAAATTGTATGAATTCTTGATAGCTTACCCTGGGCTGTAGCAAGAGATTTACACATGCGAAAGTGCAGTAACAAAATGATTCACATTCTATAGAAATTAAAAAAATATATCGATCATCATACAATTATTGTTTTACTCATCCACGTAGCATTTACAAGTTACTTTTTCTTTATCAACTGAAAATAAAAATATGAAATGAAATGAAAATAATTGGAGTAAATCGTCCTTCAGACACAATATAAAAAAGTGTTTGATGTTACAGACCAAAGTGCCATTCAAAGCTCTAAAACAAAGAGTGCCCTTAGTTTCAACTTCATTTGATTTCATTCGATATTTTAATTAAACCATTTATACAAAGAAGTTTTATATATTTAAAATTACCAGACTATAAAAGCCTCTATAATTATCAGCTCCTAAACGATTTATGTTTCGTAAACGATGAGCCAAGATAATAATTTTAAACGTTAACTAAAAAAACTCATGAAAACTCTCTCCTTCTCTAAGGGATTGCCCGTAAATACTTTTAAGGGAATTTAAATTTGGATCAATCTCATTAAACCTGACGACAGTTTACAAACTCTTATAAAACTTTTCTTGTGTATTTTGTTTAAAGTTGCTCCTTTGAATGTTCTGGAAAAAAAGGATTGCTAAGTCTGTGGGATTACGAACAAACAGCAATACTGAACATTGATATAATGTAGACTTACAATTTGGTTTAAATTACTTAATTATTACCAAGTAGAATTTGAAATAAAAATAACTCTAAAATATAAATATAATTATAACTAACATACATCGACCGGACCTAGTTGCTCACATAACTTTAAAAGTATACAATCTTAAAATGCCTAAACAGATTTTCTTAAATCATAGCTAAGGACACTTGAATCAAACTAGTTTTTGACAAAATAAAACAAAATCAAATTGGTTCCTTCGCTAAAGAGCTACAATGCATGCCACAGACAGATACACACGTCAAACTTACAGACTTAAAACATTACTCTCCTATACTTCAGCAGTCGGGCAAAAAGGAGGGGCGTTTGAGTCGAGGGTTTAATGGCAAGTTTAGATAATTAAGTTACTACTCGTATGTTACACTTTTCTAAGTTTTTTATAAGTTTTAAGCGACCTACTCGTAGAGTTGAATAATTTAAATAAATAAATAAACATGCGTATTTGTATGTAACATGTTTTTTATGACGTCACAGTGTTCTACCATGCTTACATATTCTAAATGGTTCAATGGACGTACAAAATTAGACGTAATTTAGACCCTGTGTAAGGTACTTGGCCGAATATGCGTCGCAGACAGGGATAAAATACAACGCAGGTTATTTTGATCTTGTGCCTTTTGGATGTGTTTATTTTTATACTTGGTAGGATGAACCTTCGGACTGTTATTTACTAAAAATATTTTTGGTAATTAAACATCACTACCTGCTTATAAGTATTCAAGTTATTTTACATTTACATTTTCTTAGTTATTTAAGTTTTATTTTATTTAGTTTTAGTTTCTATTAGATTCCTGATAATACTGTTGTAACTGAAACTAGAGATCAACCATCCTACCACTTTCGCATTAGCAATTGTGTCGTCACTTCGGGGGCCTGGTGACCTGTAGCACAGGTTTAACAAACCCATTTCAGGCACCAGTCCTTCGCAAATTATCCTAGTTCTACTACCTGTATTTTAGCATAAGCCAGACAATTTGTGAAGGAAAATAAAAAATAAATTTATTATTATTATTATTATCAGTTTGTCGTTTTTCTACGATAAACTAAATCGAAATGGCTAAGTGGATAAGGCACCCGATTTGTAAACACGAGGTAGTGAGTTCAAATCCGGGCAAGTACCAATGTGATTTTTCAAATCATATGTGCTTTCTAAGTTTATTTTGGACATTTCTGACTGACGGTGAAGAAAAACATTGTGAGGAAACCTGGACTTAAAAGTCTGAAATTGCCAATCCGCCTTGAGCAAGCGTGGTAATACTGGTGATTAATGCTCATGCCTTCTCTATATGAGAAGAGACCTTTGCCCTGCAGTGGGACAGTAAACAGGCTATTAGTATTATAGTATTAAAAACAAAATACTTCCGAGCAGTGATATAATTATACAGCGAGAAGCACTTGTCCAGCAATAGACGCACTTAGGGCACAATATTATTACTGAAAATAAGACAACACACAATCTGTTTTTATTACCCGTAGCTAGCCAGTATATTTAAGTTTGCTACTTTTATATGGGCAACGAAACACATCACAAAATTTTGCTCCTTAATCCTAACAAAATTTATTGAAGCGGCAAAATCAGATCCTTCGGGTATTATTATTTAAAAAAAATCGAAGAATACATGCTAAAGGGACACGATAAAGGAACAATAGAAAACAAATGAGGTGTAAGTTATTCACTGCTGTGTAATGTCAAGGGGTGGGGTCCGATCAGTAAAAAGGATGGATATACCTTAAACTATATTTATATTTTTCCCTAAGAAGAATAGGCAAATATAAATTATAAAGGTTGAATTGAAATATGGAGAGAATGAAGTCGATCAAGCGGAATAGATTATTGAAGCGGAAATTTTAAATGACCTGTTGACTGTTTTGTGTTAATATTTTAGGTAATTTTGTATGTTTTCGTATGTTGCTCATTTTCACAGTTAGTACAAAAATATCGAAAACATCATCACATCATTAACATAAAAATGTCTATTGCCAAATATAGATGTTTGCCAAAAAGATTTGTTAGCTATAGTTATCTTCGTGGGTTACGGCCGCTTTCTGTTTTTAACCGACTTCAAAAAGGGGAAGGTTATCAATTCAGGTCGTATGTTTTTTTTTTTGTATGTTTGTTACCTCATATCTCCGTCATTTCTATATTAAGATTTTTTTTAAATCCCAATTTCATGCATTTTTCTTTCAACGCTATATCGCTGTTTTAGTTAAGTCAATTGTATAAATAGAAAATTTAAAATACCCTCGACATAGTGTACATTATTCTACTAGTCAAGCCCTTACATTTAATACTCATATTGAGGGAGTTGTGAAAATATGTAATCCGCCATTTTGTAGCGCCGGCATAGCTAAGAACACTCTCGACTAATTCACATTACAGACAAAAAAAAATCCAAAGTCAAAATCGGCTCATCCGTTCGGAAACTTTGTCCGTTTTCGTCACTCGATCGTCACTTTCCAACGCCATACAATTATCTTCGTTATAATAAATTATCTCAGTACTTGCTATACCAACAAAACAAATTATTTAAAATGATATTGAATTATAAGAATCTAGGCCTAAGTACAGACGTCTTTTGATTGAAGTACAATAACATTTTATTTAACAACAAGCATCGGATAGATAGATAAACAAATTGTATATTTTTATGCAATTTACTTTATCTTCAACGAAATTACTATTCTATTATATCAGATTTTATTTTATTTCCTTGATAATCATTGTTATAAAGATTCTAATTTTTATTTGAATGGTACTTAGCGTTCACATTTGGATTAGAATCTATCGATACCGTTGTTTAGAGAGTCTGGTTATAATTTGTGCCCATTCCTCTGTCCCAGTCCATAACACAGATTGTTAAATATAACGTAGAAAGATTTGATGAAAGCTGCTGACGATGCAGTAGTCGTAGCTAAGTTTTGAACTGATACAATATAAAAAGATTTGCTGTGGACACGAAGAGAAGAAAAAGATAGGTAGAAAATTTCAATCTTATTTCATTTTTTCTTCGACATGTCTTTCATATTCTGTGTATTTCCCTAATAACGCTTACGTTTTCATATACACAAAACTCACTACACTCACACTATACACAACACTTTGACACATAATTTCAAACTGCACTTACTACAAATTTGGAAAGTTTTGAAAACGGCAGCCATTAACGGCCGACGCTGCGCTGACGCCATTGCCGGGGTTTTCACTGAAGAGTGAAGACTGAAAACCGGACAGTTCCGGAGCGGAGACGGTAATGTGTTGCCATATTATAAATAAATAAAATATTTCTATAAAATAAATATAAAATTGTATTCTTATTTATCTATAAAATTTACATAATTGTATCGTATTTATTTAACTTATATATGTAGCTGATGTAATATTTACTTATATTATATATATTCATTTAATTTTAATTTTTAATCAACTGTAATGCTTGGCGTCACTAGTCACACGGGGCTGTCGCTGAAAACCAGGGCTGTTGCGCTTTGAAGCGCCTCAGCATTAAGCTGACTGACGGCCAGTTTTTCGCGTGGACGTAGCGGCGCACATCTGTCTGCACGCGAGCATTTATAATATGTGAAGTCCAGTGCCATGGTACTCTGTTTTTTTTTATGTCAGTTTTATGTTTTTGTGTTTTTTGACTGTGGCTAAACATTTATTTTTAATTAATCTTGTGTGTGTCACCTTCATGTGAAAAATAAACTGTTTTTCTTTCTTTTTCTTTCTTTCTTTACATACGACTTTTTTGTGTTGCATCAGTCGATACTTGCTTGTTTTAAATTAAGAACTTCTGTTTATAGTATCTAAATACCTAATAGTGTAGGTACCGTCCTTTGTCCATTATCTATAAGTTTTTAACGTTATCCATAACTTCGCCCTCGCCTCTTAGTGCAAAAGTTGAGTTAAAAGATATTAATCCCAAATATATAATACAGGCATCCTGTGATACTTCACCAACTACTTTCTAACTATTGTCACGAACAAAAGCTTTAGTACAAAATAAGTGAAAGAACCATCTCAACTGCTTCGTACCTCTTAAACCATTCGCTTCAACTACGGTTCTGTCTTCAACGATTGTTCCACAACTTGAATTGAAGTTTGAGTTAACTTCGCAAGGGATTTAAACAATACAGCCACAAGACGACGCAACGCTACTTAGTAATATTTTGTATTCGTACATACATACTTCACGCCTTTTATCCCCGAAGGGGTTGGTAGGCAAAAGTGTTTGACAAATCACTTTTCGCTATTTCATATTTTAGGTCCCATGTAACAGGCGGCGAGTCTGTTGTCATATATCGGGCTCAATTACAGACTCCCGACTAAGACTAATTTTTTTTCGACAGAAAAGCCCAATATCACTTTACCCGAACTGGGGATCGAACCCGAGACCTGTGCGTGGTAATCCGTACACAGTACCACCGAACCACAAAGCGGTCAGTCAGTTTAATTCATATAATATGGAATAAATTGAAATATACAGTTTCTGTAGCATGAAAAATGGCAGACTGGGATATAGAACACTGCGAGGTGCCTTCCTTGGTAGTTTTTAGACTCGTCAGGTTATATTAGATCACAACAACCCGACTAGGCATGTTCGCTATACCAAGTCTATCAAATTTTTAGGATAGTAGGTTTAGCATAGCAGCATTTCTGAATGTCATGACTTGATGCTCCTAAGAGTTTTTACTAACAATACTGGAGTTACTGTTACAGTGATGGATGTGAAGATGGGCTTTCTCAGTACCTATAGCATTGTTATATCTTATTATAATGGCTTTGTCACCTTGATTTTGAAGCCACATGCGCATATTTAACACAAAAACAAAGCAACATTCCGACAAATATATTACAATAAGATGCCACTCATTAGAGGATACGAATACATAAAAAAATATCTTTGCATATGAAACTACAGCAAAAGTAACAGCTTAATAAATCTGGACTGCCGTGTAAGAGACTAAGTTGTAAACAAAAGATTTGTTTCTAACAATACAGGTAAAACTACACTCAGCGAATAAGTTTTATACGTCTGACGTGATAAACAATTTAGCCTATTTTCTCTACTAAAAGCTTCTTATTGACGTATTATCAATGACTAAACATTTGTGATAAAAAGTACTCCTTTGCTAGGTTTTAAGAAACGCTAGAGAAATATCGAGAGACCATTTTGCATGTAATAATAATACATGAAACTTTTTACGCTAAGTAGAGAATACCTAGAGGTTTTAGTAGCCTGTGTAGAAACACTTTTCGTTCAGATTTTATGCATATTTGCCCTTTTGAGAAGTTGCCTTTATGCGTATAAAAGGATTCTTGCTGGTTTTTACAAAAATTGTTCTGATAAATTAGGGTACTATCCTCCAATAAAACAGAAGGTTTTAGTTTCCATGAACGTTTTGTTTGATGACCAAAAATGGAGGAGGCCCTTATTACCCCTCATCCCTTATTACCCCATCTGCTCTTTCAATCGAAATTACAAGCAACTGATTAAACTAAAATGAGATACAACACTGTATACGTGTTTAGATAAAACGGCGTGAGTATTATTTCATCGACGACAATTTCAAATGTCATTAGCTTTTAGAAACTTTAATAATTTGTTAACCCTACTTAAATATACGAATACGACGCACTTAAAATCCTTCTCTTTTAATACTTCCTCACAGCTTTCAGTAAATTAATGTAACGTTTATTGAAAGTGCAGTTTCCTCTCTATTTTTTCAATTAGCGGCACGCGGACTATTGTCTGCAGTCCCCAGACCTCTCTGCGACTGTGCCAAACAGATTTCTTTTGAAAAATGTTTCCAGTAAATTTGGCACGGTACCCTGTTGACTGCCAATTGAAGCTGAAGAATTTTATTAGGAATATTTGTAAGTTGGTTATTTTATTTTACAATTTCAACATAAAATAGCAAAATGTTTCAAAAATTACTAGAGTAACACAGCGCTAGGCGAGTTCGACGAGCTATCGTCAACTGAATCTAAACAATTTCTGTTTTTATTTTTGTAATCCAAAAAGTTTTGTTAGATTACCCGGGACATAATTTGTGTGTGATTTAAATACTTATATTTATTTAGTACAAGCTGTTGCCCGCAGCTCCGCCTGCGTGAAAGTCGGTTATCACATTTTTCATATTACAAGCTCTTATTTCAACACCTTCCAGTAATTTTTTCGCAATAAAAGATAGCCTATGTTGTTTCCCAAGATCTATTTTATCTTTATACCCAATTTCATAAAAATCTGTTTAATGGTTTAGCCGTAAAAGCGTAAGAAACTGACAGACGGAGTACTTTCGCATTTTCAATAATAGTATGAATTGTATGTCTATAAACCCCGCCACACAGCTAATAGCCAAACAGTAATTTAAATGACTAGTGATAACCCATGACAATCTTAGTGCATCTTTTTTTAATTTGACAAACAAATAAAAAAAATATTATAAAAATACTTACTAATGAAAATGATAAGAAAAGGAAACAATTACTGTATACCTACTACTAAAACCTGTAGTACTAAACTACATAAAAAGTTATGACTATTTCCTAGACACAATTTACGTTTTATACGATACTGTGTGATGCAAATAAGATATCAATATTTAACATTTCTTACATACAGCGCTCATAAAACTATATGGGGCTATCGTCGATCCGGCTTACTGCGTAAAGCATAAAGTTGGTCGATGTAGCTTTTTCAATACAATAATAATTATGACCAGCCTTGTGGAAATTATTACGGATTCTGTAGCAACATAACGTAGAATATTTTAGATACGGCGGCAATTCTATAAAGTCGATGTGTGTGTAAAGGCTAATATATAAATAGTAAAAGTAGGTAACTTAACTTACTTTACATCAGATTCTTGACTGTTTCTACTATTTAACTTTGGGCTTTGGGCACAATGTATTTGTGTGTTCTCCAGTGTATAACACCGTCTTATTTCTTACCACGAGTGTAAAAGGCGACTAAAGAAAAACTCGGCTCTCTGTCCGCCAAGACTTGTTTCTATGACAAAACTCATAAGGATTTCATTCAATTTAATAACTCAAACAGCTAAGAAATCCACAACACATTCAAACTAAATATATTTATTGCACAGAAAAAGTAAAATTTAATATATAAAAATATAACATAATAAAACTGTATCGGCGGGCACCACGCGACTCGAGGGGTTCAATATTTACGACTTTTGCTTCTAAAAAGGGTTCTCAATACTAATAAACGGACTGCGACTATATTTTTATAGATTTTCGTATTAAACGTTTTTTATTTCACACGTAATTCAGACGTAACATTTTTATGTGACAATGATTTTATTCCTACCGGTTTAATCAATACAATTTACCAATATCTATACTTAAAGACAAAGATTATTGCATAGTTACTTGATTTTATGCATAATAATAGCTTTCCGCGGCGCGATTTCACCCGCGTCTTTGCTTACTGTTCTGCTCCAGTCGCCGGTATCGTGATGTTACATAGCCTATAACTTTTCTCAAGAACTGGGTTATCATACGCAAAAAGAATTGAATTTAAAGAATGTGTAGTCTCTTGCTTTTATTAGTAATCCCAAAAGTAGAATAGTCTTTTGTTTATTAATATGTATGTTTAATCTTTTTTTTTATTTTTTATTTTTAACTAATCTACTTCATACGATTGCTTTGCATGCAACAAACATATTAAAAATTGTATTATTCGAGATCAAGTGATCGCAATTGCACTCTGACCAACATGCGGATGGACATGACAATAATGGTGAATTTCGATGAGATCATCAAAGAAAGAAACGATACCGAAAATTATGTATATGGCAACGATGAAGATATTGCTATACGAAGAAAGTTTAAGAAAAATGATTGTGAAAATTAGATTATTATCCGATATTAGATACATCAAATGAAATAATATTGTCATCATAATAATAATGACGGTACGGTTACGGTAGCAGATCCACGCTGATTTCAGCATGAAAGGGTCGGATCGTCCGGGGAAGTACTACCCTCTCATAGATGATCGACTTAAGAGTTGTAGTATCCGTACTACTGCGTTTCGTTCGGTGAGTGAGAGCGCCGGAGGCCCTATTTCTCCCCTTTCCTCTCTCCTCAGCTCCCTCATTCCCTTCCCCTAACCCCATTCCCAGCCGCAATAGTGGACACCACCATACCAGCAGTTTAAGACGATGGCTTTTAGTATAGTGGTCGCCACTTCTGGATTCCACTGACTGCTTACCATCAGGCGGGGTGGAGTCACTTTGGTAGGTTATAATATAAAGAAAAAAAATGAATAAACTAAATTAATATAATAAACTTTGTAGTTTTATTTCTATTTAAGCGTCACTTGTAGAAATGGTTTTCTGATACTATTTTAATAAGCATTGCAGTCTTGTAATCTTTTTTATTAATTATGAAAGCCGAAAGACGTCTACTGCTTTATATTGTCCTGTTGTAGGTACCTATATACTCGCATTTTCATTATTGTAAATAATGAGTAATTTTTATTTTAATCCTCATCTGTATAGCATATCTAATTATATCATTAGTACATTATATCTCTACACTGCAACAATATCGTCTATAGATTACAATAGAGAATAGACGATACGATTACAATAGAGTTTATAGTTTAGGTAGTAAATAAAAAAATAAATATTACATAATAAGCCGACTGTTACTACAAGCCATCTAAACCTGTCACAGCTGCTGAGCTGAGATAATATGTTTATATGTGTATGAGAATATTATAAAGAATGTTGAGGAAAATTTCACATACAATGGTATGTTCATGGTGTAGTGCCTCAGTAGAATACACGTACCTACACAGCCGAGTGATTTTCAATTTATGTTGCGCAAAATAATGCCCATGGCATTCCACAAGTTCGTGGTCACCGTAAACAATAAACTTTTTATTTTTTAAATTAAGTACCGCCGTCTAGAAGGCACCATATTGAATTGTGGACGACGTAACATAGCATATAACTAGCGGACGGTTAAGACTTGTACATACATATACATACATACCCTGTCAAATTTCTAACCCTCCGTTTGGCTTCGCCGTAGTTGAATAAAAAGATGTTATGGTCATTTTGCTACTATACTTTACGGTAGTAGATCCACGCTGGTCTCAGCATGAATGAGCCTGATCGTCCGGGGAAGTACCTCTCATAGAAGATCGAGTAGACTACTACTCAATGCAGTAGTATGGATACTAATCCATACTACTGCATTTCGTTCGGTGATTGAGAGCGCCGGAGGCCCAATTTCTCCCTTCTCCGCTTTCCTCACCTCCCTCATTCCCTTCCCCTAACCCACCCCCATACTAGCAGTTTAAGACGATGGCTTTTCGTATAATGGCCACCACTTTTGGATTCCACTGACTGCTTACCATCAGGCGGGGTGACGTCACTTTGGTAGGCTAATATAAAAAAAACCTGTGGCACTGGGACACAGCATTTTTTATCAGCTTATGCAATTATAATTTTTTATTTTTTATTTATGCAGCTTTTTTTTCTTTGTAAAAGAAAAACTTGAATATTAATTAAAGTTTTTTCTTTGATATTAATTTAAGTTACACTTTTTGAGCGTGGTGACCGACAAGAAAACAATTTTTTTTCTTTTATTGAATAAATGAGAAGTTAATATCGTTAAAAATATTTTTATTATCTTACAATACATGTAGGTTATTCAGAAATTTTTATTATCCGACTAAGTATTTTTACTCCAAAAAAGAATAAAACTGGGACATTACATTACATTGATGCATTATTACACGTTATTAAAAACTTAGTTTCAGTTCTATAGTTCTACCAGATAAAATTTATCGCAAATGTGACAAAATATTTAATAATAATTATAATAATAATATGTGGACACTATCACACACTGTCGTCTAGTCCCAAGCTAAGCAGAGCTTGTGTTATGGGTACTAGATAACTGAAATATAATACATATACATACTTTTTTTTTTGTAAATACCTACTTATGATACATAGGAAACACCCAGACTAAAGACAAATACAAATGTTCATCACACAAATATTTGCCTTCCACGGGAATCGAACCCACGGCACCCGGCGTCGCAGTTAGTTACACTAACCACTAGACCAACGGTGCAGTCATTTGGTTTATGTGTGGTAAAAATTAGCGCCACTAGTGTTTATCCTGAGAAATAAATTTTATGGTAGGCGGAGTGGGAGGTGTTAGGTTTTATTTTCGTTACGGAATTTGTTGATTCGGTCGCCGCGCTCAAAGCCCGCGATAAAAGCTATGCAATAGCTTAAAATATTAGTCATTTATTAGAACGTTCAAACTATCATTACTTTTTTATTTGTTGCAGGCTGAGTTGGTAGCAGTTGAAGGCAAGGAGATCGAGACTCATTATGTTTTGGCTCGTGAAAGAATTCGCCGTTGGAACTCAACGTCCAAGTGCTATTTACTCATCGAAAACTTACCAACACCTCTGCAGGTAAAGTTACATAAGGTTTTCAACTAATTTAGTTTAGGTTTTAGTTCAGATGATGGTTTGAGTTTCAGTGGTGTAAAGTCTTGATGATAAAACCGCTTCAATATCTTCAAACTAGCTTATTACGGCACGGTTTCTTCCGCTTTAAGTTACACCTTTGGTTACTGCTCTGCTCTCATCGCCAGTAGCATGATGTTACCTATAACCTTTCTCAAGAACTAGGCTATCAAACGCAACAAGAATAATTGAAATTCGACTGATAGTTCCTGGGATTAGAGCGTTCAAACAAACAAACTCTTCCTTCTAGTAATTGAGTTCTAGTAGTTGAGTGTGCGAATATTAGAAAACGGTAGTAGCATTATCTGTATACTAAGGATCACCATACTATGGTCATTAAACTGTTTTCTACTACTATGTAGCCACTAAGCTGCCTTATCCTGCTGTATAGATGACCATAGCCAAGTTAAATTGCCTAAGTTGTACTGCTAAGGAATGAAATAGGAGCAAGATTGATTGCTTCTGACAGAAGATGGAAGCATTCTTCATAAATTATTGTTGCAAGTAGAACGTCTATATTCATACATTCAAGGACACCTTTACTTTTTTTCATGACAATCCTGATTCCGGAACATGTATAGTCATAATAATAAGGCTGAAATTGTGAGAACCATGGCTTCTAAACACCATTAACTGCTTATCATTAGGATGAGAAGAGACATTTTTGTTATCAAACATTGCAGTACACACTAACACCCTTAATAAACGCCTTTCTCAGTTTACTAACAACACAAACTCACACAGGCTGGTGGTATAGCAAGCGCGAGTGTTTGGTCGTCGTGTGGTTGCCGCCAGCGTTTGTTAGCTGCGGTGACGAGCGGCGGTCGCGCGGTGCACTGGGCAGCTGTTCCCGCACCACCTGCTAACGACTCGGACCTGTGTCGGTTTAATTACACGTAAGTAAATTATTTAACTATATCCACTAAAACTGGAAAAAGTCCGCAGAAAATAGAACTGATTGGCGCAATTCTTACGATGACACCTAGTTTTGAACACTTGCTGACAAGAGACAGAAACATCACATAAGCGGCTTGGCACCAAACAACGACGATTTCTCTTGTTGAGCCTGCGGTGTCGCTCTTGCATCGTTCTTTACAACCATGAAAACAACTGTTCCACAGGCAGACACGACATAAAGCGTTTGCAAAAGACGAAAATGCCTGTAGTACTATCAATCCTGAGACCCTATGAATAGAATATAAATCTATACCACTTGTCTGGCCTAGACAAGCCTTCTTTTCTTTCTATCTTAGGGTTAGAAAGAACACGCAGCGATGTATCAAGGGGTTCTAAAAATAGGTTATATATATATATAATAGGTTACTCACTTGTTCCAAATGTGATTTACTTAACATGTTTTAAGATATTTTTTTTTAAATTAGTGCTTCACATTCCTAAAATATTAAAAAAAAAAGGTTTTGAAGTGTTTCTAATCACTACGATTTTTATATTATAACTTCATTCGCAGCTATTATTATGGTTCTTGATAGGGATGTTACGGAACTTCGACTCCAGTTCCGAAAGGTCGAAACTTTCGACTGTTATTACACCTCTGATTCCGACTTCGGTTTCGATACTTTTAAATCTGAGTCATAATCAGAGATCGAAAGCGCACTGATTTTAAAGATACTGATTTAGTTAATATTATTTTAGTTTTGATAATCATCATCGCCTGATTACTGGTAATAAGCTATTCGACGATAATATGGTTGTTTCCTCCACCTTCGACTTTGGTTCCGTTTACAAACTCCGACTTCTGTTCTGATAAAACCAACTTACAAAAAAGTGACGTTCACATAGACCGTATATTTTTGATGGAAACATATTCACAAAATTCCGCACAGGCCTTTAACCACAACAAGACGCATTAGCTAATTCAATTCGCAACACTTTGAAACCACCGCAATAAACCCGTAGTGAATAGATCCCTCCCTTTATCGTAATTTGATTTGTATTATGTCAGTCTTCATCGAGGAGTTGCGTCTAAAGTGAGGATTAGGGCTTTAGCAAATCCTTCTCAGGCAGCACGTTTGTTACGTTCCTTGCTTGCTAATACGAGTTTTTCTTTTTATATAATAACGTAGAAACCATCAAGCAGTTTGCTCGGGGCACTTAAAATTCAGGAAATGTATGAGGAAGCAAAGTTAGATTATTTTCTGGTAACAAAAAATAGGTCAACGTTTTTGTTTTGAAGTTCATTCAAAATTTCAAATAATCTCTGTGAATTTAGACAAATTGAAATATCTATTTTAATCTTTTGGCTAGTAATTTGTTGAATTTTAATCTTAATAGGTTTGCATCATAATAGTTAATTTTTCTTTTAGTCCTGTACCGTAAAAATACATCTACAAAACATATTACAGGCAAAACGCATAAACGGATTATATCTGTAGTGACAGATTATATATATTACAGGTTATTTACAGTCACTTACTGCTTTTGAGAAAGAAAACATAATTATTTCTATCGAATTCGCGACTTATTCGTCAACTCGCCACTTGAAAACTTGTCCCGAATTATTTTAATTTATTTTTCATTCGTCAGTTTTCAAGTGGCGAGTTGACAAATAAGTTGAATTCGCAGTTCTCACTTCTCAATAAACCGGTAATAATATTTTTTTAGGAGATAATATTAATTACATTAGAAATCAGTTGATGCACACTTCCATACCTGCCGCAAAACTTTCAAGAGGGAGGGAGGCATTTCCTACGTCTCAACTTGATGCAAACTTCTTGTTTAACCGAACACGAATTAGTTAATGTGAAATTCGTGATAATAAGATTACATTTGAACAATCTCATTGTCATAGATTTTAGCATTCGATTAGAATAAAATTGCAGGCAGTACCTGCGTGGGTTGTACCTGAATACTTTGGCTATTTCTTCAACAAATTAATACAGACGCGATATTGAAGAAAAGGGGATATAAAATGAAGATCTCAAAAGATTGATTGAAGGTCTCAACGTTTCCCTAGCGTTTTACGTATTTAGACTACATCACTATAACTTTATTCATCATATACACTCATAAGAACCCTAATAGAAAACGCATTCACATTATTTTTTTCTGAATCGAGCTCAAATAAGAGGTAAGAGCGGAATGTGCGGAACGTAAAAGCTGCGCTTATAATCTGTGAATACCTGTAATCTGTGTCTTGTGATTGAATATTTTAAGTTCAAGATTCGAACACACCGAAATACACCAACCGTAGGTGAGTTTTTATACTAGCGAATGCTGGTATGAGTTGTGCACTTAGGTTGCCCTAGGGGCCTACCACTACCTCTTATAATAGCAGTATCATTTTAATATCACTTTGTGTTTTGTCTTTTTCTTTTGTACCATTAAAAACAAGGATAGAGACAAAGTAAGGTTATAAAAATATTGCTTTAAGAATTTGTGGTAGGGCTTCTGTATGCAGTATATATTAAGGGTATCGATTACGGATATAAAATAGCCATAAATATACATGCGTTTTTAATTCAAATTGTTTCACATAACGAGTAACATTTACATTTCAATTCCACGTCGTTTAAAATCCCTTTGATCGCTCCCATGAACGAAATAAACCATAAAACTCGTTTTATTTCTTTTACTGTCATTAAACTTGCATCCCTTGATTCCAATTCTAAAATCCTATTGTTAAAGAAGACTTTGGATACTGTGAAATGGATATACGCATTGTTGTAAAGTAATATAATCCGTACTCTTGAGTTTCGTTCGGTTAGTAAGATTGTGGCTCTTTCTAATATAATAATCTAGTTTCCAGTTTCAGTTTTTGAGAGGCTGATCAACGAAAAGTTAACTAATCATCTGGTAAATCTCATGTGAAGTACCGAAAAGCATGGATAATTAGTTTAATTGGATGCTTTTAGCAACCCAGTTGGTACTTTACATGAGATTTAACAGGTGATTAGTTAATTTCTCGTTGATCTGTTTTTTAATAAATCTTAAATATTATTATATTTTCAATAACGTCAAATATGTATATTTGGAAATCTAAATCCAATAATAAAAGTCAAAATTATTAAACAAATTTACCAATTACTTCTATTCCTTACTCTATGTATCAGTAAGCTTTAATATTCCGTAGGTACTATATTTAGATCCTGTGAATATCCTCTACATGTTGTAGGCTACACTTAACCAAATAGCTCATTATCGGTAAGTAGTATGCCAATATTTTGGCCAACATCCATAGTCCAGCTAATGGTTCAAAGCTCATCTAACTCATATGAAAGTAAGCCTTAGTTCGAGCACATTCATGGGCGCGTGATTGGCGCAGACATGATTTCTTTAAAATATAATCTCAATCTTAGCTTTAGATCATATTTATGCATATACATTACGAGTAGGTGTGTATCAAAAGCTCATAATTATTTACGGTAGTAGATTCACGCTGGTTTCAGCATGACTGGGCCGGATCGTCTGGAGAAGTAGGTACCCCTCTCATAGAAGATCGACGTAAGAGTAATAGTACCTATTCGTACTATTGCGTTTCGTTCGGTGAGTGAGAGTGCCGGAGGCCCGATTTTCCCCGGTTCCTTTTTCCTTACCTCCCTCAATCCTTTCAACTTCCCCACTCCTTTTATGGTAGGTAGCGGCTTCGCAGAGTCCCTGGCATTAAAGGAGCAATGCTAGGGACTCGTGAGTCGTACATAAGCGACAGTTACCACTTACCATCACGTGGCTGTTTGCTCGTCTGTCAATGTTGGCAATAAAAAAAAGGCTTCTGATTGTATTCGTATATAAGTATCTACATAATTATGTGTAGTTATTGTAAGCAAATAATTGGTGTACAATTAATATTTTTTATTATATTCTAGTCTAACAGTTCAACTGTATGTATAAAGATAGTGAGTGAATGTGTGTGAATGTCTTTTTTTGTTTCTGGTGTGGATGTGTGAAGGCATTTAGTAATGCTTATATGCTTGCCAGTGATTATGGATTCTATACTTGTACAATGTTTTTTAATTTAGGTAGGTACTTTTAACGTCAATCGTCACCAAGTTCAGAATATTAGGTAAATTTCAGTTTTGCAATTAATAGTTTATCAACAACAACAAACTTAATTTCAAGCAATTACTATAGTATTGTCCACTAATTGTAATTACCTAAGTGCGAGTCCTATATTTTATTTTTAAACATTTATTTCGCGTGGCTCTTAATAATTAGCCACTGAAAAAACCATTAAAATCGTAATGGTGGAGTCGTTAACGGGAAAGTGATAAAGTGTCAGTAATTAAAGGAGATGAAGAGGTTTTAAAATTAAGAATTTAATTAATTTAAAAAGAAAAATAATTAATTTATAGATCTTTTTTTAAATATTATTCTCTTATTTATAAATTGCTAGCTGTCGCCCGCAGCTCCGCTTGCGTGAATATCCGGTATCACATTTTTCATACAAACTTTCATCCCCCTTTTTTTTTTTTCTTGGGAAACGCATTACACGTACGCACCCGCCTGGGTGAGGCGGAGGTTATGTCGGACTCTCCGGCCACAATGAGACAGCGGCCGGCATACCGACTAAAACCTACGGTGTTCCTCCAGACGGCCAGAGTGTCGGGGTCACGGGAGACGCTCGCGCATTCATCCGCGACCCCGACAGGCCACGGCCCGCTCAACGTGAGCGGGCCCCGTCTGATTTGGGGGGCCTGGCCCCCCTTCCTCCATCGAGAGGCGTTCGTGGAACACGTACGCCGCCTTCTCGGGCATGTGCTGTTTGAGCGGTGATTGCCCAATCGCCGTCCGCAGGCATCCTCCTACGGTGGCTGGAGATCCCGGAGCGCCCCACGGCGACGTCCGGGGCGGGCGCGACGGGCGGGGAGCAAGGTGGTCAGCTCCCTCTCCCGCTCGGCCGCCTCCTTGGCGAGCATTACCTGCTCGCAAAAGGAGGCGACCCCCTCCCAAGTCCTCTCGCTGCGGACCATGGACAGAACCACGGCCGGCAGCGAGAGTTGCGCCGTCGCGAGCGCCGCAACTAGGTCGCGGCGCTGGTCCGCCCACGCTGGACACTCCACGAGCGTGTGGAGCGCCGTGTCGCGCGGGCAGACCCCACAATGGTGGCAGACGGACGTCTGCTCCCGGCCTATGAGACACAGGTACGTGCCGAAGCACCCGTGACCGGTGAGTACCTGTGTCAGCCGGAACGTGAGGACGCCGTGCCTCCTCTCCAGCCACTCCTCGAGGACGGGACTTACCGCCACCACCGTTGCGTGCCCTGCAGTTGGTCGCGCAAGTCGCGCCTTCCACTCCGCCACTAGGACTGTGCGGAGCTGGGACCGCTGCGCCGCCTCCTCGCGCCATCGGAATAACGACGCGAGGACTTCGGCTTCCAGGTCCCAGGGCGGGGATCCGGCCAATAGGGTCGCTGCTTTGAACGAGATCGTGCGGTAGCCGCGCACCATGCGCACGGCCATGGCCCGTTGCGGCCTCCGTAGTACGGCAACGTTCCGGGCTGCCAGGTTGGCAGCCCATACGGGCGCTCCGTACAGGGCCATGGACCGCACGATCCCTCCATAAAGTCTCCGGCAGGTCGAGTTGGGCCCCCCGAGGTTGGGGAGCAGCCTCGCCAAGGCGGCGGCGGCGCCCAGTAACTTGGGCGCCAGCCGGCGGAAATGTTCAACGAAATTCCACCGGCTGTCGAGGACGACGCCGAGATATCTCAGCGTCGACTCGACGCCGATCCGTACACCCCCAACAATGATGTGGAAACCCTGAGGTGGCCCCTTTCGGGGACCGTGAAAACAAACGGCCTCCGATTTGGCCAGGGCCACCTCGAGACCCAACCGCCGGATGCGACCCACGACTTGCGCGACACCAGCCGTAGCTGAGATGGCAGCGCGCCTATAGTCCTTCCCCCGAGCCGTGACAAGGGTGTCGTCGGCATAACAAGTCACGACGACACCAGGGAGAAGGACGCCTCGTATGACCCAGTCATAACCGATGTTCCACAGGAGCGGATCAAGGACCGATCCCTGCGGAACACCGCAGGTCATCTCTCGCCGACCGAGAGCATTGCAACCCGGGTAAACTACCGCTCTATCACTAAGATAGGCCCCGACAATGCGGCGGAGGTAGGTCGGCACTCGCGTTGGCGATGTCGAGCGACACCGCCAACACCACCTCGCCCCGGGACAACGCATCCTCCGCCAGACTCCTCACGCGCATGATGGCATGCACGGTGGAGCGCCCACGGCGAAAACCAAACTGGTTTTCCGCCAGATCCGGCCCGACTTCGCTAAGGTGCTCGACGAGGCGGCTCGCGATGATACGCTCGAAGAGCTTCGCCACCTCGTCGAGAAGCACTATGGGTCGGTAGGCGGACGGAGAGTCCGCCGGGCGCCCCTCCTTCTTAAGGAGGACCAGCTTGCCGGTTTTCCACAGCAGCGGAAATCGGCCCTCCTCAAGGCACGCACTGAGGAGCCCTAACAGTCGGGGCTCGAGCTCCCAAACTTTCATCCCCTATTTCAACCCCTTCCAGCCATTTTTTTCGCGATAAAAGGTATTATAGTCTATATTATTTTCCAAGGTCTATTCTAACTTTATACCAAATTTCATGATAATCGGTTCAGTGGTTTAGGCGTAAAAGCGTAACAGACAGACAGAGTTACTTTCGCATTTATAATATTAGTACAAAATGATTTTTAGCCAAACTTATTATTATTCCTTGGTTGGTAGCTCCCACTCTTTTAATCTTCTCCTTATTCTCTTCGGCAACGACTTGCTTATGTTTTGTTGTTTCTGCAATGCTAAGAAAACACAGTCATGTAAGTTGCAATAATCAAAACTTAAAAGGCGGGTCACATCCCATATTTATGTCTACTATTATATAAGGCGGAAGAGTATGTTTGTTTGTTAGAACGCGCTAATCTCTAAAACTACCAGTCTAATTTGAAAAATTTTTTTGCGTATTGTAGCCCAGTTTTCGAGGAAGGTTACAGGCTATGTGAAACACGCTACTGGTGACGGGAGCGGAGCAGTAAACAAAGACGCGGGTGAAACCGCGCCGCAGAAAGCTAGTTATCTAAGTTATGTATATTTTTCAAATGACACATTTCAGCTCTCTCATTATTATAAGAACTAATGTTAGAACCACACATAAAAGAAGTAGAATAACGAAAACTGCTTTAACTAGAAAGACTAGAAAGATTTGTTAATAGACAGACAGTTTAAATTTATGTACCGGCTACAAAGACTTTTAATTAGTTACGACATTGCTTCGGCATTTTCCTTAACTTCTGCCTAAGTAGAATGTAGTATATAGAGATTGTAAAAATGTTATGATATTTTGCTCCTCACCATCTTAAATATTTTAATTGTCGCAAATAAACCTCTCTATAATCAACATGCTTGTCTGACGTAAGCCGCAAATAAGGTGTTAGTTGTCTCGCCTCTTAAGGAACCTGTAAGGTTGTATGAAACTAAACTGTATTCAATATTTTTATAATCTAATGTAAATTTTAAAATTAAATTTTGTATTTTCCTCACTAACATTATAATTAAACTCACATAAAACAAATGCGATGGTGTTGCTACATTTTAAAAACAAACAAAGTGCCTGTTTTATCTACGAAGAGATGTCATGTCCGATAACTTGAACGTTTTAAAAAGAAAACATTTGTGGTATTTAACACAGCGTTTTCTCTGTAATGGAATTAGACAACAATAAATACAACCTTGGTGCTTCAGAGACGTTTATTTGTCGTGATTTATATGCATTTTGGGAATTGCTATACTGTATTTTAAGGTTGACCTATTTTTTAGGAATAGGGGAAATTTTAATTCAAATAGGGGCTTTTTGTCTAAAGATGGCATTTTTAATTAAAATACCTACAGTATGGTATGAAATTCGGACAAGAAGTATGTTAAAATTTACCCAAATATTTTAAAAAATTATGGTGATTTTTATGTGACTTTAATAAAATGTATGCATTGTATATTAATAGATTTCATGAACAATGAACAGTCTTATCACGCGTCTATTTGACAACATGGAAAATTAAAAATCGCGGCAACCAGTTCTCATCGGTAGAATTAAATAGATAGGATAAGTTGCTAGAATTAGAATACTATTACTTTCTCACCGTTCTTATTCAGTATTTAGAAGATTTTGTGAAGATAAAAATTGCGGCATGGTCTATTACATTATTATGTCATACTGTTAAACAGTTGTATTCAAAATTATCAACATTATGATTACATTTCTATTTTCTACTAAGAGAATAACATTACAGGTACGTTTAGTATAAAAGCCTAACCAAAACATTTAAAATAAATGTTACCGATATACAAAATAAAAACGAATAATGAATAAAAAATATTGTTCAATGTGTCTGTGTCATAATGGAAACAAGATTATAACTGTTTTGATGAATGAGCCCCGCGGGTCACAGTGACAACGGACCAATTCTATGTAGTATTATGTATATTAAAATTTACATGAAATTTTTTTTTTAAATGTTACGCGGTTGGAATATTATTTTGGATATATACTTTAAAATAACAACACGAATCTACGAGTATTGTGTTTTTCTTATTGCAAGCAAGCATTAATCAATTTGGGGGTAGTCTTTTGCCCCTTTCTGACAGTCAGTTGGGGTGTAGTATTACTTTCAAATAATTCGTCCTAAAGACTACTTTTCTATTTGCACATTGGACGCATATTTAGAAAAGACTGCGTACACCGTAGGCAAAAAGGACGACAAAACTATTAGCATATTGTCTCGCATTGTAATTAATACAGCTCGTATACCCGATCATTTGTCGACAGAATAGCAAGTTGTTAGGAAACTTGAAGCGACATGTTCATTATGAAGCGAATACCGGTAACATGACATTGATTGTTGCGTTGCGGCATTGAGCTTTATTAATTGAAAACCTATACCTACTGGACAGAACTATGTTGTATGCTATGCATTGATGTGTATAGGGTATGGGGTATGCCGGTATATTGTGTGTGTTGTTATCTGAATGACTACTGCCCATATACTTAGGTAACTTCGATGTAGAAATATTTGGCGGTGTTATGTATGTTTCATTTTATTACAATGATCTTATTTTGAGTTCAAAAGCTCTAGAATTCACTGAACACACACATCTAAAATAAATAAAAAGAACCTTTATATCGAAGATCAAACCTGAGACATCAACGATACTATCTATTTCTTGCACTACTAAATTAGTGATATAGAAATAATAGTTTGTCTCATACTCTATAGTACCTAACATAACTACAGAAACATAGATGCGATAAACCGCCTTATCTCCACGTAAAAAAGGGTGATGCTAATATGCGCTACATTATATTGTTCAAAATAAGTCCTGGATGGAATAAACCCATTTATTATGACTTTTTATATACCTTCCTTCGCAAACTGCAAACCATATTTCTTTGCAAATATGTTTGCAAAGTCTAATATGGCTTTCTTTACAGTTTACGACCGCTTACCATTACCGATAAAAAAAGATTACGGAACAAAATAACTGTATGCTCACCAATTTTTACTGAATCCCTAACAACAGTAGTATAATATACATTTTTCATAGCATTCCCATTTACACGCCCACCATTCGTTACCAAAAAAGCGTAAAAGAATGGAACACAGCGGTTGATCTGATAAAAAAGCAGCAATAATCCAACTCGGCCGACGGCGCGTGATGTATTGTGCCCCAGAGTGCCGAGCCAAGAATTATATCTCTTTTATAAAAGAACTAGGTGTTTGCCTCTGGTTTGCTTGTATATTATTCCTCTCTCAAAAAAATCTTAAAATTATGGAATAAGATGTCGTAACGCGTCTTTATTTCAAACAAGGTTTACAGAGACCAATAACTTCTTCTTCTTTGAGATTGGCATTGTAGAATTCCATATGCAACAGTTATCTCTTACCATCAGGTTTGTTGCTTGTCTGCCACTGAAAGCAATAAAAAACCACCCAAGCAAAATTTTACCATAATAATCCTGTTACTGTTCAGCCAAAAAATGCTTTAAAAAATTGCTTTTAGAGATAAAAAAACATCTCACAAACCTATAAATTTATACACTATTTAAGTTACATCTTTACTTGCTGCTCCGCTCCTGTCGCTCATAGCGTAATTATAACCTTCCTCGAGAACGCTGCTATCAATCACAAAAAGAATTATTTAGTTCTATAGAATAGCGCTTTAGATAAAGGTGGGTACTGACCGGTGTTACAAGACGTAATGTACGCAGCAAGCATGATACGTTACGCCGTGTTCTAAATCCGTGTAAACATGCTCATATCGAACCCTTTGCTCGTCTGCGCTCTACATTCGTTGCCACTCGTAGTCAAGATATCGAATGTAGCTGTGACGTACTGACTGAAGCGCGTAACATTCAAATTATTCGCCAAAAAACCGACAGCTGAGTGGAGCACTCAAAGCGAGAACCGAGCAGCTCGATGTTCGCTGGTTTCCCCGTAACACTACGTACTGACTGCATGAAAGCTCGCTGTGTAACATGTTATAATTACATCTCGTAACGTTGGTCAGTACCCACCTTTATAGTATAAATAGATTATTTGTTTGCTGTACAATAAAGAGTTTTGTTGAAGTCGTGTTGTCACGAATTACCATCAAAGTCATATAAGATAAGATAAGCTGCAATACAGGAACAAAATAAAACTGAAATAGATTTTGTCACTATTATTTGTACTACATAACACTGTGTTTAAGTCGTCAAGAGTTTCTCTGTTCTGATTTCAAGAATGTCGCGACGGATCCAGACCTCCCAATGTCAAAATCCAATTCTACATTTTCGTGCTTTGAAGGAATACTACATATATTGCACATTTTTTTCCACACAATGCCGCCTGTACCCAAAGTAAGCATATATTAATAGCTTGTGATATGGGTTCTAGAATGCGGATAACATACTTAAATACTTTTTTTGTTGTAAATACATACATATTATACATAGAAACACCCAAACCAATGCAAATAGCCACGTTCATGCAAACAAATATTTACACTGAGCGGGAATCGAACCCGCGACCTCTGCGTGGCAGTCCATACACAGTACCACCAAACCAAAGAGGTTGTCATAGGACAGAATACAAGTATAAAAATAAACTTGTTTACGCGAAAGTTAATTGTGTGTACGAAAATGTTTTCATACCTTAATATATATATATATATATATATATATATATCAAATTATGTAGTCAACGCAACGGTACAAAAATACTTTCAAGTAAATTACTGCGTTGTTTTCTTATGAACACAATTTAGTACAAGCTATTATTGTACCGGTAGATAAAGGCAGCACATGACCGATTAAGTAACAATGCTTGGGAAAGGCATGTGCCCTGCAGTAGATGTATAGTGTATCGCATTTGACGGTTAAATTATGGTCATAGTTCAACTTTGTGCTACATATTTTAGCATGATAAGAATTCATTGTTCTAACAAAATATGATGCCAAAATTAAAAAGTGAAAGACATGAGAATAGTTGATATAAGAGCAGTACTTAAACAAACAAGGATATTATATAAGCTTTAGTTCACATTACCAATATAAAGGCCGAAGACCGCATAGCCTCGAGAGTCCGAGGCTGGGCGGTCTCGGTCTGTCGGTCAGCGGTAGTGACACGCATTGCCCACCGTGGTCATGTCCCTCAGAAGACTTCATGAGGCATCGACAATTAAGAAAAAAAAAATCTCATTAGATCTACATCTTATTTGGTGCCTGTATTAAACACATTAATTGTGCATCACGAAGAATTCGGTTTTAGAAATTAAGTTCTTAATACATGAACATTTTAGATAGATATTATATAAATACGTAAACATTAATTATTATCATGTATTAAATTTATTCCCAGATTTTTTTAATAAAATGTACATTGTTAATACCCATGTATATTATATAACAAAGAAAACAACGCGAAAGTTTAAAAGTTACAGCCGATATCTGTTTACGGACCGATGAAGGACTGAAAGTTGGTAAATTACTAGAAGTTAAACGGACGGCCCTCGTAACCCGGTAATAGCATAAGTTCCGATGGCTTGAGAACATTGAATAATGTCATCCTGTTGTTACCAACTAGATTGATTTAGTTTCAGGTTACATAGGAGTAGAAAATAGAGGAAGTACTAAGTAATAGGTACACAAAAATGTAAATTTGTCTCCTACTTAAACTACGTTTTCTTCTTCTCCTTAACTGACACTGACGAATTTGTTTTGCTATCACGCGTCAAGCGTAAAATCTTCTCTTGATTTGCGGCGGAGAAAATATAATAATAAATGACCTTGAGCATCCGTTTTTTGTATGAGAAGAGACCTTTGCTTTGCAGTGAAAATATAATTTTGATCACATTTTAAAATGAGCATTTATTAATATACTTAAATCATATAAAGACGAAAATATCTTTTGAAATGTTTCAATAGTATAATATAAGGGATATTATACAGGTAACATTAAAGAACATTAGCATCAAATGAATAAACATGTATGCGACATTGTGAGGAAATAAAGCGTTGGAAAGAATGGCGAATTTAATCTACCATCATACATTTATGAAAGTAATATTTAGACGATAAGGTGAAATATTAAACTCGGGCATTAAAGAACAAAAATACATTAGTGTAATACTTTTTTGCCCGACTGCCGAGGTCAAGGAGGGTAATGTTTTTCGAGCGTATATATGTATGTATGTATGAAGGTGTGTATGTCTATTTATTGGGCACACTCTACAGCTTTACCATATGAGGTGTCATTAGATTCGTATAAATTGTAGGGGTGACAGAGTATATAATATTTCAATATAGCGTCTGCAATAATTTTCAGTTCGTTTGAGGCAGACGGCCCTTTTTTATTTAGAAATATATTTTGGTTGCTTTCTTGTAGTATTTTTACTTACCTAGATAATAAGTAATCGACAGTAAAGATTCATTTGTTAAGAAGTATTGGTATATTAAAGAAAGTTCTCTCTATAAGCTTAAAGACTGTGCTGCACATAAGCCTATCTCAAGGATGAATTAGAGAGGTATAAAAAGCATCTCATAAAGACGCCATATAGGGTTCTGTCTGACACGAGGGCTTTAGAGATGATGTCCACTACTCTTGGACACTTTTTTTTTACTGCCGACAGTGGCAGTCGAGTAAACATCCCACGTGATGGTAAGTAGTAACTGTCGCACATGAATGACTCAGAGTCCCTTGCATTGCTCCTGTAATGCCAAGGATTCTGCAAAGCCGCTGCCTAATGTGAAGGGAAAAAGAAAATCCATCAAAGTGTTTACATTTTAATAGGTCATTATAAAGAATCGTACAAAATAGATATTGATTAGGCTTAGAAAATAGATTGATGACTGTAATAATATTTAATAGGTATGGAGGTAACACTTTTGCCAGTTATTAATCTCTTTGTAGAGATTAATAACATATGTATAAGTTATGCGATAAAGAGTAAAAAATTACCTTTTATCCACAATCATAAATTTTCTTTTTAGATTTATTGCGTGAATTTAAATGTCTGGCCACAGTTTCTCTGTGACGAAATTTTTATCATTTGTTAAGTATTCATCATCATAGGATCAGACGGAAAACGTCCACTGCTGGACATTAGGCTTGCTCCAATTTTTGCCACCATGGCCGTTCGTGAGACGCCCCCGATATGAGTTACAATTTAAACACTCAACGAAACCAAAGATACAAATTAAGTAATTAATTAATTAATATTTTAAGTATTAGCTCAACAATAACATAGGATAACCATCCATATTGGATATCTTATCTATATATATAAAAATGAATCCCTATTTCCTTGGTCATGGCATCACGCGTGAACGGCTAGATCAATTTCGTTAATTCTTTTTTTGTTGTGTATGTTATTGTCAGGAGAAGGTTCTTTGAAAGAAAAACTAAGAAAATTGCGCGGTGATTTAGAAAGTTTTTAGAATACTTAACCACCATATTAAATTTAAATCGCTAAACCAATTTCAGTGAAAATTGGTATGCAGATAGATTTGGTTTCGGGACATAGGCTACTTTTTATCCCGAAAATCGCTCTGATGCCCGAGTTACATTATTTAAACACATAGCAATTTTCGCACGGGCGAAGCCGCAGGGCGCAGCTAGTCTTTGATAATAATGATTTAAATGATTTAAAGGCATCAATTCTAAGTGCAGCTGACAAAACAGACTCATTCTTCGACTGCGTACAGCAAGCAAGAACAGATGGCGTAGATATAGTTGCTTTTTGCTCAAATAGGCCAAATTTCTCTAGAATATAGACGTAAAGTAATACTATCATAACATTTACATTTGTTCCGTGAGTGAGAGAGAACACTGGAGGTCAATGCTTACGTCAGCCTTAGTACTACAGCATAATTTATTGTTCGTGGTCGGAAACATATTGATTGCATTTTTTTAGCGATTTGTGCTATATTTGCAGATGATTTATCTTATAAGTTAAATACTCGTTACCTTTTCTCCCAATTCCCTACACACCTAATATTCGTGAAGAACTATATAGAGGTGGATATTACCACATAAAGCGATATACTTTTACAAAGGCATTACATTTGTCGTTGATGTTCGCGCTTGAATATTATCATACTTATTTGCGTTCACCTTCTTAATAATAAACATATATTTCGAGCTGTGTCATAGGGAGACGTTTTATTTGATTTATTGCTGGAGGTTATAGCTTTTTAGTCGTATCATACAAATAATATTTTGACATAAATAGGTTCTTAAAGATTGATATGTGTAATACATGAAACATAGATACTTTAAAAAATACATTATCACAAATGCAATGAATCACATCTTCAAATTAATATCAATGGCTGATATATAAACATAATTCATTTATTATTACAATTATTAGGGGTCATCGAACATAATCTGAAAATCAATTAAATAAAAAAAAAAATATTTATATATACAATCAGATGAAATATAAATAAATGGAAAGATATTTTTAAATTAAATAGCAACATATAAAAAGCAATTTGCTTCGCCAAGTTGATCATTTGTCGCCATCACAAGGACGTCAGCATCGCTTGTTTGTGGGCCGAAACAAATGCCTGTCATTGTGCACTTTTTGTATCTCCCTTATTCCATACTGTTGCTTTTTTGCTCGACTGCCGAAGTCAAAGAGGATAATGTTTTTCAAACGTACGTATGTATCTATGTAGTTACGTCTATTTGTTTGACAAGTTCTACAGCCTAAATGGCTCAATGCATTTAAACCTATGAGGTGTCATAGGATTCGTATTAAGTAATTGTGTGAGTGACATATAAAATTTCAATAATAATATTTTGCTTACTAGTTGTTTTTTGTCACTTCACTTCTTAAATAGAAGTGAAGTGAAGAATAAGCTCATTAGACCTACCTAAGAGAAAAGAAGAAGAAAAGTGTTTTATCTGATCTTACTTGCTGAATGCATTGCAATAGAATAAAAAATAATACTTAATTAACGTTAATTTTATATGTTATTCTGATAACGAAACAGATTTTTAAATTTTGGTTTTTAAAGTGACCGAAGGGTTATAATGCTGAAACCAAGAAGTATCTACTATCAATATTACAGGTCACGGGTAGCGGTTTCTCTCGACTGTACTTACCTATCAAAAATACTAAGGGGATCAGCTCGGATTAACTAAATTTGTAAAGGATCAGAACGAAATTACAGAATAATAATAACTAGAGGGGATCAGGTCTTGTGGATCCGACCAGAATAACTCACATTATCTAAGTACCAAACTAGTACCTATCATCTTAAGGCAAACTTTAGGTGAAGCCTATCTCCTGCAATAGTCTTCTTGAGGCTGATAATAATGTGAAAATGTGTAAAAAATCATAAAATGTAATGGTACGTAGAAAATACTTTCAATATAAGTATAAAACGCTTTTTGCGAGCGAGATTGACGAATAATAAACTCTTTGAAAGCATACGTGTAACTCACTTTTATTAAAATCACTTTTAATATAATAATGTAGAGCTATGGCGGCGAATTTACGTGGAATTTGATGAGCATTTTAGTTTATAAAAAATAAATTCCAACTGGAAATAATTTGAAAGAGTAGCTCGTGATTTTAAATAAAAGAATTTGATAGAATTTATTTTTAATAATTTTATTATCCTAACTGGTAAAATGATGTAAGTACATTGCATCTTTTATTTTCACAATGAATACATAAGTACTTATGCTTTTTATGACTAAGCATTGATCATAAAATGATGATCTAAGACACAAAAAATTTTGTTATAGAGGCAAAATATGTAAAATATTTACTTTTTCTCTCGATACTTTGTTTTCGCTACTCGTACACCTCTGCTCTCTTATAGAAAAGGATACGTTGAATTTATAAAAGCCTTCCTAACTGTAACAACTGACGAACACAAGCGACGGACAGGCCATAAATTCGTTAGTCTTAGCACTAAATGCTTTTAGGTCAACTACCAATGTTATAAATGGACATCGTATAAAACGAATCGCCCAATAAACATTGTACACAACTCGAGCTGTAGTGGAAACATTTAGACTTATAGCTACAAATATTAGTAATATTAGAACAATTATGATGGGTGTATTTTTTTATATGCAGTGGCAAATATGAATACGGCTAACCTGATGTGGTTAGTAGTACAATAAGGATATTGAGCAAATAATACTAAGAAAAGACAACTAGGTTGTTACCAACCACCTAGGTAAAGAGGAGCGTTGACGCAATTGTACCTCCGGCGCTCGTATTCTCCAAACGGAAAACATTAGTATGGAAACTATAGTTATGATACGAAATAAGCATATAAGTAGTAGTACATGATTTTAAAAGTCACAAAGTCTCTTTGTTGAAAACTTACTTATGTACGCAGAGCCTGAAAAATAAGCTTGATTACTTCACGCGGGAGATGTTCACTGCTGTCCAGAGTGCCTACACAAGTGGCATAAACGCTAAAAGAATAGAATAGGATCAATTTATAGGACTGACATGAGCTAACGCCAACATTGTAGTTAGCTTATGTCAATCCCATAAGTTATTTAATCTATTTTTTCTATTAACCCTTTCATGGACGCTAATAGATGTTTTATTGTCATCACGGCTATATCCGTTTACTGTCCCGGATAGTGTTAAATTAGCATTTAAGCCGTCTAGGTCCTCTGGACATTATGAAATGTAATTTAACTAAGAGAAATAATGTCAAAACTTAATAGAAGAACATAATAATACGAGTATATGAACCTAAATAAAGAACAAAACAACAGTATGAGTAAAAACAATTTCAGATTTATGGCGACAAATATTGGCATTGTGTGCGAATATTTTGATTTGTGTACGTTGGGTTTGACAAGTCGTCGAGAAAGGCCGCGTGTTTATAGCTCAACCTTACATATTATAGCCTTTATTTTGTTTACTCGTTTATAATTTCATAAAAATGTTACATTCGAGTACGATTTTTGTAGGATATGACCTTTACACGACCTAATAAGTGTAAAATTTGCAATAACGACAGTGCATAATGGGATATCTTGGATTATTATTAATTCTAATTCTCTGGAATGTATTATTAGTTAAGGCTATTGATTCCAAGCGCAGAAGGCACTTTCTTTTTCAGCAATTGCTCTGTACCTTTTCTCAAAAGCGTAAATGATGCTATCAATGAGTCAATGGATGCATCTTTATGTTAACCGCTGGCTACCAGTAGAACCAATATCTATATCTACTTTTATATAAATCAGAAAAGTTTGTTTGTTTGTATGAACGTACTAATTTCAGGAAACACTAGTCGGATTTGAATAATTCTTTTTGCGTATGATAGCCCAGTTTTGGAGGAAGGATATAGGATATGTAACATCACGCTACTGGCGATGGGAGCAGAGCAGTAAGCAAACCACACTGCGAGAACCAAGTTCTTTTTATACAACTTAATTGGGAAACAAGTACCGATACAGCCTAGCTGATGGAAAGTGACGGTAACCGTAGTAGATAAGGAACAGAAGAAAGTATTGAGCCATGATCAAATGACCAAACATAACGTAATAGTATAAATGATACAAATTTACATCGACTCAAAGTATTTTCTTAGTCAATTCGGCTCATTCGTGCTCAAGCAGCAAATATTTAGTATGATTCACATATAATAGAGTAATACTTAATATTGCCGTAATACAAGTTGTAGGAAATAACACGTCAGTTACACACAAGGAAAATAAATCTAGTAATGAGGCTAGTCAGAAAGCGTGTCGAGCCTCCGTGCAAAATTACTTTTATTTTTATATACTCGTACTATTAGCTAAGGGTAGGGCTATTGGCTAAAAGAAGAGTAAAATGAAGCACGTTGCTTATTAGACGCTACTTTTGTTTATCTTTTTTGTCACGAAGAAGCTATGAAGAATCTTGAATGTGAGGATGACCAAAGGAGTAAGGAATGTGTATACAGAATTTCAAGATTCTTGATGTACCATGCACTATACACCATACCTCACGGTTTTCCCTTAACCGTACATCAGTAAATTTCAGGATAACTACGAGTATTTAGGACTTTATTAAACTCGAGCCACTCTAATCAGGTCGCCTGTCCTTTTGTTGATTAATTCCAGTCCCTGGTCTATATTCGAAAATGATAATAATTTGATGAAATATTTTATATATTTTTACGTAGTGTAAGCTATTCGTACTAACCAAAATAACACATTCTAAAAATAACAACCACCAAAAACAAAATAATAACCAAAAATAGCAAAAATAACTTTTTTAAAATGGCAACAAGAACAGTTACAAAAAATTTTTACGTCGCATTTTTACAGAAAAGCTGGAGGAAATTGTGAAATATTAGCACGCAGGTGTACTTTATTGACCTAGAAACTGGTGCAATGTTAAATTTCGACTTTTTTAACTTTAACACATTGCGGTGAACGTTGTGATTTACTGTCCTTTCTTATAAGAAGTTACATTTACGGGCACAACGATTAGGTAGTGGTCGCCCAGTGTTCGAAATGCGACCGTAATTTATTTATTTTAAGTTACTTAAGTTCTTTTTTCTAAAATTACACGAGGTTACGAGTTCGAAATAGGATAAATACCAATGTATCTTTATCAAATTCAGATGTACTAACTTTCTAAGTTGAATTTGAATATTATTGACTTACGGAGAAGTGAGTTTTGACTTATAAAAATAAAAGTTCTTAAATGGAATTAAATATTATGTACTCTTAAAGCTCTGGATCTACTAGATATATTGTTTATGGTGTCCTATTAACCGTGGTTTCCGTTATCTCATGAAACTAATAAATGTACACAAAATGATTCTAATGTAGGTACTTGATTTAATTACTTGATGCTACGATAAGTAATCTCATGTGTATATTAGACACAAAGAGATACTAATATACTCGATTTAATTACTTGACGGTACGATAAAAAATGTTTAACTTCAACTAACCTATTTTGACATGCTCCGGAACTCTTTTAAGGGAACAGGGCTTAATCGTGGTGTAACCCATTCCTAAACCTGTACCTTACAATTTATATTTATTGTCCCACTCTGTTTATTATATTATTATATTTATTACAGCCATCTATTTAATTACTTCATATTAAAACCAAATATCTTCCACAGGTTTCCAGTCACGGCGGACATGGCTCCAGTAAGCTCTTTGCTGGTGTACTACGTCACAGAAGCCGGTGAGCCTGTCAGTGATGTCGCCAGTTTCCATGTACGACTGCTGCATAAGGAGGTAATGAAATGTTTATAAGCATTTTGTTAAGATTTACGCGAGATTTCTTTTTCGACGTAATTAACTAGCGCTGAATGAAGAACGCGGTATTTGTAAATCCTTATTCTTGTGAAGTGTGACCGTATGCCCCTTACAGCGGTGATTAACTTTAGTGATAAACTAGTGAATTGCTTGAAAAACTAGACCATAGGGTTCACGTCACCATTGCACTTTGGAAGTAGAGAGGATCTTTCGACAAGGCTAAATCATTGTACTAGATTGCAGCTCTCATCTACTTTTAACCATGGTACAAATCTTTATATTTAAACGTATATATTGAAGATCATACTATTAGAAAATTGGTTTAAAGAAGTTTATTTTCATTCAGACAATTTGTCACTTACATTAAAATAACAAAAACATATTGTTTAACAGTAACCTAATAGTAATTTTTTTTACTACTGAAAAAAAATTAATAAACAAAAAACGGTTCTTTCATTTCTCTACTAGTAGTTTTTTGCTTCACATTCGTAAGATTTGTTGAATATTGATGATGTGAAAATAATAATATCACAACAACCACACAATGCCATCTAGACCCAAAGTAAGCATTTAATAATAGCTTGTGATATAGGTTCTAAAATGCGGATAAACATACGAATATACTTTTTTTTTAAATACATACATATTATACATAGAAACACCCCGACCAATACAAATAGCTATGTTCATGCACACAAATATTTGCACTGAGCGGGAATAGAACCCGCGACCTCTGCGTAATAGTCCGTAGACAGTACCACCGAAGCAAAGAGGTTGTCAGAAAATGTTTAACTTATTCTGATTTTGACCTATATATCCAAAATACAATAATGGTTTGAAAATAAGATCCGTTGGTCCCTTTAATGGATTCAAATACGTGACACGCTAAGCCTAATTAACATAGTTTTCGTTTGTATAAACGTTGCTTACCTAATTCAAACGGCTAGAGTAAATATTTTGGTATAGATATTTAGGAAATAGCTATGTATATTGAATCTTACAGTCTTCAAGCATAACCGTCAATTCAATTTTTAACAAATCCTTGTATCTTCTCATCTCTAAGAAAAATAATGCTCAGCTTTTAGTACGGTTTACAATAAAATTTTAAGAATTTCTTCCTCAACTTTCATATGTATGTAGGTACAATACAACCGTCTCCTATTAAGATTATAAAAGCGAAAGTTTGTGTATGTATGTTGGTATGTGTGTTTTTGTGTGTTTGTTACCACTCAGAGCCTAAACAGCTGAACCGATTTCAATGAAAATAGGGATGTAGACAGATTCGGTGCTGGCAACGGACATAGGCTACTTTATATTCCCGAAAATCACTCCGGTTTCCGAGTTATACCAATTTCCGCGCGTGCAAAGCCGCAGGGCGCAGCTAATAGTAGATAAAAACCAAGAATTAAAAAAAATATGATAATGTCGTAAATACTAGGTATATTAAATTAGGAGCCACACGCGAAGAAGTCCACTGCTGGCTGGTTATAGGCCTCCTCCAATTTTTGCCACCTTAGTCGATCATGATCATCCATCGGTTGTCCGCCACCCTTATAAGGTCGTCGATCTAACTTGAAAGGGTTCTTCCGACGCTGCAAACATTAGCAGGTTCTAATGTATGTGAGAATTTATTTTCATTCAGGCGTGATTCCAATCGCAGTTGTTGACAACGCATGCTATAAATATTTTTCTCCCCTATTTTCGCTTGAACGCATTACTCGATTATTACTACTCAATAGATCTGCATGGTGCGTAATAATGATTAATTAGTACACGAACCTTTGATCAGTCAATTGGTGTAAAATTGAAACGGCTTTTGCTCAACTCAATTAGTGCTGTGTTGATTTTAAGTGCCGCCACTTCATTGTAGTCAATTTTTAAAACATCACAAAAAGAATTATTCAAATCCGATAGTTCCAGAGATTAGCGCGTTCAAACAAACAAACTCTTTCGCTTTATGTAATAGTATCGATTATAGTATAGAAATGCAGGTAGGAACATTCGATGCGACAGATGGAGACATTAATGGTACAGAAAATGCACGTGACATTATTTAAGTCGATGGACAATAGCCATCATTTACCACGAGCTAGCCCACGAATATGACCGATATAACATTAACAATGACCATAAACAATAGTTGTGATGAACTGATAACTAAGGAACAGCCGTGTATCGATAGATATATGAGGTTAAGTACTCTTATTGCGGTTAAATTAAGGATGGGTGATCTTTTTCTTAAACACTTCAAGATGGAAGATCTGCCTCTAAAGTTCGTAGCATACCTATGTAAACTGCGAGTACATTTTCAATTATAAAGCCACAATTTGCCAATTTCTTTACACGTAATTATTTCGAGATTATAAACTACTTTGTAAGAATAAAAAAATAATTTACGAGACACAACTAAATGCCTAAACCTTATTTTATTACAAAATCTTCATCATTATTTTCATGATGTAATGAAATGATATTCTATTTTTAAATTTTTCATTGATATAATATTTAAGACTACCTTAGTGTAACATGTGTTCATTGTAATAATGTCATTGTCCTTAAAAATTCTAGAATTTAGGATATTATTTTGTAGAGAAAGGTTTTTATAAAAAGTTTATCTATAAGTAAATCACAAGTAAAGCGGAATGTAGACATAAATTTTTCAGGATAATTATCGTACGACTACTAGTATCATTATGACATTTTATGTTTTTAAAAACGTATAAACAGAAGTCCGACAGACGATCATAATTAACCTAGAATTATTTAAATATTCTCTTTAGGTACATTCGACGATTGAAACGCCAAGATCTATAAATTCAATCCTTTACTCGTGAATTCTTTTAAAATCTTTGATTAACTTTTACGTCAACCTACATCTAAGAAAGCCATTTCCCTTATTAATATTTTATATTGATTCGCGAACTCATTAACTGGTTTTTTTTTCTAAGGCCCCTTGCGACTTTTTACCTGAGAATTTATTTCACCAAACAGACAATATTAAAAGTCCAAAAGGAAGTAGCCATCACAATTTTAATTAACGGTAATAGTCCCCTTCGGCATACTTATTCAACATTTTTTGTCACAAATTCTTAAATGGATCCTTACCAATTACTTTCATGGGACATTTTAATAGAATAAAATATTGAACTGTGATATAATCATTATGAAACTTGATTAGATTTTCTTCGACGGTAGGAAAACTTTAAGAACTTGGTACTGTCAATCTTCAGCTATTTCAATTTGTCAACGCTATATTACTTGCATTATGAATTTAAAATTTACGTTTGGATATTTTTACATTTAAATTTAACAAAACATACATGTTGATATTTTTCTTATTTCTAACTTTCAATTACATCTTCATACTGGTTTCATTTTATTCAACTAATTTATCAGATAAGGTTGAACATTCGTTTGTCCATTAAAAGAACGTCAACCTCTGTATTTTCTATGTTTTTAGGGTCAGTTTCAGTAATATTTACACAGAGTTTACCACATTTTTAAATTTCTTAATTGATGTTTATATCGCTTGATTTGTCCAATCCGTAACTAGCTGATGAGATTTGCAAGATTAATTACCTCAATATATAGTCATGAAATTATAATAAGTTGCAATATTTTATTTATTTATTTATTTATATTTCAGGATCCAACAAAGGATGTACACAATTGTAACTTAAAAGTAAATAGGACACAAATATATTTCAATGTACTCCTTCAATTAGAGGAGACCACATCATGCAAATACTGATAACTCTCTCTCTCTTCCCGGCTATTCATCCCACATGGTGGTGGGGTCAGCCTTCCTACTTTTTCTCCTCCACTTCGCTCTATCTGGGACGTCGTCATCGGAAAGCTCGCACTCTTAAATATAATATATATATTGCAAATACTGATAACAATAATTAATAATTAATTAAATCTATGTATTACATAAAATATTACTAACAGAAATTGAACATATTTGAATAAATAAAATATTTAATATTGAACATATAATTAGATAACTAACTACTAAAGGAAACTATATAAGTAATTAAAATAAAGAAAAATTGAGTTTTGAGTTTAGTTGATAGCAATTTTGAGTGTGGTTCAAAATTTTGATAGTGGTATTATTACATTGATTGACCATTACGGAGCTCTGGCATTCGACTAGTATCAATACTTCGAAATACGCACTAAATACAAATCGATAGAATGCTACAGAGGAAATTACAGGCGTTCTTAATTACGTCCTTTAACACACAACGAATTGCCTTTCATTAGAGCTCGTTGATTAAACGCCCCGGTATCGCTGGACTGTATAACTGTAAGAAGAGGGTGTATGAAGGTTTATTAATGAAGCTTGTTTTAGACGCAATAATAAATGAATACACTATATTTATTTTAGTATGAAGTAACATTAGTATCAATGTAATGTAAAGAAATCAAAAGACTAGATACATTGTTTGTCTTATCGCGACAAATTGCTACTGTATATCTTCTTAAAATAGATTATAATAAGGCTATAACTTTTAACATTAATTAACTATATTTACTATACATTAATCAATTATTAAAATAATTACTCAATTCTAATTTTCATAAAAAAATAATCTTATAACATAATGTCTCTCTTTTGATACCAGGTCGCAGTGGCTATAGAAGAAAGGCGTTGGTGGTATCCAAGAGCTGCTCTTCAGTTGCGTGTCCTCGCGCCTCCTGACTCGACCATGTGTTTGATTGGAGCCCGCGCTCCACCTGATGCACGCTTCGATCCTCATCAGACGTAAGAATTTACTTTAAGTCATCGTCGCCCAGTCGAAATGCCCCTGTGGATAAGGCACCCGCTTCGTAAGCACAAGGTAGTGGGTTCGAATCCGGGCAAGTACCAATGTGATTTTTCAAATCATATGTACTTTCTAAGTTTATCTTGGACATTTCTGATTGACGGTGAAGGAAAACATCGTGAGGAAACCTGGACTTATATATGTTTATTCTTCTTTTGAATCATGCAACGGATTGTAATGCGATTCTCACTATCACTCATAGTAAATCTTCGATTATAGAAATTCTTCGAAAGGTATAAATGTATATTACAGGCTTATTATGTTGAGTTTTAAGTAGATTATAGTAGAGAAACCAAAGATTGGTAGTAATGAGTAGATCGTTAAAAGATTTCCAGTTTCGCTATTAGTAGAGTAATGCAGAAGTGTAACAAACTAACGTAATTAGCAATTTGTTTTACCTAAATTTGACATGACATACGAACACGGTTCCATCTGTAGAACTTTACGTTATGTAACCAATTATAAAAACATTATCATTAGTCTAATTGTTAATTTGCGGTTTCCAATTCAAAAGTTAGTATTTAACCTAACTACTGAATAAAATTTACTTCACCTAATAACTGGAATTAATTTCATTTCGTGCCAAAAAATTCAACATTTTTAGTTTCTACTAGTATCATGTGGTTCATTGGAGCTTTTAACGTGGTTACTTGCAGTGTGATTAAAAATAAAATTATTTTACTTTAAAAAGGTTCAATTGTTGCTAGATTTAATTTTAGATAGAAAATAACAGTGCAGATATTTTATTCTAATTTCAAACAAGAATGATTTACCCCCAGTTTCTGAAAGGCTGATCAACGAAAAATTAACTAATCAGCTGTTAAATCTCATGTAAAGTACCTGAAAGCATGCAAAAAGCATGGATAATTAGTTTTATTTGATCTAATTAGTTACTAACTAGATCAAATTAAACTAATTATTCATGCTTTTAGCAACCCAACCGGCACTTCACATGAGATTTAACAGGTGATTAGTTAATTTTTCGTTGATCAGCCTTTCAGAAACCGGGGGTAAGTTTTACCAGCATACACAAATAATAATTAGTTAATAAATTAACTACCTCACATGCAGCAAAAAGCACAAAAACAATTTTAATTTCCTCCAAAACAATAGTCTTCTGGGACTGTGCGGGAAACTTATAAGTTCTCGGCGTATGCTATCGACAGCCAGTGATGCGAATAGGAACCTCGTTATTGCCGGGAGATCGCATAACACTTACACAGCTATATTAACTGGTTCCAATCGAGTTAAAAGATGATGCGGATTGCGTTGTGCAATTTTATGCCAAGAAATATTTAAGATTGATTTTTAATTAAGTTGAGTTCTAATTCCGTTTATGAAATGGGGAATAACTGGACTGGATAAATCAGAAATAAATTGACACAACTTGGACCTGATATCGTTGTTTGCTGCACTTTGGCATTAGGGTTTACCATCATCAACAAGTCTGACGTTGATGATAATCAACACATAGGTAACGCCGTTCTCCGTCTTATGGCATTCTTTACTGCAATTTATATTCTAGATATGACAAAAACAACGCCCAAATTGATTCAACAAAAAATCTATTTGATTTAAAATAATTATATAGTACTAATTATTAAAATATAATTATTAACTATTAGTAGCCCTTGAAATTGTAATAGACAAACTTTTAAATCCAACTTTGCAACGTTATGAAAATGCAATAGAAAAATAAATTGCTACCATCTCCAATTCTCATTTGAATCATGCAAATTATGATGCATGTCTTGTAGATGACATATAGAATGAAATTGAATTTTGAACTGGTTAATCCTGTCCCGTCTCTAAATTGATTCTCACGCGTCTAGCAGTGAAGTCAGTTTGCCGTGAAATGAAATAATCTGACAATTTAATTTTATAAAATGAATGAGAGTAAATTGTTGGACAATTTAATTTTGTACAGTTTGATGTAATGAACTAGACAAGTGTTTGTTGTTACGTTTTAACAACAGTATTACAGTTGATCTATAGTTCACAAAATATAACATTAAGAATGGTTTAGAGCATTTGTTTAGTAATTTATTTTACTTTTTCTACACAGAAAATTTAATTCACAGAAGAAAGGTTAAAAGTAAATTGCCTTTACATACACGGTACGAAATGTAACTGATGTAATATCAAACAATTTGCGGTTCATACGAAGATGTCAATCAAATATATCATGACAATACCACACATGAAGCGAAATACATCATGTCACATCATGATTCACGTTACTGAAAACGTACGGTAGTATACTTATTACCGACCCGAAATGTAAGCGGATGGCAGGAATTGTAATTATTAAAAATGTTGGTGTGATTTGTTCTAAATTTTTGTTACTGTTAAGATACTTCTTGTACTGTACGTCCGTTCTATAATATGGAAATGCTCTGCTTTTTTACCGCGGATATCGTAAGGCGCACACACGAGCGGCATGTCGCCAACGGCAGGGGTAACGGCAGCCGTCGATACGGGTCGGCGGCAGTTTTTCATTCGGCAGCGGCAGTTAGAATGTTGGAATGGTCGCCGTCGACGCGTCCACAGCTGCCGCCGACTGCCATCAACCGGCGTCAACATCTGCCGCCAACCCGTGTTTACGGCTGCCGTTACCTCTGCCGTTGACATCTTGCCGTTCGTTTGGTTAGTGGTCAACCTAGTGGCAGCATTTGTTCACGCCCATAGAGGTATCCGGCTTGATCTAACGACTGTTATCAACTTGGTAAAAACCGGGACCGACCTGCTCTCCAAAGCACGGAGACCCTCAGATTAAATACCACTATGCGGTCACCCATCCATAAGCCAGCCGCACTCTATGTCTTTTAACCTACTAATCGTTTACCAATCAGTGAGCTCAACGAGCTATTTACAATTAAAATGGATTTAGTAAAGAGGTTTTACAAAACGATCACGTCTAAACCCGCAACTCTGTATGTTCCCTTCCTCTTCGACAAAGATTATGTCACGCGACTCATCTTTCAGCTGGTTTGTCGAAAGCAATTCACTGGAAATATTTGGTGCCTTTTCATCTGTCTAAATGTAAGGCGGGTATGAGCTGTTTCCGCCTTTATTGAGACATTCACACGCGACATTTCGACTTCAAAAGTTTTTTTGCTCATTTATTTTGGAAGTATAACAGATATTGATGAATACTGAAACAAATAATGACGCATATTATTGTTTGCTTTAACTTTAACTTAATAATTAGGGTCTCGATAATCAGATTAGGGTTCTGGTTTTCTTCTATTCGATTGATTTTCTATTAATAGGTACTTTTAAATAAATTATGTTCTGGATATGTTTCTGTAAAGGACTACCTTAAAATAAAATGACTGTCATCATGATCGTCTTCGCGCCCTTATATCAATCTTTTGTAGATTAATATGTATTAGACATAACACTATCTTCCCAAGCCATATTATCGTTTAATCTATGCATCTTCTGCTGGGCCGTCGTCAATACTAAAATTACTGTCTAATTATCAATTTTCTGTCCCTAGGACACCGGAACATGATGAACAACCAGGACCGGAGTTCGTATCAGCTGGAGTATCACTGTTTGTTGGTGGTGGTGCGTGTGGAGGCGGCGTGCTATATAGACAACGAACTGAACCCGCACCACGGGCTCCCGCGCACCTTGTACCACCGGCTTCTCATGACAGACTATGGATGTGGAAATGCTTTAACTATACGTAAGTATTCCTTACATTCCCTTTTTTGTATGAGAAGAGGCCTTTCTCTGCTGTGGAATAATAAAGGCTGGTATAATAATATTATAAATGCAAAAGTTTGTGTATGTGTGTGTGTTTGTTACCACTCAGCGTCTAAGCGGCTAGACCGATTTCGATAGATTTGGTGGCGGAGACGGACTTTAAATAGGCTACTTTTTATCCCGAAAATCAATCTGGTTTCCGAGGAAGACAAATACATTTTAGGCGCGAGTGGAGCCGTGGGGCGCAACTAGTATTGAATAAACGAAAGAGGTGTGTTTACGCAAATGACATTCTTTGGTCTCCTTGTTATAACAGATAGATAGCAAAACAATTACAAATGTAATTACATTGTAGATTCTTAGAGGCTTCGGGCGATAACAATTTCATTTACCAATTATTCTTTGTTAGAGTACCTTCCAATATGTTAGAGTACCCCTTTGGGGTTGATTGTTATAATTGTGTGCGTGTAATTTTTTGCCTTTAATTATTTTTGAGTCTTTTGGTGAGTTAAATAAATTAACCATTCAAACGTTTTAGGATTCTAAAATACTAAAGGTCATTGAAATGTCTGCCACTAAATACAAGACTGTCCTTTGCAATAGCCAGTTTATTACTAAATAGAACGATACAGTGATTCCTTAACTAAAAGAATGTGTGCGTTTACACACACACACATGTATACATCGAAACAGTGTCGGCGCGGAACTATAATTATGCGGGTCGATAATCATAATTTTACTGTAGTAGATCCACGCTGATTTCAGCATGAATGGGCCGGATCGTCCGGAGAAGTACTACCCTCTCATAGAAGATCGACTTAAGAGACTACTCTTAAGTATCCGTACTACTGCGTTTCGTTCGGTGACTAAGAGCGCTGGAGGCCCAATTTCCCCCTTTCCTCTTTCCTCACCTCCCTCATTCCCTTCCTCTAACCCCATTCCCAGCTGTCATAGTGGAGGCCACCATACCAGCAGTTTAAGACGAAGGCTTTTGGTATAGTGGCCGCCACTTCTGGATTCCACTGACTGCTTACCATCAGGCGGGGTGTATGTGAGTCTTAATAAATAAGTCTTATGCTATCTTTACTTACATAATGAATTTAAGCGTCATAAAAACTTAAATCTAACTTAAACTGGTGAAGAATGGTGTGAACCAGGTGAAGCATCAGAATATCAACATAATGTACCTTTAAGTGCATCTATCGTACTCGCAATCATAGTCTCATCTGAGAATATTGAATCTTATTGCATTACCATACGTGCGACTAGATTAAGGCAAATCAGAGAACTATTCGTGTGACTTGTGAATGTTACAGTAATATTGTGTAGATTCTGTTAAGTCTTATCTATGTAGTTGATTTAATATAAATAATAATAAAGGTATTATGTATGTACCGCGTCAGTCTGTTTGAAATCGCTAATCTCGAGAATTACTCAATGGATTTGGATGCGGTTTTCACTGTGATATTTTGCATGTCTCATGGACGGTTTCGGCATTTAATACAGTAACCTATTACCTATAGTAATCTAGGAGTAACTATAATATTGATCCAAGCTGAAAAACAGTGACTTAATACTGATGTGAAGGCAGAACGGGTTGCTAGTGATATACAAATAAATGTTCTGTGATATCCAAGTTATAATCCCTAGCCATCAAATAAATAATCCGTGGACCAAGCTTGAACTTCCCAATAGAGGAATTTGGCATACAACAGAAAACTAGAAAATATATCGCGAAGTAATAAATAAGTCAACTCACAAACTCAATTCGCTGATTCATTTGTTCAAAGTTATGTGCATGAGAATGACAAATTGCCGACAATTGAAGCTGATAATTATTCAAAACATATATTGGTGGAGCAATGATATGTGGGAAATCATGGTTTTGCTTTGTGCAATTTATTATACATACATAGCTTCACAACTATTATCCCCGAAGGGGTAGGCAGAGGTGTTTAACAACCCACTTTTAGCCATTATTTATTTTAGTTCCCAAATAACGGGGAGCGAGCCTGTTGCCATATATCGGGCACAATTCCAGACTCCGGGCTAATACTGAGAATTTTTCGACAATAAAATCCAATATTACTTTACCCGACCCAGGAATTGAACCCGAGACCTCTACGTGGTAATCCGTGCATAATACCACCGAACCACAGGGCAATTTTAAAGTGTTAATGAAATGAAATGTAAACTTCTCAGTAACAAGTTGGTTTTCAAATTAAACGATGGCGAAAATCATATTCTACTTAAATATCTAAAAAAGTGATGATATTTCATTTATACAAAATACTTTAGTACATACATACATTCTAAAGTTAATTTATGAACAACAACATTGACGTTTGATATTATTGTTCAGCTACATAGCTAGAATCTTCTTGTGAGATTAACTAGCTGACCTTACGTCAAATGTTTTAATTCATAAAGTATGTTAAATAATTTCCTAGATCTCTTCTCTCTCTCAGTCAAATCTAGTTCTTTGTTTTATTCATAATAGCAGCAGATATCTATAGTTATATATCTAATTAACTAGCTTCCTACAGCGCGGTTTCACCCGCGTGTTTGCGTACGGCTCTGCTCTCGTCGCCAGTAGCGTGATGTTACATTTTTTTTTTTTTTTTTTTTTTATAGTATAGCCTACCAAAGTGACTCCACCCCGCCTGATGGTAAGCAGTCAGTGGAATCCAGAAGTGGCGGCCACCATACCAAAAGCTATCGTTTTAAACTGCTGGTATGGTGGCCTCCACTATGGCGGCTGGGAATGGGGTTAGGGGAAGGAAATGAGGGACGTGAGGAAAGAGGAAAGGGGGGAAATTGGGCCTCCGGCGCTCTCACTCACCGAACGAAACGCAGTAGTACGGATACTACTACTCTTAAGTCGATCTTCTATGAGAGGGTAGTACTTCCCCGGACGATCCGGCCCATTCATGCTGAAATCAGCGTGGATCTACTACCGTACATACATACATTACCTTTGATCTACCTTAAGAACTGGACTATCATACGCAAAAAGATTTTTTCAAATCTGACTGGTCGTTCAAGAGATTAGCGCGTTCAAACAAATTTTAAATTCCGCTTTATATAATAGTAGATATAGATTTAAAGAAATAAATACCGATTTCAAAATTATCCCAAACAAAGCTAAAAGTAGAATTCCTCAATATAACTTAAACAAACCAAAACATCATCCACGTAGGTATATTGTGTTTTTATTATATTTTTCAAAAAGCGCTGAACGAATTGCCATCAAATTTATATGAGACCATCTCTGAAATATGACAATAATTAAAATCCATTTATAATTGGCGGATATATCGTATGACATATACAACATACTACCCAAATTGCGAACCCCCTTATTTTTAAAGATAATAAAATTATTTTTAGAAAAAAAATGAAAACCGACTTCAAACAACACCTACATGTTCAATCCTTAACTAAAAAGTAGAAAATAATATTTTAATTACTTCATAGCAAAGAACATTAAAGGGGAATCAACGCAATCCTTGATACCTATAATACTTTACTATTTATAGTTTTTAATCAGTTATTTTGGAGTCGGTGCCAGCCAAGAAGGATCTTTAATTCTGTCTTTGCAACCAACTTTTGTAGTGCACGGGGCGGTAATTGCACGCGTGGGGGATATGCCTGAGTGCACTACCCGAACGCGGTCATACTCGTGAACGCAGACGTCATTGATAGTTGTGTTCAGATATACATAAAAAATTTGACGCGCACTTATCAGATTCCGTTCGATTTCTTGTATTAAATCTATATTTTTCATTCATGTATTAATAGATTAATCAAGAAGGTTTTTTTTGCTAGTAGGTAGGTTATTTTTATGAAGGTCATTATAAACCTTCTTGGCTGGCACCGACTCCAAAATAACTGATTAAAAACTATAAATAGTAAAGTATTATAGGTATCAAGGATTGCGTTGATTCCCCTTTAATGTTCTTTGCTATGAAGTAATTAAAATATTATTTTCTACTTTTTAGTTAAGGATTGAACATGTAGGTGTTGTTTGAAGTCGGTTTTCATTTTTTTTCTAAAAATAATTTTATTTTTAAACTTTTAGTGGGAATTCATTGTGTATAAATATATTCAATATGGGTAGACCTACTAAACGTGCTGCGCAAATGAGACAGCGCCGCGCCGTTTGAAAGAAAGTAGAGACGAGAGGTAAGATTGTAAATAGAAATATAAGGTCCTTGTCAACACTTTCTCGATCGCTAAACCCTGAATCCCAGAAACCACAAATCAAAACAAAAAAGTGATGATCTACCAACAATAAAGAATCATCAAAAATCATAATTTAACTGACCGAGCAATCGCTCAGATATACAAAAAATGCATATGGTCACTCATCCAGGGCTACTTCGTTTCTAACAAAAAATGAATTTTGAAAATCACTTCGCACTTGTAGCATGGACATGTCAATGTCAGATAATTCGTCGCAAAAGACATCGACGTGTTGCTTTACACGTCTTCACTTCTTGCAAACGATTTGTTACAAAATATTAAATTATTCTTTATAAAAAAAACATGGGACCCCATTTCGGAGTATACCCTTTCAAATAAAAGAAGAATTTTCCAAATTGGTTTATAAATGACGGAGTTAAGTTGTAACAAACATACAACCACTGAACCATTTCTTATAATAAAAAAATGGGACCAATTTCAGAGTATACCCTCTCAAATAAAAAAAAAATTTTTCAAATCGGTTCATAAATGACCGAGATATGAGGTAACAAACATACAAAAAAAAAAAAAAAAAACATACGACCCGAATTGATAACCTCCTCCTTTTTGAAGTCGGTTAAAAATAGCAATAAATATAACGCACATCTAATTTTACGTAAATCAAATCGAATAAAACAAACGAATAAACATATTCATAGACACAACTTATTCATAGATCAACGCTAGTGTCTACAGTAAATATCAAATGCTGTCAAATGTATCATATCGTACCATTATAAGTTATTGCGGACAGTAAGACAAACTGCGGGGTTAGGTCGTCGGGTCACAAGACAAAGCGATGTCCCTGATATTTTAACTTGCTTCAAAGATTTGCCTGATCCCTGGAGAGGCAAGTTGTAAGATAGCGATAATAAATTAGATATAATTTTGTATCGAATTTTGAGTAGGAATTGCTAAAATTGGTCTGCTTGTGTATTTTGTACACAATTTCCATTGTTTTGTTCTTAGATTTGACGAACATAAAAATTTTGAGATGAGATTAAGATTAAATTGTTTTCTCTTAAGTAACTAAGTGTCGCGCGCGCACAGAATCCTCAACCTTGTTGTCTATGAACTAGACTTATTTTGTTGCACGTTGGGTGAATTCACAAAAGTTATATTATACATAGTTTGTTATGGATCTCGTAGATAATAGTTAAAATAATATAATAAGGTCTATATTATTGTATTAGGGATTACCCTGTCAAAATAGTAATAAGAGAGATATAAATAAATAAATAAAATGGTCTAAATGAATATTAGCTATCATATGAGTGCACGTACCTAATACGAACAAATATGATAGCTTTTCAAAAATTTTACGACGCCATGTATGGATTGATATTAACTTTCGCATACTGCTTTACTTTTTTTTCTTTTGACAACTCCCGCTCTAGGGTACAACCCCTGTGTCGCGGGGGACACAGGTTACTGTGTCAATGGTTAAAGTTTAAGATTCATTAAGTTTTGATATTCACATTGCAAATCGTATAGCCATACTAATTATTTTATAACAATACAGATAATACACACAAGAATCGTGAATCAACAAAATTGCTCACAGCAACAGATGCAACAAACATACCAAAAATTTTAACCTGAATCAGCTTTTGCATACTCTCCGATAAAATCATTTCATTATTCAGTTTAATTAGCATACACAGGCCTGTTACAACCGGTTATAAATTCAGTGTAATGAAATTGAAAAGCTTTCATGTTGCATGTAAACATTGTATAGCCTGAAATAATTAACAAAATTCCGTAACTAAAATTGACATTGTGTTCCTTTTATTGCTATTGGGGCTTTTAGTATGTATTTGTGGGTAATATAATCTTTTGACGAAATTGCGTTTGGATTTTAATTTGATTACTAATTAAATAGTAAATGGGGCTTTTGATATTGAAGTTGACAATTAGTATTGGGTTTTCTGATCAGAAAGTTAAAGACTCGGCCGGTCAAGATGTACTGTGGTTTTTAAATATCCGCATTTCTACACATAAGAATTGATAACTATACAATATTTATTTTATAATAGGAGGTTAGTATCTGACCACTTTTTTTGCAGCTTAACCCTTCTCAGCGAATGTTGATTGTAATAAACTGGTTAATATTACTGTTAATAAAATTTTACTTTCTTCAACAGAAACCAACTCTCAACTGACGGTGTGACCATCTCAGCGCCCTCCGAAGCAGGTCGCTGGTCGCTCTGGGCATTATCTCTGTCTAACCATGGTCTTCGCTTTTCTGCTCCACGCACCATTAATGTCTTCAGACCTATTCAACTGGACTTCTCACTACCTCCAGCTTTGAAGGTTGGAGAAACTGTGGAAGTGGATGTCAAGATAACGAATAATATCAACAATTGTATGGACGTGAGTAGTTTTTTTATTCGTTTCATACATTAAGAGTTGTGAAAATGAACAAAAAACAACCCACCTAAATAAATGCCGTGTAACCTAGTAAAAGTGGAATGAAGTCTCCGTCTAGGTTATTCCGAACTACTACAACATAGGGTCATACAAAGATTGATACCTACTTCTGATGTTACAATTAGTATCTATAGACAACGATATCTGCTTATCACGAGGAGGGTCGTAAACCTACTTATTTGCCGGTTTAGTTCTAAAACAAAAATGTTTTTATGGAGGCCCCAAAAAGTTTGAATAAATTATTTAAGGATTATAAATGTAAACTATAAATTGTATATAATTTACTAAAAATATTCTTCCCTTTATACCATTATTGATATACTAGGACACTTCTGAGTGTATCAACCCCTAAGCTTTAGCTAAAACTAAATGGTTCGTAAGGAGTCAACCGTACGGAACAGCTAAGCCTGTACTTTATACTCAGTTAACTTTAGTTAACCAATGTGACTGTATCTATAGTATTACTAGCCTTCCGCGGTGCTGTTTCACTCTCGTCTTTGCTTACTACTCTGCTCTCGTCGCCAGTAGCGTGATGTTACAAAGCCTATAACCTTTCTCAAGAACTCGGTTATCATACGCAAAAATAATTATTCTAATCTGACCGGTAGTTCTAGAGGTTAGCGCGCAAACAAACAAACATACTCTTCCTTTTTATATATTATGTATGGATATCTAATTATTTCATGTGTTTCTTTCGCTAAACAAAGCATTGTTTGTCTATGTCTGCAACATGATGTAATTTTTCCCGAAATTATCTATACACCTCTTGGTCCAAATAGTTCATTGCGTTGAAGAGCAAATTGAACTGTGTATCTCAATTATTATACAATCACCCTAAATTGGAAGCAGTCGCAATTTCGAACTGCATTATGGGCAGCTGATAGTACTGAGAATGTGTTTATAAAGGTATATGCAAACATACTGAGTATTTGCGACTGCCTTATCTATGTATTACATTTTTAAGCATAGGAGTGTAAGTTTCGCATAGTTAAATTCTACTGGAAAAGAAGAGCAAAACTTTAACAAACTTTTCACAAACTGATTACAAATATTTTTGAAATTTAATTTCCAATGAGTGTTAATTTAGCATATACCTCACCGGTAATAAATCCTGAACGTTTCTTCAGAGAACAAAGAAACCTTGCACTAAAATCAACAATACTTTGCATTTTACTAATAATAATATTATTATTATTTTACTAAAAATCACTTACCTACACCACTCACTAGTTTTTACGATAATACTGTCCTAGTCACAGTTATCCTCCTCACCAATACAATTTGAAACAAATAAAACCTTTACTTCGATCACATAACAGTAACGTTGATAGCTTCAGTTAAACAAATTAGCTGCCATTACCTTTCTACGATAATAATGGTATACCTATTACAGGCGGCTAAGTCTTTGTAAGCTTTCTAACCCATCGATAGAAACAACCCAACTGGATTAAGAATTAATTCAACTTTAACATTTGATACACACGGACACCATGGATGAATAACTCGTAGAAGTCTATATAAATATTTTTTAACGAAAATGTAGGCATTAATCACATAAGGCTGTTTCATTCGTGCAATAGTTAGCGACTGGAGTGCGCAATAAATCTTTCCAAGTAAAATGAAGTAGGTGTATGAAAAATTACAGAATAATTAATATCTTAGCTAAGACTTGTTTCTCGAATGTTGTCCAATGCAGTTATGTAATTTTCTTAATTAATTATATGAAAGAAAGTAAAAATAAATTAATTTATTTTGTTTGCGAATGTAAGTACCTACTTACAATTTTGTACATAAAAAATATTTTTTTAAGAGTACTACAGTAGAAAAAGTTCACAAAATTAAATACAATACGTTAAATACAAATCTTACATAGCTGTTATTTAATATTTAACATAGCTGGTATAATTCGAAGATAGTAAAAATGAACATAGAACTGTGTAATGATTTTATCAAGAATATGGTAACTTTACTGAATTGCATTAAAATGTCACTATACGCATAGTGAACTCGATAAAAGTAATTTTCAGAAGCTTTATTGACTTCACCTAGTCGCAAACAATTCCATGCTCGATAACTTTAGTAGCCGTATCTTATTAACGCATCTGCGCACGCTGATTCGAGTTTGAAGCGCTTAAACCAGGGTAGATTGCCTAATCGCCCTATTTGCCGGGATACGCGTCTGAATCGCCGGGATCATCCCGGAATCCCTAATCGGAATTCGATGAGTGGTGCCGATCGCAAACAAATCGGTATCACACGTGGGCTATCACTAGTTCAGGGCGCGAGGAATTTAATCGAGTGAGCAATGGTTTTTATTGGTCTTAAATGTGCTTTTCAAACATGATCTAAGGAAATATCTTTTGTTTCTTTGAAGTCGAAAGGAAATAGATGATTTGTTTACAAAGGGTGAAAGCTTTTGTGTGGTGGCGTATACAAATTGCCCCAATCCTTTCACTATGAAGGATAATTGTATTGCGACAATACATCAATCCTTCAGAATTGTGCCCGCCGTATGGCAATAAAGTCGTCCGATTTTATATGGGACCGAATGTCGGTAACAAAACTTGAGTGTAACACATTTATACCTACCTCCTGCGAAGCCTAATGACAGAGATATATTGACAGTATTTCAGATTAAAATCCATACTAATACCTTAAATGCTAAAGTAAGTGTCTGGCTGTCTAATACGCTTTCACGCCTAAACCACTGAACCGATTTGGTATAGAGTTCATGAATTTGGTATAGAGATAGATTTCACCTTGGAGAACACATCTTTTATCGCGACAAAATGGCGTATGGGGTTGAAATAGGGGATGAAAGTTTGTTTGAAAAATCGTCAATATATAAACAGAGATATAACTGACATTCACGCGGGATGAGCTATGGAACAGCTAGTCATAACTATATTTCATGCCTTTGACAGTAGATAAAAAAAATACGATTGTAAATAAAATATAACTTCCTATTTAGTTAAAGACGACCCTAAGGAATAAACCTATCATATAATACCTATCATATATATCATATAATAACAGAATTATAGAGGCGTCTCCTACACGTGTAGTTCAGTTAATCGTGTTATAAGTCGATATTAAATTGCCTCAAGTTGCTTGGAGAGGATCTAATTTATTTTATACAAAGCTACTATGGCATACGTAGTATTTTATGACGTCACGAAACATAACCAGTCTCAAAATATACAAACTTTTTACTGACGTCATTATTTTTCTACAAAAGAATAAAATAAATTACAAATGTCTCTTAATCTATTTTCAATTTTATTTAGGTATAATTAATTAGGATTAGTTTTGTCCTGGCGTATTAAATGACCATTATACAACTGCAAACGAGGCTCGGGTGTCCAATAACACAAATATCCATAAATCCTGAATAAGACTCTTAAATTAAAATATTCCCTGCGGAAGATATCGTAAATACGTCGTACTAGGGAGACTGTCCGTCCGGGGATAATTGGATACCCTTCTGGCACCACCTCACCCCCTACTTGCCGTTACTGTTCCAAATATCTGACAAATCAACACTACAAATCACACTTTGGGACTAATATTCATTAGGGTGACTATAGTTTATGGTAAAATTTGGATATTTTGTTTATTTATCATCATTTATTTTGTGGCTCAATTTCTCTTCTTTCCTTTTTTCACACTTCTCTCAATCCCTTCACCTACCCCACTTCCTTTCACGGTAGGCAGCGGCTTTGTAGAAGCAATGCGGGAGCAATGCCATGGACTCGTGAGTCGTCTATGAGCGACTTACTATCACGTAGGCTGTTTGCTGGTCTGCCACAGTCAACAAAAAACATCATCGTCATCGTTACCTATCAGCTTCCTATCATCCGCCCCAAGAGCTCGACTGCCAAGCAGAGGCTTTGGTTAAAGAAAGGTGTTTGTTATAGTTCGTAGGTTTGGCAGGCGTAGCGGGTTGGTGTCTTAAATAATATCAGTGATGTAAAAAGTGGGAGTAGGTGCTTCTCTCATACAAGAATTCTTGAGCAAAAATCATCACATACATCTTATTCTTATAGATTACTAGCTTCCCACAGGGCGATTTCACCCGAGTTAAAGTTACATATTTGGTTACTACTCTGGTCCCGTCGCCAGTAGCGTTGTTACATAGCCTTAACCTTCCTCAAGAATATCATACGCAGAAATAATTTTTCAAATCCAACTGCTAGTTCCAGAGATGTCTGCTTTAAAAACAGAAACTTATTATACCTCATACAATTCCTCTACATATTATGAAATCTTGTTGATCCTTCGGCTGACTACGAACCAATATACTAGGTAATATATAAAAGGCTAGAGCTATCCGGCAAACGATTTCAGAGTTATGAATTATGTAATATTGACTACAAAAAATGAACTAACGCTAAACCTTATATTCATAGAATGTTATACGATGTTTTGGAAACTAAAAATAGATTGCGTTTCAGTTGGTATACCTTCTTTACTAAGCCGAAAGTAGGTCATATAGCTGGATAAGCTGCAATAATGTTTCTGTTGTTTCTTCGTAAGGAATGTGTGTAGGTATTTTTTAAATTTTGGTATCAAGGTTTTTTATTCTGTTCAGTCTAATAACGAACACTACCAGACATAAGCCTGTACGCAGTAAGGTCATTAGTACGCAGTTAATGATATTGCCTATTACCTTGTACCCCATCGTCTCTTATTATTTCCATGGTAAGAGATGGGTTTGGTTCCATATTCCTACCTAAACCACTTCTTTGACGTCCACTCGTATTACTACACCCGCGATAAAAGATGAATTTTATATTTTTTTGGTTCTTTACAATAACCACATAACATATTATAAGATATAAAGTAGGTCAGTAGAAAGTGAATGACAACTCATTTTGTTTCACAATTTCTCATTTATATTTTATAATAAGTTTGGAATTACATCAACTGATTCTGATTAAAATTAATTTATTTCGTGTTTCGTTAATTAAGGCTTGATTTCCAATAACTTTCATGATTATTATTTTTGTTCATCATTCAGTGTGAAATTGAAGTTTACAATTTAAGTAAATAGGTACTGACGAGTAAATTGACTTTAATAAAGAGAATAAACGCAACAATAATAGTTATATGAACCTAATCTGTGGTGGATTACCTTAGAGCCCTCGCCAACGGTGACTTTTTGTACGCGTTGTCACGCGTTTTGTAAACGCGCTTCTGAAAGTGTGATTTTCATCGTGTGTGCTAACAGCCAGTATCGCGACTGTATCGACGCGAACGCGTGACTGCATCGCCTTAATGCGCGATGAAAGAAAGATAATACAAGAATATGTATAACATAACATAGTTACAGAACATCGGCACTTCTAAAATTCTATCGTCTGTCGTGGCTTCATTGTTTGCAACTATTTTTTTGTCCCTGATAATAAAAGAAAGCAAACTAACGATGGTTGGTAACCATATGGGTAGCCACTTAATGTCACGCTGTACTAATTTGGCGATCAGTAAGACTGAACACACAAAAGTTGTAAAATCTAAATTTATCAGTAAAAATAAAAACTAATTTCTAATTATAAATTTTGAAGTAAAATCCTAAAAACTTAAATTGTGTTGTTACCTTTTTAATAACAAAGCTTGGATGGCTATTGACTTTGCACCTCGGGGGCAATTTCGTAGCGACACGCCACGAAATATCATTTCTACTAATATTACCTATATCGATTATACTTGTTGAAGGCACGGCCAATATTTGTTCTCGAGAGCTCAACATTCTATATTGCTTTCGTACAAGAAAGTAATTTCAACTTTGACAGAAAGAAAATAAGTTATATTTTAGTTTCGTTGTTTGTCTATAATCTTAGCTACACATATTTTGATAAACAGTATGTAACTGATAATACAACTAATAATTATTAAGATGAACTTTACTAGAACTAGAAGGTAAGTCACCCTCTACAGGTTTGCTTCAAGGAAAGTAGAATCTGTCATCAGTGCTAACTTGTGTATGTAAAAATGTGTTTAGTTAAAATTTATAGAAAAGGGAAGTTCACATACAAAATAGTTAACTTATCGACGTTAGGTATAAAGAAGATCTAGGATAGCATAATGGGTAATGCGCTGAGACGATGTCTCAAGAGGCACAGAATTGAGTCGCGCTTTAAGGTTGAAAATTTCAAATTTATTGAAGTGGGCGTTTGTTATCCGATCTATGATATAAAACCATCCCATATCTTCGTCGTAGTAGTTAGTTAGTCGTAAGAGGATACAATTCTTTTTAGTTTATATACAACAACTAACAATGAATGAAGCATGATATACAATTAGCAGTAGATAAGTTTACTACTTAGTGTACATTTACCAGTTAGTCTTCATCAAGGCTGTCTCAAGCAATGCCCGTTCATCTTTGTGCATGTGTTTTTAATATGATACAGAAGAATAAATTATTCACTTTTCCTACCCGTACTAACAGGCTAAAAAACGATGTCAAATCTTTTTTTAAATCTGTTTTTTATTTGTGCGGCCCTTGAATCTATTTATTAATTTGATATTAGCCCGGGATCATATCCGGTCTGTACAGCCCTGGTCTATGTCATAGTTACTTCATCAGAAAAATAGAAACAAGAAATCTTTCAATCAGAAAACAATGTTACTTGACACTAGTTGATCACGATTGATGATTCTTTACGTAGGCAGAACTTACAGAGTTGATCACAAATTTATCTACAGGTAACAGCTCTACTAGCCCTCAGTGCGGGTGCAGCATTTGCGAGCACTGGAGCTCTATACGTCACTGAGAGATTGCGTCTCGGCCCTCGCGGAGGCACCCAGCTGGTCGTCCGAGTCGCCGTTAATACGCCCGGCAGGAAAAATATCACCGGTACGTGCATGTAATATATTATTTTATTGTTTTCTTGTATATATAGAAAATTGTATAAATACCTTATTTACATAGGTAATTACTGCCTCTGTAGTTCGGTGGTACTGTACGGATTACCAAACAGAGGTCTCGGGTTCGATCCCCGAGTCGGGTAAAGTGGTATTGGGTTTTTCTGTCACAAAATTCTCATTATTAGCCTGGAGTCTGGAATTGTGCCCGGTAAATGGCAACAGGCTCGCCCCCTGTTACATGGAACCTGAAATAAAAAATGGCGAAAAGTGGGTTGTTAGACACTTCTGCCGACCCCCTCGGGAATAAAAGGCGTGAAGCCATAAATGTATGTATGTACGTAGGTAATAAGACTGAATTAAATGAGTTAACTATGCTGTAGAAGGCTCTCTATGAATACTTATGATCTTTCGGTACAATAGTCTGTAAATTATAACACCTTAATTTTGTTAGTACAAACTGTCAATAGCACATCTCGATCGGCGATATACGACTCAGTTCATAGCGAAACAGCATCGTTTAGCAAAGAAGTTATAAGCAGATTCAAGTGCTACAATATTCGCAGCATTTTTAGTTTTATATTCATTGCAATGAATATACTATCGCTTGAATAGCTCAAAACCACCGCTTGTTCTATATACAAACTATGGTAATAGGCAGTGGAGTTGTCACTTCTCAAAGCCTTACATTATCACTTACATTATCATAATTTTTTTATCAGACAATACTAAGAACAATACATATTAATTTGGAAGGCGGACTTGTGTTCAAACTTTTCTTTAATTTCGCAATTATGTCGGCCGAGTCCCATTTTAAGAATTCGGCTTTCCAACTTCATTAAAATATTCACCGCAGCAACCGTAGATTTCTTAAATGAAGATTTGGAATACATTTTCAGTAGCGGGCTTCGCAGTTTCGGGCGTTCATTAGGTATTCTTGTAGCTATTAATAAATCTTAAATCGACAAGTTTTCGTATTATAATTAAGACTGTGTAAAAGCAGACTTAGTTCTGGACAAAAATATATTACATAATCATTATATCGGTACATTAATATGCCACTGCAGGGAAAGGCCTCTTCTCATACAGAGAAGGTATGAACATTAATCGCCACGCTTGCTCAGGATTGGCGATTTCAGACTTCTTCAGAAGTCCAGGTTTCCTCACGATGTTTTCCTTCAGCGTCAGTCAGTAATATCCATATAAACTTAGAAAGCACATATGATTTGAAAAATCACATTGGTACTTGCACGGATTCGTACCGTATCCCGACCTTGTGTTTTTGAAGCTTTATATATTTAACTTTAAAGAATTATGTGTATGTTATACAGAAATAATCAATCATACTTTACAATCTGTAATTCTGTAATGCTCTTTTGTAATGATATACAATAAATATTTCGATGAGTAGGTAACCTATAATTTCGTTGACATGGCGCCGTTTATAAAAAAAATTTCTTGCAAAGTGAGTACTTAAAATATTATTACGCATTTTTCATTATTCCATATTCCATAGCCGGTAAACATTTATTAGCAATAAATGTTTTTCATCTAAGAAGTCTATAAATATACGACGATGTAATTTTATAGAATTCTACCCTATAAAATTTGCTCTTTATCGCAAATTGAATAGAGAATAAAAATAAATTCGAACAAAACCGAGAGCTTTCTTGCTCTTCAAAAGACGATATCAACTTAACTTGAGTCTGAAATAACTGCAGCAAACTTCAAACTTAAGCATGAAGAACCTACCTACATATTTAAAAAAAAAATTGGAATAAATTGAGATGACGTCACTATTTATATAATACGTAATTTAAGCAAACGACCTCAAATTCGACTAAATGACATGCAACTTAATAAAGAAAAATATGTATAATAAATATGTTCTAAATATAAAACTTTTACTACTATAAATATGTAGTTTATAATCATACCAATACCAAATTAATCAAATATAAAGCTTCATTCAAAATAACTTTAAACGAAGAACTTAAATATGACTTAACATAATTCCCAGCACAATTTAAATCCCTTTTTACTGATGATTTGTGTTGTATTCAAATGGTACGATTAGTGCGACGTTCTCATTGTCTGCTCCAATTCGCAGAATAGTATCAATAAACATTTAAATTGGAACCGACGCAACAAAGCCATGTTTGTTGGAGCAAATTAGCTATGAGCCGACAATAGACATTGCTATTATTATGATAATACCCTCAAGTATTACGTGAATCGGTGTATGGTGATAAGAAAATTATACAATAATATAAGGGGTTCCCTAAGTAAATTTGAATTTTGGTTCTTTGATCATCGAGTGTTATTCTTAAGACTATAGACGTGAGAAACTAGAAGGCTTTAGGCACATTTGTAGTGAGGAGACACTAGTCTACGTAGTAGACGAAAAACAATAGCTGACGACCGTCAATGTGGCGAAATTTGGAGGTATATGTCCAGCAATAGACGTATTTCGGCTGATATGACTCGCAGATGTGATGCTAAAAATCCTAAATGTGAGTAAAACGGAGAACTATAAATTAATCAAACGATTGATGTGATGCAGCTAGATAGAGACCGTCCGCGCGCCATAAAGATAAGATATTTAAGACTTATAATAGTAATAACAATAATAATCGTTTATTTCAGACCATTAAGTCCAACTTGTTAGTAACATTTTTTTCTTAACCTAGTGTTAGTATAAGCACAAATCAAAACACACTAATACATATTTTACACATTGTCATACGAAACAATGATACATTACATACCTAATCAAAACTCATTGTTGCGCAATCTCGCGTGGGATATACAATGATTGATATACGGACAATCCAAACGGCTTGCGATCATGCCGTGGATGCAGTTGCCCCTGCCACGTACTCTGCGCACCATGGATGCACATCGCTTACGCATCAGGGCAAAGAAACAGTCTAGGTAGTTTTCTGCAAACATTCCTGAAGCACTGCAGAACCGTGGCAGCCGCAACAGCACCCTAAAAGCATTATTATACTGAACGCGGAGGGCATTGTATAATTTTTCTGGTATATTTAGCCCACAGGCTGCACGTGTAAAAAGATGTACAGTATGATCTAAATAGTGTAATTTTCACTTCACTCGAACAACGTGCAAACCTGCAAGCCACCATGTTCGCCCTCACTGCCAGCGCCCTCCGCTCCCTCTCTATGTCATCATTATTTTTGAGGTCAGAGGTCAGAATGTTTCCTAGATATCTAAATATCTAGATTATAGTTTTTTAGAAATATATTTTGTTCGGACAGATGACCTTGTAAGATGGACGGACAGTCCGTTATAAGTGACGACAACTGATACATTAGGACGGGCCAAAATAGGTCAAAAACTCGTTTTCGACTCTAAGCTATTACAGGCACGCATTTTATTTTCCAAGCTAACATTAAAACTAATAATGCAACGTTTACACAAAATTATACAACACAAACATTCAAATATTGTGTTGCAAACAATATGTGTATTCAAAATATTATTTCAGATGCAAACATGTTGTATTTTACAAATAACGAGCAAAAATTTATGATGGCACTGTAATTTACCAATACCTATTCAGTTTTTTAAAGTAAAAATGACTATAAAAATGAGTCTGCTATTTTAAAAAGTATTGTAAGTACTACGTACCTTTGATTGAAGGTAGGCGAGTCGCTATTAGTTAAAGAAATTGATGCGAAACTGTGTCAAAATTATAAAAAAAATTATTTATCTATGTTTATACTTTCCAATAATGATTGTAGTACAAGAATAGCACTATAGAATAGTGCTATTCTTGCCACGTTTAACCTCGATTCCACTAACAATAAAATAACTTTGTGAGTATTTCAATTGGTTTCCAAGTGCTTCCTCCAGCCGTGTTGGCAATAAACGTAGCAGATTCTATTACCTTAGCAATAAGGTAGTATGCTGAGGAATACGTGTGTAATACTGACATTGTCCAAGGTATAAGCGTACCTATGCTATTTCAAAACTATACCGAATAGTGTTTTATTTTTCCATTGTTTCGTCTACAATATAAAACCGTCTCATGTTTTTCCGTGGATGTCGTAGTAGGCAGCTAAAAAGCGTAGTACTTCTACCTTTGAAAAACTTAAGTTCAGCACTGGACGTCTTCTGCTTAATCTAGAGTTGAAAACATTTTACACGAGAATAAACAGTTACAATGGTGTGACGGCTGATCATATTGAGTTCCGTATAAAGTGAAGTAAATGGGTTCATTTATATTTAAAAAAAGCTTTAAGTCAGAGGGCTACATTTATTTTATATACTATCACTAGGGCATCAGCCCGCAGCTGCGCCCGCGTGAATGTTGGTTATATCTCTATTTACATTGACGATTATGCATACAAACTTTCATCCCCTATTTCAACCCCTTTAAGTCATTTTTAGCAGTAAAAGATATCCTATCTCTGCAAATTTCATCGAAATCGGTTTAGTGGTTTAAGCGTGAAAGCGTAACAGACAGACAGACATACAAACAGATAGACAGACAGAGCTACTTTCGCATTTATAATATTAGTATATACCTACTGACCAGTAACCCGCTATCGCTACTTTATACTTGTACCACAAACTGCTACCAGTCGTAATCATAAAGAATAGATATAAAAACGCTGCGTCGTGAACGGGATTCAATGGGACACTGGAAGAATAAAATCATTTTATGTGTCACCCTAAATTATTATGACGTCGATTTGTGACGTCATGTCGATGAAAACATGTTAGCACAGATCCTTTGAGTTCATTATAGCTGAGTAGCTGTTATATTATGTATGAGGGAAGTAAGTAATATAGCTGATGCACGAAACGAATTTATGTGAGTAAATTCAAACATGATTTATCAATACCGGTTTCAATTATAGTTAAGTAAGCGAATCAATAATAATTATATATATGATATTAGTATACTTATTTTTACATTACTACTTATATTTTCTTGTGCCGTAAGAGAGACTCCATATCTGGCAATAAATAATTACCTGAGGACTAAATATCACTTTATCGCGTTCATCAACCAATATATATATATATATATATATATATGTATGTATGTATATATATATATCTAGTAGTAATGTCTTCAGTTTAATAGAAATTTATGTATATAATTTTGGACCTTTTTGGCACAAATATTAATATTCTATTCAGCTAGGACTGTTTTTTAGACACATAGGTATAAGGATATCATGATAAAAAGACAATGAACACTACGAAATTAGCATTACTTGTGTCAGCATCACCATTACCTAAATAAACAAACTGTTCTTCTACAAAATCTTTTACAGTGGAAGTAACTGGCTACAGCGCTGAGAACTGCTCAGTCTCATACACATCCTTCAACAACGAGACGTTAGTTGGCTCTGTCATCAGATCAGCGAGCGTGCTGGTGCTGCCCGAAGGTCTACATAGGACTGATACGCAGAGTGCTTACTTCTGTGCTAATGGTAAGTACAAATTATTACCCGTATTTGCTTGTGAAACCATCTAATTATTATTTACTAGCTAAACTAAAAGACTTATCGCCGGTGAAACCGCGCTGCGGGAACAGCTCAATTTCACCCGCGTTAAGTCTTTATTATTTCCTTATTTCTCTGCTCCCTTCACCATTAGCGTAATGATATATATTATTAGTCTATATTCTTCCTCAAGAACTTTGAAACAAATAAACTTCTGCTTAATATATTAGTATAGATTGAGCTTCTACGATAACTTTAATACAGATGACGGACTACGCAGAGGTCTCGGTTCGATCTCCAGTAATGTAAACAGATATTGGTCTAGAAATTCTCAGTGTTAGCTCGGAGTCTGGAATTGGAATGGAATTGTAACCATTTTATTCTTCAAAATAATGTAGGTGTTGCAACACATCTCTGCCTACCCCTTTGGGAAAAATGGCGTGAAGCCTAAGTACGTATGTACTTATGTAAAAACAGAACACTTTTGTTTATCTTCTCATCTTTTTATCAAACTATGATTCAACAACCACGCGGATAACTGTGCCAATCTCCAAAAGCAAATACAAGTTAATTCAAATACACCATTATATCGTTAGTTCGTTTCACAAATATTCGAAACAGGTAAATACTCTAAGGAGCTAAAATCAAGATCTTGAAGCACAAAGGTAACTCATAAAATAAATTGATGTCTCTTACAATTTGTGCAGACCGTCCTCGGAATCAACAAGTGCTATTCTTTAAACTCCAGTAGGTAGTTCTTTTATTGCAGAAAAAGGTACAATGACTTAGTTTTTCTGAGAGAAAATGAATGTTTTATTTGTAGTAATAGTGTATTTGAAAGATTTCTTTCTGTAAATCTATTTATAACCTTTGTATGGTCGCTGGTAAAGAGTTTTTTTTTTTTTTACGTGGGAAATGCATTACGCATACGCACCCGCCCGGGCAAGGCGGGGGTTATGTCGAACACGGTGTTCCTCCAGACGGCCAGAGTGTCGGGGTCACGGGAGTCGCTTGCGCATTCATCCGCGACTCCGACGGGCCATGGCCCGCTCACCGCGAGCGGGCCCCGTCCAATTTAGGGGCCTAGCCCCCCCTCCTTCAAGAGGCCGTCTCGGGCCCGTGCTGTTCGGGCGGCGACTGCCCGATCGCCGCCCGCAGGCCAACTCGGCCGCAGAGGATAGGGAGAACGGCGCATCGCAATATCGACACTCCTCTTCCCCTGCGGCCCCACGGCGTCCGCAATCTAGCAGTTGCGGCCCCGCCGAGGCCGCGGAAGGTAGGGAGAGCGGCGCACCGTTATACCGGCACTCCTCTCCCGCCGCGGCCCCACCACTCCTCAGCCGCAGTGTCGCCGCAGCCACACTGTAGCCCGACCCAGTTGCGGTGCCGCCCAAACAGCACCGCAACCCACCAGAGCCGCTCCATCGTGGGCTTACCGGCAAAGCCCAGAGGAGCGGCGCCTCCTTGGGGTTCCTCTTGGTTCACCGTGGTCCTTGGTAACCACGGCTACTAAGCCCCCCCGCCGCGACAAGGCGAGAACCCCGTTGGTGGGGGTGGGGGGGTAAAGAGTTATGCCAACTTTTTCAGTCTGTAGATTAATTACATCGATCTATGTTAATCTCAAGGTAACGAATTATGTTACAAAAATATTAATTATTTTGAATGGAACTCGATATATATTATGTTGACTAGGAATAAGCCCGCCAGCAAAAATGTCGTATGTTTCTGCTTACCTCTTTGAAGATAACGGCGTGACGATCATTGTAAGACTGCATTAACTACCTATGCTCAATAATTGCTGAATTATAAATACCAAACATGACTGTTTTAATTTCCAGAACATCTAGCGGTATCTTCTCGTGGATCTTGGGAATGGCAGTGGGTAGCAGCGCCCAGAAATCGCGCCGGTTTAGTGTTGGAGCTTCGAGCACAAGGTGCTGCCCATGTCGCTTTGTCAGCTATACGAGAGCCTTCGGATGATATGTATCGAGTTGTGTTTGAACGAACTAGAGTTTGGATTGCTAAAGGAAAACATGGTAAGTTGAAAATAAGCAAATATGGCACTGATGTATGAAGATAAAGTCAAGGGAGCGACCTGATAAGGGTGAACCGATGGATGAGGGCAGCTAAAGGTGGAAAGTAGAAAAAGCTGGGGTAGACCTATGTCCAGCAGTCGACGTCTTTCGTGTGACGATGAAAGTTAAAATGCAATGTGGACAGGCCTCGAATTTGATCGAAAAACGACGACCGAAGGTGACGGGCATCCAATAAATGTCACGACTGTTTAATTTTAAAATGCTGTGGAGAGACCCATTTCCAGCAATAAACATGGTTTTAGTTGGTTAAGTTAATGATGAGAAATAAATAAACAACATAATTATTATACTTCATTTAAACAAAATAAGGCTTAAAATTTGATACCTACATTATATTCTTGCAGGTTACGACGTCCATCTAGCAAGTGCAGAACAAACCGAAAGCGATGAAGAATGCACAGGAGCTTCCTCATGGTGTGCTTGGTGGGTTTGGTGGGAAGGAGGCAGACTGTCCGTGGGCAGAGGAGCCGCACCGTCAGAGAGAAGACTCTTGGTCTGGCCCTTAGCTCCTGATATGCGGATAAAATATGTTGGATTTAGCGCGCTTTGGGGTGATAAAGCTGATTTTAGGTAAGATGATGAAAAGAAAAACATTTAGGATAATGTTTTATATTTAATCTTTTATATTTTTGTTTTGAATTTCATACAAAATACATAATTATCTAAATCACATTTTATTGTAGCCAAAGAAAAGATTCTATGTAAATTACAAGTAATGACAATAACATTAAAAGTAAATTCTTAGCAGAACTAGGCGCCTTATTAATAAATGAAACAGTTTAGCTTTATGACTAACGTAAAAATAATTTCAGAATTTGGAACTTCAACGAAGAAGCAGGCTTTTCACAAGTTTTAGAACTCGGCCTTCCCCGTGGCGTTGTCCCTGGCTCTGCAAGTGGCACACTTCTAGTATCTGGTGGTCTACACCTGCCTCTATACAGTCTCCAAACTGATTCTACTGACCAATGGGCTGAAGTGTGGAGAGACTCTCAGTTGTCAGCCGCATCAGCTAGCTTGGCTCCATTGTTGGCGCTTGAACATATCCCACATTTAGTCGATGATAATGAAAGGGAGAGGATTTTGAAGAAGTTGCCTGAACAGGTTGGTTTTATGCATTGCATTGTTCAATTTTATTAGTTTTAACGCTGTTTGTGTGAGATTAATTTAAGGGTACGACCCTCTCCAGCCCCTACGTCGCCGTTTACACGTGTCACGTCAGTGGTTAATGGTTAACTGTTTTAAAACACATTTACAGTAAAGGCTGCATTAAAATCGCCAACGATTTTGATAAAAGTATAAATATTTTTCAGGTGCAAGTTTTATTATCTTTCCGAAAAAGCGACAACTCCTTCAGCGATCATCCCGGCATGAGCAGTCATCTTTCAACTATAAAAATTTTGGAAATCTTGACTAAAATTCAGTCATACTATCCTGTGGATCCAGATTTACTGCAAGCTATTAAGAAATGGATCCAAACACGTCAAAATTCCGATGGATCGTTTACACCTCTGGCTGCAGACAAAGAAGTGGATTACTACCCTGTTGATTTGCAGAAGGCTAACGGTACTTTGAAAGAAGTTGATGTTAATGAATATTATTATTACGATAAAGATGGAAATATGACTCAAGATGAAATAGATTGGGAGAGACGAGTGGAAGTAACTGCTGAAACTTTGGTTGCTTTGCTTGAAGTCGGTGTAGAGAACCAGGTAAGTTACACATGCACGATATAGGATGGGAAGTAAATAAAATAGAAACAACATTGGTGCATTAAAATTTAAGTCTTAAATTATAAGAATAAAGCTGATTTAACGTTTCAGGTGGACGCAGATATAGCAACAAAATCTCAAAAATACTTAGAACAGAATTTACATAATCTAACATCGCCGGCTGCTCTCGCTGCTACTGTACTAGCTTTGGTCTTAGCAAGGTAATTTTTCTCATAGTATTACAACAACACATTTTAATAAAAAACTAACTAACAACTAGAACTCTGATGACACAACGTTGCGCATCGGGGCATAATGGCTGTAATGTACCTACTAGTTAATATATAGAGGACATCACTCAACGCCGTTTTGTTTGGCATGATGTTTATTTACGTCAACTATTACGCTTACAATAACTCAATAACTAACATCGCGAAGACCTGCTCGCTGTCTGATCAGAGGTGAAGATGACTATTACTTACTACATGCAATTACAATATGCAACAATAATTAATAATTATGAATATGAAAATTAACAAATTCTAGGAGTCCCATAGTGCCCGAAGCACTAGTAATCTTGAGGAATGCATCAACAACTGAAGAAGGCGAGTTTGGATGGCCAGCTCCAAGAAAAGATGCCGCTGACTGGTTATTGGAAGAAACTTCACGGAATATCAAAACAACGTCGTATGGTTAGATTTGTTTTATCTCCAGTCTAAAATTATGAACCATTTAATCTTTTTAACCCTTTCATGGATACTACTGTAGACACAATAGATGTTTTATTGTCATCACGGCCATATCCGTTTACTGTCCCGGAAAGTGTTGAGTGAATGTCATAAAAGGCCAGTACGTAAATGTCAAGTAACCGGCAGTAGCATTCACCTGCGGTCAGTAATCACAAAAAAATCAAAACTTTGAAGAGGCATTACGTTCTAAAGTGAACGTCTTGTGACGCGTTTTACTCAGTGTTTGTGTACTTGTGACCTTTATGTAATAATATAAAGTAGGTATTTAATAAACAGTATAAAAGCTAAATGTGTAAACCTGACAAATGTCACATATTTAAGATGACCTTACTGTTCACCAACGTCTACAGCGCTTTATGTTGTATCCACTAAAATTTACGTGAAATTCAGACCAACATCTTTAGTTGTCTTGTTTCTTGTTCTTTAATCTAGCCATTTAATACCTGGCTTATTGAATCTTCTCATTAACAGAAGCGGTAACAATGGAGCAATACGTGGCAGGAGTACGTGTGCTACTAGCAGCGTGCGCTCGAGGCGCTTTAGCTGAAGGCGAGGCGGCCGCACGGTTCCTGTATTATCGTGCTTCTACTTTGCAACGTCATCCAAGCCTTGCGTATAGTGCAACTAAGGCAGCTGCGCAGTATGCAGCTTTAGCTCATGATAGGTACGATTTGTTTGTTTATTCGTACTAAAAAGCGGAAGAGTTTGTTTGTTTGAAAGCGCTAATCTCTAGAACTACAAGTCGGATTAGGAAAATTCTTTTTGCGTATGATGATAGCCCAATTCTCTAGACAGGTTTTAGGTTATAAAACATGACGCTACTGGCGACGGGAGCAGAGCAGTAACCAAAGACGCAGCGAAACCGCGCTGCGGGAAGCTAGTAACTAGATAAATTTGATTAAAAACAATAGCTATTTTATTAAACCTCCAAATAAATAGCGACATACGAAATAGGATGCTTTTCGTCGTTTAAATAAGTCCATTTACTCGTGATAAGGTTACATGCAAAGTACTACTAAACCTATTACAATCGTGCTCTACTATAATACATATTATTAAGATTGAGACACAGCTTACCTATCAAGTAAAATTTCTGTCTTATTTTTTATGTCGCAAGGTTAAGACAACGCCTGAGGGTCAATTACGTCTGGGAGAAATATACGTAGTCTCACACAAAATAACAGGACACATGATTAAGGATATCAGTTATTTTTTTCTGTAAAACTACATTCTTAATATTAAATTTTTACAGACATCGAGCTTTGACAGTGTCTCTAGCAACAGCTGGTATGGAACTCACAGACACACTAGAGTTGCGTGCTAAAACGCCACCCAGACCGCTACAACTACCTGGTCTACCTACTAAGGTGTTTGTGTATGCGACTGGTGCGGGCTGTGCTACAGTTCAGGTAGAATATTAGTTATTGCTGGTAAGGAGTGCATTTTGAGAGCATTTTGAGAGCGCCAAAGGCCCAATATTCCCTCTTTCCTTTTTCCTCACTTCCCTCAATCCTGCATACCTACCCCACTTCCTTCACGGTAGGCAGCGGCATCGCAGGGTCCTTGGCATTGCGGGAGCAATGCCAGAGACTCTGAGTCGTCCATGAACGATAGTTACCAGTTACCATCACGTGGGCTGTTTGCTCTTCTGCCACTGGCGGCAATAAAAAAAGAAGGGGTAGGGTGGGATCATTTTAAAACAAACAAGCTTCATTGTCTCTAGAAAATTTGCTGTTTTATAATTTCTTCTTCCTTTTCCTGCCTTTCAGTATACAAATTTTATTATTAACAAGCTTAGCTTTTAAAATAATTTGTAAAAACCTACCGTATAGAGTCTTAATTGATCATTTATTATAATTTTTCAGGGAACTATAACTTACTCCACGTACACACCAAAACCGGAAAATGCTCTACTGAACATTCAAGCTGCAATTATTGAGGAAATTCGACCTGAAAGAAGTAGCATTGAAGATTTACAGGGCAATCTGCCTACTTTGATCATCAAAACGTGTTTTAAGTAAGGGTTAATTAATTATATTTATTCGAAATATTTTTCTAAATTTTTTACTATCCATATTTGTTTTGGAACATATTCTTTATCTAATACTATGTGTTTTCTTTGCAGATGGAAAGGCAAGGAACGTTCAGGCATCCTACGTTTGGAGTCGTCACTGTTTTCTGGATATGAATTACATTCAGTCAACCCAGTAGTTTTGGATGGCGCTACGTTTGCTGATCTTCATTATGGCTCTAGAGGAGAGTCTGTATGGTTCGTGTTTGCTAATGTAAGTATTTTACTCTCTTGCTTTTTTTGTAGCATTTAATGATTCATCAATGACTTTTATATTATATCTTTACAGATAAGCTCTACCTGTCCCGTCTGTGTAACATACGAAGTACGATCTAAATTCGTTATTACAAGCCTACGCCCAGCATTCGCAAAAATCTACCCTTCGACTCGACCAGATCTTGCAGTTGAAACATTCTTCCATGCAAGACCCGGTAGTCCACTGCTAAGAGGAATAACCGACGATGACTTCATCACTTGGTTCGATAAAACTGAACTCGCCAGTCTAAAAACTAGTGCAAGCATTGATAATATTTGTGAGTGCGGCCGTATTTGTAGCAGAGATTACGAGTTCCGAAAAAATTATGACGATCATAGCGAAGGTACAACGGAAAAAGTTGAAACTAGTACTCTGACAAACATTACGATGACAAACACAGAAATACCAACTACTGTAGATACAACAATTATGGAATTGTCGTCCACTACAATGAGTACAACAGAAATTATTATGTTGCAAGAATCTACAACTATGATAACGAAAAATACTTCTCAAGAAATATCTTCTACAACTAAAATTGAAAATGTTGATGATCCAATAATAATTCCGACCGTAACTTACGTAAACAGCACTCTAAGTTCAGATGTCAGTAACAATATTGCTCCTCTGTTGCCAAAAATAAATGGCGAATTAATAGTTCAAAAGTCCATCTTGCCAAAAATAGTGCCAAAGAAGGATGAAATTAAGAAAAAGCCCTTGCCTAGAAGAAAAGGAACGCTAAAAGCAACGTATGGAGAGAAACATGAAAAATTCTTTTTGAAGGTGAAAGAAATCTCTAATATGACACCAACTACCACAGAAGCAGGTATTGTACATAATAAAACAAAGGATTTATTGGTATCATTGAAGGAAATCGTTAAATCGACAGAAGAAGCTGGTTTGGTAAAACCTGAAAGTGTACCGATTAATCTTACCACTACTGAAACACCTGTTAAACTGATACAAACAGAAAGTACTGTAGAAAGTATAACACTAAACAATAATAAAAATGAAATTAAAAAGGTTACATCTGAAAACACAACGCTTAATACTACAAGTGGACACACTGATATCACTACAGTCAAATCGATAATAACTGAAGCAATACATTCTGAAATAGTTCCACATACAATTACAGCAATCACTAATAACAATATCAAATCGATTCACTACAGGACAAAGAAGCCAAAAGCAATCACACAAATAAAGAAACCACTAATTACTTATATTAACAATAACAAGAATGCTGCAAAACAAAATGAAAGCGATGCCACTGATGACGATGTTATTAATAAAACTAAAAAGAAAACGATATCGCATAAATATAACGTAAAAACGTTGAAATCTATAAATAAAGAAATACACAAAATACCATCAACACCAATCTCGGAGACTTCAAAAACGTTGTCTGGAACTCCTAAATCTGATATCGCCCCAGAAAGTAAGGGTGGTTTTGAGATTTTAGACAAGAACAATCTTTGGGAACTTCTCAAAGAAGGCTCTAATAACGATCCTTCGAAATTGGGTGAAAAACTTCATGTTAATAACAGACTAAACATTTTAGGATATAACATGTCTAACGTAGATGAAAATCGATCTTTATAAACTTTATTGTTATGTAAATGTATAAGATACAAAGACTTCAGTATAAATATTTTTGTAACACACCATCCTCCACTTGAAACAGTTTTAGTCTAAATGGTGGATATGTCAGAGAGTAGGTACACGATTTTAAAATTATGATTTAAAAAAAAAATATGTCAGAGTTGTACTCGTACAGATACTATAGAAATCATACGCTATCTTCTGAAAATCTTGTACTATATTATTTTATTCGTGAACTTTCTCTTCTTGACTTCTCTTCCATATTTAATTTTCTTTTCTATACTACTATTACAGAGTTTAACTTTGGTTATAAATCCTATTTATTTTGTATTTTTAAAATTTTTCTACTCACAAACATTCCACTGTTACAATGAAATTGTTGATAATCTCAAAAAACGATTCCTAAAGCACATTTTATTGTTGATTGTTAGAATGTATTGCACTTATCTGAATGATTTGTATGAATGGTCGTATGAGCTGTAAATACTAAGTGTAAGCTAAATGATTAAGTCAAGCGCTGTGACCTATTACTTCTATTTGTACGTGTGTCGCCTTTGCTCAAAAGCAAAGATTTTGTTTCTCCAAACTTAGAAGCCGAGGTATTAACCGGCACTGTAGTTTCAAATGTAATAGTAGACTAGAATAAGTTGGATTAAGTCAATCTTGGTTAGTTAAATTTCAGCTTCAAATTAGATGCTATTATAAACTTAGAAAGCTAGACATGCTATTTTTAGTGTAGCTAGTGGACTACCTATATTTACTTTGACATAATGACAATTATTAATTTCAGTGTCTTTTATCAACATTCTTGCAAAAACTTTTATAGTTTTGCTGAATGTATTCAATAAAATACATCCTATTAATATCGATGAGTATAACTTTAGCATTATTTATTACTTTTGTTAGTAATAATCTTTCTATACATAAATACTTCATTACTTACCTCTTTCACTTGATCTTCTTTTTATCGAGTGGTTAGTGGTACTTGATCTTGAACGTTTATTACGAGTTAAAGTTTAAAAACATTAAGCTCCAACTTATTGATTTTCATTGTAAAGGTAGTCCAAATTAGCAGGTAGCATTTCAAATTGATTTAATGTAAATAGAAACTCTAATGCCAAAATAATCATTTACCCCTAGTTTAAATAATTGTAGAGTCTTAGGTATGTAATTAATGCTAAAGCCCCAGAATTTCCATCCGTCTATCGTCTTCTATTGTATGTAAAATGTAGTTGTAGCTGTCTAGATGTTTTATGTTGTGTGGTGGGATTGTAAATCGATATACCATATATGTGAACTCTGAAAATACAAATTTCTATTTAGTGTTGAAATATAGATCAATATCAAAATTTTAATTAGGTTATGTCATCTAAATTAATTACTTATTATATTCAATCTTACCTACTTGCTTAAGGAAACGAAAAGCTATATTAATTTACACATGAAGCATACAGTGTTTACGGTAGTAGGTCCACGATGATTTCATCATGAATGGGCCGGATCGTCCGGGGAAGTACTACCCTCTCATAGAAGATCGACTTAAGAGTAGTAGTATCCGTACTACTGCGTTTCGTTCGGTGAGTGAGAGCGCCGGGGGCCCAATTTCCCCCTTTCCTCTTTTCTCACCTCCCTCATTCCCTTCTCTTAACCCTATTCCCAGCCGCCATAGTGGAGGCCAGCATACCAGCAGTTTAAGACGATTGCTTTTGGTATAGTGGCCGCCACTTCTGGATTCCACTGACTACTTACCATCAGGCGGGTGGAGTCACTTTAGTAGGCTATAATATTTAAAAAAAAATACAAATGATTGATGTAATTTTATTTTTAAACTTAAATGAACCTTTACTAAATTAACAAAATCTTGAGTTTTACATTTAAGAAACAAATTGAGGTTTCACATAATTATATAAATAAATAAAATTATTTTATCTGTTAATGCGACTCAGGTGTTCAAAGTGTGGTTCAAAGACACCGCAAATCACAGAACAAAATATATTTTCTAGCGGCTGCAGACAGACCATAAAGCGACCTCTGTAATAAATAACTAATACCTAGTCGGAATGTAACTTCGTAGTTTTGTGAGCAAGTTTAAAGATGGCGCTGTAATAAATTTTACAATAAGTATATCTGTCAGTGAAAATAAATTGATAAATGAATTTTCCAAAGCTTAAAAATATCGATTTACGATTTCACATTTCTGTAGTACCTTAGTAGGCTTCGATTTCGTATGTTTGGACTAATCTTAACTGATAATACTACTTCTTAAGCAAATAAAATCAGACATCAGGCATACCTTTATAATGCAGTCGCAAACAAGTGAAGATTTGTTCATGTTCCTACTCTATAAAAATTTAAAGTACCTAGCTCTCTATACAAGTGGTATAGATTTCTATTTGCCAACATTGTCTTCAGCTTATGTCAATACCATACATTTTTTAATCTAATCGATGAGTAGAATATAAATCTTTGCCACTTGTCTAGAGGTCCTGTACGTTCTTACATCCTATACCAATAGTTCCCAAATACTGTAAAACCTTCAAATATCTTTTTTGTAAATAAAGTACGTATAGCTTTTTTAATTGTGTCTTTTAAGAAAATTATATTTAGGGTGATGGACCTTAAGATCACTGAACAATCCAGTTCTTATTCGTACTCATTAAACTTTGTGTTATACTAAAATAATAACTTAGAACAACCGCCATGTTTATCGTGTAGTCAACAAAGCTACAAAACTATACGTTAAAGTGCATCTAAGCTAGTTGCTGTTTTCGAATCGCAGCTCAGTCATGGAACATAGTAGTTGTATCTACTACAATCGGCCAAAAATGTGGTCTACCACCCTAAGGTTGAGCTTCATTTGAACGTCATGAAACAACAAGGTCGATTTCTCTTACACTCCGATAGAAAAGTCAACCATAGCGATAATTAGATGTCACAGAAACTTTTGTAAAAAACGGTAGACCACAGTTTTGGCCGACCCTACTGAACGCCACAACTAGTAGTACATAGATATCGTTGTTCGTACCGGTGTTAAAGTATATTTATGAAACTAAGCACGATTTAAGTGTAAATGTAAGGTTGTATGATAAATAGGTGCTTGCGCGGTGGATACACGTCAATTTTCGATATTATGTAAAGAAAAATCTCATTTTTGCGTATAAGTATAGTTTTAAATGTTTGTGCTTAATATTAAGCTAGTCATTCATTAAGTAATTTGATGTACTGAAACGGTTTAGTTTATAGGTATGATTAAATATTAATATATTATTGTGTGGTTTTATTGATTTACCTCTACAAGCAATACCATAGTTATTGCTAAGTACTTACACTTTTGATAACGTTGGGAAGGAACGACTGTGGTAAACCTATAATGATGATAAGTATGATACAATGCACTGGCAGTGGATAATTATTAGTAAAATGGCAAGTACATTTTCACGTTTCCTTTGGCATCAAGTTGCTACTAGTAGTACGGCTGGTGATATCGCCAGCTAACTTTACTGATTGACATAAGCTAACGCCAACGCTTATGTCAATCTCATACATTTTTTTATCTATTCTATGAATAGACTAGAAATCTTTGACAATTTGTCTAGGGCCTCTGGTGTTGCGACAATATACATTTTACATCACATCAGATAATATATAGCTCATATAGGTATCTAATATGAATCCGTATTCTGGCGTTATGTCCGTAGCCAAAACAAAATCGGCGGCACAATTTCAAGCAAACTTTAAGAAATTGCCTAAAATTGTGCCGCCGATTTTGTTTCGGCTATTATAAATATGAATCACACAAGTTTTTGTCCCATGTGGGAATCGAAAGCACAACAGAGGGCCTAGACAAGTGACATAAATGCTAAACAAATGGCAAAGATTAAAAATATATGGGATGGACCAGACATTGATTAACTGTCCTATTCATGTCATTTGTCTAGGGCTCAAGCCCCTTAGTTCCACATACTTTTTCTCCAACACCGATCGAGGCAAATATCTACTTAGGTTTTTGACTCTATACTGTCAATGAAAAAAGCACGAGTATTTACACTGTTGTTTCGTAAACTTCATTAACTCTATCTACTTGCAATAATCCTTATCAGCCTCACTAACATAACCAAAATTTAACCAGAGTTCTATAAATACAAAGTCTATCTACATCAGTACGCCTACAAGACGTAATCTTACCGGCAACTAAATTTCCGTCTCACTAAACACGGAAGCAGTGTATCACATCTGATACAAATGTTTAATTAACATGGTGCATCAGTAATTGTTAGCGTTTATCTAGATGCTAGTTAACAGGTCAAGGTCTATAATCAGCAGTTAATACTTACCATCAGGTTAGCCGGATGCCTCTATAATAAATTAAGGGCGCCTTAAACAAAGACTGACCTGAGGCCCTAGACAAGTGTCAAAAATTTCTATTCTATACATAGAATAGATTAAAAAATGTATTAGATTGACATAAGCTAACGCCAACGCTTATGTCAATCTCATACATTTTTTTAACTTTTTTTTATATATAGAAATCTTTGCCACATGTCTATGGCCTCTGGGTTGACCAAAAACTACTCGATAAGGATAGGAAGAAGTCACTTGTTTTAACCAATACTATGTAAATAAAGGAAATATTATAAGTAATTATAAATAAAAAATATATTGTATTACAACTAACTTACAACCAGAACAAGAGTGTGCAACAATAAAAAAAAATCTGATCCCCTACTCGAGAGATCGGACCTGAATATAAATTATAATAGAGATAAACTGGTCTCCAGTGGATCAGATACAAGGGAGCCGACCGGAATAACTCGATATTTGTGCATGTTACACTCATAAAATTAGCTTCAATTCACTGAAGTGATCTAAAAAGCTCGAATATGTACTAGGCCGTTGCAAACATTTCTACGAAGCATATTATTCGTAGAACTTATTCAGTCAATGCTACGTCAAAGGAATGAAGTTATTACTTTGAACAGTGACGTCACTTCAAGTCAAATCAAATAACTGAGTTTAGGTACTCAATAAAAAATACTTAAAGAGTATTTTTATTCTATATTTTATATAACTTTGGTGGCAAACAAATATACGACCCACCTGATGGTACGTGGTATCCGTAACGTAAAGAAATGGTTTCGTTTTCCAAGCATTACCAAAATAATTTTCAGAGAACACAACCAAACCGTTGTCGACCATGTAGGAAGAAAGGACGAAGAAGCTACCGTATTTGGGCTGCCGGCGCTCTCAATCAAAGAGTATTTCATTATTCTGTTATGACAAAGGGTAGGGAGCCAAAATATATGAAAAATATATTGATTAGTGTTTCTGCCAGCTTTTAACACCTCACTGTTGTCATAAGACGTCGGAATACAGTATCGGGCAACAACATTCTGCTAAATGACATCCTACTGTTGTTACAAATTCGTCTGTTATTCGCTATATGACAAATTTCTTTTCGAGAGATATATTAGCCTCTATAATCAAATCAGTATACTAGATGTCTTCAATTTTAGTTGAAGACTAAATACAGCTGTACTGAGCTCCTTTCTATTTTAATGTATTAGCGTTACAAACTACTGTTAAATGACGACGTTTGTGGTTCGGTGGTACTGTGTAAGGACTGCCACGACAGAGGTCGCGGGTTCTATTCCCGCTCAGTGCAAATATTTATTTGCATTGGTCTGAGTGTTTTTGTGAATAATATGTATGTATTTACAAAAAAAAATATATGTAATTATTAGCATTCTAGAACCCCTACCACAAAATATAATATATAAGCTTATTTTAGGTCTAAGCGTTATGTAGTTGTTGTGATATTATTATTATGTTATTCACTTATAGTGTCTGAGGCGATGTTATTAGAACAAAAGAAAAGTCTACTTTGATGTAGCTTGTCTGTACAATCAACAGATTTATGTTTTCAAATATTATTTGTCGCAAATATTTCAAATATAAACGATTATTTGATTCGTGTAACGTGAAAGCTTTGGAGTTTAATGTTTAACTTTTGTTATATAAAATAACTATTGCTATGAGTTCGAGGCAAAAGTTGCTTTATATTAAATTTAGAAATTGAAAAGGAAAGTTTTACAATAGTTGCTTATGCGGATTACGAGGTTCTTATAGTCCACAATATTACTTGGGAAAGAATATAAAATAATATTCTACCACATAATATATTCTACCACATTCACACAGCGTCATCTAGCCCCAAATTAAGCAATTATATTTGCTTGTGTTATGGGTACTAAACAACTGATATACTACTTATACACTTTTTTTTTTGTAAATACATACATATTATAGATAAATTACACCCAGACACAGAACAAACAATCATGCTCATCACACAAAGGTTTGTCCTGGGTGGGAATCGAACCCACGACCTCCGGCTTAGCAGTCAGGGTCACTAACCACTAGACCAACAGGCCAGTCGAAAATAGCGCAGAACGCACATTAAGTTACTGTTAGTTAATGACTAGACAAAAAAAATGCTACTAAGATCATTATTACAGTAAACATGAACGGTAATGTTCTGAACACTGTGCTGGTTTCCAGTGAGTGAAAACAGAACTTATACCTCAGCGTTACAGTCTTGATATTCAGGCCCGATTCCCCTCTCTTTCCTTTTTCCTCACCTCCTTCTATCCCTTCACGGTAAGCAGCGGCTTTGCAGTCCCTGGCATTACAGAAGAAATGCCAGAGACTGAGTCGTCCATGAGCGACAGTTACCACTTACCATCACGTGGGCTGTTTGCTTGTCTAACATTGTCGGCAATAAAAAAAAATCTTGGACTTGTATGTACCTAGTTGCTACCTATTAATGTACTCATTACCTACTTGCTTTTTAACTTACCTACATAGTTTTTGTCATACATGTACCTATGTTAAAGTTTGGTAACTCACTTTCTGTTTCAAAATTATACATTAGGTAATAGTCAAAATATATTTCATTTCTTTATATTCATAAAGTTCAACAACATTGCCCGCTATTGTTCTTGATAATACGCACAAATTAAACAACGGTACATTGCCCCACTTGGTTTCAGAGAGATCGTTAACAATAAAACAAACAATTTAATATTACGTTTTATCAATTGCTTTTATTCATAACATTACAATGATAGGTATTTGACTCGTAAACGCACAATTTGCTTGCTTAAAATTTCTATTATAAAATGACTTAGTTATACCTACTCGAATTTAAGAATTTATAGATCTTTTAAAAAATTTAATAAATATTAAAAAAATAAATCATTCTATTACTAATTATTTTAAATAAATCAAAGTAGAAAACTCTAAAAAAATAAAATTATTCACAAAATAAATAATTCATTACTTAAAGTATAATCCAGCCAATAAATATACAAAAAATAAATTATTTAATAAATAAAAATTAAATTGTTAAAATGTTAACTTGTGATTCTATTTTTAAATATGGACTAACGTATGCGTTTAAGTATATGTTTTAGTTTGAATCTGGTACATTAATGTAATTAAACTGTAACAGTAATCACGAACATTGATTTAAATGACTTGTTAATTAATGTGGATCCCGTGACTTTTGCACACCTCATCTCCTTCTTGCGTAGGACAGCCAAGCGGGTATGTCCGGCTTCTGCAACGAAACATTTATTAATTAGTGTTAATAATATCTTCGACATAGATACCGCTGATATTACTTTTAGCCTAGTATTATAGCGCCATTATTGCCACATGAAAAGCGTGGCGATCATTCTAAAACATTCGACATAAGTATAAGAAATAGTAATTGATTCATTTACAGGTAACTAGCGTCCTGCACCGCGGTTTCACTCGGGTTAAGTTACTTCTTTGGTTACTGTTCTGCGCCCGTCGCCAGTAACGTGATATTACATAGCCTATAACCTTCCTCAAGAACTAAGCTATCAAACTCAAAAATAATTATTCAAATCGGGCTGGTAGTTCCTGAGATTAGCGCGTACAAACAAACAAACTCTTCTGCTTTATATAATAGTATAGATAGATGTGTGCTATGTCTTTGTCAGAAAACAATTCAGGTTTTAACGACCACCTCGTCAAAGCGTTATTGAAAGTTAATATATTCTAATACATCCCCTACTATTGTTTTCATGTTTATAATTAAAAAAATATAAAAAAAACTTGTTAAACTGTACACATCTTAATACCAATAAAACATTCTTAATTTTATTTAAATTTTGACGCAGTTGTCAGACGTGTAACTTGTATTATTTATTCATTAATTTATTGAAAGAATTAATCATAAGCTGATAATTCTAAATAAACTTTAAGGTAATTCAATATAGTGAGCAAAAGTAAAACAACTAAATAACACACACAATCATCTTTTATAGAATAAACCAAACAAGATGATAAACCTTAAAAATACGGTCTACCTGCTAATATTTAGTTTAGTTTTGTCTAATTTTTAAATCAAATCAAATTTTGAAGACATTTTATGTGTTTTACTTTTTAAACCGATTTCAAAACTACTCTATTGTATATAAGACTTTTTTTAATTTGACTTAATTATAGGAAATAGAACTATGACTTGAAACATTTCACTATCTATCTAGTTTTCATGGTAATAACTTCAATAATTGAATATAACGATATGAATAAATCTTCAGATATGAAAGCTGCATGGAAATGTAAAGATGCAATATTGACGTTTATTTTTCATAATGTGGCATTTCTTCGAGTCGAACACATAAACATTGAATAAAAGTTTTGCTTTAAAACGACTCAATGGGAAGACGGAGAAAACAATTTTGTTTTCAATATGACTTTGTTTTGGTAGCGACTTTGACTATTATTAAGTACATTAATAGGTACCAATGACACTTATTACCACGAAACAAAAAAAAACACTGTTGCTTTTTTTTTATTCTTCTTTTATTTCGAGGCCTTTGCCTTACAAAGGTAAGTCAGCCTCATCGTATCCTAATCTAACAAATGGCAAAATTAATTTTTACCTAATGTCTATAGATCCCAGAGGAAGAGAGCAAAGTAGCAACCATTTTAAATGAAACTTTTGCTTCATTCAAACTAGGCCTAGATAAGATATCTACAAAAGCTCCTATATCGTTCTTATTAATATTTAATTTCCGCATTACTAACTCTCTTTCTCTGCTGTTCCTATCACATTCCATCAGCAAGTGTTGGACATCTTCAACTTTTCCGCACACTAGACAATTGGGTGAGTCCACTTTTTGCATTAGATATCCAAACTTCCTAGATGGAACGTGACCAGAACGTGCGGTGCGCCATAACAACATCAGACCTTTTTAGTTCACCTTCAGTAAACCAAGGGACTTGAAGGGACTATTGTTTTTTGGTTTGTGCTTTGTGCCTCGTGATATTTGGCATAAATAAAAATGTACAAGAAATAAAATTTATTATTGAAACATTTTAAAACGCGGTGATTTTATTATGACAAAAGAACCGGCGTCAAAAAATTAAAAAATAATGAATTAAAAATTAAAATGTAATAAATTACGGTCGAATGTCGGCCTGCGAGTTATTAACCTAAGGGCTTTATTTTTTGCATTCATTCATATTACAGAATAAAAAAGGAAAGGGAATGAAGAGGATATTACTGAGAAGACTACTTTGCTGATTTGCCGCCATTTGCAACGACAAAAGCTTAACCACAACCTCATAGAGCAATTTTATTAAAACCTTACATTGTCTCTATCCTTGTTTTTAATGTTACAAAAGAAAAAGACAAAACACAAAGTAACATTAAAATACTGCTATATGAAGGGGTGGTAGGCCCCCAGCCTAAAGTTACTTTTATCGACATTTGATTATGAACAAATCAAATTAAAACAATAATAATATAATTATATTTGACATCGAACTAATCCATAAAGCTAATAAACTCCTACAAAGGCTACAAATTTAATAATATGTAAGGTATCACTATTGCTAATTGATTTACATCGAAATCATATTACTGGGGCCAATCTTTACAGTCAGTGCTGTTCACACAACACTGTTTATTCAGGCTTCTTTATTAATTTAAGGCAACGAAGGTAACATCAAAAGAAACCGAGGCACATACTATAAAGGTCGGTAAAGACTGCGGGTATGAGGATGGCGACGCGACGTGAAGTAGTTTAAATGTTCTAGCACAGAGAACTCTATAATAATTCCGCGTAAAGGGCAACATACGCGCACTACTCATACCGGCTTTCGCTAGCATAAGAACTTACTACGGTACGACATTCGAATCTTGTCGTTAAAATAGCCAATCACTGCGCTAGTTTTACGTTTCGCGCATCCCGGTTCCGTCCTGTATTTTTGTGAGCTTCATTTAGAACAAATAAATATTAATACGGATTATTTTAGGGGGTAATCTATGTGTAAAGTAATTGTAATGAACTAGAAGACCGTCAGATACCGTCGCACTCAGCGTGACATTTTCTACGTCAACACCTTTACAACAGCTGACGTTAACCCGCCGTCACGTCCCGTTCGCTGTCTGTTCTCACCTTAAAATCTTAATTAATAAATTTTACGATAAACAACTGTTTTAACTTAATTTCTAAGGGTAAGTTACTTGACTCGTTTTAAGTGGAACAATATTAATGCTATCAAAGTGAAGTAAATTTAACGTAATCATTTAAACGAGAGACGTTTTGTAAAATAAACTAGTTTATTCAATTTTAGCGAAGAAGTGTCACGAATACGTAATCATTTATTTCTAAGTCATTTATGCATATTTATTCGCGAGTAAAATAGGCAATAGAAAGAAGATCTTATCATAATTGGTCAAACTATGACATGAGAAGGAGGCGAGAAATTATCCGACATTCCTATGTCCTCAGCAGCTTACTGTGGTCGATAATACCGCCTACGCGATTCAAGGGAGGCCTTTGCCAACAAACGTCTTTTGACTAAAATTATGGAAAAATATAAAATTTACTTTAAAATTAGAAACAGTTAAAATTTATTACTCGATTAAAAGCACCATTTGTTTCAATAAATCAATAAGCTATTAATCTTCGTATAGCTTAAGATTTTACAAATATTAATTTTATTTTTTTTAATGTTCGTTCTGAAAACTGTATAATATTTTAGACAAGTACCTAATTCATATAACAGCTAGTAGTAGTGAGAGTTGTAAATGTTCATCTTATTTTATTTTGAGAGTCGACGTCTTTTAATCTAAAATTGACAAGCACTTACCTGTAACTTGAATCTCTCGCTATAATAAGTCCTCATTAATTGAACACGTGTAAATAATCAAGACTAATTAGTAATTAATGATTATGTAAATATCCTAAATAATATGCTTATTTGTAAACTTATGTCGCCATGTCGTGAACTCACTACAGTTTTACCTTAGTACCTACACTTTGTCAAGAACTTATTTTCTAAATATATTAAATATCGCCTAACAATAAATAAGATTTATAATTTTGTGGGCGACTGGACGGACTGTCGCGCAGATTACTAGATCAAATTCTAACAGCCCATCATTTAAAATGTAGAACTGTTAAGTAGTATTTTATCTTTTTAATAATTATTATGGCGAGAAGAAAATTTATTTAATTTTCATTATATCTGTTCAGAGTGCCTAGTGCGAGTTTGTTTTACGTCAACGCAATCGACACGTTTATGACGTTCGATGCTTCGATTAGCACGCTTCAAGCTATATTAATAGGATTGCTGGATTATATATTGCTGACTAGTTTCGTACAAGGATGAAAATTTATTCGATCGTAACTGGTTTCGTACAAGGACGAAAAAGAGTACGTCCGTAACTGGTTACGAAGCTCCAGTTTCGTACACGGTCGAAAGATCTCAACCAATCAGAGAGCCAAACGCGGTAAACGTTTCGATTGCGTTAACGTTCTCGTAAAAACAACTATAATCTTACTATAATGAAATCATTCCAGCCGTGTTTTGTAATTAAAAAAGAGATGATTGTGGAATATAATACAAGAACCCTACAACCAAGCATACTTAATAAATTAGAAGTAACTTCAGCCTTAATAGTTTGAATAACTATATACGTATTCACAAATTAATATTATATTCGACTGGCCTGTTGGTTTAGTGGTTAGTGACCCTGACTGCTAAGCCGGAGGTCGTGGGTTCGATTCCCACCCAGGACAAACCTTTGTGTGATGAGCATGATTGTTTGTTCTGTGTCTGGGTGTAATTTATCTATAATATGTATGTATTTATTGGGGCTAGATGGCGCTGTGTGAATGTGGTAGAATATTGTTATTATTATATTATTATATATTGGGCTACGAGCCCATTCGACCCTAAAGATTTGACACTTTCTTGGTTTGAGTACCCATTCGACCCCTGGAATAACAGCAGCACCCATACGTTCCTTTTTGCGAGTACATATAAAGTACAGACGGTATAAAAATCTGTATCAGTAAAAAAATTTCCTTCATGTGATTTGGTTTACAAGCGGTCGGAAGGTTTACTACCCGGTTTCACATCCATTATATCAATCACAAATAAAATAAAAATGTGTATACTAAAGAACTATATTATGATCAACTATTTAGTATATTACCTAATAAAAATAACATTTCAATTATACATACATGTATAAACGTCAAAAAAGTCACAATCCACTTAAAATTATTAATCTCCATAATCACTCTACAACACCACACACTTTTGAAGCACTTGAAATAAGCAAGGATAAAACGGCGTCTGCTAAAATTACGCTTAGAATTAACAAGCCGACGCCTACGCGAAATAAAAAAAAATATTTTTTCATCAGTTCAATTTTAGTTATAATTACATGAAATAATTTTTAAATTATAAAAAAAAATCTTTAAAACAATATTTATATTTTTCCCATTACTCTAGTTTTCTTTAAGTAAAAAGCTCTTCATTTAGAGTATCATTCTTAAACTCGGATTATTTCTCAACATTCTTAGAGGCGAACGAAAAGATCTTTCTAAGAACCTTTATGTTGTTAAAGTAACACAACTTATTAAATATTTTAACATAATTTGAAATGAGTGTTTTTTCTGACTGTACTGTTTTCCTTCTAAAAATGTAGAAAACACAATGAGGTACGTATGGGTTCTAAAATAAATATTAATTTATTTTTTCTGGATTCGTACCTAAAATAGGGACGAATGGGCTCTCAAAAAAGGGTCGAATCTACAACTTTTAATGCAGGGTCAAATCTTAAGGGTCGAATGGGCTCGTAGTCATATATTGTATGCACTTAGAAACTAGATATTATCATTTATCTTACCTCAAGATCCTTAGCCCAGTTCGTGTAAGCATCGGAGCGTTTGCCAAACCTGTGAACAAACATGACGTTAGTGACTGATTTTTACGCATTTTTTTCAGAAAACAAGACATATTACATGAATTGAAAATTGCTTTGGTGGTTCAATGATAATGTGTGCGGAGTCAAGTAATGTTAAGTTTAGAGGGCCTAGTGCGATTTGTTTTTACGTTAACGTGATGTAAACTTTTACCGCGTTTGGCTCTCTGATTGGTTAAGAGCTTGGAGCGGGCCAATCGGAGCACCTAACGTCTGAAACGTGTCGATCGCGCACTAGACACCCAGTGGTCGCTTTAAGCAGTGATGAATATCGAAGGTTTTTTAACATGGTCGACGTTTAAGCAAAGCCAAAGTACCAAATAAGTGAAAATATAGACCAATTATTATCATGAATATATTAACTGCATATTTTATAACATATAAATACAAAACAAGCTTTCGTTATAACATATTCAGTTACAAAGGAGTTGAAGTTATCAAAGGGAGGAGAGAATATCTTTGTTAGACAGTTACCAACGCTTGTGGGTACATTCTAATTAATTTGTATTACTAGCCTTCCGCAGCGCAGTTTCACCCGCGTCAATTTACATTTTTGAATACTGCTCTGCTCCCGTCGCTAGTAGCGTCATGTACATATATGCCTGTGTACTTCCTCAAAAACTGGACTATCAAACGCAAAAAAAAAATATTTAAATCCGATTAGTAGTTCCTGAGATTAGATCGGTCAAACAAACAAATAAACTCTTTCGCCTTATATATTAGTATAGATTTTATTTTTATTCTAATATATTGTATATAGTTTGACTGGCCTGTTGGTCTAGTGGTTAGTGACCCTGACTGCTAAGCCGGAGGTCGTGGGTTCGATTCCCACCCAGTACAAACCTTTGTGTGATGAGCATGATTGTTTGTTCTGTGTCTGGGTGTAATTTATCTATAATATGTATGTATTTACAAAAAAAAAAAAGTAGGTATATAAGTAGTATATCAGTTGTTTAGTACCCATAACACAAGCAAATATAATTGCTTAATTTGGGGCTAAATGGCGCTGTGTGCATGTGGTAGAATATTATTATTATTATTATTATAGTGTATCCTACACGAGGGTTTGTGCAAGGCAATCAACAAGTGAAATATGACTTTTTATAAGTTGACTGCACCGTTGGTAGGTACGTACGTAGTGTAACTGACTGCGACGCCGGGTGTCGTGGGTTCGATTCCCGCGGAAGGCAAATATTTGTGTGATGAACATTTGTATTTCTCTTTAGTCTGGGTGTTTGCTATGTATACTAAGAATGTATTTACAAAAAAAAAGTGTGTTTATATATTATAATTATTTCAGTTATCTAGTACCCATAACACAAGCTTTGCTTAGCTTGGGGCTAGATGACGATGTGTGATAGTGACCTCATATTATTATTATTATTAAAAGCATGTATCTTTTGCATATAAATTTAGCTTGGCCATTCATGACTTACGGTAAAGGAAATTCTGAAATTCTGAGCAAGTTCATGTTTAATATTCATGCCTTCTCTGTATGAGATAATGCCTCAATTCATTAGTGGAAATATGATAGATTTATAACATAATAAACTGGAAATATAATAGGCTGGGATGAAATTAATAAACAATAGTGTAAATGTTATTATTATTTAGGTGCGTAACATTATGCAGACTTAGTATCTTTTCACCAAATTAGTCGGAGCGAGGTTATATTATATTCATGATTTCATTTCAATCGATTATTCAATAAACCTGTGTAATTAGAATTTATGTTACATTTTGTAATAGTAGGTACTTGTGAAAGAAAAACACGAAAAACATTTTTTCAGTTTAACACATAAAAAATACGTACAGAATGGTAATAATGTTCATATTATTTGGTACATGTTGCTGCTTTTACGAGCGAGGTTGTGTTAGCTCTGCCTTTTGTTTTAAATTTTTGGCTTTGGAGTTATTATTTTACTTTCAGTGATTTATTTTTATCAATCTAAAGAGACCTACTATTAGAAATACGCTGCTGCTTGCAAAAGAATAAAGTTTGTAGTAACTTCGGCACCAAGCTTATAAATAACTAGTCTTTCGCAGCGCGGTTACATTTTTGGTTACTGCTCCGCTCCCGTCGCTCCCAACTTGATGTTATATAGCCTATAACATGCCTCAAAAATAGGCTATCAAACGCAAGAAGAATTATTCAAATCCAACTGGTAGTTTCATAGATTAACGCGTCCAAACAAATACACAAACTCTTCCGTTTATATAACAGTATAGATATGTAGGTAGGTCGGTGAGGGCAGCGAACGACCGGCCACGATGGCAAAAAGTAGGGGAGGTCTTTGTCCAGCAGTGGACGTTATGATAATAATAATAATAATATAATAATATTCTACTACATTCACACAGCGCCATCTAGTCCGAAATTAAGCAATTATATTTGCTTGTGTTATGGGTACTAAACAACGGATATACTACATAAATCCTTTTTTTTTTTTTGTTTACTCATACATATAATAGATAAATTACACCCAGACACAGAACAAACAATCATGCTCATCACACAAAGGTTTGTCCTGGGTGGGAATCGAACCCACGACCTCCGGCGTAGCAGTCAGAGTCACTAACCACTAGGCCAACAGGCCTAAATGATGATGATGATAAGTAGGTACTACCAGTCAATTCAATGTCAAATCAAGAACTTATGCTATCCGTATCGTAATAAGAGACGCGTTTAAGGTAAGTAGTCCCCTTAAATGTGTTAGATCCAGCGACCGTCAAAGATAATAAGTACGAGTACGTAACAGTAGTATGGTCAGAAGATTCCAAAGGTCGAAGTTGTGGCATTTAACACTTTTAACTATAAGATAAGACTATAACGGCGTAATAGGAAAGAATGACTTAAAACAGGAATAGATAGAATACATTGCCAGAAACTTGTTTCCAATACCAAAATTTTACTATAGATGCTTGAAAAAATATGCTTGAGAATTTTACCGTAAAGTGAAATAATGTAGGTATTTCTTTATTTCTCAGCCTATGGAAATGAGGGACTACTGTACTTAAAAACTTTAGAGAGGCTTTTGGATCTATATAAGAAAAATATGATAAATAACATTTTTATAGCACAATATCAATACGAATAAGACATGGGTTTTTTTATCGAATAATCGCATTAAACGATTTTAATCAGTACCTCATTGGCGTTTCTAAAGTTTTACGACTTTGGTAATCTAAATCTAAACTAATTTTATAAAAAGTAAAATATTGATTTTTTGTAAGTTTGTTTGCAACGATTTAACTAAAAATCTACGTCACCGATTTGAATAATTCTTTCACCTTTAAAAATCAATAAATTCAGCGGGTAATATATGCTATATTTTAATAAGAGTAACATATTATTTGAAGTTATTTTTAGAATTTCAATATTTTAAGCGCCTTCGTAACTCTTAATGATGCAATACGACCCTATTGCTATGATATTCTCCGTAGGAGTTTATTGAGAGATCGAATGAAACATTCAATACCTAAGCGAAGCAAGGGCGAATAAAATACTTTTGTTTCTATTATTAGACGCCCACAAACAGTTACTTGACAAAGAACCAATTGAACCTAAAGAAGTATCTTCGACACGCGTTTAATATTTATGTTTATTAGTAGTATTCGCTTCTTCTATATCAAAACTAACAATCAAGGAGGATAAGGCATGCAGGAAACATCGAAAACGAAGGGACGTGCGCGGAATTATCGATGATGAGAGGGTAACATCGATTATCGTACCTTGGTCGGGTGTGGTAGGAGTAAATGTTGTCTAATTTCTGCAGCACAAGCAGCCGCACAGCGCGATTTAACAAGTCCGGATCGACGCGTTCTTCATCCGCAACGTCGCGGCGATCGATCCTGCCAATATATCGATGTCGATATAACAATCGTGCTCACATTACTACACACGGCCAAGATACGATAGATGTTCTTTCGTATCGAGATATTGGGACTGATTTTAATGGACAGTTATTCATTGTTACCGGACTATCTATCTATTGTAGCTAACTACGTCAGGGAGGGTAAGCTGATACTTTTACAGTCTACAAAAACGGATATAGAATTATTTGTTTATATTCATGAAACTTAAACTTTGCTAAAATGTAAATACGATATGCTATAAGTGTGGTGAGTAAAGGACGTGCTGAATAAATAAAACATTGTAAAAAATAAAAATTCAAATCTTGAAAATAAAATGGAAAAATATCGCAGCAATAAATTTGCTAACGTATTAACAAAATGAAAATCAGAAATAAAAAAAATCTGAGTTCAAATCCTGAAGGAATCACATATACAAATTATGTACAAAAAAGCTTAAGTAAACTAATGTTTATTTTATAGTTTCGACATAAACCGAGGTTACTTTTGGGTCGAAGATTGTTTGGCATAAGGAGGGATATCGTGAATAAAACATGAACATTGTGTTATTAAGATATAGCAGTGGCCGTTATTCAATTTGATCCGGGTGCGTTGGATATCCTTTGAACAAAATGCATTTATAAAGAAATATTATGAGTTTCTAGATATTATATTTTTTTTTATATATATTTTGTTTGTTTTTATACAAATTAAAATAGGTCATGTGTAGGTTATAGTTTTATGTTTGCGTGTACCGTGTGGGGGCAGCAATGGTTTTATTATATCTACATTAAACTTTATTTTATTTTTTTTATTATCTATCTATATTAAACTTATTGTGACACACATTACACACTCTCGCAATAAAGTTTGTGCTTTCATCATTTGCTTTAAGACACTACTGAATACAGGCCTCCTTCTAGGATGTCCACACAGACCAAGTCGAAAATGTAGGCAGGAATACATTCGTTAATGTTAATGACTGAAGACGCCACAGAAATCGAAAAACTCTAGAAGATAAATATTTATATTTATAATTCACCATTTTCTAAACATTATTATCAGCAAAACTTTTGCTAAAATGACCAAGCTTAGCAAATTTACGATCGCAGTTGCGACAGTACTACCACAGGTTCTACTAACCATTATGTTTTTAATGTCATTCGTACTACCAATAACCAGTGATGGTTAGAAGTGTTTAGACCGCCATTCGGTTGACTAAGTACGTTATTAAAATTATACTAGCTCTCCGCTACGTGGTTTCACCTGCGTTAATATAAGTATTTTATTACTGCTACGTTCCCGTAATAGACCGAATCGACCGAGGAAGTACTACGCTCTCATAAAATATCGAAAGAGTTCGTTTGGTGAGTGAGAGTGCCGGAGGCCCAATTTCACCCCTTTCCTTTTTCCTCGCCACTCTCAATCCTTTTCCCACTCTTCACGATAGGCAGCGGCTAGCGACTTTTCTATGAGCGACAGTTACCACTTACCATCACGTGGTCTGTTTACTCCTCTGCCACTGTCGGCAATACAAAACCAATCCTTACTCAACAATTAGAAAAAAAAAAACAGAAGGAATTTTTAAAATCCGACTGGTAGTACTTACTTACCAGAAATTAAAGCTTTCAAGAAAACAAACTCTTTACCTTTATATATTATTACTACATTATTATTATTAATGGACATTCTGAGACTGTGGATGTAATTGTATATTTTTACTTTTTTATGATTTGATATGATTTGTTCCCTAGTGCAAATGTCGTATCTTGTTTTTAAATCTGCCTAATTTACCAAGTAGGTATTATCTTGATTGATGATGTAAATAAAGTGAATCTGATACCATTGAATAGAAGAACTGAAGACTGTTGACAGTTTCCTACGGTACGACATTTAATGCGATATATATGTTTAATTACAAAAATACTAGGTAACATTTTACTTTTATCTTTTCTATAGTGGCCATGTGACTTGTTTAATTAAAGATAAAAAATGTACTTTTATTTTAATTGTACATTTCATTTGTATGTTGATATAAAAACTCATTATTAAATTAATCTCGCTTTTGTATTTATTTGTCATATTATAATGTTTCTTTGTGTAAGTATCACAGAGTCAAAAACATGAATAACCAATATCACAATTTACCTGAAAATCCTATTATTTCGTTTTTATATTTATAAGATTAGCTTTGTTCTTAATTACTTATATATTGTTATTAATGTAGAAAATGGAAATAATGATCGTAAAGAAAATATTGATTGAACATTAGAGCGTGAATAGGGATCACGAGTGCCGCCGAACTCTCGCTGTTTGGCATAAACAAAAGACGGTTATACCGCTGGCTTTAATATTAAATAATCGGCATAAAGTAGTTAATAATAACAAATGCATAAAAATATTTAAAATAACTAACATACTGAAGTAAATTGCACGTATCAACACTTTATTGATGTTAACGTTTAAACAAACAGCTATCAAAGCTTTAAACAAATAATCGATACTACGTTATCGATATGTTAACGATAATTCGATTATCGTTAACAGTCGAACACCTCGAGTAATTAGCGTGATACTCGAAACGTTCATTATATGGTGTAACCAACCGTTAATATAAACAGCGGTTTTAATGTTGGTTTATCGTAATCCTAACCCACTCGATATGTCAACCGCACCATCGCATGCTAAAGGTTCGACTAAGTTTAACTTGGAATATGTTTGACGTAAACGCATAAGGCTAATCTAATATTAACTTGAAATACGATTAAGTTTAGCTTTGACAATATTGAAACTTTAATTTGAGGTTATAATCAGTTTCATTTGGAAAATGTAGACCTATAAAATATCTATAAGTTTAAAACCACTTACTGGCGGTTTTAAACTTATAGATATTTTATAGGTCTACATTTAGTAAGTAGTCTCATAGAGGAAATACAATCGCAAATTGAGAAAATACAAATACAATCCTTTGACCTACAGTGTAATTATAATGGACTGATACTTCTATCATGTTTAACGAAAAAACGTTCACTGCAGAATTTTCTACCTTCTTCTTGTGAAAAGTAAACTTCTCTTCACAAAAAAGACAAGAGTAGATAGCAAAAGCTCGTATTGAATATCTAGGCCTTAGATGAAAGGTCAACGTCCACGTAGAATTAACCTATTGAAAATTGCTACGTAGAACTGTAGGCTGGCTAGGAACAGGCCAACTGTTACATTTCCATAACATGTTAATCTATATCTTACAAGTTATATTAATACAACAAGGTCATTGGTCTCTATAAAGTTAAAAATCGTATGTTAATTGTTCATTTCAGTTACGGAACTGACACGAATAGAAATTCATACTCTTAAGGCTCCATACTATTTTTCTACCAAAACTGGAAAGTGGCCTCAACTATGGCGTCTTTATAAAATTATTTTTTACGCTTTTTACAAGACTTATGATCAGCAATAGTATACGCATGCACTAAGAGTTTCAAGTTTTAAATGAATGACAGAAATACGAAGTACTAAAGCGTTTGGTTTGTATAGTATAGTGTACCATAATAATGGTAATTTAATAATAAAGTACTGTCAATATTCGTTAAACCAAAGTTACTAGACAATTGAAACTTGAGGCCGGTCTCTCCGTCCTTTAGTAAGAGCAACATGTGTCTAATTACGAAGGGTGACATGTGCTTAGAATAAAATTAACAAATTTCCAGTCCCTGATTGACTACTATGTTGATCTGTAGCTATTTCGTATCTTTGTAAGACGTTCAATCTTTAGGAAAATTTAAATTAACTACAAAAAAGCAAATAAATAGTCCCTAAAGTATAAATCAAAGTTGTTTTCATTTTGTCTAGTTCTTTTTGAACTGTTTACGATATTCTCTACATAAGTACCGTTAGAAAAAATATTTTATAAGATTGTTTGGATAATACATGCATATAATATTTTACGATAATTTTAATGCTTTGTAATCCCGTCGTAAAAAGATAGTACCTATTTGCGAAACCAAGCGAGTTGCTAGTAATAATACAATAAATAAATATCTAAATCGTTAAAGTATTTGAACTACATATAGTTACTTTATTAATGCTAACTTTGTTAATTATAATTATCCATCTGTCCCTTTGAAATGTAGAATGCTGATTTTTAATACTTACATCTGATATAAATATAACTTAGTTTGTTTATTATTTACAGATCATCAATTTTAGACTGAACATCTCTATTTTAACCAGTCCTAAGCTGCTGTTAAGAAAAGAACATTTTCTACCTACAAAAACAAAACTCACGTAAAGGAGCCCAATAGAAAAATAAGACATACATTTATGAAATTTCAACCTAATTCTTACAACCACAAGATGAAAATTGAAACCAAAATATCTAGTATTAGGTTCTTTTTCCACATAAACTTTTTTATAGCTAATTAAGGTCTCTAACGTCAAATAAACTTTAAAGTGCTTAATCATGAAATTGGACCCTAAACAGTAAACTTCTAAATACCGTAGTTAACACGCGATTATGTAATAAACAGATTAATGGTCCCATAAGACATCTTTAAATCAGAGTACGTTCCAATTTTCATTATGATTAATCAAATTCCTTACCTATAATATAGAAGTGTGAAGATATTCAGAGTCTGATCATTTACGTTATATGGATTCCTAATCCTTTTTTTCCTTTAATCCATTGAAAATGAAGCTCACATTTGCTCAGTAATATTTTATTTTACGTAATACTCATATTATGGAAAGTAATAAGTATCAATAATAGGTATGACGCGCGACGTAAGAAGGAGTAATAGCAACTGAATTTAAAGAAAGAATTTTATCATCATAATTTTATACTAAACACTACTAAGCAAAGAATAGATATAATAGAGATTTTATAATAAATTTGTAGCTTTTCTATAATTAAACTAATAGTTTGTTCTGTATTCCTTACGAAATATAAACTTCATTGTATCTTTGTTTCAAAAAGTCTAAATATAAGTTCATATTAGAATAAAAAAATTGTTGTAACGTATGCACCATTGACCTGCACCATCAATTGTGCAAATGAGACTAATGAAGCGAAAAATCATACAAAATATTATGTCTTCCATGCACTAACCAATTGTACCTATATTGAATTGCTACTGTTACCTACCGTGTCATTTTTAAATTGACAGTCATCTCAATACGAAGAAACTATAGATCCAGCCTTTGAAGTAAACCGCATCACCCTTATGGGAAAAATACTTATTCGATATATTCATAAGGTTTTACTTTCATTTGCATTATAAAGAATCCCATCGATGCATTCTTTTATTGCTTGGATTGGATATATATGACAGACTGTCACCGTGAGGGGTAGGTAAAATATGATACGAATTGCTAAGCAGAGTTTATAGATTTGTTTCCATAAAAAAAACCTATATAGTTGTCGTAGTTTATGTCTTTAGATGTCCACCGTTGCTATTCGTCGTAAGCCGTAACCACTAAATTCCTTCCAATAAGTATCTGAAGATCGAAAGAGGTAATTAACCTAAAAATAACTACACATCAACTACCAAATAACAGATAGCAGCGTTAGCTGCGTAATAAAAATCACTTTTTGATCGTTTTACGGTAGTAGATCCACGCTGATTTCAGCATGTTTTTTTTTTTTTATAGTAACGTACCAAAGTGACTCCATCCTGCCTGATGGTAAGCAGTCAGTGGAATCAAGAAGTGGTGGCCACCAAACCAAAAGCCACCGTTTTAAACTACTGGTATGGTGGCCTTCACTATGGCAGCTGGGAATGGGGTTAGGGGAACTGAGTGAGGGAGGTGTGGAAAGAGGAAAGGGGGAAATTGGGCCTCCGGCACTCTCACTCACCGAACGAAACGCAGTAGTATGCTGAAACCAGCGCGGATCTACTACCGTTACTGAATGGGCTAGATCGACCGGAGAAGTGCTAACCTCTCATAAAAGATCGACATAAGAATATTAGTTTTCATGCTAAAGTGTTTCGTTCGGTTAGTAAGAGCGCTTTTATACGGTAGTAGATCCACGCTGATTTCAGCATGAATGGGCCGGATCGTCCGGGGAAGTACTACCCTCTTATAGGAAATCGACTTAAGAGTAGTAGTATCCGTACTACTGCGTTTCGTTCGGTGAGTGAGAGCGCCGGAGGCCCAATTTCCCCCCTTTCCTCTTTCCTCACCTCCCTCATTCTATTCCCCTAACCCCATTCCCAGCCGCCATAGTGGAGGCCACCATACCAGCAGTTTAAGACGATGACTTAGGTATAGTGGCCGTCACTTCTGGATTCCACTGACTGCTTAACATCAGGCGGGGTGGAGTCACTTTGGTAGGCGAAACTATAAAAAAAAAAAAAAAAAAGCGCTGGCAGCCCAAATACCCCTCGGTCCTTTTACTTTTACCTTTTCCTTCCACATCCCCTTCTCCGTGGTCGGCAACGGCTTGGTTGTGTTTTCTAAACATTATTACTACTGCGATGCTTCGAGAACACAGCCATCTCTATAGGTTACGGTTACCACTTACCATCAAGTGGACCGTATGCCTGTTCGCCAACAAAGCGTGTTTCTTTCTTTCTTACTAGTGACTCTAACAAACTCTCCCTTTTAAGAGAATTATGTCCTGCAGTGGACGTCCTTGAGCTGATACATACCTTTTCTTCTATTTAACGTTGCCCGTTTTATATCAACATTTGTTAATACTTCTTCAGTTATAATCAATACTTGTTGATATGTCATTACGTAAGTTAACATAGTTACAACTGTGAAAATACTTTGACCTACATATAAAGTTTGTACTCAGTGCAATTACGACTTAATTTTACTTAACAGACTTAAGCTAGAGGCTTAAGCTTATCAACTGTGTCATGTAATATTACTAGAAAATTAAAAATATGTGAGTAATTTCTGAACTCATTTTCAAGTTATTTACAGACGCCTTATATAGTAAACTGTTTACAACATTTGACTATTTGTCTTAAACCTTTTGATTTATCATATCGATGTTTTCACTGCAACATCTTATAATTTTTATGTAGGCGATACAAATTAGGTTTTGCTGCTTCGTGCCTCAGACCATTATATTCCAACTACAGGTCGAAGGCCTCGTCTCATACAGAGAACGTCTGAAAGTTGATAACCATGCTTCCTCGTGGCAATATCAAACTTTTGATAATAATATTAAAAGTCTCATGATAATATTGAACATGACATTGAAAAAGTCACATTTACACTTGTACTTCGAACCCTTTTTCTCTCTTTTATTTTGTGAACTCGTGCTACTACGAGTATTTGCTTCTTAGTGCAACTAAGTTACCTAATAAGACCATTCACTTAATACTGCAAGTTTATTGCAAAAACTATGCAAATTTTAACCTATAAACACTCTAGAAACGAAGTTACTACGTCGGATTCAAAAGCCTTTGAAACTTCACCGCATAACAATAAAGTATTTCTTTGTTAAAAATACTTAATAGCTTACTGACGTAGAATTTAAATCTGAGGTTTTGTAATCCTATACAATAAATACAACGTATAAACATATTATAGTCGAAATGGTCCAGTGGATAAGGTACCCCTTCGTAAACACGAGGTAGTGGGTTCGAATCCGGGCAAGTACCAATATGATTTTCAAATCTTGTGTACTTTCTAAGTTTATCTTGGACATTTCTGACTGACGGTGAAGGAAAACATCGTGAGGGAACCTGGACTTAAAAGTCTGAAAGCAGTGGGACAGTAACCAGGCTGGTATTATAACGTATACACGTACACGAAGGGTGAGGAACAACAACACGCGTGTGACGAGGAGACTTATGAGGATATTAGTATCTAGGGATGAAAAAGAGAAACGAAAGATAAAATGAATATGTAGGAAAAATGGGTGCGTGTGATGATATAAGAGAACGGAAAAGATAAACTTTTTAGTGCTGGTTCCAAGACTAGGGCAGGCAGAAGAAAGAAAGCGGTAACCATATAGAGAAAATCTATCATTAAATATGATACATCCTTGTCTACCTCTTACGAACAAACGTCGTAGCGTTGTCGTAAATATAAATTACAAGGAATATAATTAAATTATCTATATAACAAAGAGAGTTTGTTAATTCTACTAATTGATACTACGCGTATGATAAAATCAATATCTACTAACTAGATCAAAACTAATGACATCATTATATTAATACTAGTTATTGGGAAATATATTTTAGTTGTATCTACTAAGAAACTAACCAATCATTTTACTTAGTATATCTAAATAGTATAAAACGTTATCTTTATTGCCGACAAGCAAACAGTCCACGTGATGGTAAGTGATGGCTGTCGCTCATGGACGACTCAGAATCTCTGACATTGCACATTGCTCCAGCAATGCCAGGGACTCCGCGAACCATGAAGCGAGTAAACTAGGTGAAGGGATTGAGAGAGGTGAAGAAAAAGGGAAGCGGGAATTCGACCTCCGCAGCACCGGCACTCTCACTCACCGAACGAAATTCAATAGTACGGATACTACTACTCTTACATCGATCTTCTATGAGAGGATAGTACTTCCCCGGTCGATCAGACCCATTTATTCTAAAATCAGCGTAGGTCTACTACCGTACTGTTTTATTCTTTCTGTTTCTCCACTAACTTCATATAAACCACGCAATAACATAAATAAATATTACCACAACAACCACACAACGCCATCTAGACCTTTGAGATTTGTTCTAGCGCAAGAGCACAAGAGCCGAGCGAGCGAAGCGAGCGTGCCACGGGAGCGGCCGGCGAGTGTTAGAAACGAATTTTATTTGTTATCAAACTAGTTTAAACATCCTGAATTAGATACACACATTGCTGACCTAACATATCCGGGGTTATGTAATATGCCGAGGCAGATTGTAAACGGCCGATTATTACAATTTGCCTGCGACAGATGTAGACGTAAGGCAATCTGTAAAAGAAGTAAGTACTCCCCAGATAACATACTCCAGTTTAAACAATAATTTACTTGACAGAATGATTTATTGAACCTACATTTATCAATGTCATCACTATTGAAGAAATATTTACCAAATGTTGTTCTTTAATATCAACACATTAATATTACACTAAGAAAGGCGTGTCTTAAGGGAAATCATAATATATCTTCTATGACATCTTGATACCCACGTATATACCATGTGGTACCATATATTAGTTTATTTTGTATTGTATTGAAGAAACACGAATAAGTTGTGCGTGTAATCTGTATAGATTTCATCAAGTCACTCAATAAAGAGTGATATGGAATAAATGATGAAAATATCGTGCAAAAACTATGTTTATAGAAAATACGGAAAGTCTAAGTATCAATTTGGAGCCAAGACTAATATTTGGAGATCGGTTCTGGACACTATTATCAATCTTAGTAGGTTAACAATAGTATTTAAGAATAAAAAAGAGTAATGGAACATGTCATATACTTGGAGAATTGATATTATATTTTTTTATATTTGGAACGTCTTCTTGGAAACATAATACTAATTTGAACTTCAAAGACCATCTAGCCATCAGAATATAATATTTTACTCAAGATATTAGTTTTGAAATTTAATAAGAATAATAGAAATCTTGCTTCAATGTATATTACTATCTATAAATACCTCATCACTGAAATGAATACAACTTCTCAGTATTATTCATTCTAAGATTCTATTCTCTCATCTTACAGGTTGCATTTCAATTCTGTATTTGCAAACATAATAAAAGTATTGACACCTTTACAGTATAAATCGTAAAGATCTTATACCAAACGGAGTAGCTAATTTAAATTTATGTTGCTCAATTAAAATATGGCAGTCTTTACTAACATGTGATTGCTGCCAATTTTGATATTGGGTTTTAAAGCGTAGCGCGAAAAAGTATGTCAACAAGCTGTCGTAGTGGCCCTACCTTCAGTTTGCCACGATGACATTAAGGATGATAACTATTACTCCAGGACCTCAATAATCAACATCTGCCTAAAAATAATAGGGATCGACTCTGCATCGACTTGATAACTTTCGTTTGAGAGTACGAAAAGCTATACAATCTCAAACAACAAACAACAATATCATCAAAACAACCAATACACATCCAATCTCATTTCAGTCATTAAAGTAAATAGTATAAACAAGTACAAAGCACCTGCAGTCGAAGTTTCTAGACCGCCTCGAATCAGCTCTAACAAGACTGTCTCCTGTTAACCCGTTAAGTATTAAGTCTACGTATTAAGTCGGGAAAGTTTTACAACTGAGTAATAGAAGGTAAGTAATAAGGAAACAGTCTGAGATTACTTCAAGACGTATTCTTAGTTAGTCTTTAGGATATTTAAAGTGTTAGTAAAGTTCTTGAGCAAATTGAGGGGTTTACAACAACAAAGCGAATGCAGATGTTTTGCTGATTTTTGTGCAAAGATTGATTGATTGATAAAGAGATTAATGGACCAGGCTGTTTTCTCTACTCTAACTAATGAGTTATATTGGTCATTTACTACTATAATTAATGATTTATTGTCAAAATATTTTATGCAAACTACATTTTTGAAAGAGAACCTTCGTTTCTATCTACAGATATATGATATTTCTATATCCGAAACCCTTTGAAGATCAAAACTTCAACATTCTAGGGAAAAATTCAAAGAAAGCAGATAAAGAATATTTCTTTACATTATATAATATAGGAGAGATTCGTTTTAATACAAACATAATTGACTGTATTTCTATTTATAATAAGCAGAGTTAATAAAAAGATTTAGACGATTTTGATGCTTGAATATCATCATCTATTTATTTTGTTATAAATCTGTTATATCAGAATTATAAAGCGAATATTAACTAAACGATGAAACATAATTATTCGAAAAGCCAAAAGGTAAAACCAATTCAAAGCGACTGATAATTCAAGTTTCATTTTAAATAAAATTTATAACCAAAGTTATAAATATTTGACATTTAAATTGTACCTATTGTTCACAGTCAATGTTTGGGAGGTTATGTGGTGGGAAGTAACAACTACACCGACTACTATCAAAATATACATAGCGATGTTATATGAAATATATACAGCGGTGTTATATACTTTACTAGCGCAATCAAAAGTTTTCTTTCTGTCTATATCAAAAGTCCAACCAACGCAAAAAAGGTCTCGTCACGGTTGCCTCTACTGCTAAGGGCGATACATAGCCGCGGCGCTTCAATTTAAAAGGGAAATCTCGTTGCGGTTTACCGCACTTAAACAAGGAATACGAAAACGAATAATTGAAAATAATATTATACAAATATTGTTCCCGGTTTAAACAATATTTACCGGTGTTGCAGTAGCTAGAGTACATGTTATAGATAGCTGCGAGTGTGTAGCTATAAATAAAAGTAATAAACAACATCGGTCTTCAAAACTCAGTCTATTATATCCCAATATTTTTTTAATTTTCGCAAATACAACTTTGACTGCAAAACCAATTTTGCCGCTCGGTAATTTTCCATAATCCCGGGAGAATTTGCCGGCCGGACAGAGCATGTCATTGCATAAGGGTGCATACGGACGAGATAAGGCAAGTTGTCAAGGGGTAAATTACTACGCAGACGGAGGAAGCAAATGTGACGCCTTTGTGACTTAGTCTCACGCTATTTGGTCTATTGTTACGCAAAATTGGAGTAGTATACATAATTTTACACAGATTATTGTAGAGAATTATTGAACGTAAACAATTTGTCTATCATTATAAAAAGCTTCATGACATTTACATTACAAAAACACTATAAAATATAATAAAACTTCAAGGTAACAAATTTATGAATCCCATAAATCATAAATCAGAATTATCTCAGTTGGTAGTCAAATCCACGACACTGACGTAAAATAGTGATGAGATGACCACCATAAATGTTACAAATGGATCAAAAGAAATAATATTTTTTGTAGCTACTTCAATAAAAAATGTGAATGTTACTTCTTTAGGAAATATAAGAATGCGTAAGTTACTCATATTTTTTTTATATTAGCCTGCCAAAGTGATGGTTGCAGAGACACATAGCTCTCAGAACTGACGGCTGTTAGGGCAAAAGCGTTCTAGAGTGGCAACCACGAACCGGTAGACGCAGCGTGGGCAGACCCCTCACAAGGTGGACCAACGACCTTATAAGGGTGTCGGGCAACCGATGGATGAGGACGGCGAACGACCGGCCACGGTGGCGAAAATCGGGGGAGACCTATGTCCATCACGTGTGGACGTCTTTTGGCTGATATGATGAAAGTGATGGTAACCAGTCAGTGGAATCCAGAAGTGGTGGCCACCATTCCAAAAGCCATCGTCTTTCAAACTGCTGCTATGGTGGCCCCTACTATGACGGCTAGGAATGAGATAGGCAAAGGGAATGAGATAGGTGAGGAAAGAGGAAAGAGGGAGAATTAGGCTTCTGATATTAAAAGTTAAATTCAAGATTTTACGAAATGAAGTGCTACAATAAAATTTAAGCAATTAAACCACCTTCATCAAAAATGAAGTAAAGTCTCGTTTTAGCGACAATATCGTTGTAACAGACATGTAAACAAATTTTTGTGGTAGAGATTTATTGAGGTTCTTCGGGTCATGACAAACTTTGTATAGAAAAGTTGTTCTATTGTATGAAACCGTTGGCGTTGAAGCATTAGTACCGTACCCGAAGCACTCGTAATATTGTTTGTCTTCAGCTTATTGTAGAATTAAACTTCCTTATTAAGTAGTGTGAACAAAGAGTAACTCAGTGTTTAAGAAGTTCATTAATTAATTGCGCCCATTCATGTTTCGTGTTTTTTAGAAAAGCAATTTTACAAAATATTAAACAGATTTCTTTTTTGTAACTTCACTGCGGTCACTGATCGAATGTTCGTACTACAAAACAAAAGCCACAGACAAAGGTAGGCGTTTATCACGGACACTACCTTTGAACATGTGTATTTTAGACAACAGTAAGGAGTGCGTAGATAACAACTGGTCTACGATATAATATTTTTAAGTAGATCCATATTCTACATCGAAGGCATCACCGTACTGTAGTTTATACTATTATATAAAGCGGAAGAGTTTGTTTATACGCGCTAATCTCTGGAACTACCAGTACGATTTGAATAATTATTTTTATGTATAACAGCCCAGTTCTTGAGGAAGGTTAGGCCATAGCCTAACCTTCCAGTAGGTACTAAGGACTTTCTCCAAAAAAAGGGTTCTCAAGATGTCTAGCAAAAGATAGAGTGGTGTTACGTATAACACCTCTTCAGTGGCGACGGGAGCAGAGCAGTAAGCAAAAACGCGGGTGAAACCGCGCTGCAAGAAGCTAGTTCGAGTAATTATTATAAATTTACTTTGAAGTCGTTAACATGTGACTGCTTTACTCACAATAATATAGATTTCTATGTCTAATACAATAATCAACGATTTATTCCACTCCTTTATTAACTTCTAAAACTTTAACTGTATGTGAAGTTCACAAAACAATTTTCATCAATTTCTAATTGTCGTTTACTTTGAAACTTCACGTAAATACGTTTTATGGCAATGCAATATGGTTCACAGAGTTCTATTGAGCTAAAGGTGGCGTGAAAATTTCTGCCTTTCTAAGGTAAAATGTAAGAAGACACTATTCACTCGTACCGGCTTTACGTATAACTTTAGATATGTATGTATGTATACTTATCTGAATGATATTGAAAACCATTTTAAAAGGTAGATACTAACATACAAATTAATGAGTATCTGAACGATAAAAAGTCATGGGATGCTCGCTTGACGAAAGAGTTAATTAATTTTACTCTTAATTTTAATGACATTATACTTTTAAGGACATATTTTTGTTAATTATTCTATGAATGACATTTTTTATGATTAATAAGAATGACATGCTTTATCGATCGATCTTTTGTTTTCACGGAAGATGGTTGTCATTTAATTTCATCGACATTTTTTCTATTTTATCATTGTAATATACCATTAATATCATCAACATGAATATTATTCTACACTTGACGCTGGCAGAAATAGCTGACACAATCGTCGGCTCTGTTGCCATAAAAAAGGAGAAGAAGAAGAAGACATGCTTTATCAAATAATTTTTTGACATTAATTTATTGATACATTTTGACATACTATATAAAATGATTTTTTTTTTATTAATTTTAAATGACATGATGCCCGAGCCATATTTGAACAGCTAAGTACACATTTTGTATTGTTTAGTTAAAATTGCATACTTAGTATTGTTAAAATTATACATTCTGATTTGTGAAATAGAGGTACATTGTGAACTCCTGTGGTAAATTAAGTTCATCTTACTTTATACTTATACCAAGAATTAACAGTTTATATAATATAATACCTACATAGAAACATTTATCACAGTTCACATGTTGCCTTTACCTTTTTGTAGCAATATGCAAATTGAGGCAGCCTGTAAAGCACACATTTTACTTTTTAATTTTTCTTTACAACATAGAGAGCTGTATGTAATTAAATATCTATACCTAGAGTTAAGTGTATTGCCTGCGTCACTTTGCATGCTACTTGAAACTGTAACTTACAAAAAATGCAATAACCTGGCGATTAAAAAGAGTGGCCTGAGTTTCTTACCAGTTCTTTTCATGGCTCTACTTCGTCAGCGAACTGGCTGTAGGTTAATTTGCTGACATTTTGTAAACTTTGACGTTCATAAGTGTTAATTTAATTAACCTATATATAAGAATAAACATATATTTCATTTCATTTCATTTCATTTCAAATTTAAAATTTAAAAACCCTTGACATAGTGTATGTTATTCTACTAGTCAAGCCATATTACCCATATTGAGGGAATTGTGTAAAATATAAAAGCCGCCATTTTGTGGCACCGGCCATTTTGGACAGATTTTCATCAAATACAGCTAAGAACACTCTCGTCTAATTCACCTTTCAAACAAAAAAGAAAAAAATCAAAATCGGTTCATCACTTCGGGAGCTACGGTGCCACAGACACACAATACACAAACACACACAGAGAGACTAGTCAAACTTATAACATCTGGTAGTTTTTGCGTCGAGGGTTGAAAACTTGGCTAATCTTCTATTTAGAGATTAGAATAGATAAAAAAAAAATTACTTCACTTTACTGCAGATCGAGACATTATTGCATATTATGTCATTCCTGATACACATCTTTTACATCTTCTATTTAAATACAATTACTAAGTTAAAAGATTTTATAGAAAATAGATATTACATTCTTGAAATTGTATCTATTATTTTGTCACCAGAGGCGACTTATTTCTACTTTTCTTATACAACAAAGTCTATATTACATTGATTTTAAAATGAAAAATATGAAGATAATTTCATAACATTATGATAGATAGTACCTATGTATATGAATTTTTGTAGTAGCTAAAGTTATTAGGTAATAGTTTAACCCAAACAAAGTCAGGACGAGTTGTTATTTTACAATAAAAATTCAACAAATAAATGAATTCTAATTTTGTAACAAAATATTTCGTGGAAGCATTAAAAAGATTAATTTGATTAACATCTTTGTCCATAACGGACTATCGATAACATCTTCAGTTCATCCCTCTCGATGGCTAATCGTGATAGCACACACTTTCTTCTCAATGCATCGCATTATATGTTAGAAACTAAGTAATAGTTTTAAAATCATTTTAGCAATAAATTTTAGTGTTTAATTAGTTCGCTTCCTGATTGATAAATTAAACAATTTCTGATTATGACAGAGTGCAATTTAGTGTACCTATGACCTTTAGGTGACGTAGAATTATTATTATTTATACAGTCAGACATAATATCGGCTAAAATGAAGATGATGGTAATGATGAAAGGATATTGTTTAAGATGTTTTGGTGGTCGCCTAACAATAGCCGACATTTTGGGATTCAAAAACAGTCTGTTTAGGGTTTCTTTGTGTAGGTACTTTAACAAAAGCAGCAGTTAACGTTCTCAGTTCCTAGGAAGCCACATCGTCATCCCATTACCAGAACTTTCAACTTAACGTCTTGTTAAATTCACCATTGGTGCGAGCGTGCAACGAATACAATATGACAAACAGTAAAATAGAACACTTAGATATTTTTCATGATTCTATTGCCGTTTTCAAAGATAAAATATTGAAATCATTTACGTAAACTGCCGACTATTAGATTTATATAGTATAACCAATAATAGTTTTGTTTGTATTATATGTATATATTTTAACTCAGTGTGTAATTATATTTTGTTAACTTAGAATTGTATAACTAGTCCATAAATATTTTTGGTGTATTCTCTACATACCTGTTAAAGGTTTACATATAAGAAAATTGTTAGAGTGAAATATGCTCAGTAGTGTTGTATATGTATACTGTTGGTGTGGCTATAACAAATAAAGAAATAAATAAATAAATAAACAAAAATTTTAGTAAAAACTAAGTAAACATTTTAACTGTACTTACAGTATTAACTGTAACTGTACGATTATGTAAAGAAGTCATGGGAATCGAGCATCTAAGAGTTTTGTTTGTAATGTCCCATTTTTACACTAAATTTTGCAGTAGAAAATATTTCTTACCTCTCAGACAACAAGTAAAAATGTAATTTTGTAATCACAACAAAAAATTATATGATACAACAAAAATGTTATTTTTATTTGTGACAACCTGAGTTCTTGCCGAATTTTATAATTATACGTCAACGGCAAGTACCCTGTAGCTTGAAATAATAAGAGATAAGCCATATTTTATAAGCCGTATTTCAATATTTATTTCGGTTTCATTTATGTGTATCACATGAAAGATAACAGATAGACAGAACAAGTAACGAAGTGATTGTACAAGATTGTCATTTTTCCTTTTGACGTAAGCAACAAAATTAAAAATGTTACGCATTTTCAAAAATAAATCTGTGTAATAAACGATGTAAGACGCTTACATTAAAAGTCAACAAACGTAACTTCGTAGTAAAAGTTCGAGATAAAACTTTTTTGATTTCATAAATTTTATAAGCATTATTACAATGGAGTTACTAAATAAGACTTAAAGTGAGAAAACGTTCTTTTCAGGGAAAAATTATAAGTTGCCCACACGGAAATAGCTGCTATTTTTTAGTGACAAAAATGGTACTAGCGAATGCTGTAAAGTAGAATATTTTGGATTTGTTTCCCACTCGGCATATTCATATTAATCACATTTTTGTAAAGAAAATTTCGGTTTTAGAGATTCTGACATATTGCACGGCAAACGGCAACTAGCTTGCCTTCCTTTATATTAAACTTAGCTAATATATCTAAGGAAATGGGTGTTAAACATCTCTGCTTACCCCTTTGGAAGAAAGGTTAAATTATGTTATGTTTGACTGGCCTGTTGGTCTAGTGGTTAGTGACCCTGACTGCTAAGCCGGAGGTCGTGGGTTCGATTCCCACCCAAGACAAACTTTTGCGTGATGAGCTTGATTGTTTGTTCTGTGTCTGGGTATAATTTAACTATAATATGTATGTATTTACAAAAAAAATGTATTAAGTAGTATATTAGTTGTTTAGTACCCATAACACAAGCAAATATAATTGCTTAATTTGGCTAAATGGCGCTGTGTGCATGTGGTAGAATATTATGTTATGAACAAATTATCAGATATTATTAAATCATATCACTAAGCTAATAATATATATTACCTTAGTGACTTCTTTCTTAGCAAACGAAAATGGACGAACATGAATACAAAATATTTATCCTTTATTGTACCGTGTGACCAGCTTTACACTCAATGACAGGTGTCAGATACCGATCCCTTAAAATCGGTCTTTTTAAAGAATGCCCGCTATTTATATAATAGCCATGTGACCATGACGTATACCCAAGTTATATTTGGGCATTTATGATACGGCTACGAGATATTCTGTGAGCATGTCAACAAGTCCGGCTCAAGTTATCGTACCTACCAATTATGTGTTCTCGTAACTCATAACTCGTCAATAGTGTACAAGCTTGATTTCAGCAACTACTATTTATTACTCTTTGCTATGACATTTCTACATAGAGCAAAGAAAGCAAATAAGTGCTTTCTGATATATGTCGTCGCTAGGGTGTCACTGCGGCAGCGTATATGAATTATTAAGAAATCCAGCACTATGGGAAACAATACAAAGCACAAATCCAGACTATATAAGTTGGTAGATTCAGCTTTATTTTGCGTTCATACACCTGCTAAATAGACCCATAATAATAAAACCCAGCCTGTTTACTGCCCACTGCAGGACAAAGGCCTCTTCTGATATAGATAGGGCATGAGCATTAATAACCACGCTTACACAAGACGGATTGGCAATATCAGACTTTTTAAATCCAGGTTTTGTCACGATGTTTTCCTTCACCTTCAGTCAGAAATGTCCAAGATAAACTTACAAAGTACATATGATTTGAAAAATCACATTAGTACTTGCCGGGATTCGAACCAACTTCCACGTGTTTTCGAAGCCGGTGCCTTATCCACTGAGCCATTTCGACATTCAAATAGACCCATGATTGTACCTACTTAAAGCTTGTTTAAAATGATCGAATCAATCTTTAAACATAATATGATCCAGAATTGTAATTCTGGCCTAACAAAAGAAAAATGAAGACTGTACTTGATTCCTTACGAATCACATAATACAACCAAAATAATATATTCCACCCTTTCGTCCAATCACGTCTTCAAAATATCTAACATACCTCGGTCTAGCAGCTTGAGTATAGAATCGATCCAGCTCCTGCAGCATGCGCAAAGCATCAGCCATGTCTTGAGGCCCTTCCTCTCGAGCCTCAGCCAGACAGACGATGGCCAGTGCCACGGCGACCACAATAGCAATATTCTTGTTCAGCATTTTGGTATCTGTTCAACAAGAAAAATAAAATATATATAAGTAACTCAATCGATAGAGAGGGGCGGGCTCACGGCTAGTCATAGTGGATAAGTAGGAGTGGGCCTATGTCCAGCAGTGGACATCTTTCGCCCGATATGAAGAAGCAACTCAAGAATCTGTATTACTATCCCAGCTCTTATGATTAAGCATTTAGCAGATTTAGTGCTAGCAAATTTGTAATACATTGAAAGATCACTGCCCAGAAGAAAGGGTTTTAGCCGATAGACTCCTACTGCTAGTTAGGGTCAATTGCACCTGGTCTTATGTATCGGACACTTGCTACCTTTATGAGGTCAGATATTTATTTTGTGTTATGGATTCAATAACAGAATATTCAAATCCTTTCACGCATTAAAGTAGTTTTATTTAAAAAAAAATATTTCGTCAAATATACAATTTCGGCTAAAAATAAACACAACAAGTTAACACCCTAAAACATATTATTATTATTATATTATATTATTATATATTATTCTGACGAAATCTATAGAGGTTACAAACATGCAAAACTTTTGACAATAAATTTATTATTGTCCCTATAAGTTTTCATACAACATGAACATATTTTACATTAACCTATCACCCGAGGACCTCAAGGGACAGCAAGCCAAATTAAAATGGATATCCAATTTATTTTGAGACTTTTGGAAAATACAACTATTCTGAAAATTATTTGTTTATTATAGTACGTCAGAAAGAGCTACGGTTAGAATTATTTATTGCAACTAGATACCTCTCAATTACTTTTGTTACAGTTAATTATTTATTTAAAACACAGGTGAAGCTGACACTTAAAATCTAAATACGTTTTTTTAATACAGATCCGAAGATTCCCTAATTTCGTTTTAGTATTCGTAAGAACTATACAACTGTGTATCTGTCCTCATGGTTTTGCCAGCATTGTTTCTTTTTTTTTATGCATTTAAATTGTCTTTCTGTACATAAAACCACATAAATCCGTCAATATTGGTTATTTTCTATTCGTAACATATTTAATTAATAACTCTTAAATGCTATCCCTCTATTAAATGTAAGGTAAACATTAAGCTTTACACATTTTTTTTGTAAGATTAATGTGAATATTTTGAGGTGGGTATATTGTTCAGCATTTAAGTAATTACAAAGAGGGAAGGCATTGAATGATGATGCTACTTGATGTCATTGAAAAAATATTATAATATCGGATAATAATAAATTGTAGAGGCTTGTTTATCCGTTGTGCTAGAATAGATATAATAAAAATATATAAGTAAAAGTTTAATGTGAAGTGGATGCATATCATGATCATTATGAGTTCGTAAGGCATAATACATTTTATTAGGGTTCTTTTACCACCCATGCTCTGCATTGTCATGCTCACTAAAATGTCATTGCTTGTGGTGTCGTATTGGCCGGGTCATCACCTTCCCTCTAATATGGCGAGGGTGATGATGGCTGGCCCGTGCGTCATGCTCGTGAACGGGTGCTACTTGGGATGACTGGTCAATCTTGGCATGGCATACATTTAATATTTAATCCAATATTACCTTGTCGTGCAATGTGACCAGGAGGTGCATTTACCAGTTTAATTAAAATACGTAGTCAAATTACCATACTAGATGAAACTAAATAATTGAAATCCTCTCTTTTCTTTCCTTAATCTTAGTATTATATTAATTGGTTAATTTGTAATAATTACTTTGTATGGTTCTTTGGTTGCGTTGAGTGTTTAAATTGTAACTCATTCAAATAACTGTAATTATCTGGCGATTGAAAAGAGTGGCGTGAGTTTCTTGCCAGTTCTTCTCACAGCTCTACCACGTCAGCGAACTGGCTGTAGGTCAATTGGCTAACAAAATGTAATGTTGACTTTTCATAAGCATTATACTTTATGATCAAAATGAAATAAATGCTTTGACGTTGACTTTGACTTTGATAAGTAGTAAGGTTGCATTTAAAGTACAAATTTTTGTTTGATGTAAGTAACAAAAAAAAATTTTTTAATTCTGTATTAAACTTCTATGCTGTTATTGGTAGTACGTAATAAGTAGTGTATTAATATTACATTTTCTCCTTAAATGACTAAAATAAGTGAAAACGAAAATATAAATTGAAACCTTCAGAAGTGCTGTTAAATTTAAAATTAATCTATGTTTAGGCAAAGAATTTATCCGAAACCACTTAAGTTACATAATAAAAGTGTGCCAGTGCAAATTGTTTTACACTTGTTTGAATAACTAAAGAATGAGTTAAACGCAAATTTAAATAACCTTAAATTTTATTGGATTTGAAGGTAAATACTCTTAACTACTTGATGCCATTACTTGAAATTTGAACCTTAAAATTTGCTCCCTTAATTGAATATTATGAACATTGAAAATTACTTAGCTTCCTCAGGAGGGTAAAAATGATACTATTGGATTAAGTTTAGATGACGTAATACGTTCGTACACCCAGAATAGTAAGCTAAAGGTAAAATTATTAATTAAAACTTATAGCTAAATTCAAGTGACTATATTGATAATGATACTAAAGATACGCGATAATTGATCACTGAACTCGAAACGTATGGTTAAAACAAGATACGACAGATAATGGTTCAAAATGCAAGCGAAATAATTGAAATAAAATTAACTAAAGTAAATAAGTTAATAGCTTCCAAAGCATACATGTGAAAGTAGAGAAATATCAGTAACGTATAACGTGGACTTAACATACTGCTTAAAATACTCAATAAGTTGCTAGACAGGTTTTAAAATGTTAAGTAAAAATAAAGTGGTCATTACGAAATTTTAGATTTTTAAAACTGTCTTTCATCATCATCATTATTTTAGTCGAAAGACATCCACTACGAGACATAAAAGCATCTTCACTTTATAATGAAATCAAAAATTTTACAAAGAAATTCTGTCCACAAAGCAAAATTTCAATTTCAGTCTCCGTGACTTCATTCCTGCAAAATCTAATATTAAACCCATCGAGTTCAATCGTCTTTATTTGTAAAGTCAACAATTAATGTCGTTGTTTAATTTCTACCTCTTTGTAAAAAACATTATTTTGTCGAAGTACTCTCGGTCAGTAATGTCCATCGATTGTATAAGTTACAGCTCGAGTCCGTTTGACTTTGGCTTAAATTCCTATCTACGAGCTATTGAGGGCTGAGTTTTTAACAATTTTTATCACTTTTTGTAATGATAGTGTGTTTTCGATTTTAAATTAAAATGAATATGTGATTAACTAGGTTTATGATTATGCTTGCGATTATCGTAGATTTGGACTAGAAAAATAACAAAACAACGACAAAAATGACCCAGAAATAAAGATTAAAACAAAAACAAATAACAGCTAATTAACAATTTTATTGGCATATTTTGACTACTAGCGATCTTCTGAGCTTATGCTAAAAAACAAACTTTCAAAATATTACTTTTTATTTACGGTGACAATATTTCTCCCTTTAAGGATCAGCGTGGTTAAGCCAATAAGTCATGACCAGGTGCAACATTGGCTTGTCCACCATAAGGTTCAGACTATTTAAAGAACAAGAACACGTGAATCAAACAATAGGCTCAATAACGTCGTACCCTTATCGGAGATCATTCTGTAAAGTGTATGAAAATTCCAGGATACATTGGTTCTTCTGGGCAAATCTCGGATCTCGCAATGAATTGAATGGTGTAATTGTGAAAAAATGAATTCATTAACATACAACGCCTTATAAATACACTCAATAATCTATTTGCTGTGTCAAACTTAGAGAAAAATATTTCATTCAAGTATGATTGCTTTTTACCTATATCCTTTAATTTTATATCAATTTGATAAGCAATCATTGATTTATCAATGTCGAGTACTACTTCAGTAACATTATCCTATTCCGTTTTAGCAGTCACCTATTAATATTTTAATCTGCAAACTTAATTTAGAATTTCTGAAAGTAAAAAACCTTCAAAAGTTACTTGACTTTTTATAAATGTTAGCTGAGTAATGTTGATTTTTTTTAATAAAACAACTTCTGTTAATATTCGTTTGTGTAAATACCTTTGCAATATTATAAGACTTCCAAGAACTTAAGAGTAGGCTTTTTATGAAGAACACATGTAACGAAAATTTTTTGAGACTGATTAAATCTGATTTTAAATTAAATTTTTAACATAATGTTATAAATACGAAATTTAAATGTGTTTGTTTTAGTATAGTAACTACCGCTCTGTGATCTTGAAAACTTTGAGAAAATAGTTAATTATATGCAGTGACAATAATATCTTCTGCTACAAAAACCTCGTTAAGTTGTTATTTTTTTTGTTTGGAGAAAAAGACAAGTATCCAACGCTCCTAGTATTCACTCTGAAAACTAATAATGTTTTACGCTGTCACTGATGTTCGTCATAGTTGGACTACAGAAATTGATTCTAAACTAACTACTAAATTTCTCATCATTTGACTATCGAATACAAACACAATTTTTTTTTTACGAGTAATTGGGCACCTCCTGATTAATAATATAATCATTCTATGTAATGCATAGGATAATTACCTACTGAAATTAAATGAAACACCTCATAGTCGCCCTTTGCTTGACTATCTGTATCTATACTATTACCTACTCGTATATAAAGCTGAAGAGTTTGTTTGTTTGTTTGAACGCGCTAATCTCCGGAACTACCAACCAACTTTAAAAAAATTATTTTTTATAATAATAATAATAATAATAATATGTGGACACAATCACACACTGTCGTCTAGTCCCAAGCTAAGCAGAGCTTGTGTTATGGGTACTAGATAACTGAAATATAATACATATACATACTTTTTTTTTGTAAATACATACTTATAATACATAGGAAACGCCTAGACTAAAGACAAATACAAATGTTCACACAAATATTTGCCTTCCGCGGGAATCGAGCCCATGACACCCGGCGTCGCAGTCAGTTACACTAACCACTAGACCAACGGTGCAGTCAATTTTTGCGTATGAAAGCTCAGTTCTCGAAAAAGGTTATAGGCTATGTAACATTACGGTACTGGTCACGGGAGTAGAGCAGTAAGCAAAGACTCAGGAGATACTGCGCCGCAGAAAGCTAGTAAGGTATAAATAAACTTTGCTTCGTTGTCAACCAAAATAAACATTGTAATTACTTGAAAATTAATAGACCAGATCTAGAATCACTAATGAATAAGCTCATAAAATTATGAATATTATCAAAACTATTATGAACTTATTCAATTTATTTTCGTATACCATTTTCAGCATAACCTAAAATGATTTCTGAATACATCACTGAACTTTCTCCTTTCTAGTAATCGCTATTGCAATAAATTGAACTACCATTTCATTTCTTCCTTCGTTTCTGATACGATTAACAAGCCAAATGTTAGAGGTACACAAACCCTTATTACATACGCCATGTGATTTTTCCAGTAAATTTCACTAAGTAATTTAACGATGTTTTTGTATGGAATTATAGCTTCAGCAATTTTGCAGTCCTGGATGAAAATACCCCTTAGAAGCAGTTTACCAGAAGAAAATACTAAATAATTCCAAATTCAAGTTATTGCATGTTATGTTTATTATTATTGTGATAGTAAAATTAACTATTGAACTGAATTGAAATGTCGACATTACGTTCTCAGTCAATTCTATATAATTTTTCTATGGAGGGTATGAATTGACTATAAATATTTCAATCGATGGAGATAGCGTATTACATGATAGTACTAGTACTAATATACCACATACTTCAACTACTACGAGTATCCACGACTATAGTTAATAATGCCTGTACAACATTTCAGTGTAAAAAATATTTTTGACATTTAATTATTGCACTTTTAGCTTGTTATCTATACTATTATAAAAGCGGCAGAGTTTGTTTGTTTGTTTTAAAGCGCTAATCACTGAAACTACCAAAATTATATTTGCGTTTGATAACCCAGTTCTCGAGGAAGGCTATGTAACATCATGCTACTGATGAACAGTAAGCGAAGACGCGAATGAAACCTGGGCGCGGAAAGCTAGTCTTTTATAAATTGGACAATAATAATATTTTATAATAAATTTCTTCAATATACGATAATATTGTATCTTAACCAAATTTTATATAAAATCAGGCTTATGCACGCTAAATACTTTTTGTAAGTTTTAACTTGTAAAAAACTGTGCAGAATCTGATTAATATTATTCTGTTGCAAATTTATAAATGTGAACTTTTAGTTAAAATATCCAAATCAATTTTAAATCTAAATCTCGCTGATAAAACTCAGTTTTAAACTCATGACATTAGTTTTATTATGAGTGGAATATCATATTAGATTGAAGAATCTATGAAATGAAGAAACACCAAACTAGAGTTACTATTATATTTTTATAATTAACATAATTTTCTAAGATAGTTTACACTTACACTCAAACTCAAGTAAGCTGTAGTAGATTGTTAACCTAGGGTTGAAAAGAATCAATTCCTGAGCTAGTTAGACTAGGCTAAATAGTCCGAGTAGGAATTGATTCTTTTACCCGTGGCAAACACTCTTCTTTTCATTTAAAATATGAGTAAAATAAAACTAGTTGTTTATCTAAACTATTTATTGATAATAATATATTAGTAGTACCTATTTAAAATTATTAGTCAAATTAGGACAATTCGTGAAATTAAAAAGATTTTCTATGACACAATTTGCCTCGTCTGTAATGGAATCTGGTGTCAATATTTCGTTTGAACTCATTTTTAATATTCAATTCAAATCTTAGCACAAAAGTCCGTCCGATTTTAGTATCCCGCCAATTTGTGTTGACTTTTTAAATTTTAAATATGGAACTCGCCGCTCGCCGCGTAATTGTCGCGGCACTCGCTGCTTATTCCGCTCAAAGAAGTTCACACTGGCTGTTTAGAAAGTCATGCATGACATTTTTTAAATTAGTTTTTTTTTACATAAAACTCTTCACAGCTGACAGCAGTTCTATTTTTAAAGTTGATTCCGGCCCGAGGGTCGGAATGAATTTGTATGAGTTTTCCCTCCCTATGAAAGGAAAGCAGCATCTTCCACCCAATAATCAAATCAAAACAACACTACTTTCCTGAAATGAAAACAAATTACCTATACTGAACTGTAAAATTAAAGAAATTTTGGTAACAACATAGCGATACATTATAGATTACTCAATTGCATCGTAATACTTTTAACTAAATTAATCTTATCCATTAGTTAAACGTTTCAATTTAATTACAGTAAATTCCAAAACAACTTTATCATATATGTATAAACGAGTACATATATATGTAATTTAATTGAGAGTTATTTGAAAGCTGTGACATTTGTAAAGTTACAAATCTCTAAACTTCATAAAGTCACACGGAATGAATAACGCATGAATGCTTCGGCCTCGGCATACCTCCTTGAGGAATGCTTCTTAGGGCACTACATATTGTACTTTAATTTTGAATGGCCTTTCTTCTGTGGTAACCATGCTATCGATAAACTTAGAAACACTTTTAATTCTTCTTTGCTTCAAATTTAAGGGTCTAAAATTTTAAATATATTAAAACTTGCTGCGAAATTGATAATATGTATTTATGATAAAGTGTTGGTTGACATGTTTTTTTTTTACATTTGAAACAGTAAAAATCGAAACAGTATGTGTTCCAATGCAATTGTCCAAATTGTATATACCTATATATAATTGTGTACTTTCTAAATTTAGTTCGACATATAGGTACCTGCGTAAGATAAAGGAGATCATTGTGAAGAAATTTATACTGAAAATAAATACAAGGGTACAAATTCAAATACGGGTGGCAATCAATGGGTATTTACTGTATGTAAAGGAGTCTTGCTCTGCAATGGGATAATTATAGATGAACAATGATTTATTTCACATTTTAAACATAAATTAAAATTAATATCAAATAGAACTCGTTTAAGTTACTGATTGATTGAAATATTCAATTAAATCCTAGTTATGGTGTATTGCAAAAATGAAAATAAACTTCGGATCAAATTTAACATTAATTTGATACAATTTATTTCAGTTTTATATAACACTTAAATCATTGTCTCCGTTCAGAATATAGGTAAGAGAATTTAAATCACAGGTGATTGATTGGCTTTCTGATGAAAATTTTAATTACCTTCACTGTTATTAATATATTTTTGGTCATCAAATTAATGTTTTAATTATTCCTTAGTTATATTTAAATTTAAAATTATTAAAATAATGTTTGTACAAGTCCTTGCCTACAATCATATACATACATAAAAGGTGAACCGTAGTTAAAAAAAAATTACCACCGTACATCCAGGTGGTCTGGGAAGGTGGACGGTGGGAAAGAACCGATGTCGGTCACCGGCTGCACAGTAACATTAACAAATCCTAATTTCATTGTCAACATTCGAGGTTACTTTAGTAGTTACATAGTAACTTAGTATTCTATTTAAAAAAACATCCGATTGCAACGATAGAGTAGACAGTTCCATCAAAACTCATTCCATATCTATCGTCAATGATCAAAGAGAAAAACCTAAAAACCAATCAATCAAACCATCAAACGGTGCAATTCATTCAGCAATTATAAGACTCAGTTTACCTTTGACTGGTCTCTAAGCATTTGCATACAAAACTGTGTTTCTGATGTGAATTTCACATCAACCACGTAAACCACGTGCGCTTTGTGTGAGACTTTGACGAAACGTTCTTGAAAATGAACCTCGATGGAACAAAGACTCATTGTGCATTTTATTACATTCTTTGACAATTTGCACTAGCTCTAGTTTCAAATTAAAATAGAAATTCTGATTTTTATAACTTTAGCGAACGAAAGTATTAAGTTCCTTCTGTTTTTGTCGCTCAATAAACGCCTGGATTTCTTTACCAGTCCATGTGTTCCCATCTAATTGGATCAGAAAACGGAGAATGGTTTTTGAATTAGTCACCATTTCTGGATCACACTGTCTGCTTACCATCATGCAGAGTGGAGTCATTTTTGTAATATAAAAAATATATATTCGGGCTCTGAGTTCTTATAGACGAGTAACGTTACTGTCAATTAAAACTCCTAAGCAGTAAAAATAATTACAAAATCCAGGATAACTTTATATGAAAGTTCAAGTGTAGTCAAACATAAAAATGATAAAGTAGAAAGTATTTTCCAACAATGTTTTTATTACATAAACTGATATGTTCTAAAAACGATGTAGAAAGATACTTTGTTTTTATTGCATAATGCCTTCTTGTTCATCCTATGAAAATATACACCGTGCCTATGCATACAGTAACTTTTATTTTCTTTTTTTTTATAATTGACAATATAAGAAAAATTGGGTTTTGGACAGCGAAGTCAGGAACAACGTCAAAGGGCGGAGTTTTTAACAATATAATTATTTAAGTACATTACGTTTATGAATCTTCTTTATCAATTAGTGTTTAGCTTCGGAAAAAAAAACATGTGATTCTAAAACACGTTTCTTCATAATTTCCATATTTCAGATAATGCTGTATGTGTTTTATAGTAGTCACTAGCACGTGCCATTAATAACTTGTGAAAATCCTGTTTATAAGTAAAAGGCATTGTACTTTGATCATGATACACAGCTTCAAAATCAAAGTTTTCTGGATAAAAAGGTGTCTACGATTATTTACAAATTTTATAAAATATTGACGAAGTTTTAAAAATGAGAACGAAAAACCTTTTATTTCCAATAATAATTAATATTAATTTTTCCTATAAAAGGCAACGTGCTAATAGCCAGCTGTTCTGTTTCCGTCAAAAGTATAAACCAGATACTAATAGATTTTTTAAAAGCCACTTTTATATTTTATATTTTAGTACAAAAAAAAGAAACTTTTTACGCCTTGTCAGTTGTTTTTAGAAGGTAATTAGCAACTGCCTTGTGATCCGAGTGCGCGCAATGTGACGCTATTATGTTGTAAATAAGGTATGTAAATACCTAATGCATGATCGCGTGAATTCCCGTTTATTTAGTTCTACTATATCATGCAACGCGAAAGTTTAAAAGTAAAAATTGACAAATAATCTCTGCTTACCCTTCTAGATAATAAATCTAAATATATATAAATTTTGAGATTTCTTTCGTGATTCCAATAGTATATAGCATGTTATAGTTATTATCAACATGAACTGGCTTATATTCTACTTAATCCTACGTCCCCAAGTAAGCTTAAATCAACTTTAATGTCTACAATTTTAGTTGAAAGAACAGTACAAACAGGCTTGGTATTACGTGATGAAAGCAAGCACTTTGCATAAATATGTAAACGTTAAATATGATTAAATATGAACACATTTAAGACTATCACTTAAATTAAAGCGAATGTTTAGTGAGGCCCTTCATTAGTGTAATGGGCCTGTTACAAATCCTGTAGGATTATGACACCAAAAATAATTAAATATTTATCTTGTATTATGTCTGCATTTTGTTTCATTATTATATTGCATCTTTGAGGAATTTACAAATGAAGTTGACGAAGGGTCTTCCTGACAATTCAAAATTATAGAAAAAATATTTTAATTAGATAATGCGTACAGAATCTGTGTAATACGAGAAGTAGTACAGACAAGTTTAGTTATCAGTTAAAAAGTGTTTGTAGAAATAACCTAAGTCACAGACATCCATTGCAAAACATATCAAAATCAAAATATTTCTATTTCAGGCACTTGGCCCATAGTACACATAAATTATTACACAAAAACCAGAATAAAAATTAGAAATTGAGACACAAACATAGAAATAAAAATTAAAAACAAATATTCAAATTAATTAAATAAAATTAGAAATGATATAAATTATAACAATAACATTAAATTCAATAATTATTATTTAATTTATTTTAGTATTTTATATTTTTTTAATTTAATTTAAGTAGGTACTATGTGATAGTTATGATGAATGTGGATCGTTAATAGACACTAACAAATACGACCACCACAATACGGTTCTTGCTACAGGTCAGACGTGCTACAAAATATATTTTAAATTTGCTCATAAGTTCGTAAAAGTAAAAAATAATATAGGCCTCTAGTAAAACGAGCAGTTCGCTGTAGTAACCATGAATGCTAACCGAATTAGCGACCGCAGTAGTCTATTTAAGTAGGTGCTGACATTTACGTACTCTCATAGGGCAATTTCAGTTACCCCCAAGTCTTGTATTTTATTTAAGTAAATACAACCAAAGCTGTTCTGAATGAGGTATAGTGAATCCTTACGATTTAATTTTGACTTCCTATGCAGTTTTGTATTAATGATTCAGTAAACCCTGTACAAAGTGTAGACGCCAGCGCTACAGGCACGATGTATTTCGTCAACTCGGTTTATGATATTTGTGGCCTTTGTGCACATAGCACATTATGCTGCACTGTGTTCGCATTCTGAGAATATGAATGTGTTACACCACTCATACATTAAACATGACGCCTTTGATGATTTCATACTTTTACACACTTTTTAAATTTACGGCGTCAATTTGGAACTGCTTGTGCTTTCTATAAATTTCTTCTTGTGATGATTTACGGCGTCATGTGACGATTCTACTCTTAGCAAAATATGATACATACAGTTTAAAAGTTTTTTATATAAATACAACTTTGGTGGCAAACAAACATACCTGATGGTAAGTGGTAACCGTAATCTATAGATATGGCTGTGTTTTCCAAGCATTACGAAAGTAGTATATATTTTACAGAGAAATAATTCAATATAAGAAAGCAGAATATTCCATCATTATACTACGCTACGCAATGTGTGGTGGTTAGAGAAAATAGGTACTTCTCTATTGAAGGAGGTTTATATTGAGCAGGAAACATTTTGCGAATTCAATGATGCAATAAGCATTCCAGATGTACCTATTATTTACGTTATTACATACAGTATTAATTTGTGACAATTCATTAGTGATTCCAAGTACGTAGGTACCAATATCAAACGGAGGACGGCTATCGCAAATTTATCTATGGCAAATTAAATACACGGTGTGCACTTTGTCTTTGAAAATACCAGCTTTCATAAGATACTCATAACAGCAAGTACAAACATGATACTACAAACAAGGTTTAAAAGACTTCCTTTAAAAAATATTTGCTCTCAGCAGCGCTGATGCGATTTCAAATCTAATAAAATCTTATCTTACTTGAAAGTATTACCGTAGATAAATATTTTATTGTGTTTTTTATACTTTAGCTTTGACCGCAAAGGGTTTAAAATTGAAAGTTGAAAAGTAAAACTTTGTAAATGCTAATGAATATACTTAATTCGTCAGTTACCAGATTTTAAACGCTTTGTTTAAAATTTCAATGACACTAGTCGAATAATCGTTTATACGTTTTTATCCTATAATCGTTTATACGTTTTTATCCTTACCCTAAAATGCTAGTGATTGAATTATTGTAAAGGCTGATTTATAGTTGTTAAATGAATAAATACTTGCAGCTGGTTAGCGTACTGAAAAGTGTTAGTAGTAATATTTTATGTCGTTTGTTTTATCGGACGCTCTTCGAGGAATGCTTTCGGTGCGTTTCAAAATTCGTGCGCTTGTATGAATATTCCATTAATATACTATATAGCATTCGGACATCAAGACTTATTGGATGATATTGCTACAGCGTCATGCCGTTTTCTCGGAAGGTGTAACACCCAGCTAAGTTAGGTAACAAGGAAGGAATCTGTTTCCGTTACTTGACACAGTACCAGACTAAGAATATCATGAAAGCGAAACCCTAAACCAGCAACCTCGACGAGGCAGCAACTAAACTACTTTTATGGAGGGCCTAGACAAATAGTATAAATACTAATAGAATAGATTAAAAAATGTTTGAGTCTGACATAAGCTAACGACAATGTTAGCGTTAGCTTATGTCAGTTCCATACATTTTATCTATTCTATTCTAATAACATTTGTGCCACTTGTTTAGGCCCACTGGTCGGTCAGATCATCTCCAAAAACTAATGAATACAAACCGATAATCTCTTTACAATACAAAAAATATCGATTTCAGCATTGTTTATAAAACAGTCGTTCACATATTGAATTTCTGTTAATTGGGGGTTCGCGAAAACAAACGTGTATTGTTCCCGGGTACAACAACAAACATACAAATACTGGAAACGTGAAAGCAAATACTTATGAAACGGTTCTTCTCGAATTATACGAAATATCGTATCAAAATATCGTAATCATTTAATACTAATTAGACGATCCCTTCTTCGCACGTGCGCACTTTAATGCTTTTTACGACATAATTACAAATCGCTGGAATCTCTGGCTTTTCACTACTAATATACATGTATAATACTTATAAACCTTTTAAAAGAAATGATATGAACAGCAGTAAAAAAGAATATCAAAATCCGTTGAAACATAGAGGTAAAACCAGCGATTTAGATCTGCTCATAGCTGTACTAAGGGCATTGACAAGTGGCATAGATTTCTATTCTATTTATAGAATAGATTACAAAATGTATGGGATTGACATAAGCTAACGACAATAGATGCCACTTGTCTAGAGCCTCTATTCAGTTAATTAACTGTAGATAAATTAGTTAACTTCTTATTCTGGTTACTATGGCGTTCATAACTTACAGTTTGATTTTGAATTATACTCGAACAAAATGGACGGCAGTCCTTATAAACTAGTCTAGAATAATATAAATCTCATTTTATCTGATCCGGGGAGGGAACCCGGCACCTCTACATGGCAGTCCTTTATAGGGAATACGCTGCCATTTCCATTTTGTACATGTATAAATTTAAAATCAAACTGTTATTCATTTATTACAATACTAGAATTGAGTCAGACCTACGTATCTGGCGAAACGTAAATATCATACACTTCTCTACCTCATCGAGAAAGAACGCGTATATGTGAAACTACTTCCCGAAATTACCTCCTCTGAAATGTAATGCTATTATTATTGTTATTAAAATTGTAGAGTTTATTAGTCACATATGGGATCAACACGGCAGGTGTTAATAAGCTTTGAACGTTCTTGTTAATTAAATGTTAATGAAATAAACACAAAATACCTATTAATATTGTTGATATTGCTGTTCCTTTTATAAACAATTATGTTTTTAATTTATTACCTGCTTTATTTAATTGAGATATGTTATTGACTCGGGCTCCGATATATATAACTATTACTACCAATCAGGTCAAAGGTTATAAAGTTCTGCTGAAGAGAAGAAGATTGCTAATGTGACCTAGGTTTGAAGGCGGTTTAGGGTGTTGATATAAATACACAAGTAACGCTTCTGTCACTTACCTAGTATCTTGTTAGCCGACTATATTTTCGGGAAAAGTTTGTTGTTTCTGTATTCTAAATCAAAGACTTAAGAAATACTAATCTCATAGACTATCGACGTAAGAATATTAGTTTTCATGCTAATGTATTTCGCTCGGTGAGTGAGAGCGCCGGCAGATCATGTACCCTCTCGATCCTCTTCCGTTTCCCTTTTCCTTCCTCATTCCCTTTTCCGTGGTCGGCAATGGCTTGGTTGTGTTTTCTAAGCATTATTTTTGCTATGCTTGGAAAACACAGCCATCTTTATAGGTTACGGTTACCACTTACCATCAGGTGGGTCGTGTTGCTTGTTTGTTACCAAAATTGTAGAAAAAATATGTAATTTTCTATAAAACTTTTACTTAAATAATACCTATCATACTCTATTACTAAACATTAGTAAGGTTACGCCATAACATGTTAAAACAGTGATGTGTATTGGGAATAAATGTCCAAACGGTGAACTGACAAATCACGAATTGAGTCTGGCCCACGGCGACGAACCCTTTTTGTCACAATTTGACAGTTAATTAAAGATTACTATTAAATTATAAACTATTTTATAATAGAATATGATTTATTTTACGATATATCAACTAATGGTAAGTGTTAACTGTGGCTCGTGGACTTCTGCAATGCCGGGATCATTTGAAAAAAAATATAGGTAGAAAATAATCATCATATACTCTATCTTCGCTTTCACTATGAACGGTCGTTAGCCGCCCTCATCAATCGGTTGTTTAACACTTTTAACAGGTCTTTGGTGCACCTTGTTAGGGTGTTTAAGCTATAGCTACTTGTTGGGTCAGGTCGCATACAATACATAATTGTATGCTACAACACAAGGTTTTATAAGTAATGTACAAATCGGTCAAACGTTAGTCGGAATGTAGGTGTTAAAATTGCATGCAGAACATGCATAAACAGAAAAAATTATGGCGACTCTTTCTTCGCGTTATCTATACTACGAAAAGGTTAGTTTGTTTGTTTGAACGCGCTAATCTACCAGTATTATTTGAATAGTTTTGCTATGAATAAATTAGAAATCTATGCCACACCTTAAGCATAAATAAAAGACTGACGCTTAAAAAGAGTCTGTATGAATCTAATTTTCTTATTTAAATTTAATTTAGTTCACTCCATTTTATCAGCTTGTTTTATTTGTATCATACTGTTTTGCTCTTTTTATCATAATCATGATAAGATCTGATTTTGAAAGCTTTTGAATTGAAGACTTTCTATAACTTGTAAGAAAATCTGTGACAGATATAATTTGAATAGAAGAAAATAATGTTTACCTTTTTTTTTTATTAAAAAAAGCAAAAACCGATATTATCTTAAAAGAATAAAATCTGATTTAAAAACCGTCTCAATTTAAAAATATATTTTTAGCACTTTATAAATTTTGTTTTAAATACTCTGCGATTGCGAGAGATGATGCAAACAGCGACAATCATTGATAAATATGAATCTATCTAACAAGATAAACTATTGTTTATCTATAAACAAAGTAAAATTCAAATTCAAAGTTATTTATCATAACTTTGAATTTGAATTTTACTTTGTTTATTTGAATTGTCATGGGCACCTCCAGGATTACTATCAGGGTGTGCATCTGTCTTCCAGGGGGTGTACCGCATTTCATTTAAGGAATGTGCATGCTTAGCGCTTATTAAAAAAATAACAGGACAATACATTTGTTGACAATATTGAACGAAAAATTGGCCAACAACCCATTGACATTTCAACTCCAAGATTAATCTAATAAAAAAAATATTTTCTATGTATTTTTTCTTGCCAGGGGGTGCACCCTTTGCACCATGCTGCTGGTGTCCATGATAGAAGTTAAAATACACATTTTAGAGGTGAGTTTGCTACACACACATGATAGTAGGTAAATGGTAACCACAACGCTCAAGGGCCTCAGGAGCGACGGAACTTTAAACTTTACCCTTCTTGCGTAAAGGCCTTTAGCTGTCTCTACACCATGTAAAAAAGGAAAGTTCGTATAGCCAAAGAAACAAACATTCTTTTTTCCAGTAAAACTATTTTTTTAATTATTACTTGCTAAGTATCAAAAACAAAATATTACATACATACCACTATTATGGGCAAGATATTCTTTAATATAGGTGCTCTTACAAACTGATGCAATTTAAGCAGAAAATCGCACAGTCCTCCTCTTGTCGAATGGAAGATCTCAGATATTTAAAAAAAAGAAATTCTCTTTTGGAAGTACTGGGATATTTATTTCTTCAATTTATTAGACAAGTTGTGTAAATTTTATAAATGCTGTTAATTTATTAGGAATCTGTTTTTAAAAATTATGACTTGTTTTTTAGAAAGTTTAAAATGTAATACTTAGATATACTTACTTACTTTACAATATCGATACGAAATTTTTAACGTAGGCATATTTTTTACACACGACTATGAAAAGTGGTGTTACAATTTTAATACAGTAGTAAATTGGTTATTTCATATAAATAAAATATTATTGTAAATAATATGTTATGGAAAAAACTATGTACAAATTAAATTAAATAATTGTTGTAAAAAAGTGGATTTCGTCAAATTTTGTATTTTAATTTTAATAACCAATAATAACTGCCACTTTAAATAAATTAAACCGCACTTTCAAACACTCTAAAACAACTACTAACCGAAATAATATATTTTTCAGTAACATAATCTATTATTCAAATTTAAAAATAATAGTAATTTTCAAATCACCTTTTTCCACTTACCTTTGCTTGGCTTTTCAGCGACGTGACAGCAACGGCAGAAACTTTTCAAAGTTCGAAGGATCGGAGAGCGCGAAAGTGCACCAAGTTAAGAGTGGGCTTCGAGGACGGCGTGCCACCATTTATAGGGAACGTTTGGGCGGCAAGTAGGCGGAGCCACGCACGCGTAACGCTATGACGTGTGCCTTCCTGAAAAAAATTGCCGAAATTACACTATGACTGAATTTGTAGACTTATAAAAATATCGGTATAGTTCTTAGAATTACAGCACAATATATAATATATAATAATAATAAATATTTTTGGTACGTACTATAAATTTATCTATAGAGAATTCAAACTTGTTTTTATAATATTCAATTGAATTGCTTATAATAAAAATTTAATTTATTTTCTATGGCCATTCTTTCCTTACTACAAAAAAATACCTATAAACAAAAGAGAGTATTAAAAAAATACAAGCAGAATGTGTCACTTTGGTGGGCTAATATAAGAGAATAAAAAAGTTAAAAATAGTTCATAAGTTTAAAACTCTCTATAAATTTATTACACTCAGTTACGATAAAAAATATGTACGCAAAATTGTATATTATATTATTTGAAAAACATTCAGTTCTAAAATTATCAAGACATGGCTTTTAAGCTTTGCCGAGACAGGCTTGATGTTATTTATCGAAAATGGTTGCAATCATGGTTTTACTTTACCTCGATATTTTTTAAAAGCTTTAATAGCTTCTACCTAGTGAACTGACAACGCGTACCTACTAAAATCATAAAATAAAATCATTTCATATAAAAACTTAAAAAATCAAAGAACTTTTCGATTTTAAAACAACATGTTCTATAAAAGTTTTCATAATTTAAATTACAGCCAGCTATCCTTATGCATTATAGACATAAATAACTTATATTATTAATTAATTGAAAAAAGAACGAAAATGTTCATTTTTGTTTGATGAAATATTTTTTAAGTAGAGACATACATAGGTAAATATTTATTGCGTGAAAACAGTTTAAAATATTTTGAAACGAGACAGAACCATTATAAAGTTATTTCTGTTATTTATTTGTAGTCAATCGAAAGCTCATAGAATTCTATTTAGCATAGATGGAGTTGTTTTGTTTCAATTAACAAAAAAACCGGTTCCGAAGCTAAGTCATTGCATCATAGTTGCATCAAACACAGCAGCAAAGCGGGGGACGGAATATTTGTCACACATCTTGGTCCTTCTATAGAAATTTCAGCCACAGTGGCTGTCTTGTCAATGTATTTTTTTTATTGCCGACAGTGGCGGAGAGCAAACAGCCCACCTGATGATAAGTGTTGCCACTTACCATCAGGTAGGCTGTCACTCATGGACAGCCCAGTCCCTAGCATTGTTCCTTCAAATGCTCTGCGAAGCCGCCAGAATAAAAAGTATCGTATGTCCGTCTCCGGCCCTGAATTTATGTACATACCAACTTTCACACACACACACACGCACGCACACTCGCACGCACGCACGCACACACGCACGCAGGACCAGATCGATTTTCGGAATAAAAAGTAGCCTTTGTCCGTCTCCGGCACCGAATCTACCTACATAACAATTTTCATCGAAATCGGTTCAGCCGTTTAGGCGCTGAGTGGTAACAAACACACACACACACACACTCACAAACTTTCGCATTTATAATAATAGGATCAGACGACGCACGACTTGAAATTCGGTTTGTATCTCAGGCAATTGCGTATATTGTAGGCGCATTTTATGCGTCATCCAAAACAGGCAGTCACTTTATACACTCTTTTTTCAGATGATTGAGTAGTCTCAACTTATCATCACTTAGGCAGTATGATTCCATGTCCTATCTCTCGAATTTCAAACAAACATAAGGCGCTTCTGATGGTAAGTGGGTGCCGTACTTTATGGATCTGCATCACCATCCTTAATAGCAATAAAATAGAAAGTAAAGGAAAAATAAGGAAGAGAATCGAACTCCTCGAAATTTAAACAATAAATTCAAAACAAAATCAACCAAATAAGTTAAATTTATACAGTACAGTAAGAGGATAGGTAATTATGGAATCGTCAACTAAAAAAGTCTATACTCGTGCGAAAAAAAAATTAAGAAACTACGAGTAGTATTATTTTCGCATCTAGAGCTTATCAATTTCAATAAATAACACTTTAAACGCCATGAAAGCTTATTATCACAACATTTATTGTTATATAGGGGGTCACCAAAAATTTTAAAACAGAAAGGTTAAACAAACATCTGACTAAAAATAATTATAAAAGCGTAAGTTTGATATGTTTGTTAACACTCAGCGCCTAAACGGCTGAACCGACTTCGATGAAGATTAGGTGCTGGAGACGGAAATAGGCTACTTTTTGACCCGAAAATCGGTCTGGTTCCTAAATATAAATAATTAAACATATACCATTTTCCGCGCGGGCGAAGCTAATTATAAATCATCGTGTTCAGTTATTTGAATTTCTACAAGTATTTTCAGTATATATAGTTTTACACAGTAGTAGATCCACGCTGGTTTTAGCATGAATGGGCCGGATCGTCTGGGGAAGTACTACCCTCTTATAGAAGATCGACGTAAGAGTAGTAGTACCTACTACAGCGTTTCGTTCGGTGAGTGAGAGCGCCGGAGGCCCAATTTCTCCCCTTTCCTCTATCCTCACCTCCGTAATTTCCTTCCAATAACCACATTTCCAGCCGCCATAGTGGAGGCCACCATACCAGTAGTTTAAAACGACGGCTTTTGGTATGGAGGCCACCACTTCTGGATTCCACTGACTGCTTACAGGCGAAGTGGAGTCAGTTTGGTGCGCTAATATAAAAAAAAAAGGATTTCACTTATCACAAAACAAAAAGATATTAAAATAATCAATTAAGTATACCAGGTAAAAGGGTAGAGATAAAAAAAAATATTTGAAAGGCTCAATGAAAACCTTCATATAACCGATCGGTAAGTAATGAAAGAAAAACATAAGTGTATTGTCTACTTAGAAAATTCTCTGAGAAACAATAGTACGTAAACAAAGCTATTTGGCATCTATAAATGCAAAATCCAATATAACTTCTCTTGAAATAAGATAAATAAATTACCACTTTCCGGGACAGTAAACGTATAATAGTCGTGAGGACAATAAAACATCTATTGTGTCTACAGTAGTTATCATGAAAGGGGTAATAGGTTTCTCGTTCTTAATTTTTAAGACCACTAAATTTTATTATAATAGCTAGCTGGTGGTGCAATCGTCAATTTGCCTAAGCATACCGAAACTCTTAAAACACACAACAATCTTTCAATTAATGAATGGACTCTTCACCTACTGTAATAGACAGTCTTGATATAATTATCCCCAAAATATTAGAAACTAACTTTCCGCGGCGCGGTTTCACCCGCGTTGCTTACTGCTCTGCTCCCGTCGCCAGTAGCGTGATGTTACATAGCCTGTAACCTTCCTCAAGAGCTGGGCTATCATACGCAATAAGAAATATTCAAATCTGAGCGGTAGTTCCAGAGATTAGCGCGTTCAAACGAAATAAACTCTTCCGCTTCATATATTATTATAGATTCACGGTAAAAATTAAATTTAGATTATTATTAAAATTTAATATTTAATGTAAACTACTACTACCATTACCATTGATAACACTATCTCACTAATGTTATAAGGGCGATAGTTTGTATGGATGTTTGTTAATCTTACTGAAAAACTACTGAATGTACTAAAACTTTACTATGATATAGCTCATAAATCGAGACATGGGCTTTCATTCTGATAGTGCGAAAATCTTAAAGTCACGCAGACGAAGCTGCGGGCGAGAGGGAGTATAAAAATATTCATGAGACAAAATATTATTGATACAGTTTCTAATCATTTTGTGTAACGTGAATCTGCTTTCAACATACGTATTGTAAGGTCAGATAGAGCAGTCGGTACATTATAAAGGAAACTTTTCAAATAACGTATTGTGTTCTTTTACATACAGGTATATATATTATGATCGAAAACTTAAATTTTAGAGGTTCCGATTACTACGGCACTGTTAATCTATAAATACACTTTATTGTCTCATTTCATTTTAAATAGTTTTGAATGACATGAATAGGCCTAAGCGACAGGTGAAAACTACCCTTAAGTTTCCATACTTTTCAGTCAGTGATTGAGAACCCCGGCAGCTTAATCATCCCCGTGATCATTATCGTTTTCATTCTTCTCCCGATATAATTGACCATGGCTTGGTTATATTGTACAGTCTTGATAAAGGTTACAATAGCCAATTACCATCAGGGTGGTCCGCGTGCTAGTTAACTACAAGATGCGTTTACGTCAATTGATTCTGTATCTTTACATACGTAAAAGAAACTCCGTCTTTTTTATATTTATATTTAGAACGCAATTCAATATCCGCGTTCGCATCTTTACTGTCAATCGAAATCTTGTAAAGTGTTTTAATTTTGCACCCTCTTTAGAAAACTTACAGTATACGGACATAGACAGTAACACGTTTTTAATTAATTAACAAATACTTGGTGTCGGTACCGACAGCAAAAGAAACTGTGCCCTTACAATGTAAATTTACCTTCCATGTTTTAATTTTGAAGGTACCGTCGGCAAAGCATGTTTTGTCACGTCTTGTATTAACATAATTGTGTCCGAATGAGCTACATTACAACCTTTGTATATTCTTACAACCGCAATTAATTTTACACCCATTTTCGTAATTGTTTTTAGAAATATGTGTTAGAATTTTGTTTGGTCTTGTTGTTAACATGACAAGTTTGTCTTAAGGTTTTGTTTATATTTGCACCGAATATACTGTTTTTATTGCAATAAGCAACAAACGAACGCAAGCAACAGACTCCGCGGGCTACTGCTTTACTGACAACACATCTGCGGGCAGACCCTCAAAATTTGTAACATTCTTGACACTACACCGGTCAGTCTTAGGCCACCCTCGTTTAAGTCATGATCTGATGTGACTTCTTTTTATTTCTTAAATAAAAATTATTTGAAAGCAACCATATCTATGTATTTAGAACAAGATATAGCGCCTAGTACAACTATCTACTATGCTCCAACCAATGAGGTGCGGTTCGCGGACCGCAACTAGCTAAAGATGCATTTGACGTTTAGTCTTGTCAGCACGTGCCGCTTTGTATACGCGAAGAACATAACAGTAGTTAAGAGTTGATATTCTAGTTTAACATAATAGTTCAATATCTAAAAGGGTTTACAGTTTTCATCATCCAAAGTTGAAGTAGAAGAGGGGTCTGCAGTGGATTGGAAATTGGCTTCGAAAATTGGTTCAAACAAAACTTGTGTAACGGCCAGTGTAGAGTCCTTTGAATAGGTTTAATAAAAATATGTTATCAATATAAGTTTGTTTTATGATACAAGAGGTTTGAGGCTTCAAACAAAACCTTTTTGTTTGGCGGTCAGAAATATTTCGTATAATCATCTTATGAACGTAGACCAGCTTTTGCCTTTTCCTTTTGTTACATATTACCAAACGGTAAAGACCATTTATCTCATCGCATAGGTGTAGTTCTAACATTACATACTAAAACAAATATTTTAGCCTGTGATTGTGGCAAGATTAAGATTGAGTAGGACTTACAGACTTAGAAATAAATTAGGTAATCATCACAAATAAAATGCAACTTGGCAAAAATGTGTATGTATTTAAAAATGGTAATTATGATTAAACATTAGGTATTTTGAGAGTGCCGGAGACCCAATTTCCCCCTTTTTCTTTTTCTTCACCTATCTCAATCTTTTCACCTGCCCGACTTCTTTCACGGTAGGCAGCGGCTTTGCAGAGTCCCTGGCATTCAGGAAGCAATGCTAGACTCTAAGTCGTCCACGAGTGTCAGTTACCACTTACCATCACGTGGGCTGTTTGCTTGTCTGCCATTGTCGGCAATAAAAAAAGGTATACCTACTCTGTGTAGGTGAAAATCTATGCAAGTACACATTTATAAATATTTCCCACTTTTTCTACTTAACTAAACGAAATCAATAGAGCTCGTTCCACCTAGCAATCATTAAGTACCTGTACCTAAGAACACAATAAAAACTGACGAGATTCTGTTTAATCAGGATAAAAGGATTCACCAAGATTAGGTGCCTACTTAAACATAGTGTTAATATATTCAATGTGTAGCTATCGAACTTCAAAGAATTTGCAAGGGTTTTACATAAAAATGGATAAAAGGTACGATACTAATTTTAGGATTAGATTTTTGTTGGTAGAGCAGAAAGTAATGTTACACCATTAGACGCTTTCAATAATCTAATCTATATTATATAAAGTGAAAGAGTTTAGTTTGTTTTTTTTTTTTTTTTTTTTTTTTTTTTTTTTTTTTTATATTAGCCTACCAAAGTGACTCCACTTTGCCTGATGGTAAGCAGTAAGTGGAATCCAGAAGTGGCGAACACCATTCCAAAAGCCAAACTACTGGTATGGTGGCCTCCACTATGGCGGCTTAGTGAGATGCTTTTTCACGCCCCGCTTAAAAGACCCAGGATTAAAATTAGATGGGAACACATGCGCTGGCAAAGAGTTCCAGGCTTTAATTGAGCGACAAAAGTATGAAGTGCTGAACCGTTTGGTTCGAGACCCTTTAGATTCCACTGTGAAAGGGTGGCACTTTAGTCCCGCACGTGTCGTTTTGGATAAAAAGGGAGAGGGTGGGATTAATTCAAAGAGCTCTTCAGAACACTCTCCATGGTAAAGGCGATAGAAGACGGCCATTGAGGCGATGTCTCTTCGCAGCTGTAAAGGCTCAAGGGTCTTAGTAGCCTCCGGGCTTCCGATGATACGGACTGCTCGCCGCTGCAACCTATCGAGTGCATCCAGTAAGTACTGTGCGGAGCCATCCCAAAGATGAGAGCAGTACTCCACGCAGGAACGAACCTGTGTCTTATAAAGAAGACAGAGCTGCTCGGGCGTGAAGTACCGCCTCACCCTGTTCAGGACACCGAGTTTACAGGAGGCGGTTTTAATGACGCACTCGATGTAGTTCTTGGGGTTGAGATCTCGGCTGATGTCCATACCCAGGATACTTAGGCTATCCTGTAGTGGTAACACTGTGTTCTGAAGAGAGGGAAGGGGAAGGAACGGAGATTTTTTTGCAGAGAACGCGCACACCTGTGTTTTCTTGGCATTGAACTCGACCAAATTCTCACAACCCCATTTAGAAATGCGGTATAATACTTGGTCGAGCTCAGCGACAAGTTCTAGGCGTTTTGCCTCGATGTCAGTCTGTTTAGCCGCAGGATGTCCGAGATATCGCCCATGCACTGTACTATCATCTGCATAGCAATGAATGTTGCCAAGGGACAACATGTCATTGACATGCAGAAGATACAGGGTGGGCGACAGGACGGACCCCTGAGGCACCCCAGCGTTGACCTGCAAATAATCGGAGGCCGATCCGTCACAAAGGACTCTAATGCGGCGCTCACGCAGGAATGCGGCAATCCAGTTGCACAGCTGGGGTGGCAGACCATATGCTGGAAGCTTGGACAGAAGCGAACGGTGCCAGACTCTATCGAAGGCTTTGGTTATGTCAAGGCTGATGGCCAAGGACTCTCCATGCCTGTCCATAGCTTCACCCCATTGGTGCGTGATATATGCTAGAAGGTCACCCGTAGACCGTTTTGACCTGAAGCCATATTGTCGGTCATTAATTAACGAGTGACCCTCTAGGTAGCGGACTAGTTGGGCGTTTATTATCCGCTCAAGCACCTTGCAGAGAACTGAGGTGACAGCTATGGGTCGATAGTTGCCTGGCTCGGACCTATCCCCTTTTTTGGGAATCGGTTGAACATTCGCCTCCCTCCAAGCCTCCGGCACAATTCCCGAGGAATAAGATAGGCGGTATAGGCGCGTCAATGCAGGAGACAACTCCGCTGCGCATTTCTTGAGAACCACCGCTGGAATACCATCCGGTCCGCTGGCTTTCCGAACATCGAGCGACCTTAGTTCCGCACGGACATCACGATGCCTAATACGGATATTAGGCATAACGGAGTCGCAGCCAGATATAGTCGGCGGGTGCAAGTCACGGTCGTCGATTCGGGAGTTAGCCGCAAAGAGTTCTACAAGCAAGTTTGCTTTCTCTTGCGGCTCGTGGGCCAGCGATCCATCAGGACATTTCAAGGGGGGCAGCGAAGGCTTGCAGAAGTTGGATTGCACGGCCTTGGCTAGTCGCCAGTAGCTACGGCTACCCGTAGGATGCGAAATCAGTTCTTGCCCAATCCGTGCAATGCGCTGGGCATCCGCTCTGATGTAAGCCCTCTTGCATTCCCTAGTGGCTTTATTGTACGCTGCTTTAAGGCGATCCAAGCTAGGGTCGCGCCGTGCTCGGGCCCTGATCCAAGCGCGGTACGCCGATTCCTTTTGTTTAACAGTATCGGCGCACTCACGGTTGAACCAGGGACGCGTTTGTTTGTTTGAACGCACTAATCCCTTGAACTACCAATCGGATTTGAAAATTCTTTTTGCGTATGGCTAAAAACATTACGCTACTGGAAACGGGAGCAGAGCTGTAAGCAAAAACCGCGCCTATTAAATAATAAACTTGTTGCGTTTTGGTTTAAAATTCAGCTTAATATTTAGCTTCCACGAACTAACCACGACAGGCAAACGCAGGAACTACGGAGTTCAAATACGGAGTTTTCATCTGTCTCCACGTGTAAAGTTAGAGAGCACCGTTTTTGCATAAATTCTTATTGGTGATTTACTTTGGTACCGATACCATTTCGTAGACAAATAAGCATATCTGAGGGCCTAGTGCCGCTAGCTAGTGACATAAACGCTAATAGAATAAAATAGATTACAAAATATATAGGATTTACTTAAGCTAACGACAATGTTGGCTTTAAATCTGGCTTATGTCAATCCCAAACATTATAAACTACATATATGCCACTTGTCTAGGGCCTCTGGATAGTAAGTGGTAACCGTAGCCTACGGACATGATTGTGAAAACATTGCTAAGAAAATACAACCAATTCGTTGTCGACCGTGTAGGCAGGTAAAAGGAGATGAGCTTTTACTCGCCGGGCGAAACTCAGCTTAGTTGAAAAATATTACTCTGCGCAATTATTCTATGAGATTTTAATACCTACTTTCAGAGTCGATCCGACCCATTCATCGGCATGGATTTAAACATTTTCCTGTAACCAAAAAGCTGTCATCTAATCCATACTAATATTACAAATGTGAAAGTAACTCTGTCTGTCTGTCTGTTACGCTTTCATGCCTAAAACACTGAACCGATTTTTATGAAATTTGGTATCTATCTATATCTATCTATAATTTAGAACGCAATACAAATTTTTTTTTTTTTTTTTTTTTTTTTTTTCACTATCACACACCGTCATCTAGTCCCAAGCTAAGCAGAGCTTGTGTTATGGGTACTAGATAACTGAAATATAATACATATACATACTTTTTTTTTTGTAAATACATACTTATAATACATAGAAAACACCCAGACTAAAGACAAATACAAATGTTTATCACACAAATATTTGCCTTCCGCGGGAATCGAACCCACGACACCCGGCGTCGCAGTCAGTTACGCTAACCACTAGACCAACGGTGCAGTCTAATCTAGGTATAAGTACAGATACCTAGATTAGACCCTGGGGGAACAACATAGGCTATCTTTTATTGCAAAAATGGCTTAATGGAGTTGAAAGATTGTATGAAAATTGTCATTTTATAAACAGAGAGATATTTATAACCGACATTCAGGCGAGCGAGGCTGTGGATAACAGCTAGTTTATTATATTATAGAACGTATTGACGTATCAGTGCTCACTCGAACGAAACTTTAACATCCGTACCCTTTCTGATAACATATTAGTATGACGTAAGGTTCAATTTAAGGAGGAAAACTGGTTCTAATAATTCCCAATCAAAATATGAAATCAGACCAATTTAATGGATCATGAAAATTTTATAAGAAATAACTGACTGGCCTGTTGGTCTGGTGATTGGTGACCCTGACTGCTAAGCCGGAGGTCGTGGGTTCGATTCCCACACAGGACAAACCTTTGTCTGATGAGCATGATTGTTTGTTCAGTGTCTGGGTGTAATTTATCTATAATATCTATGTATTTACAAAAAAAAAGAAATGTATATAAGTAGTATATCAGTTGTTTAGTACCCATAACACAAGCAAATATAATTGCTTAATTTGGGGCTAGATGACGCTGTGTGAATGTGGTAGAATATTAAATATTATTAATATTAACTACCGTGATAATTCATTATATCATCACATTAAAACTGCTTGCCTGCCTCTCACAAGCGACTGCAGGAGATTGTGGGTTCGATCGCTATACGGAACATTACTTTGATTCATAAATATTTGTTCTGATTCTGGATGTACTAGGTATGTGTCCGTTACCTAATTGTATGTTTGTAAAGTCCTCGACACAGGACTGGTTTCTTGCAGAAGTTGTTAAAACAAAGGTTGGTATATAAGTGTACTCAGATATATAATAATATAATAATACCAGCCTGTTTACTGTTCCACTGCAGGGCAAAAGCCTCTTCTCATATAGAGAAGGTACGAGCATTAATCACCACGCTTGCTCAAGGCGGATTGGCAATTTCAGACTTTTGAGTCCAGGTTTCCTCACGATATTTTCCTTCACCGTCACTCAGAAATTTCAAAATTTTGGAAAGTACAAATGATTGGAAAAGTCGCATTGGTACTTGCCCGGATTCAAACCCACTACCTCGCTTTTACGAAGCGGGTGCCTTATCCACTGGACCATTTCGACTTATTACTCAGATATACCTTTAATAATGCACTAAAGTTAATAAATGACGGTCTTTTCGTTTCTTATTGTGGGTGACGAGCCAGCGGTCTAACTACGGTACATAATTGTACATGCGTGGTAGAGTCCTCTTAGTTTTTAGCTGACGGGCTTGTAGTGCTCTCTTTAAAACTTTTTTTGCGTATTATGAAAACAATCAGAATCCACGTATTAGAAGGTTTTATTGTCATCCAGTGGCACCCTAACACGTTATCTCTGTCACGCATTGATACTCTTTCAAAGCCGGCCACTCGTTTCTACGTCAAATTAATCCAAGCTTGTCTAATCACCGCTCTAGAGTGACTAATAGATCACCACTTGATGGTTGAGTGATTTTAAATCTATTGTTATCAGCACTTCACTTCTTGCTCTACGCAGGTTACAGCACTTTAGTCAAGTAGTTCATTTTAAACTAGACAAAAGTACTTTATTCAGTATCGACAATAGAAAAAAGTTATTTAGGCTAGTCTAGGTTAATACGCGACGAGAGTACAACTGTAGAAAATGTACCAAATAGAATAGGTAGCGTGCTAGTTGTACATGTATCTACACCACACGTAACTTACATAAAATAGAAAAATATGAAGACAATAAATAGCGACAATGGGCGGTATTATCGCTAAAAGCGGTCTCTTCCAGTCAACCTTTTATATATTATTATTAATATAATAATTGAATGTCAAGATTAGCAAAATGTATCTCAGCTTGCTATTTGCTTGCTCCTGGCAATGGTAAAGCCATAAGAAGAACTGTAGTAACATTAAGGTAAGCACTTGCTTACCTAAGTTTTAAGTACACCTCAGCCCATGAACCAACCCCTTCGGTTATGTAGGTAATATTACTGTCTAAGAAGCCGACACGGCAATCACCACATCATACGAGCGAAAGCCTGGCATGAATCTAGTAAGAATAATAATTTTAGACTGAAATTACATGCCTAGCAACATTGTCTACTTCTATGGCTAGATTCCTTTAGAAGATAAGTGGTAAGTAGGTACATGAAATAAAAAGGAAAATAATTGATCTAAGAAAATTATTTTCAAGCCGGATCATTATCATTGGCCGGCTGCTACTTCACTTAACCGATTGGAAAACAACAGTAAGTTCAAAATGTTGTGTAGGTAGCTAACCTACCGTTACATGACTATATTCCATTAGCTTAATTTGTGGATGTACCTATTATTACGTACTTATTGCTTTTTATATTTTAAATAAGCGACCCGCTCTCGCTTCACATGGGTTTCAAAAGTTTTGGTTGCATGGCTTCCTTCAGGCTTAGTTCAATATTATTGTTAGGTACTGTTCGGCTTCTTTATTTAATAGGTTATATACCTACCAGCCTGTTTATTGGCCCACAACAGGGCAAAGGCCTTTTCTCATATAGAGCAGGCATGCATGAGCAGTCGACTGGCCTGTTGACCTAGCGGTTAGTGACTCTGACTGCTAAGCCGGAGGTCGTGGGTTCGATTCCCACCCAGGACAAACCTTACTGTGATGAGCATGATTGTTTGTTTTGTGTCTAGATGTAATTTGTCTATAATATGCATTTATTTACAAAGAAATGTATGTAAGTAGTATAACAGTTGTTTAGTACCCGTAACACAAGCAAATATAATTGCTTAATTTGGGACTAGATGGCGCTGTGTAAATGTGGTAGAATATTATTATTATTATTATTAATCACCACGCTTGCACAAGGCGGATTGGAAATTTCAGACAATTAAGTCCAGGTTTCCCCACGATGTTTTCCTTCACCGTCAGTTTGAAATGTCCAAGATCAACTTAGAAAGTTCTAATTATTTAAATGATTTTGAAAAATCACATTGGTACTTGCCCGGATTCAAACTCACTATCTCGTGTTTACGAATCGGGTACCATACTCACTGGAACATTTCGGTTTCCTTTTTTCATTTTTTTTTAATATGCTAATGTGTTAGAAATAAAAATATCTACTAAACTAAACTACTTACTTACTTTCTACAAAAACCTTCCTCCAAAATCTCATTACGAACACTTACCTACATTACTCTCAGTTTAAAGTGTATCATTTATGCATTACTAACAGTTAAAACTGTAGGTAGTAGGTACTTATTTGAGCGGTTTCTGAGATTAGCGATTTCATACAGACAGACGCTTCACAGCGACTTCCTTTTATACTATGTACTACTCACTACGTTTTACTATTACGGACATAAACTTCTGAAACATTTACTGTCGCAGCAAGCAGCAGTCGTAAAATTATGATTTTGAGATTCAGCAATATTTTTATTGCTAGCGCCATCTATTTATTGTAAAACTTGAAATTGTAAGTAAGTAGTTTTCTAGCTTTTAACTAGATGGCGTTACACGATATCTAATTTACCAAGCAATTGAGTTGTTGGTAAGGGTTTCATTGTATATAATATATATTATTTAATTATTCAATATAATATACTGTTTCAGTTTATTGCCGAACATTACATATCTGCAAATTTTTGAAAAATAACCTTATCAATCATTGTCATTGTTCCTAAAACGCATTCAGTTTGACAGCAGGATTGTAATAGTGATGTGCCGAGTCGGCCATTTTCTGTACTTGAATACTTGAGTTTGACTTGAGTACTTATTCTAAAAAGACTCGAGTCGGAACTCGATTCCCTGACTCGAGTACCTCGATTATTTGGTGAGGTACTCGAGTATTTATTTGGATCCAAAAACTCCTAATGTTTTCCACTTCCAAAAAAAACAACGAAAAATAAAATAATTAGTCGAAGTCGTTGAAATACAAACCCGTTTTATTATTCAGTCGTAGTAAAAAAGTAACAATTTAGGACCTTAGTATTTAGATTAAATCACATCTACTACTCTGTAATTCAGTACAATCATAACCAATTTTATAGGTTAGGTACTTAATTATAATTATTACCTAACTCTAATGTTTTCTTTAAAAAATTATCAGTCAAAACACAAATTTGTTTTAGTAATACCTATAAAGTCAGTTTAAAGATATTATAACATTAGGTGTCCAACATGTAACGAAATCTGTTTATTTCAATGGGACAATGCCCGAGAAGCAAAATAAAACTACCCGAATCCCACGCACCGGAAAGGATGGCAGCACACATACCTACCTAACAAAATAGACTATATGGGCAAAAACATAAAGTCGGGCTTTAAGTATTCGGTTCAGCATTCGAGTAGTACAAATACTCGAGATTTTTACTCAAGACTTCATAGCGATGGGTCGGTACGCATTTCTGCAATACCTTAACTGTTTATCGTTTTAAATATTGATAACAGTTTTTGAAACTGTTTATTTCAATAACTAAGTATTGGCCTGAACCCATTCGGTTTGGAGTACCTATTATAAATGCATCGAATAGATACCTATTCGAAAACTGTTTAACAGACAACGTATTTGAAACCTTACACGATGACAACTAAGTTATAACGATTTATGAGTTTAGTTACTATGAAAAATTTGTGTAGACGCAAATAACTTTTTAACTTTTTTATATTTTTTGTTATTAGTAAGTATATTAATATAAGTATTTGGTTATGGTTTAACAATAATTATTTTGCATTATTATTATTATTATTATTTTGCATTAAGTAGGTAAGTATGTTTAAATAGATATTGCTTATTTTATATGTTATGAGAAAAATTGAATACATGTACATACAATATTATCGATGTTTTTGTTTATTTTATTTCAAAATGTTCATTTCATCGCAAATGTCCAGTTCAAGGTCAAGGTTCTGAAGTGAGATTAAAGTTAAACAATAAATCTTCAAATTGCATTTATAAAGTATGCAATAAGGTTTAAAGCCGTATGCACATACTTATCTACAATAATAATATTCTCTAAATTATAAAACAAATTTGATTATTTAAATGCAACCCGAACTCATTAGAATAGAGTTTAAAATGAGTTAATCATCGTTTAATATTCTTTTGTGTTCTTAAATTCGGTTATTCGTTTCACGCACTTTACGCAGTAAGGAATAAATAGTTTGTCAAACCCGTTATTTGTGGTGCGTTTTGTATTTACGCATTGTTCCGTTTAACGCAGTAAAGAATACCTAGTTTGAACCGATAACTTGTTTCTCTATGGGCCAATATATAGTTATTGGGTATTGGAGCAATATCTAGTTATTAAAACTGTTTATGGTTTGCAACACCCACTTCTAAGACTTCAGTATTCGAATACATTGATTTGAGAACTCGAGTGCGTGAGTACTCCAAAGGTACTCGAGTCAGTACTCGAATCTACCTGACTAGGCACATCATTGTAATGTTAATGTCAATTGTCAAACTTTCAAAAAATTCAAATTGATTTTCTGTTGAAAAAATTTAACGTAAAATTGTTGGAAATTGTTATTAAATATATTAATTTTGACAATAATGGATGCTGTTATTAAACCAGTGATAGATAATTATACTAAATATTACGTGGAGAAACAGAAATGTACAAGTTACGTTTCAATGTATGATAAAACGAGTAACGAAATTGTGCTCGTTTACAACAAGGTAAACCTTATACCATGCTTCTGCATCAAAACTTTGAAAAAACGTATGTTATAATGTTTTATTATTGTTTACAGATAAAACAAACATACAATGCAACAGATACTTATAATAAAAACAATAGAAACGAAGCAGGTGAGTAGTTCCATTCATTTTGTTTCTTTTGTTTAATTCGTTGTGTGTATTATTAACAAACTTATCATGCAGTAGAGAATACACAAATTCCAACTATTACTGTAAGTATCTATTGTTTATTTTATTGGGAAAAACTTAAAATATTATTTCACTAGCAAATCTTGAACTCTAATTTATATTGATTGTTGATTTTTATGGCATGGAAGTTTACAATGGTCATAGGGTTCTGATCTATTCAAATAAATATATCATATCATTTCTAGGTAATAGGCAATCACAAGTATCTCATTGATTAGTTGGTCAGTGATATACAATAATACCTTTTTTTATTTCTAGAGGAGCTAGAACTCACGGGATCTCCATTAAAATTAGACCTTAGTCTACATACGATATTAGATGACACCATGATATCTGATGAACCTCAGCTATACACGAAAGAAGAAACTGCACATGGACCTATCAGTATTGATATTGCAAGGTGTTTTTCCATAATTAAGGAATATGTATATGAATAAAAGTCTTAAAAAGTTACTTGAAACTTGACTTGACTTAGTTACTGAAATCTATTATTGTTACTTTTAAATAGTATTAAGGCGAGTAAAGAAATGGGCACATATTTTATGAATCGGATATATTTATTAAGATTCAATGATATTATAATAGTAATAATTTGCTGTTCAAATACTACAATATTAGTTATAGTTTAATTTTTTTTTCTTTTAACTGTGGTATTACTAAAATTACAGGGAAATAGCAAACCTATATAACAAAAATCGTCATTTAATATCATCAGAGGAAGCTACACCAATGTGGATCGTCATCAATCCTTTAGAAGAGGGGAAGCCTTTACTTCTCACAGTGCAGTCTGATGTTAATAACTTTGCAAGAGGCTTAGTGATGTATAATGGGAGTGACAACTTAGATGACGTGGATCTAGATCTAATGCTTGATGATTATGCTAAGCAGGAAGAATTGAGTGTGGATATGGTAAGACATTTGTATCGTAAACTAGCTGCCATCCGCATGGCTTGCGTTGACTTAAAAACTCGCAACAATATATTTAGAAACAAGCTTGCCACAGTGCGATTTCACTCGCGTCTTTGGTTACTGCTCTGATTCCATCACCAGTAGCGTGATGGTAGATAGCCTATAATCTTCCTCAAGAACTGGGCTATCATACACAAAAAGAAATATTCTAATCCGACTAGTATTTCTAGAGATTAGTGCGTTAAAATAAACAAACTCTTCCGCTTTATATAATAGTATTGATATTACTTACTATATTATTGTAAAGTTTTATTAAAATCTATTCAGTAGTTTTTGCAAGATGGAGTCACAAACATCTATATAAACTTTTACATTTATACAGTAAAATCTCTTTATTCGCGGGGTATATGTTCCATAAATATGCCGCGAATACAGAAACCGTGAATACAGAATGGTAATTTATATGGGTTTATAGGGATACGTTCCAAGGTGCCAAAATAAAAAACACATATATAAGAAAATCAATTTTATTGATGTTATTGAACATTTTGATTAATCATTATCCTCAGGCTTAGGCAATGGTTTGAAGAAATGTTATTTTCTCTTGCTTGGCAGTTTTTAATAGCTCCGACAATTCAGACTGATACTCAGCAGTTGCATTAGCAATTTGCCTCTTAAAATTAAGACTTTGTTTCATGGATCAATGTTCACAAAGAAATCGCAAAGCTCATTTGCCATTCTTAAACCTTCACTAAGATTTTTCAGAGTAAATGTCACATTTTCAGTGCTAGTGGAAGCCTCTTCTTCAATGGGCTGTGAATTTAACATTTCCTCCAAGTCGGTTTCAGTCAAATCTTCATCTTGCGATTCAAGCAATTCCTGAATGTCACTTGATTCTATCTGTTCGAACCCATCTCGTCCTATTCCATTTGCAATTTCGGCTATGTTTGCAGTCAAAGTTTGAACTTGCACGGATTCTTCGTCATTTTCCGCAATCAGAGCAAGCCATAGTTTTTTCCAGCATGACTTCAATGTGTGTGGTTTCAGTTCTTCCAATGATTCTTTTATGTTTACGATGCATTTTGCTATGTCAAATTTCTTCCAGCATTCCATAACATTCATATCAGGATTACACTCCATATTATCCAATACGATTTTGAAGGTTCGTCTAATGTAATAGAGCTTAAAGGCCTGGATTATTCCTTGGTCCATAGGTTGAAGCAAAGCCGTCGTGTTTGGAGGTAAAAATGTCACTTTTATATTTGGATGCATAGCTTCAAGTTCGCGAGGATGACCTGGTGCATTGTCCAAAACTAGAAGTGCCTTAAAGTCTAAATTCTTTTTTTTTCAAGTAAATTTCAACTTCCTTAACAAAACAATTCCGAAACCAGTCACAAAATACAGCGCTTGTTACCCACGCTTTCTTATTAGCACGCCAAAACACTGGCAGGTTGTCCTTGTTTTGATTTTTTAAAGCACGTGGATTTAGCGATCTGTAAAGCATCAGTGGCTTAATGACACAATTTCCAGATGCATTAGAACATAGCAGCAGTGTAACTCTATCCTTTGCTGCCTTAAATCCAGGAGCAGACTTTTCGCTTTTAGAAATGAATGTTTTGTTCGGCATTCTCTTCCAAAACAAAAACAAAATCTTATTTTATCTTCGGATTTTTTTATTGATCGTACAGTTGATTCGTTGACATTGAATGAGCGTGATATGGATGCAAATGACTCTCCAAGGCGTAAACGATCAAGCATTTCTATTTTCACTTTAAGCGGTAACACAGATTTTTTTCGTGTCGAAACGCGTTTCTCAATTTTTTTAGTTGACATTATTAATTACGAAGAACAAAGAGAGCAGTAGAGACGTGTTACTCGATCACAATTTTTGTAACGAATGTGAAAGATAAAACAATAAAATAGGCAAAGCGGCTTTTACCAAAGAACGGAACAGCAACATTTAAAAATATACTTTATTCCTTCAGAAATAAGGTTGCTTTCTTCTGTTTGTTTACATTTTCAAAAACGCCGACCGCGGTGTTTGCGGCAAATGCGACAAAGGCGCCTTAGGTCAAAGTGCTCGGCGATACCATTTGACGGCACTTGCAAAAGATATTGCGTTAAACACCTATTGAAATTTTGTATGAAATTTTAGATCCGCAAATAAAGAAATTTTTTGCCGCGAATAAAGAAATTGGGTTGCATTTTTTTAATCCGCGAATAGTGAAAACGCGAATGACGGAAGCGCGGATAGGGAGCTTTTACTGTAATATATAATTAATAGCATAGTAGCCTTTATTATCATAGGTTTGTGATAAGTTATCACTAGCATTACATTTGCAGAAATGTGTGGCAAATTATGTAGGTATCTTGTTTGTGGAAATAATTTTGCCCTGTAGCAAAGCCTATTCAAACAGCTTGTGATAAACGGTTGGGATCCCGAGTATTTCTCAAAACATATAGCTCTTAGTACGGATATGACAATTCTTCAAAATTCCTAATATAAAGCTTCAAGAGTATGAAAGTAACTTAGCACAAATTGCAACACAACGAGTTTCTGAGTCCAGAGGTCTCGCCCTCAAGGCAGGGATGATAAACACTTAAGAAACACAAAGACACAAAGTTATGTTGTCTCTGCACTACCTAAGGTTTCACTGGTAGAGAATGCTTATTGCATTAAGTCCGCCTATGTACCTGTGTGTGCAGTAAATAAAAAATAAAGCATCAAAGTAAGTAAATAAATAAAAATAAAGCATCAAACTAACCAATTTACATTTTAATTACAGGTCACAAGTACAGTAGACTGCAAATACTTAATATCAGGTATTTCATATGGCTCTCACACATCGGATGAGCTAGTCAATGCGCCACACAATGGTATCACGGAACTGCGTTGTGAATGGACTAACAAGACTTTGCACACACCGTTTATAAGTTGTAAAGTACATTTTGTAAGTATGCTATTAATTATGGTTGAGGTAGGGCCCCAGGTTCAAAAAGGTCCATGTGCCTTTGTGCACATCTGCTGGTAATGAGTTCTAGGCTTTAATTGTTTAGTAAGTATAGAAAATAATTAAAATTTCGTGTAATACATTTTGTACAGGAACAAGAAATAATAGTGGGTCACCTATCTACACCTACCAATGCTATATGGAGGTCTGTGTGTGCGTTACACAATATGAACCAATTGTTAGTAGATATGACGGCTGCTGGATATTCGTCTGTTAATCTAGAAACCGCTGCTATAAGGTAAATTTGTCATTCATCATTTTACATACATTACTTCGTAAAGGAATTATCATTTTACTCGTAACTGTTCTTTGAGTCTTTTTTTTGGGGTAGCGACTGCTACTAAATTTCACTAATTAGTCATGCTAATTTAATTTACTTTACAAATACATTACTAAACTAACAGAGGTATATACCTTATCAATCAATCAATATTTATTTGTCTGAATATGGTTACAAAAGATGTTACAATAAAGTAAAGAGTGGTACAACAAATTCTGCCATTTATGGCGTGCAAACTATAGGTACATAATGGTTAGCGTTAGTTACAATTGTTCAGATAATATTAAAATACAATGTCAGATTAATAGTACTATGTTAGATAATGATTAAGATTACAATTATCAGTTAGTATTATAATAATTATAATTTCATTAGATGTCTTAGAGCTAGTGGTTGGCCTAATTAGTCAACCAAATAATGAGTGAACATATCACACGAGCAAAATATGGAACTGCGCTTGATGCAGGGCTGCTTATTAGAAATCCATGGAGATCCAGAAATGTAGACCACAAATAATCTTTTAATAGATTCAGCATACAGAGCTACAGAGATGCACGACTCATACCTGCATTTGCTAGCATAATGCTGCGTACAGACTTATGAAATGCAACATGCAATGTAACATGCAATGTAACACGCAAAGAAAGAATTTCCATAGTGTAGACGCCTTGCGCGCACGAACAGAGCATTTCAAGTCGTGTTCGCCGCGAGCCGCAATATGTCGGTTTTTTTGGCGAACACTTGGGCGCGCACTCGCAGTGTGGACGGTTGTGTGTGCCTGTACGGCGAAACGGAGCCATGGCCATGGAAGATAACACAGCTACGGTAGAGGCTACTCTTGATGCTCGTTTCATGTTCGCGCGCACGCCGCAAACAGATGCGAGTACGTACATGTTCGGTTCGTGCGCGCCCTATATCCACACTTATGAAATAATAATAATAATAATAATAATAATTTATTTAAAGAAAAGAAAAGTAACAAAACAAGTGTAATACTAGGTACTAAAATTTACCGTTGAAAAATAACAAATGCTTGTTCCATGTTACGTTGTATGTTGCATTTTATTAGTCTGCACGAGTCATAAGAAATCGCTATGGACACTATAATTGGTGCATTTTAATGCATTTGAATCTTTGCCTTAGCCTTAAAATAGCCTTAAAGAGCACAGCTTTCACATATTTATATGGCCCTTATTTTTGTGAACTTGATACAAAACAAATGCAGTCAGTACGTAAATAAAGGATTTGATCTATTTTTAATACTTAAAAAAATACCTTTCAGACACAGCGTACCAGGCACTAAACAATATAACAACACAAAGAGGGTCAACGAACTTTTAAATGAAACTGAAACATATGCTTATACATCCGAATGTCCTGCAGGCGGGTGTATTTGTGTCACTGAAGACACTACGACGTTGGGACAGTGTCTATCCGATATGAATAAAATAGGATCTAGTAATGATTTTACTTATAAATTGTGGGATATTTTGAGAGGTAAGTACACCTTATTTAAACTGAAATAGATTGCTGAAAGCTGAATTATTTATTTTTCATATAGATCACAAACAAGAATCTTGTGAACATCAAAATTAAAAAAAAAGCTGTGGGAAGAACTGGAAAGAAACTCAGGACACTCTTTTCAATTGTCAGATAATTTAAATTTTTGGTATTTTACAATTTTCACATTCAATACAACCAATGCACCATACAAAATATAATTATATATTGATGATTTTATATACAAACCACCAGTGGCGAAGGGTCCATATAAGCCGATTCCTAGCGGCTTCCCTTTGAGATAAATCACAAAGACTATAATATCTATTAAAGTGTATCTGTGTGTCAATTTTGGCGCCAGCTTCCCTCTTACAAAATGTCACTCTTCGCCACTGCAAACCACCATCCCCTATTTCAACCTCTTCGAGCCATTTTTCTCGACAAAATATAGCCTATAATAAGTTGTTCCCCAAGGTCTAGTATATTCCTATATCAAATTTCATCAAATTCGGTGCAGTGGTTTAGGCGTGAAAGGGTAACAGACAGACAGAACAGAGTTACTTTCGCATTTTTAATATTAGTATGGATTTTATCATCTAAGTATCGACTAAGAAAATATATACCCTCTGTAAGAATATCTGCGTAAATTAATAGTTCATACATACATAGCTTCACGCCTTTTATCCCCGTAGGGGTAGGCAGAGGTGTTTTACCACCCACTTGCCGCCATTTTTTGTTTAGTATCCATATAAAGACGATACGCTTACCCCGGCTGTTCTTCAGTATGTATCTAACATGCCTACACATATAATACACACCTCGTTGATATAGATATTTTCGCGTTTTCACACTACAAGTTCAAAAGAGCAGCAGTTGCAATCTTAAAATGCTTGTCTTGTGATTGTTACATGTCCCTATGAATAAATAAATAAAAAAATATAATTTCATTTTATTCAGTGAATAACAGCTCCAGAATTCCAAATATTTTTTTCTACTTTTTCCTGATTATGGTTTGGCCCTACATGGTTTTCAATAGTTTTCTTGGGTCTTTACAAATTTTTGAACTAATTATAAAACAGTCATGTTACTTAGAGTATACATTTGTTGTTTTAGATTGTGATACAGCTGAGGAGTTAATAACATTACTTATTCAAGCTCTCAAGTTTATATCATCTGGCAAAATACGACCATTTGTAAGTATTATCTTTATTTATTACATTAGTGCACTAGCTAAATATTATATACAGCAGCCATAGGTACAGTCAGCTAAAAATGTGGTTTACCACCCTACTGTTGAGCTTCATTTGGACATTATGAAGCAACATGGTCGATTTCTGTTACACTTTGTTATAAAAGTCGACTTTAGTGATAAGTAGATTTCACAGAAACTGTTTTCGAAATTGGTAGACCACTTTCTTGGCCCACCGTGCTGAAAAATCATGTTTGTTCTTTAATGAAATACTATATTTAATACTTCGAAATATAAAATGGATACAATACTGAATCAGTCGTCCTAATTACATACATACATAACTTCACGCCTGTCTCCCATTAATGGGATAAGCAGAGACTTTAGAACGCCATTTGCTACGACTCGAGCACCTCTTAAACATTTATTAATAATACCAGCCTATTAACTGTCCCACTGCAGCCCAAAGGTCTCTTCTCATATAGAGAAGGTATGAGCATCAATCACCACGCTTGCTCAAGACAGATTGGCAATTCAGACTTTTAAGTCCAGGTTTACTCACGATGTTTTTCCTTCACCGTCAGTCAGAAATGTCCAAGATAAACTTAGAAAGTACATATGATTTGAAAAGTCACATTGGTACTTGCCCGGATTCGAACCCACTACCTCGTGTTTAAGAAGCGGGTCCTTATCCACTGGACCATTTCGACATCATCATTATTATTTTTCTCTAATTATTCTTCAAAAAATCAATTTTCTTAATTTTTCATCTATTACCTTACAGATAGATGCTAACAATAAAACATATCTATCAAAATTAGTATTAAAGCTATCTAGAGGCCATTCTCAGGCTTCTAAAGTATTAAAGAATTTACGCTCAAGCCCGCCACAAGCATTATCTTTGGTCGCACAAGTCGGTACTGAGAAAACAATGTGGGAGTATACTAGAATAATGTCGCTATTAGAACATTCGTTCTTTATAGCTGGGATTTGGAATAATGATGCGAGGTAAAACTTTCATTGCTTTATTTACAAGCACAAAAGGTGAATATAGATATTATTGATCTTACTTATAAAGATCACAGGCGAATTTATTCTGTTTTCAATTGAAGAACCCAGAGGAATTATTTTGCATGCTCATAACGTGACCCTTATCATCATGGGCATAAGGTTCAAATTCAAATTTGACGCACTATTGGGCTACTCATTCGCCCTATCATAGGCGTAGAAAGAAAATGGTTTGTCATAGTCATCAAATCAGTCATTAAGTAGATCCACGCTGGTTTCAGCATGAATGGGCCGGATCGACCGGGGAAGTACTACCCTCTCATAGAAGATCGACGTAAGAGTAGTAGTATCTGTACTACTGCGTTTCGTTCAGTGAGTGAAGGCGTTGGAGGCTTAAATCATCCCTCCTCATCCCCTTCTACCATTATGTTTAGCAATGGCTTCATTGTTTTCTAAGCATTATTATTAATGCTCAGATAACACAGCCATGTCCCTAGGTTACGGTAGGTTAGGTTACTTAACTAATGCGAAACTCTCTACGCGAATTTACATAGGGCTATTTCCGTCATATCAGAACAACGCAGTTTTATCTAACTGCCATACTGGAGGCCACTATACCAGCAGTTTAAGACGATGGCTTTTGGTGTAGTGGCCACCACTTCCGGATTCCACTGACTGCTTACCATCAGGCAGGGTGGAGTCACTTTGGTATGCTAATATAAAAAAGCCGTATCTATATTTTAGAACACACGAATCAATAGAACAAATAAACCAAACGATACAAGATATGACTATGAGTGGTGATTTTTCTCTTAATCCATTCGAATCAATCACAAGCGCGGAACATTCTATACGATTGGATTGTGAATCTTTTTATGAAGAGGATATCAATGAATTAACTGTTGATGACTTCGCGTCTTTGAAGAAACATGGTCTTGTTAATGAGAAGAAAGATGTTAATGAGGTATGTTAGAGCGTCCGAATGAATGTGTTTTGGAAAATTTTCGCCATCAGTTGCCGTCGGTTAGGTTAGGTTAGGTTTGGTTAGGTTAGGTCTTCCATTCACAAAAATTTAAAATCAAAATTTAATATTTATTCACAGTTTGAAATCAATAGAATCGTTCACGGTTGATTAGTTGATTGAAAGCGCTTTGATAGGTGCCTGAACCTGACAACTCAGTGCTGCCATCTCGTGGGCGCCATTTTAGAAAACCCTTTCAGCAATTTTATTTTGTCCATAAGCACGTGAATTATCCATTCTGTAAATTAAACATTAAAATTTCCGAAATGAATACTGAAAAGTATTTATTTTGATAGCGTTGTCAAAATGGAAGACCTTTTGCCAAAGTGGCGCCGACCGGTGGTGAAAATTTTCCTAAACACCCTCATTGTTTCAGCGCTTTTTAAAAAATTACCAAAAACAAAATATACCTACATAGATGATGTTTTGGTTTGTCCAAGTTATATTGAGGATTACTACTTTGTTTTTTATTAAATTTGTAATTATAGGTATAGTTTGAAGACGGTTTTTTTTACTAATTATTTCTATTGCATATGTATAAAAAATGGTTTCGTAGTTCTCATCAGTCATCTCAGTCGTAAAACGTTCGCTGCATAACATGCCTCTGCCATTGATTTCCATTTATAGGTTTATTTTGGCTATTAACAGGTTCCCTGTCCCATGTATCATATATGGGTCATAACAATTGAATTTCTATTGTGTCTCTTATTAGACAGCAAATGGGTTACAATATATAAAAGCAAAAAGTCTACCTGCTTAATAAAGCTTGATTCGTTTGTTATAGGCATTCTATTATGTAATTTTAAAAATATCGTTCTACTTACAGGTACCATTAATAACAGATGAAATCGACATAAGTCCTTGGAAGAATCTATTGATGAAATTCGCACAAGTCCATATATGTTTGGAACATTTGTATCGAGCTGAAAGTTGTTTGAGAATTGATTTTGGTAAGCTATACGTATTATATTATAGATGCGCCCCTTGGCTTTGCCCGCGCCAAAAATGTATTTGGTCCTTTGGGAACCAAACCGTCTCCGGCACCGAATCTATCTACATAATAATAATAATACCGACCTGTTTTTACTGTCCCACTGCAGGGCAAAAGCCTCTTCTCATATAGAGAAGGTATGAGCATTAATCCACCACGCTTGCTCAAGGCGGATTGGCAATTTTAGACAATTAAGTCCAGGTTTCCTCACGATGTTTTTTCTTTCACCGTCAGTCAGAAATGTCTAAGATAAACTTAGAAAGTACATATGATTTGAAAAATCACATTGGTACTTGTCCGGATTCGAACCCACTACCTCGTATTTACGAAGCGGTACCTTTATCCACTGGACCGTATCGACTTTCTACATACCTACTAATTTTTATCGAAATCGGTTCAGCCGTTTAGGCGCTTAATGGTAATAAACACTCACACATACACACAAACTTTCGCTTTTATAATATTAGTATTAGTCTACAAGTTACAAATTTATCAATTTCAGCCAATCTAAAGCCCATCGCATCACGATTACTAGAACATTACGTATCTGAGAAGTCTCCAATACGAACAGTGGGACAGCTAATGAGCGATCCTTTACAAAAGATCAGTATGCCCATCGCTAACAATATTGTACAAGATCATCTCAAGTAAGTGTCAAAGCGTTTTCGACCTTTAACCTTATAAAATATGACAGGAATTCGAACTACAAGCTTCACGTTTAATAGAACAGTATGTATCAGAAGTCTCCAAACAATCGATCCTCCACAAAACATCACTATGCCTATCGCTAACAATATTGTACAGGTTAATCTAAGTGACAGCGATTTGGACCGTATTGATTATAAAATAAAAGTAAAATTTGAATGTTCTATTAAGAGCGTTTGGACCTAGATGTTGACTTATATAACACTGATTTGTATATTGATTAAAGTTACACTCAATAGATTTGATGACTGCCTCGATGGCGCAATGCAGTGCCTTCGATTCCCACACGGAACAGAACTCTATGAATAAATTATCATTATAATAAAACTTTATGACATAAATATTGGTTTAGATTATGGGGTAAATATCCGGCAAGAAACTCATTCTGATTTTTATTGTAGCAGTGGAGCTCTGAAGCCACCATAACAATTGGCATAATAGCAATTTATAGTGACACCCACTCATAGATTTTATAATAATTTTATATTTTTAAATGTATTGTTACGTGTCAGGATGGGGTTCGATGTAAAATGCCAGTTACGCGATAATGAGTTTATTCAAGACACACAATACACTAACAGTAACAAAATAAAGCAATAAACACTTATACTGCACTATAACGCTTCGTATATCGCTCTTCGTAAACCTCCGTATCACTTAGATGTTCGCTCGAGATCGCTGTATTCACAACTGAACGAAGTGCCGACGTTCCAATCCTTTTTATAGTCATTCAATAGATTTCTAGAACCTTCCCGTTATTACCACAAAGTTGCCGACAATTCTCAATAACAAAACAATGCATGTAGGTACTTAGCTGCGACGTGTAGGTATGCCTACCGCCGATGAGCTATTGTTATACGTGTAGGTAGGTACTTGCGAACGTTCTAATCGTCGTAACAGTATACAGAGTGTATACGACGGTTTGACATTAAATGAAAAGGCAGGTGTTACTAGCCCATATAATGATTTCTAATTAATAACAAAATTAATTTGACGAAAAACAAAAATTTGAAATTTTCTAACAAAATAAATAATATTTTAATAGTAACGAAGTAATACACCATTTTATTATGACAAGTTCACTGAACTGTAATGAACGGCAACGTTTATCCTTCGACGTGGACTATGACTTAAGTCAGTGACCGTTTGACGTACTTACATAGTGTTAATTTAGAATTAAAGAAATTAAAAAATTTGTCCTGTGTCTAAAGTAAGTATTGAAGATATTTTGTAGATTTTTTTTTGTCTCGCTTTATAATGTCACATACTACTATACGTAATTGCATTTAATGTCATACCGTCGTATACACTCTGTATATCTTTTTTATATACTTATATTTAAAAATGTAATTTTAGTAAAATTGTTTTATATAAAATTGTTTGTCACCTTAGTCGTATAAAAAAAAAATATAAAGGCGATAATAATAATAATTTATTGATATAATTTTCTACAAAATTTGTGTGGATTTATCTGGTCCACGAACTAGTATTAAGTGTATTTCAGGGGCCAGTGTCTTCGCCTTTAAATATAGAATACAAAAATGCGTAGTATCTCAAAAACTTAGATACTAAAAGTTATACAATAAAAAGAATTTAAAGATAATAATAAATGGATGTATTTTTATAGGAAACCAGCATTCTGGTATCGAGTGGAAATGACAAGAAAAGAGAATGCTATCAACAAAGGCATCCAACGAGATTCCAAGATGGTCTACGTGTTCTCACAGCAACCTGTGTTCCCGCCATCTGTTTGGCAGAATTTGGGTATATACTTTATTTCTACCTAAACGGCAATTAGTTCTGCGAGATATTTTTACAATTTAATCTTTTTTTTTTAATTTTTAGATCCTCAAACAGAAGACGAACCAGAAGTAGCAGAGGTAACAACTTTGGGTGAAGAATTGAAGTATCATATAACAAAATATATATTTGTTAGCAACAAACTAGTGAATAAACTGCCGATATAATTAAATCAATGTATATAATAAATCAGTGTCTTATATTAGTTGTAAATAAAAAGTACTTTATATATTCTTGTTCTTACTTTGCATTAATACCACAACAACCACACAACGTCATCTAGACCTAAAGTAAGCATATATTAATAGCTTGTGATATGGTTATAGAATGCGGATAATCATACTTATATACTCTTTTTTTGTAAATACTTACATATTATACATAGAAACACCCAGACCAATGCTATTTGGATTGATCATTGGCAATGTTCATGCAAAAAAATATATTAGCAGTGAGCGGGACCTCTGCGTAGCAGTCCATACATAGTACCACCAAACCACAGAAGTTGTCAATGATTTTCTCTTTTTTTTAAATTAATTACTTACTAAAAGTACCTACGTGCCAAACAAGCATACGGGCGACCTTCGTAACTAAACCTCAAGAGGCTCAAGTCCACCAAATGCACATGCGTGCTCGAAAAAAAAAAAATTAATGTATTGTTGGCTTGATAAAACCCCTAAATCCAAATCCTGAATCCGCTACTGTGCCACCTGGTGAGTGCTTATCGTAAGCAATGAATTATAATTAAACATACAAGAAATGCTGCAAACACAAGCTGTTCTTGAGCAAAAAGTTTCTTAAGGGAACAACTAAACAAAACGCAATTATATTGCAGATACTTTACATCGATAGGTATTCTATAAGAACAATCTACGTTTGACCCGACCCATTCATGTTTATCAATGGACCGGATCGACTAGATAAGTTTCTACTACGTCGCGATCCGGTCCATTTATGTTGACACTAGTGTTGGGTAGGACATGTTTTAAAGAGAGTTTGTAAGAGTAGACTCCTTTTTGTACTCAGCTAACAATGTCTCCACTTCAAATTAGGCGACGCGTACTGAAGCTCCGCAATACGTTTATAGTTTTATATGACACTAGCTTTTGTTTCATTCACGTCTTTGCATACTGCTCTTCTCCCGTCACCAGTAGCCTGATGTTACATAGCCTTTATCCTTTTTCGAGAACTGGTCTCAGAATCCCGACTGGTAGTTTCAGAGATTACCGCGCTCAAACAAACAAACTCTTTCGCTTTATTTATTAGTATAGATTTGACTATGACAACGCGCCTCTCTCATGTCCCGTCGTCCTCGTCCGTTCCACTGGTACAGGCGTCACTAGCCTCTTTAACACGAAGTGCGAACCTCACGCGCGGAGCAGAGCGCGCTATGCGTTAGCGCTAGTCTTAGAACGTACCTACTAGTGATGTGCCGAAACGCGACATAAAAGTTGAAGTAGTACATTTTATAATGTTATGCCGCTCTTACATTTTTAAGTCATGTCTCCACAGGACAAATTTAATGTACCACATGTTGTATGTCCTACCCACCAACAACAATCTACTTACTACCGTGTGAAAGTTTTATAGGTTATTGTAGATATTACGCTCCAAAATCATTTTCTTGACGAACAACATGAAATTGTTCATTACATTCATATCAGTCGCCAAATAAGGCGCCGTACAAAACAACATTTCTAACTCGATTTCCATATCATTTGCATAAATAATTTGGTTTCACATCTTCCTTCGTTACGATATATTAAATCAAAGATCAGAAGAATATTAAACAAAGAAAGAGCGTACCCGGCCTCATAAAGCCGGGTTCCGTACGTAGAGTAAGTATTAAGTAAATATCCAATATAGGTACCTATGACCTAATAAAAAATGGGTTATATTTAATTTCACCAAACACAAAAGTGACCTTGTGTTTCCGATTTTGTAACAATGGCTCATGTAGGGTATTAAAAAGTGAATCTTCTTTTGAATACGAAACCAAACTATTGTTGTCTCGAACGGACAATAACCAAAGTTTCCAAAGATATAATCAGTTATCTGCCCAAAGATATAAACATCCCTAACAATAGGTACTTACAGACCTAGAAAACAAGGATGTTTTAGCCACCTGCGACGCGTGCAGTCGAGTTCTGCGTTTAGCCTACGGATCTCTCAAAATATACCGCTTTTAACGATGCTATTTAAAAAAATAAACATATTGAAAGATTGCTTTGATGTCGAGTTAATAAACTAGTTCAGTCTACCGAAATTATAGATTGAAATCTCGTTTACAATACAGTAGTCAACAAGTTTTATGTACTGTGTGGAATGCTTTCTAAGAATATTATCTAGGTGAGCGTAATTTTTATTTTATTTTATTGCCGACAGTGGCAGACGAGCAAACAGCCCACGTGATGGTAAGTGGTAACTGTCGCTCATGGACGACTCAGAGTGTCTGGCATTACTCCAGCAATCCCAGGGACTCTACGAAGCCGCTGCCTACCGTGAAGGAGGTGGGGTAGGTAAAAGGATTGAGGGAAGTGAGGAAAAAGGAAAGGGTGAAAAGTGAGCCTCTGGCGCTCTCAGTCATCGAACGAAACGCAATAGTACGGATACTACTACTCTTAAGTCGATCTTCTATGAGAGGGTAGTACTTCCCCGGACGATCCGGCCTATTCATACTGAAACCAGCGTGGATCTACTACCAGTAGACCAGTAGTTGCAGTTTATGACTAAATCTGTTGCTTAGCACGTCAAAAAATTTAATTCACTTAGTAGTTAATAAAAGTACCTAGGTTTAGATACATAGCAAAACGCCATTTTCGTAAAGGGTACCTATGGTCTGCCACGCAAAGGTTTCGAGATTGATCTCCAGGGTGTCTAGCGCAAGTTTGTTTTACGATATCGTGATCGACACTCCGATTGGCCCGCTCCAATCACTTAACCAATCAGAGAGCCAAACGTGGTAAACGTTACGATTACCGTAAAAAATATAATACGATCGAATTGAGCAACCTCCTCCTTTTTTGAAGTCGGTTAAAAACAACTCGCACCAGGCCCCTCAAATTGGTTTTTCCTGTCGAGCAGTCAAAGTTCGGAGTCAGGTATTGTGCTCGGTTAATGGCAAAGGGCTCGCCCCTGTTACATGAAACCTAACGTAGCTAACAAGACATAGGTGATACACCTCTGTCTACTGCTTCTAAGGATAGGCGTCATCCTAAGTTATATTAGTTCGTGGCATAGGTATCTAGGCAATGATATTCTATTATCATTGTATCTAGCTATACTTTTCTCGTATGAGACTAAATCAAATGTCGAAAACTTCGGTCACAGATCAACACAACAAACTTTCGATACAAATTGAACAGTAAATCTCTCTTATTTATAATGTAATTTATGCATCGAATGCGTATTAAACAGGCATTGCACCACCTTTTTGATTTGTTTTGTTTATTTCCTGACGATTAATTATCTCATTGTCAATGCAGCGTGTAAGCGTGTACCTACCTTCCTTAATATTAATAAAGTTCTACTACTAAGGCAGGTACTATTTGGTACAGAGATTAAAAGTGTAGGTAAAAAATTAAAAAGAAAATATGTTTATTCATATAGGTTAAATTAATTAACACTTATGAACGTCAAGTTTACAAAATGTCAGCAAATTAACCTACAGCCAGTTCACTGACGAAGTAGAGCCATGAGAAGAACTGGTAAGAAACTCAGGCCACTCTTTTTAATCGCCAGGTTATTACAATTTTTGTAAGTTACAATTTCAAGTAACATGCAAAGTGACTCAAGCATTAGATACATTTAACTCTTTATGTAATTAATTACAGCTATAAGTGTTGTAAATAAAAACATATAAAGTAAAATGTGTGCTTTACAGGCTGCCTCAGTTTGCATACTGCTACAAAAAGGTAAAGGCAACATGTGAACTGTGGCAAATGTTTCTATGTAGGTATTATATAAACAGTTAATATTTGCTATAAGTATAAAGTAAGATAAACTTAATTTACTTTTAATTATTTACGTACTTAGATATAACGTTAGTATTTTTATAAAATCTTTTTATTTATTGTTATATTTGTAGGTAAGTAAGTACCTTCCTATTGGATAAGTTGGTTGGTACTTCTTATACCTAAACGTTTCTTTCATTCTCTATTTACATTCAACAAACGTAGGTGCAGTACCGTTAAGGTGACTTACACATATCGTTCAACTTTGTCGCAAAGACTTCACAACTCGCTCTAATGAGTTTTCTGTTATTTCCGCGTGCTATTGTGGGCACAATCGAGGGAAATACATATCTTTAACTGCATGTATGCATTCATATATACATTTTTATTTTTACGGTAATGTTGCCAGTATGGTTGCAACATAAATGAGCCGGGTCGATCAAAAAAGTATCTACTTTAAAGAAGTAGAGTTACGCTAGAGGCCTAATTACACCTTTTTTTTCGCGGGAAACGCATTAAGCGTACGCACCCGCCTGGGCGAGACGGAGGTTATGTCGGACTTTCCGACCGCACTGAGAACGCGGCCGGCATACCGACTAAAACCCACGGTGTTCCACGGTGGCCAGAGTTGGCATCACGGGAGACGCTCGCTCATTCAACCGCGAATATTTATGGATCACGCATAGTTTTGTATAGTGCGGAATCGAACCCACAACCACGTGCACAGCAGTCGCTTGCGCTCCCACTGCATTGCACCACGGATTCAGTCGGCCTATTTACACCTACCCTTTCCTCTTTCTTTCCCTTCTTATTTCCTGGTCCCTTTTCTGTCAGGGTAATTTTGCTGACGCATTCTTGTATGATTGATTAACCACTATCATTCAGTTTGTTTTATAATTAAAGATTGAAACGGATTCAATATCACTTTATTCAGAATGTTGTAGTCAACTGCACAGATAAGGTAGAGAGGGTAACCTCATAGATAACAGAATACAGGTACCATAGATATACAATAAGATAACTGCAGTTAGCTACCTAATTGTGATAGTGAAGCATCAAAAGACCACTAAGTTTTATATAACTATTTTAGCAGTTCTTAATGGCTCTTTTTAAATCCTGCTGTCATTACACCAAGTAACAATAAAAAAATAGTAACAATTTGAGGCTACATTTTCTTTCTTTTTTTATTTGCCTATCACATGACTTTTTAGTTTATTGTAGTTTTAGTGGAATAGTTGTCAGAATTTGACTTCTAGTGGTCACATCTGAGGCCCTAGACAGGTGTCAAACATTTCTATTCTATTCATAGAATAGTTATGAAAATGTATGAGATTGACATAAGCGTCGGCGTTAGTTTTTTTTTTTTTTTTTTTTTATATTATAACCTACCAAAGTGACTCCACCCCGCCTGATGGTAAGCAGTCAGTGGAATCCAGAAGTGGCGGCCACTATACCAAAAGCCATCGTCTTAAACTGCTGGTATAGTGGCCTCCACTATGGCGGCTGGGAATAGGGTTAGGGGAAGGGAATGAGGGAGGTGAGGAAAGAGGATAGGGGGGAAATTGGGCCTCCGGCGCTCTCACTCACCGAACGAAACGCAGTAGTACGGATACTACTACTCTTAAGTCGATCTTCTATGAGAGGGTAGTACTTCCCCGGACGATCCGGCCCATTCATGCTGAAATCAGCGTGGATCTACTACCGTACAAGCTTATGTCAATCCAATACATTTTTTAATCCAGGTACCTATTCTATGAATAGAATAGAAATCTTAAGCGACCAGCGACTGTCGTCTGACATCTTCGAACTAAATTGTGTTGTCGATAACTATACACTTGGCAAAAGAATTTCAAACCGAATTAGCGTTGGATATCTATACTATTATATAAAGCGGAACAGTTTGTTTGTTTGTTTCAACGTGACAATCTTTGTAACTTACCAGTCGAATTTGAGTAATTCTTTTTGCGTTTGATAGCCCAGTTCTTGAGGACGCGCGTGGAACCGCGTTGCGAGAAAACTATCTGCTTTTTTTTGAGTCAAAACCGATAATGAAACATTAATTACTAATTGTTAAAATTATAAGTAGGTAATATGTATACTTTGTCATTGTTGTTTAACTCACAAATGTTCTTTTATGAGTCACCAGTAATTTAAACTAGGTACCTACCAACCTAGTTCTAATAAAAATTATGCGGAAAAAATTCTGATGACAATTTATTGCAAGCCTAGGCGTGATATTTTGGCATATAACCAAACGCTCGTTAATGATACAATAGTCTAGTACCAAACCTTCAAACATAGCCTTGGGTTTCCATGTTCCATATTCCAAGTTTACCTTTTTTTTAATATTGGCATAGGTGTGTACTTTGTATACCAGCTGCCAAGCTTGATGTTAAATCATATAAAAATTGCGCATAAATATCTGTAGTTTCCTGTGCCCTCTTAATCTCATTCTCTTTAGTTATGATCGATCATTAACTTGATAGGTATATTTAAAGTACAATCGAGGAAGAACGTCGGTAAAAGTCGATCGTTTTTATATTGATAGGAATTCGATCCTTTTTCAATCAAAAGCCAGAATTGAACAGTAGGTACAAAGTTTAATTATATAAATTATATAGTATCCATACTATAACTATAGCCACTATAATAATTATAGTGAAATGATTAAGCACTTGTGTCCAAAGAACTGTTATAACGGGTTTTGACCACTATAAAATTACATCAACTTTAAAAACATCTACTTACATATCTACAATTTTATATTCGGAACTTTAATACCTAAGTACCATACATTTAGGACCGCGTCATTACTTACTAACAAAATCAACTATTGTATTGCACTATAAAGTCATTATTACCAGAAATAGAAGTAATATAGAACTACCACTGAACAGAACCCACTACGGTAAGAAACCTTTTGAGTATGAGGGAGCCTAACTATATAACAAATTGCCTTCAAATATAAAAGATCTTAGTACCTAACATATTTAATTATAAATAGAATTATATAAAATAGATCGACAGCATGTTTCTAAATTGTAAACTTAGTTTAAGTTTCTCATTTAAGTGAAATGTAATATCTTTGAGAAATAAATAAATTCATTAAACCGAAAGTCAATCAATAACCACAATTATTTTCGGTTGCAACTGTACGTTCTGCAAAATGTTTACACCTTACATTGTTTACACGTTGGGCCACGTGGAATAATTATCTTTATTACTCAATTATATTGTGTTGCTATTTATGGAGTGTTTGGACAATGTCGTGGTTTATCAGGTCAGCGTGGTCATGTGCTCGATGGTTTTAGATCCATTGTTTAATCTGGTAGGTATCGGAATGTGAAATTTTGTTTATGCTAGCTGAGTTTCGATGTGCTGTTGTGTGTCCTCCTTTGGTACGTCAATGGCGAACTTTATTAACTTCGGTTATGGCATCAAGTAGGTATGTATTGCATTCATATCAATTAATAATTTTAAAGTCTTAAAGACATTATTAAACAGAGGCCTTTGCCAATTGCCATAGTCACCTCACCAGGTTTAGTAGACGAATTGGTGACTGCTGCAAGGTAACATTTGGCAGACTAGAATCTCTCGTATATCGTTTGAAAAAACGTTTTGCGTGAAAGCTTTTTTTATTTTCATCTATTTCTTTTCATAAAGACAAGCAAAGAAGACGAAGAAATACACAAGAATGGGAGATAATAATATGTTAGTGAAATCTTTAAATCTTTCCTTATATATTCTTCCTTTTCTTTTTCTTTTCTGTAGTTAAAATATATTGCCAGCAAAATTTACGCAAGAATAGTTAATAGATATTGCAAGATGTAATGATTTTACAAAATTGTTTAAAAACTGACATACGACCTTTACGGGGGCCTATGCACTCTATTTTACGTACAATTATGCAAAAAACGGGAAATTGCCAAAATGTTACTTATTATTTATTGACTCTTCATCGTCGATATCTAAGTAGATAATATTTACCTAAGGCAGATAATAAAAGGCTAGGTTTTTTGTTCTAACTACTAGTTAACAAGCCGTGATGCGAAGGACTTTACAAACTAAGTAAGTACACCCAGATTCAGAATAAATAGGTACCTTTTTTTTTTTTATACGACTACGGTGACAAACAAGCATACGGCCCGCCTGATGGTAAGCAGTTACCGTAGCCTATGGACGCTTGCAACACCTGGAGCATCATTAGCGCGTTGCCGACCCTGTTAAAAACCTTTTAACTCCTTTCTTGAAGAACTCCATGTTGTAGTCTCTCGGGAAAATGAATACTATGAATATATATATACCTATATACCTATATATATATACCTATTTATGAATCACGCAAAATTTTATTCTGTATTACACAACCTCTTGCAATGAATCGCAAGTACCCTCGCTCCACCATGTACTTTGTGACCACGGTATTCATTGCCTTCAAACCTATATGGTGTTAATACCTACTTAGGTATTTTACAGACGTACAATTCTTATCACTATGTACCTGATTGATTATGCATGTCCTAATTAGTCATACAAAACACAAAGGCCATACATAAGCCATGTAATAAAGCCTATTTGGCAAGCTTATTTGTTGAACACACTTGTATGGGTTCTACACAGCCGATTTAACAGCTTACTGATACTTTTCGGTGTTGATATTGAAGGTTGTTTTGGCTGGTATTCTAATCACTTTATTTTACTTTGTTTTGAATATAGGTAGGTTACAAATAAATATAAGGTAATAAAATATTATTAAATAAGTAAGAAAGAGTTATAAATACCGCACTTCTCGAGAAGCCAGCTCAACAGAATGTTCTCAATAGTTCTACTTATTAGTACGATCGTCAAACTAGTGGGAACTTTTACTAAACTCACTATTCGATCCGAGATTGCTAGAATTTACAGTGCCTACATATTACATACCTAAGAGCGAATCTATGTAAAAAAAATTTACCATAATCATTTCAATCGAAAGATGTTCATTGCTAGACATAGGATTCCCAAGCATCTTCTAGAATCGAAGCATTTACGCTGCTCATCACCCTGTCGTTGGGCGGGGTTATTTCAGATTCAATGGCCATCATAGGCGGTGAACTAATACTCCTAGGTTCACCGAGAACTTGATAACTACTACATTACAGGAGTATTTTAAGAGGCCTGCCCACACTGCATCTTTGCGTGGTTGCGACTTCAGAGAGTTGCTTATTCTGTATCAACAATCATCATTAGTTCCGCGAACTCCAAGCTTTTGTTTGTTGTGTGTCCTTAAAATGACTTCTGCAATGCTTAGAAAACATACCTATAATACGGTTACTTCTTGCTATCAGGTATAATCTTTGTTGGCTACTGAAGTTGTATGAAAATGCATGCGTAAACGTTAACTATATTACAGAATCTACACTAAACTTCATTAAAAACATTTCAAGTCAGTTCTCCAATCTATCACGACTTATAAGGGGTATCTTCTATTAAGACTAAATCAGTATCATTGCAAGGGTTATTTAACGTAGTTCTCAGTTCATGTTTGTTTAGGACTGTAAACTCGTATAACTCGTCATGTTGACAGACCATTGACCTTTATATTGAAAGGTACCGTCACGAATACTCTATTGAGATTAAATTATGTCAATCTCTGAAACCTATCTTTTATTGTGTTGATATAATAGCTTTCCGCGACGCGGTTTTATCCGCTTCTTTGGTTACTGCTTTGCTCCCGTCGCCAGTAGCATGATGTTACATGGCCTATAACCTTTCTCGAGAACTGCGGCTATATACGCAAAATATAAAATATTTTTCAAATCCGACTGGTAGTTCGAGAGATTAGCGCGTACAAACAAACAAACAAACTCTTTCGCTTTCTATAATAGTATAGTTTTTACTATAACCACTGAAAAATTAGGTACAATTAGGTAGGTGTTATGCACTAGAACTAGAACAGGTTCTATGAGTTAGCCCAAACAAGCCTTTTGTAGAGAAGAAATGTATTTCTACATATCGCCGCGGTCATATTAATTTTTTTTAAGTTAAAGTGGTTTGTGTACGTTGTACAGGATTTATATCTTAATTCAGGATGGTATATAATCACAAAACACAAAATCAAATTTGAAAATTCATTCACATTTTGAAATCAATAGAATTTTATGACTGACTCGCTACCTCTCTAAAATAATACACAAAATTAAAATGTCCAAAATCTAACACAATGAATACAAATGTCATTGACCATGTTAGAGGATTCTCGGCCGAAACATTCAACTGTTTCTAAATACAATAAAATTGAAAAGAAGCTATCCATCCAAACCCGAAACGCAATAACCCATTTTATTAAAATTTAATTTTATTGCTCCCACAATTACCCTTAAGGGAAATTTAACTTTATTGCTATTGTATTATAACATAACTCCTGGATTGCACTAACTGCATGCCATCACTCAGAGTTCAGAGTCGTAGACGTAACAGTGTGATTAACAAAATAGTAACACTACTAAATTAAACCATAGATGAAATGCACACATAAAATCTTCCAAAAATATTCATTGCTTGATAGAGTAAAATTCAATATGATTTTATAAAACTTTGGGTATTCGGCATTCACCATAATACGTGCTTTCAAAATGCCTTTTTAATACCATACCTATACCTAAATGAGCAATTTGTAATATTAGTTAAATAAAAGAAACGTTAAACCTTCTCAGTATCAGAAGAGGCCTTTTCCTGCAGTGGGATACTAATGAGATATGATGAAAAAAACGTTATTTTACCTCCTGATATAATAAATTTTATATACTTAATATCAAAATTTCCCTTTAAACGCGTCCTCAATACTATAACTCAGCCGCAACATTAAATATGCCAACGATAACATTGCTAAACCTGAACACAAACAATTACCGTCCCAAGAGTATATACTTTACCGTGGCGGTTAAGAATACAAACTAATTAACGGGCAGGCTGAATACATGCCTCAGCTCATCCCACGACCTCATTTTAACAGATTGTGTTACTCCGCAAGCCTGCATTTCAACTAAAATATTACTTGAAATATAAAAACATTCGTTTTGAAAACCTATTTTAGAGGTATTTGCTAAAGTTTTAAAGGTTTTTTGTTCGAAAAGGATTAATTTGTAACAAAGAACTTTTCAGGTTCTAGATTGAATTGCTATTGATCAGCATAGTAGAACATCAATATCATGGAATACTACTTAGCAAGAGGCTCACCCCCAGTTTTTGAAAGGCTGATCAACGAAAAATTAACTAATTAAAGTAATTTTTTTGTTGATTAGCCTTTTAGAAACTGGGGGTAAGACTACTCTTTTAAATCTCCAGTTTGTTACGATAACACTTATATCAAACAATTTAGGTACTCAAGAGCAAGATAAAATTAACTTTTATCATTTCAAACTTGAATAAAGCTTATAAGCTTTGTAGTTTGTTACGAGCATTTTCACTAGATAAACTAAATAGCTTAAAATGTTGTTACACTGAAGTTGAAGCCTCTGCCAGAAACTTTGAAAATATTCGCAAGTATTTTATGTTTTAAAGTAGGTATATTACTTTACTAGAGCCTCAAGTAAAAAATGTGCACTTAACATTTTTAAAGCGAATTTATGTTGCTCTTTATAATAAAATCATTTTATAGCGATTGAGTTTACAATGTAATCTTTTTTTAAGAAATTTTTACTTGTGTAATTTTAATAAATAAAATGGATGGATTAGTCAAATATCGCAGTAGGTTTATGTATTAGAGAAGATAACCACTGCGTGGTTTATTCCATCCAGTCCTACCAGTAGTCCGATAGTCGAACTGTTTGGAATTATTTTTTCAGACTCGCGAATCTAGTCGAACTGTTTGACACCAGATTCGCCAGTCTTACCATTTTTAAAAAAAATATTCCCAACAGTTCGAGTATCGAATTACTGGTAGAACTGGATGGAATAAACCTACTGCATTTCGAGGATGGAGCGGGCTATGTTAGGCGTCTCCCTGCGCGATCGCTTGAGAAACGAAGAAATCCGCAGGCGAACCAAAGTAATTGACGTAGCTCGCAGAGTTGCTTCTCTGAAGTGGCAATGGGCAGGACACATAGCTCGCAGAACTGACGGCCGCTGGGGCAGAAAGGTTCTAGAGTGGCGACCACGAACCGGAAGACGCAGCGTGGGCAGACCCCTCACAAGGTGGACCGATGACCTTATAAGGGTGGCGGGCAACCGATGGATGAGGGCGGCGAACGACCGGCCATGGTGGCGAAAATTGGGGGAGGCCTATGTCCAGCAGTGTACGTCTTTTGGCTGATATGATGATGATGATGATGATTTCGAGGGAAGTAGACTTTACAAAACTAGCAGCAACTAACGTCTTACTAGCTGCTCGTACAATATGCAGTCGTCTATTTATACCTACAGAAACATTAATTCCGTTCAGACCATTATATTACAGACATAATTGCAGATCTTGACGAGCGCTCAAAGATCCAGAGGCAGAATGTTGTGCTGAGGGACATGAAAGAGCTTTACGATAACGACGCCTGACCCCATCGGCATGTGCGGCGAATAGTCGGTAAGAGAGAGAGAGAGACCATTATATTTCATTGTCAGTATTCATAGTGTAGGCATATTTATCACCACGCTTGTTTAAGACGGACTAGCACCTAATTAATTTCTAAAGACTTGGAAAAGTCCCATTGGTACCTGATTTTAAACCAACGCCATATGTATTGGAGGTGTTTACCACCAGAACATCACGACTCGACATTAACTACCTTAAATTATGCTTATCACTTTTTGACCGACTGCCGAAGTCAATGAGAGTAATGATTATCGAGCGTATGTTTGTATGTAAATATATGGGTATGTATGCCATTTCCTTGGCATGTTCTACAGATTAAATGGCTCGATGAACTTTAACATATGTGGTGTCATTAGATTCATATTGATTGTAGGAGTAACATCCTACTAATATTATAAATGCGAAAGTTTGTGTGGGTGTATGTATGTGTGTTTGCCTCCACTCAGTGCCTAAGTGGCTAAACCGATTTCGATGAAAATTGGTATGTAAATAGATTCGTTGCCGAAGACGGACAGCTACTTTTTATCCCGAAAATCGGTCTGGTTACCGAGGGAGATAAAACACATTGTAGGTGCGGGCGAAGCCGTGGGGCGCGGTCAGTAGGATATAATATAATTTCAATGTAGCTTGCATAATCGGGTCGAAATAAATAGGTTTCTTTCTTTTCTGATTCTTTTAAGCAGATGAACCTTTTTTTTATTAATAATTAATTTTTTGTAGATACATAAAGCCCTAAAACGTAACATGTAACATATTATGTACTTCATAGATATAGGTACTCTGTTCAGAAACCCGCGTAATCTATTTATAAGACTTTGATTAACCTTTCATGAGTTTATCAACTTGATAAACCTACTGGAAACTTAAACAAAGAGGAACTATAAGGATCGTGTTCTCTATTTGGGGTAAATAGGCGCTTAAAGTTGTATCTTAGAAATTACTATATAAGTGAAAATTAGCATAACTTTCAAAAGTGCGCATAACTATAATTCAGGCTATTCACTTGTTTATAGAAATATCTTCTAAAATATAGCTTGTTCTTTTTAAGTAACAGATTTTTAACTAAGCCAGATATTCATAATTAAAATGCTTCATAGTACTACAACAACTACCTAATGGACAAAAAGATTTTGAACACGTGAGTGGGGCTGATGTATACCTATGTATTTGTATTTATAAAAAAAACTACATCATCAATGATTTTATTATTTGTCGACTAAAATGTCCGGACTTTATCTTATAAGAAGTCAATGGATCTAGAACTAGCGGACTATATTAATTGCTATTTTGTGAGACGCTTTTACAAACGAATACTGCGTATATAAGACATTGAACTAAAATTAGTAGCAGACATTCAATCCAAGTTTTAATTGATCAACATGAGTATGTAATACGGTAGGTACCGTTTGGTTTGGTACTCTAAAGATTTCACTATGAAAGGGTGGCACTTCAGTCCCGTGACTTTCAAAGTAAAATTGCAAAGATCCCTTGACATCATTTGTTATTGTCCTTTTTTGTTGAGTAAATTTATCACCTGGCTCTTCCTCAATAGTTTGAAAATATTATAATATATTTAGTTTTTCTTATCCCTAGTTAGTTCTTTTTGAATATTTACTTCTAGTAATTAAGACGTTTGAAAATGTTAATCATTAAATTACGTAATAACTAATAAATTAGCTTGAGTTTGAGTTCATAGCAGACTACGAACTAAAACTGAGGAAATCTGTATTAACATCACTTCTTTCAGTCAGTAAAAAGCCATAAATCGTTGGAACACTCACCGAGGCTCTTGTAGCATGCAATTATTAAACTTAATTATATCGAATACAAAGAAATAATTTGATTAATTGAGTAAGTTATACGTGACAGATAATGTACCTAATAGAACACCTGCCGTTAAAATTTATTTTTTCTGACTCATTCGAGACACAACGACTAATTTGGATTAAATTTCGAGTGTACCTATATTAATATCATTTGATTGTGCAGTATGAATTAACCCATTTGACAGCTGAGCAACTGATATTTTTGTTATTTATATATTTAACTACTTTATTTGCCATAATTAGGTTACATTATTATAGTGTTACAATTAGTCGTCCTTAACTTATTTATTTAGCTATTTAAAGAGCAGACAAATTATCTTTCAGGTTTCCTCACGATATGTTTTCCTTCACCGCATAAACAAGACAATACTACCCAAATACCAATCACTGTGACTTCTGTAAGCAGGATTAACAGTAAATAATCCTTCCCAATACCGAACTATGACATTGATGAGTCCCGGCGACAGCAACCTAACTGAAACTCGCAATAGGGCAAATTAACTTTTTTTTTTTTTATATTATTGCTTACCAAAGTGACTCCACCCCGCCTGATGGTAAGCAGTCATTGGAATCCAGAAGTGGCGGCCACTATACTAAAAGCCATCGTCTTAAACTGCTGGTATGGTGGTCTCCACTATGGCGGCTGGGAATGGGGTTAGGGGAAGGGAGTGAGGGAGGTGAGGAAAGAGGAAAGGGGAGAAATTGGGCCTCCGGCGCTCTCACTCACCGAACGAAACGCAGTAGTACGGATACAACTACTCTTAAGTCGATCTTCTATGAGAGGGTAGTACTTCCCCGGACGATCCGGCCCATTCATGCTGAAATCAGCGTGGATCTACTACCGTAAAATTTATTTACACTTCTTTTACTCGTCCAAGTTAGTAATATGTGTCCTATTAAAACTCTAATCAAGTATTGCGATAAGTACGAATACGTACAAAACGAAGCCTGTCAACTGTTTTTTATTCTATGTGAAAGTAGGACAAAACCTATTTAGCACGAATTTGTTGCCAAGTGGTATAACAATACATTAGTCTTTATGTGATCCGAATGCATAAAAATACAATTGTGAATATGGCTTAGTCTGTCGGGATACTCATATTGATCTTTCATAAAGATAGCCCAATCAATATTCTAATATATACAAATATTTTACGAGGTAAAGTTTGCAAGGTACCTCTGGCTCTACTAAACCGATTTTGAAAATTCTTATTGCGTTTGAGATCCCAGTTCCTGAGGTTATAGGCTATGTAACATCACGCTGCAAGCGACGGGAGCAGAGCAGTAATTAAAGATGTAACTTATGAATAAAGTCCGTGTCTTTCGTGGTTCCAAATTAGACTATAATAATATTTTGCACCATTTAGATACAGTACCTACACAGATTACTGTAATATACCTCTTAAAGTAAAATATGTATATTTATAGGTACTTTGGGCAGTTTTTTGGTTGAATTATTTTGAATTTTCTGTAGGTTTAACAACTTTAATTGCCTAGAACATTGGACGACTAAAGAACCAAAAGTAGACTGGTAGCCTAAAATATTATCTTTATTATTTGACACATTACCTAAACAATAACAATTTGTAATAAATAACGTCAAAACATTTTATTGAACTAACGTTTTTGTTCTCCCAATATGTCGGACACTTGCTGATATTCGGGTGACAAGCGGATCAAAGCGGAATGAAAAAATAAACCAGATTTTGCGCTGCTGTACCTATCTGCCTTTTGCATAGAATTTTCAAATATCTATGGACATTCAATATATTGATTTTATTTTCATAAAGAAATAAGATTTAAAATAGACTGCATTGATGTCTCTTAGTACATTTTCGTTGTTGACTAACTGTGGTCAACTAGAGTAGCCGTGATGCTTTTCTAATTCACTATCGAATTATTAATAGGAATGCGTAGTGCTACCTCAATCTTCTTCTTAACGAGTGGTTAGTGATCAATGTATGTTGGTAGGTGGGATACCTAAGTATTAATGTAAAAACACAACCAAGCTATTTATTACCGACCTTGAAAGTTGTGCGATAGAAAAAAAAATACCTAACCACCTTTTCCACTTCCCTCATCTAGCCCAGTCCCTTCACGATAGGCAGCAGCTTAGCGGAGTCTAACATTGTAGGAGCAATGTGCAGTACCAGAGACTTTAAATCGTCCACAGTTAAGGACCACTTCTTCTTACTTCGGCTTTATGCACGTCTGCCATTGTCGGCAATAAAACAAAATATATCAAAGTATTGATGTAATATGATGTACATCTGATGCAAGTGAGCATCCGAAGCCATACATATATGACCGAGTGACCTGCGACGTCGACCGGATTATGTGACTCATATGACCTCTTCCTATTAGAAGCGCCCTCGCTAATATGTAGGTGCGGATGTATTACCGATAGGTATATACGTCAATTGCAATGTTGTCTTTGTCTAATCAGTCGTAAAAGATAGAGATGGTATATGTTATATTACCGGGAAAAATGACGCGTTTTGGATTGCCGTAGACTGATGAATCTGATGATGGTGATGTAATATTATAAAATTTGTATGATTTTAAATACCCTGGAATATAGCTTTAATTTTGTTTTAATAATGTATATTTACAATATATTATTATTAAATTGTAACTCATACCAAACATAATAATTGCCTAATTTCTTTGCCCGTTCTTCTAACGGTTCTACATTTTGTCGACGAATTAGCCGTAGGCAAATTGGCTTATGTATCGTTTAGGGCTCAGAGTAGCTTTGAGTGTTTTATATACAAGTTGTTTAGTTAAAATATTATTGATAAAAAAATATAGTTATTCTAGCTATAAATGTTACTTTATTCAAATGAACAAACTGCCTAGAAATTTTTTTCTGTGTACTATCTTTCATATAGAGCGGGGCTTCTCTGACCCCAGTTAATTACGACTCAAGTGGATAATGGCGTAATAAGATAATAGCGCAGGAAGGAACACGGACCTCGGTGACCATCAGCTGTTTTTAAATATCCCTATTAAGAAGTAGTCATTGAACTCTTACAACTTACGAAGACGGGACATTAGCGGATAAATCAGCCCGAGGAACAAAAAAATTATTTGAAAATCGCCAGCTCGTAAATTGGGTTCTTTATAATAGTGGCGAGCCTGTTAGGTACTAGTAACCGTGTACGAATTGATACTTTGGGCTAATACTTAGAAATCTTGACTTGGACAAACCCATTACCTCTGCATACCTACACAGTAGGTATCTACTGCAGAATCACCGAGGCAACGTTTTAACACAACGTTTTTATTCATTTTGTAACTTTATTTTATTATAACTTCATCGTTCAAGGATTTTTCTTTATCGTTCTATTATAAAATCAATGACTGATCCCTATACAAAGAGAATTTGTAAACGGATACACGTGCGATACACCCAGACAATTGTAACCCTCGGAGTTCAAGCGTACAAAGCACGTATCAACTAAATAAAGATTTTGTGGAAGTGATAGCGAAATATATATTAAAAATACTGGGCGTTGTGGGTCGGGTCACTGACGAGTACAGTGAGGGATATCATATTTTGAAACGTTTATCAAATTTCATCATCATAATGTTAGCTACAATATGTGCACAGGAACTTTCATGAAGTATTACACTAATACATGTGCAGACATAGACTTGGCAGACGGATTGTGATAATCAAATGAAAAAGTGGCAGGCTAATTATCCAATACTGAACGGCCAGTAGTTCTATGCTAAGATAACGTTTATTTAAACAAATTTTCGTATATTTTTATATAAATTTGTATAAATATTTTCATTATTAGAGCTACAAGCCTAACAAAATAGGCTACGGTAGTAACCATCGCGAGTGATGTTTATAAAGAAATAAGAAGACCTCTAACAAAGTTACAATAACAAGACGTAGAGCACAAAATAATAAGAGTTTTATCACTTATTTTTAAAACACTAAAAATAAAAATGCTTTAAACATTAATCTGTTAAAAGTTACTTTATTACAATAATATACAATCAAATTTTAAATTTTGCGCCGAATAAAGAGGCATGTTCACTCCGGCGTACTTTGGGTCGCTTGCCGTTTCAACTCAAAAGCATAGCACTAATTGTTGGCAAATGGTATAACTATATACCATTTCTATAGAAATAGTTGTATTTCCTTTCATGTTTCTCTTAGTATAATTTAAATTTTTAGTTGTCTGTGATGGTTTTCTTAAATGTTTCTTTGATAGACTTCTTTGTGCTTGAGGTATAAAGTACATTAAATTGTGTTGTTTAGAAAAGGTGACTAATTAAATTGTTATGAAGCCTGTGCTTAAAACATTGTAGATGATCATGTTTTCTTTGCAAACTGGCTATAGGCCTAGCGGTAACAGTAAGTGCTTAATCTGCTTAATCATAATTATTCATTTCTTGTATAATATGGATCACATAGTCTGAAATAAACTTATTCCATTCTATTCTTAATACTCGTGATGTAATTTTGAGCAAAACATAAGGTCATTCCCAATTAAGTTGGTTTTGTGGTGTACAGGTGATGAGACAACAAAAACAGGATTTTGTTTATTAGTATACATATTATAATAGATTTTTCCAAATATTGAAATTTTTGTTATTCATATTCGTAAATAAAACAAAAAAGCACACAGGACTCTTCAATAAACTCTATATTCTACGAAAATACTTTCACGAATGTGGCTTCGTCTAACTCGATTTGCGAGCATTTCCTGCGAACACATTAATATGGTTTCAGGTTTAGTCGCCTCATATATCTATAAACTCTGTAATACTGTCTGTAGTTACAAAGTCATTGACTTGTTTCCCTTTGTAGTCTGAGTTCTTTTATAATAAGTAAATTATCGTAAACCAGCTATTTTGTACCTATATAAGAGAAAAATTTAATTATCAATTTACATGTTTATTACAAATCGCACCTTAGGTAACCAAAAAACAAGGCTTTTGTCACGGGAATTTCAGAAAACCTACAGTTATACAGCATATCATGATCATTATGAGTTCGTAAGGCATAATACATTTTATTAGGGTTCTTTTACCACCCATGCTATGCATTGTCATGCTCACTAAAATGTCATTGCTTGTGGTGTCGTATTGGTCGGGTCATCACCTTCCCTCTAATATGGCGAGGGTGATGATGGCTGGCCTGTGCGTCATGCTCGTGAACGGGTGCTACTTGAGATGACTGGTCAATCTTGGCATGGCATACATATAATATTTAATCCAGTATTACCTTGTCATGCATGTGACCAGGAGGTGCATTTACCAGTTTAATTAAAATACGTACTTAGTCAAATTACCATACTAGGTGAAACTAAATAATTGAAATCCTCTCTTTTCTTTCCTTAATCTTAGTATTATATTAATTGGTTCATTTGTAATAATTACTTTGTATGGTTCTTTGGTTGCGTTGAGTGTTTAAATTGTAACTCATTCAAATAACTGTAATTATCTGGCGATTGAAAAGAGTGGCGTGAGTTTCTTGCCAGTTCTTCTCACAGCTCTACCTCGTCAGCGAACTGGCTGTATGTCAATTGGCTGACAAAATGTAATGTTGACTTTTCATAAGCATCATACTTTATGATCAAAATGAAATAAATGCTTTGACTTTGACTTTGACTGTTAAAAGGAAAAACTTACACCCAAAATGTTTTTTTTATGACCCAGCCTTCCACGGTGCGGTTTCAACCGCGTTTTTGTTTACTGCTCTGCTGTCGACTGTAGCGTAATGTTCTATAGCCAATAACCTTCCTCAAGAACTGGGCTATCATATGCAAAAAGAATTATTCAAATCGGATCGGTAGTTTAAGAGCTTAGCACGTTCAAACAAACAAACAAAAAGTTTTGTCCCATGTAGGAATCAGACAACCTCGAGCACAGGAGTCACACGTATTTTAATTGCGCCAGGCAGTCAGTATTTATTGTAATCAAATAACAGAAAGTTAATTACACAGCTAAGTAATAACTTACGGTACAAATTATTTCACAATAACGTGAAATAAACAAATTATTTCACTCCGGTCAATTTGTTGTAATTGAGGGTGTAGGACCGCATTACCTGTGTATCCTTCCATATACGGACATGTGCCTGATAAGATCCTTTCTAAATATTTAAAGCTCATATTTATTAATTCTAAGTACGTTCTAAACTGTGGCTATCATTATATTATTACTAGTTCTATATACCTACGAGTACTTTAATTCTAGAGCTCATCATGTATCGTTTATAGTGCTTAGTTAATGAGTTGCTTAGTTAATGAATAGCTTCAATCATAAACATTGATACTGTTAAATTAAATCTACTAAAGTAATTAGTTATAATGGCACGAGGCTTCTTAATGCAGTACTTAGTGTAATTTGAAATTAAATAGATTTATTTATTTATCATTTCGTTACAATGGGACAAGTGTTTAAACAGTAGTCTAAAAAGTGAATTTTTAATTATAAACGCGTCGCACACAAGCTTCGGCGGTAATAATTTTAGGTTTGCTCATGCATCGAAATATTTATTGATTAACGTCTAAAGCTGTGTCTAAAAGTGCACATATCACTGCAACTTTACACCAGCTTCGCCGAGAATATTTACCTAATTCGCCGACGCCTATTTCTAACAGAGCAGTAAGCAAAGGCGCGATTTCATCTGAGTCTTTGCTTTCTGCTCTGCTCCCGTCGCCAGTAGCGTGATGTTACATAGCTTAACCTTCCTCGAGAACTGGCCTATCATACACAAAGGAATTTTATGAATCCGGCCGGTAGTTCCAGAGATTAGCGCGTTCAAACAAACAAACAGACAAACAAACTCTTTCCTCTCTCTTTCTTTTTCTGAGATTTCCATTTTCGTTGATTGTTAAGATTTTATATTTACCCTCAATTTCTATTCGCTCCCGATTGACTGACTGTTAATTTTACTCCGGCTGGAGAATAAAGTCTTTTCATCGTTTTCTCATTTAATCTACCAATTAGATTCTATATTTATAATAACTCGATAACATGACATGCCAATGATAGTATCATTACATTCAACTCGAAAACTTTAAATAATCGCTTCAACAAAGCGCAAATTCTTCACTTCCCTTCTTGTCAGATCTTCCTCAATGTTTAATACTGCAAGAAAATTTTGTGCCGTGCTACGTTGCTTCAAAGTGAAGGAAATTGATCTTAAAATTGAGTCAAGAGCAATCAAAGTTTCCTGATAGCGTGCCGGTAGATATGGCAATTTATAACTTTAAAGATACAATTTCTTACGGCCTTAGCTGTGTATCGTAAAACGGATTGCAGATCCTGAGTAGCCTTAAATGTAGTTGGATTTCAAATATCAATATATCCGTGACTTCTAAAGAGAAATCAAGTTTCGGGTTAGAATTTTTGTGACTTTAAGTCTACCTATTATAATACTAGCAGCCCATTATTATTCCTCTGCAGAGCTAAAGCCTTTTCTCATACAGAGAAGCTATGAGCAATAGTCTGTAATAAGTACGCTTACTTGCTCAATTTCAAACATTCCTTGTTTTTCTCCACAATGTTACCTACACACAAAATCAATCACCGAGTACATAACATAAGGATAATTCTCATACATTCCTTTCTTTTTGAAAGTAAGCTCAGTATAATTTTCCAACTCACGGAAACTTTTAACAATAAAGACAAATGTTCCATACGTTTAAACATTATTTATGATTTAATATCTTCAAATATTAAATTTCCCTCTTTATAATATGAGAGGGTAGATGTGAGGGATAATGTTATCATTGTTAGGACGAACCGGGAATGCCAAGGAAGTAACGACCGTTTCCGACCTATAAAATGAGTATACGATTAGTGAATACGTCCATATGTAAGTTTATACAGGTAAAGGGGTGAAGGTGTATGTATTGTGTTCTGTTTTTGCCCGACTGCCGGAGTCAATGAGGGTAATGTTATTCGAGCGTATGTATATATGTATATATGTATGTCTATATCTTTGCCACGCTCTACAGCCTAAATGGCTTGATGGATTTTAACGTATGAGGTGTCATTAGATACGTATTGATTGTGGAAGTGACAGAGTATATAATATTTCAATGTAGCGTCAGCATGAAAAAAAATGGATTTTTTTTCTCTTTGTTTTAGGCAGGCGGGCTTTTTTGTATTATAATAATATATATCTATTGCTTGTTAAATTAGGTTGATATCTATATCAGGTAATGAATACAAGAAAGTACGTCTTGATTATTCAAGAGTTTGTTAGCGTATTGTCCACTTTAAGTTTAAATCATCTGAATATTATAGGTATACGCTCCATAAAGAAATACCTAGTTAATGTAAGTTTCTGTGAACCTGGCTTATTTATATCGTAGAAAGTTCTATAAATCTAAGTAGATCGGATTATGTGATACTCAATACAAAAGTATCAGAAATTTCCTAAACGTTAAACGCCTTTTATGTGCCGCCAATTTGCTCGTATGTCAAGTTATAAAATAACTAAACATAACTACTAGTTTTGTAACTATTCAACAAAATAAATAAACTGCTTAGTAAGGCACACGTCTTTAAGTTTATAATTTTATAAACGCAACTGCCGTGCACAATTATTGACTTAAAGTTTTGTTATGTACAGACTGCATTTTGTTGTCGCTTAAGTAAACAATGTAGCGTCAGCAGCGTAAAAACGAAACATGGAGTTATCGACTTGAACGTGTTTGCAGTGTTTTAAGTATCGAATTTTAAAAGTTTTCTCATTTTTAAATAAGTAAAAAACATTGGTTAGTAGATAAAACTGCAGGCTGCCTATCATATACCTATCTACTCGTAATGGGTTCTTGTTACTCTTGGTCCTTTTTGCGTCCGGTTTGGCTGGATTATTTCATCCAGCCTAGCTTCGCCTAGAAGCGCAGAAGCTTCCTGGGATCTTCGCAGGCTTCGCGGAAAGACCTCGGGCTGCCGAGCATTTATGCCTGATGCGTCATCACTCCCTCGCATTCCAGGACTACGTGGGCGATGGTTTCGTTGTGCTCTATGCATGCTCAGCACATGGAGACTGTCGGTAATACCTAAAACATATAGGTGTTTATTAAGAGGCCAGTGGCCTGTGATTGTGCCCACTATTGTGCGCAGGTCATCCTTTCGTGTATTGGTTTCTTCTTTACGTAAACGTGATAAAGCCTAAACATTCAAGAAGAAGAGAAGAAATAGTGTGGGTTTACATTTTAGTGGTTGCCCTACATTCCTACATACTTAGTACAAAAGGAAGCCGCCGGCAAGCCAAGCGTCAGTCTGTTTGAAATAGCTAAACTCGAGAACTACTCATTGGATTTGGATGTGGTTTTAACTGTTACATTGTGAGGTTCTTATTAAAAGTTTTTGAAACTTTGAATACCAATGCAATGTAATGCGGAATAATAATACTAGTTTTCATATCGATATCATAATATTTCATTCAACGGAAGCATTTTCAGAAATTCTAACATTCTACTAGTGAAAGCCTCAAGGTTTTAATTAACCTACATCTGACTCTATCGCACAACGTTAACTGCAAGCAAAAATAAAAAAATATAACAATTTTACATCGCCACATCATAATGACGACGACTGTACCGAAAATCGACGCTACAAGTTTCGTTTAATTAAAACTTATTGAAACCCAGTTCTCTGTTAAATTATAAAATATATGTTTATTATGACCTTTGTATATATTTATTTGCTACTGTTTTAGGTTTAAAATTTGTAGGTAATTTACGATCGTCACAATTTCGTTACTTCTCATCAGCTAAAAATGTTCAACGTCATCATGTATCCAGTGCAGTACTGGTTTCTTCACGTACAGAAAAGATATGAGCATGGATGATCATATTTTTTATTTATTTATTGCACACAAAAAGATACATAACAAGGAAAATATATAAATAAAAATTAAGTACATATATGATCATACTTACAGCGACTTGGTTTTAAGAGAAAAGCTTAAAAAACGTTTAAATTTGGACCTAAAAACAAAAACGATAGACTATCCCCAATGAATATACAACAGTACCTACAGGTGTAGACTGCATTAATAAAATTATGCGCACGCAGGAGGAATTAGCGAAATCGGTTCAGCTGCTCTCGAGATTTGCGCTTAGGAACACATTCAGCGATTCATTTATAGACTAGTTTACCTGGCGAATTTCGTACTACCTAACAGCCGATTCTAAAATATTTTCTTCAGGCAATTTTTTAATTTTTCTCTCCGTATGAACCTTTCTCGTACTTCAAGGAGTATTATAAAAAAAAATTAGCGAAATCGGTTCAGCTTCTCTCGAGATTTGCGCTTAGCAACACATTCAGCGATTCATTTTCATATGATAGATATACCAAACCTTACGCCGCGTGTTTTAGCCCTTCATGAAGCACCCTTATAGCCTGCGCAGACGAAGGATTTATGTCCGCGTACTTTTTTATCCGCTAAAATAGATCGCTTACAACTGTATCGAGTAACGCAAACGAGGGATTAAAAGTACCGCGTACAAAAAGTCGCCCTAATAACTGAGTGCATGCAGGGAGCGGACCGGACAAAAGTACGGGGGAGTCCCCGAATAAAATAGCGCTCTTGTGACTAGGCGAAGCAACGCACATGGGGGGCCTTTAGTCCGCGTTGTGCGCTCGAGAGTGATGTACGTATGCACAACTGTATTTACAATTTCGGGCAACAAATGATCGCACGCCGTGTGCGTTGAGTTCGCGGTAAATCCGCGGAGAACTTTTTATTCGCGGAGCATACTTTTTTCTCCGCCGCGGAGGAAAGTCCGTCGTCTGCGCAGGCTATTAGAATTGCAATGCGATCTAAGATAGATATTATAAAAAATAATTGATTATATTAATTTTAACTTGAATTGATCAGTTCATAAATTATGATCGCCGTTAAAATTGTTTTTTGTTTCATCAATGACACTTTTGTGTTTATTTTTTAAAGCAAATGAATGACATTTATAATAACGTAACAATATTTTGTCACCCTCTTTGACAGGATACAGCTGATACAGACATAAACGAAGATGAATTGTTTTAAAAAAACGGACAAGCACCCGTGAAATAAAAGGGAATGTCCCTGTAAAATTGATAAACAAATTGGCTACTTAATGAGTTTTATTTGCGTTGGCTGGAGGTCCAAATTCCGGTAACCCAGTTCGCGAATAGTGATGCGTGGGTATTTACGCGTATACGAAATATGTTTCGAGTTATATTTTTAGATTTTATAGGATATTAAAATTATTTTTATTGTGTTTTTAAATAATAAAATCAACAGCAGATGTGGTTTAGGAATTTAGGTGGTCACGTACGATGAATATATAATAATTTTTATATCATCTACTTATTATAAATATTAATACTTTACTTCACCACCACACGGTTGGTATTTACTAAAATTAGAAACGAGTAATATTAGAATTGTTTATTATTAGTTATGAAGCAATATTGATTTAAACTTAGGTTTGGGATAGTTTAGCCATTCAGTAACAATACCCTATCGTTAAACTTTTTAATATTTCAGCGAGAAATTACCAAATTTTTCTTATATTTTTTTCTCTTCTTGGAAGAAAACGAAACCTAAGCCGCGACTCTTCGCATAACTGCCTATTATCGTATACAACAAAAACTTTTCAGCAAAAGGTGAGCTCAAATTTAATTGGATGTTTCCTTGTCCTGTTTTGTGACAAATATATTTTCAACACAGATTTCTTGAACTATATTATAAAAAAAAAGAGTGACGTCATCGATTAGAAGCTAGTTTCATGTAACGCGTGACGTTTATTGAGACTGTCACCTAACTTCCTCCGCAAATCGATCGTTCTAGAAACAATTACGATGTTTAGAATTATCGGATTACTTATATAATATATGATGTATGCAATAGACGCTTAATTAACATAAAAATGCAAAAAATTAAAAAAACGTTTTAATGACTTGCATCAAATTCAAATCTTCTTTTACAAAAAGATTGAAGTTGTACAGGAATAACTTTTTCTGAAAAACTTAATAATAATATCATCCAAATATATAAAACACATTTTTCTCTTTTACTTGTCATAAATTCAGAATTTAGTTACAAATGCCCCTACAATTCATAAAAGGGTTAAAATACGTAATAATATTATCTAAAAATGATGAATGTTAAAGAAAGGTTCCATTTGCGTATATAATTTAGTGCAGTACCATATTTTAGATATCCGATTTCTTTGGTAAGATGGCGAGTACATCCTTATATACCTAAGTGTGAGTTTGTAGAGATTGTAAAGGTTTTCCCACAAGAATATCGTGTTTATAACTTTTGTATTATATTATTTGATTTTGATATAGCTATTATATTAATGGGTACGATGAGGAAAAAGTGAGTACATATTGTCAAAATTATGGCTCCGTTTATCTTCAATAGCGACCAACCGCCCCTGCTTTGTGTATGGATACCTAATTTTATATTTTTTATGACATGATGCACCCCACGTACTTTTAAGCTTTTATGACACGTATATTTAAATATTTTTTTTAATTTTCTCTATTTAATATGCCCAATTTCTCACTTTTTCTTTTTCCACTCCCTTCACGGTAGTCAGTGGCTTCGCAGAGTCCCTGTCATTGCAGGAGCAATGCTAGGAACTCTGAGTCGTCCATGAGTGACAGTTACCATTTACTATTACGATCTTATCATTAAATCTGATATTTTTTTTTATATATATATTAGCCTACCAAAGTGACTCCACCCCGCCTGATGGTAAACAGTCAGTGGAATCCAGAAGTGGTGGCTACCATACCAAAAGCTATATGTGATTCAAAAGACGTTAGCGGAGAAACAGGAAAAAAGAACGACCTTGTTTTACTTATACTATTTATTTCTTCTTCTTCTAGTGCCTCTCCATTACTGGAGGTTGGCCGTCAGCTCGGCGAATTGATTTCTGTCTTGTGCCAAGTGAAATAGTTATTCTACGCTTGCAATACTAGTTCATTGTCGGATGTTTCGCAACCACGTTTTTTTTTGCGTCCAGCGCAACGTTTTCCCTCGATTTTGCCCATAATTATTAGTTGTAGAAACTTATTGTGTTGCAAGAGCAATAGTAAGTACGAGGTAGGCGACTTTTCTTCTCTTGATGGTTTGCAAGATTTCGCGTTTCTTGCCTATACTATTTAGAAGAGATAATCATAGATTGTGGCGTCATTCGACGTTAAAATTCAATAGTACTCAGATCTAGGAGAAATTAATTTCTCTTTTTATTTCTCACTAAAAATCACAGATAAGAGTTGTTTAATAGATCTGAAATATTGAATCTATTACCAATCTCAGCTACGAACTGACTTAGCACTGCCTTCACCCCAATCTTTGCACGCTAGGGGTGCAGAGCGAATGGTGAGGGGTAGGGAGGCGTGTTGCCCGGCTCCAGGCCCGTAGCTTACATAACGCCGAGAAAAACGGATGTACAACCCCGGGTGAATGCTGTCTCGCTCGCACTATGTAAAGCTGCGTGCTAAATTGGACGGTTTTCCTTGCGATTTTTTTCTTAATCAAAGTTACATAAAGAAGAATATTTAGGAGTTTTGCATGGAGTGGAGTTATGCGTCCATAATATATAATTAAGTAGATAGTTTTATTTACTTAAATTATTATTTGATGGCAGGTAAAGTTTATATTCTTTTTTTATTTTATTCAAAGAGTATACGTATTACTTTGATATTAAAATAGTTGAGATTGCAGTTACAATAGTGAAACAATGGATTGAGTTGTCGTCTTGCATGAATAGTTTCATTTACCTAAGTGTAACATGGTGTAGTCGCATTGGGTATAATTATTGCGGAAATACGTGAAAAAAATTAATTCTAAACTAGTAGTTCCGAAACCTATTTTTCAAACACATCTATACACACCTATTTGTTTTTAGCGTCCAAAAGCTAGTTCTGTTATTATAGAACTAGCTTTTGGATGCTAAATACAAATAGGTGGTGCAAAGTACATAAAGAAATCGGCGACATTTGACGTAGCGCCAAGTAAGCTGAATAGGAGAGAATAGAACATTCTATTCCAGAATATTCTATTCTATTCTACCTGCTATATATTCCAGTGCATTAGGTTATGTGATAGACAAGCACAAGGTAGATGAACTAAATTTGTATACTAAACGTAAAATACGAATATATATTTGACAATACTTCATCTCTTTTATTCGGAAGTACCAAAAGTATTAGATATAGTTTCAGTGTATTTTTTAAGCACATTAAGATTTTGCAAATGATTCGGTAGTTTATAAAAAGGTAGGCGTAATTTTTTTTGTTTAAGAAAAGCACTCCATGATATTTGCATCAGCATGATTTAGATTAGTCTTCCAGAATGACTTTATTTCATGATAAGTAGACGGTCTAAGTCATCTTTTTAAAATCCATCTATGTATACCGCTAGCAAATGCATTCTTACCGATCAAATTAGCTTAACACTATAATTATTTAGCTAATGAACCTATAGTATCGGTAGTAATGGTTTTAACCAAACAGAATAAACATTCACTTTCAAAATATTTAATGGTAGCCGGCTATGCCAACGTCCAATACTTACTGATTCATACTTTCACTTGTATCGTTCACACTCCGAATTGAACACCGATGATTGCATTGACCATTCGTTTTATAAGAATTTAGAGCTGTTTTTTTCTTATTTGAAGAAAATAACTATACCTAATATCAAAATTATTGCAAAATACTGTGGCCTCTGAGTCTGGCTAATATTAACAAACTTACTTTACACAAAGGTGGTTTTTTAGTTCGGCAGACGCTTTGAGTGACCTCAATATAGTATGTGATGTTTTACTGCTAAAATATTCTGATTCTTTAAATGAATATAGATATATTATGTAATCAACCTATATATTTATAAAATTATCGTCGTATCTAAATAACCTTATTTTATTAGGAACTAAGTAATACCTTCTAAAATAGTAATTACTGTGTAAGGTATCATATAATAATATAAATAAATATATTTATACGTGGCAAAAACTTTGTACCCCTTTTTACGAAAATTTCGCACACTTATAGTTTTTAAAAAGGAGTGCTGAATGCTAATATTTTTTTAAATAATGCATAAAACTAAAAAATTATTGTTATGGTCAAGTTTCAACCACTAGGCGACCACTAGTATAAATAAATACATACTAGTTCATCGAAAATAATACACTTAAGTGGGTTATACTCATACATTTTAAACTATGTAATTGTTATGTATGATATTGAAATGTATGTCACTATTAAATTCAAAGTAATCTGAGTCAACAAAACGTGTAGTAGGAAAATCTACTTCCCTAGTGCACGAGTCTTTACTACGGCCCGCACATGTGCCGATTGTGCTGACATTTACGTAGTGCGCTCCGTACCACCGCGTAGACGCGCGTCAGTTACGCGCATTAAAAAAAATATCGCTCGAATTACAAAATTAATTCGAATTTGAATTTGCGTATATTTATCCGAAATCGAGAGGTGCTTATGTTTTTCGTTTTTTTTTGTGTGATCTGTTGGTATACCAAATTTAATACTTGACATTTTGGATTGTTCGAATTGCGTATTTTGGATGTGAATTCGCTAGGGGTCGTTTTCCCCGGGAGTATTACTATAGCAACGAATTACGTCAAGTTCACGGGCGGTTGGTGCATTTTCGCTCGATAATGAATAGTTGGATTTGCTGAGTTTCTGTTTTGACCATCTTCAAACAAAGGTGAGAGTTGAAAGTATATTTCTGTGTATCACAGCGTTGGAAAGGCATTTATTTTCAATTATAAATTGATTTGTGTCTCAAAGTATTAGATAAGTAAACAACAATAAAAGGGGTTTCTTTAAAATACATAATACAAAGGTTTATTAGAGATGTGAATAATTTTGCCTCATCGTTGTTTTGAACGAAAACATTCCGCTAAATTGAATTCATATAAAGAAAATTATGTTACGCGATGTTCATACTAGTTCCTTCCTTTCTTTAAAAATAAGTAAAAAGACCAGGTTTTTGTATTTTTTTAAGTTAAGAATGATTTGAAAACATTCATTAAATTTAAGAAAGCAAATATAAGAATAAAATCTTTCAATATTGTAATATTATCTATTACTTGTTTTACTTAAAACTTACACTAAATTCTATAGAAACTATAAGCGTCCGTTTCCCATACAACATTAGCACAATGTTGTAATAACTTAACGCGAACTTACGTTCAGTCCTACTTACGATTGCCAATCAATATTCATCTTTATATCATTCACAATAGAGTGTATTATATATAACAAAAAACCGGTTTAGAAACGCAGCGATTTTTCTTGGCGAGGTCTTGTTGCGTAATGAATGAATGTTGACATTGTATGGTGCTTGCATGGTGGGAGTGGTAGGGGTACTACCGGTACTCGATACTTAATCGCTTCATTTCGAAGACGTCGCAAACTCGCAACCGCTCAAGCGAGCTTTTTTAAATTAACGTAATTCTATTCCAAATTAAGACGCTTTAAATTGTCAAGATTCTCGAAATGGAATTTAACTAAATCTTAATTGCTTTTTCTAAACAGAAGGAATACCTATTACTATTTTAATTGTATATTTATGCTTATTAATAAATTTTATACTAATTATGTGGATTTAAAGTAAGTATGTATAAAATTCAAACTAGACAAACTGGTTTTCCTAATTTTTAAACTTGTTAAAGTAGCGCACCTTTAATCAAAAAGAGTTTTAAATGATATAAGCTCCTTCGGAAATGTCTGTCTTATTTTGATAGCCACACAGTTAAAATTGCCAAACTGCATTTCATATTTTATATCAATTATTTAGTGAGAGTACGGAGTTATTAAAAAATGCTTATGAAGAAAATAGTTCGTTATGCACGTATTATGTGAATTTTGCTTACATTTTCAATATATTTTACTTTACTGACACGTTATCTTTACACAATACTCTTCGCATTCGCATTTTATATTAATTGTAGGGGACTTAATAAACATGAATTACCGTACTTACACAAAATAACTATGACACTCTTAAAACAAACACTCCACATTTAGAAGAGCACAAAATATTATTTTTAAATAAAAATCTTAATCACGTTTGTCAGCGTAGCAGATGACCACCTTATCTACAGGTTAGTCAATTACATTAAAACAATTTAATATAACCTCTAGCTAGATAATAAATGAGTATAACTAATAGAGTATTTCTTTAATATATCCATATGATAGGTACATAACATTATTCGGTAGAACGGTCGGTTAACCTGTTCGATATAAACGTGATATCATAGCGATCATGACAATAAGAACCCACGGTAAGGGTCACTAATACCGACTGACCCAATACACGTGCCTCGACTATAAGGCTTGAATTCAAATGAGATTGCCGAGCTTCATCAAAACGTTTTGTACAAATTTCTTTGGCAGATTTCACGACATTATAAGAGTTAAGGTTTCTGTTTTGATGAAGTGATCCCAATACGGCAATGTTAAAAAAAATATGTGACTGTTTCGTCTTACGTCGAAATCACAAACATAGTCGAAAGACGTCGGATTAGTTGCTCTAAAACTAAAGAAGAAGTGTCATGCTACCTGACACCTTCATAATATAAATTTTAGTGCAGACAGACTTAAATTTTATTTAGGTTAACTGGCGTTTTTGAACAATAATATCTCAACAACGTCATCTAGACCCAAAGTAAGCATATCTATATAATAACTTGTATTATGGGTTCTAGAATGCGGATATACGTATACTTTTTTCTTGGAAATACATAGGTACAATACCTAAAAAAAAAGTTAAATTTTTATTGTTAATAGTGACATAATAAGCTGTAGCTTCTTACGAGTCACCATTGACAATGCATTACTGCAATTAGGTGCACCTGATAGTACTGTACGTTAATTGTAATAATCTTTTGATCCAGTCAATCGATCCTGGTCTTTTAAACGAAAACTTTATTTCTTTTAAAATACATCTTATAAGGTAGCACTAGTGGAAACCCTCATAGTAATTTAGTATTGTTGTTTTTTACTTTGTATGAAAATGTATTTTCTTTTTTTCTTACAAACCAGCAAAACTCTGATGTGAAAATTTAGTTAATGCAGTCAGTGGCTAAAAAATCTGAACTTATGAAATTATTTCAGCCACTATGGGATAAAATAGCTATTTTATATCTAAAAGTTATAAGCCCATACGCTTTTTATACTTAGGAATCTTATGGAATGGACGTTATAAAACCTGTATACATGTCGATAAAAAAGTAATTTCGTTGTCAAATACGTCCAACCGTTTTTATGTAAATTATTCATAAACAACAAATTGTTTGGAAACACGATGATGTCATCATAGGCAATTATTAACTTATTCGTGAGTGATACCGAACGGACAAAATATTTAAACACGTGTTCTTTTTTCTTTTTTCTTATGGCAACAGTGTCGAACGGTTTGAAATATGAAAACACGTGGTTATTCTCCTTTTTTTTATATGGCAACCGTATCTATGGAAGTCGGTTATTTTTGCCAGTATCAACTGACTTTAAAAATGATCGTAATATCAGCTGAAAGATGTTCGAGAGCTCATCTGCACTTTTAATGGTTTGAGCCGAAATCATTTAACGCCCGCTATGGTCATCAGCGTGAGTCCACTTTGAAAATTGTGTAAATAAATTATGAATTTATGAAACAAATATCTTTCAAAAAAATAAAAAGTAACAAAAGAATAACTATTTTCCAAAAAAAAAAAAAAAATAACAATAAAAAATGTCACGTTAACTCTACCAATATTGCGAACACTAGTCGTCTATAAACAACATTTATGTCGAACGTGAGTTAAAATGGTGTTATAGTGCTATTTGTGAGTGTTTATTAACTAGTTCGGGATTATGTGTTGTTGGGCGACGGTATAGGCGACGTGAATCACTCCAATGTGCTAATGTACCTATTAAGAACATGAGAATATTATCACCTGACACGGGACTTTAAGGAAAACTGCGATTATTTTAACATGATATAAATAATTTTATACTAGCTTGCACGGTTGCATCCGCGTTAAGTTACATCTTTGGCTATTGCTCTGCTCCTGTCGCCAGTAGCGTAATGTTCATAGCATATAACTTTTCTTAAGAATTGAGCTATCAAATTTAAAAAGAATTATTGAAATCAGACGGGTGGTTCCAGAGACTATGCGTTCAAACATACAAAGAAACAAACTTTTCCGCTTTATATATTAGTATTGATAACTTTTGTGGCAAACAAACATGCGACCCATCTAAGTTTTGTAAAAATAATGGTAAGAAAATACAACCAAACCGTTACCGACTGTGTGGAGAGCGAAATGAAGAGAATCGGACAAGTTTGAGGCCTCCGGCGCTCTGACTTACCTAAGGGAACGCATAAGTAACAAAATTGAGAGCCTAGATATGTGGCATAAATTTCTATTCTATTCATACAATAGATTAAAAAATTTATGGGATTGGCATAAGCCAACGCCAATGCTTATGTCACTCCCATGCATTTATTAATATAATCTATGAATACAATAGAAAATCTATGCCACTCGTCTAGGCCCTCTGATACTTTATGCCGATATATTTTTGCCGATCATGCTGAAGCTAGAATCTACTTTCGTAAAACATAACGCTGACGACCTCTGTAGTTCGGTGGTACTCAGTATGAACGGCCACGCGAGAGGTCGCGGGTTCGATTCCCGCTCAGTACAAATATTTTTGTCCATGAACATGTCTATTTGCATAAGTCTGGGTATTTTTATGTATAATATGTATGTCAAAAAAATCTGCATTCTAGTACCCATAACACAAGATATATATGCTTACTTTGGGTCTAGATGGCGTTGTGTGTAGTTGTTGTGTATATTAATGGTAACGATCAAACTACTCAAAGTACTTATCACATGAGATCGGCCTTCATGCACTATCGCGTACTAAGTATATTATAATGATGACTATTATACCTTCAAAGATCGATAAATGTGCCATAGTGACAGATGACGCATCAGACCACGTCAGTGACGCTAACGATGTTCATTTAATTATCTCATTAGACTGCTTACGATACGAAACTACGAAACTATTTTGGTATTAGCCGTATAAGCATTTTGTTTATGTTCTTTCATAAGGGAAATTCGTGATAAATAAGAGAAGAAGAATTCGATTCGATTAAGAATTCGTTCATTTTATACTATATAAGTGCCATCTGTTGTTGGTTTCTGCAGCATATGAACATCGCGAAAACACAACCAAGCCATTTGCGATCGTAAAGTAAAGAAAAGGAAATTACATAGTCGTGTTCCCCAAGCGCTATGTTATGTCCTTCTTCAAACGAGGTTTAAAGAGAGCATTAATATTACGGTAGGCAGCGGCTTCGCAGAGCCAGCATTGCAGAACTCCATAAGCTTACCATTTACCATCAGGTCGGCTGTTGGTTCATCTGCCACTGTGGGCAATAAAAAAAAGTCTAAGGAAAAGAAGAGGTCTCCAGTGCTCTTATTTACTTGATGGATAAAACAAAAATAGGAGTTTTCGACGAAAAACTATTTTATATGTCGCATGCTTGACTATTAGAGTTAAAAGAAAGAAAAAGAACTACTTTAACCTATTAATAACAACCACACCATAAGATAAGTTATTTGCTAAGTACAAATATGATGTAAGGTCTCACTTAAGCGACAAAATGTCAAGTAAGTCACGCTAGCTTTGTCTCACACGTCGACAAAAACAGGGTTCGTGAGAGAGTTAGTAATATAAATGTTTTAGTGTACTTTGCTCAGCAAAAAGCGCATAAATTTACATATGGCGTAAGAGAACGGTTTATGGAAACAAATAGTGCTAGTGTGAATAAAATTTGAAATAATGGCACTTTAATAATAATAATAAGAATCTTATTTTCAAATCAAGTCCATATTACAAAAACAAATGAAAATTTTTCATTCAAATTTGAGCCGATCTTCCTAATCGGTATTGGCATGAACCCTTTCATAATGTAGCAGTCATACTTATCAACAATTACCTTTAGGATGCCATTAGTTCTGCCCCATACTCTGCTTAATAGAGAGTCATCCACTTTAGCCTCCATAAACACGGTAGAAGCACTACAAAAACGTGGCAGCTCTAATAGCATCCTAAATCTATTCTTGTACTGGACGCGCAACGCATTGAGTGACCTCTGCGTATACTTAACCCACAGGCTGCTTGTGTAGAATGTTTAGGAGTAAGATTTAAAAGAGTATTACTTTGACTTCATTACTATAGCAGGCAAACAGCATATAATTCCTAATTGCCATTGCTCTACGCTCCATAGGTCTGTCTATTTCTCTATTATCCGGCTATTCTGTCATTCGATCATATGACGTGTATCTTCTCTGCCTGATTCGGCGTATATTCTGAATGCCATTACACCGCCATATTCGATTTTATGTCCATTTAGTTTGATTCTAGTGTACCTACAGTCTCTTTTGTAATCTAACTGTTAGGTGGATACTTTATCTGATGTATTTCTAATACTGCACTCGTTAAGTGCAGGAAACAAGTTATTTAAAGACAGGAAGCAAATTATTAAAAACGGTGATACTGTCGACCCCAATTCAGCTATAGTGTAGTTAATATAATTAAAAATCAATTCTTAAAATATTTTCCTTTGAAGTCCGTAATGTCAAGGGTAAACACATTAAAGTATAATACAATTTCATAAAATAATACCCAGGATTTTACTAAATATATTATTATTCATCAACAATAGATTCCTATTAATAACAGGCCGATGGTTTTATTGTGCGGCTGTCGTTCTCAGTATTGCGTCTGTTTCGTAACGTGGGATCCTATTTCACAACTTTTGTATATCAACAATAATATATCTATAAATTGTATGAGGTTTTTTTGTGTGTTGTGTGAGTTGTTAGTTGTTGCTTTCACCACCTTACGCGGACTGTCGACGAGCAGAGGGTTTTTAACCGCTAATATGAAGCCAAAAAAAAAAACACTGATTTCTTCTCTCTAGTTCTCCGCTAACTTCTTCTGAAACATGCAAGGAATTATACGGTTTTTACTACCGCTCAGATAATACATGCATAATGTCAGATAATCGACCCTCCCTCGCTTCACATCGGTGTCACAAGTTGTAGTTTTCCAGCTTGGCTTACTATTTATCGTTGCTGCTCGCCTTGAATAGGTGATAGGTTAAAATTAAATTAATAAAAGAAACGCACAATATAATAGTTAAACCGCATACAAATCCATTGTGTGGTTCTCGAGATTATCGATTTCAAACAGAAAGACGCTTTTTAACGACTGCTTTTTGCCCAACTGACGCAGTCAAGAATGGTAATATGTTTTTCGAGCGTATGTATGTATGTGAGTATGTATGTCTATTTCTTTGGCACGCTCTACAGCCTGAATAGCTTAATGGATTTTACCGTATGAGGTGTCATTAGGGAGTGACATAGGGTATATAAAATTTCAATGTAGCGTCAGCATGAGAAAAATAGGGTTTCTTTCGTTTCACTTTTCTTTAGACAATTGTTTTTAATAATATATATTGCTTGGTATACTATGTGTAGATAACACATGCTTATTGAAGTCAAGAATTACAAAGTTGATCATAATTCTTGATACTCCATTCTATGTCAGTAAAAGTATTCCAACACTGTAGATACTCATAATTTTGTCAGTTCATAAATTTCCAGTGTTCTGAGAAGGGTTCTCCCTCTCGGGAGATATTGTCCGTATTACCGTGTTTGTCATGCAAGACATTTGGTTTTTGAAGAGCCCTCTTTGGTGCTATATTTGGGTTAAATCTCAGAGCTACCTTATCTACAACTTTTCATATCTTGTATTTTACATTTTGTTGACTTCTAAAGGAGTCTGTCCACTAAACCATGCTATGAACTTATCAGAATCGGCAAACAACACGATACGCTCTACTATGCCATAGTTTCATACTTTTCAATACCAATAACTAAATAAATTCAATAGAATCCGAACTCAAGTCGGCTGAAGTAAGAAGAACATGCACAGACGGGACTACAGCTCGGAAACTGCCTGCTTATGCGGAGTCTCTCCCCAGACCATGGCACATTTACTGTCATACCCTGCGTGTCCTACCACCTGCACACGCATAGACCTGTAGAATACCACAGATAGTGCACTATTAGTGGCGGCGTACTGGTCCTCACAAATTTGACTCGCCCCCGTCGACGCGCTAAGAAGAAGAAGAATAAAAATAATATTTTTTGCCTGATACGCTCATAGCACGGTCATGGTATGGTACGGAGTAGTGAGCAGACACCTTTAAACACAAATTTTACATATCTGTGTTCACGTACTCTATAATGTGGAACTATCATATCTCTACACATGGAACTCATTAGAGAAGAAGCGTTATTTGTCGAGGTACTAAATATAATCGCTGCAATCACCAATACATCTATTAAGCATAGTGTTTATGTGACAGACTACTACGCCTACCTTTGAGAAAGGGCTATGTTCTGCAGCGAACGTAATCACACCGATGAGCGTATTATATTTTAGCCCGTAACTATGATTATTTATGATTTAACATAATATATTAAAATTATTCTTTAATAGATAGCAAACTCATTATTTTGTACCAATTAATTCCCTTAGAAATGTACTTACTACAATGAGCGGCATTATCCCTAAAAGTAATTTCATCCAGGCAACGTTTAAATAGTAAATTGTTTATGTTTTAGTAGACGTATAAGTAGCAAGTTTCGTATAAAAATATTGAATCGTTAAAGTTTAATAATACTAATTAGTAGATATAGGATCGTTACCTATTTACCGACGTCTATAATAAGAATAAAAATATAATATTAGCCTGTTACTGTTTCACTGTAGGGTAGAGGCCTTTTCTCATATAGAGAAGGTATGGACATTAGTTACCATACTGGCTCAAGGTGAATTGGCAATTTCAGACATTTCTTTATAACTTCAGGACCCACTCACGAGGTTTTCTTTTACGCTATAGCTTTTACACTATTTTTTTCACTTTTATTATTTAATTATCGAGTCAATAGCGCCAGTGGACAGATAAACTACAAATTAAAGTACCTAAGAAACCGGGCATAAGTCACGTATGTATATTGAATTGAATTGGGCATCCTAACCATTTCAGGTTTATACATTCTTGTAGTTCTAAGCCACTTTGCTAAATATCTGACAATTTTGAAACACATGAAAAAACGACAAAATACAATCTCAGCTGAATGTAGTAAAGCATAGTTTTCATTACCAGGCAGTTCAATTTCTTACAAGTTGCCTGAAAAGCTTAAAAATTTGCAGAAGTTCTTTCAAATTAAAACTTAAAGAGTATCAGTTGAGATGATGTCTGTATAATGTTGACGATCTGTGATTCTTTTTTGTAGAAATAGATATTCAGGCCTTAAGTTTTTTTTATGGAATCCCTATTATACTTAATAATTAAATATTATATTATTATTATTACTTAATTAATTACTTATTAATTATTAGTGATTAGTGTAACTGACTGCGACGCCGGGTGTCGTGGGTTCGATTCCCGCGGAAGGCAAATATTTGTGTGATGAACATTTGTATTTGTCTTCAGTCTGGGTGTTTCCTATGTATTCTAAGTATGTATTTACAAAAAAAAAGTATGTATATGTATTATATCTCAGTTATCTAGTACCCATAACACAAGCTCTGCTTAGCTTGGGACTAGATGACGATGTGTGATAGTGTCCACTTATTATTATTATTATTATTATTATTAATTATAATGACATGTAAATATTTTGACATATAAAGACCCACAAGTAAAAGACCTAATAATAACTAAAGATGTTTTAATGTGTAATGTGTAGGTATAGCAAATTCAAATACAATGTTTTATTGTTAACTAGCTGCGCCCTGCGGCTTCGCCCGCGCGAAAATTGCTATGTGTTTAATTAATGTAATTCGGGAATCAGAGCGATTTTCGGGATAAAAAGTAGCATATGTCCCGAAACCAAATCTATCTACATACCAATTTGCATCGAAATCGGTTTAGCGGTTTAAATTTAATATGGTGATAAGTATTCTTAAACTTTTTAAATCATCGCGCAATTTTCTTAGTTTTTTAAGAACCTTCTCCTGACAAGAACAAACACAACAAAAAAAGAATTAACGAAATTGATCTAGCCGTTTACGGGTGATGCCATGACCAAGGGAAATAGGGATTCATTTTTATATATATAGATTAATAAATGACTATTGACTATTGACTAATAATAGGGAAGCCTAGCATTAATTTGTTGAATTGTTACAACGTTAAGTTAAACAAATCTTTGGAAGCTTAAGGTAAGATGAATGTCACACTCCGAGAATCAAGTTCATCCAGGTTTTATTTAATAAACCGACTATTAATCTCACACATTAACAGCTTTAAGCGAACTTTATCATAGCCATTAAACCCCATTAAATCATATAATAAAAAGCAATGCACATTTCCTGCCCACAATGCCGACAGATGGTTCACTGCAGAGGTCGAGTGTTACACTGCGGTTAATTCACACCTGCTCCTATGTTTTATTAAGATTGGTGGCATTTATACTCGGAAATACGCCTCGAATTACTCGCACAAATTGAGTTGAACTGTTGACATGTGCTCCGACAACTAAAATTAAGTTTTGTTTATTATATTTATGTTTAACATTGTTTTGTAGCGTGTAATAAGTTGATAAGGTTTCTCGTAATGCTTATCGTTTGAAATTACTTGACCAATTTGTGTCGAAAATGTTAGTCATTGAACATTGTTGAGGTTCTTAATACTTATCCTCGTTCTACTTCTATGCATTGTAATCCATTATACCACTAATTGTCTATGTAAGTGCATGTAATATTTAACAAGCAAAGCTTAAAAATTTACTTATATTTTTCAACTCAGAACAAGGACTTTTTCAAGACAGTCCTTTTATATAACGGGACAATATTACATTTGGCCAGTTATTTTTGTTCGCTGGACTGAATAAATTGGCATTGGCATGTCTGTCTTCACAATGCATATCTAATAAGATTCAATGTGCAATCTTCTGATTGTACATTTTACAAGTTATAAAGGTGATAATTCATCATCATCATCATCATATCAGCTAAAAGACGTCAACTGCTGGACATAGGCCTCCCCCAATTTTCGCCACCGTGACCGGTCGTTTGCCGCCCTCATCCATCGGTTGCCCGCCACCCTTATAAGGTCGTCGGTCCACCTTGTGAGGGGTCTGCCCACGCTGCGTCTTCCGGTTCGTGGTCGCTACTCTAGAACCTTTCTGCCCCAGCGGCTGTCAGTTCTGCGAGCTATGTGTCCTGCCCATTGCCACTTCAGAGAAGCAACTCTGCGAGCCACGTCAGTTACTTTGGTTCGCCTGCGGATTTCTTCGTTTCTCAAACGATCGCGCAGGGAGACGCCTAACATAGCTTCGGATAGGACCCATAGTTAGCGACCACGTCTCTGGTGATAATTGATTACATTCAATATGCCAGTTTGCAATTACAGCAGTACCGCTGTACGATTCGAGTTCAAACGATTTTGACCTTAGGTTGGTCAATCAAAACTGAGTTGCTACTTCTTAGTACTACGTACATGTACGGCCATAGATCGAAACTAATATATCTAACTGTAAATTACTATAAAACTAATAATGTTAATAGTACGTAATAATAGATTACCTATATCGAAATAGAGAAATGAAAGATTTTGAAAATAGGTATAATCATTGGACAAAAATTTATGTTAAATTTTATTTAGCTAGTGCTGCGAATCTTCAATTAAAAATTTAAATGAAAATGTTCTTTCTATAATTGTGATCCAATATTGAAATTGAAAACTTAACGTGGAATCCTTTAAAGCGGGGATGAAAAGGATTTATTGCTGGCAAGAGTGATCAAGGAATAAATTTAAAATTTTCCTATTTATTTATAGTTACAAGAATTGAATTTATGTATTACGGAACTACGTTAAAATCAATGGAAATATTTCTTTAATAATCTTAATCTAGAACCAGAGACTAGAGAAGTACTAAAGTGACGTATATTTTAAAATTGTTTAGACTTTCTGTGCTTATCTTGAGCTATACTGAGTTACGGTGAAGAAACCTGAAGCGAATCTCATTTACCTCATGGCACCTACGGGAGAGACATCCTATATATTTTTGTAATGCCAATCACACGACTTTCGACTAGAGTATATATTTATTATTAAAAAAATGCAACTTCTCTATTTTTTGAATTTACCTCCCATTTAGATAACACCTCATTTTGTGAACTAAAGTTTACCGTTGAAAAAGTTTAAAGTTTACCAAATGCGACTTTATTTGGGTTACGAAACGAGATGTAGCCAATTTTGTCAGCTTCATAGCCATAACAACGCATTTTTTATTAAATTTATTTGCAAAATTAATGAGAAGTCGCTTTATAAAATATAAAAAGCAAAAGCAGTATAAATGTTGAACATTGTGAATAGTTTGATCTAGTTGTTATATTGCGTCAGAGCCGCGACAAATTATCTCTCCCACAGAATGTTTGACATCAGATAGTTTTACGACTTTATTCATACATTATTGTACAATACCGTCGAATAATTTTGGAGTAGTAGATCCGTACTGGTTTCAACATGAATGGGCTGAATCGGCCGGGAAATAATTATACTACTAGTAGTCTATGTACAGTGTAGTGAACTGTACACCACTACTTCATAGCTTGTAAGTTATGTGTGTAGTAAGAGTAAACTGTACTCGTGGTAAAAGTAAAAGTTTATTGTTTAGTTAAGGAAAGACAGCGTATTACAATATAAGTAATTCTTACACAGGTTTGATCGTTATTGAGTTAATGTGCACACTGACTTAAATTATTGCAGTTGCAAATAAGTATAATCGTATGATCGCCCAATTCGCGCAATCAGCTAAAAAATATACCACAGTGTACGTAATCCGTACAGTCTATGGCCGTCTTCGGCACCGAATCTATCTGCATATCAAATTTCATCAAAATCGGTTCAGGCGTTTAGGCGCTGAGTTGTAACAAACAACAACACATATAGACACAAACTTTCGCATTTATAATATTAGATGCTATAATTTTATTATGCTGGTGTGTTATCTAAGTTGCATGAAAAAGATAATTTTTCTTCTGTGTTTAATGGCTTCTACAGATAGATATGGTGAATTTACATATCAGACACACTTTATACATTAGTGTGCTTTAGTGAATACAATTCGATCACGAGGCGTTTCTATCTTTTATACAAAACAAAGAAAGGCTCCCACATTAGCATACAGTGGGAAGTTAAAAGCGAATTTGGAATTGTATTATTTCATGTACCTATTTAGTGTTTTGGTTACGTGACTTTCTATTCTCAAAGCAAATTGTAACGATTTGGTGATAAAGAGAGTGGTTTAGGTTTCTTGCATTGTTTACATGACTCTGCCTTCAATTAGCTGAGCATATTATACTTTTTCATTTTTATTACAGTATTATTAATATTTTTTATAAATAACTTGAACTAAAAACTCGGCACACTAAATAGATTTTGACGAGATTAAAACCAAAATTGATTGAAAAACAAAATTTTTATAGGAGTCAATAAAATTTAAGGTTTATTATAAATCTTATATTTGTCTCGTAGTTGTGATTGTTTGTTTGCCGAGTTTTAAGTTATTATTGTCTTTGGTGGCTAACGTACGTTACGGAGTCAGTGGTAACCACGGCTCATTCTACCATAGCAAAAATTCAGACAAGGTTTTAGTACTAGCACGGTATAAATATGAGTGTAATAAAACTTTACTCCCCACTTCGAGCAGGCATTACGCTAACATAAGTTATAAAATGCTAGATCTAGTTTTATTGTTAGAAATCATCATAGTGTAAAAAGCCCTAACTCGAGCTATATTTCAGCGGCTCTAAAGCAGTGTTTGAGTCTCGCATTAAATTGAAGACGCAGGCAGTTTTATTGATTTACGTATATCGTTTGTACCTATATCTATATTCTTAAGTTTATCTTCCTCATACTGAAGAAACCGATAGCAATACTGTAGAAAGATATTAAAGTTATTTTTTAGACTAGCTGCCACCTACGGCTTCGCCCGCGCGTAAAATATGTTTTGTTGTATTCCTCGAGAACCAGACCGATTTTCGGGATAAACACCCTATGTCCGTCCCCGGTACCGAATTTATCTACCTACCAATTTAAATCAAAACCGTTTTAGCCGTTTAGGCGCTGAGTGGCAACAAACACACTCACACACACACACATACAAACTTTCGCATTTGTAATATTAATAGGCTGGTGCTATGTATCCTTGTATTATCTAAATGATTTGAGGTATTCTTATTTTGTTTGTGCTTTATTTGTCAAGGTCAAGATTTATTCGTGGTGCTTTAGAATTTCTGTGTGTGTGTCCGCATCGCTGATACGTTGAGATTTTTAAATACATCGGAGATACATAGAGCCTACCCGTTCAATATTAGTACTATTTTCTTAGCTATGCGGGTTGGCATCTAGTACCTAGACTTCCAGCTGCCAGTATTTTATACGAAGCCACTGTCATCGGATTTTAACAAAATAAATCAAATAGTTTGAAACCCTGATAAATCGATCAAAATTCTTCTTAGACTTCTGATGATACTGGGTCTAAATAAAATTGTAATGAAAAAAAAAGCCTTACTGGTACCTATTGTGTATTACGCACACGATATAGTAAACATTCCTTACAGGTACGGTAAACGGATTACGTATTACATTGCAAATCTAGGAATAAAATAAATATAGGTTTAGGATCCTTATCCTTTCATGTATGTTTAAAACGTAAAAGGGATTGCAAATATAATCTAATACCTTCAGACCAGGATAATAATGTATTTTAAAGTAAGTAAACTAAAGGAAAAGGCAGTGTGTTCAGGTGATGATTGAAGAGTGGAAGAGTAAAATTGTTTGTGGCTTTATTTTCAATCGTAAAGTTTCTGCATGTCCGTCCTGTTACTTAATAGTTTGGTTTTAGACTAACATTCTTCGAGCATACTCCAGCATTGGAGATAATTCTTACTTTATTAAGCTTAAAACAAATAATGTTGTGCATGTAACTGAGTGTATAGCAGGACTCAAATTAGATCAAGAAATTGTACCGTAATCCTCTTTTATTTATAAACCTAACACATAAAAAGGATCGACAAAATTTAACGAGAATTTAAAGCAAATACGGCATTTAACAGTCTTACTCCTAGAAAGTCGTAACTTTACCATCAAGATCACATCGTCAATTCTCTTTTGTTCAACAAGAATTGAGAGTTTCTGCGAAAATTCAGTTTTTAAGCCGCGGATATCTTTTACATAATGAGAGACGAAGCCAGATTCATTTTTGTTAAAATACCCTTCGCAAAATTGAAACGCAGAGGAAAAAAATTCTTTGATATAATGCTTGCATCGATTGGTCCATACACGTGTTTCATTAAAACGTTTAAGTACGTTAGGTGCTTTAATTATGTATATCTCAATTGTCAGAAACGGATTCAAAGTCAACTGAAAAGTTTACTCTCCAAAATTGGCTAAATTCATTAAATGTGTTCATGAATGCAAAAAAAAATATTATTTTATTAGTACGGGTAGTAGTGTCTTATGATCCATTCGTTAGGTATCCATACTTTAAACTCCTTAAAAAGATCGTGGCTAAATAAATGCTTGTGTACTTTAGTGTAAGCTCCTCATAACTAGGGTCTCCAAAGCTTTATAATAACCCGCTGTGTTCATAACATAAGAGAGTTTTCCTTAAGTAGTAAAAAGTATTCGAGGTTTTCTTCCATCACCAAATTTATTTAAAAGCGAACCTTAACCTCTTTAAATTAAAGTGCATTTTAAGCTTCAAAATAACTAATAACTTTCTCCTTTTGCTACTCATTCATATAACAAGTTAGTTGACATACTACATTCGCAATGAGTCACGTAAACATCGTAAAATGCTACTAAACACAACATAACCGAGATAAAACTTATAAATTGAGCCATATGCCAATGGTTTTAAGAATGATTATATTATAGCAAGATTTTCTACAAATACCTAAGACTGGGCGACCTTCCATCTATTGCGTAAACAGGTTGTATGCAATCGTGAAGTTTTAAGACGCATTTTAAAGATATTAGTTGAGGTAGTGTTTGTTAAACTATTTAGAGGCATTTGAGCACATATTGGAATTCGTGATTTAAGTTTGTACTATATATAAACATATCGTAAGTTTATCAACATGTTTTATAATAATAAGTTGCATAAGGTTATTTTTTTATTTAAATTTTTAATTCATTTTGTTCAGTGGCAAAATTCATTTCTATTGGCTACTGAATATGTTAATTTTAACTCATTTTAAAAATTGAATTTGAATTAAAACAAATCTTAATTTCTAGCCAGTTCTTTTCATTGCTTTAGTCGGCGAATTGGCTAATAAAAAAAAGTTGTAGGCAAATAGAAGAAGTTTTATTGAAATAGTGACAGATATTATCTTAGTAAATGGTTTTTCTACTAAGGTGTAGTCACAACATAGCATGAAAGAACTGGAAATACCTAAAATGACTGGCCTACATTAGTGAACAAATAAACAAAATGTAGCAATCTTGGTCAGGATTTTGCCTAGCAACAATAATAATGTGGATTTTCGTATTAAATTAATGAGTACACAAAATGTTTTCATATCACCCGTATTTATGACGTCATCATTTCATAAATTATTCCCTCATTAATATTTATGACTCGAAACAACTTTATCTTGTCATCTTTCGGTACACACTTAGTTTAATATGTTAAAAATATTTAGTACATATTGTTTCTACACGAAACAAAACCTTTGACCCATAAAAGTTTTGTTTCAAGTCTTGGTTTAATTTGTGTTTGTCAATTGACTGTCTCTATGGCGCAGTAGGAGCGTAAGCGACTGCTGTGCACAAGATTGTGGGTTCGATTTCCACACGGATCAAAATTTTGTGTGATCCATATATTTGTTCCGAGTTTAGATGAAATTGTGTCCGTTATTTCTATTTTTTTAAAGTCTTCTTGCCACAATAATAGAATATGTTCCCTAGTGTATCTGCCGGGACTTCTCAGTTGTCTTTAAAAGAAACAGAGAAAAGATACCTACCCAATTTAATTTAGTAAAATTTTCTAAGTTTAGGTACTAAAAATATGGAAGCTCGTTATTGTTAATTTGCATAATGCTTTAATATAATACGTACTATGTGTAGATAACATCAGAGTTCACAGGAAGGGTCAGGTTAGTCCCAAAGTAGTTTACACTTGACGTCGTTTGGTGTATAATATCACAATTCTTGTTAAGGTTTTATACTTATGAAATTTGATGGCAACATTTTGTACAGACGATCAATCACTGGTACATTATTGTATGTTGAATTAGTCAAAGTAAACTTTAAACTTATTTATTCATTTTATATGACGTGTGCAAATTTGCCAAAGCCTTTAGTCTGAACTGGTCTTTAACCTAAGAAGAACTCAGCAAGCAATTTGGGATAATTTAACATAACAATTATCATCAAAATTACTAAAATAAAATGTCATCCAATTTAACAATTACAATTCTAGTTTTGTTACAATTAAATTTTTTATTGTAAGTTACAATTACAACTTTTGTTAATTTAATTTTGAAATTACAGGGAACATTTTAAAACATTCATGTCATTCTTGCATACTAAATTAAGTAGTTAATTATACAAGCTATTATAATTACAATTACCGAGTACTTATTCGTAAATTATCCCATGTCACATATCAAAGTAGGACCTACATTCAACACTATTCATATCTGTCACCGGCATTTCATTTAAGTTAAGTTAATCTAGTAATCGTATTAAACCTAACTTTACGACTCGATTAATACTGCAGCTGAAATGCTAATAAGTGAGGAAGTTTGAAGAATAGCGACGACTTGCTGGCAGCTACAGCAAATTGGCGTCTGAATTAAACACTTCTGAAATATTCTATTTTATAGCGCCACTGCTTGCATGTGCTTTTATACTTATATGTTTTTAAAACATGTTTATAAGTAAATCATTTAAATTATCTTCTTTTCTCTATTATAACATACATTTATCTATATCTATACTATTATATATAGCGGAAGAGTTTGTTTGTTTGTTTGAATGCGCTAATCTCTGGAATTACAAGTCTGATTTGAAAAATTTTATTGCGTACGATAGCCTAGTTTTCGAGGAAGATTATAGGCTCTGTAGGACCATGTTATCACGCTACTGGCGACGGAAGCAGAGCAGTACGCAAAGACGCAGGTGAAAAAGCGCCGCGAAAAGCTATTTTTTTTTATATATTAGCCTACCAAAGTGACTCCACTCTGCCTTATGGTAAGCAGTCAGTGGAATCCAGAAGTGGCTGACACCATTCCAAAAGTCAAACTACTGGTATGGTGGCGTATGGCGGCTTAGTGAGATGCTTTTTCACGCCCCGCTTAAAAGACGCAGGTGAAAAAGCGCCGCGAAAAGCTATTTTTTTTTATATATTAGCCTACCAAAGTGACTCCACTCTGCCTTATGGTAAGCAGTCAGTGGAATCCAGAAGTGGCTGACACCATTCCAAAAGTCAAACTACTGGTATGGTGGCGTATGGCGGCTTAGTGAGATGCTTTTTCACGCCCCGCTTAAAAGACCCAGGATCAAAATGAGATGGGAACACATGCGCTGGCAAAGAGTTCCAGGCTTTAATTGAGCGACAAAAGAGACCCTTTAGATTCCACTGTGAAAGGAAATATTTTAATTATACTTATAAAGCTTTCGACAATAGGAAAACATCAAAATTAGATGCGTAATTTAGAAGAAGTTAGTGGAAAAACAATAAAAAGAGCGATTTCATTTTATACTATTTGGAAAAGTCTTATCGGCTTTACATAAAATGTTTAATTATCACTAATGGAAATGAGTGGCAATGATCTTTTAAGTAGGCTTAAAGTCAGGCCGAGGGCAAAAATGTGGGGTTTAAGAGATGGTTTTATAGGAAACGAGAAAATCTAGAAAAGAATCAAAGTTGCTCATAGTTCTGAAAATTTTAGTGTGACTGCAGGTATTATTTCCTTCGAGAGCCTGGGTGTCCTTCTTGTCTGCGTTTTATATTTGCGTGGCGAATCTTCAAGTCGACTTTTTTTGAGTTGTTCTCTATTGTGTTTTTAAAGCATTCTTAAGCACTAAACTGATCAAAAGCTAGTTATATTACTTCAAGTAAGGGTCTGTTTCACCATTAACTGCTAAAGTGTCTGATATATATCTAACAGATAGGTAATACATCTTCTAGGTAAATCTGTCTTATATTTTCAAAGAGTTTATTTGTCAGTTAATGTTATCGGGCACTTGTGAAAATGAATTTTGAGTACTATCTGTCAGTTAAGTTTCGAACAGGCTATCACGCACACGCACAAGTGGTGAAACAGAACAAACTAACAGCTGATCATTTCTTTAGTTTTCGAGTGTGAAATTAAACTAGATACATACATATTATATTATGAAAAACAGTGCTTGAATCATGATTTCATTACTTCTCTACTTTGATCACAATATCGAAATGTGTACTCGCTTAATGGATCACAAACCTTTGTATGCATAGGACTACTTCCCTAAGTCAGAAACTTTCAAGATAAGCACCACATTAAGCAGTCACTCAGACATGGCCATTATCAACCATTTTCACATTACATCCAACTTTGGAACAAAGAGGAAATATAAATTGGAATGAAACAATAAACGCTTGCGGTTCACAAGAAAAAGTTTAAAATAACTGCCCGAAGTTAGATCGGGAGTTCTAGAATAAATTATTTGAAAAAACCGACAAAACAACCTGCCTTATATTTTATGCTTATTAAAGTCTTAAGAGTATTAACAGATTACGTTTGTTTTAATAGAATGTCTTCAATACGAAAAAAGGTGGAAAATCATGGGTGAATCAAAACAAAATATTGATTAAAAATTCTTATTGTAATATTTAATTTGTTTTATATCTATGTATATTTATGAAGTCGGAGTGTGTGAAACATTAATTTTTTAAGCTGATCACAAAGAGAGCACTTTGAAATAATATATATCAGAGAAAATAACGTGATATTTTTCTTTATACTTGAAGCCAAAAAATACCACATGAATGTGTAAAAGCATTTAACATGGCTACGTCTATGGCAGGACGTACTAGTAGAAAGCAGTGAACTATGTCAACGCTGGAGCCTGGAGGTAGAACTCGAATAGTATATAAAGTTGTTATTACGTTTACGCTAGGGCGCTATTTCGTGAAGTTCGACTTCTAGTCCCGCTTCGAGGTTTAAGCTTCAGTGATTCGGCAAAATAATAAATCACTTGTTTTGATTCAAAATCATAAAAGACTAGGTGTTTTACGAGACCGTGATAGTAGATAAAATGGGACTTTAAAATGAATGAAAACTGAGCATTTTCTTTCTACCGGCAAGATTCTATTCACCCAGTATTTGAAATGTTATAAATAACTTTGATGACGTGAATGTGTAAAGGTTACATGTAATTAGAAGCGAAATCAGATTTTTGAAGTACATACCCCTTTAGAAATGTGATTTCATAGGATTCTACCTGCAAACCTACCTATCAATTTAGCTTGCTTCTGTTCTCGCGTTTAGTTAGCGAGGGCTTTCTCATTCTGATTGACTGATTCCTACCTATATACTATCGGCTTTGTCGTCTACATAAAATAATTAATCCGCATCCTAGTTGTCAAATTTTAGCATATTACGAGTATACACTATTCGCTATTACTTTCTAAACCTATAAATATAAAATTTGTACAATATGGAATCCCTCGAATAACGTGTGTGGTTGTTGCAAAATTAATACGATGTTAATGTAAAATTTAGTTACATTTATTGAGACGCGCACGATTTAATTACATTTGTCGGAACACGACAAAATGGTTTTAGTATTGTAATGTTACGTGTTTATTTATATTCGCATGTTCTAACATCTGATGTTACAATTCTAAAATAGGACTGCCGAAACTTTATTTGAAAGTCACGTAAGAAAATCGAAGAAAAATGTAAGTATATGTGTGTAAACTTATATTAGTATAAAATAATGCAAGTCGGCAAATTTAAGTCGTAAGGAGTTCCTGTACTTTACTAGTATGGTTATATCTCAACTGTTAGAGATATTCTTCATCGAGACAATCAGTGGCAGACGAGCAAACAGCCCACCTGATTGTAAGTAGTAACTGTCACTCATTGATGACTCAGAGTCCCTAGCATTGCTACTATAATGCTAAGGACTTTGCGAAGCCACTGCCTACCGTGAAGTGAGTGGGGTAAGTGAAATTATTGAGGGAGGTGACAAAAAAGAAAAGGGGGAAAATTGGGCCTGCGGCACTCCCACTTATTGAACGAAACGCAATAACACGGATACTAATACTCTTAAGTTGATCTTCTATGACATGGTAGTACTTCCCCGGTCGATCCGGCCCATTCATGCTGAAACCAGCGTGGATCTATTACCGTAAATAAAATTAAGACTCAAAAATTGTTCACCCGATTCGCATAAAATTTATTCATTGGTAATAATAATATCCCAAAGCTTTTATTACATCTTGTGTTTTATACACATAAACAAGCAGTTATCCTCTAAGATTTAAAATTCGCTTAAGAGTACAAAAATCAATACCTCTGGTGTTACGTGTACACATACTGTCAACCGCAGGAACAATTATGAGTATTAGTCACGATATATGACGCATTACCCAGTTTCCTTGTAATACAATTAACGCGTTTAGACTTAGGTGTGATAAGTCATCATCAGTTATCCTAACCGTAATATGATTAAGAATGTTATGTTTGTAGAGCATTATTACTTGTGGTATTATTGCTAGTACCATGAAATAATCGTGTCATAACAATAATTTATTATATTAAAAGTACCAAATCTAGTTCATCTGAAGTTTCACAATATCCCTGACTAAATAATAGTTATTAATTAGGCCCCAAACAAGATTGATCGATGAACAAGGCCCGATCAGAATCATTTAAAGCGTAGCTGCTTAGATTTTAATTTTATACAACTTTGGTGACATACGGCCCACCTGGTGGTAAGTAATAACCATAACCTATAGAGATGGCTGTGTTTTCCAAACATCGCAAATATAATAATGCTTATAAAACACAACTAAGACGTTGCCTACCACGGAGAAGGGGATGAGAAAGAAAAAGGAAAACGGAAGAGGACCGAGCGAATAAAAATAGTATTCTCACGGCGATCTTCTATGTGAGGGTAGTATTTTCCCGGTCGATCCAGCCCATTCATGCTGAAACCAGCGTAGATCTACTACCATATAAAATTTCTAGAATAGAATAGAACTAGAAGCATACGTCAGTAATAAAGAAGATTGTGATGGTCTTTTTTAACGTATGGCACTAACTAACTTACCGATATAACCTACCATAATGAAGTTCCTATCTTATCAACCTGGTTCATTAGATTAGTGTTTCTTACTGTTGACTGCAAATTGAATTGCATTGATTAACATATTGGTACTTCTTAACTTTAAACATGAAATCTTTGATGAATGATTAGATCTGTGATAACATTAGGTTAAAAATGGTATTCTAAAAACAAGTAAAGACATTTGATAAAACGTTGTTCTAAGATTCGTCATAAAGACGTCATAGTGGTCAAGCAACTTATTTAATTAATGATTCATTCCGATGTCTCACTTTAGAATAGGTACCTGCTTATTCACTAGTTGGTGTTTATAGATGTCATGTGATATCTTACAATGTTTTAGCTACCTACCTAAAACTATTAGAATCAAACTGAAAAATCTACTATAACATATTATTTGTTTGGACAACAATATTATTAGTTAAGATTCTAAACTGCTAAATTACTAGGTGTGTGTAGTCAAACACCTTGCTATGAGCTTTTACTGCTTATAATTTTATTTTTTTATAAAGATGTATTGCTAATTTTAGCAAAACAATCAATTTACAGTACTCAAAATACCTAATTTTCATTTAAAATTTTTGACTGATCTAATAACGTTCAAGCACAATTTAAATTACACATGTAAATACTATACCATTGTACCTAAAACAGCAAACAGGGGAGGTAGTCAGGACTTGTGAGATTATACACACGTTGATAAAAAATTCAAACTAATGGTCGAAAGCTTTGGTACAATGTCCGAATGTTCTAGAATGAATGAATGAATAAATGTTGAAATGGTTGTTAAGTTTTTGCGTCAAATTTTCGGAACTGTTAACGGACTTAATTTTCACATATCTAGTTAACATACTCGTAACAGTATATATGTACACAATTTCAGGTACAAAAAATGTGAATATGTTTCTTACAGTATTTATATTCACAAATTTTTGCGGTAAACATCGAATTTCATATTTATCAGCTGGGTATTGTATGAATACCAATTTTTGACGTCTTTTATTCAACAGATTCACCATATTAAGTCTAATACTATGATCAGAGGCCCTAGACAAGTGTCAAAGATTTCTATTCTATTCATAGAATAGATTAAAAATTGTATTGGATTGACTTAAGCTAACGCCAACGCTTATGTCAATCTCATACATTTTTGTATCTATTCTATGAATAGAATAGAAATCTTTGACATTTGTCTAGAGCCTCTGGTATAGAGCACTGACAGAAGCAGCTGGCTTAGAAATTGTCGCTATTTTTACTTCATTTCTAGAAAATTAAAAAAGTATTGCTCTTGGTGTTGGATTGGGCTCTCATCGAACTATGAACATATTTTTACGTATACAGTTGTGGACAATAATATCATTAGAGATTTAGTTATTGAAGTTAAGATTAATTAATGGAATTCAGGCATATAATGCTCTGAAGAAAAACAAGTTCCTCATCCTTCTTTATCTTTAGATTAAGAGTTTGTGAAAATAAAGATCCAACCAAAGAAAGCAAAACAAACGGTAACAAGTTAAAACATTTAACGTTACTTAACCTTTCACACTTAGAGGAGGCTATTAACATTGCATCTAGGCACTGGTTAGTCATAGGCACTGTTGTTTCATTGTGGTACAGTCACCATCATATCGACTGGTTTCTTTTACGCACTGAACGTGTCTACGTGTCATTGCGAGAGTAAACGTAGTAAATATAGGAGTAGATCATATAGTGTATAGTTTATGCATTTATATATTTTCAATATATTATGTGTGTATTATTAATATGTAAGTTTATTTGTTTAAATTATGTATACACTAGGTATACAATAAATTAATAGGTACTATATTTCATTTAATTTCCTTTCTGTCTGTTTGTACACTTCATTTGTTCTCACACTTGATATTTTTCCTCTTCCACTCTGAGGTTTGCTGGAAGAAAACTCACTTTTGAGTTAAGCTCGCCTTTGTACATGATATTTCTTACCAATTATGTAATATGTTCTATGTGTGTACAATAAAGAATAAGAATAAGAATAATAATAAGTTATTATGTGCTTTATAGCAATTTGTATCAAAGTAATTTAGTGATTATAAAATTATGATGATCGCCATTGAAATAATATCTATAAAGTTCTGTAAAGATTTACTAGGTAGGTTATCGTCGCAATTGAAAAAAAAAAGTCAAAAAACGTAACAAGAGCTCAACGTTTATCCATCCAATGAATCAAATATTAATAAATACGAAATGCACTGGTAAAGTAAACTCTATGCGAAATGGCATAGAATCCTAATTTGATCGTTGCATTTGGTAAACAATCACTGCAAAAGTTAGGTGAATTCATAAAAACGATTAGTTGAGTGGTGCCCATTCGAAATGGTCGAAATATTTAGTAATCCTTACTGGTGTTGATTGTACCCATTTTATATGGCATTGAATGTGTTATTATAGCATGTGCAACTGCAGCAGATAATCCTGTGTACGTGAAGAGTTGATGACTCAGGACAAGGTCAAAAGTGACGGTAATAAAGCTATATAAAATGATAGATTTGTTTAGTAAATATCGTATGTCAAAGAGAAGATTGATGGCGCTGCAGAAGTAATGTACTACCAAATTGACTTGTGAATTTCGATGGTCACACGGCAATAATATTTAAAAGTAAGTCTTCCATGAATAGTTGTTCTAAGTCTATATTTGCTCTCTGTCCATCAATAGCTTCGCGACACAGATCTACTGAGATGGCCAGTTATATTGCTTTAGAAACCTCTCAAAATAATAGAAATAAAGTACACAAATTTAGACTTTTATGTCTATCATTTTCTTTTTCATTTCTAAAACAGGAGTAGGCCAGGTAATTATATTTGTCTTAGACAGTAAATGTATTTAGCCAGAATTCCGGTTACGCAGATTTGCTTTCATATCTACCTGTCTAATTTCTAATTAATAAAGTTTAACCTATAGCTCACGTAAGCTTGTTATGTAAATGAAATCATCTAAATTAAGATGGTTTAACCTCTGTCTGGCCTCTATACTTTTACGACCCTTATAAATTGACCTTAATGCAGAACGGGACGTTGATATTAAGCTGTTGTCATGTATCGATAGTATATATAGGTCACCTACCTATTGGTCGATATTTTGTACTTCTTTGTTAGGCCCAGGTTTCCTTGCGATGTTTTTTTCTACACCGTACATCAGTAATGTCCATAATAATGAAAAGACAAGACTTTGAAAAAGTTACATTAGCGCTTGCCCGGTTTCGAATCTACAATCTTCATGCATAAGAGTACTACTCAATATTATTCAATATGAGGATTACGTGGTGTAGTGGTGAGGTGGGTTTTGAGTACATCAGTAGTAATAGCAGTTGGATCTGAAGCCGAATCTACAAAGATAGATAATCCGATTTTGGCTGCTATTGGTGTCTTATAATTTATGCATTTACAGTATCCAGATGTTAAGATCCAGTGTTTAGATCTTGCGTGTGTTTTTTTTTTAATTTTTCTTTATTACAAATTAACCACTTAATTCGAAAATGGTCACTGACCATTACTATCGCAGATTTTACATGGTAATAGTTACATATTGATATCAATTGAATTTTCACTAAGTTTCAATTTCGACAGCGCCAGCGGTACTCTGCCAAAACGCACCTAATTCATTGAACATTTAGATGTTCAACGAAGCTCGTTTTATCGGTACATTACAGCATATTATTAGACATTGTACGTTTTTGTGAGGGTAGTCTGGCAAATTTATGGTGATTATCATTTTGAATTGCAGAACGAGGGAACTCCATTTGGAGGGGTTTTTGTTTTGTTTATATTATTGGCAGGGGTTGTGGCTTGTATATAGAAGACTTACAATAATATTTGAGCAATTTATTAGAATATCGTCATGAATTCATTTAAAAAACGAATAGAAAATACACAGGAAATCTGTACACTGTTATTATTCTTTATCATTCAGCCGAACGACGTCCATTGTTAAACAAAGAGTTTGCTAAGACATTCGTAATTCATTTACCACCATCATACTTAACACGATTCCAGTGGCCGTAGTTTTATCATCGATCGCTACTGAATGCGCTGTATTAAAAGTTTTTCCTGCTACCTTTTCAAGTGATGACTAACTGCTATCATTCAATTGACTTATTGCACTAGTGAACTATATGCCTCATTGTATGTATCTTACTATTGTGTGTTATTATTGTTGTTTATTTAATTTTCCCAGTTTACATTATCCTTGAAAACAACTTACAGCCTTGGCCTTTACGTTCCATAAGCCATTTAGTATAATTTCACATAGTTTTAGTAAACCGTGTAAACCATTTACATTAGGGTTTGCGTGAACCGTAGTTCAAATAGCGTGGAGTAACGTTTGCCAACACGCACGCTATCTGATTTCATTTGCCGACACACGTTGCATGCAATCACGACAAAATAAGTTATTAATAATTTTGACGGTGACTGCGCGAACTTTTATATAACTGTGTCAAACAAGCATACAAGCCACCTGGTGTTAAATGGTTTCTGTTCCATAGGGACTTGGATGTATTTGCAGAAAAAATTCTAAATGCAACTGTTGTTGCCGACCGTGATGGAAATGGAATAAGAAGACAGAAGAGGGAAGAGCGCAATGTTCTAAATTAGTTTCTTTCATGGGAAAATATGTAAGAGCATTTCTATTCTTGCGTTTCATTTGGTGACTAAAAAGTAATGGAGACGTACGACGGATTCCAACGTATTTATGGTGGACGATGGGTTAGGGGCTATGAAATGAGGCACCATAAATATGAAACGCAATCATGAAAACTGTACTATTTGCTAATATGTCTATTCACCCTGACCCGTAAGACCTAGTACGACAATATTATTGGTAAATAAATACAAAACGTGTATAACTGGTATGATATATTGTTTATAGTTTATGGCAAACTCATTATCGTTGTATCGCAAGACGTTCACTTCGTTCGTCATCTAATGGCCTTGGTGATTTAACTATACGCTGTTGTTACCGCATACTTGTTTACTTGTATAGGTAACAATCATTTTCTAGTTATACAAAGACTGTATTGTTATATTTGAGCTATATCTAAAACATAAATTTGAAGAGATGTCACAACGGCAAACATTGCCAGAATGAGTAGGACACAACAAAAAACTAGTTTATTTTAATTATAGATTAAAGATGGCCACAGAGAGACGACTTAACGGACAACGTATAAAATAATAATAATATGATGATGATGTATGAAAGCGCTCCGGGTAATAACTTTAGGAACTATTTTTCACCCACAAATATGGCCGATTACTGGTGGTTTAGAGTTAGACAAACGCACATTCACACATCAGAGTTACAAAAACGAAGCAAGAGAAAGCATGTAAGTAAATAAAAAAAAATTGTTAATACCTACATGTTGATTTGATTTGAAGTTTCGTAAAAGATTTTGAAATTTTCCGAAGTATTCTTATTTCAATCTCATTAATACCTATCTTATTTCCTCATAATTTCGTTTCTCGTATAAAAGAATGAGTTATATTTTGAAAGCGTGACATAATATTTTAAATAATATCTTAAACACGTTTGTTTCATTAGAAAATCGCTTTACTTGTACAGAGTTTTGGAGAAAAATTAGTATGGAAACTTTTAGAAATTTCCGTTAAAGCGGTAACTGTAGGAGCTTGTTTCATGTTAAAATATGTGTGTACTATCGAAGTAAATGAACTAAAATAATCGAAATTGAAATTTATTTCTTACGTTGAAAACTACATAAAACGAGTACTTTCCTTCAGCAAGAATAATAAAATATTCAATTTTTACTAGTTTATATGGACCTATCTTAGTCACTCTACTCTGCAGGATGGTAAACATCAGTAGGGTCCACCAGAATAAAATTATATTGCCAAGCAAATATAAAAATAGATAAGTTATTTATTATGTGGTAAGCATAGGTAGGATTCCTGTGACGCATTTAAAAACTGCTTCTATACATAGTATAAAAAGAAGTCGCGGAAAAGCGTCTGTCTATTTAAACGCGCTTATCTCTAGTACCAATGAATAGATTTGGATGCTGTTTTCACTGTTCTAATGTGAGCTTTTCAGCAAAAATTCTCAAGTCCTATGAATTTTTTATCGATACATTTCTAATATTAGCCTGCTCAGAGTCTTAAATTGTGACAACTGTTGTATATTTTGCGGCCAAGTTAAGCCTCTAATAATTCAAATGCAGCCGCGTCATTTCAAAGCAGCTGTCTTCGGACAGGGCATTCCAGATCCATTAACTACAATCCGTCACCTCTATGTACATCACACTAGCGCATAATCTAAATTAGACGAGTCAGAGGTTAAAGTTTAAGCGGATTTGTAATGTTATGTTATTCACGTAATAATATATACTGATACCGTTCCTTTACATTTACCGTTTAATTAACGATTAAATTATTTCCTTTACTATCGGCAAGGGAACAGTATCGTTTCTTTTGACGACAACTTAACAATCTCGCCGTCTACTTGTCTCCCCTAATTACCATCTTATAATTCATCTTTATCGTTCTCGTTAAGTCATTAGAACAACTTTTTGGTTGTATAGTCTCGAGGTTTTATAACATTGTCTAGAAATTTATTAGAAACATTGTAAACAATGAGCGATGCTAATAAGGTATTATTTTCTGATATATTGTACTGCTTAGTGGCTCTTCGCTTCTGATTAATGTGAGTGATTTCGGGAATGCGAGGATCTCAGACTAATGAAATTGTACCTGTAATATCTCCATATATTTTCCTGTAAAGGTATGCGGTATGGGTTGAACAGCGGTCTGGCATCAAGCCACAGACTAATACATTACACCAATTTTTGAACCTCACATATTTTAGTAAAAAGATTTTGTAGAAAAGCTAAAAGATTTCTCTGGGGTCTCAGTACTTTGAAAGCGAGGTCTCAGATTTGCATGTTGCTCCTTCAAGAGAAAATAATTGTAAGAATAAATACGTGACTTTGATAATTAAAGTTAAGTTAAATACTGTTTAAAGGTATTTTTCAACCTAAGCCCTTTTCATCTTAGGTGGCCATATCACAGAAACTTAGGTAACGCAGGCAGAAATATCAATTTTAACGGAATTTAAGGAATTCATGTAATTCTTAACTATAAGCTTAAAACTTTAAGCGTATGCGATGCAAACACGAAATAAAATCGCATAAAGCCGTAGAAAACTATTCTTCTATGTCCTTTTGTTTAAGAATATTCATAATTTGACGAACGTGTGGTATTATGAAACTGTAGAATCTTTTGGCAATAAACCCATCTATGTAATCATTGTCTATGTCAAATTAAAAATCTCGTGAATTATTTTCTGTATGAATTAAACTTTAAAATTATCTCTCTAATGTCCTTTATTTATTCATAGTGTCTTAAACATTAAGAAGAAAACGCAAACCGTAACTTAGAAACTTTACATATTAATTGACTTAAATATCTTTTGTGGAAAATATTTACCAAAAATATTTTTTTTTAAACTAAATATATATCAAAAGAGACTTTGTACACCAAAGTTGTAGCCCTAAAATGCCACTAAAGCTTACAACGGCCATGACGAAAATAACACCCTAATTCTAGACCGCACAATTTATAAATTATTTCTAGTCTCTTTTTATAATATTTTCAGCTATAAACATTTTAGGTTACATAATATAGCATCACACCTTATCCGTAAAGGGGTAGGTATATAATACTCACGTTTTACCAGATATGTTGGGTTTCCTTATCGATCAACCTGTTTCCAGAGCAGAATTCCAGACTCCAAAAGCAAAAAACCAAATTCCCATCGTGATGGACATGATCGAAAAACATGCATTTCAATTAAAATAAATTAAACAAAAGACTAAACATTAACCTTATAATTACAAAATTAAATTACACACAAATAATAATAAGACCAGAGGGCCTAGACAAGTGGCATAAACGCTAATAGAATAGAATAAAATAGATTAATCAATGTATAGGATTGACATAAGCTAACGCTAACTTTGTCGTCAGCTTATGGCAGTCCCATGCATTTTTTAATCTATTCTATTCTATTACCATTTGCCACTTGCTAAACCCTCAGGACTAAGAGATTCCTGACAGAACTCAATATCGCTTTACCCGACCTGAAACAGTTCGTTTAAAGTACTATTGAAGCACCAAGAAAATACTAGTTTTAAGTTCCCTTGACAGTAAATAATGACAGTGATATATTTTCTTAAATAGAACAGAACTTTTAGTGTTCATTTTACAGTAGTTCGTACTTAGAAGTTTTAGCGCCTACTTATGTTTACGATTCGACATGTTCGCTGGCTAGTTTTGTAAACTGTTTCCTACTTCAACTTTGGAAATAAACTCTTAGTTATAAAGGAGGCCTTGTCAGTAGAACTGTGCAATGCATGAAGCAATTTTAAACAATGTGTGCTAATTTATTATTAGAGGCTTCTGTTTTACCTTTGATGTTACATTATTACATTACTATACTTAATTTAAATTAAATGACGTCAAAATGTTACTTTTGATTAAATTCGTTGTAAGGTACAAGATATTAGATTTCACCGGGACGCGAAGTGTCATATTTGTATTTGCATGGATTCATCCGTCAGTAACTTCAGTTTGCAAAATTTATGATGATAGATGAGTGTGTGGTCGAGATACTCATAATGTCTGACGATGAAAGTTTATAAACTTTGTAAGAGCTATAAATTATATACGTCTACAAATGACAAAACATCTGCACTTTCCCTTTAGTTTTTCCGGCCCACATACATTTTATGCTGAAATTGTATTAAGTATTGATGTTACAATCGTGATATACTTATATTGAACTTAGCAATCTTTGAGTTGCAAAGATCTCTTATATAGTACCACGAGATTGTTATTTAATATGGGTCAGCTTCTATTACCTTAGCATCGATATAGGCACTTAATACAATAATTGACTGCTTATACTCAGACAGAGTAGTCTTATTAAATCGAAAAAAATAAGTACAAAAGAAACTATTTCTATGACAAAAAGGAGTTGTATACCAAGTTATTCCAAAATGTGCAAATATAAGAAAGAAAGTGAAAATAAACAATAACTGTACATAGAAAATTGTTGGCGAATTTTAAAGTACAGATTTATACAGAAAGAAATCTGCACAACTAAACAAGCCAGTAAACTTGAAATATGTCGTATTCTCGGAGCTCGCTAAGAAAGAATTTTTGTTAAAGTCAACCCATATCAAAAGGGCGGTGCGGCGTTTTCATTTCTAAGCTGATTCGTACTTTTACTATAGAATGTGTTCTAAAAAAGCTTAAAATTTAAACATTGTATGGTTGGTCTTTTCTTTTGTAGAATTCCATTCAGTTGGTAGGATTGTAAACATTATTTTACTGACAAAGCACTATCGATTTATCATCTGTCACCCAAATTCAATCTCACGAGCCCAATAATTGTAATAGATAACTGTAGAAAATTTTTTGGGACATTGTTTAGAATTTTTATTAGTTATGCATCGATGTTACGAGTATATTCCAGTCCAATTTAATAGAGATTTAAAATATATTCAAACGCAAAATCATGAAGGACACATCTTAAATACTGTATTACCTATTAAGAAATGTGGACCTTTATGTTGTTAGTACAAGATTTCTGTACATTACAGTAAATCGAATTTTCTGTCGTTAGATTCTTAGGTTCTTAGATCTTTCGGTAGTTAGAATTTATATTGTTCTGATAGAGATTGTATGTTCTTAAGAACTACTTAAAGTTAAGTGATGTTTTAGTATTCGTTTCGTTTGTTTAATGACGTAAAACATTGTCAATACTTACGAGTACCTACACTAAGTAAAATGTACCTGCCTACGAACAAGCTCTGCATTGTCAATTGAACTGACTAGACGGCAATTACTTACATCAAGTCCGCCTACGTAAAAAAAATATGTTCGAATTTTATCTAAATACTTACCGCTTAACACCAATTTGCCATGCGACAATTCAATGCAGTACTGCGAACGTTAAACACTTCTGTAGCTTTACTATTAGCATTATATATATTGAGCCTTTATTGGATTAGCAATTTTAAATTTTGTGCCAAAGTAGGTACAAAATAAAAATCCCGCAAGGGTGTATTTTTCCTCGTATGCCTCTTGGTTCTTTTCTATAGAAAATCCGATATTTCGTTTGAAAATGAACAGCGCTTCTGACATTTACTCTGAGAACTAAATCAAAATCGATTTTTAATATTTTATATTAAAAATCGGTTGCGCCCCTGGTATTTCCTGGCAGAACTAAATTTACCTGTACAGAGGCCCTGGACAAGTGACAAAGATTTCTATTCTATTCATAGAATAGATACAAAAAAATATAGGATTGACATAAGCTTTGGCGTTAGCTTATGTCGATCCCATACATTTTCTATTCTATTCTATGAATAGAATAGAAATCTTTGTCACTTGTCTAGGGCCTCTGTATTATTGGACATCTTCTCGGTAAAAGCCGACGATGGTGTCAGCTATTTCTGCCAGCGTCAAGTGTAAAATAATCTTTTCGTTGATGATTCTAATGTATACACGATGATAATCATAACAGTGACAAAAACGCGTGGCAACTCTTAGCATAGCATAGCTTGGCATAGCTACAAAACCTGATTGTATTACCTGTTTTATTCTATATCATTGTATGACAGACAGGTACTTTGTAGTACTTATAAAAACACTAACATAGGTGATTACAGAATGCACAAGGCTTGCTATTCGTAACGCGTTACGACACAGAACAATGGAATATCTGACACACATCGACAGACTGCAATTATATTTGTGACTTTATGTAATTAAGTAGGTACCTATATTATGTCATAAAATTTGATTTATCAGATACCTGTATTTCATGCATCGTGGTTGGAACAATGGCAGTGCTTTTCAAATATTTACATTTTCTACAATATTTTATTCAATTTATAAAAAATAATTTCTTGCTCAAAAAGAAATTATGGTGAAAAATATTGATAAAGTTTATTTAAAAATATGTTACTCTTATTTGAATCAAACGCGTATTGCCGCTGGCATTATTATCATCAGCCTTCAACTACAGCATAAGAGCCTCTCGTGTTTGTCATTATAAGTAGTGATTATTTGTTTGGCATGCGAATCGTACGCATCGTGATATTTAGCAGGTAAGCAAGCAATGCTACTGTTCCTGATATTTTCTGTTCGCTTCTAACAACACCCATATTTTATATGGTTTCATATTCTTGATGGAAGACTAGACAGCGTAAAAGGCAATTTAACTAGTGCTGTGATTGTTACCAATATTTTATATATTATGATTGTTTTGAACTAAAATAAAAATAATAAAGTTCGAGTGTTTTATTAAAAAAATACCAAAAGATGTACAAGTTTGCACGTAATAGGTACATTTCAAGCTGCTTCTTAAGTGTGAGCAATTAGCTCCACGCGCGAGCGATCGTGTAAGTTTTGAAGGCGCGAATTCTCACGGGTTAAGAAACACAAGCAATATTCCATAATATTTTGGGTATCGGCATAGTCACTACGTATTACTAACAAATAGGTTAAGAAAGCAATTCTAAAATCCTAAAAATCATAAGAAATAAAATAATAGGTAACAACTAACTTCAAACATGCCGTCACCACAGATAAGATAATACTGCTATAACTAAAGCACTATACCTTGGTGAATATAATATTGATATTTTTAATGTTTTGGTGTATCGTCTTGTTGGTTCTCCATAAATAAATAAATAAACTACACATCGCTATCTAGATCTAAAGTAAGCATACAAATATTATAGTTTAAAGTATAGGTTCTACAATGCGGATAAACATACTTAGATACTTCAAAATACATCGTAATGTATAAAGGTATACAAACATTATGATTGTGAGTAAAACAGTGCTATTGTGCCAAGGTCACATCCAATAGATGAGATCGGCGACCAAGGTGCAGCCAATTGAATAGTGGGCGATGCAATTTTATTCTAAATTGCTAACCTTTTGTCCTGTTGCTATTGAGATTTATTATAAACGATTGTTTTTAAAAGAAATAGAATACGAAGAAAATGGATGTTACCAAAAACACCATGGCATAAAGGTTCTCTTTTCATAAAAGAGCAGATAGTCAAAACTGCACTGGCATTAGAATTTAATTTTGTGTGATGAATATTAGACGAACTTGCAAAAGATTTAGGCTAATCTTTCTAATCCACAGATTATTAATTTAATATACATATATAGTGACCAACCCCAGCCCCTGATTTTCATACAAATCGTTGAAACTCCTTTTCTTTTCTTAATATACATGCATATTATAAGCCTTCATGTAGAAAAGCTTTAAACGAAGTGAATACCATATCAAAATACGTTGCGTGGTAAGAAAAAACCTTAAAAACCACGTGCGACGCCGCGGAAGGTCGCTTTTTTTTATATATTCTAGTCAACCAAAGTGACTCCACCCCGCCTGATGGTACGCAGTCAGTGGAATCCAGAAGTGGCGGCCACTATACCAAAAGCCATCGTCTTATACTGCTGGTATGGTGGCCTCCACTATGGCGGCTGGAAATGGGGTTAGGGGAAAGGAATGAGGGAGGTGAGGAAAGAGGAAAGGGGCCTCCGGCGCTCTCACTCACCGAACGAAACGCAGCAGTACGGATACTACTACTCTTTAGTCGATCTTCTATGAGAGGGTAGTACTTCCCCGGACGATACGGCCCATTCATGCTGAAATTAGCGTGGATCTACTACCGTAATAAATAACTACTACCGTAATCGCTAGTGTTTATTTAAAAAAATATAACATAGGTTAACTGTTACGGTTATGGCGTTATAAAATTAACCCGGATAAATAAAGTTGTTGACGTAAATAAACATAATAATGCTTTTATTAATGAAATTGTTATTACTTATATAATATATTATATGCATACAATCATACTTACTCGTAAAAAACAAACAATTATTTTATAAGCTTACGCTATCTTTGATGTAATTAACCGCGAGTGCCTAGTATAGGTATTATTATATTTGTTGTTTCAAAAAACTGGTTACTCGTAACTCGTAAGTCAACATTTTAATATTTTCAAGTTTCTTGCTGTTTACACTAGCGGACAAAACATTATGTCAATGACGTTAAATGTGCGTTGTTTAACTTAAAAAAAACGTAGGTGCACTAAAATGGTTAATTTAAATTCCGTAAGTTTCATAAAAATCTGTTAGTCTTAAACTTAAAATAATATTTATGTGTAACGTAACTTCACAAATTTATTATTTTCTACCTAATTACAAATTACGTACACTACCCGTAGTCAATATTATCTTCAGTTAAAAATCACTAAAACTTGGTAAGTATTTCAGTTTTCAAATGGACTTTTACTTTTAACAGTGTGTTTGATGAACACAAAACGTACTCCAATATTATTAAGGTATCAGGTTACAGGTACACTATCCCAGTTCACAATACACACTTGTGTTTGAGTGCCCTACCCAATGATAATTTAAATAGAATATCATTGGCCCTACCCAGATAATTCTATTGTGTATGCAATGTAACGCTGATAAAGTCCTGCACCTTCCTTTATATTCAAACCAATTATCCAACAGTCAAATTAGAAAAAGGTCAACAGTCTTCATAATGCATGAGCTGGACAATTTATTAATTATAGCATTGTATGCGACCAAAATTGCGAGTAATTACATATTCAGTCGGTGTTCATCCAACCTTCTTTTATTTAAAAACAAAAGATTTTAGGTTGCAGATAGGCATACCCATCCAATGGTTGATGCTTATCGTAACCTGTGGGCGGTAACTGTAAAATTGGTAAAGAATATAGGCCTCACACACCTCACGATGCTTTTTAGCTTCAAGAGATGTAACAGGTAGCAATAACTTAAAAGCAATTAATGGGTGATTTGAAATGAATTGAACAGCATTGTAAATCTAAAATCCAGTATACAAATCGCACAAAATATACTTTAGAAAATTGCCTGTATATTAACCGGGTAAGAACTTAGCGTCTTTTAGGCTGTCAGTGGCAAATGTTACCTAATTATATTTGGAACAATATATCAATCTTTAAAAATTGTGTGCAGAATATAGCAGTACCTATGAGTTCTGATGAAAGCTAACATAGCTGACAAGAAACTAGAAAATACGTAAAATATCTCAGTGAAAACGATAATGTGAATAAGTAAAACTTATTATAATTTTTATATCAATCAACACAAGGTGAATTTTAGCTAAAAAGCGTATTTCTTTGAGGTCGCAAATGTGTATTTTACAAAGTCAAAATACTTTCATAAAAGAAAACCGGCTGTCATTTTATAATACGATTGTAAATGTAAAATTCATGGACGTGTGGCGCCTTACAAAGAAAAGGAATAAATCAAAACTGATTCGAAGAACTTTCTCGTGATTGCCAAAAGGTTTTATGTGACAATTTATGTGGAGTACGTTTGTGCAAAAAAGGCACTTATCGTAATGTAATATGACTTATTTAACAATTTTATATTTTGCTTTTAGGTACGTACCTGTTTATGGCTGTTCGAGATTATAATGATATCAACTATTTGGTAAGAAAGCTTATACACTCCTTTAAATAACCTGAGTAACATTTCGATATTATAATATTGAAACTGATAGTTAAATAAAACTTATATAGTTAATAAAACCTACTAATAATAATATTATAAATGAGTAAGTTTGTAAGTGTGTATGTTTGTTACCAGTTAGCGCCTAAATGACTTAACTGATGTCGATAAAAAGTGCCAAAAAAATCGGTCTAAAGTAAAGATTGTGAGTTCGGCACCGTTGCAGTACAAATGGTTTTTTTTTTTCAAAGTAAATGCTCATAAGTTTTCTTACCATGCTTGCTAGGTTTGGATACCACAATTAGGTGATATTAATATTTAGTAATCCCTTCCTTAATCGACCACTGAGTAGATGGGGCAGTTTTTTATTTTACACAGGCATCCACATGTTGGAAAAAGTCGAAATGGCTCAGTGGATAAGGGGGTGCCTTATCCACTGGGCCATTCCGACTTTTTTTCTTCGTAAATACGAGGTAGTGGGTTGGAATCCAAGCAAGTTCCAAATATTCAAATCATATGTACTTTCTAAGTTTATCTTGGATATTTCTGACTGACTGTGAAGGAAAACATCGCGAGGAAACCTGGACTTAAAAGTCTGACATGGCCGATCCGCCTTGAGCAAGCGTGGTGATTAATGCTCATGCTTTCTCTATATTAGAAGAGGTCTTTGCCCTGCAGTGGGACGGTAACAGGCTGGTATTATTATTATATATCCACATGTTCAATAGCAATAATAGTGGAAATAGTTTCATTCAAACTAGTCTACATTTATACCTATAAAATTAGTTTTCAGTTTCCATACCGGTTTTAGCAAAACTCACTTTAAAAATTTTCAAAGTGACAAACATTTTTCAATCAAGCCTGTGTACCTTATTTTTGCAAACCTTTCTGAAACCGCTTTTAAAAATAAATAAATTTCATACGCAAACGTATTTTGTTCGCAAGAGTTACCCCGACAATAATTTGCGAGGCTTTTGCAAACGACGGCTATTTTATAATACGTCTTGTCGAGTTTTTGTTTAGGTTTTTTTTCTCATACAGAAGTGTCAATATACCGTAATTTTGTAATATTGCGTGTATATTTGTGTATTGTTGTCTGGTAATAACTTAATTATATACATAGCTTTATCTAGTTAAAGTGTAAACGTGTGCATAATTGCATAAAACAAGGTCAATAAGTATATATTACATGGTCGTTTAACGCAGCAAAAGCTTGATACTTCCACAGTTCATGCGCGAACTTCACCACTATTTTTTGCTCCGTTGATACACCTTTAACATAAATCAATAACAAAGTCGTGTACCCTACACGTCTATCTCTACTTCTATACTATTATTTATAGAGAATAAGTTTGTTTGTTTGTTTGAACGCGCTAATCTCTGGAACTCCGGTCGTGTATAAATAATTCTTTTTGCGTTTGATAGCTTAGTTCTTGAATAAGGCTATATAACATCACGCTACTGGCGACGGAAGCAGAGCAGTGACCAAAAATGTAACTTAACGCTGTTGAAAACGCGCTGCGGAATCGGAAATCTAGTGTAATATAAAGGTTTCAAACACAATGTTAAGAAAACACGAACAAGTCGTTGCAAACTATGAGAAGATAAAACAATATAATATTTCATTATAACAATTCGTTCGCAGCACAGCTTAAAACAACATATTTTATAATACGAAACACATTTCGCACATTTAAAGTAAAAAGGCACAGGATTAAATATATATTTTTTTTTATATATTAGGGTATACCTAATAGGATAGGATTTTTCAACTTGTGTTATTTACTTTAGAGTTCAATATTGCTAGCCACATTTTCATTGTATTTTCTTTAAATAACTAATTTAAATTTAAACTTAAATTTGAATTTCTTCAGGTGCGATTTTCTATATAAGTTAAAGAATATTCGTAGCAATAAAGATAGTTTTCCACCTTATCGTGATATCATCGGTTGTATATACCTATTGCTGTACCTATTTCAATACCTACCTACTGCAGCAACCTAATTGACAGATATACATGATTAAACCTTGGGAGGTAGCCGGATATGAATTGAGCCCAACTCTTTTGGTTTGTGGATATCGTACAAAACAAAGATATTGGTTAAAATACATCAGTTCCTTTGAACTGTGTTTGGAACTTTTCGGCGGTTTAAGACAACAATGAGAAATGACCACTATTAAAAAGGACAACTTCTTGAATTGTCCGCTTCTTGAAATGTCCACTTCTTTGAACGTCCACTTCTTGAAATGACTACATCTTAAAATGACCACTACTCGAAATTACCACTTCTTGCAATGATCATTTACATGTACATTTCTGGTATATTTAGTAGACCCTTTCACTTATTTAGGATCATCCCCCAAACATTTATCAAATCAATTCATGTTTAAAGATAATGATCACAATCACAATATCAATATACGTATAAACACAGCAACTTGTATTCTATTATTAAGAAAAACTTTTTATCTGATTTACTTTTTAATTAGCGGACTACTTAGAAAACATGGTTACTAAAAATATCTCGAGTAATGTAATGTTATTCAATATTGACGTTAACATTCTTAGTTTTTCCTGTCCTAGCTTGGTTAGTTACGTTGCAGCAATGGAAAAAAAAAAATCGTATTGCTTGTTTCTGTCCTGTAAAAACAAACCATAAATGATCTATTATAATATTATAAATTTTATCATAATCCCGTATTCTAGGTTTTCACAGGGGGTGGGGGCTACTGGTTTGTATATAATAGGAACTGCCTGACCGTTTAATTTTTATAAATCTACACATAATAATGGCAAGTAAAAGTTGTCATTTACCGAAGTAGCCATATCAAGAAGTAGACATTTCAAGAAATGGACATGTCGAGAAGTGGTCATTTCAAGAAGTAATCATTTCAAGTATGTTGTCATTTCTCATTGTAGTCATAAACCGCCGAAAAGGTTTAGAATAAGGCAATATTCTCGCCTATAGAAGTCAATGAAATCTGTGAAACGTACTCACGTTTCACAGATTTCATTGACTTTTATAGGCGAGAATAGCAATTTAGCAATTTTTTGAACTACGTGATGTGCATCAAAGACGTTTTCTTTTAGGAGTTCAGTCGAAACATAACGTCTATCAAACATATCATGACCTCTCCAGTCATCCTCCGTCTGAGCCGACCATATCTATCGGCACCCGTCACCTTTAACGGGATCTAAATGAAATAGAAATATTTTGTTAAATTTTAACTAAATCTTAAAAGTTGAGTAAATAAATATAATAAACAAATAACACTAAACCGTCCGCGTCCCAACAAAATTTAATAATTCTTGTGTAAACAGACTTTATTGTCTGCGAACTAACTAACAAATTGTAATCATATTAAAATGATTCGTTAACTAAATGTTTTTGTACGGAAATGTCAGAACTTTTTGTTAATTACAGTTCAGCGACTTTAAAGGTGTATTCAGAGATTTAACGCACACTACTAAATAAGCTTTGTAGTAGGTACTACCCTTTGTTTTGAATGTTTTTGTGAGCCAATCAACATATAGAAATAGAATCGAACGGCTGAATGGTCTATTAACTGACTTATTTGTTCTAAAGTTTTATTCTTTTACCTTATTCCTTAATGGATTGGGATTATTTTACTCTATAAGATACTCTCAAGACGGTAGTAGATCCACGTTGGTTTCAGCATGAATGGGTCGGATCGTCCGGGGAAGTACTACCCTCTCATAGAAGATCGACGTAAGAGTAGTAGTATCCGTACTACTGCGTTTCGCTCGGTGAGTGAGAGCGCCGGAGGCCCAATTTCCCCCCTTTCCTCTTTCCTCACCTCCCTCATTCCCTTCCCCTAACCCCATTCCCAGCCGCCATAGTGGAGGCCACCATACCAGCAGTTTAAGAAGATGGTATGGTGGCCACCACTTCTAGATTCCACTGACTGCTTACCATCAGGCGTAGTGGAGTCACTTTGGTAGGCCAATATAAAAAAAAAAATAATAAGAATAAAAAGAGATGTGAAAAATCATCGACACCTTTGCCTAGTAGTGAGACAAAGCGGATTAAAGTATATTATTACACGTAATTTTCTCTTCAATTAATTCATTCAATTATTCAATTTACTTAAGAATTATGTAAGTTGATGGTTGCTAAGCAGTATTAGTATGCGTCATGCTCTTACCTCAAACTTCATACGAACTTAACTAAACAATTTAAATAGATTGTTAACTAACATCCTAATGGAATAAAATCCTATCTCAAACTTATAGCAAAAGAAAAAACCACTTTACCGGTAATAAATAAGACCCAGTTTTGATTAGCGAAGGACACTTTGATTTGAAATTGGCTCACGTTCGATTTGGAGCTCGAGAGTCCGTTCATAACGGAAAAATCTATTGAACATCAAAATTACCTTCTGCGTTTTCGGAGAACACAAAATTGACCCACTTTGTTTCAACTTTGCGTTTTACAAATGACAAAGTTGTATAAAAGTCGTTGAATAGCTGTTGTACAGTATGGTAAATTGGCAAAATGTCGAAAAAGTCGAAATGTATAGTTCGCGTGACGCGAGTGTTATTTCTATGCAATCGAGGTATAAAATGTCAAGTGCCTATACTGCAATAACTGTAATAATTTTTAGAAGTAACAGCATAATCAGGATGGTAGGTAAATGTCGTGAATTTTAGAACTTTAGCGGTAAGGCGATTAGCATTGACAATAACATAAACCCACGTGAACTGACATCGTTATAAAGAGCCGAGGTAAACTGTTTGAAACTCTACCATATTACCATACCATGCCACGAGCGATACAATGCGGTGTTTTAACACTAGGTTACGATATGCTCTGTCATGCTTGAAAAAAGCGCCAAGCTTTAAAAATTTAAACTCATTGAATATGTACTCTTAATTTGTCAAATTAAGATGCACTCTTGCAGTTCAAGTGCTGGCATAATACGTACAACGTATCCTCCAATTCTAGACCTTGAAGTCGGAGATAATCAATATTTTCTTTAGTACAAAGTACGCTGTGAACTCTAATTTACAACTTACTTTGTAAGACTTACACTGCATCTTTGTAAGAATCCAGTACAGTCAATTTGCCTACAACCTATTTTTCAACTCAAGTCTTAGTTTCCTAACTGTAAAAGCCGTTGCACTGAGTTTACCTGCGAGACTCTTTACCAAAGTTTACGGTGTAAAGTTCAAAAATGGTTATAATTTGTCTTCTACTCTTCTTGGCCTATTGAATAAAATCAGGAAATAGCGACATTAAAAAGGTTGGGCATATTCCTTGATAAAACATTGACCAACAGGAGAAGAATTTCTAAAAGAAAAGTTTATAAAAGAAAGCCTTACCCGCTCGACTCACGCTGCACTTAACGGTTGATAAGTGCAATGTGGGGCGGGTGACCTCCTAGCTGACGACATTGTCAAGGTCACTCCTAGCTATTTCTTGCAGGCAGGCAGTTTAATCATATACGAGTTGCTATATTTCTACTTTAACTTTTTACCATCGCATGTTATGCTAAATTTTAGACGTACACTATCGTAACTATGTTCTTTTTGGATCATTTTGAATGTAAGTTGTTCCCTTATTCGTTTAAATTTTTATACAAGTTTATTTTATTCCAAGGTTACCTGAAAAATGCTGGAAAAATTGTAAATAACTTAGTGTATAAATAATTCTCAAACAATAAAATTGGTGCAGGTACAAAAAATTGGTTTCTTTTCTATAAGGTTTTAAACGACATACGAGCATAAAACACAGAATTGGAGAATAAAGTTTCTTACAAACATGAAATATAAATTGTAACCCACGGAGGTAGTCGTAATATTTGGTATTACATAGAACGTCACAAAAACTCTCGTAATACACGAAACCTATCACAGTTGTGAGATTTCTGTACCTATTTAGTGTGGGATCAATTCGTATCCCGCAGAAACCTTACGAGATTAGGGCGAGAAAGAGAAAATCTACGGACAAATCCGTGGGTAATCATTTGATAACGTGTATTGAAGGTGCTTCTTTTATTTTTCTTGGTGTATTGGTTTTTAAAATAAACATTTTGTCATAAGTAATAAATGTATAAAAAAAATAAATATTTATTATTCATGCCTAGAAAATAGTGGCAGATGAAACAAATAGGTACCTAATTAGAAAAACGAAAAATTCAAGGAAAAGCAAATGAAAACACTAATTGCACATTTAAGTAAGCCGTTTCATCCTTATCACCGATTTGGGCGTAATATTCTAACTTAATGACCAAGTCGAGCAAAGTGAGTGGTTTCAACAATATAGAACCATTTCCATACGTAAGTCTCACGAAATGTAAATCTTGGCGAGCAATTTTCGTCGCCTTGAAAATACAGGTCAGGGTAACGCGAGTAATTTTTTGCTCTACTTTTCATAATATGCAACCTTTTTTAAAGAATATTTTTTTATATTATTTTTTGCTGCTGTTAATAGCTTTTATTTGTGTACCAAGTTTTTTAATGATATTTTAATATTAGAAATGCGGAAATGAGTAAATTGTTCATGTGAAAAATTTTTAGGCGAAGTTCAAAGTTATATTGTGATTGAAATGCTGTTAACTAAGTAACTTTTCATGTGTTTGTAATTTAGTTCATCCTTGGAACTAATTTTCTCTTAATTATAGCCGTAGGAAAAGATATGAAATTAGACGGCAAATCTAAAGCAGCACTAGTACCGTCTAGGAACGACTAAGCGCAAGACATTATATACGATCATTAATCCACCTGACAAGCGTGGTGACAAAGGTAATAAAAAAAATTGTCGTTATGGTGGTCTACCCGGCTAAACTGTTTGTATTCCGTGGTGTAATTATTAAAGAATTAAAGTATGGTGTAAAAGGCAATCTTGAAAAGAAACTTCAAACGTTTGTTTATGAAAACCAACCTAATACATTGATCATCATTGACTAGACCTATGATGACTGGTCCTTCATAACGCGCCATTTTTTTCAGCCTAGCACATTACCAACTCGATGTTCGATTTCTGTCGTGTTCGATGTGCTCTTGCTCAGAAGTTTGAAATTCGAGTTTTGAATTTCTAAAGTAGCGAAGAAATTCAATATTTAATTTTGAATTTCTACACTGCTTTATTACGTCTTGAAGTTGAGGTTTCTTCCTTTATTCCCGTTAGCCATTATAGGTTCAAAATATCGTAATTCAAAGACTTTACATATGAGTCATTATGCTTGTATTAAGCCTGTGCTTTCGTGAAACGTGATACATAAATTTGGTAAGCGTCTATTTTTTTTTTTTTTTACCACATTCACACAGCGCCATCTAGCCCCAAATTAAGCAATTATATTTGCTTGTGTTATGGGTACTTAACAACTGATATACTACTTATATACATTTTTTTTTGTAAATACATACATATTATAGATAAATTACACCCAGACACAGAACAAACAATCATGCTCATCACACAAAGGTTTGTCCTGGGTGGGAATCGAACCCAAAACCTCCGGCTTAGCAGTCAGGGTCACTAACCACTAGACCAACAGGCCAGTCAATTTGATTTTAAATGTGACTTCTTGACTTGACCTGTCTCTTGTGTAATTTAATAATAATAATAATAATAATAATCTTTATTAGGCATTCCAGTGTTTACAGTAATAATTTACAATGACAACCGCACTAGGCAAAGCCTGTATCGCAGCTATCAACAATACGGTTTCCTTAGGACTAATGAAATCAAAGTACAAATACAAGACTTAAGTAATTATAACAATAATACAATTAATGTGGGACTGTGAGTGTGAGTGTGTGAGTGTGTGAGTGTGTGAGTGTGTGAGTGTGTGAGTGTGTGTGTGTGAGTGTGTGTGTGTGTTTGTGTGTGTGTGTGTGTGTGTGTGTGTGTTTGTGTGTGTGTTTTGTGCTTAAACTTTCAGCCTCTTACTGTGTGGGCTTTAGTAGGTGTTCTACTTCATTGTATGTCAAGTTATTTAAATATTTTGTAGTTTTTGTTTGCATTACGCGCACCGTGTCTTCTTTAGATACACAAATTTTACATATTTTGTTGTATAAGTAAGGAAATAGAAAATTAGAAAATCTTTGTGCAAAGGAAGTATTGACTGAGGGGACCGGGATTCTAAATATTTTATTTGACAGTAGTTTATTATAAGATTCAGATTTTAATATTTGTTTATGTGTAAGACAGACAGCAGCTTTTATGTAAAGGCGACGAATACTTAGCAAGTTAGTCTCTTTGTAAATATGTGCTGTGGGATACCTAATGGGCTTTTTTAGCATAACCTTTATCACGGACCGCTGAGCTCTTTCCAATGAAATTAAATGTGACGCAGCTACACCCCCCCAGGTATTGATACAATACGTTAGAATCGATTGGCAAAGAGAGATGTAAATATATTTAGCCAGATCTGGGTTTGCTACGTCTCTTATTTGTTTCATAACAGATATCAACTTTCTGGCCCTAGCTGATAGAACTGCTGTGTGATCACTGAATGTGAGGTTTTCGTCAATATTTAAAAAATTTAATATTGGACTAACATACGGCCCCTAGGGTACTGTCATAATAGCACTACCAACAGCGTCTACTATGCGCTACTAGCATAGGTACTACCATATTTTACGTTTGATGGTCATGAAACCTAGTTTGATACTTGAATTACTTTATCCAACCATTTATTAATGAAAGTGATTTTGTCAGCAATCATCATTTTCTATATTATCATGAAAGTGCTACACGACCCGCTAGGCATAACAATAACCACTGCTTACAGGTGCTAAAAATTCAGTCTACACTACGAGCTAAAGTAGCTAGTATGTCTTAGCTCACGTAGCTGTGTGCAATTATGTAATTACTTCAACTAATTAAACTTAGCAATTTTATAATGCAATGTGTGTAAGCTAATTGTGCTAATTGCTAAAATGTAAGCTAGTATTTACAGCATAAGAACCAAATGCTTCGCTTTTTAATAGCACCCGCTAAAATCATGTGTTATTCTTTAAATTAATGATGAACCACACTCACAAAAATATCGAACTAACTATCTTGGTTTGGGATTTTTTTGGCGGTTGTCTTCTGTATGTGAAACAATTACGCTGAAACTAATGAGACGAGCTCGATTAAGTTTTGTTTCATTTGTTCGATTATTGAAGTTTAAGGTACTACTGAAAAAAAGGATTTAAAACTAGTTCCATGAAACAAATTCACTAGTACTTTTTTGGACAATATTTGAAAGTTCACCTCTAAATAAATTTCAAATACCTAATTTAAAAGTGTAAAGTCATTATAGTAGCACTTAACTGAAATATGAAATTCGATTGACAACAGTTAAAATGTTATCGAAGTAAACTCTTCAAAACGTCCTACTTAATACTTTTGACGTCATGATCCGGATTTAGAGGCCCCTTGGCTTCATTAGGGTCTAGGCCAACGTACTGAAACGTTATTTAATTAAAGGATTAATTGTATTGATTTCCAATAGGCAGTTTTTAGGACACACCGTATTCTCAGCGGATGAACGTCATATATACAAAAGCTGTTTGACAATTTTAAATTATGTGGCATTCAACACAAGATATACTTTTCTGATTAGGTGTGTTTGACCTCATGCATATTTTTCACTAAATGTTCGACATATGGACATGTGTTGACCGTATTTTTAAAATAATAGCTGACGGTTTTCTTTTGTTTCTATTATATTGAATTGAATATTTTTAAAGTTTAATTAGGCATTCTGTGCTGTAGGTCACACATAAATATTTTTATGACTCTGGTTAATTCGAATGCTGTTTTGACCCTGTATTGAATACGTTTGGCTTTTTTATCCGTCATTGTAATATTCTGTCTTTACTTTCTTGAACCTTAGTTCTTTATTGGTTTCAAAATGTTCATTTCAACTCGGATGTGGGCTTTTTCCAATCATGTCCAATTTAATCATTTCTGAGCCGCCCTCAATCATCGGTTCCTCGCTACCTTAATAAGGTTTTTGGTTCACCGTGTGAAAGGCCACGCCTCATCCCGATTTCCGACTATATTATTTTACGAATAGTTTATTTAGGCTGATACAAGTGTATAATAATGATAGACCTAGTTTTATACAATTCTATTACTAAATAATGACCACTATAAGTACAATTCTAGTTCAAGTATGTATTTACAAAAAAAAAAGTACATATATGTATTATATTTCAATTATCTAGTACCCATAACACAAGCTCTGCTTAGCTTGGGACTAGATGACGATGTGTGATAGTGTCCACATATTATTATTATTATTATTATTATTAATTCAAGAGTATTTTGAATTTCAACCATTTATGCATGTGGATAAGAATCACGCTTGTAAAATGCAATCACTAGGTATATAGATTAAAAAGTGTGGCCTGAGTTTCTTGCCAGTTCTTCGCATGACCCTACCATAACGTCAGCAAACTGGATGTAGGTTAATTGGCTTAACCTAAATGAATAAATATTTTTAATTTGATTTGTAGCTAAATAAAAACATATTTCATGGGATTTTTTTTTTATATTATAGCCTACCAAAGTGACTTCACCCCGCCTGATGGTAAGCAGTCAGTGGAAATCCAGAAGTGGCGGCCACTATACTCTTAAACTGCTGGTATGGTGAACTCCACTATGGCGGCTGGGAATGGGGTTAGGTGAGAAAAGAGGAAAGGGGGTAAATTGGGCCTCCGGCGCTCTCTCTCACCGAACGAAACGCAGTAGTACGGATACTACTACTCTTAAGTCGATCTTCTATGAGAGGGTAGTACTTCCCCGGACGATCCGGCCCATTCATGCTGAAATCAGCGTGGATCTACTACCGTTAAATATATATTACTACCGTTATATAAAAGCGTTCCTTTTATTAACACTTGTACAATAAAAACTTAGGTATTTATCCCAATGGGTTTTGTTTTTGGATAATTATGTTGTAATGCGTACTTAATTAGAGCAGGGTAGACGGAAGATCATTATTGTTAATTGCTAAACAGAAGGTTCGCCTAAAAAATAGAAGATAAATTAATCTCTATACCAACATCTGTTGTTATACCACAGTCAAAACTTTTTATTTATCAAATTGATTTATCAAATTACTCTGACGAAAACTGCAAATTTTGAGCAATATAGACTCGACTTTTACTAAATATAGCTTGCCGCGGCGCGGTTTCACTCGCTTTAAGTCACATCTTGGTCCTTGGTTAATGTCCGCTCCTTGCGTTCGTAGCGTGATATTACATCATAGCCGAAACGCGAACAGATTTTTTAAGATCGGTTTAGTAGATCCATAAGATTACCCTCTACAACCTCGCAATCTTTACCTCTTTATTATATATGTAGGTATAGATTATAATATGACTAATGAAATAATTAAATCACGGCTTTTATCCACAAATGATTCGATTAATATACGAATATCCACCTAATTGATTAATGAACATTGGGAATCACAATGGCAATCATATCAAACTACGTAGAATCTCTGATTATGATTTTATTATTGCTGCTCAGCTCCTGAAAGGTATAGGGTAATTTAATATATACCAAAACCCTCTCCAAGAAGCGTACTATATAACAGTGAAAATTGTATCCAAATACATGAAATACATTTGCGATTTCAAACATACCTACGCTTCCCAATGGCTTCCTTTTATACTATGTAGGTATTATGACGGTGATGATGTACTAGGTGGGTATTATGAGTCACCTGTACCTATATCACAGTTATTGTGAGCCTTCTATAAAACGTACGTTAGTGCAGTGCAATTTTATACCAAGGCCATAGCTTAATCACTTAAAACTATAGGTATTTAGGTATACTTTATTCTTTTCTAAGTTGAATAAGTGCCGTATTATAAAATATCTTAGCTTCACACTTTTTCCCGAAAAGGTAGGCAGGGGTGTATGTAACGTCCACGTTTCGACAGCTATGCAGCAGATGTATCGGGTTCAACCCTTGGGTGAAGTAAAGTGATACTATAATCTTTTTTCGAGAAATTCTTATGAGTAGCACTAGCGCGGGGTCTTTGTGAATTGTACTCGGTAAATAACAACAGGCTCACTCCTTGTTAGTTAGGATCTGCAACACGTCTGGCTTCCAAAACAAAAGTGATACCTTTTAATAAGTTTCTAATTACCTACGCGTTACGACAACAACTTAACAGTAGGTAAACACACAAACGAGTTGAAGTAATCGATACTCCGATTCTAACCAAATATATCAGTAAGGCCGAAATCAAGTCGATCAATTTATTCATTTTGACGTGAACGAGGGCAAAACCAACAAAGGAACACCGTATCGCAATTATATAATTGAGTTAATTGTGGTGGAGTACCAAAACAATACTATAATATTTATTTTATTTGGTCAATACAGTTTACAGAAATAAATATAATAAAAGACAAATGAATAAGAGAATTATTCATATTTATAATTTATAAATATGAATATGAAAATGATAATAAACGTTGAAAAGAATAAACTCAGTAAAAGCTGTTAAATGTACCTAAAGTGAGAATTATAATTTAGCAATTTTAAGCTCAATGAGCTAAGGTATAAAATTTTGAAAAGATACAAAGGGTACCTATTTTATAAATTTTGAGTCGAATCGTTGATTTGATATAAAAAAAATCATTTTGAAGATTACTATAAATTAATTAAATCATCATCATCACCACATGAGCCAAAAGATTTTAGGCGGTTTATTATATAATTGAGTTAATTGTGGTGGAGTACCAAAACAATACTATAATATTTATTTTATTTGGTCAATACAGTTTACAGAAATAAATATAATAAAAGAAAAATGAATATGATAATTATTCATATTCATAATTTATAAATATGAATATGAAAATGATAATAAACGTTGAAAAGAAGAAACTCAGTAAAAGCTGTTAAATGTACCTAAAGTGAGAATTATAATTTAGCAATTTTAAGCTCAATGAGCTAAGGTATAAAATTTTGAAAAGATACAAAGGGTACCTATTTTATAAATTTTGAGTCGAATCGTTGATTTGATATAAAAAAAAATCATTTTGAAGATTACTATAAATTACATAATACATCATCATCACCACATCAGCCAAAAGATTTTAGGCGGTTTATTTTGAAAGACGTTCACTGCTGGGTGGTGAAAATTAGAGAAGGCCTATGTGTCCTACCCCAATTTTTACATGGGGAAAGTCAATGGGGATTTCAGAAATAACCCATATTTACCACCTAATTAACTACATAGACACCTATAAAAAATACATAGCAGTTCAAAATAGATAAGAGACAGTTTTAGACCACATAAACTTGTCTTTTCAAATCAAATATTCCTTAAAAAACTTGGGTTTTCGTATCCCCATGTGTCAATCGGGGCTATAAAAATAGAAATTGATTCGAGAATTTGTTGTTCAACCACGAGTGTCTATGTGTTTCTAAAACCACAGGAAAATACCTACAAATAGCAGGGTCTGTAAACGTGAGATAACTTTATATCGTAACTTGACAGGAAGTAAGCACTTATCGCTAATTCTATTGTTACCCAAGAAAATATACTAACACTTTCGAATATAAGGGCACTAAAATACAATATATTTCTGTCAAAAACACAATACTTTTACTCAACATTTCCGACATTTTGCAATGTCTAAAGAGTTTTTTGTCTCATGAGTGACGTGAATAGCAGTGAAAGTAGGTTATTTTGATATTAAAATTAAAGAATAGACCGTAATAGCTGGTTGAAGTGGAAAATAAAAAAAAAAATATGTAAAAATTAAAGGTTTGTGATTTTGAGTAATGCACTATGGCAAGTATGTTTGCTCAGGAACGGAAGCTTGGTGGAGGCCTATGCGAAGCTGTGGAAGCCTGTCGGTTGAAATAATGACCGTAACAAATATGAAAGCGTATTTATTCAAAATCAAAACAAAAATGTAAAAAGTATTGAAGGTAAAATGAACGCATTTTTTCATTAAAACATTTTTCAACCAACTCAATGTAAAAGAGAAGGAAAAAGGAATACCAGTTTGGCGGCTCGGCTACATTTAAATTGATTTAATTATTTCAAAACACAAGGAAAATTTAGATTTTTTTTTTGCTTTAACCCATTTTGTTAGATACCTTGTTTTGCATCTTAGAGTAAATAACAACTCAAAATGTTCATTGTTATGGAAAATAACTTCACAAAGACAAATGTTTTTTAAGAAAACAAAATTTTGTGTTACATTTTTGTTACTTTTTTTTGAAAGTAAAATGCCAGCTATGAATAAAAATAAAAATTATAATTATAAAATCGAAAATAATCAACAATTTTGTACTTATTTTCGTTCTTGCTAACTGAAGTACAAAAGTAGATGAAGGGTAATTAAGCCTTGATTTTCAGATAGTTGAACAAATTACGTATACATATTTCTATTTACCCTGCATAATCGCAGGGTAAATAAAAATATGTAGGTATACGTAATATGTTCGTAATGTAATGAAAGTGAAAGAAAATATATAAATATAACTTTTTTTTTGTAATATGAAGTATTTAAAAAATTGTCTCGTGTGTTCAAAATTACACTGGACAGCAAATAAACCGAGCCACCAGCTACCTTGGCACTAATCCAATTTTCTCAAAAACTATAAAACTTACAAATATCAAAGTTATACCTAGAGAAAGAGCTGTTCATGACAATGAAAATGAATGGAAGCACGTTGGGATTTATCAATTTATTAAACGTTTATTAAAAGTTTTACAAAAAAGTGTCGTTTTTAGTCGTGATAAGCTTTCGGTAAATACAAGTAAAAAAAAAAAAAATTGTCAAAAATTTAAACAAAGTGTTTGTTCAGTATTCAGTGTTTCCTTCTCTTGCTCGAATAACTGCTAGCATTCTGGTATTCATAGACCTCACGAAGGTGACGATGGAATCTTGGGGAATCGCATTCCACTCCTCTTCAATTGCGATTCGCAGCTCGGGAAGCCTTGTCGGTGCAGGTACCCGGGCTCGAACTCGACGTTTCAGCTCAGCCCATAAGTGTTCTATCGGATTCAAGTCCAGGCTTCGAGCTGGCCAGCCAATCGTACGAATGCCGACGTCGTGTAGATACTAGGTTACCACATAAGCATAATCTGCAAGGATTTCAGTGATGTACCGATGAGAAGTCAATCCACGTGTACGGTCCGTCGGTTCGATGAAAACTAACGCTGTATGTGCGATTAACGAGATGCCGCCCCAGACTATTACAGATCCTCCTCCATAAGCAACAGTTTGCTCGAAGCAACACTGAGAATAACTTTCTCCAGGGCGACGATATACTCTCTGACGACGATCACCACGATTCCATGTAGACTCACCCTGATCAGTAAAGAGTACATTGTCCCACTGCTCTAACGTCCAATCTCTATGCTCTCGAGCAAATTCAAGTCGTGCTCGACGGTGAGCTACAGTTAATGCTAGCCCTGTTTCAGCTCTCCTCACGCTATCTGAACTTATAACCACTTGGTGTTCGTCACGCAGACTTTGTTGGACTTGAACTGCGTTGAGGCGGCGATTTAGCAGAACAGTGATTTGAATATAACGCTCATCTGCTGCTGTTGTAGCCTTGGGTCTGCCAGTACCTGGACGGTGATCGAATACTCCAGTCTCTAAGTATCTAAATACGTTGCACTGAAGATCTGGTAAATTGAAGTTCTCACGTTGCCCAAAGCCAGCTTGAGCTGCTTCCTAAGGTGTTGTATTCATTATTGACCAAAAAAAGTTGCAAAAATACACGCGTCTAAGCAAACGAAGGACAAAAAATAAAAAGATAAGAAATATCCGAGTGCCCTCAATGTAAAGAAAAACGCGCTTAGCGCGAACTCTAGTAAAGACAGAGTAAATCGTTAGCATTGTGTTTGTTGCCTGATCACAATGTGAATTGCCGGTACTTTAGATTAAATTCATAGTCATTTTAATTGTCATGAAACCTTCTTTTCATGAGTCCCAAGGTAGCAGGCGGCTCGGTTTATTGGCTGTCCAGTGTATATTGCAGCTAACAAGTTATTAACATATACAAAAATATATTGTTTCCATTCATCAACTATTCCCACTGATCATAAATTAGGTACTCATTCTAAAATTATTCCAACGTTTTATTAAAATATAAGCATCTCTTATCTTCCAGAATCAAAAAGTGTTACATCAGTGAACTAAATGAAGTGCGGCTCTTTATTAAGTTCCTGAATACGAATATATACAGTGGCGACACAAATGCATGGATTTTATGAGGAAGTGCACTTACTAACAGCAACATGGTAAGTGTTCACGTTGATGGATTTACTGTTAGTAGGCTCGTTTTAGTGTAGCACTGCCCTTAAGTCTATTTAGGTTGTCCCCATATACCACCCTACCATGATGGTCGTAAGTGTATGAAACCATCTACAGGAAATACACTTCTAATGTAGCAAACTTAAAGTTCAATTTAAAAAAATTGCGTTAATAGTTATGGCTTTCTTGATTAGTAGGGTAGCATTGATGGCCTAATGCGGTCGCGCTTGCAACCGTTGTTTATAATCGCAGCACGGGCGTGATATTTGTGTTGTTTCTTGTGATATTATGTTTAAAACAGTAGATGAACTAATGTTATAATAGTTGACATCCACTACATTAGGTATTGTTAAAATGCTTTATTTCGCTCATAGATACACAACTTTATACTTATCGCTCATTAACGGTATAAGCAGCGTCTATCGAACGCCAGATGTTACTTAATTTATAGTAATTAGAAAATATTTACATATTTTTATAAAAGACTACTGACAGAATATAAACGCCGTGAATTTATTTCCAAAAAAGTTTGTATAAAAAGCAATACGATAGGTATTGATAAAACTGTTTAGATGGTTTGTGGTTATTTATTTATAACCACTCAGAAATAATGTTTTCGTGGTTAACCTTCAAAGAAATTTCAGAATAACCTCAATATATTATTGCATATTGGGTAAGCCGGACAAAGGACAACTGAATAAAAGATTGTGGATTGTCAACTTGTGACATTGAAATAACTATTAGTAATAATCGGGTGTAGTGCCTTTGTTTTATATATTTATCGTATATCCTATATCGTATCATAATTTCAGTGCAAGTACATAAGGCCACCTCCCTTAAGCAATACATTTGTTGACGCAGCAGTTTTATCACAAAGCGCTCACTTTGTCTTTACATAATAATAATATGATAGTTTGACTGTCACAGGTTTATCACTTCTCGACATTTCACCATTTCTTCATCACTTACTATATTATCATTAACTCTTGTATTTCATAATCGAGGCGTCTAGTGTCATGTACGATCATGTAAACTCGACAAATTTCTCTAAAAGTGATTGTCGTATATATTCCACACACTAACTCCATTATTGACGCGAATATAATATTGTCCAACATGCTTTGATCCGAATATTTCACACGTTAATGGTAAGCGCCGTCTCATCGTTACGGTTATTCATACTCGTAGTGTCCTTATTCGTTCGTTAGTTATTTTGCTTAGATTAAACACCTCCGGATTGAATCTGTCTCAACTCAACTGACATCACCATAATTTTGTACAAAATTAAAGTGTGAATTCAACTTTACGCTAACTGTCTAAACTCGTTTCTCTGATGTACCATCTCCCAATATATTATGAGCAATGCTTTAAGAGATCTAGTAAAGGTTGCTAGTTTTAGCTTAAAGAAATGTATGCCAATATTACTTCAAATGTTTGGGCCAACACATGAAGGTTGTTCAAAATTGAGTTGACCTATGCCAATCAGAAACCGCGTCATGTCAATATCGGAGATAGATCATTGAAATTGAATTGACGTAGAATTGACTTTAGCTATACCTACAAACCCTACAAACCGAATTTTGTGTCAATCTTAGGTTATTTACTTGAATACATTGACTATTATCGTGAGCTTCAAATTATTTGTTTGTTATTATTTTTGATAAAATATTGGAATGTTAATTTTACCGATAACTACCACTTATGCATTAGTGAAATATATATTTATATACTTACTGTATGCAATGCATTTAAAATTTCGAGGTAAACGACACCTTATGCTACTAAATTAAAATCTTAAAGGGTAGTATGATTGGCAGCGGATTGGCTGTGAAAGTATCTCTATTATAAAAAAGACAGCAGCAAAGTGTTGTATTGCGATTAATGAGGATTAGCTTCCAATTAACACATATGATATGCATTCGGCTGCAAGTACAGTATTTTCAAACATGATAACAACTACCGCCGGAATTTTCCGAGGACATACAAGTGTGTTTCTAGAATATCTGAGATCCTTTCTTGTTCGTCTTCCTATGCCTATGCCTATATATGCGGCAATAAACAAATCAAACGCGTACTATTGCTCCATTCCATGTACCATTACAGGACACTATTACAGGAAGACAAATTCTACTCGATTTTATCGCAACATCAAAAACAACATCGTTTATTCTCTTGAGATACTGTTCAGAAGTTGTTCAATTGGGACAAAGTTGTGTGAAACACGTCACTTGCACTTGTTTCGATGTTCAAAAGTTTTTCACCGAGGTTTAAGGTGAATTTTTGTTGATAAATACGGTGAGACATTGTACTGTCAAAATGCTTTATTTTAAAGGGCTGAAGAAATATTTCTTGGCTTATTTAAAGGCTGGCCTGGGCACTAAATTTATTTAGCTTTAAACAATCCATTGGTCGTGTATAGAATTGTGGACCTAAGCTTTTAAGTTCTAGAATTCTCTACACCTAAAGAATATTTCTTCTTTGAATATTAAATATAATACGATTATTGTGCGAAGGAGCAATGTCTGAAATTGTTTTTAATTCCAACTGGATTTTGTATAAAATCTTTAAATATAGGCAGTATACAGAGTTAACACCTTCACCTTCTTACGCTACCTTGCAGCTCATAGTATACACGTAAATACCTACAGCAACCTTAAAGTTTAGTTAAAATTCCGACGAAAATTTGCAAAGAAAATCATCCACGTTTTAATTTTACCTTAGCTAAGTAAGAACATTTTACGATACACCGTTTTATTACTTACTGCTGCTTCCGTAGCTAAATATTCATTTTATTTCGACTAAAGCAGATGCGTATGAATTGGAAATAATAACGAAGCTTTCATTTATGAATCGTGTAAGCAATCAGCAATATCAATTATCGAGTCATTTGATAGGGAACTAAAGATAGCATTTGCGTAGTATGCGTAAGTCCCTCGGGATTATTGTCCCTTTTGACCGGTGATAAACAAATTATGCAACCGATTTCAAATACCTGAGATTACGAGCTGCATAATATTTAACTTCCAAAATCTTTAGTTATCTAATATTCAATGCGGGATTTAAATGCGGTAATTATGTCAAAAGTCTTTAAAGCTAATTGCGTGCGAAGGGTCTCTAGTCTGTCCAGCAGCTTTCCGCGGCGCGGTTTTATTCGCGTCTTTGCTTACTGCTCTGCTAACGTTGCCAGTAGCGTGATGTTACATAGCCTATAACCTTCCTCGAGAACTGGTCTACTGTAAAAACTGGTAGTTCTAGACATTTAACACTTTCCACTTTATATAATAGTATAGATAATATTTCCGTAATCATCGTTATTATTTTAGCTGAAATACGTCAGTCACTTGACATGGAGAACTTCTCTAAGTGTCTCCACTTTTTCAGATTCCGAGTCCTCTTCCATCGGCCGCCAGTTATCTTTACCTTTATGTCATTATTCATCGTTAATTTTTCCGTTTCATTCAAGTCCCCTGCTCAAATTGATAAAAACGGAACACATGGGATTATCTTCTTATCCGTCCCTTCGAGCGGTTTATGCATTTTTCTCAAAAGCAATTTAACTTAGGTGATTGATATTTGGAGTATTTTCAGCAATCACTTTAAGTAGGTACCTATAACTAATGACCCGCCCCTGCTTTGCATATAAATAATTAAATTTTACGACATGATTGCAAACCGTTGAACAATTGAGCTTTGCAAAAAATATGCTCTCAACGATTGTGAAAATCGTATCAAAATCTATTGAAAGGTTTAGAATAAGGACGCGTTATAAATAACCGACGTTTTATTATTTCGAGACAGGGCTATGCGAATACTGCATTGAAGTTCTGGTTTTTAATCTTCAAGTCAAACAAAATGCGGTATTGAGTTTTATGCTAAAGGAATGCTGAATCAAGCAGGAATCTGGCATTGTGCCCGGTATTTGGAAATAGGCCTACCATTACATGAAACTTAATAGTCAGAGAAATGATGCCGTCACTATTACCTATGTGTACATTTTCGGAAAGTCATGATGCTATGTTAGTTGGATTCTAATAGAAATAACAATTTTATTATTATGATATCTACAAAAGATCCCAGAAGTAGAAACAACTCTAAAACTCCTGTCATTTTTAATTTAAACTCAAAAAACATCGATGACATAAGTCTTCATCTTTTCACTCTAATATTTCGTTTGCTAATCTATTCTTCATCTGTCTTTTACAGTTCAAGTGATTAATTCTTACGTTTCCATTAGTTAAAAATAATGTTCTGTGGCACCCAATAAACCCGTCGTTAAAAGGCGTAGTTAAAATTGAGCGATATAACTTGTACGACCAAACAGTCGACCATAAAATTGTTAAACACGTCAATATTAAAAAGTTCCCCGTTCTGCAAAGCTATTCCAAAGTGACCCATAAACTGTCCTCGCCACACCGGACTTGGTTGGCAGGTCTAATTCTTAACAAATACATAATGTTGCCCAACTTCCCGTGGGAAATGGGAAAATATGGCGACCACAGCGTACGCCTCGATTGCCACAACAAATAACTATATTGAATTCTGGAAAATATTACATGATTCAAGGGATTTTAGACCTTATGCTGAAGCAGGAATGCTTAGATTACTTTTAGCAGTCTATGTGCATAACAAAATTTCTTTTCTGGATACCATTGGCCGCGTTGACAGAAATAAGGCTTATGCACGTGGAATTCAAAATGAAAGTAGCTTATTTTGGAAAATAAACCTGAAATTATTCATAGAGAATGTTAAATGTGCATCGTGTTTGAATGTTATTGGTACATAAATATTGGCTTAGGCTCTCTGTTCCCATTTTCAATATAAGTTGTATACGTGTCAAAGAACAGCTTTAACGAAAAATTCAAGACACGGTCAAATCTGTATGTTCCAGAGTTATCTGAAATTAAACTTAAACAAGTTTTAAAAGTGTAGCAATATTATGTAAAGCGTGGACATATAATCAAAGGATTAAAAATATTGGGACAATCCCACCCATGCCCATGACTGTGACTCCTGTAAGCCAGAATTAACAGTGAAGAACCCAAACGAACAATATATTATTAAAAAACAAAAAGCCGAGAAAAATGGGTTTTGAAACCCATTTTTTTCTCGTGCTGACGCTACACTGAAATTTTATATACCCTATGTCAGTTCCACAATCAATACGAATCCAATGACACCTCATACCTTCAAATCCATCACACCATTTAGGCTGTAGAGCGTGCCAAAGAAATAGACAAACATACTCACATACACACATATATATATACATACGCTCGAAAAACATTACCCTTCTTGACTGCGTCAGTCGGGCAAAAACAGAGCTTTGTCACTCGGGAGTCCCGGGGACTTCTAAACTTACTGTCTTGGATCCAGCATCGAATTTAATAAGAAGTAATAAAAGATTAAAATGTTCATTTAAATATAATTTTTCAAACGAAATAAAAATATTTTCTGATAAACACTGTTGATAAAATAAATATAAACGAACAAGCTATAAGACCAAATTCAATAGGTTCAAAAAATCTGATAATGTTTGCGCTCTCCTAATGATTGGGCTTTAGTTCAACCGTTCAAAATATTCAACCACAAAGGTGTTTTTTTTTAAAGCTTGTGTATAGTGGACATAAAAGTGAAGTAAAAATACGGCTACTTCAAATATTTTATAAAAGCTTTGTATATTGGTTTCCAAATGCAATGTTGGAAATGTTTTCGTATTCGACATTTTGGATCGGCTACAAAGTATACACTATTTACTACTATTTATTAATATTATAAATTCGAAAGTTTGTGTGTGTGTGTTTGTTACAACTCAGCGCCTAAACGTCTAAACTGATTTCGATGAAAATTGGAATGTAGATAGATTCGGTGTCATAGGACATAGGCATATACTTTATATTCCTAAAATCGGTCTGGTTCCCGAAAGAGACAAACACATTTTAGGTGCGGGCAAAGCCGTGCAGTGCAGCTAGTCATTTATAAAGAATCTTACTCTAAGTCTACGATATCTACGATAAGATTTTAGTGCACAACACGCCGACCAAGTATTTTTGTTCGGATCTTACCTTATTTTATTAAAACTGTCTTTGTAGGAATGAGTAATTCTTTTCGAAAGAAAAATATCCAATGTTTCATAAATATACGTGGTCTATTCCTCTTTTGAACATAAAGAGAGAACAAACTGAGCCTTTTTTGTTAAGTGCCTAGTTTAATTTTATAATAGTAATTTTAAGATTGTGTTATATTAAACTAGCAAAATAATTTTAATATGTCTGATCATAAGCAGTCAGTGCCGTCTTGGAGTAGTGGACACTATTCCAGAAGCCATCGTAGCAAGCATGGGAATCTTTCTTTAATTGCGGCAGCTTTGAAAGAAGCTTTTTCACGCCTAAGACCTGGAATATTGTTAGTTGCTCACTATCAAGTCCTTAACACTACGTTACAAGTATCACTGACTGGCCTGTTGGTCTAGTGGTTAGTGACCCTGATTGCTAAGCCGGAGGTCGTGGGTTCGATTCCCACCCAGGACAAACCTTTGTGTGATGAGCATGATTGTTTGTTCTGTGTCTGGGTGTAATTTATCTATAATATGTATATATTTACAAAAAAAAATGTATATAAGTAGTATATCAGTTGTTTAGTACCCATAACACAAGCAAATATAATTGCTTAAATTGGGGCTAGATGGCGCTGTGTGAATGTGGTAGAATATTATTATTAGAATATTATATTATTATCACTACTTCTATGAGAGTAATTAAAAGCTAGTAAATTAGATATCTAGTACCTGCGAATATTAGAATGACCGTTGAAAACCAAATAGTGACACGAAGCTATCGTTTGCCGCTTAAAAACACGTTTCACTAGTTCATTATCCTCATTTTAAATACATATGTTGCGTAATATTACTGTGTTTTAACCGCCATTTCTATTTGACCTTCGAACACACATCCTACTTGCCTTGAAAGCATCAACTAGTAACTATAACACAGGCCGAAAATAATACTAATACTAAACATGATTTTAAATTAAGAATACATTGCCTTATGCAAATTAAGTCTAAAGACGAAATCGATGTATGATTTGATTAGTCAATATTTCGTATTTGTAGTCTAGCCTTGACTTGGTTCATGGTCTAGGCTATAGATAATAATAATATCCTTTATCAATAATAATTTCTAGACATTTGTGAGATGTGACCATGCCATCTTTTATTCGACTTACGTATAATAATTATACTATTTTAATGTATTAGTGATAGACTTATCATTACAAGGATAGTCTGTAAGGATAATACCGTGTCTTTTTAATAGCCTATCATATGGAAGGTAGGCAGCTTAGATATAGCAAGTAACTTCCCAGTCGTAGCAACTATTGGATGCAATAGCAATTTCCATCTTGTTCTTCATACCATAAGGTTTCTTATTACTAAGTGGCATTTTCTTACATCCTTTTGTCACTGAGGATGAATATACTTAACCTAATATTTCTGAATTCCGAAGACTCATCTATGTAACCTTGTTATTCATAATGTCGCATGTCGGGTCGATATCGGTTGTGTCCAAACTATGACATGTCCTTCTACAAACGATATTCAAAGTGTGCTAATTTTACGGTAGCGGCTTTGGTGAACCCTTGACATTGTAGAAGTTCATGAGTGAGAGTCGCAACTCAAGCATAAGATATGTTGTTGGCTCGTTTGCCAACAGCCCACTTGTGTGTGCGTCCGGTCCAAAGGATTAGCCGAACTGTACCACAAACAAGAAGTGAACCAACCTATACCATTTTAGAATTGCAATTCATTATAATACTTTGACTGCACGTGTAGTCTAGCGGTTCAAAAAAACAACAATATAATTTGTATTTCTTACAACACACAAATTCTTTTTGTTATTGCATTATTTTAAAAGATTATTTTATGTCTACAATCTTATATTTGTAAAACTCGCATCATAGAAACAAGACTGTGCTATGCAAGACCTTACAAACTCCTCATGCTACTAAAGAAATTTGTGCCCATCATTCCTGAACTGGACCTCGTTAACAGTGACAGGGTCGGCTATAAATAATACTCTCCGACTATCAGATATTTTTTATTTATCAGAAAAATACATATTTATCTCATATAAGAATCAAAATCTTAACGAATCTGTAGTGGGGTTCCGATCACCATATCTGTGCAAAAAAAAAGGTAAACGGGTCCGGCGAATAATTTAATCTTTCTATCCATTGTGAAAAAGCCTTTTTGCAGCTGTTTGTTACATAACCTTTGCATGAAAGTAAACATGAGAGGAGGTAAACAACACGAGCTGTAATAAAAAACTTTTCCGCGGTGACAACAAAAATACGCATAATGGAAAAATATGACTGTATGCATATTTTTCAAAGAATTACACACTTAGACGAAAATATCACTTATAATGGAGCAGAATAATTTTTTGTCTAAGCAATGCATTGAACTTTTGATAAAAGACACGTAAAATAGGTATCTTTCTTAGCACGAAAGAACCTTTAAAACATCCCACCAAAATAAATACAAAGCAGGTCACCTAACGGGACTAATGGGATTAGAATCCGATGACATGTTATATAGTATTATTATCTCGACAAAAAATTACCAACCAAGGAATTGAATCCAAGACCTTTGCGTGGCAAACCGAACACAGTACCTACACTGAGCCACTGAATAATTGATTGTGGTTTCAATACTACTTTCATCCAATATGCACTGTACGGTCACCTAAATTAAACATTGTGGATTGTGGGTACTTTCATTACCAGAATATGGTTTAAAATAATTAACGTTGAAATTTAATTACGCATTCAGTTTTTAATTAAAAGCTTACTTACTATTAAAAAGCTATTTAAAATGTTCGTTTATTCAGATAAATGTGGTAATGTACGTAAAAATATAAGACCTATAAAAAAATAACTACTTGTAATACCAAGATGACTAAAATGTGAAATGATTCAATGTATTTATTCCTGTTGGTTAGGGGAATTATCCACCCTCGCTTAACTTAGGTATCAAAAGTTTCATTCGGTCTTACAACAAACGCCTACGGAAAATATCATTGCATTATTCAGTTTTACAAAATCGCTTAAAATATTGAAATTTTGAAAATGACTGAAAGAATATGTTAAACATATTAGTCTATATTACCCGTCTTATTTGTAGCTTTCTAAAAGTGAAACAAATCGGTGACGTGGATATCGCAACAAACAAACATACAAAAAATCTATTATTTACTCTTTATAATATTAGTATGGATTAGCTGTTGATTCTTTAATTTTTTAGTTTTTATTTTATGTTGATACCTACATATACTTTATATTTCTAAAATATTTTTTTTTTCTAAAATAAACGTAGCCTAAGTTTCTCCATATTACATCAGCTACCTGCCAATAAAAGTTCCGTCAAAATCGGTCCAGCCATTTCAGAGATTAGCCGGAACAAACAGACAGACAAAAATTGTAAAAAATGTTATTTTGGTGTATGTATCGTAATTATATACATGTAGTAAAAAACGTTTATTTCAATATTACAAACAGACACTCGAATTTTATTATATGTATAGACTAGCTGTTGCCCGCAGTTCCGCCCGCGTAAATGTCGGTTACATCGCGTATTATTATTATTTATAAAAGATTTTTTCTAAAATAAACGTAGTAAGTTTAACAACGTACTAAGTTACTCCTTATTACATCAGCTACCTGCCAATAAAAGTCCCGTCAAAATGTGTCCAGCCATTTCAGAGATTAGCCCGAACAAACAGACAGACAGACAGACAGACGGACAAACAAAAATTGTAAAAAAAATTATTTTGGTGTATGTACCGTATATATATTCTTATACATGTAGTAAAAAACGGTTATTTCAATATTACAAACAAACACACCAATTTTTTTATATGTATAGATAGATATAGAAAGGCCGAAAAGATTTATAATCTCTAATTAGTATTAACCTTTTCTCTGTATAGTAATAGTTTAGACAAAGGTATAGCGTTGAACTTAGATTTGCATTTGTAACTGTATTAATTGCTCAATTAAAATAAATCGTGTTTGATCGCATAACTTGCTTCCGCATTGCAGGTAAACTTGATAATTAAGAAAATCGTCTTAATATAGATAAATCTCAGACATCAGACCTTACGCTCAAAAACACAAGAGGCCCTAGACAAGTGTCAAAGATTTCTATTCCATTCATAGAATAGATACAAAAATGTATGAGATTGACGTAAGCGTTGGCGTTAGTTTATGTCAATCCAATACATTTTTTAATCTATTACACTAGGGCCTCAGAAGCGTAGCCGCTGTTTACTATAAATGGAGTGGGGTAGGTGTTGGGATTGAGGAAAGTGAGGAAAAGGAATTGATAATTGGGCCTCTGCCGATAAAACTTACCGTTTTTTGAATTTTAATAGTCGAAGTGCATCAGTCTGTTTTCTCACAATGTTTACTACAAGCTAAGATATCCTCATACGTTATACAATATAAGGGCGACTGACAGTCGGTCAGAACTGCTTGAGAGACGTATTTGTGTAAAAGTGGACGTATTTTGGCTGTAATGATGGTGATTGTTAATAGAAACATATACATACTTATCTTATTAATATTATAGATGCGAAAGTTTGTGTGTATGTGTGTGTTTGTTACCACTCAGTACCGAACCGATTTCTATGAAATTTCGTATGTAATATAGATTTGGTGCTAGTAGGTAGTTTCCGAGGGAGACATAACACATTTTAGGCGCGGGCGAAGCCGTGGGGTGCGGCTAGTTCTTGTATAAAACAACGCACTATCAAACATAATATAATATATGTTTTTCCTATCTGTGTCTAGTTAAAGATATTATAGTTATCAAGATATAAACAACTGACTGTATGACAAAATTGTACTATGGCATCAGTACAAAAAAAATAAGCTGCAAAAAGTCGAAGTGTGTAACCGCTCTAAAGATTGACATTATGGATATTAATTCTCGTTATATTCGCTAGCCTGTCAGGTAGGAGAACCTACATCACGCTGTATTCATATTCAATGTACCTACGTACTAAAATATACCTACATACATATTTTTATATATATCGTGATATGACCTCTATCATATTTTCTATATGTATATTTTTATGTATATTCTTGAATTTTCCATATTTATTATAATATCGTATACGGTGGTAAATTCTGGTTTCAGCATGAATAGGTCGGATCTAGTACAGACGTATTGCTCTCTTAAAGAACATTGCCCTAATTTATGTGTTTTCATGCTAATGTGTTCTTAGCATTGTTTTGACAAGGCTTAGAAAACACAGTTACCACTTACCAAGGTTATCAGGTGGGCCGTGTACATTGACAGTCTACTATGACATTGGCCAAAGATATACCTATTTGATATTTTTGCAAAAATATCAAATAAGTATCTGTAATATTAACACCCAGTTTCTGAAAGGCTGATCAACGAAAAATTACCTAATCACCTGTTAAATCTCATGTGAAGTACCTAAAAGCATGCTAAAAGCATAATTATATTTAATTATGATAATTAGTTTAATTTGATCTAAGTAGTTACTATTTAGATCAAAGTAAGCTAATTATTTAAGCTTTTAGCATGCTTTTAGGTACCACACATGACATTTTAGAGGTGAATAGTAAATTTTTTGTTGATCAGTTTTTCAGAAACTGGGTGTAAGACTATTACCTAAAAATCATTTTGGATGCGTTTGATTTGCCTTCTCCAATACTTGATGATGCGTGAACATACTATCGTCCATGCACTTTGCAAGCATGTACGTTCAGATTAAGCTCCCTAATCAAAACATTGAACCTTTAGCTTGATATCGTTAACATTTGACCTCAACTCTCACCAAGTCCTACCTTTAATAAATAATATCATAATAAACAGACGTACAAATAAAGTCATTCGCATTATTTTATGACGCAATATAATATCTTTACGTTTGCCTTTGTTACAGAGTTTGATGGCGATTATTAAGTTCGGCTACACTTTAGTGGTGGTGACGCTCCTGCTTATGATATGGGCTTCATTGTCAAGAGCTTTGGAGGTGAGTGAAATTGTTTTAATAATTAAGCTTTTAATTTAAGTGCTTATGAAATTCAGAACGTAATTTCTGTGAATGCAAGGATGGTATAATTAGATAAGTATAGCCATTTCGTCATGTGAAAAACTCAAAACATCAAAAGAAAGATAAAACAAAAACAATAAAACCGATAGCTAATTCAGATAGTACTTTTCGCCTGTAACTTTATAAATCAATTAGACTATAGCAATTTAGTACTGGGTATAAACTACTTCCTTTGTTTCAATATCCTAAACTTAAACCTTTAATTCTCTCTCCCTTTTTTTTTTTTTTTTTTTTCGTGGGAAACTCATTACGATTACGCACCCGCCTGGGCGAGGCGGGGGTTATGTCGGACTCTCCGGCCACAATGAGACAGCGACCGGCATACCGACTAAAACCCACGGTGTTCCTCCAGACGGCCAGAGTGCCGGGGTCACGGGAGACGCTCGCGCATTCATCCGCGACCCCGACGGGCCACGGCCCGCTCAACGTGAGCGGGCCCCGTCTGATTTGGGGGGCCTAGCCCCCCTTCCTCCATCGAGAGGCGTTCGTGGAACACGTACGCCGCCTTCTCGGGCCTGTGCTGTTCGAGCGGCGATTGCCCAATCGCCGCCCGCAGGCATCCTCCTACGGTGGCTGGAGATCCCGGAGCGCCCCACGGCGACGTCCGGGGCGGGCGCGACGGGCGGGGAGCAAGGTGGTCAGCTCCCTCTCCCGCTCGGCTGCCTCCTTGGCGAGCATTACCTGCTCGCAAAAGGAGGCGACTCCCTCCCAAGCCCTCTCGCTGCGGACCATGGACAGAACCACGGTCGGCAGCGAGAGCCGGGCCGTCGCGAGCGCCGCAACTAGGTCGCGGCGCTGGTCCGCCCACGCTAATTTTAATTTAATTCTCTCTCCCTGACTCCCTCTTGTCCATCCCGACTTAATGTTAAAAAGCTATTATAAAATTATAAAAAAACCTTTTAAAGTAAGTAATGAAAAGAAAACTCAAATTGTTGTTCTTCATCAATGTTGATCGATCGATCGAACAAAATGTCTTAAATTTTACAGCTTTATTAAGGTTAGGGTACTCTCTAAAGGGTGATACAGTTTTAAGAAGCGACAAATTTTATATGTGCGGTCAAGATGTTGTGTTTTATTAAGGTAGTTAAATTTACTGTAAACGATTAGCACTTTAAAGTGTTTATTTACGCAAAAAAGCATTTATTTTTCTGCCGGCCCTGGTTATATATTCTCTACGATATTGGAATAATATGTTTGTCTACTCCATTCTTTTCTATCAGCTGTTATATGAACACACAATTTCTTATCTTCCATATCATCTTTCACATAATCTATCAATATTTCTTTGGTCTTCCCTCCTTCATAAGTTTGAGTACACAGGTCAATTCCGATATTATCAAAATTTTGAACCTTTGCATTGCAAAGTCACACTTTTAACACCGACTTTACTTGTTAACCGTATGAACTGCGAAATGAATTCAAGTAGCCTACAAAATGTACTAAAAATAAAAACTCAAAGTTGGTACACTAAAAGAACATTATTCGCAGCTTACTTTAGCAAACAAACTATGTTTGATATAAACTTTGTTTCTTGTAGAAGCTATCAAATATCAAAGGTTCTATTCTTGCTATTAGCTCAGTTCTGCATAATACAGTTTTGTTCTATTTGCAAGTTTCGGGAACCGGTAATGAAGTTGTAAACTATACAAATAAGATGTTCACAACTTGTTACTTGCCTTTACTTTACTGACATGAAAGTAAAGTAAAGGTAGGAGACATGTAGCTAACGAGTTTATAAGATTGAAATTAGGAATTCGTGACAGTTCTTGTAAAGCAGTGTGCTTTAATTGAAAGTGAATTAAAAGCTGTTGCTGTTACTTACACATCAGGCGTTGTTTGTGTTAAAGTTATGCCGTTCTCAACCTTCTACCGGTAATATTAGGTACGATTTAGTCGTTGTAGAACGTTATATCATAATATATTTGCCAAAATCTAAATTTAAAATTATCGTTTATAAAATACGTATGTACATAGCCTGTACCCCTTTAGTAACAAAAGGTCGAGCGTTATAGATATGGGTAGGTACTTGAAATATAAGAGCTTAAGAAGATTTCCTCTAAAGGATATTAGGATCCGAAAACCATTAAATATAAACGTTGTTACGGTAGGCATCCCATGAGATAACTTTTTGGGAATCCTCTTCTGTATTTTAGTGAATTACATTATGTTTTATAACTTCTAAAGTTAACAAGGACCTAACAAAACAATTACATTATTTTAAGTTAAGCGGTAATTCGGACCCACAAGGGTAGTCTACGAGTAGAGGGAAAATGTAGTGAAAATTCCCGATTAATATTACCCACACTAAAAGTTAAGACATTTAATGGGACTACAACTAATTATACGGTTATTATTAGGACTTTAAATGTTGGTTCTTTAATTAAAGAATGCTATTCGCATTTTTGTGCAGGATAAACTCATGGGAGGTCACGACCCTCGGTAATGAAAAAAGTCACACACAGAGACAAAGGAAGATAGAGAGCATTTTGGCAAATCAAATAAAAATGTTGTATTATGTATTGTGTTGTATACGTATAGAATATACTTAATGCATTTTTTATATATCAAGATGCTTGCAATACAAAAATATAAAAAAAGGGTAAATAGAAAATAAGAAATGTTTCTGATTATAGTAACAGCAGCAGGCGAAGAGGCCAGTAATATAGCTATGTTTTCTTTTGATGCCACTGAACCCCCTTCAATAAATATAATAATTCTTTTTTCACAACTAGTTACCTAACAACGAAAGAGAAGTCTTCTCTTGTAACTAATTAGGTAAGTTAAGTTATCAAAGTGGAATAATAATATCTCTCTGCTCAAACAGCAAAAAAAAATTGTTCCTTTGCAACTGGTTACATGATGTCGTTACGAACATAGATGAAGGACCTCTGTAATCTATGAATGGCTGCTATAGGCTAACATCAAGTAGGCTATTTTCTTGTTTGTCATCAATGAGTATCCTATTAAATATGAGCTATATAGCTGTGAAGTTCAAGAGCCGTCAACATGGTTGACAAAATTATCATACCAAAAGAGATAAAGCTGCATGATATAATGTGAACCTAAAAGCCTATTGTCCTTTTCAGTAGGATTAAAAGAATTAAAATAATGTTGAATACCTTGAATTGAAGGCTCATGAAAGTATTCATTAAATGATTTGTATTGCCTTGTGTCCAGAATAAAGTAGGTACCTACTACTTAGGTACCACGAATGTGTAAACGTCCATTTGTTCCCTATTCTGTTTTAATTTTTCTTTATACTACGTGTTTTTTATATTCATCATGTAAATATAGCTTTTTTCTAAATATGTATATAAAATATATAATATACACACTTATTATGAGTCATTCTGATAATTATGCTTTTCTTAAAAATAAAAATGTAAAAATAAAAATTTCCAAGCCAAGCAACAATATTTAGACACTTAATTTACAAGTATTATCTACAAAATTGCTAAATATATAGTTACATGTTGGACACCAAATTCGTTAGTCTCAGTTCCAGTCTAACTGCAATCCTAAATTGCGAGGAAACTAAGCAAAAGTTTCAACTGAATCGCTGTTCAAAACTCCGTTCTTCGTTGAAATGTTCTTGTTTATCTGCACCTCTAAATATAATTATCTTTTGTCTACGGAGTGAAATTAAAATAATTGGAAACTGTTTACAACTTTGCAGTACTTATTAACGAATATTAAACTATAAACTGCTGAAAATTTTACAACTATTAACTTTTATTATACAGGCCCTAAATTCTTCAAATTTTGTAACTTTAAAAAAAATATATGACTACTGTCAGAACTTACTTTGGTAATAAATTGATGACGCTAACATAATTTGAAAATAACATTTTATTAATTTAATTTAAAATCAAAATTCGTTCTTCCAATACAGAACTGTTTACCCACAACTTTCTGCACTTCAAATACCTAACTAAAACATTTTTTTTAAATGTCAACTTGCATAATCCATGACGTGCGATCAAGGTACGAGTATGTGCCAAGGTCAAGACAAATCTAAACAAACACTAAACTAATATTCAGGAATACTTTAATTCATACACCGTTGGTGGTTATCATATCGTGGAAGGTACTTATTATTTAACATAAGCGTATGTCCTGTCCTTTAGAAAGAGATATTTGATAGTATCTATAAGAATAACATAGTTATATTCTATTGTGTGGAAAGTACTCATATTAATTGATATCTAATGCTTGCCAGAGTTTGCGGTTATGAAATATTTATGGATATAGAATTTTATTGTTTGCGTGTTAGAGATAAGGTAATAAATAGAATTGGTCATTTTGTGTATTTTTTCGTTTGATATTACAGTATTGAATATTATTTTATTAGAATTGAATATAATATACCTTATGTCCATCCAAATGTTGCCTGGAAGGAATCACTTTTAGCGATAAGGCCATTGTACTGTTTACTGTAAGATTAGTTTTGAACAATATGCAGTATAAATGGTGTACAATCTATTTCTATTATATAAAGCAAAAGAGTTTGTTTGTTTGTTTAAACGCGCTAATCTCTGGAACTATCAGTCGCATTAGAATAATTCTATTTGCGTATGGTAGCCTAGTTCTTAAGTAAGGCTATAGGCTATGTAACATCACGCTATTTGCGACGGGAGCAGAACAGTAAGCAAAGACGTGGATGAAACCGCGCCGCGGGAAGCTAGTAAAGTATACAGAGTGTATACGACGGTATGATATTAAATGCAATTACGTATAGTATGTGACATTATAAAGCGAGACAAAAAAAAAACAACTAAATATCTTCAATAGTTTAGACACAGGACTACTTTTTTAATGTCTTTAATTCTAACAACTTTGTAAGTAAGTCAAACGGTAACTGACTTCAGTCATAATCCACGTCGAAAAATAAACGTTGCTCATTACAGGTCAATGAACTTGTCATAATAAATGGTGTATTACTTTATTACTACTAAAATATTATTTATTTTGTTAGAAAATTTCAAATTTTTGTTTTTCGTCAAATTACTTTTGTGATTAATTAGAAATCATTATATGGGCTAGTAACACCTGCCTTTTCATTTAATGTCAAACCGTCGTATACACTCTGTATACTACATTTAAAAAACTCTACGTGCTAATCATCCCCTGGATTCTCGTTTCTGTCTTCTCTCTCATTTTCCACACCTTATGAACGACTATGATTAGTGATGGAAGTTAAATATAGTACAAAAGTCGATACTGTTATCCAATATTACCTATTCTTTGTTATAAACCAACTCCAAGTACAAACATTATCTGCCATCAAAGGGGGCCAAATTCCTCCTGATTAACAACCACAAACTGAAGGATTGTGGGGAAATTGCTACTTCACGTATTGGTTTATGCGGTTACACACTAGTGGCGATTTAGCTTTGGATAGTGTAAACTTACTATAACATAAATAGAACAAAAAAATTCAAGTGTTCTGAAGGCCTAGTTATAATAATAATATTCTACTACATTCACACAGCGCCATCTAGTCCCAAATTAAGCAATTATATTTGCTTGTGTTATGGGTACTAAACAACGGATATACTACTTATATACATCTTTTTTTGTAAATACATACATATTATAAATAAATTACACCCAGACACAGAACAAACAATCATACTCATCACACAAAGGTTTGTCCTGGGTGGGAATCGAACCCACGACCTCCGGCGTAGCAGTCAGAGTCACTAACCACTAGACCAACAGGCCAGTCTTATGTGGCATAAACGCTAATAAAATAGAATAGATTCGATTAATCAAAGTATGGGATTTGCGAATGCCAACATAGTCGTTAGCTTATGTCAAAACCATATATTTACCCATACCCTCTGGTCTTAAAATAGTTTAGTAATAAAAATATTGTATCAAACTAACAGTAGGTACTGTAAGAAAACGATTTTGTGTGCATACCATTTTACGATACAATTAATACTGACAATACTGAAACATCGGTTAATGTTATGTTAATTTTATTTAATATCATTGGCAATTTTTTGTGAGTTACGATTAATTTTACATACTTAATAAAATCTAGGAGATATTCTTATAATTTAACAATCAATTTCGAAGGGCATCTAGCATTTTCTACATTCGTGCGCGAATTCAAGTAGCAGGATGGCGCCGTTCGTACAGTTTAAGATCAGTTATTGTGAAGGTCCTTGGTACAGGCCTATGTTTAACTAAGGACTTGTTTAAGCTAATTATAATTTTTAATTTGATATCTTGATGTCTGACCCAGCGTGCGTCTACTAACTGTTAAAAAAAGTACAAAAGTATTAATTTTTCGTTCCTTTACGTTTTTCCGCATTGAAAATGCATCATTTTCCTCAAGAATATCTTGAGTCATGAACAACATCTTTCAAAATCGAAAAAATTGACGAAATATCTATAGAACGCTGCAACTCAATTAGTATTGTATTAAATATTAAGCAATTTTCTTCGCTAACAATTTCCTCTGTTAACATTGTTAAATAAATTGAATTTCGTGTTCGACTTTTTCACATTTCAGTTAACAATGCTTAGTTAAAGATAAATTGTTTGTAAATAAATGTAAACAGCTTTCATTTCTGCTTGCAGCTTTTATTTATATCATTAATTGTTATTATTATCAATATTAAACATACATAATTTATGTATTTAATTTTCTTATATCGTTGGTGAGAGTTTACTTTGTGTTCGTAAATTGTATGATAGTAGAGCACATCAAAATCTTAGCCTAATTTAGCGTTAACATGGCTTGATATACAATTCTTTCCAAAACAATTTGCAATAAATATAGCCAGCAAACGCTATCGTTTGCTAACGTTTACATATTTACGGTAAAAAACGTGACGCAATAAGAGGAAACCCGAGGCGAATAACGAACACAAAACCTCTCAGTAAAAGCAACATTAATGTTATGTTAGGTTAAACTAATGCGGAAAGAGTGATTTTGTCCGACCCAAAAGTTCCAACACTTACTGATTTCACTGCATATAAAAACACGAATAAATAGTAACCCAAACCCAACCTGATGTTTCTAATGGTTGTAGTGTGTTAAAGTTTTAATATTGTATGAACCAACGCTGTAGTTTGTGGAATTTCAAATAGTTTGTGTTTTACTGTACAAGTACTGTACAACTTAGACTACATTTGGACCAAAAAAACTTGAGCTGCAAATTTATCGTTCTTAATTAGAGATAATGTTAGATTAAAATATAATCACAATAATAGAAGTAAAAAAAGGCTGAGAAGGAAACATATGAAAAAACTAAAAGAAAAAAAAATTTGAAACGAACAACGAATTAAAAGAAAACCTAGACAGAGATAAATGAACATTGCTACAAAAACAAGTACCCAGTGCTTAAGTTTTGAATGGACGGAATAGAATACTAGGTCCGAGAATTACAACGGTGGTTCCAATAAATTCTCAATTCTCTCAAGAGTTTTAATTAACATTGCGAGGTTACCCTTTTTGCCCGACTGCCGAAATTAAGGAAAGTGATGTTTGCGTATGTGAATTTGAAATATACCTTCATCCTGAGAATAAAAATATGAAATTCTTCTTCATAGACTTTGGCGAATTAGTATCATGAAATGTTTTACCAATAGATAATATTTGATTAATTAATGAAGATCTAAAGAAAGTTATTAAATTTTCATGGCAACATAAATTTAAGTAGCTGATTTTCATTTTGGTAATTTACAGCATGTCTCCCACATTAATGATTAAAGAAACGATTGTTAAATTGATGACCTAAAATATGTTAACATTAGAAACTCCTTCACCTACATCAAATTCGTTTATTCCCATAGTTACCACCATGTAAATCCTGAAACAGTATTCCACCTGACAATTGAATTGCGACGCTGAAATCGATGTCTTACCGAAAAACAGATGCAGCAAAAACAACCTGTAGTAGAATATAAATGGCAGTCCGGCAACTGTAGGTTTATAGAATAAAATATTCAAATATATTAGTAGAATTGCGCCTTTTATACACTTAATGGTAAAATTAAGAGGCCGATAATGTTCTCTTTATGTATTTGGGGTCTAATCATAACTGATGGAATTGTGGTTTTATGTCTGGTACTTTATACAATCATAATACGTAAATTTGGTGGTACAATTAGGTAAATATATTGCAACATTACTTTTCTAAAAATCTTATAAAGATAGAGCCAATGAATAATGGCGGCTCTTCGCGGCATTATATTCAGAAGAAGCCTTTCGCCTGAAACTCCAAATTAAACGGTAGTAGATCTACGCTGCTTTTAGTATAAAGTGGCCGTATTGACAGGAGAAGTACTACTCTCTTAAAGAAGATCGACGTAAGAATATTAGTTGTCGTACAAATATATTTCGCTCGGTAAGTGAGAGCGCCGGCAGCCCAAATACCCTCTAGGTCCTACTCCTTTTTCCCTGTTCCTTCCTCATTCCTCAGAGAGAAGGAGTTCTTCGTGTTCAGCAACGGCTTGGTTGTATTTTCTAAGCATTTTTACTTAACAGTTACCACTTACTTTGGTTGGGCCGACGACTGGGCCGTATGTTTGTTTGCCACCAAAGTTGTAAAAAAAATGCCTTTGGATATAGTCTTTCTCCAAATATCGGAGTTGTTATGTCATAATCGTTAAGAGGCAGTTTTTTACCGAACGCTGTTGCCTATAATGTATTGGATGATTAACTTGTACCTTCTCGTAAGATATGAGTGATTGGTTTGTTCGTTATCATTCTGTTGAAAATATTGAAAAATCACATTACATCAATTTTCAAAGAATTATAGTCGCCTAAGGAGGTTTTTGCTTCCCGATTACCAAATAACATTTACAAAAAATAGACAGTAATATGATCTATACAAGACAAACTTTCTCACAAATTGGCTCGATTACCGCAAAGGTTATAACAATACAAAACAAATTCCCTTAATGATTAATGATGTAATAAGTTTCGTTTTGAAGTCGCTCTTTGTTTTTGGATCTAGCCTCAAGACCACATAATATTTCACTCAATGTCAAGAGCTATATAAAATTTTCATTATGCATGCTTTATTTCTATTTTGATTGATTTGACACAATTATTTGTTAAAGTTGTTTGCGTAGGACGCTAAGCTTTGAAAAGTTTAAATACAATGCTTAAACAAGAAAAATTATAAAGTTTTGGATTTACAAAATTTGTTGTTCTATAAAAAATGCAGAAATCGGGTGTGAAGATATTCATTAACAGGACGATTTTTTCAAATAGGTTTATAGGCTGCTAATGGCAATATATATTATTTTGTTTTGTGAATCCTCTCTCTTCCTCATTTCTGCATTAGTCACGTCTCAATCAATAATTTAAAACTTATTTATCTTCTTTTCAGCTACATGTCGACAACGGTCATCCACCATGTCTATTCCAAGCGCTGTGCTCATGTTCGAAGCCAGCAGGAGACCTGGGCATAGTGACGTGCAACCACGTGCCTATCCTTCGAGTGCCTGCTACCATCAACAGTTCCAAGGTCTTCGTGTTGCAACTCACAGGCAACAAGATCAGGGATCTGGAGCCTCAATTCTTTCAAGCTACAGGTATGCTATATGTCTATTTAATAGCAATTGAAGTAATTAAATCGGCAGCTCACCAACACTATCATCATATCAGCTATATATCTAAAAAACAGGTCTTCCCTAAGCTTGGTCACCTCAACCGTTCGCAAACGTCCTCATTCGTTGGTTGCCCACCATCCTTATTAGGCCGTCAGTCCACCTTGTCAACAGCTAGTCTTGTACTAAATGAATACTGCTATAAGGTAGACCTATGGTAAGAACAGTAAGTTTGTGTAATAATTTGCGCCAAAGATTCATATCCTTCATATTATAACTAACGCAGATCTATACGGTGACGTGAAACAGACGAATGTAGGCGACTCAATAGCTCAATAAATTTAAGTCGCCTTCAGACTTCTTGATGATGTTATGTTACGCTGAACTATTTATTTTTAAATTAGTTCAATAGAGCTTGTAACATAGTGTTTAACACCTATAGATACTAAATACAGTTAGACATTTGATTGTGAAGTAACAAATTAAACCCAAAATGAGAACAATGAATCCGTATTGTGTACACACAAATGTATACTCGTAGATACTTTTATACTTTGTGTTAAATATCCTCTACCTGGCCATTAGAAATAAGAATTTTATATATATACCTACTTTAATTTTAAAATCAATATACTTTGCTCGTAAAATTTATATTACATGTTATATTTATACTATATATATCTATAGTGGTAGTCCACTGCTAATGTTTTCCTGACTGTAACCAGTTGCAACTTTGTGCTTGAAATGTAATAAATAAAAAGTTTGTTTGTCATGCATTGACGTCATAAGCTTACGCATCATGCTTATACTTATCAAATAGAACTGGCAAAGTTTAAACTTTACCAATAGTAAATTCCCTACATTTACCGAGATCCCAGACACATATATTATTACGTACTCACATAAATTTCTAGCGTGATGTTACCTCTGACAGAACACCAGCTGCCAGTGACATGGTAAATTTAATGAGGGTCTGTTTGTCTTAACCCTCCACTCAGCTTTACTTGAGTTAACCCTTTCAGTGTCTCTGAAAATACCTACGCTTATTTAAGAGTATGAAACTTTGAGGAACCTGATTTGCAACTATAATTAAAATTTTACACTTGATGTCATCCAGCTCGAAATTTGACTATAAAGTGTGAAAATATGTTTTATTTTACTTTAATCTTTCTATATTTGATCTCTATAATAATTTTAACTATGTCTATCTTATACCTCGAGTAGGTCGCGTCTCTTCGTGTAATATACTTGAAAAGGAGTACAAAGCTTAAATTTTAATAACAAAAACAAAGAACAGCAATATACAGAAGATTAAACTCATCTATGTCATATTAATATTAAGATAAAGAAAAAGTTGTTTCACGCATAAGTTTGGATGGGTACATTACATTATATTATAATTAATTTCAGGACTATACCGGCTAGCAATTAACGAGAATCCTCTAGAGAACATTCATGAAGAGGCGTTCTATGGACTCGACAATACGCTTTGGGAATTGGAACTGCGACGAGACAAATTGACGGCCGTACCAAGCAGGTCTCTAAGATACTTGCAGAAGCTTAGACTTCTGGATTTGACAGGTGATTATATCTAGTGTTATCTGAAATTGAGTTTACATAATCGAATTCTCGGTACGTCTTCGAATAAGTTTGTTCACGAACTTTTACTTGATTAAAAATATTTGTTTTTGATGTAAGATATCGAAGTATTTTAAATGCAAATGGAAAATTTGTTTAGAAATTTAAACTTGTATGGCGAATTGGTAGTACCGACGATTGACGTGATCTGACAAGAATTAGGATAAGTTTTTTGTAGAGAGTTTAATATTGCCGTACTTTTAAATCTTGTGCTCTGTAATGGTAATAGACTGTTTATTACATAGCATTTTATTATCTAAAAGTGCTACGCCTTTGCCGAATCCTTTGAAAATGAGGCAATATAATAATAACATAAGTGTCTTAATTTCATGTTGTTAAAGTAATCGTAGATGTTTAACTACAATAAATGCAAGATAGTCGCTTTTTAGTCTAGTTATCAGTATAACAAAGTAAAAGAAAATAAAGCTCTTTGATTATTTATTTGCCTACTTTATCCGTTAATCCGCAAGAAATATGATAAAACTTCTCCAATTGTAGAACTAGATACACAGGATACCAGATCTCATAAGTTTTCTTCACTATGTAGGGCAAATTAACTTGCAAGAACTTGGTCGTAAAACGTTATAGAACAATTTGTTTGACAGAGTGATTTATTGTTTTCTTTTTTAACCTCTCGAACGCCTGCAGTTTACGTGACTTAAATAATGGGAAAGACGTGAAAAGTTTTTAATAGAATGACTTGAGTCTTTGTCTAGTTGTCAATTTATTTTTCTTTAAGTTTCCGTGTTCACGTAATCGTCTTGTTAAGTTTCTAGATTAATTTCCCAGGAGTGAAATAGCAGAAAAGACGTATTATTGCTTAAATTGGTTTTACCCGTACATATAAAAAATAATTATTTTGTAGTAAATCTATCGGTCGGTCAGTATTTGTAGTACATATAGTCGAAATGGTCCAGTAAACACGAGGTCGGGGGTTCGAACCCGGGCAAGTACCAATGTAATGTTTCAAATCATATGTACTTTCTAAGTTTATCTGGACATTACTGGCTGACGATGAAGGAAAACATCGTGGGGAAACCTGGACTTCTGTGGAAGTATGAAATTGATAATCCGCCTTGAGCAAACGTTGCGATCAATGCTCATACCTTCTCTGTAAGAGAAGAGGCCTTTACCTGCTGTGGGATAATAATGGGCCGACATGATGATGAAATCTTTCAGATTAACATACAAAATAGTTGAACATATTTTTATTAAAAGTTCTAACTTTTAGAAATAAAAAAGACTGTTTATACTTTCGAAAATCTGGTAATCGTTGACTTAAAACTCTGTAGTCCTACCATAATGATGTGAATGATCAATATATTTTGTGGTTCCTATACAAATAAAACCACAAGCTTATCTCTAAACTTGACATTCTTAACACTTAAGAGAAAAACAAGAACTGCATTCTGCTAAAACATTACAAAGACAAAGTTACATAAACGTACTCACTTCTAGATTTTAATTCCAGGCAATGAAATAACAGCAATATCTGGCGACAACTGGCGAGGTCTAGAACACACGCTGCAGACGTTAATCCTGGCCGACAATTCTATTGATACACTACCATTGGATGCTTTCTCCAGCTTACCTATGTTAGAGACATTAGATCTACAAGGAAACCATTTAACTGTAATCGATAGTGGCGTGTTCAGAGATGGAATGATGAGACTGAATAGAGTAAGTATTTTATTATATTATTTCTTAAATATTATTTTTTAACAAACGATATACACTATACGATTAGCTTATTCAAACTTACCTATTCGTCATCATTCCTTAGTATGACGGCAATTCTGACTGTGCTTAGATTCTGTTTTAGACTTAGAGTCAGCCCAAAACTCAGCTATAAATACTACGCTTTATGCAATGTTGATCAATTTATGCAAGGGACAAGCATGCCCAAAGCACACTAGGTATGCTATAAGACGTTCCATTGTTGGTGGCATAGCAATGCAGTTCCATTGATAGATTTAGATGACCAGAGGCTCTAGACAAGTGTCAAAGAATAGATTAAAAAATGTGTAGGATTGACATAAGTTAACGCCAACGTTTACGTCAATCCCATACATTTTTTAATCTATTCTATGAATAGAATAGAAATATTTGCTTCTTGTCTAGGGCCTCTTGTTTGTTCCAAACTGAAGCGCTTGAGTTTACAAATATTTTCCGGTTTTATAATTTCTATACAAGTTCTTACCGCCTTCTTCTAAATTTCAGCTCTTGCTCGGTGATAACCAGTTGGTTTACATTCCTTATGAAGAAATATCACCACTTCGTCAACTGCGGTTCTTGGATCTATCCAGCAATCTAATCAGACAAGTACCGCCTGCGCATGACTTGAATGGCATAAGACTATCGTTAGATTCTTTAAAGTAAGTATAACACATTAATTTAAATTTATTTTTTGACATTACTGACTTGCAGTAAGGAAAACTTCGTGTGGAAAGTTGCACTTGAATACAAAAAAAGCGTGGTAGTCAATACTCATGCCTTCTCATGTCTTCTCTGTACGATGAGACACTGAAGGTTTTTACTCCATGCTATGCAACATAAAGGGCTGAAACTAAGTACATCACACTCGCCAAGATGCATTAAGATTTTAAACTCCTCATTATTATTTCAAGTTATTAAAACTGATCAATTTTTTTAATTTTTCAGACTTGATAACAATCTTATCAGAGACCTCTTACCTGGAGCGTTCAAATATTTCAATATTCTAAATTCTACATCTTTGGATGGAAATCCTATTTATATGATCAGGGTAAGTATACATTTTATGAAGTGGCAGTCATAAACTTCGCCCATTTCTCCTAACACCATAGTAGACAATATAATTTGATAAATGACGACAGTAATTCTTCAATAACCTACCTTTTTATCTTTCTTCGTTTAACTATATGGATTGCCATCTATGACTAAGTACTAGATAACGAATGATCAAATCAACAAGTCGATATTTAACCAGCCTCAAATCACTTGATAATGAATAAAATTAAACTAGTAGAATTTGGAAGGTAAACCCAGTATACGACTTTCTGTCTATCGGACAGTTTGCCCAGTCAGTGTCACAATATCCTATTATGTGCTCTCCACATTTTCTGTAAACAAACGAATAGTTTAAAGTACCCTTTAGGTATTGTAAAATACTTTTTGCAGCATTCCAGTGTTCCTTCGTGAAACACGTACAAACAAGTAGCTCATTGCGAATGCAATATCGGGTCGCGAGATCACTGTTTAATACATTAGACATCCAATCAAGTTTTGATAGGTATAGTCACTGGTTTATGTTTATTTATTATCATGTGATTTGAGGCTGGTCAAGTTATATTCTAGTATTTTTAGAGAGAGAGAGAGATAATGTGCAAAAAGTTATTGAAACTTTTAAACCAGCAATATTGTAGAACAGTTTACACAATCTACAAAATGAAGTTAGAAATTTTCTAATTATTCCAGCATTAGTACCAGTAATGTATGCTTTATGTTTTTAGGAAGATGCCTTCAGGAATGCAAAAATCAAGTCGCTGTCCCTCCGTGATTGCGATCTTGTTGATATATCGCCAGCTTCGTTTGCCGGGCTAGAGAATACTTTGCAAACCTTGGACCTTTCCGAAAATAATCTAACCATGGTCTCTAAGTTCATGTTAAATAAACTGGATTCGTTGAGGTTTTTGAACCTTAAAGAGAATAAGGTGAGTAATCATAATTTTTCGAAATAACTAGTATTTCTCGGTCAGATTAAGATCTTTTAGTCAGGTTTCTAAAAATGAATCGTTTTCTAAAGATAGAATTGTGCACTCATAATGGTCAGTGTATTGTGCTTAGATAAGTTGAGATATTGTATCCAATTTAGGCACTTAATTATAATAATAATAATAATAATAATAGTCACCACATTCACACAGCGCCATCTAGCCCCAAATTAAGCAATTATATTTGCTTGTGTTATGGGTACTAAACAACTGATATACTACTTATATACATTTTTTTTTTGTAAATACATACATATTATAAATAAATTACACCTAGACACAGAACAAACAATAATGCTCATCACACAAAGGTTTGTCCTGGGTAGGAATCGAACCCACGACCTCCGGCTTAGCAGTCAGGGTCACTAACCACTAGACCAACAGGCCAGTCAAATACGGTGTCATTTACAACTAAATATAAAATTTATAGTGTAACCTACATTTCTATTTCATTTATTATGACTATTAAATCGATGTTGTTTTAATTACAGGTGGATATAAACCAACTGACATCGACCACACCATCAGAGTACGCGATGACGTCATTTAACAGCTTTCAGTATAAACTGTTCTATCTGGATATAAGTGGCGCTAATTCTATTGAAATGAGTCTACAAGACTTTAGAAGGTATGCGTTTTAAAGAAAATATTATTTAACTCTTCCTCCTGGTATACCTTGGTCAATTTAGTCAGCTTAAATGTATTAGCACTGATATATGGACCTATAGTTTGTAATGGCAGCTACTACTATTACTTCACTCCGTCTAAAGTACTTTAACTTCATTACCTTATTGCTTACTTTTTACGCCTACTTACCGATTACGTTTCATATTACAGAATGAGATCTCTCCGCTTCCTCTCAGTGAGCAAGCTTCTCCGTCAAAGTATCAGAACAGAAGACTTCTTGGAATTCGGCGTGGAACTAGAAGACCTTAAGATATTCGGAAGCACGATCACCAGAATTGAATCTAGTGCTTTCCAGCATGTCAGAACTATCAAGACCCTTGACATGTCTGAGAATAATATCGAGTATATCGATCCTTTTGCGTTTGCTGAAGTAAGTATTTAAGGAAATCTAAATTTCACTGCCTTTTACCTTAAAGTGCATATTTCAATAACATTGTGTGTTTAAACATTGTTTGTGATTTTTTGCATTTGTTAGGTCATTTCAGTGATTGTTGTGTACTGTTTTTAACTTTCTTTCTTGTCTTTCGCAGTTGCATAGCCTTACAACATTAAAAATGATAAATGGTCTTGCGGATACGGTGAAGATTTTGCCTTTCGAACCGTTAAAGGCGTTGATAGAATTACAGTATTTGGATCTTAGCAACAACAAGCTAAAAAATGTGCCCGATACTTCGTTCCATTTCTTGTATAAATTAAAACGGTTGAATTTACAAGATAATTATATTGATTATTTCTCGAAAGGAACTTTGCAGGTCAGTATTGAGGCTAATATAAATGAGATTAGTAAATGTGTTAGAAGGTACTATGTACCATAATTTTATGGTAATCAGCTGAAAAACGTCTAACGCTGGACATACGCTGATTACTAATATAATACTTCAGTAAAAACAGTATTGGTAAAAAACATAAGAAGACATTTCTTCAGCATTTAAACCTTAAACATAAAAACATAGCTGCACTTGCTCAAGTGATTATTATCAAAATGCAATTTAAAGCATTACTTTACTTTCTTCATGAAATATTTTTTTGCCGCATTTTCCAGGGTGATATCCACGGACAACTGGAAAGCATCTGCTTATCGCTGAATCACATAACACAAATAGTGCAACATGCATTTGTAGGCCTCAAAGAGTTACAAGAGGTCCTTATTGAAGACAACTTGATAGAAGTTATCCAAAGAAGAGCCTTTGCCAGTCTGGATAATTTAAAATCCATCAGGCTAAGAGGAAACAGGATCAGAGATATTAGTGAAGAGGCGTTCCAGAATATTCCAGCTCTTACTGAGTGAGTACTATTATCTAAATTGTGTACTTTTACCGTAATATAACGGTCAACATAAATGGTCATTGATAAAATATATTTGAATTCAACTATGCCTTGCTGAGACATTATTAATTATTTTGTCTCGCAATTGATATTTTGGCTTTAAAAATTATAAGTAATGTCCTAAAATATTTGAAGTTATACTAGCAAACAAGAACATAATGGCCTTCCAGAATATTTTACAAAATGACAATTTAGACCACGTTTTTCCTTCTAAGTAGATCAACGTTAATACAATTTATTATTCTTTTAGGTTGGACATATCTTTCAACTTCCTAGAAACATTCAAGTTCTCGATATTCGACCAAGTTGGTTCCGCCACTGCCTTGAAAGTCAACGCGTCATACAACGGAATTATATCATTGACCGACTCGAACGCTCCTAGTTTTTTCACATCGAACTTTTATCCACCACCGAAGGCACAAAGTAAGGTTTTTCACATTATCTAACTCAACATATTAATTAAAGTCTCTTTGATATAACTGTCGCAGGCAAATTGTATAAATCGTCTGTTTACATACTACTTCGGCATTTTGTAAACGCTTGCAGTCATCGGCGTTATGTAATATGCCGAAGGCAAATTGGGTTAGGTTAGGTTACAAAATGTGACCCCCCGTGCAACCATTCCCCTGCTGCTAAAACGAATTATATTTGTTGTCAAACTAGTTTTAACATCCCCAATTAGGTATACCTACACATTCCTGGTAACATATCCGGCGTTATGTATTAGGCCAAGACAGATTGTAAACAGCCGATTAATACAATTTTGCTGCGACATATCCAAGGAGTAATCATGTTTTTTTAATCTTTCAATTTAATTTTTCTATTTGTTTCTTTATTTACTAATCTGTCATTCATCTTCGCTATCTAAATCACTTCATTTGGAAATTCAAGACGTTTCATCAAACATAAGCATGCGAAGTATGTATAAAACTTTTATTACTTCTCTAGATTTTTCTTACTTTATTTTTATTTACATTCCTACTATTTTTATTTTAACTGTTTTCATTGTTTTCTATTATTTGCTACTAATATCATTTATTGCTTTATTTTCATGCTTTTTGAAAGGTTTAGTTGATGGCACTGAAGAAGATTTTATCTTAACACAAGGTGATTTACTAACACTCGCTCTTTTAGAATTGTTTTTTTTTTACTATTTTGTCAATTTTTGTTCGCTTAAAAAAGAAAGCCAATTTTATAAGTGGGTACGTTTCGAAAGATTCTGTTGACAGAAATAAGTAACATTTGAAATTTCTTGAAAATTATGCGCGTATTTTATTACCTAAATGAGAAATCGAAATTATTTCAGAAACTTGTTTGTGTCTATCAATAAAAGTAATGTAACGAAAATGGCTGAAATCGATCTATTTGGACTATATACCTTATTAATATAATATAATTATGTAGCTATTTAATTAATAATTTATTTAAATTAAATCGCAATAATAACTTGTTTTCCAGGTCTTGGGACAGTGTCGGTAAACATCAGAGTTTTGGACTTCTCACACAATAATCTGACGTACATTGCACCGTATTATTTCAGGTAAGAATATTTTCATAATTATTACGTTTATCTCAACAAAATCTATAACAAAGTTACTAGACAACGCAAGAAAGTTTACATCAGAGTAAACGCCTAGAGTATTGCAAGACTTGGTCAAGAATGAAATTCATATCCTACAAGCAGTCGTAGCTACTGGCGACTAGCTAAAGCTGTGCAATCAGTACTGGCGGTAATCTAAAGTTAGGGAGTTCGTCTGTATAGAAGCCCAGCACAGCACATCCCGTTCTTCTAGAATTGTAACGATCGCCAAAAAAAAACATTTTCTACATAGATTAAACTGCGCTATGTATTACTTTAGATAACTATACATTTTCCATTATAGGCATGCTGATTTAACTCTGACCGAGCTCCATTTGTCTCACAACTATCTACGAAACATAACTCGAGAAGTATTCGGCTCTATGCACATGTTACAATACTTGGATCTATCGTATAACAAAATCTATCACATGGAATACGACTGCTTCAAGAGAGTGAAGAATTTACAGGTAAATATAAAGAAAATTTATTGTCTCTTTAAAATTTACTGTAATGGTAGTAAGCCAGTGTTTTGTAGTGCTAGTCAGTTAATTACTTATTGCCATGGTGGGGCTAGATTTTGAAAATTTTGTTTAATTAATAAATATTTTGGTCCTGGTCTATGTTTGCTATTTGGCACAAACAGAGAGAGGCCTATACCCAGCAGTGGATAGATTCAGGCTGTGGTTGATGATGATGATAAGTGCAATTTGTGCGCAAATTCTATGGTTGTAAAACTTTCTGCGATGCAGGACTTATTCTTTAGTACGAGAGATCTTTTTTATAAAGCTATAACTTCCACAATTTCAGATAATAAACTTATCCAACAATCATTTAATCGACCTACCAGTGGAAATATTCCACGACATGCAATCTCTGACGTCAGTAGATCTATCCAACAACCGCATCAAGAACTTGGCTGACAATCTTATACCATCACCGTCTTTGGAAAGGTATTCAATACTTCATTGCGTTCTATATTGTTATACACAGGTTAGGGCTTATATGAGTAGAATTATAGTATTCCCAATTGACTCAATTGCGGTATGTTTGTCGATCTCAGTCGTATAATTTCTTGAACACGTTCATTATTGCTTCACATTGGGTCCTCCCAAAGGTCATGCAATATGGATATACAAAATAGTAACTACGTTTAACGTGCGGGTCACTGATGACCATAATAAGATGAAATTTAGTAGACAGATAACGCTGCTGTGTTTTTCTGACCATTTCCTTAGACGCCTCTAGTCAAGCGAAATAGCCACCACATTTGGCTTTATAGTAATCCTTGATGTTTACACTATAGTGTATAAATACTAATTATGATTTACATTTGAAGGTTAGATCTATCCAACAATGGTTTATCAAGAATACCAACAAATTGCCTATCAGTTGCCGCTGCAGCCAATCTCGTTGAACTCGATCTCAGTGGTAATACCGTACCAGCCGTGGCTCTCAGTGATCTGGTACAAAGATACAGGGTAAGAAACCTAGATTTTTTCCTAAACCTTCTGCATTTGTTTGAAGTTTAAACTAACTGCTCGGTGAAAACATAATGCTACGAAATTGAATGAACTCATAAAAATGAACCTTAATTATTTAATAGTAACGTTTACAATTCAATGACATATTTTAAATAAAGACGTGAAATTAATTCAATTTCGTAGGACTGTATTTTGAAAATGAATTTGAGAATCCTTGTAAACTAAAACCAGTAAAATGTGATCATGTTTGTGTCTTCCAAAAACCTTAAGTTTTGGTAAACTGAAGAACTACTTATATAGCCAGCTTTTTCTTTTCTGAATACTTTTGACAACAAAAAATACCTCACTATACAACGTTCATATTCAATAACAAGTGAAATACCTACCGTACTACATTAAAATTAAAAAAAACTGGCTCCTGCTACAAGCCATGACTTTCATCAAAAATGGTACTACCCAGACTAATCAATATTATAGCCACTTCGTAAGAAAATCTTTACCTCCGTCTATCAAAAATTTTAAATAACGCTGACAACAGAGTTTACACAATAACAACATGATCATATTTTCAGTTGTAGTAGTCATTGTGTGTGTGTAGCTTTGCTAATTGTGATGTGACGCATGTGTCGCCAGAATCCCGAACAGATGGGCGAGTATTGGCCCGAGGAACCGGACTACAGTGACGAGTATATGTACCACACGGCTAGGCGAGATCACACCAGAGTGTTTCATCAAAAAAAACAGAATCCGCAGAATATTTTGTACAAGGTAGCCCTTTTAGATGTTTGCTGTACTAATCTTTTTTAATAGCATTTGAGTTACAAATCATCACATTTTTGAATTTGGACTGAAACGCATCACCGCATACTCCGTTTTTGACCGCGGTGTTTCGTGGCTTATATAGTTACGTATGTTTGGTAAATTTTAATTTTGTATGTTTCTGTTTTTAGCATATTGTTGTGTTTGTACGTTATTCTATTCCCTCATCACCTTATCGGGGTTTGAAAACTGCATAATTTATTTTAGCACAAGCTAGCATGCCATATTTTCAAACCTTTGTGAAAACAACCTCATTTTTCTGATTTTTGAAGCATATAAGTTGACGATAAATATCTTTCTCTTTTATTTATCTGATGTCATTTCATCATTAGTTTTCTTTCCAGTCAGGTTCACATCACATGATCATTTCTTTTCTATAATTTATACATTGTCATTAGTTACTTCTTACTGCATCTGTGGTTTGGTGGTACTGTGTGCGAATTATCACGCAGAGATCTCGGGTTCGATCCCGGGTCGGGTAAAGAGATATTGGGTTTTTCTGTCGACAAATTCTCAATATTAGCCCGGAGTCTGGCATTGTACCCGATAAATGCCATGAAGCTTTCCCCCAGTTACATGGGATCAAAAATAAAATGGCGAAATGCGGGTAGTTAAACACCTCTGCCTACCCCTTCGGGAAAAAAAGGCGTAAAGATAATAGCTTTATTGACATAATTTTTTTACAATATCTTATAATATAGCCCTGTGTCTTGCGCTAGTTTAAAACTGTATTACAAAAGACAGTGCCTTCTCCATAAACTTAATACACAAGTTTTTATGTCGTGTGTGATCGGGTTATTTTCAATCCTACACACAATCGTTGACTAGCACTATAGCAATTCTACGAGTAGCCTATCTGCCTACCTATTTATTTTCTTTAAAGCGTCAACTGCTGGGCATGAATATCTTCCAGAGAGAGAAGTTTGTTAAAATACTTGGCAGGTAGATTGGACATCAGTAAGACGAAATGTGCTCGTTACTTGGCATTAGTCGCCTTATACAATATCCTATAAATACATATTGCCTTTTAGTCTAAACAAAATCTATGGCAAGTTTCATCCCTAGGCCTAACATGTGACTACATGATAATATTCGAAATAAATATTTCAGTCTCTAGCCTGGTTGGATCTGTCAGCTAACCACCTGGTGCGTATTGAAAGCGGGTCCTTCTCTGCATTGCCTAAGCTTCGCTGGTTAGATGTCAGCGATAACTCTCCTTTTAACACTGGAGAACGAGGAACAACGATATTCAAAGGATTGGAAAGAAGGCTCTCGCATTTGGGAATGAAGAATGTTAGCTTGGTGTCCGTAAGTATTTTTTTATTAACAAGTTGGCTAACATCTTCACAAAATTTATTAAAATTGTAACTGCAATTAGATACATATAGATAAATTTCAATTTAACTTCATATGTTAGGAGAGAAGTATAATAAAAGGAATTGAACATTAAAATTGGCAACTACTTACTTATTATATAAAAATGTTGCGTATCGTATTGTAATTTTTGTAAAATCTGTTAACAATTATAATTTATTTATATATATTTTTTTAAAGTTTTATCGTTTTCTTACTAAATTTAAATGTAAAAAAATATTAATTTTAGTCTAAAAATATCATAGCATCAACACAATAAGGTACAATATTTAAATTATAAATCTTATTTTTCAGATACCTTCAATGATGTTATCAAAACTGAAGAGTCTTGATCTCTCGTACAACAACTTGCCGTCAATCCCTCCTGAAGTTACAGCAAATCTTACAAGACTGAGATACTTAGACCTTTCATACAACGATCTTACTGCAGTACCAGTGGTAAATAACTTTTAAATTATTGTTCTATTTGTCTCAATAGATATTATTATAATTATGTATAAGAATACCTAGTATGTACCTAGTTTTACTCATGATTGAGTTGTGTTTACCTGTGCAAACCATTATTTGCTTAATGTGTTGCATTCGACAAAAATCAAAAGTCCGGTCAATTTGGCACTCCTGCTCACTAAAAACAATTTCAAACTACAATATTATGTTTTTCAAAACCTTTTAAAAGTATGTCATAACGCGAGTTCTTTTAGATAAGTTGTCAAAGTCTTGAGGATTACTCGTTACGATTATCCAATTGCCAAGCTTGTGCCAATTGAAATCGAGAGTTTAACAGGCTCTCTCAGGAACTTAAGGATCTTTTATTTTTCAAGTACGGCTTAACCTCACAGATCCATCGATCCCGCCTGTTACTTGGCTACTAATTCTTAATCTGATACAAATAATTCTTCTGCAAATCTAATTGAATTTATTTATTTCAGGCAACGCATTCTCTAGCTGAACTTCGCTGGCTATCCTTGTCCGGCAACCCTATCACTGCTTTGATGAACACCAGTTTTTACGGAGTGTCTCCTCATCTAGAATACTTGGACGTCACTCGACTTAGATTGAGAATACTTGAGGTAACGTGCACTATACAAAAGTACCTAATGATTATTTGTTTATAGGTGTAAGCGATAACACAGAATGGGTAGAGCTCCTCACAAGGTTAAAGTTTATATGAAGCAGAGATGAGCTCCCCAATACTAACATAACGCTATGACTCGATTCATTATAAAAGCTGTGAACTTTGATTTATCAATATTTCAATGGTATTTGATCTGAGCGTCTCCATGCTTTGGAGGATGTTAAAAATCGGTCCCGGTTGTTCCCAAGTTGTTGTAACAGTCAAGTCAAGTTGGATGCCTTCATAATAAATTATAGACGACCTGAACAAAAAACAATATACTTTTGGCCGAAATGGTAAATGAATTACTAAATCGCAAAATTATATTGTTTTTTTTTTATATAGTTGTCACTATTAAATAGAAACTAACATATCTGGTAAAATTTGAATTACATAAGTAATACGTATAGCAACTACTTCGGAGAAAAATCTTTCTATAAAATAGTCTGTATTTAGTTTAAAAGTAAAAATATAATGTATCTTTTTAGCACGGAGCTTTTAGCAAAATGTATGGGTTAAAAACACTGAAAATCACAGCGTACTCAAATGTACGAGACTACAACGTGCCCAAGATGTTAACTTATAATGCTGATTTAGAGAATCTCCTCATTGACATCGAGGATTTCACCAACGAGTTCGGTAGAGAAATGTACGGGGTTATGCCAAGCAAGCTCAACAATATCACCATTACTGGCAAACCTTTGAAGTATCTGTCACAGTATATTTTGAGTGTAAGTATTATTTTTAGTATCCACAGAGTACATTTTACATTAGTATCCTAAAACCTAATACTATGTTGTACTAATTAGATATTTTATTCTATTTGATTTTAATACCTTTGAAATGATAAATCAATAATAGCTGAAGAATTTTATTATCATCATGCCATAAAAGTACGCAACATACAAAAATCTATAAAAATAAATTGTGAAACCAAAATTCTTGTGTGGCAATTAGAAAGGAATTATTTCTATCTCATTCCAACACAATAACTCTTATCCGCAAGTTATTCAACGCAGCTTCTGTAGGACAGTTCACCTTCAGTTTCTGTGGTCTTTCTACTTTACCAAATAAGACAATAACAACGACCACTATTCAGAGTCATCAAATTATGTTTTTGAATATTTTTTAGGGGGTTCAATCAAAAGTATGTCGTTTAACTATCTATAATACAAGCATCGAAGAGCTAGCACCTGAAGTGTTCTACAAACCAGGCCGTGTGATGAACTTGACTCTTGATTTAAGGAATAACTACCTAACGAGTGTACCTAACCCCTCACAGAGAGCTTGGCCTGGAGTGCCCAACACTGTATTCTTGCAGGATATATTAGTTGCTGGCAATCCTTTGAGTTGTGATTGTGGAATTGGGTAAGTAAAAGCATTACTTACTATCGTAGCTAAAGAGTTCCTTTGTTTTCGTTCGTTGTAAGAATTTTTAGCAATGAAGTTTGTATGACAAACATTGAAGTTGATGATTTTATTGGTGATTTAAGCATCCCAAATGGAAACATACCCTCACGTTATAAAAGACCAATCAATCAAATAACGCTACCTGTGTGGTAGTGCTTCTGCTGGTGATATTGTCTCAAGAGACCAGTGAAAGTAGTTAAATGTATAGTTTAATATGAATGACGATAATGATAAAGATAAACAAAGGCCCACCAGGGTGAGGCTATAATGATGAAAAATACTGTAGGGAAAATTGTACCTAGTATTATAATTAGTAAGATTTAATGTGATTTACTTTCTATACAGATGGATAAAAGCTTGGGACCGTAAAAGACGACAGTATCTTTGCGACGGACCTTCAAAATGCTTGGGAACCCGCGATGACGTCAGGTTTGCAACGTGTCCCACGTACTACAACAGAACATTTGTTGACGTAAGTTCTACACATTTAATGAGATTTCTTAATTCTGAATGTTTTATGTTTTATGTTTTCCGCATCATGATATGTCTTCTTATTAAAAATTTACAGTTATAATTCGAGTATATGTTAATTATGTTATAGGTCCTGATGACAGATCTGGATTGTGAGTGGAACAAAGGTTTCCTCGGCTCTGCAAACTTCTACATAGTGTTAGGTATGTCGATCCTCACTTGCCTCTACATTTGAGGACTCTTTTGGCTACTTAGGGTGTACGAGGAATTTAATCTGATTTTGGCAAGGGTGTATGAATCTTAAGACTTTTGAGACCTCGAGTGTAATCGATAGAAAACCAATTTTGTACAGAATAAAATTCTGATGCTTAACATTTTTCGATATACCGACATATAGAATTGTAGTTTTAAGAAAATCTTAGCTGCTCTACTAAAGAAGAATGTAAATAAAACAAATACAGTTGTTACCGAGCAGTTTATTTTTATTGCAATAAATAAAACCAGAAACGAGTGAGATAGTACTGAAATGTCCGGTTTTTTTTTTGTACTGTACCTGTTTTGTGGCCTACTTACTACTCGAGTCTTGAATGAAGGTGATCCTGAATAGCCAAATCCTAGATAGTATTAGTGATACGAAAGTATATGCTTTAAGACTTGAAGTCAGGACATTGAAACGACGGTGAAAGTGACTTTTGTATACTTAAGTGTGCGATAATTCTAGTGAAGCCTACAAAAATGTGATTTATCGGTTTAAAATTGAAAAGCAGATGTGTGATCTCAGATGGAATCGTTGGAAATGTTACCGTAACTTCATAAAGTTAAAGAGTACAGTTTGCGTTACCCAGATCCCTGTTTTTGCGTGTGTAGTTTTAAGATATGGTTTTTACATCAAAATGGTCATTTATACATAGTCAAATGTGGTATATTATGGTGGTATTTTGTATTGCTTTAAAAATTTTACTGCTATGCAAAATTGTATACCCTACCTTTTAGTAATTTACTATTGCGTTGTCGGTTAATTCTAATACTAAAATATTTTTTTAGAAAACTACTTTTTTAAATAATCACCGAAGACCAAAAAGTTTGATAATTATTTTAGTTCCAACTTGGTGCAAACTAGTTGTAGGTATATGTATGAGTGACCAGTTTCGTACGCATTTCGTGCACTGCCTTACTTATCAAAATCTGTGTGATTTATTGTCCAAGGTTTCTAGTGAGTCATTGTGTCAACGATATTGTTAACATCATCGTGTGGAAGTGCACTTAATGTGTTATAAGTTGCATTTACTTTGAATAAGATAAGTTCACACGAAAGCAATGACTTAATTATTATCGTATAAGTAGACTGCATTCGCTCGAATGGTATATGTGTTCGTCCATTATTAAGAGTAATTATATTATTTATAGATGTATTCATTTTTGTAATAGGTGACTTAGATGTAGACTAATTAAATCATGAATTTTTTCCGTATATCTTTATAGTTCTTTGTCGTTTATTTCATAAATGTAGCTGATGGAGTCAGTTTATACTGAGTAAGCAGCTAAAAAAATGAGAGTCTAAATAACTGAATCTATCTAGCTACTTTTAAAACGTTAGATCTTTAATTCAGTTGTTTTGTGTGGTTGCACATCTCTGCTTTGACCAGCTATCGCTGCTATCTTAGTGTAAACTGACCCTTGAAATCTCGTCTGTACAATTTCGACTTATTAATAGAACCTTGTACAAATAAAGTATCAAATTCATCTCAAATAAAGCCTATATTCAGAGTCATTATCTTCAATAAGAAAGCTTATCCTACTATTTACTCTTTAATATTTTTCATTGTTTAGCTGTTTACAAAGTCTATCTGGTTAACGTTGGATAAACATATTTTATTACATATTATGTATAAATGTGTCATTAGGTGTTATTGTATCGAAGCATGCTGTATTATAAACATGATCGTACGTATAATATTAGGATTTTATCGACTGAATTTATAACTTTGGGTACGCGTGAGTATGCTTATGGAAACGACTGAATGCAGCTAAAAAAAACTGCATACCTTATAAACAGTCTTTAGGTGTTACTTTCCAAAATCTTATCAAATTAAAAACATAACAACACGATAAACAAAAAAATAATATTTTAATCTAGTTGGCCCCGGCACGAAAGTCCCACGAACGTGATCGATTGACTAAGCATTCTCACGTGTTAACAAGGTTCAAGTATTTTGGAGCTATATCGCTGGTTAATGTATAAGAAATGTTGTTTGTATGATGTCCAAAGGCTTTTTTGTATCGTTGCATCGCTTCACTTAATGATTTTATATTTTCTTTAGAGACTCGCACGCTAGCAATAGAATAGTCAAATGCATGTTAGCTTTCTTACATACATTTCTATAACTGACTCCCAGTTTCTGAAAGGCTGATCAACGAAAAATTTACTAATCACCTGTTAAATCTCATGTGAAGTTTCAATTAGGTTGCTAAAAGCATGAATAATCCATGCTTCTAGCGTGGATTTAGATATTGCACAAGAGATTTAACAGGTGATTAGTTAATTTTCCGTTGATCAGCCTTTCAGAAAGGAGGAGTGAGTGAGTTCAATTGAATACCTCTTCTTCAGTGGTCCAGTAAGTGCTGTCAGGCCTATTGTTAACTTTTGTTTTCAATGCCATTTCATGCACTTTCTTTATCAGTAAATATATACCAATTTTAATTACGGAGTTTGTGTTCATTTTGGTATTGAAAACAAAGGGATGTCATTGTAACGATGAATATATTTTGTGACATATATTACTCTAATCCTTCTATTTTTGATAAAGCCTACAATGAATATTGCTGAACTAAATGGGAATTGTATAGCTGAATAAAATTGTCAATATAACAGTTAAACAGTTACCGCTTCTATGTATGTAGTGCATCGCATTGTCAATTGTTATTATACTTTCATGGATGGTACTAAAATTATTTTTTTGGGCAAATAACTGGCAATTAGCATTTATTAGTAAAAGTATTTGCAAAGATTTAGCTGAAAAATTTTAAGGCTTCTTAGATTTTGTTATCAATGAAACTAATGCTGCTACTTTTTATTTAAAGTTATATTTTGAGTTTGAGGTTAAATTAATTTATATCACCTTCTCAGATCGTCCATTATACGTTCCACAAACAATGGAACACCGAATATCGTGTGTCCAAATCTTGCAAGAATTAATCAATGCTGGTGATACGCGATATTTGTAGATAAGTGCTGAGCTGGCTTAATCTAAGCACAGCCAAAATTGTTTTCGACTCTCTAAGTACTTTTTTACCGATACCTACATTATTAAAATTGATTGATTCGATACAACTATAGGTGCAAAAGTATTGAAATAAATTAATAAACTCAAACAAATCATTTACTTTTAAGTTTATCTTGGACATTTCTGACTGACGTTGAAGGAAATCGTGAGGGTACCTGGATTTAAAAGTCTAAAACTACCAGTCCACCTTGAACAAGCGTGGTGATTAATGCTCATGCCTTCTCTATATGAGAAGAGGCCTTTGCCCTGCAGTGGGACAATAAACAGGCTAGTATTATTATGAATCATTTTTTCAGTACTAAACTTTTACAATTATGTGTAAACCTACCAAACTGGACAGCAGTTTGTTGGTGGGATTAGCGCTTGTTTTAATAGGGCTTGTTCCATAAAACAAGTCTAATCTTACTAATATTATAAATGCAAAAGTTTGTGTGTGTGTGTGTGTGTGTGTTTGTTATCACTCAGCGCTTAAACGACTGAACCGATTTCGTTCAAATTGGTATGTAGATAGATTCGGTGCCGGAGACGTACATAGGTTACTTTTTTTTCCCGAAAATCGGTCTGGTTCCCGCGGTAAACAAAATAAATTTTAGGTGCAGGCTAGGCTGTGGGTCGCAAGCTAATTTTAAATATACAAAAAAAATATGACAGGTAAAAATGTCACAGAAAAACCCTTATATATATATATATATATATATGGGTGTGATTTCGATATTAAAAGTAGCAGTGTTATTTTTATCGTATGCATTTTCAAAGAGCTGTTTACCATATCCATTATTAATTTACAATTATTATATTCTTGTAAAACAAAAAATAAAGATTTATATAATATTCGTTTATTAGTGCCATCTATAATAGATTAATCTCAAATGAGAATGAACATAGAAATATTCGAACTTTTCTCCAAGGTCCATTGTGATAGAAATAGCTAGTGCCAATATTATGGATTTTAAGTGCTTAGATTTACAAAATAATCTATTTAAAGATTGGTGTTTATTTTACATCTGGAATGGTGCTAAAATATTATTATGAATGTGTTAAACGGCAAACTTAGCCATTTGGAACTTTATGCGTATTACTTTAAGATAGAAATTGCCTAGTTGACTTACTTATATCTTTAAAAAGATCACAAAAATTATACTCTCAGTTGGACAAAGGCCGTAACACGAAAATTCAGATAAGCCATTTTGAACTTCATACTTATTGTTTTAAAATGAAAATTCGTACATATACATATATTTTCATTTAATGTATGATAGTGCCATTTCCAGTTGTTAATTAAACATCAATAAATAGTTTTATTTCGTTCTTAATACAATTAAAATTCTATAATGCTGTAAATATATTTTAAAATGTTTATAGAAATAAAAGAGATTATACAGAAACTAACGCATCGCCATACAATGACTTTAATATAATTTAAATGGACGTAGGACGGTGGAATGTTTTTGTCTTCACTACTTAAATAGTGTGAATTATAAGTAATCATTGAATTATTAGCGTATTAAAATAAATTATTGCGTAAATATTATATGGCCTTTTATTTTTAATTACCCTATTAAAAGTTTTCAACTGCCTCTATGCCACTGCCACATTGAAATCTCGAGTTATTCCCGGGCCGAGTTAAGTGATACCTTGTAATCTCGAGTTATTACCGGGCCGAGTTAAGTGATACCTCCTCTAGCGGAAACGCTTAGAAGTTTTTTGTGGTAAGTATAACATTAATATAATGCCAGCCTTGGCTATATCTGAAATTGTGGACGGCAATCGACAACCTATGACATGAGACACTAAATAGCAAGCGAAACATGAGTGTACATACATATTATACATAAATTACACCTAGACACAGAACAAACAATCATGCTCATCACACAAAGATTTGTCCTGGGTGGGAATCGAACCCACGACCTCCAACTTAGCAGTCAGGGTCGCTAACCGCTAGGCCAACAGGCCAGTCAATTTAACTTTAAATGCATAATAAAAAAAAACTTTAAATGCAATACAATACAATGAATAAAATAAAATATAATGCGATGTTAGTTAGCGGTGATCATTTATAGGATAAATATGCAACTTTTCCAACCACAATTAAGCGAAAACTAAGATAAGATATCTCCGATAAATGTCGGAAAAATAACACATCCCGTTATCTGACTGCTTATAGAACGTGATGGTTAGTTTAAATGTCTATAAGATATTACAATCCAGCAGCGTTCATCAAGGCGGCTTATCCGTTGAGGTCATGACGGACCCACCATACCACCCGTCCATACCCCTGGTGATAGGCTGGGTCCCAACCATACCACCAAACCGTCGAGTTAGTGTTGTACTATTGGGTTTGGTTTCTTTTAATTGCTTTAACTAATAGCAGGCAAAAACGCTCTCCTGATAAGGTAAAAAATAACATACTCCCCGACAGAACCACTTTGTTCATTTTTATTATGTAAAAATTACAGGATACAATAAAAATGCGGGTATGATGGTACACACCAGGATGGTTTTAGTCAGAGTTCTAGTCACCTTCTATCTGGCTACGATTTACCCCGGACACCTAGCGCAAATACATTTCTCGTCTCAATAAAAGTATAATCCATTAAGTAGAGTATTGAGAGTAGGCAAATTCAAAAAAGAATATCGCTGAATACCAAAGCAATAATAGTCCACAAAAACCTCATTCATAACCCTAAATTAAAAACGTCACGTTGTGAGATGTCTCTAACCTACATAATAATGATCATTTCGCCACACCACAAGTAATTGAGTCGCACCCCGTTGCGAACAAAATTATATGAAACCACTATGAAACCATCTTGTATGTCTCATCTTTCACACTAACAATATTATAAAAAGGAAGGAAAGTTTTCTTTTTATTTACTATAATATCAATTAAACTTAGCATCTCATCTTTATGTGATCGCATAATATTGGAATAGACTACGATATGGGTATACCAGGACAATGCCTTATGTGGGTTGCCGTTCTCAAGAACTTGAACAGCTTTCGTCCATCAGCATTAATCAGCAGCAATTTCTAGCTAGTATTCTGTTCTTGATGAATATTGCAACTTAATGTTTTTTCAGGAAAGCATTGGCACCAAAAAATATCCTTCCGTTGGCTACAAGTACAATTACTTTTTTACATGATGGCAACAGAAAGAAGAATCAAAAAACCAGACAACAGCGTTTCTTGAGATTTTGAAATGTACCCATCATTATCACCACTACTGTCATGTTCATCGTGTCCCTCTACTTGCACTAGGGATGATTTGAATGCTGTATCGATCTCTTCGTTGGAAGTCGCAAATTATTACTATTCAAATACTGCATAGTGACAAAAAATATAAACGACAGAAGATCATCACTGCACTGCTTGCTTTACTACTTGCCATTAATCCAATTAGCCAACTATTCTACTATACTATTCAATTGCAAATTGTATCGATTTGTTTACAAAGCAACGTTGTCACGCTGTGCTTATGCCACACCCATCGCACGTGTCTCCTCCGACCTAAATCTACGAACACACCCTAATAAGAATTGATCAGTAGCATCGTGCTATTGATGTTATTATCAAATTAAAAGATTTTGCCAGAGAACAGCCTTAAAATCAGTCTTGAAACTTGCTGCAAATTTACATAACCAAAATTTTGTTTGCAGTAGGTAGACTTTGCCAAATAAGGCATTTTTAGGTTTATTACCAAGGATTTTTCTATCTTAATATTATGAATATGCTCTTAAGATTATTCAAGGTTTGATTTCGTCTATTAGAATATCTGTGTGGTCAACAATCTCTTTTTTACATCTACCATTACTACATTAGCTTTCTTGTAATATATTTTACCTCATTGGTGATACTCTTAGTATAAGTTTGAGAGTCCTGTATCTAAAATTATATATCGTAATAAGCGTCACATAGATTTAGGTTTAAAGCGGGATAACCATTTCAGACAAAGTTGAGATTTCCCGACCGGCCGACTTTAGAAACTGAAGCAAAATAATGGCCGATTCTTTTTTTTTCCTCGTAAAATCATCTTATTAACAAAAATTTAAAATCTGTTTGATGGAATTAATAAAATTAATTATATAATAAATCTTTATTGAGTACCTTTTTTGTAGTCTTTAAATGTTACAACTAAAACTTATACACTATTATGTCCAGCAATAAATATACTATCGCCTGGAGCGACATAAATGACGAATTCCACGCTGGACGGTCCTTTTTCGTACCAAAGCTTGCACTCTATCGCTAATGATATCCCTATGGTAAATCCTGAAATCTGTATTGCCACTAAAGGAGATTTACTATCAGCGTCTAGAGGAAACAAGCTTGCGTCAATTCCTGGAGGATCAGGGTAATATTTTATTTTACCAATATGTTCCTTATCATACGAATGGTAACCATTACATTGTAACCAAAGCTTATTCTGATGTACGCTCATCCATTTTAAGACTTCAGGTGGAGCTGAATTAATACCTGTCGAGTTCCGCTGTAAGGGTTGACCAGCCCATTGAAAGTATTTATTAACCTTAACTATAACGCAAGGGCTATCACCATATCCGTAAGGATATTCACCACAGGGTCCTAAGCTGCTTGAATGATTTTCTTTGCTGTTACTTCTAAGAAGTCTCTCAATAGCGTGAACATATTTCCTGAAGTCGTCATTTTCACCATGTTTATACCAAATGAGTGGATAACTATATTCAAATGTCGGTATCGCTGTAAGTCCAATGCCACCTTCTGGGTATGTTAACTCTTCAATCCTTTTAAATTCTACAAACTTTTTGAGTACTGTTAGCGACGTGTAAAGTACTACTAGAGTAAAAGTAGTCAGGAACATTAAATATATAACAGCGTATGTGATTATTTTTATCCAACTTAAGCATGTTCGGCCCAAGTATTCCCCTGTTTCTTTGTTATAGATGTAATCTACTATTCTCTTCTTCGGTTCTTCGTGTAGTTGTAAATTATCTTGGCTAAATTGCATCCTTGGAGCTGTGGAAGGTAATGAAGGATCATTGCTGCGTGGTAGCCGTTTCTCCAGCTGAATTTCATTAACTTTGTCTGCCATTGTACTTAGTTAAAAGCAACACAATATATTATATTTTATTTCTAATAAGCATCGCGAGATTACGACTGTTAAAAATTGACAAGACGCGGCTGACAGTACCTATAGTTGTAATTTTTTTTTTAGTTAAATAAATAAGGTTATAAGTGACAAATACTATTTTGATATTCCGGATTTATTTTTATTCTAAGTATTTAATTTTATAGTAAGTGGATCGATCTAAAATGCTCCAATGTCATTGAAAAAGCAACGGTTTACAATTGGACACAGGACACTTATTCTTTCTTTTCCAATTTCTCACTGAATCACCTATTAATTTTTATCCGAACTCCGTTACAAATAATTTATTCATTCTGGTGAAGTGTCCTGCTCTAAACTTGTATGAAAGCTATCTCTCTTAGTTTATTGATAAACAAGCAGTACTAATAAAATTAAGTTTAAGGTCATCTTCCTGCTTCCAATAGGTCACTCAAAATAGATGTTTCCAAAAGTGATTCCGTCAAACTTTAGCGTGACTTGACTGAAAAAGGAATGTTTCTGCTAAATCTATTTTAGAGACATTCTATAAAGTTGTATCAGAATATAACATGATTTTTTACCTATATCATTGATATTGTATAAAGCGTCAGAGTTTGTTTGTTTGTTCGTTTTTTTGCACGCGCTTATCTTTTGAACTACCAGTCGGATTTGAATAATTCTTTGCGTATAATAGCTCAGTTCTTGAGGAAGGTTATAGACTCTGTAACATCCCTCTACTGGCGACGGGAGCAGAGTAGTAGTTAAGCAAAGACGCGGGTGAAACCACGCCGCAAGAAGCTAGTCTCTAATATAAAATAATTTCTTCCTAAAGGATAACTCAATTTCCGAAACTAAATATAACACAGGTGGTCGTGACAGCTAGAGAAGGCGGGTTTTTGTTTGGTCATTTAGGCATGTTCCCGAGTAAGCAATAAAATAAATTACACTACACCATTTACGAAGGTAGAAATGTTAACGTAGTGTGTAAGAAATACTGTAACTACTTCAGTAACATTTTCGTAGGTGTCATTAAATTTGTGACAAATTTTCTGTTATCTATGTTTAAGTATACGTAGTTCATAACGTTTGCTTGGTGTAATCTCGGTCTAGTAATTTTTTACACTATATTTCTGCTGTTACTGTTAACCAGTGTCATTCCACTGCTAGTCAAAGGCCCTAACGCCTCCATATTTTTCGAAGCAATGTAAATAAAATTTTCTTTGATTATTTAATTCAACTAAATCTTTTTTATTGTCTGTCATTACATGATTTTCTGTTTTAGTGCAGTACATGATAGTAATTTCTACCCTCAACTCATCAGACATACGGCAGACGTGGCAAACTCACGTTTGTGTTTCTGACTAAACACAAAATCTTGATTCTTAATTACTTCTCTATGCATACCAAAATTAAAGATCAAGTACCTATATTTTGCGACGGACCCAAATTAAGGTGACCAATCTCAATTACAAATGGGTTAGTATAAATTGTAGTCTGGGGCCCCACCACAACCTATTATAGCAATCTTATAATAACCTTACTTTGTCTCTATCCTTGTTTTTAATGGTACAAAAGAAAAAGACAAAATACAAAGTGACAATAAAATAATACTGATAGAGGTGATAGTAGGCCCCTGGTATATCTTTGTTTCTTGTGAACCTGGTGAATCTTATCATGTCTACAACAAAGTAGCAATTACAACTTTGTATCTCTAGAGTATTTACGTCAGCATTGATCTTTTCGTATAAAAGTCGAGTGATATACGAGTGGTGTTGTTTCCTTTCTTGGACAATAAAAACTTTATCGACATAACGAAAGACCGTTCTGGTAAAGAGTGAGTCGACGATATTTATTTTGTAGTTAAACACTGCATTTAAAATTTCGAAAATAATCTCTCTTTTACAATATTAATATATTTTTTTAATATACTTATTACTATGGTCGGACTTAATACAAATGCAAACCTATAGATGAGGGTGGTTAAAGTCTGAGCAAAATGAGTTAGGGTTAGTCTTTTGTTTGAAATTAAAATAATTATGGAGAATGCTCAAACATTTTAGTACAGGTTTTAGTAGTTTAAACATTCCATGTAGCTTATAAATTGAAGTGTTTGTAGTAAGTGTTGGGACTTGTAATACTATAGAAGAGCATTAGCTTAGGATGCAGTAAACCAGGCCGCACCTCAGCTATTTAGCCTAAGTACACACATTTACTAGTTCTACCTAGGTGTGTTTAGTATGTACGTAAATACACCAGTCGTCTAGAAATAGACGATGGTTTAAACATATTATATCTATACATTAATACGTGTAACAATAACTTTGTACCCCCTTTTTACGAACATTGCCCGGACGAATTTATACTATTATCTACTATTATATATAGCGGAAAAGTTTGTTTGTTCGATAGCGCTAATCTCTGGAACTACCAGTCGGATTTGAAAAATTCTTTTTGCGTACGATAGCCCAGTTCTTAAGAAAGGTTATAGGCTATGTAACATCAAGCTACTGGCAACGGGAGCAGAGCAGTAAGCAAAGACGCAGGTGAAACCGCGCTGCGAAAAGCGTGCAAAGGATGATTACTCTTTACTGCGTCGCGGTTTCACCCGCGTGTTTGCTTACTGCTCTGCCCCCGTCGCCAGTAGCGTGATGTTACATAGCCTATAACCTTCCTCTAGAACTAAACTATCAAATATTTTTTTAAGTTTATAAAATCGGTATGGCCCTTTCCCTTATCGTAAATCAGTAATGTCCAAGTTTTACTGTATTTAAATAGCATAATACAAACCATAAAGTAAAATGAGACCTATCTAAATTTGTTCAAAAACGCTCCAGGCTATAAAACACGAACGGAACGGTTTCCGAACACAAAGATCAAATCAGTTCAATAGCTATCCCTAAAGAAATGACACATTACGAAATCCGCAAAATTCTTCTCGCCATTTTGATCATTCGATTATGTTGCCCAATCTTGTTCTCTGGATAATATTAGTAAACTTTCTTAGAATAATGCACAAAATAATAGAGATTTAATGAAATGTCGCCACTGATTTCGGTAATGCGCCTGCGAAACATGGTAATTATAACAATCTATAAACCTGAAGATGTAAACTACATGACAGAGTCTCTGCCGAAGTTAGAGGTTTGCCGTAGTCACTACTCCTGACAAGCAAATTGGTGGCTACAGTACGATGATATTAATTTACGCAAGTTAAGTAGCGCTGTCATCTGAAATTGCCTTAGTTTGACAACACCAACAGCAAAAGATGGACTTGTTCCACAATCTTTATAAACATTACTAAGCATAAAATAAAACAAATAAAACGAAAAAAAATACCCCAAAAATGACCACAAAAGTTATAGAAAAATATAGATAACATGATGTAATCTTAGTTTAAAAGTGTCCACTAGCAATATCGCGGAAACTCATTTTTTGAACAGTACCTATCTACATTTCAATGTCCTCCACGCTTTACATTGAAACGCGACACGTTTATACTGTACGATTTTTTCTAGTCTGAGATGGCAGTCGGACATCCAATGAAAAATGGACTGATGCTCATAAATTTCTGCAATGCTAGGAGCTCAGCCAGCTGTCTAATCGATAGTAATCGATAATAAATGCAAAAGTAACTATGAGATAGATTAGAACTCGAGAAAAAACATAGGCATATCTTTTATTGTGAAAAATGGTTTAAAGGGATTTAATTAGGGGATGAAAGTTTGTATGGAAAATGCGATATAACCGAAAATCACGCGGGCGAAGCTGCGGGCAACAGCTAGTTTACCATAAGTAAACCACCGCTCAGGGACTTCAAAAGCCCTCCTACTGACTGCACACATAATTGTGTTGACAATGCAACAAAAAAACATCAATGTGGCTATTTTTCTCTTAATCACCTCTTATGACAACCACGGCAAGAGACGACATGTGTTGGTTACATATTCTGATGGAAGAGAAGTCTGCCAATCGGATGCATAAAGAGATGTAGATACTGCAAGTGATAATTTGAAATATCGATGACAATCGTATCGTACGATATAAGTAAACGTTTTACGTAACAAAAGGCAGTCGTTCGATTTTATCACGGTTTGCTTGTCTCTCGGTCCATGTCGGTTGTCCTCAGCTAGTTTCCTTTAGCGTCCCTTCTATTAGTACCCTACACTTATGTATATGTACCCTTTCTTTTATTGCTGAAGACGTACATGTTTCATAGTCCTAGAACATGAAAAGGGACAGAAGATTCTGGAAATGACAAGCAATAACGTCAAACGAGGTAATTCTATATCAGGACAAGATCTAAATAGAATGAGGGTGTTTAGGAAAATTTTCGCCACTAGTACTACTTTGGTGAAAGGTCTTCCATTCACAAAAATTCAAAATCAGAATTCAAAATTTATTAATGCAATTTGATTTTTTCTGTCATGATATTTATACCATCGTGACTATCTGTCCATTGTCATTTCAGTTTATAAAGCAGGTCTGTGAGTTGTAAGGGAGACATTCAACCACTCCACCACGTTTTGACTGAGGTGAGGATTCTAAGAAGAACAATAGTTACCTATTATAATTAGATACCTGACCACCTGTTATTATATTTACAACAACAATAAAGCTGAAGATTACATTACATTTGATATATTGTAAGACTCTCCCTTATCATGCATGTATGCATATGTCCATCCAAATTTAAATGAATGTAAGCACTTATCATATTGCCGTTTTACAGTTAGAAGAATTTGAAATGTTTTTACGGCGAACACTAATGCAGGTAGGTGTAGTGCCCTGTAAACCCTGATAGACTGAATAGACCACATCAGTGATATTAATATACTACGACTTCAATCTATTGTGAGAAGAAGTAATTCCTTAGTCAAACTACTCCGATTTATGTAAGCAAACAATCTCCAAATAAAAATGAAAATTGCTATGAATGACGAATTCATATTCTTGTTTGTGTCAGTAAAATCTATATCTCTTTTTACAATCCACTGACAGTATTCACTAAACATTGAAGGTAGACAATAATTGGAATACTAAAAATGCAAACGTAGCGTTACCAACCGTAACGTAGAAGGGAAAGGAACAAAACTGAGGAATTAATTGGGATCCCGGTACTATCAAGAGCATAAGCGTAATAATTGAGACAAATTGTTTCATATTTTAATTAATACAAAAGACTTCATCCCAGGAATGGTGTTGGTAAACAAAAATTAATTGTTCTTTTTAAATAAAGACAATTTAAATTAAATGTACGGTAGTAGATCCACGCTGATTTCGGCATGAATGGGCCGGATCGTCCGGGGAAGTACTACCCTCTCATAGAAGATCGACTTAAGAGTAGTAGTATCTGTACTACTGCGTTTCGTTCGGTGAGTGAGAGCGCCGGAGGCCCGATTTCCCCCCTTTCCTCTTTCCTCACCTCCCTCATTCCCTTCCCTTAACCCCATTCCCAGCCGCCATAGTGGAGGCCACCATACTAGCTGTTTAAGACGATGGCTTTTGGTATAGTGGCCGCCACTTCTGGATTCCACAGACTGCTTACCATCAGGCGGGGTGGAGTCACTTTGGTAGGCTATAATATATAAAAAAAAAAATGTACAACATCAGGATGAAATGTTACTTTGTTTAGGTCATTACCAAATTCTCTTCTATTTAACTTAAACTAGCCCAGCGATAGAAGTCATGGGGCCAGGCCTATACCCAGCAGTGGGATGATAGTAACAGTGCATTTGAACACGTACCATCCAGCTGTTCTCTAAGATTCTACCTCAAGCGGTATTTGTGTAAGACTTGTTGTGACGTCATCCTTTATTCATTGTTGGCTATAATTATAGGTCTCTCAAATTTTAAGTTCCAAATGCCACTACTCAGTGGGATTTAAGACAATGAGCAAGTTGATCGGTCCTTTGGCATAGCGTAGTATACCGAAGAGCTCTTCGCTTTTAATCCTAACTTACAGGAATCACTAAAAGACGGTCTTTTCTATCTTCCAAACAATTTCTTTATACCAAATAATTTCATTATATTCAATTTCATTATATAGGCTAATAAAATTGGTGTAACTATGTCTAATTCTTGGAGACATATAGAGCGTTAAACTTAGCTATGTTATTCTTCTTCTTAGCGTTTTGATACTCAGTATTTACAAATTTATATTGTGCTGGCCCAGAACACGGCCACGCTGACTGCATTTTCAGTTGCATCGTGCCCTGCGTGCAGGTGTTAGTGCACGCAGGGCACGATGTGAGGTGAGACATCGTTTAAGGTACACCACACACACACTTATTTTAACCGGCTTTAATTTGCAGTCTGTTTAAGGACTTCCAGATAGGCCGCGGCAGTTTATGTTTTAGTATGTTATTGCATACATATTACACGAGATTATACGAGAAAGAAATTTTACTCCACATACGGGCCAAAACGGTTCATTAGTTTTTAAGGTTATGTTCACCGAATGTTATTGCAGCTATTCGCATAAGTGCTAAGTAAACATTTATTTGTAATAGTATAATATAGGCAAATGGTTTTACTCGACATTAGCATGATGATACCAAGATTCAGCAGAATAATAGCGCCAGGATATCTGGAGCTGACACATGCTGTCATGCTCAGCATGTGTTACATTATTATGACTGACTCTGTGATTCGCTGGTACTGTATAAGGGCTATCACGCAGAAGTCGCAGATTCGATTCCCGCTCAGTGAAAATATTTGTTGGGTGCATGGCTATTGACATTAGTATCGATGTTTCTATGTATAATATATACAAAAAAATGTATTTAAGTATGTATATCCGATTTAAAAGAAATCTCAACGATTTAGTCCAAAATGAACGGTATTTTTATTCAACGTTTTGCCTAAAGGGGAAATCATACGTGATGCTATGATGAGAAAAAGGAATTTAATAAAATCGAGGTGAAACATAAATAGAAACGCTCGCAAATCTGTCACGTTTTTGCTGAATAAAACGTGGGATTCTCACCATAATCTGTGAAATAAATGAACCAGAAAATATGATTGGTAAAAACAAATAAAGCGGCTTATGGAAAGGAATAAATGAATACACAATTTACCTGCCAAAGGCAAGGATATACACAAGCATTTAGGGCAATGTTGAAGAAATTGATTGTTCAGTAATATTCTTTATCTTTTGTTTCTCAAATTGATTCCAACTTGCTTAATTTAAGAGTCCAATTCGAGTTTAAATAGTAACCATATTTTTTAAGATAGAGCCCAAAGAATAATCTTTAAGTGTGTATAGTCATTTCCCCTAAACTTTCTTCCTTGATTTTTTTATGCAACTATTAGCTCCCCGTAGCCTGGTTTCACCCGAGTTAAGTTACATTTGCATAGTTACTGCTCTGCTGCCGTCGCCAGTAGCGTGATGTTACATAGCCTATAACCTTCCTTGAGAACCGGGCGATCATACGCAAAAAGAATTTTCAAATCTGACTAGTAGTTTCGGAGATTAGTGCGTTCAAACAAACAAACAAATAAAGAAACTTTCGCTTTATGTAATGGTGTAGATAGACTTAGGGATTAGAACCTTACCGACAGCGGTTATGGTTCAATATCAGTTGTTTTACCAGAGATTTTTTATTTCTGCAATCCATACTAACATTATTTGACGGTTAGGATAATAGTCAAACTTTTCTACCAATTTTTTTTTTTTATTTATTTACAAACATTTATAACACCATCACAGTTTTCACTAAAACTTTCGGTGTTACAAGCATAAAAACACTACATAGAACTATAAAAAAACACAGAAATAAGATTAACAATAAGAATAAATTTAGTAAACAAAATAACAATTGTCAGCCTTCTCTCTCTATAATATATTGTGCCGCTTGCATTAATTTCGGCAGGCTTAGATCAAATATGTCCTCGGACACTGAAATAATATTAATCAGAGGTGTGGCCCGTGACATAGGGGTAAATTTGAGAAGATTTGACCTAGGCGGTGGTACCTCTAGTAGAACAGGACGGCGACGTTTTCCCACGTAACCATCAGGAACGCGCAGCTGTAATGCCTCTAAGATCTCTAGGTGGTGCTGATTCCCAAGCAATACGCTAGCAACATATTTAAAAAGCGCGACGTCCCTCCTCACCGCCAGCCTGGTAAACGCAACCATGCCCAGGACGAACAAACTCGGGTAGGGGATAGAAAGGATAGACGCCATACTGTTTATGATACAAGAACCTTGTAAATTTGTTTTGGATTTTTCCAACATGAGGCTCTACTTTGCCTCATGAGGACTCCATATAATTACACATGTTTCTAAGTGGCTCCTAACAAGTGCATTGTATAACACTTTAACCATTGACGTATTGGTGAAGTCCTTACACTGTCTCAAAATGAATGAACACCTCCACGATGTGCTTATGGAACGTCAACTCAGGCACCATTTGTACCGGCCGGTGTTCCACAGGGGTCTGTCCTTGGCCCTCTCTTGTGGAACATCGGCTATGACTGGGTCCTGCGCGGTGTCCTTCCCCCCGGGCTCAGCGTATTCTGCTACGCTGACGATACACTTGTTGTGGCCCGGGGTAGAAACTTTCAGGAAGCGGCACGCCTGGCCACTACAGGTGTATCCCAGGTGGTCGAGCGCATCGAGGCGCTGGAGCTTAGGGTGGCCCTTAATAAGACGGAGGCCCTTCTATTCCACGGGCCCCGCCACGGTCCTCCTGCTGGCGCCTCGATAGTCGTTGATTCGGTCCTTGTACGGGTGCAGGCCCAGATGAAGTATCTGGGTCTGGTGTTGGATGGGCGATGGATGTTTGACGAGCACTTCCGCCAACTAGCGCCGAGGCTGGAGGGGGCTGCATCCGCTTTAGGACGGCTGTTACCAAATCTTTCTTTACGGAGCACCGGTGTGGGCAGAGTCTCTGACCGCCCAGAATAGGCTGCGGCTGTGCAGGCCGCAGCGTGTCGTGGCGGTCAGGGCTATACGCGGCTACCGCACCGTGTCGGCAGACGCGGCGTGCGCATTAGCCGGAACCCCCCCGTGGGATTTGGAGGCGGAAGTGCTCGCCGATGTGTATCGACGTGCGGTCGAAGTTCGGGCAGAAAGACGGTCCCCTCTGCCAGAGCAAATTCGCGAGTGGCGCAAAGCTGCTCGCGTAGCCTTGATGGCCAGGTGGTCGGCTCGACTGGAGGCGCCGCGCGCTGGTTTTAGGACCGTGGAGGCACTCCAGCCGATCCTGTCCCTGTGGGTTGGTAGGCAGCACGGGACCCTTTCGTTCCGGCTGGTGCAGGTCTTGACCGGGCATGGTTGCTTCGGTCATTACCTGCACAAAGTCGCGAGGAGGGAGAGGAGTCCTGCTTGCCACCACTGTGGCTGCGACGATGACTCGGCGCAGCACACTCTGGAGTATTGTCCGGCGTGGGCGTCTCAGCGTCGGGACCTCGTCGCAGTCATCGGCGTCGATCTGTCGCTGCCGGCCGTGCTTCGCTCCATGGCCGGTAGCGATAGATGTTGGAGTGCGATCGCATCCTTCTGTGAGGACGTCATCTCGCAGAAGGAGGCGGCGGAGCGGCTCAGGGAGGAAAGTCTCCTCGCTGATCCGATCCGCCGCCGGCGAACGGGGCACCGTCGGCGCGCAAACGCGCGCGCGATGCCGCCATAGTGGGGTTGCGGGTAGAAAACGGGGCCCATCTGCAACCTTCCTCGTAGGGACAACGTTCCCGGTGCACCCGGACGCTGTCACCGGTGTTGGTGCCTGCACGATGTGGGCTGTCGCTGGTTGGGCCGCTGATGTAGTATCAAGTTCCGGCGGCCCAACCATTAAGGCGAGAGTAGGTGCACAGGGGGGTTTTAGTCAGTATTTTGGCCGCCTACCATCTCAGGCCAGCGAGCCCGACATAGCCACCTCGTTTTCCCGGACGGGGTGGTATGCGTAAACGCATTTCCCCTCTACAAAAAAAAAAAAAAAAGGCACCATTTGTACGCCCAGATCGCGTACTTGAGTGACCCGTAGTGTTGGCTCAGAGTTCAATACGTATTGATAACCCAAGGGGGCATGCGCGCGACTATAGCTCATTACTGTAATTTTCAATTAAGTTGGTCATGTAAGAACTAGCAATAGACTTAACCTGTTCTCTCAGTTACGAAGTATGGTCTTGTTGTCTTTTTGATGCGGTCATTCATATATGTGACCGAGACAAATTTGTTTAACTTCGCATCATATTGATCCGCACGCCTATTTCTATTATTTGTATTGCACTAATGATGATTAATGAGTTTGTCTGTGTTATAAAAATTACTTTTATCCTAAATGGTTTTCATTATGTTTTCAGTTTTTGTTATTACTAATGGACACTAAGCAATACTACTTGCTATAGTCACATCGCTTGTGCAGCTGGATTAGTGACCCCAGAAAAATACCTGCCTGTCACTTGCTTTTTCTCAACGGTTATGACTCCAACCACGAGGTTTTAAGACTGGAGACATATATACGACTTCGTATTAAACACTGAACTTAATTGACTGGCCTGTTGGTCTAGTGGTTAGTGACCCTGACTGCTAAGCCGGAGGTCGTGGGTTAGATTCCCGCCCAGGACAAACCTTTGTGTGATGAGCATGATTGTTTGTTCTGTGTCTGGGTGTAATTTATCTATAATATGTATGTATTTACAAAAAAAAATGTATATATGTAGTATATCAGTTGTTTAGTACCCATAACACAAGCAAATATAATTGCTTAATTTGGGGCTAGATGGCGCTGTGTGAATGTGGTAAAAGAAGAAGAAAAAAAAGAAGAAGAAGAAGAAGAAGAATCATCATCACGCATCATGTATAATATTTATTCAATTTTAAATTACAAAATCTCTTACTCTCAATTTCTGAAAACTTTAGATAATTTATTAAATACTAGCAACCCTATACGTGGTTCCTAATATTATATTTTTAACGACATGATTACAAACTATTAAAAAACCTTTCAGAAGAAATGCTTTATACGATTGTTAAAACCAAATCAAAATATGTTGCATGGTTTAGACACGACACAACAGACACGCATAGAACACTATTTTATACCTATTTAGAGAATCTTATATTATTTAATTTTACGTAAACATTTCAGAACAATTTATTGTACAATCTATCAAAACATTTGCATGAATTATGTATCGATAAAGCTGCGTCTTCCGTTAAGAGATTTGGGAGTCGTTTAACCTAAATCAACAGACTTACAGTTGATTGATTGAATTATAATCAGAATATGATTGCGCCGTTTCTATTTGTGCCACTAAAGTAGCCAACAAGTGTAAATTTGATTGTTGCTAAGGAGTAACTTTAGCTCAAAGGATGAAATAGTAGTCATGTTATTTCGATTGTCAAAAGTCTAATTTATTAGTTTATTTTTAAATACAACTCTTACGAGTAAAAGCTTTGTTTCGGAGAACTACACAAATATGCAGTTAGCGGATATAAATACACTCAAACTACTACAGAAACCATCAGATACAATCTTTGTATAGCACATTCTAGAAAAATAAACATAGTCAATTTTCTTTTACATGCCTGCCTTGCCTTATCAATTACTGGCACTCCTATCTTAGCTAAATACGAATCTAAACAATACAGCTTTCAGTAGCCCGTCCGTTTCAGTATTCAGTCGCTCAAAACTTCCCCGAGGGAGAGGTTGTCCTTACCGCCTTTTAACAAACTTCCGTGTACGAAACTTTATTGTAGTCAATATGTATTATATATAATTGTGTTCAAGTGGTGTTTGTGGTCAGTGTGATGTAATTATTTGGATATTAGCTGCTTCGATGCCTGGTAAGTGCTATTGAAAATTTATTAATTATATATTATTTACATTTTTATTTATAAAAACCTCATTTTGTAAATTCGATGATAGCAAACATTCAGGTACGTATATTGTAAAGTTACTTATTACCCGACTGCCGAAGACAAGAAGGTTTTTTTTTTTTCTAGTGTATGTATGGGTTATGTATGTGGGTACCTATGTATGTATATTTCTATGTCACGCTCTATAGCCTAAATGGTTTGATGGATTTCAACATTTTATGAGTTTTCATTAGATTCGTTTTGATTGTGTGGGAGTGATGTAGGTGTATAAAATTTAAAAATGTATGAGAAAAATGGATTTCTACCTTTCACTTTGTTTTAGACACGCGGGCTTTTTGTTTTCTAATATTATATAATTATTGCTTGTTTATTAGTGACATCAGTAAGGCGTTATAACGTTGCCTGTTACCTAATACCTGATACTGCCTCTCGGTTACAAATACAGTAATTTCCTTTTTATTTTATATGACGACCAGTAGATCTTTCCACGTCGTCCGGTCATTCAAAGTCTAGCGAAGCTTGTCTTTAAGGAAATGAGAATTTTTATCGTACAATCATAGTATTTCCGTAACTAATATTCTTTAGAAGTTATTAGTCTACTAAAAATCCTGCAGAATAATAGAAGTCATATTTAATAGCTTACTAAGTTTTATACCAAAAACTGTACCCTCTCATAGAAGATCGACGTAAGAGTAATAGTATCCGTACTATTGCGTTTCGTTCAGTGAGTGAAAATTGCCGGAGGCCCAATATCCTCCTTTCCTTTTTCTTAACCACTCTCAATACTTTCACCTACCCCACTCCTTTCAAGGTAGGCAGCGGCTTCGCAGAGTCACTGGCATTGCAGGAGCAATGCTAACTCTAAACCTTCCATGACTGACAGTCACCTCTTACTATCACGTGGGCTGTTTGCTCACCTGACAATGTCGGCAATAAAAAATAAAAGACAACCTCTGTGACGGTCGTACTGTGTACGGACTGCCACGCAGAGCTCGCGGTTCCCACTCAGTGTAAGTATTTGTGTGTATGGACATGACTACTTGCATTGGTCTGGATGATTTTATAAAAAAAAAGAATTTAAGTACTTATGTTTATCCGCATTCTAGAACCTATATCACAAGGTATAACAAAAGCTTACTTTGAGTCTAGATAGCATCGTGTACCTAGATGTTAGGTTCTTATATTATTTATATTCATTTATATAAATAAATGAATATAAATAATATAAGAACCTAGGATAAACCTAAAACCTAATAAGGGATAACCCTTATTAGCTGCGCCCTACCGCGTAGGAAATGGTTTAATTAATATAACTCGAGAACTAGACCAATTTACGGAATAAGAAGTATCCTATGTTCGTCTTCGGTAACGAATCTATGTACATACCAATTTTCATCAAAATCGATTCAGCCGCTTAGGCGATGAGTGGCACACGCGGACACACACACACACACATACACACACACACACACACACACAAACTTTCGCATTTATAATATTAGTAGTAGTATGATGTAATAAATCAGTTCTCATTCAATAAAATAACATTCTTTATTTAAGTTAAATGACGGCTCTGCTGCTAACGTTTACGTAGCTGTGGAAGTGTGACTATGATTAGTGTCACTTTTTATTTCCCTAAAGACATTTGCGTGAAGGACGCATTTCTCTCCTTGTGACACAGTTATTTCCATGAATATTTGAATTATTTCATCGCCATATTTAGTTAACATTTTTTGTAGTTCAGTTAATACCAGACATCTACAAAATTTGATTAATTTAATGTTAAAATTTAAAAATAGGCATTACATTATACTCGAGTAATATAGGCTAGAAAAGTACAAACTTTGACTTCATAGATTGGATGGACGCTAGTAACAAAGTATTATTTTTGAGAGAAAGCCTCAAAAGCTTTAATGAAAGTAAGTATAATAAAAACATAATGGCTCATACGCGTCACAGGCAGCCTCATTCATTTGTTTTCCTTTTTTATTTGTCACAGTGTGATATACGACAACTGCTTTTATTATTTTGGTGAATGGAACGCAAATAAAATGGAAAATTACACGGAATGGTAATTTTTTATCGTCTGACTGACGGTGAAGGAAAACATCGTGAGGAAACCTGGACTTCTGAGGACGTCTGAAATTGCCAATCCGCCTCGAGCAAGCGTGGTGATCAATGCTCATGCCTTCTCTGTATGAGAAGAGGCCTTTCCCTGCAGTGGGATAATAACGGGACGACATGATGTTGATGACATGGAATTGTTACAAACATATTATAAGGAAAATAATGCCCCACGTGTAGCTACTAGTAGATAGTGAAGAAGTCGTGCGATGTTCGATCTAGAATTTGGAACTACCCCATCAAATCAGGTAGCAGAGTATCTGCATACTAAATAATACCTTACTGCAGTCACCAATACGCCTGCCAAGCGGGGTAGAAAGATTTGTGTCTCAAAAGTGTAGGTACTTACTATGGAACCAACTGCAACATGAGTTAACATGACCCATTTTGCTGATAATTCGCTTAATACTGTCAAACTTGTAAGATCTATCGTGTACTTAGGTCATTTTTAAAACTAAGATATCAACGGTATACTCCGTAAAAATGTCAGTGTCTAATAAAATGATAACAAGCTCGTTGCCAAGGAAACCTGTCTTCAGTCGAATTTCGACCTAATTGCATTTGACAAAATGAGATGGGTTAACAAAATGAGCTTATGGTGGGTCATGATTCACTTGCTTCAATAGTACGTCTTCGTACTACCACGCATCGTATGTATTTTTTCTTTTAATAGCGTTAAAATATGTGCATGTAGCCGTGTCTACTTGTTATAAAACAAGTCCCGTGCAAAAGAGTATGTATGTACAAACACACAATTAATAAACTGACCCCAATTTAAGTTATTTAGCACGATTAACTACTGCTGTACTGCTGTATACAAAGCTATGGTTATTTCTACACGGGTTAAACTTGTGTGATTCGTATATATTTCTGCCTGATGCCTTTTACTTTAAGTATCTTATTTACAGAAACTGCTTACCATCACGCAGATGCCAACCTTGATAATATATAATAATAAATTTGTCAATACCCTTGTTAAGAGTCGAACGGCTTTTGGAACCGCGGCCACGTTAGCCACCTAAATTACATAGAATGGCGGGCACTTTGATAATAAATTAACACCAGATACATAAAACACGCTCAAAGAGGAAAGTCAGAAGAAAGGTCCCGCAGAGCCTAGTGGTCGATACTAAGCCAAAAAGTACACTCGCGGCCAAAACCGTAAAATAGAAGGGTAGATCGTTTCGCGCCATCGTTTTCCCGCTTCGCATTTGCACTTCGTGGCGTTCCCCGGTCGGTGTCGGATAGTGGTCTATCGATAAAAGGTTTGTGAAAGTAACCGTGAATACTGTGTGTATAAAGGGCAATATTTGTGTGCCGAACCCAGAATCGAATCTATACTACTGTTTAAAGCTGAAGAGTTTGTTTGTTTGTTTGTTTGTTTGAACACGCTAATCTTTGGAAAAACATCAAGAACGCTTTAGGAAGATTATAGGCTATGTTACATCACACTAATGGCGACGAGATCAGAGCAATAAGCAAATACGCGGGTAAAACCGCGCCGCGTAACGCTAGTCGTAAATAAATTGCAGTTGCGATTCATAAGGGAATGTAGAGTTTTTGCTGACTGTCACTGTTTTCAAAAATGCTGATAAATAACATAAGTTTGTAACAGCTACACATAATTATGTCTTTTTATCAGGTAAATTCAATCAAGACTGCCCAAGTGCCCATGCATCTGTGGTTTTCTCGAGTGTATACTTTCTCTTCGACATGTCTTTCATATTCTGTGCATTTGCCTAATAACGCTTATGTTTTCACACAAAACTCACTACACTCACACTATACACAACACTTTGACACATAATTTCAAACTGCACTTACTACAAATTTGTAAAGTTTTGAAAACGGCAGCCATTAACGGCCGACACTGCGCTGACGCCATTGCCGGGGTTTTCACTGAATTGTGAAGACTGAAAACCGGACAGTTTCGGAGCGGAGACGGTAATGTGATGCCATATTATAAATAAATAAAATTAATTAGTATTAAATTGTATTCTTATTTATCTATAAAATATACATAATTATATCGTATTTATTTAACTTAAATATGTAGCTGATGTAATATTTACTTATATTATTTATATTCATTTAATTTTAATTTTTACTGTAATGCTTGGCGTCACTTTAGTCACACGGGGCTGTCGCTGAAAACCAGCGCTGTTGCGCTTTGAAGCGCCTCAGCATTAAGCTGAGTGACGGCCAATTTTTCGCGTGGACGTGGCGCACATCTGCACGCGAGCTTGTGTGAAGTCCAGTGCCATGGAACTCTGTTTTTTTTTTTGTCAGTGTTATGTTTTTGTTTTTTTGTCTGTGGCTGAATGTTTATTTTTACATATTCTTGTGTGTGTCACCTACATGTGAAAAATAAACTGTTTTTCTTTCTTTCTTTCTAATACGATTGCCAGTTATTACGTTTACATTCAGATTATTTATTCAACAGACTGATATTAAATTTAAAATTGCACGACGTTGTACGCAGCGGGTGACGGGTGACTAAAATAATATTAGCGCGGGTTTCAGCAAGAAAATGAATAGTTTCACCTATACTATTTCTTCTTACACGATTTTCTAACATCCAAAAAAGTATAATGACACTATGCACATAATATAATTATTAAGGTACGACTCTCTAACAGAGTGATAAGTTTTGTTGTAGAAAATAGGTACTGACTGTCGGTGGGCCTAATATGCGGTTTGTTTTAGGTCACCATGTGTATGAGTCAGTAACATTGTTATATGGAATAAAATGCTTTTACAAACAGTAGAATACAAAGCATACCCAGACTATAAACAGATATTTATTAATGAAGGTTTTGTCCCGGTAATCACAAGCACTCCCACTGAAACTGACGAACAAAGAAAATGGCCGCACGACAGCTCTATTTTAACCACGTCTAAAATATAACCATACTACTACTTTCCTCACATATTATGCCTCTCACCATGGGGGAAATGGTTTTCTTATTGACTTAACGGTCTTAACTAGCTTTGTACGCCGACTTTACTTGACTTTTCCATTTGGCAATCAAGTAATTGATGGCCTTTTTATACTCTTGGTGTCGATTAGTAGAGTAATTGGAGCTTTAAATTGCTGAACTATTTTTAAAATTAAAGTTAATAGTTAATGTGTAGATAGAAAAAAGTTTTTCCATCTATCTTTTAGTCTAAGGACGTCCTCAGCTGGACGCTAGCCTTTCCTTAATGAGAATCTACATATTAAAATATACTGTGTACTTATGAGAAACTTTATTTAACAAAATCAAGTTAAATTATAATTATGAAAATTATGTATAATTTATTATATTTTCAATAGAGGCGAAAATCTATACATATAATAAAAATGTAACCGATCGCTGTCTGTACATGGAAGATATATGAGAAAAAAAATTATTGGGGCCTTTATCAACGCAAATAGAACCTAAAACAATGATTGTTACAATTTTTGTCTGTTTGTCTGTTTGTCTGTTTGTCTGTTAGTCTGTTTGTCTGTTTGTCTGTTTGTCTGTTTGTCTGTTTGTCTGTTTGTCTGTGCGTTTGTTCACGCTAATCTCAGAAACAGCTTATCCGATTTAGATATGGTTTTCACTAATACATTGTGGTAAGCTTCACTTAACATTTAGTGTTTGTTTCATGTCAATCGGTTCATAAATAAAAAAGTTATGCCAATTTAAAGAATCACGTCGAACATTTGTTAATTTGCTACGAAATCTGATAGAAACAGAGACTTTAACAGAGGCTCTAGACAAGTGTCATAGATTTCTATTCTATTCATAGAATAGATTAAAAAATGTATTGGTTTGACGTATGCTAACGCCAACGCTTATGTCAATCTCATACATTTTTTATCTATTCTACGAATAGAATAGAAAACTTTGACACTTGTCTAGGGCCTCAGGTTACGGAATTAGCTGATAGCGTTTTTATTTTTCGGATTCCGCTCATTCTAAACAATCTTCCGTTTAGTTTTAAATGAGTCCATTTTCCAGTGAGCCTATGTTTCGCGATGACAATTAATAAAGCCCAAGGTCAGACACAACTAAAAGTTGTGGGCGTGGATCTAAGTATTAGCTGTTTTTCACACGGTCAGCTTTATGTGGCTCTATCACGTGTTAGCATTCCTAGCAGCCTGTATGCTTTGATCCTCGATGGCTATACGTCTAATCCATACATCCATACACCCATACATATTATATAAGGCTTTGTCCTGACTGACTGACTGACTAACAGACAACGCACAGCCTAAACTGCTGGTCGTAGCGACTTGAAATTTGGAGGGTGTGTTTGTCTAAATGTCTAGAGGTTGTACTAAAAAAGGGTCTTTTAAAATTTAATTCCTAAGTGTGTGAAAAGGGATGAAATCGATTATATGAATCTTCTTCATTTTTTAACTTACAGTTTTGAAATTTTATTTTGGAATACTTCTATTTAAATAAAAAATATCCTTATAATTTTATTTAGAGGGGTGAAATTAGGGATGAAATATTCTAGACAAAGATCTTTAGCTTCTGAAGCTAGCGACTCGAAATTTACAGGGAGGGGGAGGGAGGGAAAGGAGGGAGGAAAAGGAGGAACTGATGAGAAGGAGGAAGGGAGGGGAAAGTGAGAGGGAAGCAATGGGGAAGTGAGAGGCAAGTGATGGGGAAGTGAAGGGGAAGTGAGGGGAAGTGAAGAGGAAATGCGGGAGAAGTGAAGGGAAAGTCAGGGAGAAGTCAGAGGGAAGTAAGGGGAAAGCCAGGGAGAAGTGAGGGAGAAGTGAGGGGAAAGTGAGGGGAAGTGGGAGGAAAGTGACGGAGAAGTAACGGGGAAGTGAGGAGAAGTGAGAGGGAAGTGAGGGGGAAGTGAGGGGGAGTGAGGGGGAGTGAGGGGGAGATAAAAAATAGTATGAAAAACAGTATTTAAACAATATAAAAATGTCTATTGGAAAAAACGACATTCACGCGAGCGAAGCCCAAAAGGTCACTCACTCACTTATCACGAAATCTCAGAAACAACAAGTGCTAGGAATCTCAAACTTTGCATTGTCATTCCTATTAGAATATAGGTGCTCACTTAGACGGAATTTTGCGAAATCCATCCCCTAAGGGGGTATAAAGGGGTGGCAAAGTTTGTATGAAACTTCTATAGTTTTTATAGTAGGATTACCAAATTACTAGAAAATACTCTTTTTTTAATATTCAGAAACCACCCTTATTAAATGGGCAAATAAGAGTCGCAAGTTTGTGTGAAAGTGGTTTGTCAGTTTTAGCGGTAGCGGGTTTAAACTGGATTCGCCATAGAGACGGATAATACTGATACAATGTACGATTGCCATAAAATCAGGCACGCATAGAGGCACCCATCTGAATTTTCACGCGAACGAAGTCGCGGGCAACAGCTAGTGTAAAATAAGTTTCTTCTTCAATTAATTTATTTGCAAATACTGCGTATTCCTTAAAATATACTTCACCGCTTGTGTTAAATTACACGCAAAATGTCTAATGCTATTTTGGTGGTAACGCCTTGTGAAATATAATTTGAACTCTTCTACTGGGAAAGGCTTAAGTACCGTGGCAAATTCTTGCTTGTTGAGCATGAATAGGCCGGGTCGACCGTAAAAATATCAAACCGCTTTATAGAATATCAACGCATCAATTAGTACGAGTATTTAGGTACCACAGTTTCATCAGAAGCGAAACTTCTCTTTCTCCCTTTTTCAAAATAGAATTTATCTGTTCAATCTTGGCATGGCATACATTTAATATTCAATCCAGTATTACCTTGTCGTACAATGCATTTACCAGTTTAATTAAAATATTTAATTGCGTTGAGTGTTTAAATTGTAACTCATACAATAACTGTAATTATCTGGCAATTAAAAAGAGTGGTGTGAGTTTCTTGCCAGTTGTTTTCACAGCTCTACCTCGTCAGCGAACTAGCTGTAGGTCATTTGGCTGACTTCATGTAATGTTGACTTTTCATAAGCATCATACTTTATAATCAAAATGAAATAAATGCTTAGAGTGTGAGTTTGAGTTTGGGAATCGTTTCTTAATTTTCTAGTTTGTTAATTTGTTCTTCACGATCGCCAAGGGTTTGGTTTTACAAAAAATGTTTGTTTTTTTTCTTACGATTTTTAAAAAACATAGCCCATCAACTACGTTTACCGTTGCTATATTTAGGCAACCCGAAGCGGAATGCGTACTGTGAGACATTCGCGTAAAAACGCGTTTGACGGCAATTTCACAGTACATCACGCTTATGAATTATGACGAATCTGCGCTTTGTGAAGTTGCACAGAGTCTAATAAAAGATATAGGTAGGTATAATACTGCCCAACGCATTCAACACGAGCGAATTGCAATGCTTATCGCATGAAATAATGCCCATTCGTTCGAAGTTTTACGCCCGATACATAAATATTGTTAAAAGTTATTTATCTATAGCTTTACATGCTATCAAAGGTTATGCAGGTAGCGAATATGAGTCTGGCAAATTGTTATATTAAAAAATTTCTGCAAGTTCTGTATACTTCGAGGTGCTTTAGTAGCAATAGGCTTTCGACTGCACCGTTGGTCTAGTGGTTAATGTAACTGACTGCGACGCCAGGTGTAGTGGGTTCGATTCCCGCGGAAGGCAAATATTTGTGTGATGAACATATGTATTTGTCTTCAGTTTGGGTGTTTTCTATGCATTTTAAGTATGTATTTACAAAAAAAATGTACGTATATGTATTATATTTCAATTATCTAGTACCCATAACACAAGCTCTGCTTAGCTTGGGACTGGATGACGATGTGTGATAGTGTCCACATATTATATTATATTAATAGGCGCCGATAGATTGATAATAAAGCCTAATTTACAATCGATTAGCCTTAGAGTTATCACTAACGCAGCGCGGTTTCACCCGCGTCTTTGCTTACTGTTATGCTCCCGTCGTAAGTAGCATGATGTTACATAGCCTTCCCAAGAACTGAGACGCAAAAATAATTATTCAAATCTGACTGGAAGTTCAAAAGTTTAGCGCGTTTAAATAAACAAATAAACAAACTCTTCTGATTTATATAAAACAGTATAGATCTAATCGATCCGGCAACGCTCCACACTTCACCTATCATTTAAATAAGTCGTTATTTCTTCTTCTGCCAGCCCAGGGTTCAAATAACTTTGGGATGCTGCAATTTCTTTTCCTTTCCATTCTCTTCTTGATAGATCAACCGTTATGAACACACACTCTCTTTTTTTATGTCTTCCTTCACGCTGTCTATTTATATTTTCTTTGATTTCTCCCTCGCTCTTCACTCCTTTATTTATATTTATTATAGCTATTACTCTCTTAGTTACTTACCTATTCTCTCTCCTCATTCCAAGACCTCTTTATACCTTATCTGTTACTAGATCGTTTTCTTCCAAAACACTTTTTCTATACTTTTGAACATTTGAAAAGCCTAATAATACCAGCTTTTTTACTAACCCACTGCAGGGCAAGGCAAAGGCCTCTTATCATATAGAGAAAGCATGAGTATTAATCACCACGCTTGTTCAAGGCGGATTGGCAATTTCAGACTTTTAAGTCCAGGTTTCCTCAAGATGTTTGCCTTTACCGTCAGTCAGAAATGTCCGAGATAAACTTAGAAAGTACATATAATTTAAAAATCATGTTCGTACTTGCCCGAATCAAACCCACTACCTCGTGTTTAAAAAGCGGGTGTCTTACCCATTGGGCCATTTCGACTTCTTTTTTTGAAAAGCTTATTTCTTTGTAATTATTTGCGAATATAATATTTTACTGATATAATATTATGAGAACAAAACTATTCACTAAGCATGACAATATACAAAGCAAATTGAGTTTATTATTGCTATGTGAAAAACTGATATAAGTCTATGACCAAACAAAGAAACTGATTTTGATATGACCTGGTATGGTGGATTTGTAGAAATGAGCAACATAATGAGAAATGTGCTGGAATATTCTGTTCGCTTCGAGAATGTTCCATGAAGGTTAAGACGACTTAGATTAATAATTGAAGCAACCGCAATTAATGGGGCTTCATGTTTGACGTGTGACAGATGAACTGATTGCTTTCAGTGAAATGGTTTCTATTATTTCGGTTGAAGGTACATTATGAAGTCTTAGAAGTGTGATATTTGTGGTAGTAGATACCTACTTACCGGACCGAACGTCAAAGTATCAAACCTCTTTTGTTCGGCGAGTAAGATCCCTGAAGCCTCAATCACTTCCTTGATCCTCCTACCTTATTTTTTTGGTATTGTTTCAGCAATCCTTAGATAACTCGTTGATGACTACACCCTATTTACAAATAGCAAAAGATATATTTATAAAAATAAACATCCTCTTTTTTTATTGCTTGTGATATTAGAATCGGCAGTCTAACCACTTGAGACCGATAGACTTCAACAATTCAATTACCAGGTAACACATGCCATCAATACTGTACAACCCCTCTGCTCATATTCAATAAAATTGTCGTAGATATCTACTATCTATCTATTTATTTAACACAAGCTCTGCTTAGGTTGGGACTAGATGACGGTGTGTAATAGTGTCCATATATTATTATTATTTATATGACCATGAAGTCAAGTTGTTTTAGAAACTGGTTACCTATCCACGGACTGACCTAAACTAGTTTGCTTGATATGACAGATCTAATATATCTCGTCTATTACCTACATAGCTTCTTACTTTTCTACACATAAGAATATTCAAATATTTAAAAGCAAATCGTGCTCGCTGTCCTCTTATTTGGATAGCTACAGTAAAATGCAAACAACGTCAGCAAAGTTCACATACTAAGCGCAGGAAGTCTGCCAGTAAACTGCTCTGCGTAATGCACTTGAATAACTTGTGTATCTGGAGTAGACAGGTTAAAAATATTGCTTTAATTTTACGTCCAGAAATGTTGTCTTTTCAAAATCTGAAAAATAAACCGGTGTATATTTCATCATGGCATGGAACCTAACATGTTTATCTTGGAGCTTACTGCAGCATGCTACCAAATAATATTACACCTGAAGTGTCCATACAACTGTCCTAAAAATGACCATAACAAGACTGCCGAAATCGTATTCTTTTGTTTTGAGGCGAAGCAAGACAATCTATGAAAACGTTTTTACTATTGGCATTTATCACTTGGCCATTTAGGCTGTCCGTGAAGGACTCGTGGTCACACCATTTAAGTTAGTATCAGTGGACTGTAAACCTGATTGGCACTATGAATGAGTGTATTCAAAACCGAAACCAACCCATATTTTATTTCAAGCAAGAGAGTCACTTTTACATAATAAAACTTTGTAAAATGTATGATAAATACAGTCTGTATTGTACATAGGTAGGTACACTACGCAGTTTTTAATAAAAAACAGTACAAGTTCACAAAGTATCTTTTCAACAAAGTTTCCATAAGACGAATTCAGCTTTCACGAACAATTTGCATAAAAAATGTAGCCAGAATTTGATAGTAAAACAAAAACTTTGACGATATATACATAGCACTGAGTAAAAGTTTCCAAAAGAGTATTTCAAACGAGAGACTCTTACTTTGGGACAAAATAATGCAAAATTTGTCCTGATTTTTTTACAGAATTACAAAATATTATTTACTAGCTGCGCCACATGGCTTCGCTCAGAACCAGAACGATTTTCAGAATATAAAGTAGCCCATGTCCGCCTCTAGCACCGAATCTATCTACACACCAATTTTCATCACAATCGATTCAGTCGTTTAGGCGTAACAAACACGCACACATACACACAAACTTTTGCATTTATAATATTAATAGGATGACATTCGTGATACCGATAAGCTCAATAAATAAATTTGTTAAAATAATCAGTGTTTTTAATCTTCGAGAAAGTATTTTAAAATCACACAGCATTTTTTAACCGACTTCAAAAAGGAGAGGAGGTTATCAATTTGGGTCGTATGTTTTTTTTTTTTTTGTTTGTTTGTTACCTCCTATCTCGGTCATTTATGATCCGATTTGAAAAAATTTTTTTTTATTTGAAAGGGTATACTCTGAAATTGGTCCCATTTTTTTATTATAAGAAATGGTTCAGTAGTTGTATGTTTGTTACAACTGAACTCGGTCATTTATAAACCAATTTTAAAAATTCTTCTTTTATTTGAAAAGGTATACTCTAAAATCGGGTCCCATGTTTTTTTTTATAAAGAATGGTTTAGTGGTTTGGCTTCAATTTCATATTTTGTAACAAAACGTATGCAAGGAGTGAAGACATGTAAAGCAACACGTCGATGTCTTTTGCGACGAATTTTCTGACATTGACATGTCCATGCTACAAGTGCGAAGTGATTTTGAAAATTATTTTTTTGTTAGTAACGAAGTGGCCCTGGATGGGTGACCATTAGTGTCATTTCATTTTCAGCGTCTTCATTCTTTAGAAGCAGGGGACTATGGTTATCAATATAATTTGGTAGTCGTTAAAGCCAAGTTAGAGGTCTTATGGTCGTCAGAAATTACAACAGCAAGGGCGGCCTTAAACCTGCCTTTACACACTGTTTATTTTTTGTATATCTGTTAAGCGATTGCTCGGTCAGTTAAATTATGATTTTTGATGATTCTTCATTGTTAGTAGATCATCACTTTTTTGTTTTGATTTGTGGTTTCTTGGATTCAGGGTTTAGCGATCAGCAAAACTGTTGACAAGGACTTTATATCTCTATTTACAATCTTACCTCTCGTCTCTACTTTCTTTCAAACGACACGGCGCCGTCTCATTTGCGCAGCACGTTTAGTAGGTCTACCCATATTGAATATATTTATACACAATTAATTACCACTAAAAGTTTTAAAATAAAATTATTTTTAGAAAAAAATGAAAACCGACTTCAAACAATACCTACATGTTCAACCCATAACTAAAAAGTAGAAAATAATATTTTAATTACTTCATAGCAAAGAACATTAAAGGGGAATCAACGCAATTCTTATAACTATAATACTTTACTATTTAAAGTTTTTAATCAGTTATTTTGGAGTCGGTGCCAGCCAAGAAGGATCATAATGACCTTCATAAAAATAACCTACCTACTAGCAAAAATATACTTGATTAATCTATTAATATATGAATGAAAAATATAGATTTAATACAAGAAATCGAACGGAATCTGATAAGTGCGCGTCAATTTTTTTATGTATATTTGAACACAACTAGCAATGACGTCTGCCTTCATGCGTATCATTACCGTTCCGTGCATTTCAAAAGTTTGTTGCAAAGCCAGAATTAAAGATCCTTCTTGGCTGGCACCGACTCCAAAATAACTGATTAAAAAGTCTTCCGCTGGTAGGTATAAAGCATTTGTACATAGAAAACCCATTAGCACTTTACCGACCCATGAAAGCTCTTAGACCTTAAGCACTTGTATTCCACTGCATCATCGAGCAATGATCCGTGTTCCTAAATAAGTTATTAATATCAACAGATACTGAACAAAGGACAGCCGCTTTGTTATCTAAACTAATATGATAAATCGATTCATGCAGTAAAGTGATGATGAGAGCTATAAACATCGGTAAAGGTTGAGAATTGTCACTATCTTTGCTTCAGTCCATAAACTGGAATGACTTTATTAGCTGACACTGCGGTCGGCGCAAAAGCTTGCATATTTAGGTAGCTGAACTTGAGTTCATGCATGTTTAAAAAACCCGAATCATCTTAGATTATAAAAATTCTTCCTAAGTTTATTATTTGATCGCCATATCGGACAAAGGGTACCAATATCTAGATTTAAAAGTATTTTGATATAATACTTGTATAGATCGTTTTTATTTGTCAACAGTTCTTCACGCAAAAGCGGCTATGTGGTCGCGTAAGCAGTCTGTCTGCAGCGCTGTAAGTGGGGCTTCACGAGGCGATGATGTGGAGCAACCTCTAGGGAATGGAGTACAGCTGTATCCTTTTGCGATAGGACTGAGGGTGCGAGTATTGCAGGTAAGAGTTCTTTGCTGTAACGGTGAATTTATTCAAAGACGTTAAAATAATCGCATCATGGTAAATTGCCAGATATGTTACAGAGTTTTATGAAGCATACAAAAAGAAAACTTTTACTTAAGAGCAAGCTTCGTATCGTGAATAAAACCGCAAACATAATATCCTATTAGACAAGTTTGTCTAATATCTCTGACTCAAAAAAAATGGATCACGCAATCTCCATAATACAGTGTAAAAGTAGTGGCGGCATACCTATTTTAATATTCTTCTTTCGTTTACTCTAGCCCTATAAAACAGATAAAAATAATTGTTGATATATTCACGCTAAAATCAGCAAAGCAATCGCAAAGATACTACTGGCACAAAAAAATAACCCTGCAGAGATAAACCAAGATTTACTCGACGTCATTTACATACTAATTCTGTTCACGTAAGGTACACGGCTGCTTTGCATAAGTAATTGATGAATAATTAACTTATGTGTACGTACTCGCTTATCAATCTACGACTTGTGCAAGAGTTAATCATCTACTTGTGTCAGAATTAACAATAATTAAGATTTTAGCTTTATTATGTTGCTTGAAGCTTAGTCAACAGTAAATGAATTCACACGGGCCGCTTACTGTGATATTGTTAATTATATTAATATTAGGTAAGTAGATAGATTTTAGCTTTTTGTTTTTATGTGTTAGATTTGTTTTTATGTTACTTTTGAATTGTTTTTTATTCTATGATATGCAAGTATGGGATGTGTTTTTTTAACTGGATTGTATGGCATGACTACTCTATTGCATTAGGTGTTTGTCTGTAATAATAGCTGTAAGTTTGTGAAATAAATAAATAAAATAAATAAATAAAATGATTGCTGTAGTTCTTTAGCGCTAGACTTTACGTTTGTAGTCAAGTCAAGTAGTCCTGAGAGCCTAGACAAGTGGCATAAATGCTAATAGAATAGAATAAATTATAATAGTATGGTATTGACAATGTTGGCATTAGCTTATGTCAATCCCATTGATGACATTGATTAATCTATTCTATTCTATTAGTGTTTATGCTTGCCTAGGCGCGCTGGTCACAAGTATCATCTGGATCTCTCTACAGTCCACTGCTGGACATAGTTCTTCCCCAAAGCACAACATCTTTCCCGATTTTGGCTGACTGTAACTAGTTTTAGTTGTAGTGCACCGTCTAGGTCGGTAGTAGCTAATTATACATTGTATTCTTTAATTTGACTCTTTCGTAAATCGTTGAGTCGATAATGATCAGGAAATTATAACATAAATTATATCGATGATGCATTGTTATTCGTAAGTTTTCTGTGTTTCATATAGCGCATATTGTCGTCTCGAGAGATTTCTATGTTTCTGTTTCTTGTTCTGATACACTCTAATAAATTATTTTTATGATAATTTCTTATCTTTCCTTTCTGTGTAATAGAATAATATGCTTACAGTAGTAGTTCGAAAGATTACAGTACTCATAAATGATGTTATTTTATTTTACGTCTTATATACGTCTCTTTAATTAACCGTTCAAATAGAAAATGTGCTCTAAATTTTAATAACCTTTGTTTTTTTTAAACTATTAAAGTGTCATCATAATTCGGGCTTATTCATACGTTGCTTGACGCAAATTTGTTTATTCGCGGCAATATTTTTTATCTTAATAACCATCTTGACAGGCAATTGACGATCGCTGAGTCGACAGCCTTATCACAACGCTGCTGCATAATATTACAATAATTTCCCTGTCGCCTTCCCAAAAAGTTATTAAGGAAGAATTTATTATAATCAAATAAATAAATTACATAAATATAAGTACTTATCAGCAAATATGATTTTTGTTTATTCGCACGACGCTATATCTGATCAAACGTTCTAGAACTCAAAGCCTTCAAAATTATGGTCCGTTTTATAGGAATGTATTATTTCACTTCTCCCAATTCCTCTTTGCCACCAAATACTAAATTCGTTGAAACTATGATTCATTGTGCTGAATATAAATCGAAATTCCAACACGTGCTGCGCAAATGCGTAGTCACCCGTTTCGGTCAAATCCCAAGAGTCAACAAACGGAAAAAAACCGAAATCGTCAATGTAGAATTGCGAACGGGTTTGCAGTCCCTACCAAAATTAATATTGTCCGTTCAAAATCAATTAAAACTTACAGAATTTAAACACGAAAATTGTGTTTGAGTTTCGATTATCGACGAGTTTACGAGAACTAAATTAACGCGGTGAAGATGTCTAAAAAGAAGAAAAGTGAATTTAATACGTGGAAAAGACATCTTATGAGCGTTTACACCTTATGAGTGGCAACTCATAAGGTGTAAACATACAATATTGCGTATGAGAAAAACATTGTACCTAGCATAATACACTGTATATCAACTGTGTTCCTTCCTCGAAACGCAGCTACTAGTTTGCTACTTAAAATAAAATTTTCAATAAACATTTTTTCGATTTAAAAAGAAAGTGAAATTATAGCTTTTAAGATAATTATATACAACGATAGAAATACTAAACAGTTTAGGTTACTATGGGGTTTAAATTGGCTTCAGTACCGTCAGACTGAATCACGGTACAAACTCGATCAGAAACTACGTCCGATGAACGACAGCATAATCCCTCTAGCCTATTTGATAGCACATAATAAAGGCGAATAGGGAGCAAACAAAGTTTCACCCTTAACTGACAACGGATCGGATAAGTTTAAACAAACCCGATAAATAAGTCAGAACTGTCAGACTACGCGCAGAGCGCCATGCACGAAACGTAATTATTTAAAGCTAAAAGAATGAAAACGCTCATTGGTAGTCAAAAAACAATGTTAAAGCAGCATGATAGTCATCACTTTAGGCCTCTACATTAATTGCAAATTAGGGCCCATTGAAAACAGCCTGCAACCAGCGGTTTTCTGCGGGCTTTACCAGGTCCATCTATTTAGTAAACCGTAGTCAAGTAAATTGAAGAACTTTGTGAATTTGAACTTGACCATGTGGACTTTCATGTTCTACTTGACGCATTTGGCAAGTATAATTACTTGTCAAAGAAACGTAAAAAGTTGTGCCTACACTTTTAGGATACAACGCAATGTTAAAATTATGAATATAATAAGTACCAGTTATCTGATACCGGACAGTAGCTTATCATTCTATATAACTACTATCGCCCCATTCCAACATTAATTAAACCGGCAACTACCCACGCTTCCCTGTTAACGAGTAAAACGCAAGATAATTACTGTGTTTTCCGTAGTAGGGTCTTTGAATATATTTTAAAGTCTATATTAATCAATTTTTGTCACTATTATGATAAAATATAAACAAGCGGTTACTGTGAAAGGAATAGAGAATGTGGAAAAAGAAAAAGAGAAATGAAGTGAGCAATACCAGACATATAGTTCCCTTTGTCATGTGCAATTATCCTATCCTTATCGTCTTAAAAATAAATACCAATTTCTGTTCCTGCGTATTCATTCAACGGTCTATTCGCAGTTGACACCACTGGCTTTGTTACCACTCGCTTACCTTACGAGAACTAAAATACTATTTATACCTGCAAAGACTCAATACTATCCTAGTAACGTTGTTTAAACCTGAGCTAGCCCATAAGGTGCCGTTACTTTTGGTACTGCTTGATTTTGAGCGAAAATAATGGCAGACACAAAAGCTGTCTTACATTGTTGTTATGTTTCAGATTGTCTGCGGCATCGGAGGATTAGTGCTAGGAGCTGTTGGCTGGTTAGAGGAAAGACAGAAGCCGGCATTAGGTCTTGGAGTTCCAACTGGAGCCATCACTGTATTAGCTGCAGGTGGGCAATGATATAATTATTATGCTATCTTCAGAGGGCCTAGACAAGTGCCATAGATTTCTATTCTATATAAAGAATAGGTTAAAATATGTATGGGAACTTATGTCACTCCCATACATTTTTTTTTGTTGTACTTTACTTCGACAAATGGCCTCTAAGTTTCATTAAAAAATTTACATTATAATACATCTTTTTATTCACGTCCTACAACTAAGGATCACTATATACACTTTTTTTTTTAAATTAACATTGTTTTACTGCGAAGCATATGCTTATTAGCTGTTCATCATTTGAACATGATGGGTGTTCCTTTTGCCTCAATAAGCTCGTATTCAGTACGCAAATATGATTGTTTCTCTACTTCTATATTACACGTGCGCCCTTAACACGTGCGCCCTCTGGGACATATATACACAAAACGCGTACAGCGCTCTGCGCGTCCAGTACAACAATGCCTTCAGAGTGATTTTGGGGCTGCCGCGTTTTTGCAGTGCATCAGGGATGTTTGCACAAGCTCGGATTTTTACGCAATAATGCGATTAAGAACTGCCTCCCTGATGCGGTAAGTGCGCGATAGCTCCAACAGTCTTGTAAGCACTGCAGCTAACAGGCTAGACAGCCATATTATGTATCGGTGGATGACGTCGCATCGAGCCTCCTTTACATATATTAAATAGAAACAAAATATCATGTTATTTATATTTTATTTTGTTTTTATTTAATATTACATATTTTGTATTTATATTTTTATTTTTATTTTTCTTTGTGTTGTTTTATATCCATTCCTTGTGTAATATGGATCCTATGGTCTGAAATAAACTTATTCTATTCTTCTATTCTATATAAATATATCCGAGAATACACGACCAAAAGCACTATTAAGTTGTAAAAAATGTGTGGTGATACATTTTTTAGTCTAGTCTATGAATAGAATAGATATCTAGGCCACTTGTATAGGCCCTCTGAGTAGTCGAACCTTCTATCTTGCTCGTTAAAGATTCACGTGGAAGCCCAGGTATTCAAAATAGAAAACTAAACTTCGACATTTGACTACCTAAAATATGTCTGGATTTGAAAATAGGTTTCCGATATTATTTTAGTTGATATTGGTTTAAGTACAGTTGGTCCCTTTTGTCCAGTAAAGGTTCATTAGTAACATGAACGAAATTAATATTCGAAGAATATATTCTCTACGCGAATAATATATTTCTAGAATAAAAACTATTACTTACTACTGTTTATATTGTTTGGGTTACAAAAATAATGTATTCTTCTATTCATTCGTAGATAGAATACATAAATACATTAAATTATTTTTATATTATATTTTAAACAGGGCGGGAGTTATTCCCTAAGTATTCCAAAAAGAGTTCTGAAACTACTCCATGCAAAAGCAGAATGGGAACAACAAATCAACAAAATCAAACGAAAGTAAATAAACGAGCTATCATCATGCTTGTTCTACATGAGAAGAGGCATTTACTCTGCAGTCAGCAGTATGAATAATCTAGTTTAAACAAAGAGTTTCTTGTTCAGGACTTTTCAGTAACAATCAAAAACAATACATTCTCGCTTCCTATCTCTACGAGACCGGAATATTTAGTTAGTTAATCGGGAATATTAGTTCGGTTGGACGACCCTTTCCGTATAGTCCTTGTTTAACATTTAATTGAGATAGTATTCGATACGAAAGTTTAGTTAGCAGACTGTTTTAATGCGGATACTACAGAATACGAATGAAGGACGGTCCTTTGTTTTATTTTATCAAACGCAAATTGGCCTGTAATGAATATGTTATTTGTTTGTAATCGCTGTTACTTATTATGACAGGGGTATTTACCACATCATTGAGCTAACAAGCACTGACAGCAACATAATAAAAGCACTTGACAATATCATATCCTAATTAGCATAGAGTGAAAATTGCCGAAAATGTTAATTAAACTTGCGTTCTTTTTTTCTGAAAGGCGAGATGCTAGCCGTGTTGCCTAGAATGAGGAACTATCTTATCTTTTCCCGTAGTCGGTAGAAGATCCACGCTGGTTTCAGCATGAATGGACCGGATAGTCCGGTACTACCCTCTCATAGAAGATTGACATAAGAGTAGTAGTATCCGTACTACTGCGATTCGTTCGGTGAGTGAGAGCGCCGGAGGCCCAATTTCCCCCCTTTCCTTTTTCCTCACCTTCCTCATTCCCTTCCACTAACGCCATTCCCAGCCGCCATAGTGGAGGCCACCATACCAGCAGTTTAAGACGATGGCTTTTGGCATGGTGGCCACCACTTCTGGATTCCACTGACTGGAGTGGAGTCACTTTGGTAGACTAATATAAAAAAAAGAAATGTTACCTACTATCAGCCGAAATTAATAACCTATCTTAATCTTCTTACTGCCAATCGCCACCAATCCGCGTAGTTTTTGATGAGGCTTTGATAACACCTTCATTTAAAAGAAGTCAATATGTTCAAGCAAATATCTATAATGATGATTTTGTAAATTCCAGTTGATTTTATTTCTATTCTTTCCTTATTTTAGTATTCTTTTTAACATAATGCCTTTCTTTCAGCGATCTCAATATACTACAGCCGAGGGTTTGGCGGCTGGATCTCTGCTCGCTCCCGAGCTACGAGACACTGGGGTGCTCCGTGGAGAGCTTTGGGCCCCTCACCATGTGCAGCCATACCCTTGACCATACTATGGACAGCGGCTTTGAGCGCTCATATTGCTATGCTCGCGTTTTGCGTGAGGTCTTTACTGAATATTGGGTAAGTGATAACGTTTATTTTCGTCATATTAAATTCTCAGTAAGTTGTTCGAGGTCTCTTTTCAACCCCTAACGCAAAAACGACGGGGTGTTATAAGTTTATTGTATGTGTGTGTGTGTCTGTGGATTAGTCGGAAGTGTTTCTAGCTATGTTTGATGAAAATCGGTCCAAGATGGCCGGCGCCACAAAATTTCACCGGATTTCATATTTTGTCATGGGTATCAAATGAAAGAGCTTAACTAGAAAAATAAAGTACACTATATTGGGGATTTCTTAAATTTTTAATTTATATGTTATCGAAAGATGAAAGCATGAAAATGCTCATTGTTTATAGCAGACTATGGTGAATTGACGATTTCTTTATTTTTATAAGTCCAAGTTTCCAGACAATGTTTTTGTTAACCGTAAGTCAGCAATATCTAAGCTATTATAAATATTGCTAACGTTTGATTAACGAAAAATAAGTAACTTCTGTGTTAATAGTATAATATACTCATCAAACCGGACACTAACAATATACGTCAACAAATCGCAGTTTTAACGAATTTAAGTAAGTAGAATTCTAAAATATTTCAAGCCATTTCTTTAGAACGATCGCATTCAAAAATCTATTCATACTTCAGGACAATGACAAGATGCTATACAAAACACATCATCTCCCTTTATTGGACTTATCTAAAAGACTTAACAGAACAATAAGAATCGCCCTTCGTCTTTAGTCTCTTTTCGATTTGCCTCTATTGTATTTTCATATCGTACCGGTCACCTTTTATTTAATAAGTTTCTAAACGCAACATAATTACAGGGTTTAACATATTGAAAGGTACTTAATTAAAATATTGATTAGAACGTTATCTTATTTGCATCAAAAACGGTGATATCATGGTAGAATCGATCCACTGTTGATAAAAAAAGAAATTCGCGCTTTATATAGCCGTATGGGAACCACGAAACTCGCAGACGCAACTTGGGCAGGAACATCTATAAAGATTAATTGCACACCATTTTGTAAATATCCATGTACTACAATGTTTGTGATTATGAATAAAGATTATGTTTTTAAAGTAGACTCATTGACGACTAAAAGGTGGCCGTCGAAGTGAAGATTTATGGAGGAGGCCTCGATATATGTCCAACAGTGAACGTTTTTAGATTGTATTGATGTGAATAACACACGTCATAATATGATTACTATATTTTATCTTTTAACTTTAATTTGCTGTATTATGCAAGGTTTTCGTACAACGATATCCAAATCGTATGTATACTCCACGTCCAACAACCACAATCTGTAATCGGTTTAACAAAGTCGTTATATTATAAACTCTAATAAGATTACCTAATCGTAATAAATTTCACTATCCACAATGATCCTTCACACGAGTTATTTTCAGCTTTTCAATTAAGCGCTAGATTCTAAGTCTCACATTCTTACAATTATCGTAGATAAGGCTTAGCCCTACCAATTTATGCCCTTTGTCTCTATTTTTACTAATTCTCTGCATTGGTACTTACAAATGAAAAATCTACGTAGTATAAACTAATTAATGGTATACTTCACAAGCGCAATAAGTCAACCGATACGAATGACGGTGACCAAAATACGCGAGTGATGGCGATCATCGCATCAGAAAGTAATAGGAAACTAACTCAAAATTGCAGCCTCTCTTTAACGCTGCAATTAAACCTCCATCTGCTTAATATGGCAATTGCAATACTTTCATTTCAGGACATTATGTTCAACAATTAATGTCTTAGAGCTAAAACAACGAATTACTAAAATAATAAACTTTCAGATGTGGCAGCACGACTTGCATCGGAGTAGCCTGCGTCCAGCTAACAGTATCCATCTTGACGCTGGCTGCAGCAGTTTACATGCTCCAACTGGATTTGAGGTTCGACGCTTCCCTCTCTCCACCGCCACGGCAATCTGACACTCATATTTGTACTGCTGTTTCTATGGTAAGTGTCCAAATATGCAAGAGTTTCTGTCTTATCTTGTTCACATCTTCAATGGCAAAAAGGCAAATGTTAAAATACAGAAATTGGAGTCGAACTTTCGCCTCCTCGTTTGTTTCATTGTGGCTGGGAGTATTATGTATCAATGCTTACCTGCAAGCAGAAATCCCCTCACCACTATACTGTATGCAGCAACAAGACCTGATGGAACCTACAGCACACGATGACTTAAAAATTCCTTAATAAATTTATTTATTGTGATTGTACTTGCTACTTCAGTAATCTATATTATTATATAAAGCGGAAGAGTTTGTTTGTTTGTTTGAGCGTGCTTATCTCATAAACTACCAGTTGGATTTAAAAAACAAAATCTGCGTATGATAGCCTAGTTCTCGAGAAAGGTTATACTATGTAACATCACGCTACTGATGACTGGAGCAGAGCAGTAAGCAAAGATGTGGGTGTAACCGCGCCGCGAAGAGCTATAACTTTACACCCGTATACAAAATGTAAAGTAAGCACGAGTATGTGTAGAAACAAAAGAATTTTAGCCGGTTTTCTGATAAATACAAAAGAGTAGCGATTTAAATGATACGCTAAGGGTGTTTATACCTCGCTGCGCCCAACCGACATTTTCCTTTTTTTAAATGGTAATCTAGACTCCAAGGAGTTCCCTGCTTCAAATAATAGAAGATTTCCATTAATCATGTAACGTGTGTTATCTAAAGGGGGTTCTTAGCCTTCTTGGTCTTTTTAGTTCTTGCCATACCATATTTGAATTTGTTTGGAACGAAAGATTGTCGCATTGCTGTGGAGAATCAGAATTCTTAGGCTTCTTCTATATTTAAAATTATTAAGAGATTAGATTAGGTATTAAAGAACACAATAGTAAAAAAGATAATTATTTAAATTCATTCTGAAATAATATAATGAAAATGAAATAACCATAAGAATTGTAAATTGTGAAATGGATAATGTAGGTTATTTTCAGTTCAGCCAGATATATATTTTCAGTAAATGTTTTAGGAATATGTAGTAGATAAATCAAGGTTTTCCTAGATCGCGTATACGTGACTTCTGTGTGATATATTTCCTTAACAGCTTACGTGTGTTGAATGCTGATTTTTTTTATTATATAGTCTCCTTTCTTTCCACAAAATAGCAAATAAATATTCTGTCCTAGTAATAATAAAGGATTAAAAACAAGTCTGTCTACGAAACAAATTTCCACCGATCATTCGCTTTTCTAATTACTATTTTCAGTACTTTTCATTTTATTTATTTAAAAACCTACGTTAACACTGTTTTAACCATTCTCGACGAATCGAATTTCTGTTCCGATCCACTTGTGGAATGTAATTTAAGAGGTAATTAAATGACAGAACATTATATCCATTCTTCTCTAGTATACAATTACGTATCTCGGTAACCAGACATACAGCTTACAAGAAATATGTAATTAACTAATTAAACAGTGATTTAAAAACTCTAATATTACATACACACTGTACAAAAGACTTATTAACAACTAGCTTTCCGAAGCGTGGTTTCGCCCGCGTCTTTGGTTACTGCTCTGCTCCCGTCGCAATTAGCGTGATGTTACATAGCTTATAACCTTTCTTAAGAACTGGGGTAACATACGCAAAATGAATTATTCCAATCCTACTGTTAGTTCCCGAGATTAGCGCGTTTAAATAAACAAAAAAACTCTTTCGCTTGATATAATAGTATAGATTGATTTGATTGTTAAAAGTCGTATTCTCCAAAGATCCTTATTTCTCTAACTTAATTTATCAATTTCGCACAGGTACCTCTAACTTCGGTGGCAATCAACAGCGGGAACAGCGAAACAGCAGACCCCGGGGGCTCTCCACAAGGCAAGGAGGTCAAGGATAAAGAACCGCCCCCTCCAGATCCCCCTACTTGATCCAGTGAAGACCTGAATGGACACCAGTGACCAGTGACTATTCCTAAGACTAATTTTCGTAGTTGTTTGTCAAAAGATGTATGAGACTTTTATTGTTGAAAAAAATTGATCATTACGGCTCCTAATTTAAACAAAGCATTTTAGCAAGAACTGTGTGTACCGGTAAATGTCTTACGTGTATTTTGTTTGTGATATCTACAGTATAGTATCTACGCTAATAAAATATTTAAATGAATTGTATTGTGACTTTATCTTACAATAATGATATGAAAGATGTTGGAGCATGTTAAGAGTTGAATATCGGCCAGGAATCAATGTTACTTTGTCATAATTATAATATACCTCCAGGATTAATGAACATTACTGTAATATAGTGAAGGCAACCAGTGCTATTGAAATAAATCTCTAAAAATCATAATACCCGGAATGCTAATGTATTACGAACAGCTTAAATTTAAAAGCATGTTATTTGGAAACAATGTTTAAGATGCGTAATTAAATAATTAATTATAACATTTGTGATTTACGTAATTTTATCATGTATTTGTTTATTCTTCATTCTTTGGGAAGCTTTTATATTTAAAAACAGGAACACTTTGCTATTCTTCTTGTACTTATAAAACTTTTCTAGTCGTAGATAATGGCTATCTCCGTTGTGATGTAAATATTAAAGATGTTTTGAGTTCTTGATGAAATATTTTTGTCAGATCATAAACTTCTTATTGTGTTTTTAATTTAGTTGCTTCTAAAAAAATGTTTATGTATATTCTCCACCGAGATTTCATTATTTGTTTACGTACTCTTTAGTTGTAATAATAAAGTGTAAATAATATAGAAATAATGAAATTGTTGACACTTTTCAACATTTCTGAAATATAATAATAAAATAAATTACTTTAAACTTATTACAAGTTTTGTGTTGCCCTTTCTACCAAGTCATGACAATATGTTTGTCTTTTTGTTGGGTGACCACACGTAAATTGTTTAACAAAATTTTGCATGCAAATAGACCGTATCATACCCCCCACAGACTACAGAACTTATTTGTTCTATAATATACCCTTATTAACAGGTTAGTGATGTATACATAAACGTAGGTACTCCTGAAAAATTTATTGATTAAGTTATTCTGTTGAAAGCTGGTGCCTTGGTTTACCAAATTTTCTTTCAAGTGTATCTATTATATACATAATCAAAACGTCCCACAATGAAAGGAAAGAAGAACCTTTGAATAAAACTGACACATACCTACTTGAAAAATATTCTAATATTTACTTACCAAAAGTTTGTTTTTATAAGGGTCCGGTCCCAATATTAAATTATTGTGGACGATCCTTCATTTTGTTTTCTTGTCCTATTTCTTTACGTGACCTTTGCACCCTTGAATAAACTTTGCCGAAGGGCGTCCCACATCATCACATATGTATTTACATGCAAATAACATAATAAAGTATCTTTTTCATGTAAATTTTGACATATATTCATAAATAAATTTGTAAGCGTTATTTTGGACACCAAAGTTTTATTAAAAGTTTTATTACTTAAGAATCTTGGTGGCAAAGAGCCGCTAGCGAGAACAGAATAGGTGCTTCTTCGATAGTCCAATCAATTTAACCAAAATATAGCCGTCAGACCACTACATACGAAGGTAGCAAAACGAAAGCAGGCAGAAAAGAATTTTCAATGTTTATATTTAAAGTATTTATTATAATGTTTAAGTATTATACACTTACATATTGAAACACAACATACTAAATGTTAATGTTTTGAAAAGCCTGCAGAAACACGAAATATAAAGACAGATGACAGCAATAAAACGTTTCAAGATCGTAATATTTTACATGTACACTGGTGATCCCAAGAGCATCGTTTGAACGTTGCCACCCCGCAAAAATATAAATCGCTGTAATTTCAGCAGATCCATTCAATTGTATTGCCAGAACAAAGCCCTCTAATGATCCCTAAGTAATAATTTCTTAAATTAGATGCACAAAGAAAGATATTGGGCAAAAAATTTAATAATCATTTTATGATCCCCAATCATGACTGGGGTTAAAGTATAACTGAAGGTTATATAAGAACAAATCGGATAAAACTTAAGTAAAAGTTATTAAAGTATGAACTATATCGAATAACCTTTTTTAAATACTTTTCTTTCTCCCTTGTGTTACACCTTGCGGACTAGGGAGCAAGTATTGATTGAGTTGCGCAAACTATTACCTATCTAATTAACTAAGTAAAAGAGAACGTATCATCTACAATGGCAATAACTTGTGGCATTTTATTGGTTAGAAAATAATTACTTAGAAGAATCAATAGTATTTAACCTTAGGTAAAAATGGGTGTGACTTCAAATGTAGGTAAGTAGTAATAAATAATAATACCAGCCTGTTTACTGACCCACTGCAGGGCAAATGCCTCTTCTCATATAGAGAAGGTATGGGCATTAACCACCACGCTTACTCAAGATGGATTGGCAATTTCAGACTTCTAAGTCCAGGTTTCCTCACGATGTTTTCCTTCATCGTCAGTCAGAAATGTCCAAGATAAACTTAGAAAATACATATGATTTGAAAAATCACATTGGTACTTGCCCAGATTCGAAGCCATTTCGAACACACAATTACAATTCTGAAAAGTATGCAGATACTTTTCAGAATTGTAATTCTCTTAACCAATTCCATATTGAAGGCCGGAGACTGCACAGTGATACGTATACGTAAAATGTGCACAGAATACAGAAAATAACACTTTCCAGCTTCTTGAGAGGTTGAGAATTCAATATGATTTCCATATTTATCTTAAACATTATTGACATACGGAGAAGAACGTTAGGAATCTTAAACTGAGTGTAAAAGTTGATTGTTCAAACATTGCGGTTTCTGTAAAGCCATATAATTAGATTTATCGGTGACCCTACTCACAAACCTCTAACCTATCTTTGCTTGATTTGCTTTGTGTTGTGATAAATGTTTGTTTTAAGATTATGTCCTTCACGAATATTTATTAAAACAAAAAGCTGGTATAAAGTATTGGAAACACTCTCTCCCTCTCTTCGTCACAGTATTGTAAGAAGGTAAACATGAACTAACAATGGCTTTCTATATACTGATTTTAATTCGATCTTTACAATATGTCTATTATTGACAGTGCTTCAGCGTCGAACGACAAATCGGGATTTAACAGAAACTTGGATTAAAGTTTGTAAAGAACGGCACTATAATTATGACAATACCAAGTAATGAGCAGCTGAGTTACTTGCGTATTAAATCGACTAACCAATACGTCAAGTATAGCTATTGCAAACCTTTCTTGGGGATATTATGTCTATGTAGTTGGAAATACCGAACCTCAAAAACCAACCTAAAGAACAACAAGAACCATAACTACACACAGCAAACAGTCCTTCAGCTTAGAAGACAAAATAAACATCGCTGTTAAGTTAGACCTGCTTTCTACGAGTTACTAACAGCTATTACAGATTGACAGCCAGAATGCAATGAGTCAAGTCATCATCTAAAGCATAGTTTCGGCACTTCATATTCGTATATACAAAACTTTACAGCCTTCTCTTTTCTTGTTGTCGTATAAGACAAAGACTGTACAAAACTTAGTACTGAATAAGGAGAGATATGAATTTATATTAATATATAAAGCGAAAGATTTTGTTTGTTTGTTAGTTTGTTTCTTTGAACGCGCTAATCTCTGGAACTACCAGTCGGATTTGAAAAATATTTTAACGTATGATAGCCCAGTTCTTGAGGAAGGTTATGGGCTATGTAACATCACGGCGACGTGAGCAGAACAGTAAGCAACGACGCGGGTGAAACCGCGCCGTGGAAAGCTAGTTAGTTCTACATAATAATATAATACAGTTATGAGGATATGATATACATTTCTTTCAGCTAAATCATCTATTAACGACAATGTTGGCGTTAGCTTATGTTAATTCCATACATTTTGAAATCTATTCTATTAGCTCTAAAATGCTACAAGGTGGAAACTTTTAGCATGTTTCCTTTGATACTACATGTTAAAGGGCATCGGTGGCACAAGTGGGTAAACGAAGTATATGAAACCTTAATATGGGAAAGAAATAAAGACATACTATGGGTTTATTCTACCTTTAAGATTTCTTCGAAGTTTGAAATAGGTCTTTTAAGTTCAGCGTGAAATAGTATTTGTTAATATTATGCTGTTCCGTATTTGTTTTGTAATGATTGTGGTGTGCAATAGAGTATTCTATTCTATATTCTGTTCAGAATGTAAACCACATTTGAAGATCCCATATAAATTTTCTGTAACATCAGCTAGGAGAGCACCATTTCTCAAATGGTTTCTATCCAACAATTACGACTAAGCGACTGATCAAACAAGCAACAAGAATTGTAGTAGAAAAACAAGAAATATAAAACCAAATGATTATGATTACGACCCGGCCTCTGCAACGACTTGACCTTAATTATATTTCACACAGATCGTAATTTTATATCAAGAGACTACAGTACTTCAAATAGAAAAATAAATAATTGTGATAAACTAATATCAAAATACTATGATGACTGATTAATAGAATCATTTTAATACAGTTGAACGGACAATGCAACTACCACGGCACGGCCAACAAACCACCGTCGTAAAAAGAAAAATGAGTGAAGAAACTAAGAATGTAAACAAAACTTTTTGAGTACCTTTTTAGACCGGTGATCTGAAAATGGTGTAGCGTGTGGGCAATGACGTAGTTGGTTCACAACACAACCCATCAAAGTGGAGATGATTGGAAAGACTTATATTTAATATCCAGCAGAAGTTTTCGGAGATGATTGTTATATTGTATTTCTTCTATCATTTCACAAATATATTTGAATATAAGTATATAAAAACATACAAATATTATAAATGCGAAAGTAACTCTGTCTGTCTGTTATGCTTTCACGCCTAAACCACGGAACCGATTTTGATAAAATTTGGTATAGAGATAAAATAGATTTTGGAGAACAACATAAGCTATGGCATAAAATAGCTTTAAGGGCTTATTTATTAAAAAATACATTAATTAACTAATTAATAACACGTACCTAAGTACAATATTTAAATTTTTAAATAAATTATGTTTTTTATAACCATAAATGTGATTGCTCAATTCTACAGACAGTTTTTAATCGAGTTATAATGGTTTCAGATGATAAAAAACCTGTTTTACAACTGTTTCGCAAAGTTTAATTGAATTTACGAAATTATGTAACGATTGTAGGGCCGAGTTATCTAGTTATGAAATAAGGAATAATTTAATTAAACGTTAAATTTTAACTACTCTGTTATTCTCTGAACCCTTTTAGCCGACTATGAAAAAAATATTACGGTTTTATGAATCTAAGAAGGATAATAATTATTGACTACTCATATTCTGTTCCTGTGTTGGTAAAGTCTTTTCACGTAAGTTATTTTAAATAAACCAGTAAATTTTTTTTTGGTTGTATTGCTGAGTGCCTATTTTAAATAATATTATTCTGATACAGATTTTTATACCGTCTGTACTTTATACGTACTTGCGAAAAGGAACGAATGGGTGCTGTTGTTATCCCAGGGGTCGAATGGGTACTCAAACCAAGAAAGGATCAAATCTTTAGGGTCGAAAGGGCTCGTAGCCAATGGTTCGTATTGACGTAAGTAAGTAAGAATCTACCCTCTTAAATAAAACCGATCTAAAATAGTAGATATCTGCACTAATAATTTTCTTTTCGTAAAGTGCCGAGCGCTCAATTATCCTGGTCTTTTCTCATTTTCTACTTTTCACGGGTGGCAACAACGGTTTGGTTGTTTTTTTAACGTTTCTTTAATGCTACACCAATTAAATGCATCAAATCGCGGGCAAATGTATAAGGAAAGAGGAAGAAAAGCAAAAAGACCGAATCGATACTTACTCGTATTTGTAGATCCCGTGTCCTCAATCACTGGTCAAAACCCAATAGAAACGAATCCTTTACATCTTTATTCTGTAAGCATCCCTATAGATCTGCGCTTCAAGTTCAAGCTCGTAATATAAGATAAAGGGTATACAAATACACCATAAACTAAACTTATTTGGTCCCGGCGACTTGGGGCTGACTTATGAGGCTCTTGACTGTATTTATAGCGATGACTCGCTCGCCGGACGCTACTAATTGCGTGATTCGGTCGTACATAATGAAACTTGATTCTGTTATCACATCGTCTGGTATGTCGAGTGATGTAAAGAATATTGTACTTACTATAATTTATATAGAAACGTAGCAAAGTAGGACCAAATAATTGTTACAAAAACCTTTACGGAGAGTTGTAAAAGTGTTCGAACCCCGGGTTAGGTAAGTTGGTATGAGGTTCTCCTGCTTAAAAATTCTCATTTTTAGACCAAATTTAGCATTGTGCTCGATAAATTGCAACAAGCTTGCTCCATGTTAGATGTGATCCAACATATACATGGGACGTATACCTCTGCCTAGCTCCTTGGAAAAAGAAGCGTGATGCTATGTTATGTAAGGCTGCCTGTCCACAAAAGCAGACCACAGATGAAAAAATATTAATCAATATTGTTGCATAAAATCTGCGCTCGTCTACACTGGAGAGACAATATTGGTTATTATTTCGCCGAAACTCCGGAGTGAAGAATCGCAGCCACGCTCCACATCTCTATGCAATTAGCCTTATGCATTTACATATTGAAAACTAGCATGCAACATGCAGGTCCAATGCTTTTAGAATACATTGCCATTTGGTTTTATGAGTTTCAGTACACTGCACATTCAACGCGGAATATATTTCAATCTTATTCAGAATCTGCTTTCATAGCGTTTCAATAATGTTCAGCTGCTACAAGGAGTTCTACATATTAAGACTAGAATGCTACTGCAATACTTTCAAATGAAAACATTTGAAATTATTGAAGGTTACTGAAATAAGCTTTTATTGTTTTTTGGCGTTTAAAAGAAATTGAATGCTTCGGTAATCGTAGAACCCTTTCTACCAAAATATCCTTCATACAATTTATAAAATAGCGCCATCCTATTAGCCCTAGTGTGATGATTGAAACTTTTTTCATAGTGTTTACTAAGGATATTTTAGGAAATATTTGAAATCGGAATGACCTCGTTAGCTGTCTATACTTTACTTCAGAAACTAGTAAAGTCATACCGAATACTAAGTCTTTGATCCTTTGAAGTCAAGCTCCTAAGTCAACACAATAAAAAAAATACGACCATTTTTTCCGTATTTCGTTAGTTCTTAAGTAAAGAAAAAACAAATGGCAGACGACCTAGAATCATGATTTTTGGCAAGAAACAAAATCTTATTAACGAGTAAAGGAAAAGCTAAAACCGTTAATTTATGGTTACATATAATGTTTTTTAGGAATTAATTTGCTGTTGGTGAATGGATCTTGAAAATGGATTTACTAGAGAACAACTGTCCCAATAGATATTGTTTTTTATGCATTTTCATAATAATACTCACTGTATTACACATTTGTGTGAAATAAACTTTATTTACATGATAAAAAGACTAGTATCGCTTGTAAAGCTCAAAAAGGCCGCATGCGGCTCATCTTGTTTTCAGTTCTACCGCGTCTCTACTCGTCGCGTCGCTGCCGGCCGCTGCTGGCCTATGCCATTCCGGTGTGGAACGGCCCCTAGTCGTTCATGAAATAACTGACCGAAAAGCATTTTCCTAACTGTAAAGTTTGACATTCAATCTATGTCGGATTGAATGTACATAAAACTTGTTTAAGCATGACACAAAATGTAAACGAGCTTATATTTTTAAATAAATAAATTATTATTAAATTATAATTTAATAAATTATTATTAATAATAATTAATATTCGTTCTCGGTAAACGTAACAAAAAGATTTGAAATTCGATTTCGATGGTTGACGAAATATACTGCAACTCGGTGTGCATGTCAGTCGTACCTACTTGCCTAGTTTTATTCAATATCATTTATTTGTAAAAATATTGCTATAACTGTTTGTTGCATAGATATTTTTACAAATAAATGAGATTGAATTTTGTTATCTCTCTAAGACATATATAATCATAATATATAATTTATTTATGATAACATGAGCTATCGCCGTCACTAAAACACGCCTCATTGAATCAGGAAGAAGTACACAAACAACGTACACAACAAAGTAAGTATCTCTAAATAAATATCTAGGACAAAGAAAGTTACGAATTTCATTGTGACTTTTAATAAATACAACAGACTTAACTTATCTTCGTCAGATGCGCCGCCCTTTCTGAGATCAAAAGGCCTGATCTAGAAAAGAGTCCCAAAATGTTCACAGCTTTTTCCCGAGCGGACGTTACGGTAAATGCCTCACACGAAAAATAATAAAAAATATTGCTACAACAACAAAGGGTGTTAGGTTGAACAACATCCTCGAATGTCGGACTTCTGTGGTTTTATTTTGTAAACGTCCATTAAGCAAAACATTTTTCGAGGAGCTCCTACATTTTCAGTCAAGGTTTAGGTAACAGTGGTATACAAACTGGTGTGACTAACAGGAACAAACAATTCAATAACAAATAATCTGATGGTGTGAATCTTTCTGAAGCCTTAGCTGGCGAAGTGTCATGAATCTTGTAATTGCTTTTAGATTCGCCCTTCTTTGTTGTTTTTTGTACTCCAGTGGCAACCAAGCACTCACTGCACCTGAGGTAAGTATAATCTATGAACATGACTGTGTCCTCCAGTTATCGTAAATTTTATAATGTTTTATCACTTTACCTTTCCCATTTTCTGTATTTGAAGGCTTACACGTAACAAAATATTTTACGAGACCACTAAAGGATCATTAAATCGACAATAATGTCCAGTGAGAAGATACTCGTACCTCGAAAACGACCCGAAGCGATTGTTCAATATGAATTATGATATTTTTACGCTATACAATATAGGACGTTTAAGAAAAGTTAAAATGTAAAGTAATTGTCTAAACGATGTAGGTAAGTATTATTTTCTTTTACGAGTATAAATATCATTTGTGGCATTAAGTAGTTGTCGCATGATTTTCTCAGCTTAAGCCCTTTTTCTACTGAAATTAATACTAAAAAAATCCTATAAATGCAACTGGCATTCTATGAAGTATATTATTTTCTTTATCATCTTTCTTGGATATAAAAAGAGGATCGCCCCAGACTTATCAAGTAACAAATATTACTGTTACGAAAGCTACTGTTACTTCTTAGCTAAGAAATATAACGACATAAAGTGCTGTTTATAACACTATAAAGAAATAAAAGCGAAGTGGACACCGAAAACCTTTTTGACCGTAACTTAAGTAAATCTTTTAGCTCTGTATTGTACCAAGTTCTTTAATAAATATATTGTTGACGACTACTAGGTGGAAGTCGATTGTTGTTGAAAATAAATCTTCATAATTGAGGACTGATACAATGCGCGGGGTCAACGACCATGGTGATGCGTTTAAACGTAATATTCACTAATAAATGCGTACCTAATTAAAATTAGCTGGCTTGAATTTAATATTATTTAATTAATTTGCTTTAAAATATCGAATAATGACTAAAAATAGAGCATTTTTGCATGAACGAAAGCAAAAAAAGTTCAATTTTCTACTAGAAAAAAGTCCACGTTTGCAAATGACAGCTCAATTTTCCTTTCACCTAACTTATAATAAACCTTTATTATTTTACCGGTTATTTACGTCTCATACTGAAATTACTTGACCGGTTGACCACCCACAATTATCTAACCCATCCGTTATATAAAAAAGTAATAGATGTTTTTACTACCAACCTCTGATTAACATTAGTTCAATAAATTTTTGGATGACCTGAAGACGGTCGTCGCGGAAGAGGCAAGCTCATAAACGTTGGCGTGACACAGATATAATAAAGATTATTTAAAAACGGCAGTAGTGAGAAAATCATGGAAAAAGGGAAAACCATTACTCAGCAATGAAAAAAAAAAATTAGGAACTTCATGTTCGCCGCAGAAGAGACACATCACATATTTTATTATAAAAAGTATATAAGTAATAGTTTGTTTGTGTCACAAAATTAGGTATAAATAGGAACCTATTATATATGATATAATATGATACTTGGGTGAAGCCAGAAGAACGTAATTTTTGAGTACCGAGTCGTATAATTTTGGTCGCGTAATTTCTACTATATAAACTCCTGCTTCGTTCACACGACGACGCAAAATGAGTTGTCTGCCGACGTACATTACTAATTATACAAGCGACTAAAATGATATGGTAAAGTGAAACCAGACGAGCGTAATTTTGTATAAAACATATTATGTGGACAATGTAAGTTTATCCTCTAGTCCACTCCAGTTACATAAAATAAAGATTATGAGAGTATGCATGCAAATTGCATTTCTACGTCAGCGACTTTGTTGATATTTACCCACAAGCTGAGATAAGTTCTTCACAGTTTATGTTTAATATTCCAAAATTTAAATTATGGATAAGTATTATTAATAGCTTTAATAAAATGAGAATGGGCTATTTTCGTGCTATCGAAGAGGTGGTTCGATGCCCGGGTCGGAAAAAGTGCCTAGGGACTATTGTGTCCGGGTAAGTACCTGATAGCTTCGCCTTATGATAACGTGACGTGTTAATGAATTCTTAAATGATTAACAGGCTTGGGAGATACTAGCGCAGCGGGTCGCAGAATTCGTAAGGTGAACGTAACATTTAATAACGTATGTATTCCTTACTGAATAATGTCTGTAGTGACCAAAATACGGAAAGTAGTTTGAGGTCAGGAGATAGCTGGATTTTAAGTAGAGACTGCTGAAGTATTAACATTGCAGTGCGACTTGGCGTTGGAGTTATGTGTATATAAAATAATAAATACTTACTAAAATGGTAATATCTTTAAATGTAGTTTTTTATCTCAGTGATATACTTAGTGTATAAATACTGTAACTTGTGAATACATATACCGTTTCTGAAGAAATACATCCACTGTTGGACAAAGGCCTCTAACAAGAAAAGAAAGAGTATTAAGTGAATAAATACCGTGATAAGGCACCGAATCCAAAATAACTGGTTATAAATTGTAAATAGTAAAGTATTATAGGTATCAATGATTGCGTTGATTCTCCTTTAAGTTCTTAGCTATGAAGTAATTAAAATATTATTTTCTACTTTTTAGTTATGGATTGAACACGTGTTTTGAAGTTGGTTTTCGTTTTTTTTTTCTAAAAATAATAATATTTTAAAACTTTTAGTGGGAAGTAATTGTATATTGTTGATATATTTCATATAGGTAGACCTACTAAATGTGTTGCGCAAATGAGACAGCGCCGTTTGGAAGAAAGTAGTGACGAGAGAGTAGATGTAAATATAGAGATATAAAGTCCTTATTAACACTTTTGCTGATCTCTGAACCCTGAATCCTGGCAACCACAAACCGAAACAAAAAAGTGATGACCTACGAACAATAAAGAATCATCAAAAATCAAAATTTAACTGACGGAGCAATCGCGTAACTGATATACAAAAGATAAACAGTGGTGCTGTAAAGGCAGGTTTATTTTCGCCCGCTGCTGTTGGAATATCTTCCGATCATAAGGCCTCCAACTTGGCTTAACGGCTACCAAATCATAGAGATAACCAGAGTCCACTGCTTCTAAAGCATGAAGACGCTCAAAATGAAATGACACAAATCACCCACACACACAGTCACCCATCCACGGCTATTTTGTTTCAAACAAAAAAGGAGTTTTGGATTTTGGTTCACAATTTTAGCATGGACATGTGAATGTTAGAAAATTCGTTGTAAAAGATATCGACGCGTTGCTTTACACTCCTTGCATACGAAAATAAAATATAAAATTAAAGCCAAACTACGGAACCATTTTTTATAAAAAAAAAATATGGGACCCAATTCCAGAGTATACCCTTTCAAATAAAAATAGAATTTTCCAAATTGGTTCATAAATGACCGAGTTCTGTTGTAACAAACATACAACTACTGAACCATTTTTTATATCAAACTTATGGGACCAATTACAGAGCATACCCTTTCAAATAAAAAAAGATTTTTTCAAATCGGTTCATAAATGATCGAGATATGAGGTAACAAACATACAAAAGAAAAACATACGACCCGAATTGATAACCTCCTCCTTTTTGAAGTCGGTTAAAAATGAATCGCTGAATGTGTTGCTAAGCGCAAATCTCGAGAGCAGCTGAACTAATTTCGTTAATTCTTTTTTTATAATATTCCTTGAACTACGAGAATGGTTCTTACGGAGAGAAAAATTTAAAAATTGCATGAAAAAAAACACTTTTCTTTATTCCTATGTAACATCACGTTACTGGCGACGGGAGCAGAGCAGTAAGCAAAAACGCGGGTAAAACCGCGCCACGAGAAGCTAGTTTCTCATAAAAGTTATAAAAAAGTCACACATAGAAAATCGCTTGAGCGCTTTTTATTATTATATTTTAATTCAGATCCAACTATCATATAAACAGATCATAAAATTGCTATAAAATGTATATTACGGCGCAGGCCACCCATAAAATACTGATCCGATAGTTACTGGATATTAATCAGTGATATAAATCTGTAAGAAATACGGACTCGGACTGTATTCTTGAAATATTTGATAACGAAATGAAAATATTTGGATGTAACATATAAAATACTAGTATTACGTAAATTTTATGAAGAATGTATAATAGGTTACTGTATTAGTAGTATAACCTAAGAAACACATCAGAAAGAACTTTGATCTCACTCTGCTTTTCTATTGGAGGTACGTCCTATTATTTAATTATTTAAGACAATTTCAAAATAAATTAAGAACAGCCCATTTTTTTTACATCGATACCTTATATGCTCCTAAAACTATCAAAATTGAGAATACGCAAAGACTGGCACATCCTTGAGAGGTGTCGTATTTCTAAAAAATACGACGTACCACTGAGCCTTAAGGCAGTGTCGGGTGACAATCAAGAGAAATGAAGTTACGGACGGAGTGAAGGGGTATTTTATTTCTCAATAATCGACTGATGTAGCACAGCGTAGTACACAGTCTAGGCTGTACTTAGCATTATGATCTTAGGCCTCTCTCTTTTTTTTTAGCCTACAAAAGTGACTCCATCCCGCCTGATGGTAAGCAGTCAGTGGAATCCAAAAGTGGTGACCACTATACCAAAAGCCATCGTCTCGAACTGCTGGTAGAGATGGCTCCACTATAGCGGCTGGGAATGGGGTTAAGGGAAAGTACTGCGGGAGTTGAAGAAAGAGAAAAGGGGGGAAATTGGGCCTCCGGCGCTCTCACTCACCGAACGAAACGCAGTAGTACGGATACTACTTACTCTTACGTCGATCTTCTATGAGAGGATAGTACTTTCCCATCATTCATGCTGAAACCAGCGTGGATCTACTATCGTAAAAACCCCGTTCATTGTACCCCTTCCTAAAATTACTAATCTCTCTCTTCCTCAACACTTTAGAACTATCTCAATCCTCCCCTTTGTTTCTAAAATTTTTGAGGCTCTCACCAAAGAGCATAATAACGGGTGGCGCAAAAGTAAAGACCCTATTTGGTTCAGCTATAACATTTTTTCTAAATTAGAAAACTAGATTTAGATTTTTTTAAATGTATATTTGTGCCATTAAATTTCGTACCATTAGGATTTAAAGATGATGTCTTTTAAATGGTGACCTCCAGAGTTGATACACATTTGAGCCCTATTTATGACATTTTGCATAACTTGCCGTAACACTTCCTGCGTTTCCATTTCCATCTCTCAGGGCATGTCAATAAGCAGAATACTCGGTTCTGGGGCACTGATAATCCGCGCATTATTCAAGAAACACCTCTACACCCACTAAAAGTTACTGTATGGTGTGGCATCTGTGTTGACAGAGTGATCGGACCCTATTTTTTCGAAGACGCTGGAGGCAATGCGATTACTGTCACTGGAGAACGCTACAGAACCATGTTACGTGAGTTTTTGATACCCAGTTTGGACGAATTGGGGCTGGAGCACATCTGGTTTCAACAAGACGGCGCTACGGCACACACAGCGCGCGACACTATGGACTTAGTGAGGGACGCTTTTCCAGGCCGAGTTATCTCTCGTTTTGGCGATTTGCCTTGGCCTGCAAGATCACCCGATCTGACCAGTCCAGACTTCTTTCTTTGGGGTTTTTTGAAATCTCGGGTGTATGTGAACAAGCCACAGACTCTCGCAGCTCTAAAAGAAAACATTCGTCAAGAAATAACGAACATATCGCAGGAAGTGTTACGGCAAGTTATGCAAAATGTCATAAATAGGGCTCAAATGTGTATCAACTCTGGAGGTCACCATTTAAAAGACATCATCTTTAAATCCTAATGGTACGAAATTTAATGGCACAAATATACATTTAAAAAATCTAAATCTAGTTTTCTAATTTAGAAAAAATGTTATAGCTGAACCAAATAGGGTCTTTACTTTTGCGCCACCCGTTATATATCAATTAGGCTGTTTTTCTACCAGAGATGTGAGATGACTATGCACCTATGCTGCGAGGATGTAATAGCTAAGCTGTGATACTAAGTGACCGTATCCACTGATACTAAGCTATTTAGCGGTGCGAGTAAGATGTGCTATGAAGATAGCTTCCACGATGTCTACTTTCAGCGACAAACTCGGGCCTATTATAGGTACTCTGCTTTGCACATAGCTACACCACTCGCGACCATCCATAGCACGCATCCGTCCATGTACAAAACATTATCTTAGTTGAATCCGTTTCCACCAGTGCTAAGCTATGTGCACCAATGAATATGATTGGTGAATATTAAACGTATCCATAGCAACGTAGCATAGCACATCTCTAGTGGCAAGGCACCCTTAGGGTCATATAGCTCACATCTCAAAGGAAATACAGGTATATGTACAGTGTTTGTCAGAAACACACAAACAGACCTAACTATACATAGTTATCTTTAAATTTGTAACATTATCAGTGATTTAGGTGAACAAAGCAGTTAATGAAATTTGAATTTCGTTCGCTACAAGAGACAGAAAATTACAAATTTAAATCGCATTAGTTCTAAACGGCTTTTCATAATTACATTGAAGATTTTAATTTAAATTATTCATTAACTACCACAATTGTTCAAATTTTACAAGTGTGAGTAAAGCGAAAGGCAAGCCTGAAAATAAAAGAAAAAAATATTTTCATCGCACCGAGTGAGTCAGTTAGGAGATGAACAAAAATGTATAACTTATATATCCTGCTCCTAACTACTTTAAAACGACACGACAGTACAGATACTGAAGGACTAGGATATCTAAGGATCGGTAAAAGTGTCGATGCTTGATGGCCTTTGATTAGCTATTCCACACTGGTGTGACAAAATAGTGTGACGGTGAGTCTGCCGGCGCTTTGGAGATTTATAGCAGAACTGATGATAATGAAGTCAAACCAACATAACAAACAACTATATTGAATACTAGACGTCCGCCCTCGCTTCGGTATCAAAAGTTTCATTCGGTCTCACAAAAAACGCCTATATAAATTATGATTGCAATATTACTACGTCTGCGAAATATTTTTTTTTTTTAGAGTTTAGCCTACCAAAGTGACTCCACCCCGCCTGATGGTAAGCAGTCAGTGGAATCCAGAAGTAGCGGCCACTATACCAAAAGTCATCGTCTTAAACTGCTGGTATGGTGGTCTCCACTATGGCGGCTGGGAATAGGGTTAGGGGAAGGGAATGAGGGAGGTGAGGAAAGAGGAAAGGGGAGAAATTGGGTCTCCGGCGCTCTCACTCACCGAACGAAACGCAGTAGTACGGATACTACTACTCTTAAGTCGATCTTCTATGAGAGGGTAGTACTTCCCCGGACGATCCGGCCCATTCATGCTGAAATCAGCGTGGATCTACTACCGTATAAATATTTATTGCTATACTTCAAATTTACTTTTACTGTCTTCTGTATTAAAAATTTACAAATATTTCAATTCTGAAAATTGCTATGTGTTAAACATAATAAAATTCAGCACAAGCTACTCACTTCATTTATTGATTTTTAAAGAATAAATGATTTTTCAAGTCAGTAACGTAGATTTTAGATAAAGCGTTGCAAGCAAACAAACATCATACAAAAATCAAATCTCTTCTTTATAATATTAGTTTAGATAGATTCAATTAGCGATCAAACTACACTTTGAGCTATACATACCTACGTATTACGTATCTCGCAACTAAAAGCTCTTTTAAAGATATTATAAGACTGCATAAAATAAAACAGTGCAACAATTGATGTACGCGTTAAAACTGCATACGTTGTTTCACAATTTAGATAAAATTATAGTAAGTAAATAAAAAAAAATCATTTTGTTCCATCACATCATTGTAATGTTTTAAAATGTATACACCATATGATTTGTTTCGTTAAATTAAAGTCATTTAAACATAAAAAAATAATGTGTTACTTTGGCGACAATGATATTTCATGCCAACTTTTATTTATAAGCTTAAACTCAAAGTGAGAGTAAGAATTGCCGCTTTTTTAAAACTGCGATCGAACACTTTATTTTTTTTAAAGGCACTTGTTTTGAGATAGGTAATTAATTTTGGCTAGCGGTTACTAATTAACCTACAAAACCGAGATCAAATAGGACTAATTAAGACGACGACAATATAGGAACCCAATAAAGAGACCTCACAAAGTATCTAAGCCTCTTTTCTTTATGTTGAAGCAATTTATAGATACTTATAAGTACTTAACCTATACTTAAAGATGGAGAGGTTTCTTAGAAAGTTTCGTTTGATTTGAGACGGTTTCTCATTTATAATGTTCTTCGTCTTTTTAATTATCAAAATATTTATTATAAGTAATAATACATACCTACATATAAAAATAAAACGAATTGGTAAAAGCCATGATATTATTTTCACTAGTGATTTTATATTTAAGCGGACTATTTTATTCGTCTCAATTTTTATAATAACCCAGGACAATGTTAGTTATATACATATTTTAATTTCACTAGTATATATATAATATTATTAGTGAAATTACAATAGCACGACGACATGTAATTATACATATGCCGAACTAACCTTTAACAATTAATACTCAACGTCTCTGTAAATAGAAATTTAGTTTCAGTTTGTCAATTATTCCTTCTGTTACAATATTCGGTTTTGCCAATTAGTGTGAAACATTCGCCAAGGGATTCTTGCCCGGAATACTATATTACTTTGCAGCATTTGCGACACAAGGTGTAATGCCAAAGCTGGTATAATAAATACTGGAAACAAACGATGGTGGTAATGGTTTTGATCTATACCAGAAGTTCAGTTTTATCTAATGTATTGTCTACTTTTGTCTATGTAACGATAGAGCATACGAACTTCAAAGAATAAAAATACTTACTTACTTATTACGTTTCATGGAAATGAAGTTGATCGATCAAAAGTGCCTGCAAATTAACGGGTAACTATAGATTGTAATACGAACTGATTTATTATAACGTATTTTCCAGATATTTATTTAAATTCTTAGATTTTTTAATATTTAGTTACAAATTAATTCTTCACATTTTTGATAGAGTTTTGTCACATATACGGAGTCAATAGAATGTAAAGATAAAAAGTAATTTCTTGCACGATCCGTTAAAATCGTTGCATATTTCTATAAATATTTAAGGTAAACTTTGTACGAGTTAACAAAGAAACTATACTTTGAACAATCGCTCTCTGTTTTGTTTATAGTTTGAAGATAAAAGGCTTATTTGTTGTGGACAAATTCCTAACGTACAGAATGTAACGTAAAGAATTTTTAATACCGTCACATGTTTCTTTTGGACGCGTTTTCGTTCTGAAATTCTTTTGTTTTGGAACTAAAGTTGTAAAACTGGAAGTAAATAAAACAACTGAGATAGGGAAATCTACCTAAATGTTCTGTCAAAGTATAAAGTTAACCGTCGCAATAGTTTATATACTTGCAGCCTCTATAAGTACCTATTAATAGGCACTTAATTTCTTTCTCGAGATTTATTCGATTTAGTAATTTTACTTGTAGAAAACGAAATAAAATTAATTTAATCGCTCCTCTCTTAATAGACACACTTAACGATGTTCTAATTACGTTTTATTTATGATTGAAAGTACATCGCATTGACTTACAAGCTTGACTATTTTAAAGGTTTAAGGTTTCAATTCTAAGTATGTTTTGTCATATTAATTTTAGCATCTCTAAGAAAAATGGTTTTGATAAATAGTCGGACTGACGAAGAAGTGACACTGTTATTGACAAATTTTTTAACTTTTCTTTCTTCAGGGATAATATTGGTATTATGTAAATATTTTTCACCCATATTGCAAGTAATACCAAGTATCCTCGAGCCAATTATGGCATAATGGCGTGGAGATCAAATTTTAACAAGACGACAACGGTAATGGCGAAGCGAACACAAATAGCATGCAATACTGAATTTCTTCACAATTCTATACGAGAAATGAAAACTGAATTATAAATAGGTAAGGCTCTGAATAAATGTTGTTGCATTTATTTTACTGAAACGTTACGCTTGAGTGGTTTAGAATTTAAACGGCTTGAGTTAACTTTTGTTTTAATCATAATCTATTATTATGTGCTACTTGACCGTGTATTTTAGGAGAGACAAATTTTAAACAGATTAACCTTGTCGAAAAATATAAAAGATTTAAAAGTATCGCTTTGGTCAGAAACAAGGTATCGTATTCTTGTTCATAATTAAGATCTCATCAACTGCAAAAGTCTGTTAAAATGCTGGCAAAACTTTTATTTAGGCTTTTATAAATTAACAGTCATTATTTCTTACAAAGTAATAACACTAATAACAAACTGATAGAACAAAATAACTGATAATTATAGATTTAAAACATTATTTACATGGTCGCTTTCAGGTATTTCCAAAGAGCTTGCAGTAAATGCCGAAACTTTAACTATTTTCCCCTTTAAACTTGCTGAATTTCAAAGTTACTTTAACTTGAAGAAAGTCATGTAATGATTTACGTGTTGGACGCATTCTCCAAAACTTTCGTGCTCAAGAGATATGGAGCAAAATAAAGGAGCCAAAATGAGCGAAACGGGCTCCACAAGCTCGTTAATGGTGCGTAGAACAAGCAATAAAAACGTAATTGCAAAAGAACATTTGTCTGTTAAATAGATAAATCTTAAAAGAATTTTGATATTTTCGTTAGATATTTTTTACGAAGCAATTGTTGAGAAAGCTTTTGATCATAAACGTATTAAAGTCGTGATAATAGTCCAGTTTAAGGTAAATTTGCGGCAGAATTTCGGCTACTACGACAAGTCATAATTACGTTAAACCAACTATGCAGATGATATACATGTTAGCAAAAACATTTGATGCTGGAATAATGATAGGTAGCCAAATGTTAAACAATCTAGAAATAAGCTCGTTCTTTATAATATACCTAGTAAAGCGACAAGTGCGACCAATAGTAAATTAAATTTAACTGAAGTCAAAGCTTTTATAGCAATTTAGACGTACATATTTGAAAATTTGTTTTGTCACAACTTATAGAAACGAAACGAGATAATGTAGGTATGCAATGGTAAATTAATAAGTACCACAGTTCAATTTAATAATGTCTTTATTTCATAATAACACAAACTAATGTAAATGTGTGCAACTTCATTATAAATATAATCCTAAAATACAATAAGCATACAAGTTTAAGAAGCTAATGGCGAAAAAGCATCTCACAGAGTTCTTCTTCTTCTTCTCCTTTTTTTTGGCAACAGAGCCGACGATTGTGTCAGCTATTTCTGCCAGCGTCAAGTGTAGATTAATATTCTTGTTGATGATATTAATGGTATATTACAATGATAAAAATAGAAAAATGTGGATGAAATTAAATGACAACCATCTTCCGTGAAAACAAAAGATGGACCCATCTCACAGAGTTAATATGTTTAGAGGCCAACATGTCACTTTGGTGTGCGTTCCCATTGAAGGACCATATCTGAATTTTAAGCTTTTAAATGCGTCAGCCTTTAGTAAAAGTTCTCAAACGATTGTAAATTCAGTCTTTCATTTGTAAAAGTAGGCACTCAAAAGTTACAAGTGGTCAAAGGTGGTCCCTCAATCGAGGCTGACAGGCATCCATATCTCAAAACCTTGTTGAAATTTACAACTGCTATTAATGACTACTCTTAGTAAAAGATTTGTTACACTACTTTATTAAATATCAGCCTTGTCGGTTCATTATATAAAAAGAAGTAGCATGCAGAAGGTGGTCCCTCAATCGATCACCATAAGTTCACATAAGTGGAGACCACAGTGGAATTTGGAAATTTCGTATGGCTCTAGCGTTAGTAAAAGTATTTAAACGGCTGTAAACTCAATCTCTAGTTTGTAAAAGAAGCCCTTTAAAAGTTACAACAGTTAAAAGGTGGTCCTTCAGTCGAAACGCTTCCCAAACGAAACGATCAATTTACGTAGCATTCGGAAATCAAATAGCCCATTGCTACTGCCTATCCTTTAGTAAATATTTTTACCAACGATTACTTTACTAAACAATATCTAAAAAACCTACAAATTTTGCTTTGAACAACAATCAAATTCCTGCTAAGAAATCTAACATCGGGGTGACCACACAGCAGGTTTTTTTTGGGATAAATAAAAAGTAATGACCGTTTGCATGTATACATTTAAATCATATTTTACATTACTTAGTTATTTTTAGTTAGCTAAGTTATGTAAAATATGATTTAAATTTAAAGAAAATAATGATTTTAATACTTAATAAAAATAACTATTTTACCTGCACAACACCACTTCCTCACTAAATAACAAGCCCTGTATCGCGGGACACTTTACAAGAATACAATTCAATTTCAATTTATTTAATAAGTATAAACAAATATAACTCTTTTTATTATGATGAGCTACAAATTTTTTTTTCATATCTGTCGTAAAAATATACAAAAGTTTCTCAATATTTAATTTTAGTCTATGGTCAAATCGTAGCCTATAAAGGTCAACGCTTAACTAACATTACATAATTTATTAGATTGTTTTTCTCATTACTATTACTATCTAATGTTTATAAATCAATTGTTACAATAAGTAAAAAAACGTTAATTATCATTTATTTAAATATTTGTAGTATTAATAATTTAAATAGAAATAATCGATTACACAAATCGATTGTTACTAATAAAAAAAATATATTATCTACATAGTTAAGATAATTTTATATTCTAATTATTATCTTCATATTAATATAATTTTATTATAAGTAAATAGCACAACATTCAACATAAATCAAATTGTAATTTTTATTAACTATTATATGCATTTTTTTCTTTCTTTTCTTTTTCTCAGCTGAGTAAAATAAAATATGATTAAAATTTATACAAGCAAACGGTCATTGGTTTTTATTTATCCCAAGAAAAACCTTCTGTGTGGTCGCCCCGATGCTAGATTTCTTAGCAGGAATTTGATTGTTGTTTAAACCAAAATTTGTAGGTTTTTTTGATATTGTTTAGTAATGTAATCGTTCGTAAAAAACATTTACTAAAGGATAAGCAGTAGCAATGGGCTATTTGACTTCCGAATGCTACGTAAATTGATCGTTTCGTTTGGGAAGCGTTTCGACTGAGGGACCACCTTTCACCTGTTGTAACTTTTTAAGGACTTCTTTTACAAACTAGAGATTGAGTTTACAGCCGTTTAAATACTTTTACTAACGCTAGAGCCATACGAAATTTCCAAATGCCACTGTAGTCTCCACTTATGTGAACTTATGGTGATCGATTGAGAGTCCACCTTCTGCATGCTAGTTCTTTTTATATAATGAACCGACAAGGCTGATATTTAATAAAGTAGTGTAACAAATCTTTTACTAAGAGTAGTCATTAATAGCAGTTGTAAATTTTAACAAGATTTTGAGATATGGATGCCTGTCAGCCTCGATTGAGGGACCACCTTTGACCGCTTGTAACTTTTGAGTGCCTACTTTTACAAATGAAAGACTGAATTTACAATCGTTTGAGAACTTTTACTAAGGGCTGACGCATTTAAAAGCTTAAAATTCAGTTATGGTCCCTCAATGGGAACGCACACGTCACTTTGTCATGATAACAATCACGATGCTATCCAGTACTTCTCTAAACTCTATTGAATATTCCTATATTGAATAATACCTCTAATCACCTATGTTTCACAAAATAAATAAATTTAAATTTGAAATAGTTCAAAATTCTTTATTACCAAAATAATTGTCTAAATACGAGTAGGTACTATAATTACAAATATGAAAATATAGATCACAAAGCATCTAATGGTCTGTGGTATATACCTACAAGTATCGTTATCATAAAAGATCTGTTCTGAAAGTGTTCGTACAAGGGCATCCCAAAGGATAAAATATATTTTTTCATTGCTCCCGTTTTGTGCCGTCTCGCCAAGATTAATGTCGTGTTGACATAAACAATGTGTTGGAAGGGTGTGAAGTATTTATCTACATGTACCATTTCTTAGTAAAATATACCAAAAGGACCCAAAAGTTTATGCGAAAATAACACTTATCCTCTATTACACAAAGATCGAAAATACCAGTTATCATGTTGCAGTATTTGCGATATATTAACTAGGTCACACGATTTTACGGAACACGAGCAAGAGTGTATGTATGCACAGTACTTCAATATAAGGTCTTCGAACTGTAACTGAATAGTTCAAGCTTAAAACAGTGTATAGACTACCAAAATGAGTCCACTCTGTTTAATAGTAGAGTCAGTTAATTCAGTTAGTGGTTATCACCATTCCAATAATTGCTATTATGACAAATGGATGAATATAATAAACAAAGTGGTTTTATAGGTGAAAACCGCTTTAGTTTTCTTAGGTCCGAGTTCTTTCTCTGATAGCATCACTAATAAGATATCTTTTTCTCACTTTTGAAATAAATGAAAGCCAGTGTGCATAGGCATTAGAGCAGTTTATACTTATCTCTTTAATAGTAAAAATCGAACAAAGGTGCCTTAGATAGATCGAGAGAGATCCCTTTTAAGATCTCTTGGGCAGTGAGCCCACACGAAAATCAATCATTCCTTACAGAAAATTACCAATGACAAAATTATTATGTTGAACTTTTAAAAACGTGCTAACGATATTTTCTTATAAACAGTAAGTAGAATATTTCAATGAAGCTTAGCAGAGAAGCACCAAAGAACACCCCGATAACACCGCCGATGTCCACTGTAATGAAATAAAAAATACATACAATTACATTGCAGAAAACTTATTACAATAAACTAATTACCAATGGTGGAAGATCCGGAATGGTGTGACAAGCAGTAGTATGGAAACTTAATACAATAACTAAAAGACAGAGTAAGGTGTGAAGCGCCAGAGTGACAAGTCTAGTTTGGAAAGGCCCAGGTTAGGTAAACCACCTACGTTGTCAAAGATCGTATGGAGCTAATAACAAATAGGCGTTACAAATCTCATAGGTACTATAGACAACGGAGGATATAACAAAGGACAAGTGTGTAGCTGCTGCTATAAAGCACTTGTCTATAGTATGAGGTTTTGATTTTGTCCACATCTAATGACCGGGCATATTTCCAGTTCTGGGTTCACAATGAATATTTTTTTTAATTTTATCTTAAAATCGGAAATCTCAGCACTACAGTCGTCATCAAAACTGTTTATACATTATTCTAAAAACGCTTAACGAGTTAGAAAAGTACAGATATTTACCGACAAGACCAAGTAATTCCCTGAAAGCGTGTCGTCGTACCCTCAATGTTGGCAGGTGACCTAGTCTCACTCGACCAATAGAACCATGGCTATGCTCGCCTTCAGGTTTCTTGGCAATTGATCGGCTGGAACAATAACACAATTAAGGACCGGCGACTATAAAATGATACTGATATAACCATTATGGACAAGTAGAGAAAGCCGCTGTGTCGCAGAATGCCTTCATAAAATCGCCGAAGGTTTCTTTTAAAGATTACCGACGATGGGGTAATAACTCGCCAACAACGTAAAGTCCACGCCCGGGCAGGACTAGGACACCCGGACTCGGCATTACGTGGCCACATCACAGCCACAACCCAGAGACCCGTGACGGAACCACTGCGATAGACCTTAGCCTAGAAACATTTATCCCGGGTTCTCCGAGAGGAACCATGACAAGGCTGAGACAATTAATTGAAGTAGGTGTTAGATTACTCACGGACAAGTCACTTGAATGACATTATACATCACGTCGTCGCAAGACATGGGACAGCTGCACTTATCGACTCCCAGCTGATCTGTAAACAAAAAAGAAATGTAAGAAATTTTTACTTAATTAAAGTAGTCCACTGCACTGAACATAGGTTTTTTGTACAAAGAGATATTTCTATAATCACCATAGCATACAATTCTACATTCAGTCTACTACATCTACTGTTTTAACCCTTGGTTTTTTACATACGTCAGTGAATAATTAACAATGCAATTTTAAATTAGGTATTTTTCCATCCGATTAATGGAAACAAAATGGGACCACCAGAAAACATCCTAAAAATTCATAGCTAGCTGTCGACGGAACAATATCTGTCTTGCTGACAAAACAGCACTATACCAATTAACTAAATTAGTTAAATTTTTACAATGTAGTACATAAAACTTTATACTTTATACGACCAGTAAGACAAAGATAAAATCATTTATTTTGCAATAACACATAAACTTGTGTGAGTTTAATTTTAACAGCATAAAGCATCTAACCTACACAAAATCGAACTTTATGCAAACTAAATTATGTCAAAGATAGTAGGTATGTCTAGTAATTAATTCTCTTTTATGGAACAGTGCAGAGAGGATTCAGTAAATGGAGCCATGTTTAATGTCACAAAATACTACGGTCTCATGCTGATTCCAAATGTAAGCCAAATGTTAGGATCGACTTATATTAAGGGTTTGAACTACAACTAAAAAAACACTTGAGCACATTGACGTAGTTGAAGAGGTCGCTATGACCGAAACCGGTCGAGGAAGGATAGTGATAATCTAAATTCTATAAATTATTAACGTAATTTGTACACGTCGCCACAGAGTAATTCAATAAAAACTGTTTTGGTTTCCAACATTTGCTTTTTTTTATTACGCAATATTCGCACTACCAAATGCTTTTATGACAGAATCATGGACACATAAGTAGGTATAGTAGAAGCAAAAATAAAGAATAATGGTTTCTGGACTTAATTATTGAAGCCGAATTGCGACGGTGCGATGCGGTTGTTTCACATAATATGATCGTCTCTACATACGATATACTATATCTCTACATAATTCGTACTATACGTGGTACGATTGAACCTTTATATTCAATACAGTATCTAAATTAAACAGGCTTACTGTCATGTCAAGCTACGCTATTATCCCAGATTTAGAGTATGTAACGCCGGGAGAACTGAACATTATTGTTACTATCGTATACCTTTATCTGAAACATGGCTTTGCGATGTTAATAATTTCATCTCAAGAACACCTACGTGCATACTCGTATAATACAAACAACTTTTACATAAATATATTCCTTAATACTAATAACAAAGAGACAAATAATGTTCCTTAAGTAATGTTTTAAACGTTGAGAGCGTCTGAGCCCGTTTAACTGATTCTGGTAGCGTATTCCACAAGCGTGCAGCTTGTATTGTAAACAATTAATTTATCTCGAAACCTAGTGGAATGCACAGGGATTGAAAGTTTCAAATTTTCCGATGATCTCAAGCATCTATCGTGATTATTTTTTCTTAGATTTAACTTCATGGTGGGTATTAGGAGACATAAAATTAAAAAAAGTCAATGGAGCCTACCCGTCAGTGGGCCTTTAGAGACATGTTAGTATTCTGAGACCCACCGGTGGGTCTGCTTTATGATTCTTGACAAAGAAGTAGTCATTAGTGGGTCTTCGAAGATAATAAAATTTCAGTGGACCCACTAGTGGGCCTTTGGAGACATATCAGTATTCTGAGACCCACCGGTGGGTCTGCTTGGTGGGTCCTTGAAGCCGAAGCGGAGTAAGCTATACCAAAGATTTTTCCACTAAATTGGTAAACAATATAATATAGGTTAATTAACTATTGTTCTCTAAGGATTGCTTCCATTAGAATTTTTTTCTAAGTCTTTAGGTTAAAATTTCTAATCCGCCTTATGCAAGTGTATGTTTGTCCTTGATGCATCCCGAAACCATTGTTCAGACATATATGAATATTTGGTAAGGTGTTCCGGGGACGGCGTACAAAAAATGTTTTTTTTCGTGGCATTGTAATGCATGCAGGGTGCATCTAATTTAGATATAAAAAGGCAATAGCTTCTAACTTTTTTCATATACTTAATAAAAAATATTAAAACTCACCCTTATGTTTATTGAGACAAATCAGGCCATCGATATCACATTGCGGCACAGTGCCTGAAAGTTTTGTTGTTACCTTAGCAGTATAAATTCTCTGTGTTACACTGTTTAAAAGTACTTCACAGTCATCTGTGTTACGGTACAGTTAGTGCTGATATTTCCCAAGCAGTGTTATTTTGATTTTACGCTAGTAGATCATGGCTTCTTCCAGAATATCCGGCTTAACCGACCGGGTGAATAGTCACACTTGCACTAGTGTGACAAGTGGTGTGACCACGGGTCTGGCACAGGCATTCTTACAAATATCTACGTTAAGTATTATTAGTTACGCTAATGAGTTGTAGAGTTGGAGAACACAGCCATGTTTATAGAATACGGTTAGCACTTACTATAAAGAAGGCCGCGCCTATGTCTTCGAAGAAATCTCAAAGTGACATATTGCTCTCTTTAACAATGAATGGATTACCCTCTAATGCAACTATCATTCGTTCAAAGTAATTTAAATACCCAAGATATTAGACATTTTATACCTGTTTACAATTTCAGACGAATTGCTGAATTTATTTTGTTCCTTTTATTAATACAAAAACATACACTATATAACTCAACCCTACTGCGCCTTTCAGCAGGGTTATTAGAAACGATAATAGTAACATAACAAATCACACTTTTATAAAAATAAAAATTATAAAATAGTATTTATAACGTTCCTTACGCAAGCCGTCACGATGACTTTTATCAGGACACATTTGCGAAAAGAAATCTTTTTCTCGACTTTTGAATTTGAGTTTGAGTTTATGGTGTTGAATGCACAGGTTGAAGAGGGTTGAATGATAAGTTTGATGTGTGTGTCTATCTTTGGCATCGTAGTATCGCTCTTGTATAATATTGTTGCGACGAATACCTATGCTAGAACGTTCGCAAGTACTTACCTACTCGTGTACGACGAATACCTAAGCTCTAGAACGTTCGCAAGTACCTACCTACTCGTGTACGACAAATACCTACGCTCTAGAACATTTGCAAGTACCTACCTACACGTATACAACAAATACCTACGCTAGAACGTTTGCATGTACCTACCCACACGTATAACAATAGATCAACGGCGGTAGGCATACCTACGCGTCGCAGCTAAGTACCTACACTCATTGTTCTGTTTTCGAGAATTGTCGGCATCTTTGTGGTAATAACTGGAAGGTTCTAGAAATCTATTGAAGGACTATAAAAAGGATTCGAACGTCGGCACTTCGTTCAGTTGTGAATACAGCGATCTCGAGCGAACATCTAAGCGATACGGAAGTTTAAGAAGAGCGATATACGAAGCGTTATAGTGCAGTATAAGTGTTTATTGCTTGATTTTGGTACTGTCAGAGTATTGTGCGAGTCTCTAATAAACTCATCATCGCGTAACTGGCATTTTACATCGAACCCCCATCCTGACACGTAACAATTGGTGACAGAAGTGAGAATGCCAGTCACACCACGCGACGAGGGAGTACGCACTCGACGACAGGCGGCGGTAGACGAAACTCGTGAACCATCGATTATGGCCGATACTGAAGAGACTAGCGCAGCAGTATTTAGTGATCCGGGTACTTCTGCGGCGTCTACGGGTGTAAGCTCTGGCTTTGACATGTCGTCTCTTTTAGCCATTATACAGGAGGGCCAACGTCAAGCCATGAAGGAGCTGAAGGAAGTTCAACGCCAAGCTGAAGAGCGTCAACGCCAAGCTGAAGAGCGTCAACGCCAAGCTGAAGAGCGTCAACGCCAAGCTGAAGAACGTCAACGCCAGGCTATCCGTGAGGACCTTCAAGAAATGATGGACTCTAAGTGGGAAGGGTTCAGCACCGTCATCAGTTCTCTTCAAGAAGACGTTGAAGTGGTGAAAAAACGTACCAGCAAACATGATGAAATTCTCGAAGATGTCCAGACCACCATGAACCATCATGACAAGATGATTAAAGAGCTGCAGAAGACCAAGGTCCTATATTCAAGCACTACGCCTATGGCCGCGGCAGTCACTTCCGGAGGTCCCAAGTTCAAACTGCCCTCCTTTGACGGCTCGTCTTCCTGGACGGCCTTTCGACACCAGTTCGAGGTAGTTGCCAAAGGAAATGGATGGGAAGATGATCACGCATTGACGGCGCTTACTTTGGCACTTAGAGGGGATGCACTGCTGATCCTAGAGAACTTACCTGCTGACCGACGAAACTTAGACGCACTCCTTAAGGCATTGGAAGCTCGATTTGGCGATAAGCACCTGGAGCATGTTTATCGAGCTCAGCTGAAGGATCGAACTCAGAAGTCGAGTGAGGGACTTCAACAATGGGCTGCTGAAATTGAACGCCTGGTACGACGAGCCTATGCCTCCAGTACATCATCTGTGGACCCGACAGTGGTGCAAGCTTTTGTGGATGGTATAAGAGACCTTGAGGTCAGAGCAACTGTTCGGTTGGCACACCATACAAGTTTAGATGCGGCCTTAGCACATGCCCTTGAGGTGGAAGCTGTGCGAAATGACTACAAGTTGCATAAAGTACGGGAAGTTGTTGCAGCTGTTAGACCACGAGGTGAGCCTATGTGCTACGGATGCGGCAAGCGGGGACATATCCGAATCAACTGTCCGGACCAGAGAAGAAGTAGAATGGTGTCAGCTACTACTCAGGTTGATGCTAGTCAAGATCCGTTACGTCAAGCCCCCACAGTACAAGTATCACAGGCATGTGACGGTAATAGCCTGGTAACAGCTGGAGAAATCAATAGTAAACCTGTTCGCTTTACGATCGATACGGGCGCGTCGAAGACCATCGTACGACCAGAACTTCTGCGGCGAACAATTCAGTGGGAAGACGCACGACCATCTTGCAAATTGCAAACAGCGACTGGCCAGCCAGTGACCGTCCTCGGAGCTACAGATGTGAAGATCAAACTAGGAGAGAAGATTTATCATCAATCTGTTTTGGTGGCGAGCATAACGGATGACTGCATTATCGGCTTAGACTTCCTACGAATGCAGCAGTGCGTTGTCGATATTGCTAAAGGTGTTCTAAGCTTCCCAGATCAAGAAGTCTTTCTGGAAGGCTGTTCTTCGATAGCGGTCTACAGTGCCAAAACGGTAACCTTGGCACCGAGGTCAGAAACCTTAGTCGACGTAAGGTTCCCTGAGGGTGCGACTGCTGATCGTTGCGTCATGGTGGAAGATCCTGGGCGCTATACCAGTCTAATTACAGCCAGAACTTTGGTTATGACTAGAAGTGGAGCAAAAGTAAAAATTGCCAACCTCAGCAATTCGGCGATGTTATTACGGAAGAACGCGATCGTTGGACGATGTGAGGCTGTGAGCAGTCTGAGGAAGATCCTAGAGAACGTCCAGACTGCCTCTTCGGAAAATCATATGAGCCCATTGCTAGAGACCACGAAGAAAAGTTTGTCACCCAACGAATATCGGGAAGCAGAGAAGCTGCTACTGGACTACAAGGACATTTTCACTAAAGAAGAAAACGACCTTGGAAGAACGGGGTTAGTGAAACACCCGATCGACACAGGTGCTACACAGCCTATTAAACAAAGACCTAGACGAGTGCCACTAGCAAAAGAACAAGAAGTAGCCGAGCTGATTGGGAATATGGCACGAACCAAGATCATAGAGCCATCATCCAGCCCATGGTCTTCACCTGTGGTACTCGTGAAGAAGAAAGATGGCACTACCAGGTTTTGTGTAGACTACAGGATGCTTAATAACGTGACCAAGAAGGACAGCTACCCTTTGCCCCGTATTGACGACACTTTGGATATGCTTGGAGGCATGAAGTGGTTCTCTACAGTAGATCTGAAAAGTGGCTACTGGCAAGTGGAACTCCGGCCAGAAGATAAGGAGAAGACTGCATTTACCACTGGTACTGGAATAGGCCTGTGGCAGTTCCGGGTGATGCCTTTTGGATTGTGTAATGCACCCGCTACGTTTGAAAGGCTTATGGAACGCGTACTAGTGGGTCTTTTGGGAGATGCCTGTCTGGTGTACTTAGATGACGTAATAGTTATGGGACGCAGTTTCACGGAACATCGCAGGAATCTCGAGAAAGTTTTTAAGAGATTTCGTGAATCAAATTTGAAACTTAACCCGAAGAAGTGCGCCTTTTTCAAGAAAGAAGTTTCGTTCTTAGGCCATATTATTTCGGATAGAGGTGTTCGAACGGACCCAGACAAAATAAAAGCGGTGCAAGAGTGGCCTGTACCAAAAACTAAAACCGAAGTAAGAGCTTTCCTGGGCCTCAGTGCTTACTACCGGCGTTTTGTGAAGAACTTCTCTGAAGTAGCCAAGCCATTACACCACTTGACAGAAGAGAAGAGGAACTTCGTTTGGGACTCGGATTGTCAACGTGCATTTACACGACTCAAAGAGTTGCTGTGTTCAGCTCCAGTTCTGTGCTACCCTAACAGAGAAGGCAGATTTATTGTGGACACAGACGCCAGTAATACTGGAATCGGAGGTGTGTTATCTCAGGAGCAAAATGGACAGCAAGTGGTCATCGCATACTTCAGCAAGTCTTTATCGAAGCCTGAGAGAAACTACTGTGTAACTCGGCGTGAATTACTAGCAGTTGTGAAGACCTTACAACATTTTAATAAATACTTGCTGGGAAGAGAGTTCACACTACGAACAGATCATGCGGCACTGAAGTGGTTACTCCAGTTCAAGAATCCTGAAGGCCAAGTCGCGAGATGGATCGAACAACTACAGGAGTACAACTTTGTAATAGAACACCGCAGTGGAAGGATTTACTCCAATGCTGATGCCTTATCGCGACGTCCATGCTCCCAGGATTGTAAACACTGTTTGAAGCATGAGTCCAAGGAGGTAGTGAAAATTGTCAGGACTCAGGGGACCGATGAATCCTGGGACAAAGAGGAAATCAGTAAGGTACAGAAAGAAGACAGAGATCTTAAACTAATAATGGACTGGAAGGCTCAGGGTCGGAAACCATTATGGCAGGACGTATCAGCCGCAAGCCCAATTACGAAGGCCTACTGGGCTCAGTGGGACGGTCTGAGTTTGGAACAAGGCGTGCTATATAGAAAGTGGGAATCACCTAACGGCAAGGAGCAAGTTCTACAGATGGTGATCCCGAGAGACAAAGTTGCACCTGTTCTGCGCTTGGTGCATGATGGTGCATCGGGAGGGCATCTTGGTGTGAAGAAGACTTTGGTGAAGGTGAGAGAACGGTTCTACTGGGTACGCTGTCGGGAAGACATCGAGGAGTGGTGCAGAAAGTGCTCTACGTGTGCTTCGGTAAAAGGACCTCGTACTAGATCAAGAGGCAAGCTACAGCTGTACAGTGTCGGAGCCCCATGGGAGAGAATTGCCATTGACGTAGCTGGACCATTTCCCGTGACAGAAGACGGCAACCGCTTTATAGTAGTAGTTCAAGATTACTTTACCAAATGGCCCGAAGTGTTTGCGACACCAAACCAAGAGGCTCAGACCGTGGCCAAAAAGTTGATCCAGGAAGTAGTGTGTCGATTTGGTGTGCCGTTGGAACTGCATAGTGACCAGGGAAGAAATTTCGAGTCAGCCCTGTTTCAAGAGATGTGTAATCTACTCGGCATACACAAAACACGGACAACACCAGCGCACCCGCAGTCTGACGGCATGGTAGAACGGTTCAACCAGACATTGGAAAACCATCTGGCCAAGGTTGTCGAAGACCATCAACGTGACTGGGACCGTTACATTCCACTCTTCCTGTTATCATATCGGTCCGCGGTTCATGACACTACAGGATTTACACCGGCCAAAGTCAACTTCGGAAGAGAGATACGCCTACCAGTAGACTTGATTACCGGAACACCTCCTGATACGCCAAAGCCGACAGTAGAGTACGTCGCAAACTTGCAAGCACAGCTGGATAAGACACATGATCTAGTGCGAGATAACAACCTCAAGGCTAATGAGAAGATGAAAACTCGCTATGACAGGAAAGCAAGTAATCATGGCTTCGAGGAAGGTACGCTCGTGTGGTTACATAATCCTCTCAGGAAAATCGGCAAGTCACCGAAGCTACAGGCCCGCTGGGAGGGTCCCTATAAAGTGATCACAAGGATCAATGACGTGACCTATCGCATAAGACAGGGCGATAGAAAGAAGCCGAAGATCGTCCACATCGATCGACTAGCACCCTATCACGGTTCTAACGCTGCTCGGGACGAGCATGATTAAGAGGGGGGCAATGTTGCGACGAATACCTATGCTAGAACGTTCGCAAGTACTTACCTACTCGTGTACGACGAATACCTAAGCTCTAGAACGTTCGCAAGTACCTACCTACTCGTGTACGACAAATACCTACGCTCTAGAACATTTGCAAGTACCTACCTACACGTATACAACAAATACCTACGCTAGAACGTTTGCATGTACCTACCCACACGTATAACAATAGATCAACGGCGGTAGGCATACCTACGCGTCGCAGCTAAGTACCTACACTCATTGTTCTGTTTTCGAGAATTGTCGGCATCTTTGTGGTAATAACTGGAAGGTTCTAGAAATCTATTGAAGGACTATAAAAAGGATTCGAACGTCGGCACTTCGTTCAGTTGTGAATACAGCGATCTCGAGCGAACATCTAAGCGATACGGAAGTTTAAGAAGAGCGATATACGAAGCGTTATAGTGCAGTATAAGTGTTTATTGCTTGATTTTGGTACTGTCAGAGTATTGTGCGAGTCTCTAATAAACTCATCATCGCGTAACTGGCATTTTACATCGAACCCCCATCCTGACACGTAACAATATAATGTTCTACTAAATCTATGCTTTTTGCCCGACTGTCGCAGTCAAGAAGGGTAATGTTTTTCGAGCGTATGTATGTATGTAAGTATGTATGTCTATTTTTTGGTACGCTCTTACAGCCTAATGTCTTAATAGATTTTAACATATGAGGTGTCATTAGATTTTTAATTGTGGGAGTAACATAGGGTACATAATATTTCAATGTAGCGTCAGCACGAGAAAAAAAATGGGTTTATTTCTTTTCACTTTGTTTTAGGCATGCGGGCTTTTTGATCTTGAATACAATAATTATATTGCTTATTACATACTTACCTACTGTAGATTACTGATATGATTGTAAAACCTAATAATCTTGTCTAAAACATATCGTACTAAACATTATATGCTCATTTTTGTCAAGAATCATAATGAGCAGAAAACTACACTATTTCTTACCTATACTCGGTATAAAATGATGTGTACAATTACAAGCCGCGGTCTGCGTGATCGCTCTGCAGTACAACAGGCATGTGTTGTACGAGTATTGGTTGAAAGGCCAAAGATCTGCAAAGTCAGGTCGCTCGTGCCTGAATAAGCAGTCTCGATTTGAAGGTGCTAACCTCTGTACTGATACGTCACTGACTGTTTGTTCTACCTAAAAAATAAAATAGGAAGATAATTCTACATGTTTGCAGTGCCGTAATCAACTCTTACTGAAAGGGGTAGTTATGTTCTAATCTAATACTGTTGCGACACAGCGTTTTGCACAGCGAAATTGCAGAGGCATGTGTTAAGAGCAATGTCCTCTTATTACTCGAAGCTTGAACTTTTCGTGGAAGGCTACACAATACCACATGGCGAAACATGACGCCGAAATAATTTGTGTGCATTAGATAGATATACGTTGTGTATATTAAACCTGTAAAGTATTTATCTAAAGGTCTATTAGATTTTAAAATTAAACTTTATTCTCAAAATAGTATATATAATATAACTAGCCTTTCGCAGCGCGGTTTCACCCGCGTTATGTTACATCACGCCAGGAGCGTGATTTTACATAACCTTCTTCAAAAACTGGGTTATCAAAAAGAATTATTCAAATCTCACTGGTAGTTCCAGAGATTAGTTGTTCAAACAAACAAACAAACTCTTCAGCTTTATTATAATAGTATAGGTAAATATATATCTCTGCCTGTCCCTTCGGGGAACATAAAGTGATACTATATTATGTAATTTACCGACAAAGTGAGCTCAAAACTAGTAATGAGAGGAATAACATCGCAGCGAGTAAGTAGTTTATCGGTAGCAACGCTCAACATGTCATAGGGCGAATGAACGCGAATCTGTAACAGAAATTGTTTTGTTGTATTAATGCCTAGCGAATGGCAACTAAACAATATGTTGATATATAATGTAAAAGCAGAAGTGGCACAAGGAACAATAAATCATAATAATCAACACTGGTGAAACAAGTATTAAAAATTCTTTAGGAATAACAAAAAAAGGGCTGATGCAAGAACGCAAATCGAAAGGGCCAAGAGAGTCAAAAGTATCTATATTCTCAATTTGTATTTAGGAAAGACTTATTTACAGTATAATTTGACTTTATTGTTATAGTTTTTGTTCCCTAAAGCAGTACTTCGTCTAAATAATATAAATATAAAGAATAAATAATAATTATATTGCCAAGAAAACCTCTTAGACATAACTCTAAGTAAAATAAGTGCTGTAGGAACTCACCGTAACATCTTCCATAGCCTCGAACGTTAAACTTGGTAGCCCAACATTTTTATTGACTGTGTAAATCGTATCGTTGCCAGTCAAAAGAGAGTTGAACACGAAACAAGGCCCATATTCCGTAGCTATAGGTCGAAACCTTTAAAAAAATGTCAGTAAATTTAAATAATTAAAGCATTCTTGCATGAGATTTTATTAACATTAACTGATTAATAAAGATCGCTTTCTCTCACTTTCAATCTAAAACAATACTTAAGGGACTGAAATGCCACCCTTTCACAGTGAAATCTAATGGATCTAGAATCAAACGGTTCAGTATTTTACACTTTTTTACTTAAACCTTGAAACTTTTTACCAACGCAATCCTTTCAATTTTGATTTGATTCCTAATTAATTCTAAACTATCAATCACAACCATAAGATAAAGAAAATGAAAATGAAAATATATTCTTTAAGATGTTAATTAAATTAACACTTATGAACGTTAAAATTTACAAAATGTCAGTCAATTAACCTACAGCCAGTTCGCTGACGAAGTAGAGCCATGAGAAGAACTATCAAGGAACTCAGGCCACTCTGTTTAATCGCCAGGTTATTACAATTTTTGTAAGTTACAATTTCAAGTAGCGAGCAAAGTGACACACAAGTGGCAATAATTACAGCTTTCTATGATGTTAAGAAAAAATAAAAAGTATAATGTGTGCTTTACAGGCTGCCTCAATTTGCATATTGCTACAAAAAGGTAAAGGCAACATGTGAAGAAGTGACATAAAGTAATATCAACATTCCCTATCATTCCCTTTTTTCCAGCACATTAAAGGTATTCTCTGACACGTAAAGACATGAGAGTATTGATCACCACGCTTGAAGCGAATTAGTAGTAAAAGTAATATCCATAATAGTATACCACATAACTTAAGATCACGATTGTTACAATTCCTAGCATCTCAATTTACGACGTACTCGTACCTAGCGATTAATTAAACGTATATCCAAGCTAACTAGTTCAGTGCCATACGTTTTAGTTAGTTAAAGCTTGGAATTTCATTACTAAAGTTAAACGGCAATAGTATTAAAATAAACCGAGTAGAAGCTCGCACAGTGAACGTCATACGTGAGCTTATAGTAAAAAGGCTGCGTAGCTATAATTATATCATTTTTGGGGCAAATATATTTAAGCGTGGTCAAAATTCAATAGTAAATTTAATATTTTTTTTTTATTACCTACGCAACATGCTTAAAAAGACAAAAAGTTTTCTTCACATATTACTTTTATATAGATAAAGTACATGGGTCACAGGTGTATTTCTAAGCAACGCAACTGAATAGGTTCATACTTACCTACCTAACTAATAAAAAACCTCCACAAAACTTGAAACTCTAGCATCAGCATATGTTTATAAATAAATATTTCAATCATATCCTTGCTGACTATACCCCAGTCCCCAGGTGTACAAAGAAACTTAACTGAAAGTCATTAATTTTCTACAAAATATAACTGGAACACAGATTCTGACAGGCTGTGAAAGTTGGAGACTTTTATTACGCATATTCCCCTGATACCTAATAAATTTCTCGTTCCATTAAAATAAATATATTTGCAGTGATCTTTAGGATACCAATAATCATTAATAAATTGGATAGACCCAGAATTACAGACTACAAATAGCTGACACCGGCCTACGAACGATAACAAGGTGGTACAAATTATTTTTCGCATAGTGTGTTTCCATGAGTAAGCAATATAATTTACAGATTCTGAACTGTTACTTGTGGTGTCACGTAACGGTTCAGAATTTTTTGCAGAGAATACTTTTACAAAGAATATACGGTACTGCAACCAGTCACTTCATGTAAAATCACGTCACATGCTATATTAATACTACTTTAAATGTGAAAGAGTGTGAGTGTTGTGTGTATGTATGTGTGTGTTTGGGTGTGTGTGTGTTTGTTACCATTTAGCGCCTTAACGGCTGATCCGATTGTTTGCGAACAGCCTAAATAGGGAAAGGTGCGCTTTGGAAGAAACCGATGTCCAGTATTGGACTGCCGTAGGCTGATCATGATGATGTGATTTTAGGTAAATCACCTGTCACAACAAGGAAACGGCTTATCATCCCAGGAGCATTCTCTCAACACCTCAGTACACTTCCTTCTAATACCCTTAACCAGGTCCAGAAAGTTCGCGACGCATGAATATTCCATCTTACAATTTTTGCACGTGTTGCAAAACTTTTTGTTCCAGTAACTCACATCTTTGGCAAATGCTAGCAGACTTGAAGGAAGGTTTTTTCTAAAAATGAAAATTGTTCTTACTAAATGTTGAATTTATGATTTAAATTTTTATTCACGATATTAATATTATACCATTCTATCGTCCCTGTATGAAGTGTACACAAACGAACTGCCTATTTTCTCCCTTGAATTATTAGTCATCACATAATGTACTTGCTCTCTGTTCTTAAAACTTGAAACCACATCGTCCCTTCCAGTGGGTTGTCGTCAGAGACTTTGCACAAAATCTAGGCAGATGCTGCGTACCAAATATCCTTCTTCTCTTGCTCACCAATCCACTTCTCAAGCGTAATGAATATAGTAAACTCTTCCCTTTAAAAGCGGCCTGAGTCCAGAAATGGTTCAGGTTGATAATGTTCAGTTCGTCATTGAATGAATAACTTTATTATGTTATGATACTCACTCGTGTAAATATTTTGAAATATGTTTCGTGTCCGATACCGACTCTGTCACATATTCACATATTGTTAATGCAGGAAACGGAGTATCAAACTCCAAGTAATCAGTTTCTACGGAATAGGATACAGCACCGGAGGTATAGAGTCTTAAAGCACCTTGTAGTACCATAGCAGAACAAACGCAGCAGGCTATAATGGTGATCAGCCAAAATATTCTAAAAATGAAATCTTGTGTAAATAAAGCAACAAATTTAAAAATAATTAGCACACCTCCTCTATAGAATAAAGAACTTATATTTCTACAAAGTAAAGCGCACTTTGTGCTAATCTTCGTGCTTACTTTTAAACAAAATTTTCCTTATTTCATTTTAAAGAGACCGAGATAACATGAGACTTAATAGCTACTTAAAGTTAAGTGTTGTTTTAGTATTCGGGGATTGAGTCGTTAAGCCGTCAATCCCACTTGTAACACAATCACGTGTGATAATGGTTTCGCCTGAAGACTAAAAATAACTACATAGAATATCGTTGATCAGAAATCGAGTAGTGAGAGGATGGTAATAGTTATTCCATATAAAATAGGTACAGCTATTTAGTCACAAAGGAGGACGATTGTGCGTATACGTTTGCCCCGCACGGCCCTCCAGAATATGCATTTTAGGTGTACAGCAATTTAATGCACTCGCCTGTAGGAGTATTATGTACCTGTTTCTTTTTCAATGTACCTCTGTACTTTTGAAGAATATAAAATATGCTGCGTCGCTTGAAGCCGACCCCAATAAGTTGCGATTAAGTGTAGCAAATGATAATGTTAAGCAAGTTAGGAACTATACCTTACTTGCTATATATATATAAGATAATACAAAATCGATCTTATTATTTACACGTAGAATTGATTTTTAATTATTATTTTAACTTCACAGTAACGGTAAAGAATTAGGAGCAGTTATGTTCATGAGATACATTAGTAAGAAAACAATTAGTAGGTAGGTACCTTTTAAACAAGGGCACCTTAGAAGGAGTAATCACATAACCAACAAATTGTAAGCTACAATTATCACTCAAGTACTGTATTTTATTCTTCCACTTGGTTACGAAAAGTTTAATTCGATTTTCTCGATTCATATTTTAACATTCAAGTTTGGACTATAAAATACTTTTACTTAGAGTTTACTTTCCAATGTAGATTGTTTAATGTCTCCGCGTCTTGAGTTTATTGAGGTGAATCAATCAAACTTTGATCGGTTCTTCACTTAAATACTGTTCAAATATTTTATTTCTTTAAAATCGTAAATTGAAATCGTTAATCACGAGATAGTACATAACATTGGCATTTTTAGTGTTGTGTGTTGGTAATAACCTGCATTACGTGTAGATAATTACAGTTATTTAAATTCAGTACAACAAAAATCATTTAACATTAACACACGCTAATTCCACATTCAAACGTTTAACAAATTACCTGATTGACGGGGTCATTTCGGCTAGATGACCCGCCAATCAGGTAATGTAGTGCGAATATATTTTCTATTATTGATAAAACGCTCTCGTCCTTTACAAACACTTTTTATAGTAAGATCCAGTCCTCTGATTCGAAATATTGTACCCGTAATTGCTTGGTTTTTTCATAGCATTTTGAACAGTATTGATATTAGTCTACTCGTACATTACGACAAATTTAGACTTTATAAAATTGTAATTTAAATATTAGGTATTATTTACATACACATACCTATAAAAGTAATAATTAATGATGACGACAATAAATTTAAGCTACAGGTGAAAGAAGTCTACCTGGATACAGGATATTTTAGTATGTATTTAAATTTATTATTATCGTCAGTTAATACTGTACTCTTACTTACATCATGTAGTGGCATCGTCATCTATCAGACCAATAGCGATACTAAATATCTAAACCAACGCAGCAAAGACAAAGACGAGAAAAAAAACCAGAACGAAGTTGATAACAACGTAATACAATCATAATAAACATAGATGCCGCTATTCTCAAAATAAAGCAATCTCAAACATAAGAATCCCTAGCTCAGGCAAGTGCCTTAAAAGTAAAGTTCTCTTATACGAGTTAGGCATAGTATAAATTTCAACGACTAACCGTTGGACAGGAGCTTCTCAGGTATAATGACCTAGCCTTGTTTGAGAAGCAGCAGTACCGCAGCTCACTAGTTAACCATGACCTTAGCCAAACTCAAAGATATAACTATAACATAAGCTAAGACAAAACTCTGATCCATTATATTTCATTTTCGTAATCATAGCTGAATAACGTCCTCTGCTGAACATAGGTGCAAGGAGCTCTACTTTGGTCAGTCCTTAATCGCATTCATCAGCGGCTGTCTTACCAGAATGTTGGCCTACCGTATGATGGACGTTGCGTCTTTTTATTTTAGTTTCAGAAAGTCATATTATGTTAGAATACAGACAAGAATAACTTGTATAAAAAAATATTTTTTGAGTTGAGAACTAAACTGAGCAAAGTTTTGCACGGAATGTTTTTAGTTAGGTAGTTAAACACAAATAAAGAGATAACTTTTATATTGTTCAACTAAGATAACATTTATCTTATCAACTTCAACATAGCAACAAATGAAATTATTTGCGTTGTTAATTAGGTACGTATATTAATATAGCATTACGTATCATAATGTTGTTGTTAAAATGAAAATACTAACTGATTGTGACTGAAAAGATTTTGGATCATTTTGATCTTAAGCAATATAATTATTGTTACCGATTATAGAACGTACTTAAATAAAAACTATTGTTTTGAGAACTGATGATACAGACGTGTTTGCAATCGGTGACATTCCTTCCAATAATACATTCATAACAATAAATATATCAATTTTTTACATGCATTGCATGCAGAAAAATACATCCGTTGTTCATACTATTGTAAAAAGGAGTAACTTCATCGTACAAGTTAAGGAAAATCTTATCGAAATTTAAATGCGATAGATGCGCGTTTTTTACTTATCTTATTTATCAGTAGCGGGTTTTTTTTAGCAGGGCAGTATTACATTTTTAACAATCTGAATTCGAACAACGGTGACTTAGAACAAACGAACGGCACGATGTCAACGCAGAGGTAACTGCCGTCGAACGCAGTCGACGTCGACTATTACTTTCATGTTTGTGATTAACGGTTCTGGATTTGCAACAACAGGCAACAGTAACAGCACTGGCAAGAAGGAATTTGTCATGGCTACATTACATACTATATATACTTGATTGTGCTTGACGAGCGGATAAGTGACCGAAGTAAAGTGAAATAAGTAAACGTATTTAATGCAGCTGCAGTTTTAAAACACCCATGAGATGTAATTTGAGATAGTCCAGTAGACCATCTACACTAGTAACCACACGCAGAAACTTTTACGAACATACAATTAACAGATATGAAAGAAATCGAGATAAATATCATTAACATCAATTTAGAAACATGAAGAATTGTAGCGACAATAAATATAAGCGTAGATGATAAAATACCATTTATCTATCTTCATTTTGTTGAATAACGAGTAAACTGTACTGTGTTGGTTTTATTTACTCTATAACGCGTTATCAGCCGTATTATCAAGATCACACAATTGTTGCATCAAATATTAAATAACAAGTAAACAACAAAATACATGAAATAGACTCAGTGTGCGTTTGAACGCGTTGTGATACACTCGTGCGCATCATGGATTAAATATAGAAGACCTTGGTCGGGTCAACGGTCAAAAATAGTGTTCGAAATCGGAATTCAAATTATTTGGTTCATAAAAGTGCAGTGTCAAAATGTTGTGTTTGAAAATGGGAGGGAGACGGTTGATGAGATGGAAAGAGATATCTTATGAACGGTTGATGTATCATTCTGGCACGGGCGTGTTTGGACATCGACCGATGAAAGTGAATGAGACCGGTAATAACATTGTGTTCTATGTAGCTGTTTATCGTATTGATTCTTGTTTATGTATTCATTTGTTTAAGAAGTAATGTAGACGGATGACGTAGAAAAAAATGTGGTAGATCTGTTATACTACTAGCAGTAGTAATTTCCATAAGAGTAGAGCTGTATCAATTGCCAAAAGGGATTGTATCCTAGAATACAAATACACAGTTCACATTTTGTTACATAGTAACAACGAAAAGGGCCAAGAGCGTCTCTCCTAAGATCTAGAAACCCGCGAGTACACAGCAATCTTCGGGTCATTTTTGCTATCAGCAAGGAAGTAAGAATTCAAGGGTATAACAAATTAACAGAAATACTTTTACGTTACAACTAACCTACATATCATAACTATTATATTGATAAAGTTTTAATAGTTGATTGTTCACTCAATAAACTATTAATTTATTTTTAACTAGGCCACCAAGGTTATAGTTATAAGTAATGAAATAAATCTTTGAAATATCCATTATGAATGGCTATTGAGATTTCTTACTCTGCAAGAACCATTTCACTAGTTCAATGATCAAACTAATGAATCGAACTAGTGAGAACTAAACTCAAATAGTTACCAACTTCTAAAACATTGATTTGAATACTGGCACAAATTTTAAAAATATTTAACTTAAAAGAGAGTATGGTATACATTGTAATATGAATAATCGTAATAATTTAATCAGCTACTTTAAAAATTATGTAAGAAATATGCATATTGTTATTGATAACAAATTAGATAGTGTGATTTATTCATCAAAACTATAACACTAGAAGCCTGTAAATACCGATAGTATGGATCTGAGAGAGCCGGAAGCCCAATTTCCTATAATTTCTCCCACCCTCCCTTCACGATAACCAGCGGCTGCGCGGAGTTCCTGGCATTGCAGAAGCAATGCTACTCTTGAGCCATTTATTAGCGACAGTTAACAGATCCAGCAATAGTAAATTCTAAAAATTTCAATGTTTCTAGGTATTTTTTAAATTTAACCTACAATAATTTACGATGACCATACAAACGCATTAAAAAAAGAAAACAAATTACACTGGGGCTAACATTATCATCGAGGGTCACACTACCAATACTATCATCTTGATGTTCGAAAGTTTTTACAAAGTAAACAAATATACGAACAAAAGCTTGCAAATAATATCAATGAAGCCTTGTTGAACTAAACTTAAAACTTAAACTAAAAGTTGTTAAAACAAGTGCTCACGATGATTTATCTCTACTTCCACAGAGTAGTCAAATAAATTAAATAGATTTGGGATCTATCAATGATATTTACTTCCTGAAAAGATTTACGAAACTTCGCAATTTAAATAAAATTTTCTCAGTAACAGGTTGAGTTCGCGACCCTTTATTGTTCCTTTACATTACAAAATCGTAAATTTAGTCATAGTTATTAATATTGAAATAGACATTTTTAATTAATCTGACAGATAAAGATCCCTTTATTTTTTTATAAACAAGACTACGTAATAGGGTAATTTATTTATCAATAATTAATTAACTATTTTTATTCGATAAAATTTTTGAATTTTCTCAAATGATAAACGTTGGTATCTTGACTTTTTATACTTAATAGACGTTTTTCTTTGTTTTATGATAATATTTAAGTACTAGCTGTTGCCCGCGACTTCGTTCGCGTGACAATTCAGATGGGTGCCTCTATGAGAATATTGCGTGCCAGATTTTATGGCAATCGTACATTGTATCAGTAATAAATATCAGTATTATCCGTCTTTATGGCGAATCCAGTTTAAGCCCGCTACCGCTAAAACTGACAAACCACTTTCACACAAACTTGCGACTCTTATTTGCCCACTTAATAAGGGTGGTTTCTGAATTTAAAAAAAGAGTATTTTATAGTAATTTGGTAATCCTGCTATAAAAACTATAGAAGTTTCATACAAACTTTGCCACCAGTGAGCACCTATATCCTAATAGGAACGACCATGCCAAGTTTGAGATGCCTAGCACTTGTTGTTTCTGAGATTTCGTGATGAGTAAGTGAGTGACCTTTTGCTTTTATGTATATAGATAGCTTTTGCTCTAATGAATCAACAAATGTGTGAATATGTTTTTTCTAAGTAGTGAATATAGTTTTCTCTAATAGACATTTTTATATTGTTTAAATACTGTTTTTCATACTATTTTTAATCTCCCATTCATACAAATCCTCTTTCACCTACCTAAAGATTTCTCTCGTAAAAACAATATACAATACACAAAGGCAAATTTTCACTACATTAATTTTCCCCTTCCCTTCTTCCCTATCGCCCTTTTTCTCCACTCTCCACAGTTTCCTCCTTCCTCTCCTCCCCTCCCCCTTCTCCTCTTCACCTCCTTCAGCATCCCTTGCCCCTCCTCCAGCATCTCTTGCCCGTTCCTCCACGTCCCTCTACCTTGCTTCTTCGTTTTCCCCTCTCTTCCCCCTTCCTTCTCCTTCCTTTCCTCTTTTCCTTTCCCTTCCTTTTGCTTCCTATCCCTTTCCCTCCCTTTTTCCACAATTCGAGAACTCCTTTCTTTCCTCTCCCGTCTCCCTCACTTCCCCCTCACTTTCCTCTCACTTTCACCTCATTCACCCTTCACTTCCTCCTCACTTCCCCCTTACTTTCCCCTCACTCCCCTCTCATTTCCCCCTCACTACCTCCTCACTTTCCCCTCACTTTTCCCTCACTTCTCCCTCACTTTCCCCTCACTTACCTCTCACTTACCCCTCACTTCCCCCTCACTTCCCCCTAACTTCCCCCTCACTTCCCCGTCACTTCCCCGTCACTTCTCCGTCACTTTCCCCTCACTTCCCCTTACTTTGCTCTCACTTTCCTCTAACATTCCCCTCACTTCTGCCTCACTTCTCCCTGGCTTTCCCCTGACTTCCCCCTGACTTCTCCCTGACTTTCCCCTAACTTCTCCCGCATTTCCCCCACACTTTCTCATAAAGATCTTTGTATAGAATATTTCATCCCCAATTTCATTCCTCTAAATCCACCCCTGTTAAAATAAAATTATAAGGATATTTTTTATTTAAATAGAAGTATTCCAAAACAAAATTTCAAAACTGTAAGTTAAAAAATGAAGAAGATTCATAAAATCGTTTTCATCCCTTTTTCACACACTTAGGAATTAAATTTTAAAAAAGCCCTTTCTTAGTACAACCTCTAGACATTTAGACAAACACACCCTCCAAATTTCAAGTCACTACGACCAGCAGTTTAGGCTGTGCGTTGTACGTTAGTCAGTCAGTCAGGACAAAGCCTTATATAATATGTATGGGTGTATGGATGTATGGATTAGACGTATAGCCATCGAGGATCAAAGCGTACAGGCTGCTAGGAATGCTAACACGTGATAGAGCCACACAAAGCTGACCGTGCGAAAAACAGCTAATACTTAGATCCACACCCAAAACTTTTAGTTGTGTCTGACCTTGGGCTTTATTAATTGTCATCGCGAAACATAGGCTCACTGGAAACTGGACTCATTTAAAACTAAATGAAAGATTGTTTAGAATGAGAGGAATCCGAAAAATAACAACGCTATCAGCTATTCCGTAACCTGTTAAAGTCTCTGTTTCTATCAGGTTTCGTAGTAAATTAACAAATGTTCGACATGATTCTTTAAATTGGCATAACTTTTTTATTTATGAACCGATTGACATGAAACAAACACTAAATGTTAAGTGAAGCTTATCACAATGTACTAGTGAAAACCATATCTAAATCGGATAAGCCGTTTCTGAGATTAGCGTGAACCAACGCACAGACAAACAGACAAACAGACAAACAGACAAAAATTTTAATAATCATTGTTTTGGGTTCTATTTGCGTTGATAAAGGTCCCAATAATTTTTTTTCTCATATATCTTCCATGTACAGACAGCGATCGGTTACATTTTTATTATATGTATAGATAATATTTATTGATTTCTTATTTAGAAACTCCACAGGAGATTTTAACAAGAAGATTCGAGAATTGCCGAGCACAGCAGTTAGTTGATGCTTATCGTACACATGGTCATCTCAGGGCAACCATTGATAACGTTGATTACAGCAGCAATGACAGGTAACTATACCTACTTATTCACCTCAACCTATTGTCATCATCTCTAAGTATTCTTTCGATTCACGGCGACTTGACTTTCAGCCCAACTAATGTTGGTGTTAAAATATCCGCTCTGTCCCGTAGGATCCACCATCTCGCTCTAACAGTAGATAGTACGCGGCAGTTTACTGAGACTTACCATCAGTTCATTACATGAATCAATTATCACCTGACCCCTACATTCACAGGTCAGGCTCTACTGACTGTTTACTTAGGCATACTTAAGTCATATTTTATTGATCCATATTGAATAAGGTTATTGTGTCTGCAACAGTGTTTTGTTACACTCAACAAGACGTACTTAGTATATTTGTAAAACTCCTCACGTTATCCTTTTAGTATTTCTAAATACGAAGTTAATTTAAAAATAAAGTTTCACTGTTAATGCTCCTAACTTTGATATAACAAAATATGTTTTCAGAACCGTTAAAGAACTAAGGTTATCGAGGTATGGTCTCCGTTCTGATGATGCTGTAGACTTAGGACTCTTATATGGATATGAAGGCAAATATTCAATACAGAAACTAGTCGAGGAACTGGAGAAAATATACTGCGGACCTATTTCTTATGAATTTTCTTATTTGGAAGTGAGTGTGCAATTTATTTTTCAGAATAATTATTTGCTTTTATTATACCGACGACCTCATAGGGGGCGGGAAAACGATGGATGAGGGCAGGTCACAATCGGTCAAAGCGGCGGTGGCGAAAATTAGGTAAGGCCTGAAGGAGAGAGGCCTCACCCAATTTTCGCCATTTTCGCAGTTTAAATCTATGATATGACATTATGAAGATGGTGAATGACCTACTTTTTTATATTATGACTAATTGCAAACAGCTTATACCATAAAGACATCTTAATAAATAATGAACAAAGGCAGTATTTATAAATATCTTCGTAGTTTAAAACATTTCAAACCGAAAGCTAAAGAAAAGTATAACAATTTGTCCGTCATTTAATCAAATTTATATTTGAACAATAATGGTAATTTCATCAGTTGTAACGTCGGTTTCCAATTCTTGAACTGACGAGAACTTCCCACAGATGAATTGAGCTACGTTTATATTTAAGATTACATTTCCTTTTCAAAAGGCGTGGTACCATCAAAAAGTTTTCTTGCCAGATGTAGAGTGTAATCGAAATTTTGTTCCTTTCGTTCATTAGAAATAAATAATATTACTTAGTCTTAGTATTAAGTGAAAAACCCACCGCCTATTAGCAAAGTATATACAAACAGTGGTAAGCAATAGGTTGACAGAGCCTAAGCCTAGCATACCAAAAGTTGCCTGGTAGAAATCGCTTTTAGCGATAAGGCCGCCGCCCATTGTACCATAATACTGCATATTGTAATAACCATCGTTATTGACTCAAACTACATATTAGCATAATTTGTTTTTGTTAAAACGTTATAGTGAGGTAATATTTAAGCTCTAATTTTCTCTTTTTAATTAGAGACCCCATAACTTCTAACATGTATATTTTATGTAGACAGAAACAGAAAGAGAATGGTTTGCGCAACGCATAGAGAGCGGTGAAGATATCGTGGACAAAACTCGAGAGTTAGAGATCGTGAAGGAGCTGTTACATTCACAGTCATGGGACAAGTTTCTAAGCGTGAAGTATCCCACAGTAAAAAGATATTGTGGAGAAGGCGCCGAATCTCTACTTACTTTTTTCTCAACGCTATTTAGATTGACTACTTGTGGTAAGCAAAGCTTTTTGTTAGATATACTTAAATATGGATACAATATCGAGTACTTAATGATATCGATGAGAGCTAGAGAATCTCGACATCTCAACTATCTTTTGTGGTTTAGGTATTCAGTAATGTGTTTAAAAACACAGCTTATTTTTTTTTTTTATATATATACAAGCCTACCAAAGTGACTCCACCCCGCCTAATGGTAAGCAGTCAGTGGAATCCAGAAGTGGTGGCCACCATACCAAAAGCTATCGTCTTAAACTGCTGGTGTGGTGGCCTCCACTATGGCGGCTGGGAATGGGGTTAGAGGAAGGGAATGAGGGAGGTGAGGAAAGAGGAAAGGGGGGAAATTGGGCCTCCGGCACTCTCACTCACCGAACGAAACGCAGTAGTAAGGATACTACTACTCTTAAGTCGATCTTCTATGAGAGGGTAGTACTTCCCCGGACGACCCGGCCCATTCATGCTGAAATCAGCATGGATCTACTACAGTCAAAAGTTATGTGCGACATTGACATTTAATCTGATGAATAATATTAAGTATTACAGTGGGATGATAAAAAAGTATCTATTACCATGCCATTCTACTTAAACGATAAAATAAGATGATAGTTTATTATCTTCATGGTTTAAGTATATAGAATAGCACAAAAATAATGTAAGTTGTGTCATAGTTTCAAGAATTCTCAGCACTACCATCAGTTTCATCCCTTCCATTAATTAGGTATCTTTCAAATAGTTTGCTCAAACTTCTTTCTAGTCATCACATAAAACTTAACGAGGAAGGATGTTAAACAGATACAGAATATAGAGATATAACTATAGTTAATTTATCACGCTATAATTCTCTAATAATGGCGGCAATCACTATTTATTGCTACCATCGTCAGGCTTTTGTTTTTTGTTGAAATGGCCGCAATAAATAATAGCTTAACTAATTTATGTGTGCAATCAAATAAATTAGTCTATTACAGTTTACTTTTGGTATTAGGGCTCTACTTATTTTTGCCCATGCCTTCGTTTCTCGCGTCCAGTTTTTACGAGCTACGTTCTTTAGACTCATGAAAAATAAAATGTCTCGTTAAATACTGTTACTTAAATGATTTTGTTCTTACGCTAAAACAGATAAATTATTCATTCATTCATTATCAAGCATGCATTTATCAGTTTTAAAGTATTGGGTATCCGACCGGATTAACTCAAATGAATAGTTAAAGAGTTAATATAATAAATTCGATACAAATTAGGTCAAAGTAGGTATAGCTTGGTGGAGACGTATGTATAGTCGACCACATATATGTATTTGCTTTACCATTTTTTAAAAAATCCTTTAAAATTAATATCAATATGACTCATTATGACAGTGACAACTATCACTGTACTGAAGGCACTTGCAAGCAAAAATAGACATTATTGTTTTGTGATGTGCAAAAGACGTTTTCTCTAAGGGTGCTTAAGCAATTTTATGGTCGACAATACATAATTATGTCCTAGCAGTGGATGTCTTAATAAACATACGATGTAATGAGAAGAGGTGGTCCTCTTTTCAAAGCATATCTTAACGCTATGCTACCACATTTTTATTACAGAAGGCGTAGAACAAGTGATCCTAGCAATGGCCCACCGTGGCAAACTGAACGCTCTAAGTGGAGTTCTACAATACGCACCAGTAAAGATATTTCACAAATTCAGTGGCAAGCCAGAATTCCCAGAGGAAGCAAATGCAGCTTGCGATATATCAACACATTTAAGTAAGTTTCAATTAATTTATAATTCATTTGGGATATTTCGAATTAAACTTAATGATATGAACTTATCTTTTAGTCAGAATTCTATTTCATAATAAACTAATTTAAATAATTTAGTTTCATATTAAAGCGGTTATGGTACTATGTAAAAACAATCGGGTAACGTGATATTAGGTGTGAAATTGGGATCATTGTAGCAATTTTAGACGTTACTTTTATGCCTTAAATTTTAGTTATTTTTATGCTTTAGAGCCTTTACATCAAAAAGACCTGCCATCTGCTGGTTAAACAAAAGACTTTTCATGCTCGTAAAGATTCGACTGATCGATCTTAATGTTTATAAAATGGAAGGTAATAAAGAAAATAATGGCAAAATTCCAAACCAATTTTACTTTACTGAGTTTAAAATGCAGTAACGTGGTAGTAAAAATGACATCAAAAATAGTTAAACCAACGAAAATCAGACATTAGTAGGTAATAATGTCAGTAAAAACATCAAATATATTTTCATTATCATTATTCTAAAATCTACAATTACTGTAGGTAAAATCCTATAAAAAACGTACAATTCACAACAATAAACTATAAAATGTATCAAGTGGGCGTTGGTTCGGAACTATTAATTTTAACAACATGTTGCAGACACAATCAATATGAAATTTGAACAAAATCCTGCTACAATTCATAAAGTTTTCTCTGAATATGAAATCGGCGAAAGCTTTAGTGAAAAATAGGGTAAAATCGGAATTGCGGTTTAGCAATTTTATGCTTTGTTCAAATGAGAAGAAAATAAACATTTTTGTAAATCATAATTATCGTCTTTATGATCTATAAGAATTCTGATTAAACAATATCTAATAATAATTCTAAAAAATAAAATTTTCTTTCTCTTAAAAATTAGATTTCATTCATTCTTTTGTAAGAGAAAAATGAAAGAGCGCTCGGGATCGTATAAAATGCATTGCTAACCTTCTTGTTGGAAAACTATTGAAATAGATACCTGTTTTGAAAATAAAATGCACATTTTCTACTGAAATACTTAACTATTTTTAAAGTGGTTTTATGTCAGTTTAAAGAAGCGATAGTAGTTTAATATACATTTAATAAAGTTCATTTAAAATACAAAGAAAAATAAAAATCTTAAAGATTTTTACTAAAAAGCGCTCGGAATTTTCTATGACTATAATAAGGATCTACTGTATACTTAACTAAGAGAATTCTCTTATCGTACCAAATAGCTAAATTTTTTTTATATTTAACATTTCTTAATGCCTAATTTATATTTTTTCAGCGTTGTTATCCTAGCAATAACCTAATTATGATTTTCAGGTGTTTCAGAAGACATCACTGTAAATAATAAAACTGTACGATTTTCCTTATTGAATAACCCGTCACATTTAGAGGTAAATATTTTTTTACTTAACTTCTATTTTGGCACTGAGACGACGAATGTGTCAGCAATTTTTGTCATATAAATAAATTTTCTTGTTGATGAATTAAAAATGACAATCATCTTATGTAAAAATAAAATTCATTAATATTTACGCTCTATCTTTCTTACTAATAAACACTTATTAATAAGAGCTGTATCAATCCGGATTTAATTTATTACTAGGCAGCAAATCCAGTATCTATGGGCAAAACTAGATCCAGACAATTGAGGTTAAAAGAAGGAGATTATTCAGAGAACGGCAGTTCAAGAATGGGAGACAGAGTATTAAATATACAGGTATGTCTGTTTATTACACATATAACTGTTAGGTAATCGGATCTATGCACTTGTTTCATACAATATACTATTATTGTTGTTTCTTTTCCCTAATCATACCATTAGCATGAATGTCCATGGTCCAAACGTGAACCTCCAATTGGGTTATTTGCCACCAAGACTATGCTTTATGCTTAGCGGGCGAATTGGCACTCGCAGTGATAGCAGTCCTATCATAGAACATTACTTTTTGTGACTGGCTTATACATCTTAACATTATTTCTTTACGAGGTATTGATTGCTCAAAAAGTTTAAACATTGATAATTAAATTAAATACAATCTACTTTATAGATACACGGTGATGCTGCCTTCACAGGGCAAGGAGTAAATCAGGAAACGTTAATGTTGTCACAAGCCCCACACTTCAACGTTGGAGGATCATTGCACGTTGTAGTCAATAATCAAGTAAGATTTAAAATATATCAAGTACTCTAAGTACGTTTGCCTCAAATGAAGGAGCTAATAGTTCCAGGGGCCTCTTGACGTACGTTACAGTATTTAGAGGTTAAACATGCAAATATTTGGCAAAATTTTGCATCACATGGTTCATATTGATAAGTACGTATAACTCAATACCGTTCTTGTGGTCTGTTCAAAAGCCGCAATGAAAAAGAAAAAAAAAAGAAAGCAAAATGAATCAATTTAAAATAAAAACATATTATGCTAGTCAGCACTGCAAAAAATATCTATCAGTCGTAAGCAGGCTCATTCATTCAAAGCAAACACAGCTAATCAAATAAAAATAAATCAACAAATACATCTCATAGTTTGAACCATTTCATTTTACCAACAATCCTCTAGAGATTAGAACAAGTCAGATTTATATAAAATTGTATAAAAACCTGCTCGTTTCAGGTAGGTTTCACTTTACCGGCGCTACGTGGACGCTCATGCCGGTACGTGACCGACTTAGCGAAGGCAATATACGCCCCAGTCATACATGTCAACGGCGATCATCCAGAAGTAAGTATATGTGCAACAAAGTCTAAAATAGTTTATAAATATGTACAAGATATAGCTCTTCTCTAGTTAAGTGTGCGTCACACTCGTTTTGCGAGCTATATTGTCCCATGCAATAGGGCGAACCTATTTCCTTATTCCGGTCACAATTCCAAAGCATTAATGTATTGTTTTATTTCTTAAATAAATACCCGTTAGTTGCCAACAGACTGAAAGGGTTAGAGAAATTCTTTTCCCGTAAGCCATTATTCTTCTAGAGTCCGTGGTACAAATTTTAAGTACACACTGTATACCTTTCTATTAAGCCCTGCTAATAGGCACTGCACTCGAATAGGCTATCGGTCAGGTATACCACTTTATCATATTATATCGGCAGCGACCGACAGTTTTGAGCTATTAACAATTCATATATTAATTTCCTCAAATTTGACGCAATATCAATGAGACTTCGAAAATAAATAAAAAACGTAAACCAGTAGCGTCATTTTTAAGTTCCTCGTTTTCTAGTTCACAGCTTATACATACCTTACCGACGGCAAAAATCCTTAAAAATGTAACACCTTGATTCTCTTGTAGTTGGTTGTAAAGGCCACAAACATCGCCTTTGAGTACCAGAGGAGGTTCCGCAAGGACGTATTCATCGACTACAACTGCTTCAGACGCTGGGGTCATAATGAACTCGATGACCCGACCTTCACCAACCCTTTGCTGTATCAAGTTATACATAATAGAAAGTAAGTAATTGATCATCACTAATTCTTGGAGCGTGAGTATCCCTCGTAAGATGACTTGTAAAAGATGGCGGGCAACCGGTGGATGTCTGGTCGAAGTGACCATATCTGAGAGGCTGCTATCCAGCAGTGAACGTATTCCAGATAAAATGATAATGATAACGACTAGTTCTCGATCATAGATCTGTCAGTGCTAATAACTTTGTTGATTCCCACAATGAAGAATTATCTTGCACATCGTCAGCATTATTATATTTTAACTAGCTGTGCTCCACGGTTTCGCCCGCGAGTAAAATATGTTTTGTATTCTTCGGGAGCCATTCCGATTTTCGGGATAATAGTATATTGGGTAATAGCCTATGTCCGTCTCCGGCACCGAATCTATCTAAATACCAATTTTCATCGAAATCGGTTCAGTTGGTTAGGCGCTGTGTGGTAACAAACACATACGCATACATACACACAAACTTTCGCATTTATATTTTTAATAAGATTGTTCTAATTTTCTAGATCAATTCCCGATGTTTACGCTGAAAAATTAATATCGAAAGGTGTGTTAACAACAGAGGACGTTAAGGACATATCAGCCGCGTACACCAGTTACTTACAATCCCAGTACGAGATGGTTCCTACGTATAAACCTGAAGTAAGTATACTTTCCTCTTCCAAAAAAATATTTTATTTCAAAGACCTTTTGCTGCAGCTACAACTAAACCGGCAGATGTTCTTGTTTCTTTTAAAAACTTTTCATCAGGTCGTTGATTGATCGGACGCAAAGAAAATAGTTATTATTAGCGATAATATTTTATGAGCGAGGTTTGTCACTATCCCTAAGCTAGCTACGTACATAACTGCTTGCGAACTCTTACTATACGGCTGTCAGGTAATGGTAAGCCTCTAACCGTTAACCGTATAGGTACCACAAGTGGTTCACAAGAAAATTTACCCAGTAAACACAATTAACCATTTTATCATCCTTTTGAACTAAGATACGGCCCCAAGCCCCGAAGCCATACTTATAACCTTAGAGCTTTCTTTACAAAATAAAGCCAGCTTACATAATTCATGAGTTTAATTTCACGACGTAAATTTAAATATTTTATGTTAAAATGCATATAATATGTCGTTTGCTCAGCGAAAATTTATTTGCCTTATAAATCATTTTATTATGATAATCAGGTAGGAAATAATCTTTTGCAAAATTTTATTTCATTAGTAATAATAAATTATAAAAAATAAGCTATAATATGAGAAAAAGCTTCCCTGCAGAGGGATACTTAATAACAGGCAGAATAATGTAAAATAAATTATTATTTGGTCCTTCACCACCATTATCTTTCGAGGGGTGTAAGCAAAGTTGTATAACCACCCATGCTGTCACATTTTACAAGCATATTGTGTGTACATAAAGTACATGCATGGTCAATTTTGTTTCTATTTACCGGACACAAGATAATAAGACTTATAGCATCATTTAAACTCGTTTAAATACTCAGCTATAACAATAGCAGCTAGATTAATTGGTCTAGACAGTAGCCTAAACTATTAATTGTGAGAGCACAACCACCCGTGTTGTGAATGTTAATACATAGAATAAAGTCGTTAACTAAGTATCATTCCGTAATTTATTAGGCTTTCAGCTCTGTTTACCGTAGAATTAAAACTTTTTTATTGCTATCGTTATCTATTTAGCAATGTCCGTAAGCATAATATTATTTATTAAGGGGTCTCATTTGTAAGTTTGTAAAATACCCTGCGAAATAGAACTCGTCTCCTAGTATAGGTGTTTTGGAATAGGTATAACTTTATAGGTTTATAGGTATGAGCTTACCAAAATAACCTCTGTCTGCCTGACTTGGGGTCAAACTGTACGACAGCACACAGCATCCCAATTGTCATCGTGGCAAACTTCTCTGTATCACAGATTTTCTACTATATACTCTGTGAGATGCTTTTTGAACGAAGGGTTTTTATTTATTCTAATCATTCTAGGTGTCATATTACCAAGAACAGTGGTCGGGAATGACACCAGCCCCCAAGGCTGTGGAAACGTGGGACACGGGCGTGGACGCGAATATGCTCAAACTTATTGGAACAGCGTCTGTCACCGTGCCTGAAGATTTTGTAAGTACCTAAATCTACGAATTTGTATATTATTTTAGTAGTTAAATATTTACTTCTTCTTCCTCCCTATTTCCTTTTTCCAGCTGTTGGCAACTGCTCAGTTAGAAATATAGCTGAATCTTTATATTATGTAGTTACAGATTATAAAAATGATAATTATCTACAAAAAATTTTAAGACGTATTTTCATGAAACCTTTACTAATGTAAGACTAATACATTATTCTTAATTTAGTACTAAGTACTAACACAATATCTGCTTAGTTTTTACTACAACAACATATAAGTTGACACGCAAGAAAAACAAAACAAATTCACATACATTCTATGTTATTCATTATTATCACACGCATACCCTGGATAATATCTCATCAACTACAAAAATCAATTCCACCTTTGACCTCGTAAATAAAAAGGGACACGAAACCCATTGTTTATCGAGTTTTGTTTTCTGGTTGATTGAGAACGAGTAGCTACAAAGTAGGAAATAACTACTCACGCTTCGGTTTGCACTGAATCAGTTTATCCAATTCAATGGAACCCAATTTTTTACGTTTTCTATTCTGCGCAATCTAATTTTGGTGGCAGAATCGCCTATTTCAGTGATACAGATTCAAAATATGACTTAATGTTAGAACTAAATTGGAATGTTTAATATCGTAAATAGTTTAAAAGTAAAAATAGGTCTCAGAAAAAGTTGGATGGGGATGTGGATGTCGGGATATAGACAACTTTTCAGTGTAATATACTCGCAGGCTAAGCCGACAATCATACGTCCCTCATTATTATTATAAAGTTGAGAATGCAATGCGATGATCTTTGAATATATTTTGTCTTATTATGGACACAGTATGCATATAACCAAACCGTTACCAACAGTGGGAGATAAAACTGAAAAAACCGATGAAACCGAAGAAAGGGTCAACGACTGGCGTTTTTCGACCGAACGCAACGTTCCTTGGAATTTTATACTTTTACGTATTTGAATTATAAACAGTTTCTAAGAGTACCTAATTATATATTATCTTTTTTATTACAGAATGTTCACCCACATCTGGCTAAGACACACGTAAAAAACCGCTTAACCAAACTGTCTAATGAAACTGAGATCGATTGGGCTACAGCAGAGGCGTTAGCTTTCGGTAAGTACTTATAAATAAAAAGGTATATAAGTACTAATTCATGTTATTGCTGGCCCAGATGTACTATAGGTAAGCACTTAATTATGAACGAGGCTAGAATGCGTAATTATGTACGGGCTTAATAATTAGATACTCGTAGGTATGCCAGGGTATTTTTTATGTGACCGATAACAAAACTTGTTGTTGCTATCGGAATGCTAATAAAAGTCGATAATATAAGCGTAATATAGGTAAACAGTAGGTACCAGCACAAAGAAAAAGAGAAGGCCTTAGCATTAATCACCATGCTAGGGCGCATAAGACTAAATTATGCACTATCCACAATTTCATTTTCATGTAAAATTGGTACTTATCTGGTTTTCAACCAAGCAAAGTAAAAAGCCGTAACCAGTAAACCATCATGACTAATTGTTTTGGGTTCCAACACCAAGACTACGAAACCGGGATCCATCGCAAATAAATTTGACTTTCATGCTTCAATATTATGTTATTCATTGTTTTGTCTAGAAAACGTGTTCACAATATAAGTTCACTTTTTTATGATCTTGCAAACAGGTAATTTACGATTTTCAGAACTGAATCTTCAATTAACTAAAAGTACTTCCCTGTTTAAGGTAAATTTCCTTCTCCTAAACATGTTATTACGAATTTAAACGTTCGATTTTATGTCAATTGGTTATTGTAATATCTTTATCGGTTGCATCGATAAACGAAATTGAATCTGGATTTTCAATATTTGATTACCACCGAATAGATACGTGAAACGGATTTAGAAATATCTGTGAAACGTGATGGAACGCCTCCCAACGATCTATTAGGTTATTTCTATTTCATATTGGTGACTAAAATAAATCTGGCTGACGGGCGCATATTGTTTAAAAGGTTATTACGTAGGTACTTAAAGAAAACTTTTAACGCCTTTAAGCACGTTGAAGGTTTATAATTATAAATGAGTGCAGATAATTAATTTTTAGACAAAATATAAAAACCGACTTCAAAATTATCTCGTCACAAAAGACATCAACGCGTTGTTTTACATTTCTTTATTCATTCTACGTCTTTTCTAAATATGAAACTAAAACCAAACCACTAAACCATTTTCTATAAAAAAAAATATGGTACCAATTGCAAATCAAAAGAGAATTTTCCAAATCAGTTTGTATACCGAGTTCTGCAGTAACATACATACAAAACTTCGAATTGAGAACCGCCTCCTTTTTAAAGTCGGTTAAAAAATAAAATTGTAATGATAATTGAAATTAAAACTTAATAAAAACATTAATTATGGTTAAATTACGTTACGCTTAAGTACTGGCTCGCCGCGTCATATTGTTAATATGATGTTGTATTTTGTTTTATTAAATTAAATGCGGCATAGCACGCACGCTTGCCGACGTCAGACCTAACAATGAATTTAATTTTAAAATCTCTAGGCTTTTAACCTTTATACCGATAATATCGTTGACTCCTATACAATACATTCTACTGAGCTTAGTTCAATAGAGCTCAAATTAGCTCTTTTAGCTTGACCTATTTTAAATTTTGAAACCTCCTCCTTTTCTGAAGTCGGTCATAAATATTTTTTCCGTATGAACATACATAAAAAAAGAAATATGTAGATGAAAGCCAAGAACTTCAAGATATTGGTACGAAGCTGAATTGCTAGTAGCGAATAAAATAAATTAAAATTAATCCTTGAAGAAAATGCATTTAGTCTACGCTTTACAATTTAAGAACGATTCAGTGGCACTAAAATTCATATAGAATATTTTAATAAACCTTTTGTTTGAAAGAAATGCAACTACAAAGTCCGGTTTTAATCTGTAAGCTAAATTAAAATGACAAAAATGTAATCCGCAAAATGAGTTGAGATTTAGGTTAGAGCTTTCATCAACTTCAGATAAAAACCACGCTAATTTTTTTCACTTGTCTGGACAAGACACAGAAAGAGATGGCGGGATGACCTGGACACTTAAAAAAAAATAACAATTAAAAATTGAAAGCGTTATTTAATGTAACGCTATAAGTTATTTATGGGCGAACTGAACAAATCCTGACACTAGGTTGATCACTAATCACTCGATAAGAAGAAGAAGAAGTTATTTATGAAAAAAGATAATTGACTAAATCAATAAACCGACAGATTTTAATGACGACAACCGTTTGACACGACGCGACGTGAAAAGCTGCGGTTTAATTTGCCGCTTCATGCAAAATTTTAGGCGTATTAATAACAATTATTTTTAATCGCAGAGTAGTCATTTTTTATGTGAAATACAGAAAACAAACCTTTTAGTCGTCATAACAGTAAATACAACCCCCTAGCTTCGTGTTCTAAACAAGTCTCGATTTACGTTTGGTGTATTAAAAATCAATATAAGTACCCATTGTAGGTAGGTACTTACTACATAAGTCCAAACTCATAATTTAGTCAATAAGCAATCATGGCTTTTGGATAATTTAGTTGTACGTATCGACGGCACTTTTTGTTACATTGACAGGAACTGTGCCTGTACAATTAGTGCTGCTCAAAATAAAATCGTAATATCAGAATTTTCTTACTTCCTACAGGATCCCTACTTATGGAAGGACGTCATGTACGTCTAAGCGGCGAGGATGTAGGCAGAGGCACCTTCTCACATCGCCACGTGATGCTGGTGGACCAAAAAACTGAAGCTATCAGAATACCACTCAACCATATTCATGAAGATCAGAAAGGATTTTTAGAGGTAAGTAATAAATTTAATTGAATTGCATACATAGTTAAATACTAGATTATTAAATAATGCTATTTTTAATAAGGATTTTATTTATTTATTTTAATAAGTTATTATACTTTATTGTAAATTGTTGTAATATCATATCATATCTACCCGTTACTATCCCACTGCAGAGAAAAGCCTCTTCTCATACAGAGAAGGTATGAACATTGCCACGCTTGTTCTAGGCGGATTGGCGATTTCATACTTCCTCAGAAATCTAGGTTTACTCACGATATTTACCTTCATCGTCAGTTAGAAATGTCCAGATAAACTTAATATAATAAAGGATTATTGTTATTAAATATTAAAAATAATTGGTTTTAAAAGCATTCGTTTACGATCACTCTCTGTAAAATCTGAAATACTAAATTCTATAGTACGCATTTTAACTCTCAAAGAATGAAATGAATTAGAACTATTTACTGGTTCTGCCAAAGCTAGCACAATTTTTTATCCCGATACTACTATTAGCTGCATAATATAGAATGCTTTCAGGTAGCAAATTCAATTTTATCTGAAGAAGCAGTATTAGGCTTTGAATACGGCATGGCGTACGATTCTCCAAATAACCTATATCTATGGGAAGCACAATTCGGTGATTTCTATACCGGCGCACAAATTATCGTGGATACTTACATCGCTTCTGGGGAAAGTATGTATTGTTATATATGTTCGATTATGTATGCATAGTTTATATGTAAGCTCGGGAAGGAACGTTTATTCTAATCTGAATTATGTAAATCATCATGGCATCCTCTTCTATTACTATACTAGCTTTCTACGGCGCGGTTTTACCCGTGTCTTTAAAGAAATCAAGAAATAGACACATTCATACGCTCGAAAAACATTACCCTCATTGGCTATGGCAGACGGCCAATGATATTCTAAATCGGAGATAAAAAAATAATCTAAACTATTACATAAAGCAGAAGAGTTTGTTTGTTTGTTTGAACGCGCTAATCTCAGGCACTACCAGTCGGATTTGAAAAATTCTTTTTGCGTATGATAGCACTATAGGCTATTTAAGATCACGCTACTGGCAACGGGAACAGAGCAGTAAGCAAAGACGCGGATGTAACCACGCCGCGGAAAGCTAGTAATGAAGTAAAATGTCTTTTTTTTTCAAATTCACAATCCTTATTGTATAATTTCACTAGACGTTTAAATTGAGTAAAAAAATATATTTCAGCAAAATGGATGCGCAGCAACGGCCTAGTAATGCTCCTACCTCATGGATATGACGGAGCAGCTTCAGAACACTCCTCGTGTAGGATGGAGAGGTTTTTGCAACTCACTGACAGTTTGGAGACCAAGCCTGACTCTGAGAATGTCAGCCTACATGTAGTCAACCCTACCACTCCGAGCCAGTACTTCCATTTGCTGCGGAGACAGGTATAATAAGCTTCACTCCGTAGAATTGCATTAATGATTGAGTAAAAATTCAGTGGTACTGTACTGTACAGACTGTCACACAGAGGTCTCGGACTCAATCCTCGGGTTAAGCGGTGGTTTTTGTCTCAAAATTCTTATCCCTCCAATGTGAAATCCGTACTAAATGAACAGAGCTGTCTGAAATTTTATCCGGTAAATGGTAAATAGTAAGTCTTTATTATTACTACTACTACATATATCTAATGTCTCACTTTATTTTGCAAGCAATGTGTCTCGTAATACTGTCGTATCCATCCTACACACAGGAACAGGCGTAAATTCAACCAAAGGTTAGATTCAACCATAATAGAGTGTTCGTTCTTATGTAAAACAGTTTTATCCAGTTGACTTTCTTCCTACAACATTCGTAAACAATATTAATTCGCCACAAATATGTAGATTTTGACAAGAACTTCTGCTTATAATATTACGAAACAAAGAAGTACGAAACAAGGGCGCGAGAAACTTACGGACTTATTGAAACTTTACTTACTTCATTTATCTAAGAGAGCTATTACACTGTCTAAAAAAAAGGATTTAGCTTTTTTAAAGTTCTATAGCCAAAGAGTGCCAACGGGACGCTATTAATAGATTATGCTGAGCCCGACCGTCCGTGTAACATAGTTTACATTGTACCATATCTAATATATACATAGATAGCAACTTCAAAATAATAAAAATAAACAAAGTAAAAAAAAAACTATAAAAGAAACGCGTTACTTCTGCGTTTTTACCTAAGCTCAATAATGGCAATAGGCATATTAAAAGGTGTTATTTTCACGACGTGTATATTAGTAAGGTGATAATCTGTGCATGCAAGATTACGATTGTACGTGCTATACAAGTCCGACCTGCACTTGACCAATTATTAGAGCAAATGACTCGTATAAATATACTTTGTTACAAAGGATTTCATAAAACCAATTGCCTTCATAAACCCGCAGTGTATTTGACCTCTTAAGTAACTCGTTCATTTGAGGTCTTAAATACACGCAGTTTCGGCAGGCTTGAGGTTAAAAGGTTCCTTTATAACCGTACTTTAAAATAAGTACTTATTTTAGTCGGTTATGAGATAGAGTAACTTTGGCAATTAGTAAAATCTGGTACACCAGAAGTAGTCAATTACGGTGAAGAGTTTCCTAATAATGTATTTTTATGACCGTACTTCACTTCGACCAACTACATCAGTCATCATTATCATCAGCCTTAGTAGGCAATTAATTGCAATGGTTTTAGAATATAGGCCTACCTCAAGAACTTTTACGTTTCTACGATTCGAATATTTATATCGAGAGTCTAGAGAGGTATACTTTGTCCATTAATTGTATGCGATTGAGGTAAGTATCGCGTAGACGGAGATTTTTGTAGTAAAGCCTTTCCAAAACATTATTCAGGTTTCGGTCATGAATTACCTTAAAACCTTTTTACTTAAACTAGACATTGATTCATAGACCTCAGTACAGTAGCCGTATGTTGAAATAATGTATTTTCTTTCATAGGTCATAAGAAATTATAGAAAACCTTTGGTTGTTGTGGCTCCCAAGGTTCTGTTACGATTAGCTGATGCTGTATCACCGTTGTCCGAGTTCACACCCAACACATACTTCAAAAATGTCATTGGTATGTTTACAATTTCAACTATAGAGCTTTGTTTTACAATTACACAATTTAGAAATAGGAGTTACTAAGATCAGTTCTCGATGCCGAATTGTTATGTTACACATGACATCAACAAACGTCTCTCAACCGTCGAGACATGATACCCATTACGTTGCAAATTTGACTCTCCTTAGCAAGCAAAAGACACTGTTCTTTGCTTCTTAGCAAGATTGAATTTCTAGTGCCAACTAGATATCTATGTTTAATTTTATTACCCTTTTTTTTATACCCACCGCTAAGACCTGTCTAAGGCCGGTATTACATTATCATGTAAATATGATTTCATAACTGTCAAATTCTATGATCATAGTTCGAAGACTCTCAAACTATGATCATAGATAATCACATGACGTAGTTATTATACCGTCATATGTTCTTCATTTAAAAATGACTTACACATCTTTGATCATATTTCTATGATAGTCTAATAGCGGCCTAAGGATCAATTCGCCAGGCCGTTGTTTATGTTGGCTAATATCTATTAGCCTAGAGTAGTTCGTCGAATGTATTCATGAACTTCATAATCAGTTTCTACAAACTAAAACACATATTACGTGTTATCTTTTATTTTCTTTAATGCACAAGAAAGAAATGAAAATTTTGTGTAAGTTCTTAATAACAGAATAACTACTTCTAGTAATAAAAAAATAATTACGATAACACTATAAAATAACAATAATTATAAGTAACCCATAAAAAAGTTGTCTGTCATAATCTAATTAAATTTCTTTCTATAGGTGACCATTTAGCTGATCCAATAAAAGTTAAGCGAGTGATTATAGTTTGCGGCAAACATTACTACGAGCTGAACAAGGAAAGAGTGAAGGCGAAACTAGAAGATGTTGCGATAGTGAGAGTGGAAGCACTCACACCCTTCCCTCTGCAGGATTTGCAGAGAGAACTGGAACGGTATCCTAATGCTAGAAGTAAGAACTACCGATTTTATTACTTGATCACTGTTGGTGTAAAAACACCGAAATTGAAAAGGGCATAATGTCAGACGCCTTAATATCATAGAGCTCGATTGCCTACAGATAACTTCTTGGCTTGCAAAAATTACATTAATATCCATGAAAATGGAACCTTTTTCTTTTTAAGAAACGATTTAGTCGCCATAATGTACTTACTTGAAGTGAAGAACATAGACGTTAGCGTCTGCCAAAGACATTACCAATAGATCGTCAACACTACAAAGAGCTCTAAGATCTTAAATTATCTCCTTAACAAAGTCAAAGTAAATCTCAATGCTCAATCCTCACATTATATACGAATCATCTCTAATAAGAAATATTGCAAACCCTTCCAGAATTCATATGGAGTCAGGAGGAACATAGAAATATGGGTGCTTGGAGTTTCGTAAAACCTCGGTTTGAAAATCTTCTCGGCAGAAAGGTAATACAACCCTTGGATATACGAGCTTTCTATATAATAATAACGAAGCAAAGAAGTTTGTGCGTTATTGTTTATGTAAATTGTACTTATTCATGCCTCTTTCTTTGGCACGTAAAATATTTTATCCTGCCAAGAGTTGGCAAAGATTCAAAATGTTTATTCAAGGAGAAAAATAGATAGTGTGATATTTAACTATAAGAAAGTTTTATAAAGAATACGCTTAGGTACTTTTTATTTTGAAAAATATTTTATAGTAGATAACACAAGCCATATTGTACCTGAAGGATTTCTTGGCTTATTTTGACGTAACTTGTACTTAAGTTACGTCAAAAGATTTCTCAACAGCGAGAAATCTCACTTTGCATTACTTCTTATGATCAGCATACCAAATCTCTCATGATCAGCAACGTCCTTTTTAACAAGATGTTCATCTTGATATGCTTGATTGCCACTGATTTGATCAAATCTGTCAACAGGATCCGTAACTTGTTACCTAACATCTACCAATATCTTTTCTGACTACTTTTACTAACATTTATCTATATTTATTACAGTTAATATACGCCGGTCGAGGAGAGGCGGCGACCCCCGCAGTAGGCACCTCGGTGCTACATCGCGCTGAAGTAGAACACATATTGAAAGAACCCCTTTATAATATTAAGTAATACTTTTTAAACATTTAATTGTCCTCAAATAAAGACTAGTTTTTGCATTTTTTACTTTATGTACAAGAAAATAAAATATCATTTTTGTCATTCAGCAGCGACTTACGAAATGTTCACTATATCTACAGCTTGGTTGATTGAAATCGAATTTAATTGGTAAGCTTACATTGTAAATATGATTTTAATTTATTTTTGAAATGTATTAAAATATAATTTACATATTTTTGTATTGTTAAACAAATAAACAAAAGATTTCCACACAAAACAAGACAGAAAGCGATATCTACCTACCATTCTAGGTGTCCCAAGGATTTGAAGCAAGCACTTTACTTTTGGTAGAAAACATCCTCAATAAGTAACACTTTTAGAACTGGTGGTACTCGATAGTGGTACTACTGGAAACAAACCAAATTAAAATACAAGATGAAAATTATCGACGATTAGTTGATACATAATTATTTATTTTACGACTCTTTCCCATTAAAGAAGTAACACGTAAACGCAAGCTTTCAAGCATTCTTACTGCTCCTCTTTAAATCGAGTCAAAAAGTTTAAATAGTAATTTCGTACATTCTCGAGAAACTATTCACATTACGTTAAGGGAGTTGAAGTTTGTACTTTGTTAGAGTTCTTTGCATTCAAGCTAATAACTATTTAAAATGAAAAGATCGCTAGTCACGATTGCATTTTTACATGAAATATTTATGATAGAAATTTTCTTTAATTTGCCGTTTCCTTTATTTGTCTGTTTGTTCAATATTTTTTCATAACTTCGCTGAGCATTGAGCAAGTTGCATCAAAAGAAGTAGGCATGGCTAAAGAAAATAAGATCGATGCTAAAGAATATGAAAAAACTAAAGAAGATAGTGGCAAAGAAGGGACCGAAAAGAAGAAAGACAAAAAAGTAAAAAGTGATGGAGATATGTTATCTGAATCAGCCATGGATAATGTATATTATGCATGTCATAATGTGCAAGAACTGCTCCAAGCTAGGGGTTATCTACCACCTGGCTTCGCTGTTAAGAAGAAGAAGGGGAAGAAATAATATAACTGACTAATTGTATATGTACGAGCTGTGTCGGTATATAGTGATTGTATCAATAGCAAATTTAAAGTTTTGAATTTACGTATTAAGATATCGTCAAGTACTTGTTAAGTTTATCTACTACAATTAAACGGACTAACTAGTAAACACCCTATTTGAAGATCCGAATAAGTAATACTTATTTGGTGAGAGAAAGCAAAAATCACAACAGATTCCAGGAGTAGAAAACGAAGAAAAAGGGTCAGAGCCTTTCAATGATGGTTGAAGAAATTGAAAGATGCAGTACTTTCAAAGAAGATAATTTAATTGCAAATAACAAGATAAACTAGTAAGTAGTGATTAAATTGAATCAGCTGCTTAACGATTTTGCCAAACAGACTGAACTGGAATTGTTTAATGATGTGGAAATGTATACCTATTAGAAATAGGTACCCGATAGAGATATAATTTAGGTATAGTTATATTACAGATAGCTAGGAACATTCGGCGACTAAAATGTGTAGGTAAATTAAATCAAACTTTATTTAATTCGAATTTTTAAACATATACCTAAAGGTCTATTGAAAATTCGCATCAGAGTGCTAACATTCAACGATTAGCCGTGTGACTACTTTCTTAGATCGGTAAGGAAGAAAGAGATCTCATGACAAAAACGCGCAAGATTCACTAAGAATGACATTAAAGTACGACACAATGAGTCAAATGCCGAAATAAGTGATGCAATTAATATAATATTGTCATTTAAAGTAATTAAAAGAAGTATATCCTACATACATCATTAGAGTGCGTGGTTTTGTTTGAAATTTGCTTGTTATTTACTTAAATAGCCATACTTACATTGACATTGTCTTCTGCCAGATTAAATGATTTAAACTAAGATGCATCGCCATAAGCTACTGTGGCATTGAAATTAATTTCTTGACCTAGATAAACTTCATTAGACAAAGTTAACTAACGAAATAATTAACTTGCAACAGATTAAGATAAAGCGAAATATATAGTAGGTTAACAGTTCTAATAAAACTATTATTAATGAGAATGTTTAATATACTTCTTATTATATAAAATATCAATAGTTAATTGTATTGATAGCACGATAGCACTACAACTACACCTAAACCCATCCGTTGTTAAATCAATAATATCTTCACATCGTCTCCAAGGTTACGAAATGAACTAGACAAACCTCGACAAACACTGAAAACTGAAAACATGGCTGGTAAAGGTAAAGGCAAAAAAAAAGAAAATAAGGAAGTTGCAGAAGGGGATGATGAGAACAAAAAGGGGAAGAAAGGAGGAGGGAAGAAGAAAGGAAAGTCGAAAGGGAAATGTAATATAGATATGTTAACAGATGCGGCTATGAATAATGTGTATTACGCGTGTCATAATGTCCAGGAATTACTTCAATCAAGAGGTTTCCATCCACCAGACTTCACCAAAAAGAAGAAAAAAGGAAAACGTTAAATCTATAAGTGTTCCACCCTAATTTTGTATTGTGATACCTAGTTGAATTATTATTGTGTGGTTTTTGTTTCAAACTATGTTAAACTATTTAAATAAGTAAAGGACTTTTAAGTACATTTTTGAGTTTTTATTTCTTTTGAATACGCTTTTGCTTTTGAACCCATATATTTCAGGTATTAATAAGTTTTAAGTAATGTTTTCAATGCGGCGAAGCAAGTAGAAATAAATATGTTCATGGTTATAGTATAATTTAAATTCTATGCCTTTTTAAAGGCATTCAAATAAATAATAATATAATGACGGTAAATTAACTTACTTATGGGTTACAAATATTTATTTTGTTTTATTGTTGTTAGACAGAATATTATGTCTAATTTATCACGGTCAACTGCCATTTATGAACTTGAAGAAAATATCAAGACGTATTTTAATTTCGTTATTAAAGTTAGAATAATAGTTAGGTGGTTACGTCAATATATTGAAGACAAAAATAATCATTTCAGGTTTGTAATAAAACGTTAAGAGTAGATTTCAAACTCCTCTGTAAGTGTGTGCAATAATTATTACTTTTCACGTAGATGTTACAGTTTCTATTTTGTTACAGATTCTATTTTTTAGTTAGCAGTTACAAGAGTATCTTTTCGATTGCGGACTCGTAACAGGATTTTTGTTTTTCACACATTTGGTATTGAAAATTTCATAGACCTCAACAAACATGAAATAGACAACAAAATTGTTATACTTAGGACCTACTTTAAAACAGAAGTCAATGTCACGCATGACTTTGTCATTAGAGTAGCACAAAAGAAATAAAAATGTAAACTTTAACAAAAATGTGTGTAGTGTTTTAGAAATTATAATTTGCGAATACCGTAAAAAAGAAGTCATGCTCATAAATCATGAAACTACTTGAGTAAGTTAATGTACCTAGGTACAATCTATTTTTAGTCAGCTTAAAAATTATCAAGATTGGTTTAAAACAATTTAATAGTTTATAGATACAGTGCCCAAGATGATCTTAACAGCATCTATCGAAGAGTTAGTAGGTACCTATTAGCTTAATTTTAAAGCCGGAAACTTATGATATAATACATCTCATATCAACTAAAAAGATTAGGTCTCTAAACAATAGCAAAATTTACAAAAACACAAAACTAAAGAATACCTACCTTCATCCTAATAATATGTATGTGTTTGTTACTACTCAGTGCCTAAACGACTGAACTGATTATGCACATAGATTCGGTGCCGGAGACGGATATAGGATACTTTTAATCTCGAAAATCGGTCTGGTTCCCGAGTTACATTAATTAAGCACATACTAATTTACGCGCGGGTGAAGCCGCAGGGCGCAGGTAGTAGTTTTTTAAATTCACCATCTTCGTAAAACACAATTTAGAACAAGCTGTTATATTAAACATTCTAACCTAACCTAACCACGACCTACTTCACTTCACGCTTCCTCCAGTTAAATTTAAACAATTACATTAAAGTAATCCACAATTTACGACTGCATAAAACACCGACACTCATGTTCAAACACGCTGTATCGCGAAGTCGGAAACCAGTAATTTGCTGCCTCGTAAATATATATCGGATACCAATAAATGGTTCTTCAAATGATGGTTTGACTTATCGAAATGTGCAGTGAATGCTAATTCATACTGAGAGAGATGAGGTTGATACTAGAATACGAGTACGTTTGTCGTATAGATTATTTGACATTACGTTTAACATTGCCCAGTTGCGACGAGGGTCGATACGAACTCGTAGGCGAACCCAGTTGCAATGAGGGCCGAAAGGAACTCGTAGGTTATTCGCATCAAACCAATAGCTACACTACATTGTAGTATTTCTATTGTCAAGTTATTTTTCAGTGGTCTTAAAAAACTGGGCAGGCTAAGGCTCTAAAGGCATAGGCCAAAGGTGAGGTGAGTCACACCACAATTTGGCTATGCGACGACGCGAGAGACAAAATCGTCTAACCTAATGTTGTTTTTTTTAATAGATAGTCTACCACTATGCCTGATAGTAAGCAGTTAGTGGAACCCAGAAGTGGTGGCCACCATTCCAAAATCCATTTTCTCAAACTGCTAGTCTGGTGGCCTCCACTATGGCGGTTTGTGAAATGCGTTTTATATGTTGTAAGTAATAAAAAATATCCTGTCCTGTTTTACATCTCTAACCTGAAGATATCCTCTGTTGGACATAAACATAGATTGTCCACTATTTTCCCCAAGTCATCACCTTGTGATGGAAAATAATAATAATCCAATAAAAAGCGGCACAATGTCAGCCATTTAACAAAATTTGATTGAATTGAATAAACACGTTCGATTGAAATGGGAAACGGTCTGCAATTGAAGAGAAAATGTATTGAAAACGTTTTATATTTCGGCATTTGAATAGACTTTTTTGATTTGGCAAATTTCACTGAGTCGAAATAGATCTTTCGCAAGGATAGGTAGGTTTCATTACTTCTCTTTTCCCTAATGATTTCGATTTGTTCTTGATTATATCTTGAGATTGCTCTTTAAATAAATGGGTGAAATTAATTTGTTTTAGTTTCACCGCTACCTGCCTCTACTTACTGCCAATGTACAAAAGCAGAATATCGTAAGTACAGGCCATATTAAACAAAAGGAAAAAAGTTTTTAACATATTTACATAACAGTATTTTTTTCAGCTTGTCCCACGCAGTTACGTAGGGACTACTCTGCATAAATCAGACAGACACCAACAATAAAAACCGAAGTTTATGAGTAGTTAACTTACGCAAGTTTAACACACAATTTACTCAAGTCAAAAGTATAAGAATAACTAGAAAGAAAACGATACCAAACACAAATTTTCATTAAAAATGAAACATCGCAATAAGCTTGGCGACAGTATCGATAATCGAATAATGTATGAATGTCGCTAAGTACCTACGTACTAGGTAGTGCCATGCTGCAATTCTAAGATAGAACGATGTATGTTTATGATTTAAGTTACAAGATAATCGCTTTTATGTAACTATCATTATGACTCATTTTGCCGATTTTATATAACGCGGTTACGTTATGCACAAGGTACTTAAATATTTTTAGCAGGGACAGCACACAATTTATACAGACATTTGTATACAATTTATATACTACTAGGTACTGAATAGGTATTGTCATGGTACTGGTTGGCAGAATACGGCTCAGTTTTTGTGGTAATGTCAGGTGAAACGGTTTGTTCTACAGAGGAATATTCTGCTGGTCAGTGTTGGTATGTCACATTAAATATATTTTATTAGAATATGAAAAATGTAAGCTTTTTGAAACTAGTTTTAATAAATACTAGGTACTAAGCTTTTCGTGGTACTGGATATGACGGACGGCGCAGTGGTCTTCAAGATTACTCTTGTCGTAGGTACGTACCTAAATACAAAACACAAAAGTCGCGCACTCTCTTTAAAATATAAGTATTAGGCAAGTTAAACATTGATTATATTAATATTTTTTATTTGCTTAAAATTAAAATGCATTTTTTTACTAATTGAATGTAGATATCTTTTGACTAATGGCTCTATTGTTAAACAATAATATTTAAAAGTACCGACCTATATCTGTTAGTGATTGTACTGACATAATGTGTCCACTGTCCACATCACAATAGTCCTAAATTTCGTTCCGTCCCAATAATTCAATAGAATACAAATTGAAAGAGGACAATAATGAATTATCCTCTAGAGAACAGTCCACTAGATCCATATTATCATAATAAAACGCGCAATAATTTTATAGTAGGTATAGCAACAGGGGATCAGCACTGTAACTCCTAAATACAGGCTACCCAGAAGCCTCTCTAGGAAAATTAGGAAAACAGTAATCCATCCACTACTATTGTAGACTACGCGCATTGATGTTACTAATTATTGTAAACTGTAAACAAAATGTAACCTACAATCTCATAAACGAATAAATTTAAATTATTTTATTATTATCAATATAATCTAGCTGTGGTATATACTTCACCAACGCAATCATTCAACCGTATGATAACGATTAAACCGATTAAACTCATCACATGAGAAAGCTGTAGGAAAATCATCTACACAGGATGTTCGATCGAATGATGACAATCATGAGATACACCATGAAAGAGTTAGAAAACCATCCAACACAAGACGGACAGTAGCATACTGAAATAAGGTTGCCTCTACTGCGATTGTCAATCCACTTACCGAGCTTGACGATTATAACAAATTCCCCTTTCAAATTCCCGAATTGTCTTTCGGCTCACGTATACATATATAAATAACGAATTAACAAAATAGAAGTAACCAAATCGCAATAACGGTTAAAAAACGATTTTCACAGAAAAGAATAAGTAGATAGGTACCTAGAAAATTTATGGACACAGAGTATACTTACACAAATTCAAAACAAATATTTATGAATCACACAAAGATTTATCTCGAGTGGACCAACAGCAGTCAAAAGCACTCTGTGACACCGAGGCTTTCATTCCATTTACGCTACTAAATCACTAGATATGGAATTAACATTAGCTTTCATCAAACAACTACACTAAACCATCTTTATTATCTAATCATCATTCTTAACTAAGTTAATCTACAGATTTCAGTTTACAACGAACATAAACTTGACCTACCAAAAACTAGTTTAAGTGCCTTTAAGTGCACTAAATAACTAATGACCGAATAATCTCTTAGGACAAGTCTAGTAGATATACCACTAACTAGCTTCTGCGTCATATGAAACGGAATTTGTTTGAAATTAGGTCACGGTTTAAATGCTCTTCGTGTCGAGAAGTTTACTACTATCGTTTAAAAGCCCTGTTAAGAAAGCTTTCATTAATTTATTGTGACAGTAGAATAATACGCTAGATAAAAGTCTAGTTTTGCCAAGATTTTAAGAAGAAATTATCTCAAGGTTCTTGGAAGACTGCATGCGCGTAAAATCTTGTAGTATTCAGATTATATTTAAAAACTATCGATCACTTTAGTGACTAAGACTTGCTCAAGATATCGGGGGCGATTACTAAAACATCTCTTAATTTAAAATAGCACTTAATTCTGCTAAATCTATCACTGTAACATGGATTTTGGATACAGAAATTCGTTTTAGTTCTAACTTTAAAGTTAACTGGCGTTCGAATAGCTTTTTGACGCTAGCCGAAACTTATTTTAATTTTAAAGTTTATATTCGATACCTGAGAGCTCAGTGAGAATGACGACCTGACTTTGTGACATTAGGGCTTCAAAAAATCCTGTAAAATCTTGTACTTATTTTTCTTTAGACCATTATGGGGAAAAACACAATGCAACCGATAGAATTTCTATAAGTTATTTGAATACATGCGTTTTTATTTTAGTTTTTAAAACTTTAATATGGTACCAGCGGTTGGTATAGACCTGGGGACCACTTTCTCCTGCGTGGGAGTATTTCAACATGGTAAAGTGGAGATCATAGCCAACGACCAAGGCAACAGGACTACGCCATCGTACGTTGCCTTTACTGACACTGAGAGGCTTATAGGAGATGCTGCTAAGAGTCAGGTAAAGATAAATAGTATATTAGTAGCCAAGGGCTGTAAGGCATCAATTGCAGCCCGAGGTATTTAGTCTATCCTATAGTTCGAGGGTGCAATTGATGCTTACACCCGAGCTAACTACTCTGCTTTACATCTTGGGGCTTATTCCGTTTATCCACCCTAAAATAGCCACCCTAAGGAGGATACTCGGAAACACGTGTCCTTCTATCCACCCTGAACGGGGTGGATAACCGTAATTCATATAATATGTTTCTTCCGTTTTTGTCACCTGCCTAAGTACAGTCATTAACACAGAAACATACACAAACCCAGTCCAAATTTAGAAAACGATTGCAAATATACATTAAAAGGGACGAATTTATCCAGGATACGCAACTACGTCTACTCAATAATGAAATAAGCGTTGGTCATTTTCTGGACATGTTGCAAAATTTATAAAAAACCACCAGCCCCGCTTCGGCTTTCTATCTTATAGTACCATGTACCTACAATTTAGATTTTAAGACTATTTTATGTTATTCGCTTAACAATAAATATTAAATTAAAACTTAAAAGATAATTTGATTCAACTGTACTTGGGGTAAAAAATCGGAAGAAACATATTATATGAATTACGGTTATCCACCCCGTTCAGGGTGGATAGAAGGACACGCGTTTCCGAGTATTCTCCTTAGGGTGGCTTTTTTAGGGTGGATAAACGGAATAAGCCCATCTTGATTGTGAGGTAAGTAGAAAAAAACCGGCATTACAGAAACAAAACATTTTATTAGTTAAAATTTTTAGTGAAATGAGAACAATTTTCAAGAACGAAATTTAGCTTCGCGCCGTTCGATATTTAAAATTGATGACTATTATACTCATACAAAGACAAGGCTGAATAGCAAAGCGACCTCTTTTGTCATTGGGCTGAATGCATGATGTCTATTGCCAGTATGATGGTTAGATGTACGCGAACTTTTTGAAAGAGTGAAGTGTTTTTTTTTAATTACTTACCGCCCTAGGGCTTTTCTAGCTACATTATTACCCTAGAGCGCTAATTGGTCACCTACAAGCCCCATTTGGGGGTAATAAGGACCTACTTACCGAATATGAGATGTAAAGTAACTTTAGTTCAAAATACTATTATAGAAGCACGTAAAATTTGTAGAGCAGGAAAGTAAATTTAGTTAAAAATACTATCATATAGAAGCACATCAAATTTATAGAGCGGGAACTAAGCTCAGTTTTTTATTTGTATCCTATTTTAAAGCTTATTTACTTAGATATACTACAGTACGTAACTATATTTTTAAGCAACTAATATAATGTACAGGATCTTCTTAAAAAATATTGCTTAGTTAAAAACATAAAATCTGATCTAATCTCAATGAAAAGCTAAATTCCCTCTCATTTTGTTTAACAAGCCTCATTCAATTATTCGACGAACAACCACGAAATTATTTTAAGCCCAATAATAGAAATACAATTAAAATTAATGAAGCATGAAACGTCAGTATATTTGTAATGAGAGAGTCGAAATGCGCGTTCTCGTATTAAGGTCAGTTTACTTTGTAAATCTATTACAGTTTACATTTTATCTTTATTTATGAACATTTTGTAGGTTGCCATGAATCCAACTAATACAGTCTTTGATGCTAAACGCCTGATAGGAAGAAAATTCGACGATCCTACTGTTCAGGAAGATATTAAACACTGGCCATTCCAAGTTGTATCAGACGCGGGAATGCCTAAAATTTTAGTTGAATATAAAAAGGAGAAGAAGAAATTTACACCCGAAGAAATCTCATCTATGGTACTTACTAAAATGAAAGAAACTGCCGAAATGTATTTAGGCGAGACAGTCAAGGATGCAGTAATAACTGTACCAGCTTACTTTAATGATTCTCAACGTCAGGCTACAAAGGATGCTGGTGTAATTGCTGGTCTTAATGTTCTTAGAATTATCAATGAGCCTACAGCCGCAGCACTTGCTTATGGTTTGGATAAAAATCTAACAGGCGAAAGAACTGTATTGATTTTCGATCTAGGAGGTGGCACGTTTGATGTGTCTATCCTCACAATATCTGAAGGATCACTTTTCGAAGTCAAATCAACCTCAGGTGACACCCATTTGGGTGGAGAAGACTTTGATAGTAGAATGGTAGAGCACTTCAGTCAAGAGTTTGAAAGGAAATACAAAAAAAACCTTAGAGAAAATGTAAAAGCTGTTAGAAGACTTCGAACGGCATGTGAAAGAGCTAAAAGAACACTGTCTTCGAGCACAGAAGCCAGCATAGAAGTAGACGCATTACATGAGGGCATAGATTTCTATTCAAAACTAACTCGAGCCCGCTTTGAAGAATTGTGTTCGGATCTTTTTCGTAGCACTCTAGCACCGGTAGAGAAAGCTCTGAAAGATGCTAACCTGAACACACGAGAAATAAATGACGTTGTATGTGTGGGTGGATCCACGCGAATACCGAAAGTTCAACGACTATTAAGTGTACGTATTCTAGTCAAAACTCTTTATTTTACAATATTTTTAGCTTAAAACTTTCTTCTTCTGCCTCATCAAAGTAATAAGTACGCTAATAATAACCCCACACTAATCACTACATTGTAAATTCAGGAATTTTTCGGCGGCAAGGCCCTGAACCTGTCTATTAACCCTGACGAAGCGGTAGCTTATGGTGCTGCAATACAAGCTGCTATTCTCAGCGGTTCCAAAGACACACGTCTAACAGACGTCCTGCTAGTAGACGTGGCGCCGTTATCCTTAGGTATTGAAACCGCTGGAGGCGTGATGACCCGTCTTATAGACAGAAACTCTAGAATACCGATAGCCGAGAAGAAAATCTTCACAACCTACGCAAACAATCAACCTGCTGTCACAATCCAGGTAATAAACCATTAAATTTAAGACCACTTCGTATATAATAAATACTTGTGCCTAAGTGAACCAACTAATTATACAGCCGCAATGCTAAAGTAGGACTTAAGAGTGTGCTGTGAAGATCTAGACAGGAGACTTTTCCCAACAGTGAGGTGATGCAGGCTAACTATCGGTAATAAAAAAAATTTAAAGCCACGATAAGTGCTAGCGACCTTAAGTGATTTAAGTATATGTAGATTTTCCAGGTTTATAGAGTATATTTTTATTCTACATAATATATTGCTTGTAGATCTACGAAGGTGAAAGAGCGATGACAAAGGACAACAATTTGCTTGGTACTTTCAATTTGACTGGAATACCTCCAGCTCCAAGAGGAGTGCCTCAAATAGAAGTGAGTATACGAGTGTTGCTACTCAAGTAAAACTGTATGCACCGTTATTCCATTACAATAGCAATTAAAACCTGTAATAGAAAATGCATTAGCATGACATAATTTTCATTGCTCGTAAGAGCAACCAACAGCTGTTGAAAAGGCAGTCTTGGACCCGCGTAACCAGTCGCGCAGCCCCGTGACGAGCTGCTTTACCGTGAACATGCCGCGTGTTGCGGAAAGTTTGTATGTCTGCACTTAATGAGCACATAATGAGCATTCAAGGTAGCCGGCCTCTGCCCGAGCCACAGTTCTCTGTTTGGCATTTCATCTTTATTTATTTCACCGCGTCCCGAGCGTGTACAACTATCTTCACTAAACACATGGCTCACACTGAGGCGCCTTTGAGCATAATATGGAAATTTACCGACGACGGCGACGTTCGTTTCGCTGCGCAACTGCCTCGTTAGGTCGAGTCGTGGCTAGCCTCGACCCGCGGCACAGTCTCCGCTTGCTCAGCTGCGTCTAATGGAGATTCGGCTTAAGACACACCCAACTGTACCCCTCACGTTTTTGAGGTTCATTACTGTCAGTTACAACTTTTTAAAAGTGCCGGTGCTGACTCGTTTGCCATTCAATTAAAAAGAAAAAACAATTGCAGGTCTCCTTTGACGTCGATGCCAACGGTATACTAAACGTGAGTGCCCAAGATAAAAGCACTGGTCGGTCTGAAGGGATCACTATTTCTAACGACAAAGGCCGCCTTACTAGAACACAGATAGAGAAAATGTTAAAGGACGCTGAGAAGTTTAAATCTGAAGATGAACAAGTAAGAAAAACTGTGGAAGCCAGAAATCAATTGGAGAGTTATTTGTATGGGTGTAAAGATGTGAGTAACAATTAATTTTACTATGAAAAATAAATTAATAAAATTATTTTGCAGATTTGCTATCGGTAGGTAGTAACTGTGTAACAGAATCACCTCCAGGCGCATACTAATTTGAACATCTTGACCCTGTTGGTGCGACGTGGCATGCACATAAACTGCGTATAAGCGATTCTATAATTTATTTATGCCAATTTTCGTCAGTTTTTCTGTCGCCGGAACATTTTTACCACTTCCTACCTTTTAATTTTTTAACCTGCACGTCTCTTTATGGGCATCAAGATTTTCTCGTTCTTAATCCTTCTTCCTTTCTTACATAACGTCTGTTAAAACTAACCAAATATGGTTTTTAATCTGTATCTTCTATTTACCGCTTACAAAAACAAAGCTATAATTCTATTGTTAGCTATAACTGTCTTTTTAACAGGCCGTTGAAATAGCCGGTAACCGACTAACGGAAGATGAAAAATCGAAAGTCATAAATGAGTGTGACGCTCAAGTGAAGTGGTTGGACAACAACCCGGAGGCCTCTAAAGCTGACTTAGAGAAGCGTCTAAAGGATGTACAGGCCGCCTGTCAGTCTGCTATGTTGAAGTTACATGGAGTTGCGGGAGGCCCCAGTGCCCGCCCTGACAGTCCGCTGGGGCCTAGAGTTGAAGAAGTCGATTAAAAGAAATAAAGCATGCGTCACGTATTTTTAAAATAGTTTTAGTTTCCATAGATATCAGTGCTACATGAACAGTAACAAATTTGTAAACATTTTAAAATAGATGCTGGCATTAAAACACATATTTAAGCTTGTTGTTTTATTACATTATCTTTCTGTCACGGCTATAAAAACAGTTTCGAACAGTACAACCCCGTTCGAGGAAGCAAAACTTGCATAATTAACACTCGATAGTGTCACGGGCAAATCTTAATTCGCCTTAATACCATCAAGGGCAATACTGTGACCAGTTGGAGGGAAAGGAATGTACAATAGTATGAAAAATCAATAACACAATATGTATAATACAAAACCATTTATTATAAAAATATAACAATTACGTCGAACTTTAATATTAATTTAGTTTATGTGCGCTAAAATGCTTCAATTGTACTAATTTATCTATACACTTATGTTCTTTTAATCTTGTATTGTTTGCTAGTATAACTAAGTGGATAAACCCTTTTTATTATATTATTTTGAGTGCACTAGTAGTCATTTGGTAATTAATCATCATAATAATTTAAAATTAGAGAAATATTAAAAACCAAGTATTTGGGTGTGGTGTATAACTTACTAAAACCGTGTTAGACTTTCTGTTGGTTTCTCAGAATTAATGTAATAAGTACCTACCAGATTTATGCAAATATTTCTTTTAATTAGCTTATTATTATCAATAGTATAAGTCTCCCGAAAGTAACAACAGGGTTTTAGTTATTATCATAGCACTATTTCTCACCGATAAAATTCATAAGAAACAATGCATTAAATGTATAGTCATATATCATCATACAAACACATATAAACGTTAACGCATATTGAATAAATATCATTTTCGATTGACAACCAGCGTATGATATGTCATAAATTATTTGCAAGTACAATACTGAATTGAAGAGAAATTTATCCTTAGTAAGGGAATTTGGGTCTTAAACTTATAACGTAAAGTTGAAAATGCAAGTGTAAATTTTCAAATTAACACCGTAGTTCATTGAGATGAGATGATATTTTTCTATATTTTAATGATGATAGATGATACTAGTAGTGATGTTCATAATATTTTAAATATAAGACTATAGCGATAGTCCTTGTGTATAAACCGCTAACAGATATTGGTCCTATCAGAAAGAAAGTCGTCACGCGTTCAACTGTTCTGCATTCTAGCGTTCTGTCTGTGTAAAGGAATTTCGTGATCAGACTTTCAGGCTTAAACTAAGAAAATCGTACCTTCGTACGACAATAACAGAAGACATATTTAATGATTTGGCTTCCATGTGTATTCACATCTAACAAAATCATTGAAAAATTAACTAAGCAGACTCGTTAAAATAAATCTATAATATAAAAATGAATCGCTGAATGTGTTGCTAAGCGCAAATTTCGAGAGCAGCTGAACCGATTTCGCTAATTCTTTTTTTATAATATTCTTTGAAGTACGAGCATGGTTCTTACGGAGAGAAAAATTTAAGAAATTGCCAGAATAAAAACACTTTTCTATATTCCCATACAAAAGTATCTTTATTTATCCCAAAATGTTTAAAAAAATGTACATCCGTGCGAAGCCGGGCCGCTAGTTTTAAATAAATAAGGATAAAAACCTACCAACCCTGACAGGGTCAAGTCCCTCCTAAACCATTATTTGAATCCGCTACTGTGTACAGGTGCTGACGTCATGTTTACATAAAACAGCAGCTAACGCATGGAGTCCTTAACGCATGCTATGCGAGTATGAAAATTTAATGACCACTTTCTCTCTGATAGAACACTAAGCCACAAGGGCAATGTCACTGACACTTTGAATACACTCGAAATTAATAACCTATTTCTAGAGATAGATAAGGCGTTCTGAGAGAAACTAGCGGACCCGACAGACGTTGTCCCGCCTTAATTGTTATTTAATTTTTCGCAGAACCTTCTCCTGACAATAACAAACACAACAAAAAAAGAATTAACGGAATCGGTCCAGTCGTTCACGCGTGATGCCGTGACCAAGGGCAATAGGGATTTATTTTTATATAAATAGATATTTCTAATCTCCCATTCTACAAACCCTATTTCACCTACCTACAGATATCCCTCGTAAACTTTTCACTACTTTCCCCTTTTCCCATCTCCCTTCTTCCCCACTCCTCCCATCCCCCTTCTTCCCCACTCCTCCCATTCCGCTTCTCTCCTCCCTCCCCTCTCCTTTTCCCGTCATTTCACTCTCCCTTTCCCTGGCTTCTCCCTTATTTCCACCTCGCTTCCCCCTCACATCCCCTTCACTTCCCCCTCATTTCCCTCTCGCTGCCCCCTTCCTCCCCCTTCCTTTCCCCACCCTTCCCCTTCCCTTCCTTCTCACTTTCCCTTTCTTCCTCCTCACTTCTCTCTCGCCCCCCTCCCTTCCCCCTCTCTTCAATTTTCAAGTCGCTAACTTCAAAAGCAAAGATCTTTCCATATAATATTTTATCCCTAATTTCATCCCTCTAAATCCAACCCAATTATCCAAAACAAAATTTCAAAACTATGAAGAAGTTTCATAAAATTGTTTTCATCCCTTTTCAGACCACCCTTAACATTTATGGGAATGAAAAATAGATGTCCGATTCTCAACCCTAGCCGATATGCATACAAAATTTCACGAAAATCGGTCAAGCCGTTTCGGAGGAGTTCAATAACGTACAACATGACAAGAGAATTTTATATATTAGAAGATGACCAAAATAACAACGGTTGCTAGGTAACGAAACCAGTATCCTAGGCAACTATCTCAAATAGCCCTGTCTATCTTTAGAGATAGGTTATTAATTTCGGCCGTTATCAACAAGAACACCAGATTAAAATAACATAAATTAAGCTCACCCGAACTCCAAATTGACTATAACACAAAACAATTCGTGCAAACTTACAACATAAATAAATAAATGATTCAATTCAATCTAATATTGATTATATTCTATAGGTAACTGTAATTTGTGATTTATTACTAATATCTTTAAACTTGTGAATGTATAAATAATATCATAGCATTATCTATAACTTAACCAGAGTTTTAATGTTAACATTGTGACTGAAGTATTACACTGGAAAGTGTAATACTCAACTTTGTGGAACATCTAGAGACCGTCAATTCAAGTTTTGATTAATAGGCATGATGTCATAAGACTGTATATAATAATAGCCTATTTACTGTCCCACTGCAGGGCAAAGGCCTCTTCTCATATAGAGAAGGTATGAGCATAAATCACCACGCTTGCTCAAGACGGATTGGCAATTTCAGACATTTAAGTTCAGGTTTCCTCACGATGTTTTTCTTCACCGTCAGTCAGAAATGTCCAAAATAAACTTAGAAAGTATATAATTATACCACTTTAAAACTATTTTATATATTTTTTAATAGAATAATTAAACATTCACAAGTATAAAGAACAATAAATTAATTAAAATATCCTTATCATTAATATTCGATGTTAAATTTTTTAATAGTTCCTTATGTAATTAACTTTTAGCTTCAACGTAGGCACTATCTTTTTGCTAAAATCAATACGAAATGCATTCATGAAGTGCGAATAATCACTTCACGAATAAGAGATTGTTTCTTGTTTCTTTGGATTTCTTTCTTTCACGAAGTATTTTTATTCTCAACATTGAATTTCTAAGAATAAAATAATAAGGGTTGGGCCACATCTGGCAGCACAGAACCGCACTAACACGCTACCACGCGCTGCGTGCTGTCGCGATTTACGCTCTTTGTTGCTCTAGTAAATGACATGTCTCAGTGACAGAAACAGATAGAACATAGAAAAGTGCAGTTCCGTGCTGCCAGATATGGTCCAACTCTAAGTTAAGCCTGCCTATGACTCGGGTTCGTAAGTATATTTTTTTACCACAACAGATGCAGGCTATCTAAAATTACTACGTATTTATTATATTCTACTTTAACTAATTCAATAATTTTGTATGTAACAAGGTTAAAATTCGTGTTATCCAACTTTAATTTTGCTTTTTAATCCGTTATCAAAATATGCTAATTTGGCTCACTATATAAACAAACCAGTTTAAACGGGCTTATTAATTATTTCATTCCATGAATCTCGTATTTATTTATTTAACCTATTTTTGGCGTATAACAAAATTGATATAAAAGACATACAACCCTTCGAACAATATAAGAAAAATTAAACCCATTTTGTCATAATGTTACCTAAAGTAAGCGACATCTTACTCTAACCCTATTGCAATACAGTTCGTATTTCAAGTACTGGAATTATAACACCAAACCATTAAATCATAAACCCATTAAATAAACCCTGTACCACAAACCGTTCAACGTAAATCACAGACTTGTAACTAAATAAATTGACTACTTGACCACTGTGGTGATGCAAACGATAAACGACCTTAAGTACACAGATTTTAGAGTATAAATAATCACTTAACAATAATGATACATACCTACATTTGTCTGGCAAATTCGATATTGCTACTCAGCGTAAGGTCGAAAATTGTCTAGCAGTGTTTTTCATATTACACCTTATGTTTACTGAACAATTAACTAGACTCAAAATGGATGTTTGGTTCACTTCAGTGGTCAGGTAGTAAGCGAAACTTCACGATGCGAGCAACTGGTTAAGTCATATTTTTAATTAATAGTGCAGGAATACATTTTATAATAACGCACACTCAATGAAAAAATATAACATTAATTTTCATTTTATTTAATTTATGCATTGACAATCTAATAATCATAATATGAACTTTATGTATATAAGCACAAAATGAAATTTTAAGTGTCTTTTTTCATTGAGAGTGCGATATATCGTCACAAATACTAGGTCGGACTAAAATAAACTTTATGCGTAAAACACGAAGATCGTTTTTTATCCATTAACATTAAATAAATTATACGATTTGGTACCTAAAACCAATAACTCGCATTGTAATGTTTGAAATTAAACAATACAATGACGTATGTATTTTTGTTCTATAAATTACAGAAATGAGACAATCCTTTTCATACGAAATCATTAAATCATTGCTTATTAAACATAATCGACCTGCTGTCAATAAAAATAAATTTGTGATAAACTTCTTTCTATGAGTTTTAATGAACATTAACAATTACACATACATAATGTATGCTAGACCAATCATTGTTCAACATGAGTTCAAACGCAAGCAAAACAAATAAATAAAAAAAACTTCTAGAATTTGATAAAATTTACTCTATAATCTTTATGTCGTCGATAAGACGAACGATTACATCAACAACAATCGGTATATTGAGCGTGTCATTGCTTTTGAACCTTATTTTCAAGCACATACAATTCAAATTAGGATTTAAAGTTTTAAGTTGAAGATGTAAACTCAGTGACTTTCCATCGAATATCGATACAAAATGTGTCGTGTCTTAGTAATACTAATTAACCCTTAATCAATACATTTATATACTTAACGTAAACTTAAGTTTAATTGTGTGTCATAAACTTACAATAACTTAAAATTCAACAAGCACCAAAATTAAAAACTATAATTAAAATATTTACCAGTCACTTGCCTCGAAGGTCCCACAAAACAATTTACACAAATTAAAAATAATCAACATTCTAAATTCAAACGAACTTTAACATTTTCTGAATAAATCCTGCTTGGATCTCGTCCGCCCTGAAAACAAACAAATAATTTAATTTTTCATACTGTGCACTTTTTACATAAGACCGAATACACTTTCCTATAAACTAATTTGTTGCAAAAGACTGCTTGGGCTATCGTGACATGTAGTAGATGCATAGTGCACGCACGCGCGCGCGTACTCACGCATACGCACACATACACACAAATGTTTCGCATTTATAATATTAGGATGGCCACATCTACTATGGTGATTAATAAAAGTACTATTTTACACCTGGTAAAAAGTTATAGGTTTAAACGATATATTATAATGTTGTTTATTACATGCGTTATAAATTACTACAGACTGGCCTGTTGGTCTAGTGGTTAGAGACCTTGACTGCTAAGCTGGAGGTCGTGGGTTCGATTCCCACCCAGGACAAACCTTTGAGTGATGAGCATGATTGTTTGTTCTGTGTCTGGGTGTAATTTATCTATAATATGTATGTATTTACAAAAAAAAAATGTATATAAGTAGTATATCAGTTGTTTAGTACCCATAACACAAGCAAAATATAATTGCTTAATTTGGGGCTAGATGGCGCTGTGTGAATGTGTTAGAATATTATTTAATTAACGTTATGTACGACACATTATGTCAACTTTTATGTACTGGTGTAAGCCTACAAAAATGCATTAAAAGAAAAAACTAGTAAATTCCATGGTGTTGATAGTTTTTACGAGCAATGTTATATGTATAATGCACTTTCTGCACTGCACAATAATCAAATCTGTGGCAATTTCACTTACTTGGCACTAGTAACGGTATGCATTAAGTTGATGATGTATCGTGGACAGACGTCTTCGTGCATGACTCGCGCGTGGAACAATATTCCCTGACACACGCAGTACAGGAGTTCTACTAGCGGTAGGTTGGCTGGGATCATGCCTTTTTGATAGCCCCATGAGCCTAGAATCTGTATTAACAATTTTTAAGTATTAATATTAGTCTGATGACGCCGAACAGGAAACCGAGTAGACATTTCAGGATAGTGGACCATTGAGAAAAGTAGACCTAATGAGAAACCGAGTAGATATTTCAGGAAAGTGGACCATTAAGGAAAGTAGACCTAATGGGAAACCGAGCAGACATTTTAGGGAAGTGGAACATTAGCAAAAGTAGACAACTTAGGAAAGTGGACTTAGTGTTCCTGAGCCCTATAAGTATATGCTTACTTTTTGGACTAGATGGCGTTGTGTGTAGTTGTTGGGATATTAATTATGCCTGAAGTTTGATAGAGTACCGGCAGCCCAATGACTCTCTCGGTTCTGTTACATATCCTTCGTCGTCCCCTTCTTCCTGCATGGTCGGCAACAGTTAAGTTGTGTTTTCTAAACATTATTTCTGCAATGCCTTGAAACCACAGCCATGTCCATAGGATACGGTTACCACTTACCATCTTAACCTCTTATAGCAGTCCTATTATAATCTTACTTTGTCTCTATCTCTGGTTTTAATGGTACAAAAGAAAAGGACAAAAATAAGTGCTATGAGAGGTGGTGGTAGGCTAGGTAGACCCGTATGCTTTTTTGGCATCAAAGTTATATCATATGTAATCGTTGAGTTGCAGAGTACACACAATAAGTATTTAAAACTAGCAAAGCTAGCAAGCCTACCTATTGTTATACCCTTATTGACTCTTTCAATACCACACTTACGAGAGTATACGAGGATGTTCCCACATTCTAAAGGGAGAAACCCACGACTAGTTTCTTCTATCAAAAAGAAACATTGTCTGCAAACAAATATGTAGGACATATAAAAAAATATAAACACAAACCTGTAGTGCTGAAGTAAAAGGTGCTAATGCTATGGGTAGAGAAGGCGATGCTCTGAACGCAAGCCCTGAGAGGAAGCCCGCTGGTAACGCGTACATCGCGCTATCCTTACCGTGCGCTCGACATAGAAGACATACTACTAACTGCAATGAGATAATATTATGTTAATTTAAAGTGTACTATTAGGGAATACTTTATATTTTATTTAAAAGGTCATAAGGTACGACTATAGTTATCCATTGATTACCGGACACCATGAATTAATGTGTACTATTAGGGAAAACTTTATACTTTATTTAAAAGGTCATAAGGTACGACCATAGTTATCCGTTGATTACCGGACACCATGTATATCAGCACTTGGGCCACAGACAATGGTTACGAGTTTAATTATCAGCTAGCAGTACTTAGGTAACTTTTTAAATGATTAGTGTTTTTAAACGACTTCCGCACTTAGAAACAAGCTCAAACGGACTCAGAACATACATACATATATATGTAAGTAAATATATTTTATAAGTCACATAAATTTTTTTTCGCGTTAGAGTCTTGTCTTCCCTACTAACTGGATCACCGAAGCGATCATTAACCCCCAGTTTCTGAAAGTCAGTACCTAAAAGCATGGATGATTAGTTTAATTTGATCTAATTAGTTTCTAATTAATAAAATTAGACAACTAATTATTGATCGTTTTAGTAACCCAATTGGTACTTCAAATGAGATTTAACAGGTGATTAGTTAATTTTTCGTTGATCAGCCTTTCAGAAACTGAGGGTTAGTGTTATTATACGAAATACAAAATCATACGACACTAGCCGGAATGTACACATGAGGTTGTTATACAGGTTCACGTCTGGATAAGGCAGTCTACCACAATCAAACAAGTGTATTTATACAAAACTTCGCCTGACACCTTTGCAATCTTTACCTTTAAAATTAGAAATTTAACAGGCGGTAACTAGACGATTTTATTATTTACCATTAGTATTTATATATCTCGTTCGCCCTAGACGAACATACGCGGACCAGATAGGTGATGTGTTGACAAAGGGGACAATTACAAGCACTCGTAACCGACGTGTGTGTATGAAAAAATTTTCATTAATCTTTTATTGAAGAGACAAAGGAGGTATGGTAAGAAGGTATGGTTTTTTTCACAACAAATGGCTATCTATAGTCTCTGCTTACCCCAGTAATGAGAGACAGGTGTGAATTTATGTATGTATAATCGAAATCAGTTAAACAGTTAACAAACATAAGAAACTTACCCTATAAATACCAATATAACCACCAAAGAATAACCCAAGTTTCAGATGGGACAGTTTTAATGACTTCAGTGCTTTAGCAGGCGTTAGTATTTTAGGTATTATTGTTCTTAACATTGTCATTGCACAGCCGACGCCGAATAATTGCGCTGTACCCTAGAAAGTAGATATTAACACTGCGTCAGTGAATCTCTTATTGAGAGGATAAACTAGATGACTTTTGCGAGAAAGCTGTAAGCTCGTGCAGTATTTATATCGTCCCTTGTGCAGGCAACATGAGAGACTTAACAGTCGATATAATATACAGAATATTCTTTACTGCACATCACATATTACAATTGTTTTATTGTTAAAATTCTAGTTTATTTTAAACTAGCTGCGCCTCACGGATTCGCCTGCGCGTAAATTGAGTTTTGTCTCCTTTGGGAACCATGCCGATTTTTGGGCATAAAAAATAGCCTATTTCCATCGCCGGCACCGAATTAATCTTCATAGAAATCGGTTCAGCTGTTTAAGCGCTGAGTGGTAACAAACACACAAACTTTCGCATTTATAATATTAATAGGATAGTTGTTTTACCTTTAAAACATAATTTATACATGGTCCTTTATGTGGACACGCAGGACTTCTACCTTCGATGCCTTGTACTGGCTCACCAACCTCTTTGGAAACCCGAGGTGGAGTGAAGAACCTTAAACAAAATAATATCATTTTAAGAGTCGCAGTTAATGACAGTGAGTTAAATGTTTGAATTTAAACCTTATGTTAAAAACAAAAAGATATATTCATCAATACTGCTTTCCAAGCATGGTAGTCGTGCATTCGAAAACGAAACTGATTTTTTTAAATTACACAGAGCTCTTCTTAATAAAAAACATACCCCTTTATTCTTAAAAATCTTATAGGCCTCTATAGTTCAAATTATTATTACTCCAAATATTTAAATAAATGATAATTAACGTTTTGTACTTATTGTAACAATTGATTTATGAACATTAGATAGTAATAGTAATGAGACAATCAATCTAATAAAATAAGTAATGTAAATTAAGCGTTGACCTTTAACGGCTACGATTTGACCACAGACTAACGTTTTTCTATTTCCAGTATGTGATAGATAGGTCATTGGGTTCGGCCGGTAGTACGGACACAGTAAGCTGTAGATAGATAGATTTGTGCATTTTTTGTAATATTGTTTGTCTTAAGATTGACGGCGAATTCTTCGTCGTAGATGGACAGGTCTGTAGTTAAAAGAGTTATAGGTTTATCGTCGTGTCGGTGAAACATTTAGTAGCTGGATAGGGCTGTCGTCGAAAGTGACGCATATGAAAGGTTCTGTCGGCGAAATGTCCATAGGTGAAAGACCCTGCTGGGGAAACGGAAATAAATGAATCATCCTGTCGACGAACAGACAAATGGCGAATCGGTCTTAGGAGAACAGTTGCTGAATCACAACAGATTGTATAAAATTATAATCGAACAAAAGACTCGCTTGGTATTTAGTCATTTTTCACTAAAGATGTGTTATGTACTAGTTGCTGAATCACAACAGATTGTATAAAATTATAATCGAACAAAAGACTCGCTTGGTATTTAGTCATTTTTCACTAAAGATGTGTTAAGTACTAGTTGCTGAATCACAACAGATTGTATAAAATTATAATCGAACAAAAGACTCGCTTGGTATTTAGTCATTTTTCACTAAAGATGTGTTAAGTACTTATATAAAAAATATAAACAGGTATTGTAAAAAATTACAGGTATAATAAGCTATTTATATTACGACATTCATCATACATTACTATACAAGTGGAAATGGTCCAGTGGATAAGGCACCCGCTTCGTAAACACGAGGTAGTGGGTTCGAATCCGGCCGTACTTTCTAAGTTTATCTTGGACATTTCTGACTGACGGAGAAGGAAAACATCGTGAGGAAACCGTTAACTGTCTGAAATTGCCAATCCGCCTTGAGCAAGCGTGGTGATTAATGCTCATACCTTCTCTATATGGGAAGAGGCCTTTGCCCTGCAGTGGGACAGTAAATAGACTGGTATTATTATTTATTATTATATTCATCATACGACCCTATAATAGTGTAAAACGACTTAAATGTTATGGGCAGTTAGTTAATAACAAATAGAAGCCTGCCAAGCACGATCACCTGGGGCCACAGTATTATTTTCGAAACTCTATAAGCGGCACAACAAAACAGATATAATTATAAATACGTACATTTTGTATTGCTTTCTTTTAGTGTCATTGTATGACAAATTACGTGCACAGCTACAAGTTTTCGTTTTTGATTCTCTGCTATGAAGTGTGTTATATTTCTTTCTATGTTTTTAAAATATGAGGAAGTGGTTATTAAAAATATTTGCTAAAGTCATTCAAATGGTTTTTAACGACTGAACAATATCATGCAGTGAGCTCTATAGGAGTACTGCAAAGTACCTATCACCTACTAATTAGCATGAACATGTTATTATTGTAACCACTGATAAAATTTCTCTTTAGAAAATTTATTGATGCAGCGAGTCTAATGGTTCCCTGTAGCATTCCAATTTTTATACAGCGTTAAGTCGCAAACAAGCACACGTCCCACTTATGTAAATAGTTATCATGGCCTATAGACTTGCCTACAGTCTTTCTCTGGAAAAACAGTTCGAAGAAAACAACTAAGAAATTACTGTTCTTGAAAGAGAGCGGGATGGGAGAGTAAAAATGATTCGCTCAATTACTTATCGAATATATTTATAACACATCATGTCCTATTAGTGCTAAAACACGCAAGAATCTGCTACCGTCAAATAGTATGTATATCCAAGCATAATTTAAATTCTGTAATTGTTTAAGCAACACTGAACAGAGAAAAGGCATTAGGTCAATTATTCATCGTCGTTTCATATATAATTTCATAAATATACATACCAGAACAAGGGCGTGCGTTTATCGTTCTCACTGTCTAGTCGCATTAAATAGAAGAAGACGGCGCTGCTCAGCATGAAGACCAAGGTTTCCTTGCCTGGAGACCGTCGCAGCCAGCCTTTCATTTCTAAAGTTCGAACCCAGTATTCGAATACCTGAAACAGTGCATCAACCACTTAATATAACTGGAGACTAGCGGCGCGCCACAGCTTCGCACGAATTGCCTCTGTGGTTCGGTGGACTGCCACGCAGAGGTCGCGGGTTCGATTCCCGCTCAGTGCAAATATTTGTGTGCATGAACATGTCTATTTGCATTGGTCTGGGTGTTTCTATGTATAATATGTATGTATTTACAAAAAAAAAAAAAAAAAAAGTATTTAAGTATGTATATCCGCATTCTAGAACCCATGACACAAGCATATAATATGCTTACTTTGAGTCTAGATGGCGTTGTGTGTAGTTGTTGAAATATTATTATTATTATTATTAATTGTACAATGTATGTAATGTACGTATATACGAGTATACCTTTACTAGCTTTCCGCGGCTGTTTCACCTGCTTATTGCTCTGCTCCCGTCGCCAGTAGCGTGATGTTACATAGCCTTCCTTCCTCGAGAACTGAGCTATCATACGCTAAAATAATTTTTAAAATCCGACGGGTACTTACAGAAATTAGCGCGTTCAAACAAACAAACTCTTCCGCTTTATATAGTTAATTAGCAACATATATAAAGTGAATGGTCAATTCACTTCATACACGTAAAACGAATAAGACATTAGTTAATTTGTTGTTTGTGTTAAAAAAACTACATGGTAAGTAGGTATGTGAATTAGAGCACAACAATAATGCGTCGTAATAAAACCTGTTTTAAAAGAGCTTTCAGCAAATAGTAAATGAATATGATACTTAAGTAGTTAATAAATAATGAAAATTACATTTATTTTTATTATTTAACGAGGTTATACAATAATCATTATAACAAATTAAAAGAAATACCTTAGTAGGTTATAGAGAGATGGAGGCGTCTAAGACCGAACAATACCGATACCGATGCCGATCAAAAAATAGAATAAGATTTAAAAATATGTTCTATTTTTGAATCTTATTATTCTACTTTTTGTATAAATGTAATTAAACAAGTAATTATTTTGTCTTGTATATAAAAACAATGTTTAATAGTGTTAATTAGAATAGAATAAACAGTTATATACGTTAACATAACTTGTTAAAATATTAAAACAATGTAATCGTCATTCATAGGTAACGCGCTGAGAAATATAAAGTTTACTAACCTACCATTGTTAAACACAAAAACTTTAATGTTAAGGTGGTTCCGACGAAATTTCGCCGAAATCCGCGACTTTCATCTCGATATTTAGTAGATTTTAATGCTATTTATTCATTTTGTTTTTTGCCTACAATATACTTTGATTCATGAACTTTAGAATAGTAGAAGAATTATTTACAATAATTGATTATATAACTTATACTAACGATATTAAAACAACGTGATTTCACTTATATCGAAATATTACTTTGTAATTACTATAGTTATAAATATAAAAGTTATATTGAATCAACCGGAATAAACCAAATGTCAACTCTATAGATTTATTTCATTTATTAGGATAATGTTTCAATAGTTATTGATAATTTGGCTGAATCAGCGTCGCAGGGGCTCTGCGCGGGCGACGGGAGGTAGAGCGGCAGAGCGGCGCAAGCCCTTCTGACGGACGGACGTATGCGGTTTTTTCACACGACGAAAGTACTTTCACACTATTTGTTTTTGTGTGCTGGCAACTTAGAGCATTAAACCAACAGGAGTGGACACGCGCTCTATTTCCCTTGCGCAAAAGTATGCCACTTTCGGCGGGGGACGGGGTAACGCGAGCAACGCACACTAATTACAATGTTAACTACTAATGCATTTTTAAATCGCGTCGTTATACACGCACACAATAAAATTATTACACACTAGCTTAAACTAAACACACACAATCACATTCACACACAGGGACATCTATCAGTTTACGCTTCCTTAGCGTAAAACAGTTAGAGCTTGACTCTGTCGATATTTAGTATCGATGTTTAGGATTTCATATAAGTACGCGAAAGATTTAATTATTTTCATGATTATTATGTTTGCTTATTAAAATGAGCATTATCTTATATTATATAGAACAGTTTTAGGTAATAATAATCTATTATAATTTTAAGGTTTTTTTTTATTTAAGCACTTTGAAATAGATGAAAGTAAAGTAAATAGTTCATAAACATGAATTAACTAGAAGTAATTCTGTTAATTCATGTTTATGTCAATATTACAGGAAGAATAAAACAGTGTTTCTAACTAGCACACTTTTTTGTAATTATTATCAAAAAAGCCCGTCATACGGTCGGGCTAAATTTATTTGTTAAACATTGTTCGACAAACAAATCTGGTTATGCGGTCGGGCTCTCCTACTATGTTTACTAATGTTTATTCAATACTTCTGATCCCTGATAGTACGGAACCCTCGGCGCGCGAGTCCTACTGGCATTTAGCCGTTTTTTTTTTGAAGTTATACTTTTTTTGGCGCGATTGGGAAAAATGATGAGAGTGAATTTTTATGATGCGCGCGCACACCGACAGAAAAAAGCAACACCCTGAAGTTAGTTGCGAACCTTTTACACACTGAAGTTAGTTGCGGATCTTTGTGTGTCGTATCAGTACAAATAATCTGTGTGAATAAATAAAAAATATATTGGCGTTTATATCAATTTAAATATTTATGTATGTATGCGTTGTATTATTATTTGGTATTTTTGGATTGTTATGCCAAAGAAGTATAACTTCTTACACGCGTACATGGGTACCCACTCTTTTTTTTTATTTTACTACTGCGCACAAGGATGTATGTTCAATAACCACCACCTGTTGAAATTTGTTCTAGTGTGGATTAAAGATTGTAATTAATTATTACGTGTCAATTTTACGTGTATTATTCCTAAGTATGTATGTATATTCAAACCAAATAATACTTTGAATTAATTGTCTGTTGCTATTAAATTTCGTTCCAACTAAGCAGAGCTTGTAATTGGAGGATTTTGTTCTGATTACATAGTAACAAGACACTGACATAAGAATGTATGAGTAGATTTTTATTAGAGAGATATTTTATCTGTTCAGATAACAAAAAAACAACAGATTATATTTCAGAAAGTCTTTATTTAAGTAGGTATAATAAAATACTGAAAAACTGTGCAATTTAAATTAACCTTATAAATCTAGTTTAACTAATCCTAGGTAATGCAATAAGAGGAAGTAGCGCACAGCGAGTTTACTTGCTAAAAACTGAGCTCTCCGCCGCTTGGGGGGTAGGGAGGAGGTAGCAGTGCTGGCAGCACAGAAGGCTTTGTCTTTTAAGCTGTTAGTCAGATACTTGTACGCTTAGGAACCCACTTATATGGTTCCTACAATATTGGACCCAAGCGACTCGAGGCGCTGCTTCTTTTGAAAATCTAAAACAAATAAAAAAAAATTAATTTAATACTGGAAAACCAATATCGATATCGTGATTAAACTGTCTCATCTCTAATTATGTTAAAGTGTGACCAGTTTCTTAAAAATAAATACGCTTATTTTTGTAAGAAATGAGCAATTATCTTTCGGAATAAAGTGCACTAATCTTGTATATTTGGATTTATAATCTCATTTTACTTGTTCATTTAATATTATTTTGTAAAATTACTTGGTAAAAAAAACATTGGTTTTAATTAAAAATAAATAAATATGGGAACGGTGACACAATAAAGTACATCCAAAATGAAACTTATTAGATATGTCAACAAGGCGAGATATAAAAAAGGAAAGGTTAGTTTTTATGTTAATTCAACTTAAAATACCTCAGATTGGAGTATTGATGATAAGCCTGGCAACACTTGTTGATTAGCATTTTATTTGGTTAAATTGCTAATTTAATGCCTTATTTAATAATATTAGAACAAAATAATACTTACAGGTGGAATGTAATATTATCCTTTTGTAGACTTGATGTCGCTGAACGCTTTTTACACCAAAATACACTGCAATTCGGCATTTCTATTGAGACGGTATTACGCATGCACTGATAGGTGACTTATGATGCGGAACGCGCGTCAACTAGTTTTATTTAACGGGTATGACCGGTGGGCTGGTACCTTTGGCAGAGGGGTACGCCTGTCAGTGGCCTCTCCGGTTGGTTTAATGCTCTAAGGCTGGCAATAATCATTTTAAAAATAATATTTATACCGCGCAGGGCAAAACAACTACATACATCACATTCCTACGAGGTAAAGAAAAACGAATAAAAATACTAAATATGAGATTAAAATGAGCTATTACTACTAGCCAAAGGCTGGCTGAAATCCAAATCTATTGCCTTGGACCCTAAAGCTATCTAAATAAACACACCTAAATAAGCTACAACGACGTGATGCAAAGTACACCTTGTCACGTTTAATATGCGTGCGGAAGTGTATATATCGCTTTATTAATCCTTAGAGGCCGTAAATCGTTAGTTATCAACACAATATAAATACTGATTGATGAACAATATAATACGTTAAATTGTATTTATCTTTACCACGTATCTCGTATCTGCAGCGATAGACATAAGTGGTATATGCAAATTGCGAGAACTACATGTCGTTATTACAATGTGTAAATGTCATAATACATTTTATCACCTAAGTGAACAAATTATAGGTAAATTTTAAGACTTACGATAAAGGTAAGATAACAAGTTTGTTATTTGTATTTGCTTCAATATCGTATTCTTTATTGCTATGGCAACTAATGACTATTTACTTTATTTATTATTTACTAGCTGCGCCCCACGGCTTCGGCACCGAACCTATCTACATATTAATTTTCATCGAAATCGGTTTAGCCGTTTAGGCGCTGAATGATAACAAATACACATACACAATAACTTTCACATCTATACTATTATAAAGCGTAAGAGTTTGTTTGTTTGTTTGAACGCGCTAATCTCTGGAACTACCAGTCGGATTTGAAAGCTCTTTTTGCGTATGACAGCCCAGTTCTCGAGGAAGGTTATAGGCTATGTAACATCACGCTACTTACGACGGGAGCAAAGCAGTAAGTAAAGACGCGGGTGAAACCGCGCCACGCAAAGCCAGTTTATAATAGGATTTTGCATATATTGATTGATCAAAAGCACTATACCTACTTAAAAGATACAAATACTAGTGCATTTTTCTTCTCCCCTTTCTTCTCCCCTTTCTTCTCCCATCCCCTCCTCCCAATACGCTTGGTTGTTTAACATTGATCCTGCGACGCTTACAGGACACTGTCTTATTACCACTTTTACCAATTACCATTAAGTGGGCCTTATTTACTTACCATCGTAATTATATACAAAAATTACCTTTAACTTTATACATTAAACATAACAAGTCTATTGTTCATTGTATTCAAGTTTTAATTACTATTGTATATTATAATAACAATAAATGTTTAAAGCATTTTAGAGTCATGCATTATCACATGGATGCCGTATCAGTCATCAACACTTAGTATAATGTAGCAATCTTAAGATTACAATACTAATTATTGTTGTTATACAATTTACTATTATAATTATTTAAAGATAATATTTTTAATAAATTATTTTTATCTGAACAGATTTGATTTTTTTTATATTTTTGTTTTAAGGAGCTAAATTGAAGCTATTATGCGATCAGGCTAATCTATATCTAACGGTAGTAGATCCGCGCTGGTTTCAGCATGAATGGGCTGGATCGGCCGGGGAAGTAGGTACTAGGTCACATAGAAGATCGACGTAAGAATATTAGTTTTCATGCTAATGTGTTTCGCCAGGCTGCCACGATGGCAAAGATGGTATCCACCATGGAACTCTCACCGACTGTTTGCCATCAAACAGAGGTGACACGTTAAGGTAGGCTAAAATAAAAAAAAAATGCTGACAGTAACTAGTGGATACTACCTAAAAATACAAAATCATAATCGGCAAGAAAATATTAGAAAAAAAAAACAAAATAATAAAATTAGAAAATTACCTACTGCTAATACTTAATCGTATAAAAATTATGAAAGATTGATCTTTACCCTAAAAGAAAAGAACAACATTTACCTTATCATGCTAGCTAATCGAATGCACAACATTCGAGATAAGAAAAGCTATTGTATAATAAGCATGACAAATAAATCAAAAATGTGATACAAATGATACAATCTTACTATTTTATTCACTCTTATCTACATACCTTTTTATACAAATTAGGTAGCGAACAAACATTACCACCTGATGGTAAATGGTGATAGCTTATAGATACTAGATACTAGCTCTGTTCTCAAGATAAAAAAAGAATCAAGAGATTTGACCTACGACCTATGCCACTCCTCAACCTCAAACGAAATCAATTCAATCCTACTAATATTATAAATGCGAAAGTTTGTGTGTGTTTGTTATCACTTAGTGCCTAAACGGCTGAAGGGATTTCGATAGGATACTTTTTATCCCGAAAATCGACCTGGTTCTAGACTTACAATATTAAAGACATAACATTCGCCGCGCGTGCGAAGCCGAAGGGCGCAGCTAGTATTCTATATTTCTGAGTGTGCCACCCACTTTCTCGGTCAAACCAACTTATTCGTACTGAAACCAATCAAGATCTATTGCCGCATAATACACCAAATAACTATCGGATTTTTATTCAATTTGAAGCGTTGATAGGAATCATCATTATCATAATAATAATAATAATAATAATAATATGTGGACACTATCACACACCGTCATCTAGTCCCAAGCTAAGCAGAGCTTGTGTTATGGGTACTAGATAACTGAAATATAATACATATACATACTTTTTTTTTTGTAAATACATACTTATAATACATAGGAAACACCCAGACTAAAGACAAATACAAATGTTCATCACACAAATATTTGCCTTCCGCGGGAATCGAACCCACGACACCCGGCGTCGCAGTCAGTTACACTAACCACTAGACCAACGGTGCAGTCAATCATAGCGCTCATAGCTCGTTGTGCTCACTGATCGGTAAACGATTTGCAAGTTAAGCAACATAGAGTGCGGATGGCCCGTGGATGGGTGATCGCATAGTGTTTTTTATATTTATTTATTTTACAGAAAGCTTACAGACTAATAGTTATTATAAGTAACATTTATTTGTAAAGACATTTGCCAATTACAAGCTTCCGCATTTATGTAAGATATATAATGTGTAAGTAGCGTTAACAGCGTTTTAGATAATATTAGCTATGAAGGTATATAAAGTAAACTGAAGAAGAGAATAATATTAAATATATATATATTTTTTTTTTTAGAAGTACATCATAAGTTGGTTTTAAGTCGTGCAATACTTGATAGTAAGATAATTATAGGACTAAAATTAATAATAGTCGATTTAAAATTGAATTAATAATAATATTTATTTATTTTTGGTACCGAAATATTCATTGTTTAAAATATTTCTAATTTTTTGTGCGCTCGTGCAAAATAGATCGATGTCTAAATGTGAAGGTAGACAGACTATTGAAAGCTATTACACTTCGTATGCAGAAGGCATTACGTCTATAGTTTCTAGTTGCGAAAGGTGTATCCAATAATGGGCGTTTTCTTAGGTTGTTATGATTTGTGCGTAAATATATTTCACTGAGTAATTCAGGACAATCAATTGAGCCATTTGCAATATTTGCAAGGAAACATAATTATGTCATTGATGTTCCGTCTAACTTCCAAAGGCAAGAAATGATACCGCTTACAGCGGTGGTCGTAATCCCTTGACTGTCGTTTTGTCTTAAAGTCCAGGTACCTTAAAAAATTTCTCTGGATGGACTCAATACGAGATATGTAGACCTCATATTGTGGGTTCCAAACTTGAGAGGCATACTCAAGGCAGCTGCGCACGTATGAACAATACAGTACTTTTATTGGTTTCAAGGAACGAAAGTTGCTGCATGTTCTGATTATAAAACCCAGGGCTTTAGATGCTTTATTTGTAATAGATTCCACATGGTTGTCAAAAATAAGCTTGCTGTCATACAGTACGCCAAGGTCTCTAGTGCTGCTCACTCTGGCTATAAAATGACCATCTAGCTCATATTTTGAGGCAATAAAAGATTTCTGACGAGTGTATGTTATTTGAAAACGCTTTTCAACATTAAGTTGTAGTTTATTATTTTTGCAATAAGTCACAAATCTATCCTAATCCGATTGAAGTTGTTCAGTATCCAATAAAGTGCGAACTATCTTTATGATCTTCATATCATCTGCGTATAGTAAAATACGTGAGTATTGAAAGCAGGTTTTAATATCTGAGATGAAAATATTGAACAACAAAGGTCCTAAAATTGAGCCCTGAGGGACGCCTGATGGAACTGTGTTCCATCTGGACGTGTAACCACGCAACACCACAGCCTGAGTACGGTTGGTTATGTAGGAGGAGAACCATCTAAATAGATCACCATTTATTCCAGCAGATTGTAGTTTCTGAAGAAGTACACGGTGGTCTATACGATCGAAACATTTGCGGTAGTCGGTGTAAACAATGTCAACCTGACACTGTCCTTCCAACCCAGAGGATACAGTTTCATTTGTAATTATTAGGTTGGAGGTGGTTGAGCGTTTTTTAAGAAAGCCATGTTGATTTTGGTCAAATTGAGACTTAATTGCTGAGTAGACAGCAGTGTAAGCTACCCGCTCTAAAAGTTTAGAGAATAGACACAATTTAGAAATAGGCCTATAATTTTCTATATTAGATTTATCACCTTTTTTAAATACTGGTGTAATGAATGCCGACTGCCATATTTTAGGTACAATACCTTCCCTTAGAGATCGCTCAAACAAGATACAAACCGGCGCAACTAAGCTTTTGGCACAATTTATTATAAACGTAGGGGGTATCATGTCAGGCCCACCAGATTTAGAAGAGTCTAAATTTTTTAGCAATTTCATCACAGTGTCAGGATTTACCTCGATAGTGCTGATATTTACCGGACTAGAGAAATGAATGCATGAATTCACAGCAGGACTCTCAGTATTTAAATCTGTTACTTGGAAAGTGGACTGAAAGTACGAGGTAAACAGTTCTGTAATACCTTCGCCAGTGCTTGCAGTTGAGTCCTTATAGTACAATACGTTGGGAAGTGTGTTATTACTTTTCTTACTTTTTATAAATGACCAGAAGACTTTTGGGTTGACAGCAATAGCCGATTCAATTTTAATCATATAAGCGTCGTAACAATCCACCTCCAAACGTTTAGCTCGATTGCGTAGTATACAAAAAGAGTTGTAGTCATGTAAGTTACCATAAATTTTATACTTCCTATGGTATTTTTGCTTTTCTTTCAAAGCCTTTATTAATGCACTGTTGTACCAAGGGGGATAAGACGATTTTTTACATGGTTTAGTGGGAATGTGTAAGTTTCTAAGTTCATATAATCTATTATAGAAGTTATTAACAGCTTGATCTAACGAACCACCCGCCAATAAATTACGCCAGTCTGTAAGATCTAGTTCACGTGCAATTGCAACGTAATCGCCTTGGTTAAATTTATACTTTACACTGTGTTTTTCAACATATCTATGAATTTCAACGAAGTCTGCACTGATCACCAGTGGTTTGTGGTGTAAATCAACAGGCAGCCCTAAAGGGTCACTACATTCATTCACTTTTATTATATTGTTAGAGAATACAAGGTCTAATATTCTACCATTTTCGTTGCGCTCACCGTTGTATTGTGATAGGCTACACGTATTGATTGTGTCAAAGAAATCCATAATATATCGGGAAGTTATGTTTGTAAGGCACAATTCGGTGTCAACGCTGGAACAAAGCCATTCAACGTCACTGCCCAGGTTAAAATCGCCGGCCACAATAAACGTATCTAACGGGTGGGTGGTTACTAAATGGTTTAGCTTAAGATGAAAATTTTGTATATGATTTATATACGAGTTTCCAAGATTTTATTTGCATAAGTATAGGCAACAAATATGAATATTATAACTTACAGCCGGTCTGGTCCTCTTCAAAATGATGATTACCCATATGTCCTCAGCAGAAGTACGCCAGTCGGGTCTTTCCACTGCGGTCAAATCGTTTCTCACCGCTATTAAGACACCACCACCGCGGGTTTGAACTGTCCTATCATAATCACGGTCCCGCCGCCACACGAGATATCGTCCATCGAATAATTCACTACTGCTAATAGTGTCCGTTAACCAAGTTTCCGTAAATAAAATCACATCATACGAGTTAATGCAAACGTTATGGTATAGACTATTTGTTTTCGTACGTAGACCACGTACGTTTTGATAATTTATTCTAACCACTTTTACATTTCACAATCACAATATAAATAATATTATTTAAATAAGTACATATTATTGATTAATATTAAATAAGAATATATTATAATTATAAACGAACACAGAAAATCGCTGTAATAATTTGATAAGGTGGCGGTAGCGAGCAAAAACTTATAATATTTATTGAGACACAGTATTACACAGTGTTTGAAGGCACAGAGTCTAGAACGATACGGAGCAAAAGAGACGGCACGAACAAAATGAATTATAACTGTAGGCGCGAAACATTTAAAATTAAACTTTAATAATTTGTAGTTATAGCGTAAATTTGTATAACAGCAAGCAACAGAATGACTATTAATTTTAGAATTATATTTTAAATTTACTACTGTAAGACACAGAAATAGGTGAAATGCACGAATAGCACACGCAAGGACATGGTTCTCAAACTTGTAAATACATCTAATATTTGTAATTGCACGACTGTAAACCAATGTTATTATAGTGAAGTTTTTTAAGTTTATATGAATGTAGAACACAATTATTTCAGTTTTTGTAAGTCTTTTTCGCTTTGTATTACTATAATAGGAGATGCGTCGTTTTTTCTGGCGTGTATTTTGCAGTGCTTGACTCATACATAGCGAAAATCCATTTCTACTGCTACTTTCTTTACTTTTGAGAGTAACGCTTTATTTTGAAGGGTCAAATGTTCATTGACTTAAATACGATGGTTTCCTGGCAGATCGATTTGCGCAGTAGTTAAAGGTGACGTCTTGAGCATTAGCCGGGCCGCAGCAACAAAGTCTTCTTTTACATAGCGATTGCAAAAACTTACAATCATAGGTTTATTGCGATCTTTTTCACGAGTTGGTACGCGGATAATAAAATTAATTTGCACTTTGGTGACCGAGTAATTTATTTTAGCTCCAATTTTTCTAATAATATCAAACAGATTCTCTTGTTGAGTTTGTGGTAAACCTTTTATTTCAACATTGTTCATTCTTGTCCACTGTTCTTTGGTACAATTCTCTTCTTTTAACTTATCTAAGCGGGAATGGATTACATCAACTTGTTCTTGAACCAAATATTAGCCTACCAAAGTGACTCCACTCTGCTGATCTGATGGTAGGCAGTTAGTGGAATCCAGAAGTGATGGACTCCATTCCAAACACCAAACTACTGGTATGGTAGCCTCCACTACAGCTGCTTTGTGAGATGCTTTTTACGTCCCGCTTAAAAGACCCAGCATCATAATTAGACAGGAACTAAGTCAGCTTTGTAGGTAAAACTTGTTACAAGAAATAATGAATTTATATATGCAGGTAATAGATTAACAAACGACTTTATTTAAGATATTGCTGTAAGTACTCATTATAAAAAGCCAATAACCAATATTCAAGGTCAGATGGATCGCATGCTACATAAAAGATATTATAAAGCTGAAGAGTTTGTTTGTTTGTTAGTTTGTTTGAACGCACTAATCTCTGCAACATCCAGTCGGATTTAAAATAACCTTTTTTTCAAATCCGACTGGAAGTTTTGCGTATGATAGGCCAGTTCTTGAGGAAGGTTATAGGCTATACAGCATCACGCTACTGGCGACGGGAGCAGAGCAGTAAGCAAAGACGCGGGTGAAACCGCGCCGCGGGCAGCTAGTTAAAGATATTACGCATAGTTTGCTTATTTGTATGTTACCTTTATATAATATATGAAGTTTTTATCCAGGTGGTTTAATTTTCACTCACGCGTATAGATGCATAATATGACACTTGAGATAAACATTGCTTAATCTTGTTCATGGTGCTCTCATGCAAAATAAAACGATGATCTTTGTATCTATTTAATACTGACAGCGACGTCGGTCAAGGCAGCCCTTAAGGGACTACTCACACTTATTCAGCTGTCTTCAGACGCGAACGCATCCGTTCAGCTTTCCACATGCGTACGCGTCTCCATAAAAAATCGTTTTTTTCTATAGGCATAAGCTGAATAGACCTGAATAAGTGTGAGTGGTCCCTAAAATTTAATTTTCTATTATGTTCACTTGTATACCAAAGTGTTAATAAGATAATGCGACCGTGGCGTTTGTTTTTTGTTTAATCGTTTTCTGCATTTGACCTAGAAGGCGTAGGTTGTGTAAAGTCAAAAAGTTCGATCAGTCTCGATCGGACCCCGGTCAAGGTCAGTCGCCCATCTGTTGTAAAGTTTAAACGCTTACCGACTGACTAATACCCGCGTCGAGTAAATTATAAATAAATTCACGTACAGTACCTATTGTGAACGCTTCTAATATCATAATCAATGAGTATATAACCACTTGAGTGACGATGATATGATTTCTAGTACACACGCGGACTCACCACTGCGGGTCGGGGGACGAAGAAATTATCGCGACAGTGATTGGTTAATGCATCAATGTCAATCTTATTGCACCGCCCCATAGTGTTGTGCCACATAATTGTGCCAAAATAAATCGTTATCGATAAAGTAACTTTTATTCTATGTCCGAATACATGGATGTCAGAATTATTTTAACAATATGAAAACAATTTAAAAAGAGGTTATTGTGTCTTACTAATAAATTTACATTATAGGTATTTTTTGTATGTAAATGGTTTATTGTAGAATTTATAAAAGTTATTCAAATTGATGAGTATAATAAATAAATAGGTAAATATTTTATTTGCATTTATCTTTACAATTGATTTAATGTCTTCAATAAATGAAAGGTAAAACTATAAAATAATTTTACTTACTAGTAGGTAGGTACATAATGTGTGTCTTTTTAATGGATAAATATTTCCTTTTATCTCTCGAAAAAAAAGATGTCTGGATTAATAAATAAAGTGAATAGAGTAAAGGAAAGTGATTGACACGAGTGAAATAGGTAGTTATAGACGGTTTATGAATCATGATACGATAGGTACGCTTGTGTTAAAACCTCGGGGCATGTGTATTTTTTTTTTCTTAGTTTGTATAATACCAAGTAAATACGTGGTATTTTATTATTAGTAATAGTTGTTGATTGTACTGTGTGTATAAATAATACTAGAAAAAATTAATTTTGTAATTCCAGTCAAAAAACAACACGCATTTTTATTGAACACTTTCTATTCGATTCAGAGTATTTTGTTTGTTTATATAAAAAAGTATATTTACAATCACAAAACTAAATGGAAAAACAAAGTAGGCAAATGTAATTAAAGTGCTGGAGGCGCCCTATCGCATGTTTACGTACCGCGCGGGTGTAGGCTATATTTTTAAAAATTTGGCCGTGTTACATACTGTATAGATAGTATTACCGTGGTTATATATATATATATATATATAACCACGGTAATACTATATATATATTATTTTCACATTAATTTTAAATATTTTATAATGAAGTTAATTATAAGCGTACTAAAACAGGTAAAAACATTGTCGGCGTTGCTGAACTAAATAAACGCCGTCGGATTTTTAAATTTTCAAAAGAATCAAATGTGTCAAATGTGAAATTCCTTGAACAAATAACGCTGTATTTGCTAGGGTACCAATTTTGTCTGTTAACAGCATTTATCCATTTTTCTTTTATTTCTGGGCTCTTCGAAAAACTAAGATGTTAGAATAATTAATTAATTTTAAAATATCTTTAATTAATATTGTTAACCGAATCATGAATACTAATAAATTATCGATATCAACTTTATTTCCGATTTGTCTCAGCGCTACTGTGACAGAAAAAAACAAAAAGAGACAGAACTATTGACAAGCGTCTCGCGCGAGAAAGAGAGACAAACTTTGATGGTGACGTATTTACGTCATACAACCAATATCACTTGAGCCCTGCAATCACAATAAATATTTATCATAACACAACTAAAATCGTACTTTACCGGTGAAAAGTTGTACCATCCTTGTTATAACTTGATATTTTAGTGGATTTTCTACACCATTTACCAGAGCAGGAAGGCATTTTCGTAAAAAAATTAAGAATGTAGCGTATTGACATGTGCGCACAGATCTGACACTTGGTCGGAACTAAATGAGTAAGCTCTGTCGCGGTTTGATATAAGCGCTAAATGCCTTATCTTTGGCGAGCGTTTGTACGCTGTATTAGCAGTCAAGTGGATCTATCGTCTTTGATCATAATTATAAAATAGTCGTCTGTGAAAAATTACAGAACTATATAAAATGAATCGCTGTGCTAAGTGTAATGATGTTGTGTCTGACGGAGTTTTTTGCAGTCATTGTTGTGGTTACCTACATTTCTACTGCTCTGGTCTTTCCGAAACCACATACCGGAAGATGACTGGTGAAAAAAAGGATAACTGGCGCTGCGTTGGTTGTCGTAGCACGGCCTCGCAAAATATCCCTAATCTAACCGACGTTCTGAAGGAATTAAGGGACTTTCGTAGGGACTTTGACGTGATGAAATCTAACGTTAATAGCACCAAGCTAACGATTAAAGATCTAGCCTCTCACTGGAAAGATGTCAACACGCGTATGGAGGTTATGGAAAGCCGCCTGGCAAGTTTAGAACTTGTCACATCCCAAGTGAACTCATTGCAGAAGGAAATTGGCATCGCTAATAGTACCATTAAGGAGCTTCGCGCCACAAACATACAATTACAGAGAGAAAATGACGATCGAGACCAGCGTGCTAGGATAAATAACCTAGAAATATCTGGCGTGCCATTTAGTAAGGGAGAAAATCTAGATCAAATATTGTCAAGCATCTATACAAAAGTGGGATCCTCGCTGGAAGTGACAGACATAAATCGTATACACCGTGTACGTCGTTTCGAACAAAAAGGTGTAACATCTGCCCGACCACCGGCTATTATCGTGCAATGTACCAGGCAGCGTAGTAAGGATCAGCTGTTAGCAGCGGTGCGTACGCGCCGTGGCTTGAACACCGCCGACATTGGTTTACCTGGCCCCGCAGTAAACATATTTATAGGCGACCATCTTACACCGGCCAACAAGTTATTACTTAAACGCGCACGGGAATTAAAGGTACTAAACGATTACAAATATATATGGGTTCGTGACTGTAAAATATTTGTAAGAAAATCTGACACTTCCAAGGTCATGCGTATCTCAAATGATAAAGATTTGTTTAATATACTGTGACTATATTTAAAAGTAAGCTTTTGTAACAGCTGAAACTTTGTTTGTAATAAGTATGTGAACTACACTTATGGATAAAATAAGAATCTAAGCCACATGATGTACAGTATTCTTAGAATTGATGTATAAAGTTGCCCTATTTTATGTACTATGTTGGCGTTGTTTGGCTACATTCTGCATGTAAATGTTATTATATTGTACCCGAATATGATGAATAATATATTGTTATGTAAGCGTCGAATGAATTTATTATTTAACCTTTCTTTTATATTTTATTTATATAATGCCATATTACTTTACACACCTCAACAAAGGGCTGAAATATACAATAATAATTACTATCACTACATTGCCTTATCATAATTTTTTTTAATTACAATAAATATTTATCTATATTAATATACAATCAATTTATAAATTCGCATATTCCATAACCTTGTATTATCAAAATGTGAGGGGACTGCGAAGAAAATCACACAATTTTTTAAACAGTATACTTGTAAATGATTATGATATTTATTGTATAACAGAGTCCTGGCTTAATAGTAATTTTCATAGTTCAGAATTTTTTGACGATAGGTATGTAGTCTTTAGGGATGATAGGGATCCCTCTATTGGTGGCGGAGTCTTAGTTGCCATACGTCGTGACTTGAATCCCGTACCACGCGATGAATGGCGTGCGGCCGTCTCTTCGGATCACTTATGGGTAAGTATTCCTATTAGCCGGTCTACCAATTCCACCTCTACGTCTACCGCCTCATTCGTACATATTTGCTGCGTTTATATACCGCATAGTGATCGCCACGAAGCTGAATTGAATTTATTTTATGAGAGTATTAGCAGCTTTGTGGAACGATACTCGAATGACATATTTATCGTGCTGGGTGATTTTAACGTAACGTGTGCTGATTGGAGTTACAATTTTAATTCTAGCTCAATGATAATTGATAACTCAAGCAAGCACTAATTCCTTGGTATAGTTGACAGCAGAATTTATGAGTTATACAAATCTAAGGCAATTTAATACTTCATTTAATGTCAATAATAGGTTACTCGATTTAATATTTTGTAATAAAGACTGCACTGTTGTAACTTGTGATAATCCAATCACCGAAGAAGACACACATCATACGTCTTTAGTAATGAAGCTGTCTCTGGAATTTTTTGTTTCGCTATCGCAAGGTTCTATTATACAAAAACTTTTTCATCGTGCTAATTTTGATGAAATTCGATCTGTAATGTCAACAGTCGATTGGGACTAAACTATCTATCAATAACAGCACTAATATAGACTCCATCGTGCATACATTTTATAATGTTATTAATGACATAGTTAATAAATATATCCCTGTTCGTAAAGTAATCAATACCTGACGATATCCTCCTTGGTACACTATTCCTCTTATTCAAATAGCCAACGAGAAACGAATATATCACACCAGGTGGAAGCGATATGGCAATCCGTTAGACTATCAATCCTTTTCAATGCTTCGTAAGAGAGAGAAAACTGTTCAGAAGATCGAGTATCGCAATAATATCACCTTGAGTGAATATAATATCAAAAAGTGTCCTAAATTGTTCTGGAGATATGTAAAATCAAAATTACCATCAAACCATATTCCCCAGGTATTAAAATTAAATCAGCATGTGTCTTCTTGTGGTGAGGATACATGTCATTTATTCAATGAATATTTTAATTCTGTATACGTTGAAAGTGTACCGCGCGTGACTACGTATGACTTTGACTGTCCGCCTGTTAGCTCTCCTGTAGATTTGGCTTCTATAACCATCGAGATGGATGTCATACATAAAGAACTAAAAAATATTGATGTTCAAAAAGGAGCTGGTTATGACGGCATCCATCCTATATTTATACGTAATTGCGCTGATCAATTGGTGTTACCTTTTTATATCATATATAGGAGATCGCTTGAATCGGGTGTATTTCCATCTTTATGGAAACAGGCTCTCGTTACCCCTATACCCAAAAATGACAAAAGAAACGATATATCCCAATACCGGCCCATATCAAAAGCAAATATATTTGGCAAAACCTTTGAAAAAATTGTCACTCGTAAGCTGGCATGTGCACATAAGAATCATATTTCATTCCAACAACATGGTTTCTGCAAAGGACGCTCCGTAGAATCAAATATGCTTACATTTACAGATTTCTTAGTAAATGCCATGGACAGGAAACAGCAAGTTGACGTAATATACACCGACTTTTCCAAGGCTTTTGATAAAATTAATCACGATTTACTTATAGAGAAGCTTTGGACTATCGGAATCCATGGCGACTTACTCCGTTGGATAAACTCGTATGTTAAAAATCGCTCCCAAGCAGTATCTATAAAAGGTTACGTCTCTAGGTTCCTAGACATTCCTTCGGGAATTCCTCAGGGATCGCATGCAGGGCCGTTACTATTCATCTTATATATTAACGATTTGGGTAAAATTATACGTCACTCTAGTTTCCTGCTATAGGCTGATGATGCAAAATTTTTTAAAACAGTTGCGAGTGTTGATGACTATTCGCAACTACAATCTGATCTGGAAAGTATATCTGAGTATTGCTCATCGAATCAACTATATATGAACCTTGATAAATGTGCAGTAATCACTTACACCCGTAAACAAAAACCTCTTACATTTGACTATAAAATTAACAATAAGTCATTGAATAGGGTTACGTCAGTCCGCGATTTGGGTATAATAATGGATGCGAATTTATCCTTTAACTTACACATTGATCACATCGTTGATAAAGCTTTTCGAATGCTTGGATTTATTTTGAGAATTTCAAAACCCTTTAAGCATCCTGATACTCTGAAGGTATTATATTTCAGCTTTGTTAGATCACTTTTGGATTTTGCTAGTATTATTTGGAGTCCTTGTTATGCTTGTCATGTGGCTCGCATTAAACGGATTCAAAGAAAATTTATTAAAGCATTGGATTACCGAGGACATTTTGAACACATACCTTATGAAAATTCTCTTGCTCGCCACTCACTTACCACTCTTGAAAACCGCCGAGTGCTGTTTGACCAAGTCTTTCTTTATAAAATTTTTAATAACTTTATGGATCCCCTCACATTTTAGAAAATATAGCAATAAGAGTACCACGACCTGGTTCTCGTTCACAGCATTTATTTTCTGTCCCTTTTTATAAATCTATTTACACCAGTAATAACTTCTTTCGACGCAGTGTTGATACTTATAATTCTAAGTTTGTTGATGTAGATATGTTTGGTAATAGTTTAAATGTATATAAAAAATTGTGCCATCAACTTCTAAAACCAAATTAAAATAATGTGTTAGCCATTTGTAAACACACATATATATTTATAAATTTAAATGTTCATTTTATTGTTTTTTAGATTAAGTAGTCTGTGATTTTTAACTTGCAGTTGGCAGACATGGATGGACACTTCGTGTGTCTTCCCGGCAGGGTCAATCGAATTTAAGCGAGAAACCTTAAAAAAATTTACTGTTTTTTACTTTTAATATATAGAACATCATTATTGATATTACCGCAATTATTATCAATATTCTTCGTGCATATAAATGTCAATGCACCTTCGAAAAATCTTCGTCATTTTCTTGTTCGATATACCTCAGTATCTAAAGAATAATGAGAATATTTACAGACGATGTAAGCTAACCAATATAGCTTCGAAGACAGCCGGAACGCACAGGGCAGTGCGTTCACCAACAAGATGGACCAGAAGATTTAATAAAGGCGGTCGGGAAAGGTTGAATAGATACTGCTTCCAATAGGACTCTTTGATAATCGATTATGTAGGATTACGTTCAATAGTGAAGGGTCTACGGTCGAGAGATTATTATGTAACGGTCGAGACGATTACGTAAATATACCATACCTACTGCTGTTTTGTGTAGCCTACAACGCAGTATTGTGTATGCTATACTAAATGAGAAAGTAGAAAGTCTAGGTAAAAACCTGATTTTAAATAATAAATCAGACTCAAACGTTGATTTAATCTTTTTGAGTTTAACTTTAGATTGTCGATCTAAGTTAGCACTCTAAGTAGTTACAAAACAATAACACGCATACCTAAATTACAAATAATTTGATTACTGTTATTTGGGGTTTTATGACTATTCATTAAGGGCGTTCCGTCACATATGACCTTGAGCGTTTCGCTTCCTCACCACCCCGCGCCTCACCCGAAAAAAACATTGCGTGCGAGTCCGCCCTCTAGCGTCAAGTAGCAGTAGCACAACTATAAGACAATGACCTTACTTGTCCGAAACCGCAGAGCTAAAATCTGATAGACGCGAAAATAATGAATTATTTTTTTAGTATCTTTTATTATTTCGTTTAGTAAGTATGTATATTTTTTAGTATATATTATTTATATATTTATTATTTATATAGTAGCGAAAGCAAAGATGAGTGTTTAGAATCATGACGTTTGTTAAATATGTAGTAGAAATAAAAATAACTACTGTGGGTTAAACCAATAAACTCAAAATCCAGCTCTACCGTGGTATAACTAAAATGCCGTTAACTGCCAAAGTCGAGTTTTGAGTAAACACTCAAAAAACGCGGCAAAAATTGAAACCATTGTCACTTACAAATGACAACAATTATTTGAGATTTAAAGGTACCAAGATATAGATCAAATGAAATACTTTCAATTTATTCTCCTGTCAGTTTGTAAATATAATTAAATTTTATAATAAAACGTTTTTTTGCGTTTTAGTATACCATTGGTGTTACAAAAATCTAATAAATCAGCGGCTAAAATGCCACTACGCTTAGCGTAACGGCATTTTAGTGTCTCTATTTCATAAAAAATATTATTTGTTAAAAACCTAAAAAACAAAAGAACTTAATTGTAACTAAAATGTCGGTATAGCACATAATGTCAGTTTAGCTTATCATTAATACTTGTGGAACTACCTCATGTTAAACGTGGTTAACGTCCGTTCACTGCTTTTAAGTCTGGTAGACTATACATGTGTTTAAATAAGAGTACAAAACTTGATTCATTGTTACGCTTAAACGCGGTTAAACTTAAAACCTTATAGTTTAACGGCATTTTAACGCAACAGAATTATAAAGTATTAGATCATTATCGATCAAACTGAAGTTAAAAGTTATTAAAATACACTCATTTTTAAACTTACAACTAACACAAAACTTCCCTTAAAACAAGATTATCGGTATCGCATCAATTATTATAAACTTAAAACATGGTTTTTATAAAATTTAAATTGACTTACAAACCACTTTATAATAAAAACAAATGTAGATACTAATAATAAAAATCACAAGTAAGTTTAACTTACACTTTAAACTAATAAGCATAAAAAAACAATTGGACCTACTTATGCAAAAAGGAACCAATCCACACATATGCCAAAATTGAGATAATTAAACAAAAAGCATAAAATGCACCTTATAACTATAATATAATAATAATATTCTACCACATTCACACAGAGCCATCTTAGCCCCAAATTAAGCAATTATATTTGCTTGTGTTATGGGTACTAAACAACTGATATACTACTTATATACTTTTTTTTTTTGTAAATACATACATATTATAGACTAGCTGTTGCCCGCGACTTCGTTCGCGTGAAAATTCAGATGGGTGCCAGATTTTACGGCAACCGTACATTGTATCAGTAATAAATATCAGTATTATCCATCTCTATGGCGAATCTCATTTAAACCCGCTACCGCTAAAACTGATGAACCACTTTCACACAAACTTCGACTCTTATTTGCTCACTTAATAAGGGTAGTTTCTGAATATTAAAAAAAGAGTATTTTCTAGTAATTTGGTAATCCTACTATAAAAACTATAGAAGTTTCATACAAACTTTGTCACCCCTTTATACACCCATAGAGGATGGATTTTGCAAAATCCCGTCTAAGTGAGCACCTATATCCTAATAGGAACGATCATGCAAAGTTTGAGATTCCTAGCACTTGTTGTTTCTGAGATTTCGTGATGAGTGAGTGAGTGACCTTTTGCTTTTATGTATATAGATAGCTTTTGCCCGCGGCTTCGCTCGCGTGAATATTGATTTTTCCAATAGACATTTTTATATTGTTTAAATACTGTTTTCCATAGTATTTTTAATCTCCCATTCATACAAACCCTCTTTCACCTACCTAAAGATATCCCTCGTAAAAAAAAAATACAATACACAAAGGCAAATATTCACTACAATAACTTTTCCCTTCCCCTCATTCCCTATCGCCCTTTTTCTCCACTCTCCACAGTTTCCGCTTCTCTCCTCACCTCCCTCTTCTCCTCTTCACCTCCTTCAGCATCCCTTGCCTCTCCTCGAGCATCTCTTGCCCTTTCCTCCACTTCTCTCTACCTTGCCTCCTCGCTTTCTCCTCTCTTCTCTAGCACTTCCCCATTTCTTCTCCTTCGTTCCCCTCATTTTCTTCTCTCTTTTTATCACTTCTTATCCCTTTCCCTGCATTCGAGAGCTCCTGCCTTGTCCCTTCCCCCTCCCTTCCTCTCCCATCTCCCTTACTTCCCCTTCACTTTCCTCTCACTTCCTCCTCATTTACTCCTCACTTTTCCCTCACTCCTCACTTCCTCCTCACTTCCCCCTCACTTCCCCTCACTTCCACTCACTTCCCCTCACTTCTAACTTCCCCTAACTTCCCCCTCACTTCTCCCGCACTTCCACCTCAATTCTCCCTCACTTCCCCTAACTTCCCCGTCACTTTCCTCACTTTCCTCTCACTTTCCTCTCACTTTCCTCTCACATTCCCCTCACTTTATCTTCACTTCTCCCTCGCTTCTCCCTGGCTTTCCCTTGACTCCCCTTGACTTCTCCCTGACTTTTCGTACTTTTGTAGCAATATGCAAATTGAGGCAGCCTGTAAAGCACGCATTTTACTTTTTATTTTTTCTTTGCAACATAGAAAGCTGTAAGTATTTAATTACCTATAGAGTTAAGTGTATTGCCTGTGTCACTTTGCATGCTACTTGAAACTGTAACTTACAAAAATTGTAATAACCTGGCGATTAAAATGAGTGGCTTGAGTTTCTTGCCAGTTCTTCTCATGGCTCTACTTTGTCAGCGAACTGGTTGTAGGTTAATTTGCTGACATTTTGTAAACTTTGACGTTCATAAGTGTTAATTTAATTAACCTATATGAATTAACATATTTTCATTTTCCTTATTTATTTTCGGTTCATCTGGATATCACAAATATAACTTCAGTAAATCGTTCTGTATATTGTATAGCTAGCAAAAATTTTACGGAAGTAGATCTTTTAGAATAAGCGGGACGGTTTGGCTGGAGATGTACATAACGACGTAAAGTGTAAGTTTTGTCTGAAAGTCAGTGGTCCGAAGGCATAGTTACCTCCTCGGTCCTCTTTATTTCCTTTTTCTCCCACAGTATCTTTACTCTGTATGGCCACCACTGCACTGAATTTGAAACAGCACCATTCACCAGCAAAACTGAATTCAAATGACAGAGCTGATAAGGATTTTCAGTTACACATGCTTTAAACAAAGCGTCATCATTCCTATGTGTATATCATTATTTCTATAGAAATTGATATTTTTCAATGTACCCTATCAAAATTCAAGGATGTTGCACAAAAATGTATAGTATTGGATAAGTAGATATATTTATTTAGTAATTAGTGTTTTTAATTTTAGGTTTTTTATGATATCGTATTGGGTTTTTATCTGTAATGATATTGTAAATACTTTTTCAATAAATAAATAAATGTTGATTATCTTCTAGTAAGTGCCCGTACGTAAGGTACACAATATCATGTACCCTTAGCAAAATAAGTAACACGAACAATTGCCAAAGTAGACGCATTGTACCCACTGTTTGAGTGATTTGGATGTACCGTGAAAATTACCTCGCTAGAGATTCATTATAAGTATAGATTACTTCAATATGTACATACAAATATATGTGTACATACATATATTTGTATGTACGTACATATTGTAGTATTGTAAATGTATAATATAATGCAAAATCGGTAAAGTAGAACTAATGTAATATTATCGCTAAGTAACGGATCCATGCGGACGACGTCACGGGGTAGTTTTACAGTACATAGACTTATAATATAATATAATAAAGATACATACATACATACATACATAGAGTGCTAAACCATAATTCTTTTGCCTTTACCTAGTTAGGTAAAGACTGTACAAAAAAGAGTAGAATTCTTTATACTGTGCCACCGTGCCGGGTCTATTACTTTCTACATACACCTATTACTCGAAAAATACGGTATTAGTTTTGTTATGTCCAGTAGGCACTCAACAATATATTATTTAATTTTAGGATTAAAAATTCATATAGTACGATACTAAAGGAACAGAGAGTAGGATTTTTAATTTACCTAATTGTGATAATTTCACAGTCTTCAAATATTTTAGTTTGGTTAGAGACTAAGACGTTTTATAAAGCCTTTTTTCTTCCTTTCTTGCAATCAAATAAATAAATCAAAATAAGATGCATTGAAAGTAGAAGGGTAGGTATTTACTTTAGCCTAGTATCTTATCACTGATTTTATCAGCTCATGAAAAAAAATCTAACGAGGTAAATACTTGAATATTTTATCGGTATTACTTACCGATAGAATATTCAAGTACACACCGTATGTATATATAGAATGTATAGGTATTTATGCTCGTGCAAGATAACGTAGATAGTTAGGTAGCTAACAGCAGCGTGTATGGTTGTTTTGTGTAGGTACCTAACTAGGTCGCAAACCGACGCATGTCACGTATAATCATTGTAATTTGAGTTCTATGCTAGTTGTACGACCGACGCCGACGTTCGTGTTCCGACCGAAGCACCTCGTACCTACGCCGGCGTCGCCGTCGTCGCGTCGCGTCGGTCGGAATCGGAAAGCGCCCTTGCCACATGAGTAAATATCCAAGTTAGATATTTTACTCATGTGCCCACCTACCACACACCTAGTTCGAAATGATAGTAGACATAGACAATATTGTAGCAAGCTCATATTCATACCCCTAGGGTATATAACAGCAGGAATTTACTGATTCTTGAGGCCTGGTGTTGCCTTGATCTTATCACGAGCGACAATAGGCTCACCACCTGCTACCTAGTTTACGTGGAACTAAACATAATTAAAGGATATCCTAGGTAAGTATCTCAAAGAAGGTATTTTACTAAAAATATGAAGGTAGGTATATACCTACTTACAGGATATTCTATTATTGAATCCTTTGCATTTGTATTTGTTTCAGTCGTGAAATTTTAGTCATTTTGATGAAAAATAATAATAAATGTAGGTAAATACCTACGTATTTAATACACTAAAAAAATCTAAATAACTAATCTAATTTATTTGCAACACTAAATCTATCCACACAATATTTTTTTTGATATTATTTATTTGCAATTATTGAATTACGTAAATAATTTTTAAAAAAACCGCATACGTCCGTCCGTCAGAAGGGCTTGCGCCGCTCTGCCGTTCTGCCTCCCGTCGCCCGCGCAGAGCCCCTGCGACGCTGATTCAGCCAAATTATCAATAACTATTGAAACATTATCCTAATAAATGAAATAAACCTACAGAGTTGACATTTGGTTTATTCCGGTTGATTCAATATAACTTTTATATTTATAACTATAGTAATTACAAAGCAATATTTCGAAATAAGTGAAATCACGTTGTTTTAATATCGTTGGTATAAGTTATATAATCAATTATTGTAAATAATTCTTCTACTATTCTAAAGTTCATGAATCAAAGTATATTGTTGGCAAAAAAAAAAAGAATAAATAGCATTAGAATCTACTCAATTATCGAGATGAAAGTAGCGGATTTCGTCGAAATTTCGTCGGAACCACCTTAAACAAATAGCTATTATACAGTAGTAGGCATATTACCGGACTAATTGACAATTACAATGTTTTAATTTTATAGGTATGTACTTATAATATATTTTTTGTTGTTTACTACTGAATGAAACTACCAATTTACCTCTGCATCACGCAATAGTTGACTGGTAGAGAATGCCTCTGGCATTAAGTCCGCTCTATGTGCATTTACATTGTCAGTATTTTGTGCAAGAAGAATAAATAATAATAATAATATGTGGACACTATCACACACCATCATCTAGTCCCAAGCTAAGCAGAACTTGTGTTACGGGTACTAGATAACTGAAATATAATAGGTACATATACATACTTATTTTTTTGTAAATACATACTTAGAATACATAGGAAACAGCCAGACTAAAGATAAATACAAATGTTCATCACACAAACATTTGCCTTCCGCGGGAATCGAACCCACGATAAATTAATAATTAATTTATTACCCACATAATAAATTACGCTTTATAGTATAAGGCGATAATTGTCGATTAGTATAAAATCTGTACTTTGATAACAACAATTAGAGTCATTAGTGCAAATTTATTATTGTCGATTAACACAATAGAGATAATAACGTTTTAACACGACACCACTATAGCATAGCCTCATAAGTCATACCTTTAGATCAGTTACTGTCCTGCTAATTAAGAACGTCGTAACTGCATAACACGTGATTTGCAAAACTGCACTTAACGCAAGGTAATTTAGAAGCGTTTTGCCGTGACTTCGTTCAATAATAATATGCTGCGTTCTTGCCTAGTATGGCCGGGATGGTATTTCTAAAATGCTAAATCGAAACCCAGTGGTGTATTTTATAAAATAACAAATTAAAGTTTGTTAGACTTACCAAATTAACAAATAAATTGACAACCATCACTCTTCTGTATGGAGGCTCGAAGTAAATAGCCAGACCACTGACTGTGCATGGTAACAGTACTGTTTTGTAGTATGAAAACTCGTTGAAGAATAATCTCCTGTAAAACAAATACTGAATTTGAGCAATCTAGCTCGGCCACTATGAAGTTAAAGCGAGTTTTGTTGCAGTAAATATTTTTTAGACTAAATGGTTATAGGAAGTGGGAAGTTACGGAGTCGATAAATTGCACAGAATTCGGAAGAATATCACAGCTGCAGTTGAGACCACTGCAACCAGCATATAAAATGGTTCAACGCATACACATTCAAGGGAGAAATTATTAAATTAATAGAAATTATTATTAGGTAAATATAGAGATACTAATTAGTAGCAGGAAAACATTTATTCGAATAGGGAAACATATTAATTATTGTAACACATATTTTCCCATGAGTAAACTAGAATATACTCCTTTATTTATGTTTCCTTCCACTTTTGACCATATGGGCAAAGCTATGTAAGTATAACAATTAGTAAATACCAAGATTACTTACCTAAATATACAGTTTAATGTTACAAATGAACTGCCGACTGTCAACCCGAAAATGCCAGATTTTAGATATAACTTGAACTGCTGTAACATCTCCTTTTTCGATAGCTTTTTGCCTTTCATTAATATTTGTATCTGAAACAGTATTAACTTTATACAAGTACAGATAGATAGAAAAATCTTTCTTATCTCGACTTTAGCATATTTTAATGGCAGGAGTGTGGCATAGTCACTATGATAGGTCAATTGGTGACTACAATAATGTGATATATGGAACAGATATTCTTGATACCATATCACTTTTACAACACAGAGATGACAGAAATTAATTCAAAACAAATAATTTATGATATTACTCTCGGTTTGATAAATCTGCCTGAAAGAAAGACATAAACCTCCCCCAAAGCATCTGCACTTTCTGGTACTAAGCTAGTTTGATAAGTAGGTCAAATATTTGCTGTCAATAAACTTCAACTAAGATGTCTATGATTTAATGACCTATTTGCACTGCACCTAAAGGGTAAACAGTGACGCAAAAACACTACTTCAGTAATTCCCAGTTTCTGAAAGGTTGATCAATGATCAACGAAAAAATTAACTAATCACCTGTTAAATCTTATGTGAAGTACCAATTGGGTTGCTAAAAGCATGAATAATTAGTTTAATTCAACCTAATTACTTAGTAACTAATTAGATCAAATCAAACTAATTACCCATGCTTTTAGGTACTTCACATGAGATTTAACAAGTGATTAGTTAATTTTTCGTTGATCAGCCTTTCAGAAACTAGGGGTTACTGAAATTATATAATTATTTTCCATTTTTATGTATTATACTTAACATAACTTCCTAATTATGATTATAATATTAGCTTCAAGATAACAATAATAATGATATCCACTTTGAAATAATTACATATACCTAATAACAAATACATAATAGGGTTTTTTTATTTGTAAATATTATCAAGGATTATGAGCGTAATGTCCATAATTATTTCCTTAAGGATATCTATGCCATAATTATAAGTTATACTGTACAATACTTGACTTAAACTGAGAATATACCAAAAAACAGTACAGTGTAGTGTTCCATCATCATCATCATATCAGCCAAAAGATATTGACTGCTGGACTTAGGCTTCTGCCAACTTTTGCCACCTTGGTTGAATGTGAGTGAAGGAGAGTATAAATTGTAAAATTAAAAAGAAATGATGGTATCTAAACAAAAGTAATAAAAAGGTGAGGTATGCCGTATGATGTAAGAATATGGACATTCCCTAGATCTGATTAATTGCTAATAGAAAATTGTAAAATTACCATTACTAGATGAAACTAAATACCTACTTAATTGAAATTCTCTCTTCTTTTTCTTCCTTCATGCTTTGGTAATTATATTAGTTGGTTGATTTGTAATAATTATTTCATATTGTTCTTTGGTAGTGTTGAGTGTTAAAATTTAAACTCATACAAAAAAAATTCATTATCTGGTGATTGAAAAGAGTGGCCTAAGTTTCTTGCTAGTTCTTCTCACAGTTCTACCTCTTCAGCAAACTGTTTATAGGTTAATTGGCTGACTTAATGTAATTTTGATGCTCATAAGCATCCTATATTATAATCCAAATGAAATAAATGCTTTGAGTTCGAGTTAAACCTGTCACTAGGCATGTTATTGTTATATATTGTTAATGTAAGAACTTCAATTATTATGTAATTTAAAAATTGGTATTAAATTTCTAGTTATCAAATCAAACAAATGTATACAAAATAAAAGGATAAAAGGAAAAAGGACTACAGTTTACCAGTATTAGGCTAAAACTTGCACATCTATGAAGTGTGTAAACAAATAATTATTTAGGTTCGCTATAACCAGTTTTAATGAACACAAGACCACTTACGAGATACACCATGGCATAGAATTTGTAACTGCCTTTAATACAAGATGCAAGCATGTTTGCAGTCGCATCCGAGCATCTGTACGTCCAGGGATGGATAAGCTCGTCACACCTACACTCACGGCACGCTCGTTCAAACCAAAGTTTACTAGCTTCAACCATTTTTATTTAATTTATTTTCACTATTTAATTACTACTTGGAAGACACTGCAAATACACAATCTCGTTCTTCGCTTTAATTAAAGTACTTATTAAACTTAAAATTTTTATGTTTCACTTGTTTCAGCACTATCATCAGCGACGGCAGACACAATAAACGATTCAATTTATTAGATTAAAATCAAGAACAAAAGAGAACTATCCTGCTGCGATTCTTTCGGCGCACTAATACCTTTTTCTTTCTGTACTCAAAGCAAGACGTCAAATAAATTTTGCCGCAAAGGTGATATTGATATCCTGCTTACTCTTACATATTTTGTCTAACCTTTTTCCACTTGTATCGTGTTCCAGTTGAGTTAAAGCTTGTGATGCAAGTAATATTGTAATGAAACACATTACTACAGGTTCGCAGAGCACAGAGATATTTGACTTGACATATTGGCATAAAGCTAATTACTCACAGTCATTTGAACTCAGTTTTTTTTATGGTAAGGGTTTATATGCACCAACGTAATCGTAGTTGAATATATTTTTTTTATTATGCCATAATTTTATTGATTTAATTATTCACATCGACATCCTTAAATTTTTCAGAGTAAGTATAATTACAGACTTCTAAGAAGTCATAGTTCTGAATCAACCATTGTTTGAATCGAATATTTAACGATTGTTTTTCTGTGATCATAAATTCGGTTAGTGTTGCCCTTATTCAACTGATGTATTCTTTGATCTTCCACAGAGTACCTAGATGGTTTAAACATGAATGGGCTCGATCAGCATCAGAATATTGAAGAAATAAAATATTAGTTTCCATACTCTTAATGCATTTCGCTCTGTGATCTAGTGAAAACTAAACTAAACTGAAACTTTTCGTGTCTTTTTCCTTTCCTTTTTCCTTCTTCACCTTCTTCTCCCTACACAGCTAGGTTTGTTTCTGCGATGCTTAGTGAACACAACAATGTTCATAAGCTACGGTGACCGCTAACAACACAGGACTGTACCTACGCTTGGTTACTAAGTAGGTACCAAAAGTGTATAAAAAGCACCTCCTCGGAAGCTCTTGCTTCTTCGATGATTCGTATATGTCCGGGCCGTCGTCGATGTCTAAATTATATGCTTGTGATTGTTTTGCCAAAAAATATGGGTTTGATTCCCACAATAACAATATAATGAAGTATTGACAGTCTGGGCAGTGCGTACTTTTATGCGTTAATTTAGCAAAATGTAGGCGTTCTACTTAGTGAGAGACAGACATCTAGCATGTGTTCTTTATATAGCATGTATTTAGCAAGTTTTATTTTTGCCTACCCTAATATTCGTAGACACGAATAATATCAACAAATACTTAATGCGACATCAAACATTAACTTTCAAGATGGTGTACCATAGTCACCAATCATGTCGGACAGGCACCTACTTATTATAATATCAAAAAAACCAATAGGTAGCTACCTAAGCATAGAAAAATATTAAAACATCACTTACCAAATAAATCAATTGTATAGATCCAAAAAATACACTACTTCCTTTTGCAGTCAGCTTTGCCATAATCAGAAATGCATCAACACAGCTATCTGTGTATGGATGGAGAAGTGCCTGACATGATGATGAAGTGAGATCAATATTGCCATTTACTGCTGGCCTGCTAAATTCAACCATTTTTACAAAATAAATACAGTATTAAAACTTGTCAGAGCTCATCACTTCGCATGTGTAGATAGGTACTACTCGTATTTGAATAAAGTCGACGCCCGAACGGTGCGAACTGCACAGTTTACTTGGTGTCAAAGTTCAATATTAATTTTAATTTAAAATGTGGTGAGAGTCGGTAACAAGCTTAGCTTAAATACCTACACAGTGAACTTTAATAATAATAATAATAATAATATGTGGACACTATCACACATCGTCATCTCGACACCTCCTACGCATAAGTGTGTAACTGAAAAAAGCAAATTTTACAGGAGAGCGTTTTAAAGATTTCGATAAATTCAAATCGCAATTACTACGTAATTATAGGTACTAGATTTATGAAATTTCGCATAGAGTCTAGAATTAGGGTTAGAATTGTTGGGAATTTAAAAAAAATCTAAAATATCTTTTATTTATTGTTTTATTGTACATACATATTTTTACGATGTTTTGATCAGAACTTTACATTGAGTATGTGGCAGATACATACTTATACTAGGAATTTGATAAACACAACATATTTGTAACTGTATACTTACCCAGTTTTACTCGGTTATAACAGCGATTTGTTCATTTCGGTATCTGAATATTGATAGAGAGTACCTTTGTAATGAAGAATACTTGTTTCTCCTTATGGCATTCCATGAACTTTTTGATAATCATACACAGCTGTTATGACTTAACTATTATGTATGGACGATTCCTTGTCTTTGAAATTAAATGAAATGAAAATAAAGGTAAAATGTGTGCTTTACAGGCTACCTCAATTTGCATATTGCTACAACATGTGAATTGTAATAAATGTTTCTATGTAGGTATTATATAAACTGTTAATATTTGCTATAAATATAAAGTAAGATAAACTTAATTTACCACAGGAGTTCACAATGTACCTCTATTTCACAAATCGCATTGTATAATTTAAACAGTAAGTGATAGAGTTAAATAGTAAGTGATAGAGTGCAATACGTTGATGTAAATGGAAATAGGTCTTCAGGGTTACCTGTTGCTATGGGCGTCCCACATGGCTTTGTTTTTCAGTTCGCGAGCAATCATCTTATTTCTAATAATTTTCCTATAAGTTACTGTTTGCTCTTCAGTTGCAGGTCGTGATAAATGTCTGATCTTTTTTGGGTACGTGAAATTCTACATTTATGTTTTGATTAAATATATCTCTGTATTGTCTAGCTGTTAAAACTTTTTTGCGGTTCTGAGGATCTGCCTAATCTTTATACAAAAGAAACATACGAGCAAATGTAAGCGATCCGTCTAAATACAACTTTGTTGTTCCCTGTCGTACCTACATAATGCGATTCCACTGGAGCAAAACTGTGAACATGATCACTCAATTTTATTTCATCTGTGATGACAATTTTTTGTCTTATATTGCGACCGCAGTTATCTTCAGCAACAGTGCCTTGTAATGACAACTTGTTTATAGCGGAATAAACAAAACCTTGTTTAATGTCAAACGTATTCAAAAACATGGTCTTACAAACTTGCACCTTTGACTCCCTATTGGGGTCTAGATTTTCATCAAGTTGTACCGGTAATTAATAATTTATAGTAAACTGTCTTCTAGAGCCCCCATCTGTCGCAAAGCGTCGTTTTTTGATTCTATCACAAAATTTGTTCGCATAGTCCCAATGTCGAACAATATCCCCCATTACCCAAAAAGATAAAAAAAGTAACTTTCTATAAGACTCGGAAATGTTATTTCTGCATTTCTGTTTGCATTTGATGATTGCATGATCTTTGTGGCATTTTCTTCTGCTATTGTACGCTTTTCCAAGATTTTTGTTAGTTTTTCTTTTTACATAAAGCCACTGATCCTTATACACGTTAAGCAATCTACCTTTATCATTTCTTTTGTCAGTCTGTCTCTTAATTTGTAAAACCCTAATGTCATTATGTTCCAAATGAGGTTCTGTTGTTGCTGGTGAACTTTCCTCTGGCAGCGGGTATTGCGGGTGATACATGCAAGTCAGTACAGCCCAGTTGAAAAATTTGCTGAGCAATTTTAGCTGAAAAGCTAGGTGAATTATACACTGACACATCATTCCTACAAGTAGAGCTTAATTCAACCACTTGAGGAGATACTATCATTGTCGCTGATAACGTAGGATCATTTAAATGTGAATCATTATGCAAAGCTTTTGAATTATCAGAAAACTGGCGCGAAAAACTAAAAGCACCACCATTATCTTTAGTAGAATTTCATGCAGTTTCGTAACTATTACCACCATCACCTTCAGTAGAAACGCATGCAGTTTCGTGATTATTACCTCCAGTACCTTCAAAAGAAAGGCATGCAGTTTTATAGTTATTTTCATGCGACTAGACTTTGGCAGTATATTTTTCAAGAGTATAAGATTCTTCGTCACTACTGTCATCTGTTACGATTGAAGCAATGCGGTGAAGGTCCTCTTCTGTGAAGTCCTTAGAAAAAGGTATTGGCGATTCACCTAAAAAGAATGATTATTTTAATAAAAGTGGTTCCTAAGTAAAAAATATGCCTACCTATACACCCATACCAAACTAATACTTACCCAAATATCGTTATTGAATACCTACCTACTTTCTTAATTAATTATGATGTCCTACTGATTTGTTTGGTTGCAACATAAATTTATTGTAAGTAGCTGTATAAAAATAAGTTCAAGGAGAGAAGTAAATTAGGAATAATTATAATAATATTAGATAGGTAATTATTAGTTACATGTTGACAATTAAATTACATGACAGGGAATAATTATGTATATGTCTAGATACATAATTTTTAATTAACTATTTCCCAGTGTATAAGTTAGTAAGTGCATAGATACAACTCACGAACAAACTATATCCCATCGAATAAATATGTAACTGCGTAGATACACATTTATACATTGCAAGTGAAGAAATTTGAAATTATTTATTAAAATATCGTTATTATTATGCAAATCACTTCAAATTAATAATAATTGAAATAGTAATAGCTTTATTAGCAATTTTAAAACAATTCTAATAAAGATATTTAGCTTTTAACGTTTATAATATGATTAGAATTACTTACTTCTGTTTGGTGTTGGCGGCATTTGTATTTCTATTTTAATAGTCCCATTACTTAAAGCCACTTCTTTTAAGTGTGTTAGAAATTCAATTCTATTTGACATCGTAATTAATTTTATACAAGATTAATAGTGCGTGTGCGCATGACAGTCGCCGAGCGTCGAATAACAAAACAAGCGGCAGTTCCCCTCGTCCCACGCGGGGTGTGATCCGCGTAGATATGTGTAAATGGCAAATACATTTTTATACGCAGTGCATTTTTCAAATGAATTGCAGATATAGACTTATACGTTTGTTAAAAAACTATGTTCTGATAATATTTTGTAATTTTTTTTTAAACTCATTTATAGAGTCGAGGGCGTAGATTTCAAAAATGCAATTATCGTATAACTGTCTATCTGGCAGATACACACATATACGTAGCTGGTGTCGATCTAGTCCCAAGCTAAGCAGAGCTTGTATTATGGGTACTAGATAATTGAAATATAATACATATACATACTTTTTTTTTTTGTAAATACATACTTAGAATACATAGAAAACACCCAAACTGAAGACAAATACAAATGTTCATCACACAAATATTTGCCTTCCGCGGGAATCGAACCCACGACACCCGGCGTCGCAGTCAGTTACACTAACCACTAGACCAACGGTGCAGGCAACTACTTCAGAAGTTCAGACAAAGAAATTCTTGAAGCACTTAACAAGTTAAATAGAAATAAAGCTGATTTAATATTACACGATTATCTAATTATAAAATAGTACCTACCAGATACCACGATTATTATAGCATTATCTTATTTGCGGCCGGTATAGTAGTAGGTAGGTACCTATAGGTAGCTATTCCGTAATTTTTAATTTGGTATGCTCTGGACATTTGGATATTCTGGACCTTATCCACCACTCCAACGTTTTTTTCCACGAAAAAAAGGTATTTTTTTTTTATCTTTTATTATATATAGAGGCTTTTACCTTACAAAGGTATGTCAGCCTCATCGTAGCCTAAAATTACAGTATGTCCGCAAAATGCTATACAATAGACAAATACTCGTACAATATAGGTAGTTAGGAAGGGGAGGTCATCGCTGCCGCCGCTACCATTTTATATATTAGTTTGGCTTTTTTGGAACCAGGTTCTGCTAATATGTTTATGAAAGCGCCCATATCATATCTATTATTTTTCAGGTTAGTTAGCAATGTTGCCCTCTCTCTTTGGTTCTTTTCACATTCCATTAGCAAGTGTTGGACATCATCAATTTTACCACAAACTACACAATTGGGTGAATCAACTTTTTTCATGAGATATCCAAACTTGGCAGATAGGAAGTGACCAGACCGCAACCTATGAGCCATAACTACATCTGCTCTACTTACAGATTTCATGCAAACCAAGGAATCCGAAGAGGTTCACTTTGCAAAGTCTTATACCATATCCCCTTTTCGGTACTACGTTGATCAAAATATTCTTTATACTTAAGGTAAAGAGTGTTTTTAAAGAGACTCATCACCTCTGTGTAACAGAGATCAACATTAATACACAAACCTTCTCGAACTGCAGACTTTGCTAATCTGTCAGCCTCTTCGTTTCCTTTTAGTCCAATATGCGATGGGACCCATTGCAATCTCAAAGTCTTATATCCTAAACCTAAAATCTGTTTTATAACCACTTAAGCTATCGGTGTACCTCTGTACCCAGAGGCGCATCGAGCCAAGTGTAACAAAGCACTCCTACTATCGGTGCAAATAACAATTTTTTGGTGAGAACTATGACTAATATATTCAAGAGCCTTAGAGATTGCAACTAATTCCATACTCATTATTGAAACATTTAAATCTACACTGTACATTGCTGAAATTCCATCATTCAAACTACAAAATGCGGCCCCACAACCAGTTCCATATTTCGAACCATCAGTATAAACAAAATACCAGCCAGAATACTTTTCCTTTATCTCTTCTATGACACAAAACTTTAATGATGCTAGGTCCTGACTATTTTTAGATCCACTAATACAATCTAACTTACATTTTATTATTTCATCTAAGTTAATGTAGCTTATCCATATAGATAAGGAAAACATTTCTAGAGGATTCGTAGAATATATTTTATAATCTTGACACTCAATATATGCTACCAGAAGCAATGGTAACTTCTTATTATTCCAATACCTATCCTTAGAGAAAAAAAGGTCTAGTATGTAATTGGTGTTTTCAGACCAGAAGTTCTTCCTGTTAGCTAAATATTCTCTTTCTTTCATGGCAATTTAGCGTTCATAAATGTCCAATCTATTGAGTGAATTGAAATCCATGCAAAGCAAATGGAGACCCAATATACACTCTTTATGACACTGACTGTGAACGGTATTAGTATTGTCCCACGTCCCATCTCATCATTTTCTGAACCAAAGATCTCGTCCCGACAATGGTGAGAGAATACCTACATCGTTCAGGGATGTATCGATGTAGGCCTATGTCCAGCGGTGGATGTCTTTTGGCTGATTTGATGGGTGTCAAATTCAGAGTATTCTCATCATATCAGATATCAGAAATGAAGATCGCTAGTCGTTGGTGTTGGCGTAGGGGGCCACCACTATTAAATACCTGCCCTGGGTTGGAAAATTGTAGAACCGCGGCTAAAATACTGGATTCAAAAGTAAAGATTGGAGTGAAACGATAAACAGCTATGTATTCTATGAAGTGTAGTTGTTCCTTTTGTGTAGAAATTACTATAAACATGTAATAGCGTAGCTGGCACTCTCCATCGAAACTTAGCCAAAGAAAGTTAAAAATGAATGTAAATTGACGTCTAAACTAAAAACACACTAGAATGGGGCTGAAAAGTTCTAGAGTGGCGACCACGAACAGAAAAACGCCATGTTCACAGATCCCTTCGAGTTTGACTGACCTGGTATGGGTAGCGTGGCGCCGTAACTGGCAACTGATGAATGAAGGATGAATTAGTCAAAGTGGCAATACTAGTGGGAGGCATTTGTCCAACCGAGACGTCTGTCGACTGTAATTATAATGATGATGGCGATTAAGCCTGTTGTCTGATGGCAACAAGGTACTTCTGTAAGCCTGTATTAGTTACGCCTCTTAGGTTAAATAGATACCCACGCTTCAACTTATCTAGTTGTAGGTAGAAGCACAGATTACGACTGGAATGTAACCGAACCTGGTAGATGTACCTACCTATATAGGTATAGATATCGCTTCGGCCGACTGATAATGGGCTTATTTTGAATTGGATTAAGTAGGTGACTGTTGCATAATAATAATTTTCTGACATACATGAATATACATATATACATAAATGAAGAAAAATCTAAATTGATATTGTCGGCGCCTAATAAAACTTAGATAGCTATAATCTGAACTACGTTTGCCTATTACTAGCTGTGTTTCATCAGGGGTAGGTAAAATTAAACAGAATTTGCGGTGCACTTGATTTTAATACTACTAATAAACACGATAATTTAAAATCGATATTTCAGATTTAATCAATAGCAATTTTAGAATTTTGAAGCTCGTCATCTTATGTTTCTTCTTCAACTTCATACGTCGTTATTATTGATAATAAAATTGTACATACTTACTTAGTTCATTTAACACGACACAATCATGCTAATTTAACAATAATTTAACTTGTTGAATACAATTATTGTGGTAGAATATTATATTATTATTATATTATTATTATTAATTATAGCTCCAACTAAAAGAACATTATCGTTCATTTCGTTACAAGCAAACAACACAATTTTAGTGCAATTTTTAAATACTTACTTTAATCTAATAAGTTGTAAGTAAATATGTATTTAGCTACTTGTTATAATCTTCGTCACAATTTTTACAAATTGTTGTCTAATAAATACTGATATTTCATTATAGTCTTGTAGAGTGCTTTAGCTTAATCCTTTGTACTCTCGTTGTTTTAGTTGAAATTTTTGCACAATTTGTTCTCTTCTCTACATATTCGTATAAATATTTATATATCTTTAATGTGCAACGGGCAAGCATTATTAAACTCGCTGTTTAAGACGTGATCTTGTGATGTTCGGTTTAACTCGTTTTTTAAAAGAAATATGTTAATTGATAACATGGCACCTACGACATCAATTTATCAACGAAATACTGAATAATTTGGTTGAATGGAGTTGAACTTGGCGCCAAATAGAGTAATATATTGCTTGTCTATGGTCGCCACAACACAAAGTAAAAGTTCTAAAATCTGCCGCTAATGTCGATCTCGATTGGCGCTGTAGTCGGTAAATGGACGTTTGATGTGGTTGTTTGTCAAGAGTGTACTATTGTCTGTTTACAGTGATTTATTTTCCAATACTATAATCCTAATTGAAGTAAAAGGTTTTAAGGAGTAGATGAAGGTGTGTATTACACGGTTGCATAGTTAATTATTTGATTCCACCGTTCTAAGTGTGTTTAGACGAATTGGCGCTTGAGGAGTCAACTCTGGAGCGAGTCGATTCATCTCTTTCATGTCAGCTGTACACAAAGATGCTACGCATTTACACAGCAATCGTCCAAATAATGAATTAAATGAGTATTTTTTCCAGGAAATAGATATTGTTTCGTAATTGGAAGCTTAATGAAAATGTAATAGATCCATATTCTTTAGGTTTATCCACCGTACTACGGAGGTTATGGACTTGTGTTGTCCCTATTTTTCAAAAGAAGATAATTTATCGGAAAATATCTTTTTATCACACCTAATGACCCCTCGCGGTTTTATTGAGGTACATATTTATCGCTTATTACCCGTTTAGTGTAGTTTCGTGTCCATATGTATGAAAACAATCGTATCAGTGTTTACGTAGTTAAGTGAGAAATATGGATTGTTGTAACAGAAGTTTTGGTCAACGTTTCACTAAAACCATTGCAGTTTTACATTTCTCAAGTTGTTTGGTTATATTTACTGTAATTCAGGTACATAGTCAGTACAAATTGAGTACAGTAATGTAGTTATTATACTGGCCTAGACCACTGGTAATATTGTTGTGATGTTGCTTTATTAAATAAAATATTGAGTACTAAACATATATGCAAAGGTTCCTCAGACAATATTGTTATATTGATAAGGATAACCTATACAAAGGTTAGTATTGTATACAGCGCTCCTAAATTAATACAATATTTAGTCCAAACATCAAGGTGAGTAATTTGTTGTTATAAGAATAAAGAGAAATTTGATTAAATTGTGAAACATACTATGCTAGTTAAATTACCTAGGTACTTTTTAGATACAGACTGGTTCAAGCTGATTATTTTAATATTAAACATCTGTAAGTACAACATATTGTAAACCAACAGTATTAATTTAAGTATATACTAAGCTACACAAACAATTTCTACAAAATTTTTTATTACATATTCAGTCAGTCTTGCTTATTATTTACACTGAAGCCGCAAATAAAAAACATAAAAGTGTTTAAAACAACTATTGAAAACTGTAATTTCAGATCTTATTTTAATGGATTAGAAATTGACCTAGTTACATTGAAAACAATCATTGCTAAAGTTAATGTAGCACTGTTTCGCTATTGGAGACTGTATTTCAATGTTTTAACAGAATTACTATTTCATTTATCTCTGTATTTGGCCAGCAAATACATATAAATTACACAATATTCTTAAAGTATATATACCCTCCACAGTCAAAATTCATGTTTTTTTTTAGAATAGTTGTGTGTAAATGTGTAACAGATGTACACAGCTACTGATCTGAGAGCATATGCTTGTTTGTATCCAATGGGATGTATGATCATTTTTTTGGCTTGTGAAATTATGTTTTCATAAAAAATTTCTAAAGTCAGTCAGACTGCAAAATCTGATCCTAATCTTAAATTTTATTATTTTGTTGCCTTCTACTAATTGAAACCACTAACTCTATATAGCAAGTTAAGGGAATATAAACTTAAAATTAAGCAAGTTATAACATGTTTTAACTTGCTTGTTTAACTTACAGCATTCTTACAAAGTAGGATACAATTGGTTAAACTGAAAGCTGACCCTAGGGACAAATACGCTGAAACGCTGAAACGGTGGCTTAATAAACACTAACTTTTACAATTGATGATTGTATATAAACTTATTTCAGTTTACTGTAAGAATGCTACATGTTGGTCTTATTATTTTAATGCAACATTTCAACTAATTAGTTGACAATGCAGAATTTAATGAGGCTAGAACATGTACTTAACCATATAAATATGCAAGCACTAGCATATGATTAAGGTTAAAGTTATTTGCTGAAACACTCAATGCCAGTTTTTTGCAATTTTTTATATAATCTGTTTTAGTTTATTGTATCTAAATCAGACTGCCTGTGTTGTCTAGCAGTTTTCATGGCAACACGGGATAAATATTTGTGTGATCATCCAGATCATCAGATCAAAACTTGGATGTTGTGGTATCTTGTATGAACTTTTATAAAGCAAAGCAATTATACAAGAGCTACTTCAACTCTTAAAAACAGGCCTGTGAGCTATTTTTAACTGACTGATAATATTTAGCCTTAACAACAAACTGTAAACATTTAAACAAAGTTTCTACATAAATAGAATAGTTTAAATACACAGATATGTACTAAGATTAACTGCTAAGGTCATAATTATCCATTCAAATTTTAAAATTCTCACAGGCAATGTTCCAGAGTACTCTTCTACTACTTAGGCATTGTATTGATAAATATAGTGTTTGTTTATTTACTTTGTTAGTACACAAAGTTAGATATTGAATATTATGTAAGTAAAGTAAGTATAACTTATATCATGAGCCTACAGCAGTCCATAACTGTGCATACACCTCCTAAACTAAATTTTATAGTAAAATAAACCTGTTTAATTTATTTTTAACTTATTTATTTTTATCTTGATACATGTATTTAAATAGTACTAAATAGCAGAATTAAATTGAAACAAATGTAGAGTTTATACAGGATACAGTAGCTCAAATAATTTGGCCTTTTAGTGTTAATATTAAGTTCTTATAAGCCTACCAGAGCTAGTTACAAAATATTTTTTAATATTTTGTAACTAGCTCTTATAAATGTCTTATTTCTTATACAATTTATCATTTCTGAAAACAAATTAAGCAATGTGTAAGCTATTGTGCAAACTATAGAGAGAAATAAAATAATAAATTTGAATTATTACCTAATTCTCATAATTTCAATGAATTTAAATTTGTTTGTGTGATTCCAAGTTTGTAAGACTGTTTTTGATGGCTGTGGTTTTAGACAAATTTTGCTTTGTATTATGTGGACAGGAAGTGATGCAAGGCGTGCAACTACCATCAGTTATTATTTTTTATTTATTTATTTTAAAACTTTATATACATGACAGTATATTTGGTTGACTTAATGCCTGGGGCATTATATGATTTATTGTCTATGGCAGAAGGGAATTAAAACTAAAACTTTATGAGAAAAGAGAATTTACATGAATCGTTATGATTTGATAACATAATATTGGGTCAAATATATTAAATGTTGGTTATCAAAGGGTTTCCATTGCATCTAGAGAAAGTTGCCATTGCCATTCTTATGGCAATAAACATACGGCTATTTCAATTCACTCTTCTGAGTTTAATCTAATGTAAACTAATTCTTCAATCCATGTGAAAAGGAATGTAAGAAGAAATACATCTGTAGAAATTGCCACTTTATGTCTCTAGTTATAAGTTTAAATATAGCATAATGCCATTACAACTTACGCCTATCTTCCACTAAGGCTGTCTAGTATAAAAATTCCTCATATTTTAGGTGTCAGAATGTCTCGCAACAAAGACAAGCATGAGGGCGCTAGCGGGCGCACCTACCACATTATGTCGGAGGCTGAGAGAGCGTCCGGACGTCGTGGCGGTTGGACCACGCTTGAGGTGATTATATCTTTGTTATACTGTGTGAGGTCAATGACCTGACAGAAATATAAAATATAGGTACTGAGTTAACCCTAAAGCTGTTTCGCGGGATATTTAAGGGATTATACAATTACCTATAGTAGATACAGCTACAAACAAAGTTTTGCCAATATTCGCCATGCCTCGGTTGTGTTATATCATTGCTCCTGGAATGCTTAAATAACATAGCCATGTCTAATTGGCTACAGTGACCATCTACTTACAATCAATTACTGGTAGAAAAAAAACATTAGGATACCTATTGCTTTTGACATTATAACACTAGATAACTAATCACTTGATTCGCGTTTATAATGATTATCAGTATAACACATATTCATCAGCCGTGTGTTTGGTATCCTAGCTAATTATGTACGCAACACTGCGATCAATGACCTCTTGTATTTTATCGCAAATATGTAACACTACAATAAATTTTCGTTTCTGATTTTCTCTTCAACTGAGTATACTGACCCGCTAAAGAAACATACTGCATAATACAGGTTTAAAATTAACCTTAATATAAATATCTTAAAGACGTTTATACAATAACTCCCGTAATTGTACTTCGTTCTTTCTTCTAAGTAATACCAAATTTAACTTTGAATTCCCACTCATAATGCCTGTAGATACTAATCTTACAGGTCTTAAACTACACTAATAATCCTGGCTTACAGGAGTCACAGTGATGCTTGTCCTAAAGGCCGTTTAAAAGATTCACAAGTCGATTTGCTATTGGATAACTTAGTTCATTATTTGACAAAAAGGCCGTCTAAGAGTTTCTCTACCCAATCTGCTATTGGATAACTTAATTATTCAACAGGTTTCTTGTTGACGTTTTCAGGTAACAGGAGGTGTGCGCGCCCTAGCGCCCCAATTGTTCCAACTGACGCACCTGACCGCGTTATACCTCAACGACAACTCCTTGCAGCGTATACCCACGGACATTAATCAGCTGGCCAACTTGCACACGCTTGACATATCTAATAACAAGCTGAGGTCGCTGCCCGCCGAGTTAGGAGACCTAATACAGTTAAGGTGAATATCTATTGTTATTTTTTTCTAAACTTTATATGTGTACTTACGGGTTCGTATTGGTGGGTTTAGAGGTCTGAGGCTCAATCCCCTCATCTAAGCAGACTGTTTCAAAAACAATTTTAACCCGGCGGGCTCAAACCTCACCTCAAATTCAAACCCTGGATCCACCACTGCTGGGCCACCGGAAGGTAAAGATATGCCGAGATTTTCGAGGCCAATGTTTTTCTAGGAATCAACTGCAGTACGGTCTTATCTGTGCCCTCTTATCCGAGGGTAGTACATTATTTTTATTAAGGTACAGAAAATGCAGAACGTTTTTCGTAGCATCCGCAAGCAGGAGTAAATAAAAACATGCGTGTAAAAGTTTTATAATGCATAAGCATCGCAACCGCGATATTACGGTATTAGATCCACGCTGATTTCAGCATGAATGGGCCGGATCGTCCGGGGAAGTAGTACCCTCTCATAGAAGATCGACTTAAGAGTAGTAGTATCCGTACTACTGCGTTTCGTTCGGTGAGTGAGAGCGCCGGAGGCCCAATTTCCCCCTTCCTCTTTCCTCATTCCCTTCCCTATCCCCATTCCCCGCCGCCATTGTGGAGGCCACCATACCAGCAGTTAAGACGATGGCTTTTGGTACAGTGGCCGCCACTTCTGGATTCCACTGACTGCTTACCATCAGGCGGAGTGGAGTCACTTTGGTAGGCTATAATATAAAAAAAAAACCGCATACTGACGCAGGTAAAAATTGGTCTCTGAGATCTTAAGCCTTAATAACATATTTTACTGTAGGTATGGTGTAAAAATTAACAGTCTAAAATGGCCCAAAATGCTTCAAGAAAAGGAGGGTACTGCCGTGCCCCCAGATTTACAAATGTAAAATCAAAAATTCAACACAGGATTATTGCCGATATGTACATTTTTTGCCGAAGTAAATACAGTGTATCACCGTAGCACGTATTGTATCTAAGTTGGTGAAGAAAACTTTGCTACAAACATATTTGTTACCAAAACTATCGAAACATTTCTGAAATATATTTAACGTATTAGTGCATATAATTAATTGCGTAAACATTTCTTCATATAGCAATATATACCACATAAAACTTAAAAAGGTCAAGTTGGCAATTTTAAAATTTGGCCGCCTATGGATTTATGCATTGTATGCAAAAGTAAGGGTTCGGTGTGAATTTTCATACAAAATATAAAAAGTATAGTTTAGGCTAGTGTCGTCGTCCCCTTAGTTTTCACCCTTCAACCTGCAATGCTCATGTTTTCTCATATAGAGAATGCATGAGCACTAATCATCACCATTGCTTAAGGCAGATTGCTATATTCCCTTGCAGCTAAATGTATAATGGCTGTTGCTCGTAGTGTAGTATTTCTTTAGAAGCACTACTCTCTGGCAGAATTGCAACAATATCAATCTAGTGTTACTATTTACTAGACTGCACCTTCTGCAGGGACTAAGATTCTTTTTATTTTGACATTAAAACACCTCTACTTTGAGTAATAAATGTCACTATCAGACCTCTGTTATGTTTCTTATCAAACACATAAAAGCACTGCACGAAATGTTTTTGGTAGTCTAAACAGAAACAAAATTCAATTAAGCTTAACTGTAAAGCATTATTGGTAAATTTTATCTTTTTTTAGAAACTATCTGTATTTAACAAGGTTTTATCATATTCTTGAATCACTGTAATCAATAAGCGATCGGGAACGATTGGAGTGGTGAGGGCAAAAACAATATTTTTTGTTTGTTTTTGTCTGTCGCGATATAGGAATTATCTATAACGGAACTACCTAACTTAAGTTAATTATTTGAAATAAATACTTATACAAATATAAGTAAGGTAACTTGAAATTGACGATAATGCATCCTAATACAATGCTATAAAAAGTTAAAAACATGGCCTTTTTAATCCAACGATACGACATACAATAATCTAAACGTTAATGATGATATACAAATAAAATTTTCGAATGCGATATTACGTTTTGGAGACGCAAGGTCGAGGCGCTAAACATCTTTAGCACTGATTGCAAAATTACTTAGAGACCTTACGAAGAAAAGCAGTTAAATATTGCTACTTGAAATGTCTTTTTACTGATATTACTACAGACTCGCCCTCGCTTCGCATCGGTTTATATAGTCACTTGCTTGCCGAGGCGCGGTTTCACCTGCGTTCTTGCACCCGCGTTCTTGCACCCGCGTTCTTGCACCCGCGTTCTTGCTTACTGCTCTGCTTCCGTGATGTTTTATAGCCTGTAACCTTTCTCTAGAACTGGGCTATAATACGCAAAAATATTTTATAAATCCGCCTGGTAGTTCTAGAGATTGGCGCGTTCAAACAAACAAATAAACTCTTCCGCTTTATATAATAGTAAAGATAAAGATTTATCACAAACGTTGAAATGCTCTAGTGGATAAGGCACCCGCTTTGTAAACACGAGGTAGTGGGTTTGAATCCGGGCAAGTACCAATGTGATTTTTCTAATCATGTGGACTTTCTAAGTTTATCTTATACATTTCTGACTGACGGTGAAGGAAAACATCGTGAGAAAACCTGGACTTATAAGTCTGAAATTGCCAATCCGCCTTGAGCAAGCGTGGTGATTAATGCTCATGCCTTCTTTATATGAGAAGAGGCCTTTGGCCTGCAGTGGGACAGTAAACTGGCGGGTTTTATTATATATATTATCATTATTATATATACTGCTCATAAAAAAAGTAACAATATAACAGTGAATATAGCATCAAAATCCATTAGGTAGTTCTTGATATTAGCGGTTTCAAACGGACAGGCGCTTTCCAGTGACTTCCTCTTATACTCCCTCTTATATTTTGTAGCAGTTGCGGATTTACACATTTGCCGCGCGTAGGCTAGGTATTTAAATTTCTCTAATACACGACCACACTTCGCGGTTGTCGTGAATTAGAGAGGTAAAAAAAAATATAAAATTACTAAATTTAAATTGTAACATTTAAATGCTATTAGAATATTTTTAAAATTCATAATCACACAAGTATATTTTACAAAGCGTTTAGTAATTTGTCATATATCTTTAGACGTTAGAGTATTTAGTATACTATACTGTATCGTACTAAAATATTGTAATTTTTATTAAATTGTCGAAGAATTTTGACCCGCATTTGCCGCCTCCTAAAATCTGCCGCCCTAAGCTCCAGCCTGCTGTTAAATCCGCCACTGCTTTGTAGAGATATAATGGTATCAGTAGATAGAGTTCGTTTATTCGATTGATAGCTTCTTTAAACGGTGGCATCATATAAGGTGATGCTCGTGAGATTGCAAGCGTCGTTCAACAAGTTGACTACTTATCATTAAACGAAATATTCATTGCTTGCAATTGACTGCACCGTTAGTCTAGTGGTTAGTGTAACTGACTGCGACGCCGGGTGTCGTGGGTTCGATTCCCGCGGAAGGCAAATATTTGTGTGATGAACATTTGTATTTGTCTTTAGTCTGGGTGTTTCCTATGTATTATAAGTAAGTATGTATTTACAAAAAAAAAAGTATGTATATGTATTATATTTCAGTTATCTAGTACCCATAACACAAGCTCTGCTTAGCTTGGGACTAGACGACAGTGTGTGATAGTGTCCAAATATTATAAAAAAAAAAAAAATTAACAATGTTTTTTAGAAATATCTATTTTTTTCATATAATACTAGCTTCCCGCAGCGCGGTTTCATCCGCGTCTTTGCATACTGCTCTGCTCCCGTCGCCAGTGGCGTGAATTTACATATAACTATAACCTTCCTCAAGAACGTCATATCATATCATACGCAAAAAGAATTTTCAAATTCGACTGATAGTTCCAGAGATTAGCGCGTTCAAACATACAAACAAATTCTTCCGCTTTATACAATAAGTAGTATAGATTGTAGTAAACAGTAGAGTTTATACTATTGCGTTTCATTTGGGGAGCGAGAGCGTTGAATTTCCAGTTACTCCCTTGGTTCTTCTCCTTCACCGTAGTGTTATGTAATAGCTTGGTTATGTTTTTTCGGCATTGGTTATGTAAGGCATGTCCATTATGCTAAGGTAACCACGTATAAAAAAGTGATGATCGCTGATTTCTTTGTTGGAAAGAGTTAATCCCAGTATTTGCATACCGAGACACAATTTTATCTACTGTTATTATAACATTGCATCAGGAATACTGAAAACTGTTGTTCATCAGCAGGAATACAAAACTACCTATAACCGCGAACCTCGCTTTTACTGCTCTAAACTTAGGATAGAAATTTGATTCTCCCCTTTCTTCTTCTTTTCATATTCTTCTAATCTTTTAAAACACCATACAAGCTTTCCTATTGTTTAACCAGTAGGTAATGTACTGTTAGAGGTCAATGATGGCTGATTTCGCGTCTATTTAAAACAAAATACTATTTTGTTTTATAAAGCACATAATATTGTATCTGCCGCTATCGTTCCATTATTTGCATACAGAGGTCGTAAGTAAAAGAGTGTATAAGTAATGCCGAACAGAATTATATTGACCTCCTTTGATACGGCCATATATGTTCTTATTAACTTGCAAACTGTCGACCTTCTATGCTAATTCAGTACTACATCGATTAGTTTTTATAGTGGTTAGATGTGCCATGACAGTGTTTTGTTTGAAAAAAAAGAAAGAAGGTATAAGTAATCTGTTTAAATCTTTGGTGCAGATTTTTTTGTTTTTTGACATTATCGCATATGCTGATATTAAATATTTTTGATTTATAATATTAATGATTTGTTTTGTTGTGTATAAAGGATGAATGAAACTCTTGAGATCCGTTTTCCTATGTTGTCAACAAGCTCAAATTTAGTGATCTTGGTGAATGTTTTCACCAAGGTCACTAAAACACTAAATATGATTTTGAATGTTATGTTTAGATGCCATATGAAAATATATATTCTTTAACCAAACTTTTGTATTAGTTTAGTTTTAAGGACAGAGTCATTGTCCTCAAATTAAATACGTTTCTTAGGCCCGGTTTCTACCAAAGCGGAGAGGAGATGTGTTATTTCATGATGATAATGAAATCTCCATCTCTTCATCTTCTCTCCTTTCCGCTTTAGCGGAAACCGAGCCTTACTGCGCTACGCCAGAACTTACTTGGTTAACAGACCGTAGTGGTGTTTAGGTACTTAAAGTGAAGTAAGAAATTACTTAAGAAATACCTGACCATATTTTAGCGTATTAAATATCGCCTTACCACTATTACCAATTCACCTACCAAGCATTTATGACTATAGAAATCTCTCTATTTTTATTGCCAGCGGTCCTTCTGATGTTAAATGGTAACCACCTTTTATGAACTTGTGCAAAGTCAGGCACACAGCCAACGCGCAGTTTACCTTAAAGTTACTAATCTTTATAACCCTCCTTTAAATAAGGACATTTCAAGGCTCTCACGAAACACCACAGAACTTATAAACAAGAGCAGTGAAGGTTACATAAGAACCAAACCATCGCGCATCGTATTGAAATTTTGGTAAATGTTTATTCAACAAAATTAATCTGATGTAGTTAAAGATTACGTTCAATACAAACTGCCTATCGAATAAGGATAAAACGAGTTTTATATGTCGATTTCACCGTGTCATGGCTACCTCATCTAAGATTGTGTAATGTATAGACTTTTGGCGACTTTTACGTATAGCTGTTTGCGAACGAAACAATACTAATATGCATACTGTCATCCAGAAAAAAGTAGGTTTAAACTATGATTCATCAGCTATATTAAGTCTCATGTAACAAAGAGCAAGTCTATTGCCATATTCCGATCACAATTTAAGTAGATAAGTATATTATAATTAAATTTATCCACAGATTCCCACGGGAAATACAGAATAGATTCTTTAGTATCATCAAAATGGATTACAAAACATGCGCAATTCCGTCAGTTCACCTTTAATTGTTTTATCTATGTTTTCTGTAACTATCTTTATTTACTTGTTCAAGTTACTATCTACTATTCATTTTATGACGAAAATATATTTCAAATTACATATGAAAGTAAGATCCATTTCTTTTACTTATCATGAAAACGTGAGAGTACTCTCAACATCAATAACTCATGTTTTAAAATTAAATTATTGTAAAAGAAAATAACTAAAATAAGCGATTTAGCTGTTTTAAACTTTATCGCTATAAACACAAGATAAACATTTCCAAAGAGGCGTGTTGAGCCTTTTTGACATTGAAGATGTGTAGTGATATCACAAACTGACTTCACAAAACATATAAGTACCAATTTCCAGATATATTTACATATTCAGTTTTATCAACATAATAATATTTATATAAATAAGAACAAGATTATATTCGCACACGAAATGAACATGTTTGGCACGTATTATTATGGAGTGTAGGTAATATAATCAAGGTCTATGAACTCTGGTCGAATCAAGTTATTTTGTAAACATACGGTCAGCGTTTGTGTTAATATTTTATTAGACTCTGATTGCCACATTTGGACTTTGTTCTATATTTGCCAAATAGAGCGACTCGGTTGGTATAAATAAACATTGATTTTATGTAAAAATAAAACTCGTATTTTTAATAGATGTTTTAATTCTAGTTTATTTATATTTTAAGTCTCTTGCCATAAGACTCTCGCAAATTTAGTAACCTAAAAGTAAACGGTTACGTACTGTTATACGGGTTTGCGTAACTAAATGCGCACGACAATATTTGCTCTCAAATCTTAAGGAAATGTTACGTTATACTCTTTACATCTAAATTTAGTAATACCATTTACACTACTATTGAACATATACGGTACTAAGAGATCTTTGGACGACCGGTCTTTAGAATTTTGGGAAAGAAAAAGAAAGAATTAACGGAATTGATCTAGCCGTTTACGGGTAATGCCATGACCAAGTGAAATAGGGATTCATTTTTATAAATATAGATTCTTTGCTCACGTGCTACCTATTTATCACGTGCTATTTAAAATAACATTCATGTCAGTTAGTGGTGTGAAAGATTTAGAAATATACAAAACAAAATAAAAATTTTTGTTTTGTATAAGTAATTGATGAATATGTAAAAATTAATCTAAATCGAAACAGTGGTCGCCCACTCACCCATATAAATATCATAAATGCGAAAGTAACTCATGTCTATCTGTAACTGTTAACGTCTAAACCATTAAACCGATTTTGACAATACTCTTACTTATCATTATTCCCCAAGGGAGTGAAAATGTTTGTATCAATACTAGGTTTTACCGTCCATTCAGTAGAAATATTTAAATAATGAAACTGACGAGGTAGTAACTATTTCTACTTTACAAATAGTATTATATTTTAATGGACAACTAATATGGCGATCACGTCATATGACGTCACAGTCCAATAGCCATCACTATCGAGTTAATAATATTAAAGCGCTTATGAAAGTGCCAATAAACCCATTGCCCATATCACAAATCCTACGCTGTCTATCTATGTGTGCACGTCGACTTAGTTCGCATGTTGTGATCAAAATAATTATGAATGAATAATCATATTCTTAAATACATTGACATCCCCTTCGTACTTCGCTAAACGTATTAAACTGTTGTTTCCACAGTCACATAACATCAATGATAGTTGTTTAGGGAAATCGGAAGCCCCTTTATAAGTTTTTGTACCAGCAAGTAAAGACGTTGCACAGAAATTTTTTGACTTAAAGCCGATGCCAATACAGTTAGGAAATTAATTTATTTGTTACTTTTTATCTCAGAAACACTAAATCATTTAAGTTTCATATACCGATTATATTGTAAACTCGAAAACAAAAAAATCTAGATATCGACCAAGTGAGTGAACACTTCATGCGCTATTCGCCTAGAATTCTATTAGTCTGACTAAATGGCTCAACTCCTTCGGATGGCAGTCAGTAGGGTCTAAGTAATTATAATAATTTTATCTGTTATTTTAACTTTATCGTTAGACCCACCGTCTGAAGCACTTCATAGACTGGGATATTTAGTGCTTTTGTTATAGTCCGAGTTTCAGTGTTTTCTTGTTCCGTATGTCAGTAATGTCAAAACTAAATTAAAAAAGTAAATGTATTCTTTTATACAATTTAGCGGACAATCATATAGCACGTAAGCAGTTACCCTAGCCTATGGACGTTTGCAACGCCAGAAGTATCACTCACTCGACGACGTAGGTCGTCTTTAGCGAAAACCTTGATAGTGAGTTTCTTCTCAATCTTATCGTACGATTTATTAAAACCTCACTATACGGGATACTTCTAGTGCATTTTACTTTCACAAGTTCATACTGATATTGCTCAGTTTCAAACCTTCAGTTTCTTGTATAAAACGTGTAGGTATCATCGTAATCAATAATTGCATCACGATCAAACTAGATGTCACTACTACTATACGTTTCATTGTGGTCCGAACTTACCAGTTTTTGAAGCATTGAACATTCTTAGCCATTTGCATTTAGGTAAACACTGTCCTAATTCTTATTTATTTGGACTACGACTCAATTCTGAACCTTTAAAACATACTAACTCTAAAATTATTTTGAGTAACGTAATGTTCCTCTTTCAGAGAATTACACTTACACAATAATTACCTACGAGTTCTGCCGTACGAGCTGGGCAAGTTATTTCACTTGCAACTTCTCGGGCTACAGGGTAACCCTCTGTCTAAGGAAATGCTTTCGATATACAACGACAACAACGGAACGGCGAAGCTGTTGACGTATATGCTCGACAATTTGCAAGGTAAGTGCTGCCTTTACTTTCTAAACGAACCCAATTATTACCTATATTCATATATTGATACATCGCAAAGATGCCGATAGGTATTAAAATTACACTCTATTAATAATCTTTATTAAACAAATTAGAGGTATTGTGTATTATAATCATGCAGATTTCTAATGCTAATGTGTAAAACAGGACCACTGAAATATCACTAGTTAAACTTAATTCAATCCTACGCTGGATTCACGTAACCATGGCGATAGCGTTGTTACGTTCGTCTTAAGCTTCAACAGCTGCTACGTTCGTAATCAATTGAATGACTTCCATGTTGCACATAACATCCCGTAGGTATCGATAAAGTTAGTTATTCTTCTTTTTTACAAAGTTCAGTGGTTGCTGTAACTTCTATTGTCATAACTTGTTAAACATTATTACATAAGCCTGAAATTGAGTGTTGAGATCGGATTCTAAACACTGTAATATTATTATGAGCGTTCACACAAAAGAGTGGCAACGTCGCAGTTTAGTTTTATATTTTCGTGGTTTTCAATTATTATCATTTAATTGGAGGTATATTTTAAAAAATTTTTCAGAACACTTTTTAGAATTACGTGAAAGCTGTATAAAAGTAAATAACCATAATGCTGACAGTTATTTTACTATGAAAATAACGCTATGGAAGTTTCCAATGTAATATTTGCATATAAATAGAACTGTAAGCATTATTAATTCTAAAAAGTGTTCTGAAAACATTTTCAAAATATAGCATCGATTAAACGATAAAAATGAAAATCACGAAAATATGACTCTTTTGTGTGAACGCTCTCACAATCAATGGTTCTTGTAATCAAATTATCACTGTTTCTACAATAAACAAGGTAAATTTTGTTCACTAATGTACAATCTCCCAATATACCATATTACAATATACAATATACAAAATATTGTATACAAATATTGTAATATATTGTATGTATATTGGAAAATTAGAGCTAAATGCCAAATGCAAAGACATTCCAAATAAGTTATATTATAAAACACTAGCTTTCCGCGGCGTGGTTTTACCCGCGTCTTTGCTTACTGCTCTGCTCCCGCCGTCGCCAGTAGCGTGATGATACATAGCCTATAACCTTCCTCGAGAACTGGAGTATCATACGCTCAAATAATTTTTAAAATACGAATGGTACTTCCAGAGATTAGTGCGTTCAAACAAACAAAGAAAAAAACAAACTGCCGCTTTAAATAATAGTATAGATTGAATGGGGAGAAAGGTTCTGGTACTGAAACGTAATATGAGAGACAGTGCGACTGTTTGCAAAGAGCGGCTGGCAGTTTGGACGAAGCCACGTTAAACGTATATAGTTTAAATCCAGTAGAATTTAAGGCCTACTCAACTCTAAGTAGAGAGTATTAAGGTTGTGATACTCTATAGTCTATTCTATATTCTAAAGTGTATCATCTCGGCATAAAGGGATATGCGAGACGCCCTGATAAGTAAATTAGTTCTTATCTGAACCCCATAAGACATGCAATAGCGTGTATAAATAACAAAAGTATAACAAATAATTCAGTTGCCTTGAGAATATCTCTAAAAGCAGGTACAGTATGATATTATGATTCAATAATGACTCAACATAATAATATTATTCGTAATAACAAATGAGCTGTTTATGTTGTTTTGGAAGTAAATAAAGATAATGTAATTTGTTTCTGTTTTTAACAACTAACGCCATCTGTTCTCATTGGGAGCAAACTTCAAATTAGTTTTTTTCCGATAATGCGCGTTAGATGTCGCTATTAGTTTCGCTTGTTTACCGCTGATTTAATTACTAAATATAAATTGTATATCCTCCAGAGACTGTCAATACAGTTTCAAACTGGGTCAGTTTACTTTTAGTAGGGTTTCCGTGACTTTTCGCTTTTTATTTACTTACTCTTTGTTATTTCGAACAATGAATATTTTTGTCATAAAACAGTCACGCGGAAGGAATTATTGAAATTTTATAGTAGGTACTTTCTTTTTTCCACTCCAGATTTCAAAACATGTCTATTGTTGTATTGTGACATGTTAGAACAATAATAATTGTGAAGTTTCTCTTCAAAGATTTTAGTCATATAGAGAAAGTTAAATTAAAGTATTGTTACACAATGGTTTCTAATTAATGCTTAATTTATGCATAAAGCCAAAACAAAACAGGTTTTACTCGATTTCATTCTTATTTGTAATCATTTACGTCTATTTTCACGCCTAAAGAATTTATTACGATCTTTTATCGGAGATTTTGACTGCTTGAGTCCAGCGGTTGCAGCGGTTATTACGGCCCACTACCTAAATGTATGTAGAGTGACGTAAAAAAATATTTCTTTAAAGATGCGCACTTCGTATCCGTTGTTGATATTGTTGGTCCCTAGAGTGAGTAATGACTAAAAGTATTTACGTAGATATCGGTACTGTACTGTATGAGTCTAAAGATATCCGCTGCAGATCATTTTTTTCAAAGGCAGAAGTTTGCCATAATCGCCACGCTTAGAAGGCAAATTGATACCTTTGAAAGGTGATAAATATATATGAATACGCAGGTAATACATGGTATTTGTTATTCCTTTAATCGTCCTTTAGGACCCCCGCGGATAAATGTGGGATGGTTCGGTATTCTACATCGGCGATCATAAAATTGAGATAAAAATTTAAAATATTTCACTTTCGTGCTTTAGTTAAAACCAAATCTGTTAAATGATTTATATGTGCACTTATTTGTGATACGTCCAAATATAAAGTTTATTTTTATAATAGCTTTTGACATAAATATGATTCATGATGTCGTTGTTTTCTTTGTTATACCTACAAGGTCAGATCGGTACAAGATCGGCTGATCACAATATTTATGCGCTTTAACTCGATGTGATTGATAGGCTTTGAACCTCGATTACGAAGTAAATTTACCTATGATAAACAGTTATAATTGTTACCAAAATGACTATGATACTAAAATACTCTTATCAAAACGTGCGTAATGTTCATATCCGAGTCGATACTTCTCATCAATATAATTATCATTTTCTCAGCCGATAAGGAAATGGAGTACTGCATGCAGGAGAGGTATTATAGTCATTTTTAAACGTTTTGGTTAAGTTTATGAATATACGAGTGACATAATAACATACACATTGTAACTAAACGCATTCGTCATCAATTCTGCCGTGTTATGGTATAATTTAAACATATAGAAATGCGATCAATCTTTAATACTTAATTTTAAATAGAATGCATAGGATACGACCTCATAGTGCTGTAAGAAAAAAATATTTATTATACTACCTATATAATTTGACCAGTCCACAGCTAGTGCATGCAATCCGATGGTACCATACATAATTCACCGCATTGTAATTTAGACCTAATCGTTAAACGCATGCATGTAACTACAGCCATTTCTCTATGAAATGAAATAATCAAATCCGCACGCCGGAAAAACGGATAAAATATAGTACAAACTTAATTTATTATGAAGCGTAGACATTAACTCTCATACACGTATTTTTAGACTTTGATATATGTTTTAGAATTCATTAGTAAACGAGTCCTCATTTAGTAGGTTACGGTGAACAAAACACGGTATTTAAGTATATTTTAAGAGAAATTTTGGTGTTAGGTTAATTTATCTATTTTAAAGTACTGAGCAGTTATTTCATAGAAACCGAGTCAAAGTTAAAACAACTTTTTGAAGCAAAAAAATTGTTTATGTTTTCACTTTTGTAGTCAACTTCGACTAGGGGAAATATATAGTGTTTAGGCGCCATATCGGCCTTAAAGGCCTATATCGGATTGGACTTGACTATTATAATTAACGTTTACAAAAACAACGCTTTTTTGTAAACGATTTTTTTTGACTTTCAAAACAAATATTTGCAGGGCTTGGATAAAAATCGATTAAATAGACCTTAAATATTCTAGAATCGCAAGAGCTTGACATTACTTGCGATGTTGTCATCATGACAGAGTCGATGGAAGATATCAACTCTATCACAAGTTTTACTAGTTTTACATAAGTTTCGTTTCTTGAGGCTTTCTAACTGTAAAATTTGGATTACTAAAATGGTTACTAGACGTTTTAGTTGACTCATTTTGTCAATCAAAAGTCATACCTAGTCATGAAGGGGTACAGGACGATTCTTGAAGACGTCAATGACTATCGAAAATTAATGGCGTTGACCGCAAAATGATGATGAGAATATGATTGAATCATATTAGTAAAGTATGATCTCATATTACACAATCATTCTAGCATTAAGATAAACAAATTTTACCTAACAATGATAATAATATTCCGTGTAATTGACCTCTCAAAATCATACCTATTCTAATATTAAATTCAAATAGCAGTAAATATTATGAGCAAAGTTCGATACGTTCAACTCTAGTGTTAATTAATGGTAGTTAAAAAGCAAACAAACTTGTCTAGTTCGTGACATAAACGTAAATTAAACAATAATTAGAAGGAAATTCTAATTTATCACAGGACGCTGCTGACCGTCTTATTGGATAATTTACTTGCCTTGTGTGATGGTTTGACCGCTATTATTCGGTTGAAAGATTAAGCTAGTAGAGTCTCTATATCTATCCTGCGTTGAATAATTTTTCTAGCTGTCACAGGACGGGGTTATAGCGTCCGTCTGCCATACTGTAATTGCAAATCCGCACGCCAAGCATTAGAGTTCCTTTTACTATAATAGCCGTGTTTTCAGCTGAGACGATAATGTGCCTACTAGTTATGGCAACTGCTAAAGAGACCGTGTGCTTGTTTGCCACTTTTTCAAGTCTAAACGCCACGTTTGCCACCGGTGACCCCCAAACAATAGAATTTGTATTGTATATGATTGCATGGCGTTCTAAGTGGTAAACAGCACAAAAAGCCTCAAATAGATGCTTAAAAGAAAGTGCGATAACTAGAATATGAAAACAATAAATAGACGTGATTTCATCAGTCTTTACATTTAATGTAATAGCTGCGTTTGTATCTGTGCAGCACAACAACAGAGTTAGAAAGTGTGTGAAACGACGTGATAATATTGTTTTACTGGTCGGGGTGAAGCTATATTACTTTATGTACTAGAAAGATGCACTAAAAAGATGGGTATGTAATTGTATAGAACAGATGTATGTCGTATGTATTGCTTTAATAAACAAGCATTTATAGCTACTGTCATACTGACACAGATGTTAGATCATAATTGTCTTGACAAGTAGATGTTTATGTCATGATTCTTTGTGTTTAAAACAATTTAACAATTGTTATCGAAATAAATCGAAGATCGTCAAAATCATTGATATTTATTAATATCTATTGTTGAATGAAGGCCCAACTCACGGAATGAGTAGGTAAAAATGCGCATAGTAGGTTCCAATAACACGTAAGCGCAATAAATAAACGCTTCGACGACGAGCATTGACGATCCTTAGAACAGAACGAAGTTTATACTTCGAACAGATACTTCGACTGATGCGACAGGAATTGGAACTCTCGCATTTTTTCTGTAGAGATTCTATCAGTGCCTTTGCTACGCTTGAGGTGGTCACCTTTAATTTAAAATTCTTACCAGCCAGTCATTCCTTTTTGAAACGATGTCCGTCGATCTAACTCTGTGGTATGTGAGATTTATGCGGGCGTTTTCGGTGGTCCCACGGTATAGTCTCATTAATGGGACATAAAGGTCGAGTACCAGCGGTCACCCGATTTCTAATAACGATACCATTATTCAAATCTAATGCACCGATACGCTTCGATTTATTGTTTATCCATCTATTCCTTATGTAAATTAGTTTAGATAAAATTAAATTTTACCACCATTATTTAATTTTTTTAGTACGACGCTTATTTGAATTAGATCGCGTCATTCTTTAACAATGATGTTAGCTAAGTATATTCATGTAGAAATGAAGTCATTAGAAGGGCGACAACAGCCTAAAAGCAGCCCACTTTTCTTTTTCCATTTACTGATTGCCAAAACAAAGCGGTGTCAATTACTAATGAGTATGACAATCGTTTTCTTAATGATTTGTTTTACAACGGTTTTATGTGTTTATTTTCTAAAATAATAATACTGTCCCACTGCAGGGCAAAGGCCTCTTATATAGAGAAGGTATGAGCATTAATCACCACGCTTGCTCCTCGCGATGTTTTCCTTTACCGTCAGTCAGAAATGTCCAAGATAAACTTAGAAACTACATATGATTTGAAAAATCACATTGGTACTTGCCTGGATTCGAACCCACTACCTCGTGTTTACGAAGCGGGTGCCTTATCCACTGGGTCATTTCAATGAATAGAAATAATATTTTTTTATTTATAAGTACTTAGTCTTTATCGGGCACAAAAGTAACACAAATCATAGTAAAATACACAATAAGATATAGAATATGTAGAATGTAGCGCGTACTTTTAAATAGTGGAGTACAGTAAAAAGGTTCTAATATCACCTCTCTTATACCGCGTATAATTTATGTTATATTGTTTTTAACCTCAACCTCAGCAGTCTTCTAGTCTTATCATCACTGGATGATAAATAGATCAAGAGAAAGTTTATATCTTCAATAGATGATTTGATGTGTTCTCATATTACATACAATATATTTCATAGAATCAGTATCACATCACCTAGTGCTAGGCTTCGTCTTGTTTTTACCACTTTCTCTTAGTTGCACGCACGTGTAGAGTAACATTCATATTGAAACAATTATTTATTCTATTTGTAATGTCATCGCGTACACAGAACATGTAGGTGTCCTGTTGTGTATTCAATATTTATTGATGATGACTGGATTTCTTCAATTGTAAGTTCTTTGTTTAAGTTTTTTAAGGTTTTTGCAAGACTCTTTCATGTAGGTTAGGCTTAAATGTTAATTGGCTGATATTTTGTAAATTTTGACGTTCAAAAAGGTTAATTTAATTAAACCTATATGAATAAATATATTTTCATTTTCATTTTCATTTTAGCGTAGGTTTAGTGTTCCGGGCAAGTCAACGTAAAAATCTCGAGAAAATGTTTATTGTGAAAACACAAACTTATTTGTGTCAAGTGACAATTGACCTTTACCGATAGACTGTTACTTACTATTAAAATAAAAACATTGCCTTTAAATCACTTGTCTTGAAAAATGAGAAATTGCTGTTGATTTTGTAAGATTTCTCTTTTATCGTGTTTACCTAATATTTAACCTATAACGGTAATGTTAAAATTACCAGATACTGAAATACGGTAAGTAGATGTTATTATTAAGAAAAGAAAAACACTTCTAATTTATATTTATAAATAAATACGTTTTAAATCAGTTATGAATTATCAATTGAAGAAACCGTTCAAATGTTATATCTATTTTCTGTCAGAATAATATTAGTTTTGGCAATGAGACAATTAGCTCAGTAAAGTACTTCATTATTTCTTCAATTGAAGCAATTCTAAATAGGTCACCTTGACTATGAATGACACTAGTATAAAGCATTGCTTCGTTGTCAGCCATTTATTTCTATCTAATTAGATCATTACGTTCAAAGGAATCGTTTCATGCTCGATTAATTGTCACGATCACTAACTAAGTATTAACTGGTCTGCAATTGCGTCGTCACGTGCAATGACATCAGCAACTTTACCTTTTAACATCTAATTCACCCAAACGGCCTATAATGTAGCGCCTTTTCTAATAGCACTGAGTAATAGTTTACTCAGAATAGAACGATGTTTATGAAAGCGCGCGTCTATTGGACAAATCGTTGGAGCGGCTGATTGCTTTGTCACGAATTTATTTCGTCTCTCCAGGTCATATTGAAACGACATTGAAAGTGTCGATTTTCGTAAAGAGAAATTGCCTCATTCTCGGCGCTCTTCACGTTTTTGATTTTTGTAGCCTTTTACATATTCTAAACGTTTCTCTTGGCTCATAAAATATCGTTTTATGTAGCAGACATTTGTAATCGTGTATAGTTTCTTTGATCCGTCGCAGTCGTTTTTGATTAGAAAATATTTCAACACGCTAACAAACCTATTAGCGGCAGGTTGTTAAGAAATTATAACTATTAATCGCCTTTTATATATAAAGAAACAGATTGAAGATAACAGTGTGCATGGTCGAAATTACAAAACAAACTCGACTTCTCTATTACGTAATGATATTTTTCATTTCGTCGCGATCACGCACACAGCACACATGTTGTGATTGTGAGTGAGGTGAAATTCGCCTTTCGCGAGCTTCCAAATTAGAGAGTTGAGTATTATGTCAGCTTTTGATGACGATGACCATGAATAGTTAACGAATAAAACTAAGTATGTAGCGATAAATATACAACTTTTTTGTTTACGAATACTGATATTATATTACGTCTTTTTTGTGAAATAATCAAAGGTTATATAAATATGTAAACAGATATTTTTCCTATTCAAATTTGCAAGTTCGTACTTAACTATCTTGTTACATGAATTGATTAATTAATAACCAGTCTCTAAACAAGACTAAGCTTTATTTAGACTTCATCAGCTTCGACTTCATCCCAGTATAAAAATATTTTTAATTTCTCAACAATAAGAGTCAATATATTATACAATAAGTAAGAGTATATAGTAAGAGTGAAAATTTCGTTTGTGTTTTCTTACACTTACTCTACTCTTTTGTAAGTTTTTGCAAAAAAAAATGTAGTTATAAAAAATAAACAAAATCTAAGTCCGTTGCCATTGTGTTTTTACTTATACAATATAATTTGGTGTACGCAAATAAGTTAGTATTTTGTAGTAGTCATCGATAGTCACGAGTTGAATGACAATGGGCCGGGCTGTAGCCGGCACACGTCGGCATTGGCCGGCGCCATGCCACTCGTCCGACCGGTGAAAGTGTTTCGCGAAAGTGAAGCCGGAACCAAACGGTGTGACGTCACATCGATTTGCGCAAGAGCACCCGGCTATGGTGAGACGTTGCGAAACGTTACCTCTTCTGTATTGTTGAGGATACGTTCGGCGATGTTGTTTTTGTATTTGTGTTGCTACTTTGTTAAGTAAATTACGTAGTTTGTGTAATACTATTTATTCTATTCTTGCCTTAAACTTATGTATGAATAATGACTCTTAAATAACATTTATGACCGTTTGTGATTTGTTACACTATGTAAATGACCGTCTTTTGTTAGACTATATTATTGATTCATTGCGATGTCTTTGTATTCTGGTATTAAATCTGACAAGAAATATAAACGTCAATCAATAGATAATATTAGCACTCAACGATTACTTAGTTGCATACGTTTTTAATGTTTTTAATTAGTAAACATCATCACTATCCATTAAAATATTGCTCTTGTTCCCAGTCTACAAAAAGAACAATACAATTATAAAATGTAAAGATACTTTTTCTTTCCCTTACTGTGCTGTGTCTCAATGGTATACATACTACTTTTTATTTCTGCATATTAGTAGTGTCAACTACTTATTATATCTCATTCTTTTATATTCTCGTGGGAGGTAGCGGTTTTACAATACAACATTAACTGGCAAACATTTTCATGACATTTTATTTACTGCTTTCGTTTGTGGGTTTATGCACGTTGTTTGCTAATAAGGCCGCACTTTACATGTCATGTGAGTTCCCCAGACAATTTCATTTTTAATTCTTTGTTAGCTGGACTTGAATTATGTTCACGATACATACATACCCCATTTTTTCATTGCACGCGAAGCCTAATTTTATCCAACAATTATGCACTTTTACAATGTTTTATTTGCGCAGGAAGTATTTTTATCTTTATCTTTAATTAATATACATGATATTTTATTTAGATTATATCCTCATCGTTAATTTATAAAATCTATATGTCCACCACGAGTCACGACTATAGCTCGTTAGTCTCGCACTTAGAAACGTTAAGCTTCGCCGCAACGACTTTTGGCGAAACATTATTAGTTTTTGACGATCGCCCATAATCAGACGTCCACGTTAGTACTCCCGACACGTACAGCAGACCAACACCAGCCAGTTATATGAATTCGTTTTAATTAAAACTTTGGAAAACGTGGTTCATATAAGATTTTCTTTTTTATATTAGCTAAAATGACGGTATAGAATGACTCCACGTTAATAAGCAGTCAGAGGAGACCAGGGTTTGTGATCACTATCCCGAGCTGTCCTTATTTCGTTTGATAAAACAATTGTTCATACATAACATAACTTCTGACTTTATCCTTCGAAAAAGTAAACATTGTACCACGCCCATTTTACCATTTATATTCGGACTTCGGTCCGATGTAATAAGAGTGACTTTTATCGTCATATTCCGGGCACGATTCCAAACTGCAGCTCTTTCGACGGAACATAATATCACGCTATCGGCTCGGCAGTACATGTAGTACTTAGTTCTACCTACGTGTTTGTGATTGTTAAGATCAGTTTGTTCTTAGAACCTTACTGTATAGTGAGATATGAGATATTTAAGAAAGCCTCAAGGCTTGAAGAGTTGATTGCCGTAAATGTTTTTGTGACCCCTAGAGATTGCAAAGTCGAAGTTGAACTTTCCTCAGTTAGATCATATGTACGATATTTATAAGCATCATAAGAGCAAATTTGCCCACGCCCTAATTCGTTGATAAATATAGAGCCATGAAAAGAATTGGCAATTGTATATTTGTAAAGGTGCCCCTCAATGTATAACTTGTTATTTATTGCGGTAGTCACATTAGGAAAAATGACAGAATTTAAAGTATTTACTGCATTAATACGTTGTGAGCATGTTAGAATTTATATACAATTGATAGCATTTCTTTACACACGAAAGCCACGCACAAATCGTAAGCATTGTGGGTCGTCTGGACGGTGTTTGTATATATGCAATTAAATGTTCCCTTTACCCTCGATGCGAGGATAAGGGTGTTACGCAGTCTAAGCCTCGTCTGAGAATGTATGTTGAATGTAGGTAGGTAGGTAGGTAGCTAGGTAGATAGATAGATAGATAGGTATAACGGTTGTTTATATCTGGTGATGTAATTTAGGGAAACTGGATATAATACAAGTTTTCCTGTATTTAACCTACGTAGGTTGAGAATATTTATTTCCTTCTTATATATTTAGTTGTACCAGCTATAATTAATCCTTCCTTGTTTAAGTTTAGTGACTGTTATGGTAAAAGTTACGGTCATTTGTCGCGGTCACTTCTTCGCGAGTGACGGTTTTAGCAAGAATTGGTGAGAGTTCCTACTACACATTGAAACTATACGACCTTTAAGCTTGTTAAGCAGTCAGATCCGAACGAAAACAAAATCGATAAGTATGTGTTATCACAAACCTGAGATATCAGATTGGTAATTGAGTTACAAATACCCGACTTTAACAGGGCGCAGGATTATGATTTTTATCCTTATTTTCGTGGTGTAAGTGTCCTTTCTGCGGTATTTGTCACGAACAAAATAACCGCATTTAAACTGCGTTACTGGAGCAATCGGATAGACTGACTCACTTGTCCAATTTATAAATATAAAGATTCTATCATACTCGTAAAGGTTATATTTTATTCTCGTTCATAAAATCACCTTCTTGATAACCTTTTCATTGAAAATTATTGATTTATAAATAATCTTTTGAAATATCCGGTAGGGCTTATTTTAATTGATGCTACATTGAATGCAAATAAGACTATTAAGTATTTTACGATATGACTTGTAAAGGTCAAGTACGTAATTGAATATAAAGGAGTCAGGTGCTTAATTTAAGAGGGATTAAAATGTATAATGGCCCTTTTCCCTTTATTATGTGTATTTAAGATAAAATTTGATAACTTTTTGAATGAAAATTTGCCTTTACATTTTTCTTTTCTAATTTTTAACTGTACAGCAAAAAAGGTTTTAGAAATGATAAATTTTGAAATTAGGCTAAATTAGCGGCGCTCATTTAAAACTCCAAAGCATTTCGGTATTAATTTATGCGTTGTTCTTTTATTCATAGCATTTATCTTTTAATGAATATCTACGATTAATGTTGGAGCTGTACTTAATCGAGAGCACCCTCATCTCTTGGAATCTTTTCTTAGAATATTTGTTATAGTCCAAGTTATCGCACGGTGTTTTCCTTCACTGTATGTCAGTAATGTCCAAGATAAACTCGAAAAGGACATTTAAGGTTACACAAAATTTAATATACTTTATATATTGTTAGCATAAAGCAGTAAAATGGACGACTTAACATTTTAAAAGTGCGGATTGCTTGTTATAGGCACACTAGCTTTGTTTCGCTTGCGTTTATATCGTTTTTTTCGCAGTTATTTTATGTTATTTACATATGCAGAGCAAATCTGATCAAAGCACTTCATTGTTTTTTCTATATTTCTATTCCCTCATTCATACAATCGTCCATTTCCTAAAGATATCTGCGTTCAAAAATATACAGTGCCCAAATGCAAATTTTCACTACAATAACTATAGCTATCCCTGTTAAAATATTTAAAACGGCATTTTTTTCATTTTCAACTTCGGAAAACAAAGTACTGTCATGTTATGTTTCACTCCTCAAATCCACCCTTACAAAAACAAATAGCATTTTTAAGCATCCCAATACTAATTTGCATGACGATAACTTCAATACCTGTTATATTGTTATATTGACATACAACTTTTCATCCCCAATTTCACACTTCTAAATCATTTTACTTTGATAGTAGTATCCTGAAACAAATTTTAAAAACTATAAATAAAAACATAAAGAAGTTTTATTCGATCGTTTTCTTCCCTCGTCACATCCTTAAGGGATGATTTTTTAAACCCTTTCTTAGTACACGTCTAGATTAGATAAGAATAGATAGATTAATACAAACATCATATCAGCCAAAAGATAAGACAAACACACTCTTCAAATTTCAAGTTGCTAACTTCTAAAATAAAGATCGTTGAATACAACGTTCATCCCCAATTTCATCCTTCTAAAGTCACCCTTGTCAAAAATATTGATAATGAGTATACAAATTTGAAAACTAAAAATTAAAAAAAACAGAGGTTTCATACAATCGTTTTCATCCTTTTTTACTTCCACTTAGGATTTGAATTAAAAAAAAATTTTATTGCTAACTTCAAAAGCAAAACTATTTTCATACAATATTTCATCCCTCATTTCACTCTTACAAAGCCAAAAATATTTATGTGGGCATTTTAAAGTTTTAATAGAAGTATTCCAAAACAAAATTTTAAAACTGTAAGCTTAGAATATAATAAAAACCCTGTTGTCCCTTTTTTGTTTTTGCATCCTATAACAATACTGCGAACACCATCGTAGTGGTTCCATTCTTTGTTAATACCACTTCTGGCTTTCTATTAGATACAGATGAAAATTTTTAATAGGCTCTACATAACATTACGAATACGTAAGATGTAAGGTATTGTACTGATACTAAACATCTTATAAGTAAATAAGTTGTGCTTTTAATATCGCTTCAATGAAGAAGAAACCATGATATGTCTATAAAAATGTCGAACCATCATCATATCAGGAGAATCGTCCACTGCTGGACTTAGACATCCCCCAGTTTTCGCTACCTGTGAAATATTTTACTTAAAATAAAATTACCGAACCACAGTAAAATTAATTAGGCTATCCTTAAATGCTTTAACCCTTTTAATCATTATCATAATTAAAGTAAAACATAGATTCAATTTAGCTGTTTTTAGTCTCAGAGTCAACTGGCTCATTAATTAGCCAGTTAAGCGTAAACGCTAAACGCACAGCACTTAACGCGTGAGTAAAGGACGGACTTTGGACGCAGTGCAAGGGCAATAAGGCGCCCTTGTCGCGCCGGGCGCAGTCTAGAGGTCGCGGATGTACCCTTCCTTCGTCCCTAATACTAACTTTCCTACCACAAACTATGATAACTTTATTTATACAAATCTATAAGTCTACTTATTAAATCTCAGACTCATACGTGCGGCTATATTATTGTAACTCCACAAAGGGCGGACGTTCGGTGAAGTGCAAGGGCGGCGCTGTTGTCCTTAGCCGAGTCTGAAGGTCGACATGTACCTATGTCGTCCCTTCGATACAATGTTTGTATACCCTACCACTATTTTCTTTCAATGTTAACCCGTTATCTGCGTCTGGGGAAAATGCAGAGCTTTTCTAGACTATCACAGTTTTGAACGGCTGCCAAATGAACACATAAAATGCACCGTTTAAATAATATGTAGTGCACGAAGGATACTTATGAATTCTTTTTTATTTTGCCTTGTTGTGTAGTGTTGTGTCATAATTTTTGAGTGTATTATTTCTTTTAGACAATAAATAGCCATTAACGAACAGAAATGTTAAGGATAGTTAAATAGTATTTACGTATTTTGGTTAGAAAATACTTACTGCTTAATATTTATATTACTGAATAGAATTGGTTAGTTGCTTTAAAGACTTTTAAATGACAAACTTCTCCATTTGTACTTACTTAATGGTTATTAATTTTGTCCCGCTTACCTTGAAATTTAGTGTTTTCTAACGTTTGTACAGAATTATTTCTATTACTAATAAAATTTTGCATACATTTATGACTTTTAAACCAGGTTCCGACTTCTTTGCTTATGTCGAGATTTTGAGGGGCCAATAGTAACAGCAAATGGACAACTGCATCTATACAATCTTATTGACTCTTGCCCTGCGATCGATGATACCGCATATGTTGAAGGTGATATTTAAAAGCTTAATTGTATTTAAACGCAAGTGTTTCATATAAAATAAACTACTTATAATTGTTAAAAGTTACCAGACCCCTTTAATCGTACCTATTTTCTTAAACATTATCATAAAGGCTCGATAAAACAAACACATCGTCCATAATACCTACGACATATTTATCACTATTAGTCGCAGAACATCCTTAGATAAACCGATTTGCGCTAAGTCTATGTCCTATTATGTATATAAGATCTGATGATGCAAATTTAGCATTAAAATACACAGATTTTGACGGTTAAATCCCCATAGACATGTCTGTAATGACATTTGCACACATACTTGAGCACAACAATCTGCCGATTTATGGTTGAGCGGAATGCAAATGAGGAGAGCCATAGTTCTTAACCTAGTCAGCGTTGTATACGAGAACTGACTAGGGCTGTTCTGTCCCTTACTAAACAAATTATTGTTAACGGTTCGGAAAATTTATAATTTTCATATTTTATTTTTAAACCGTAGTTTATAATATTGATATTTTTATTTAAATGTTCAAGAACAACTCGAACAATGCATCTATTATGTGTATAAAAATCTGATCTGCACCTATTTACACATTTAACTTACTTAATTTTTATGCAGTAGAAATTTTCAGACTACAGAATAATGCCGTAGACATAGTTTCTGCATTAACTTGCATTCCAATTGAGTGATAAAGTTAATAGCATTTTTTATATAACAGACAGTATTATTACAATGCTCATATCTTTAATTTAATAAATTAAATACTTGTGTTTTAAATGCATAACTTGTTAACAGTTATCCTCACTAGTCGAGTTGACGAGCGATGCCTGTCTAGGGTTAGGTATTGCTCATACAGGCTCGACACGTCATGCTTTACGGCATCATAAAGTAAGCTCGTGCCGCGAAAACGCATAACTTTGTATTAAGTTACAGTTTCTTTAGCGGAATCGTCTATTACGTAGTGTCCGCCCAGACACCAGTTTCATAATAACCTTTTAAATACGTACTAGACAAATAACTATTTAATTGCATCTAATAAGTAATTATGCTCATACACTTTGTTTAGTAAGTTACAAATTATAATCAAACATGTTCATACCGCTTACCCGCGCTACTTTTTCTTTATTTTTTTTTTTAAATAAGTACATTCTTTTCTTTTGAGAGAATGTCCCGCAGTGAACATACGTCTTCAGGCTGTTAATATGATTATGATAATTATGATTATAATTCATGAACGAAAGTAGTTGCTATTAAATGTTATCTGTAATGTTACCAAAATGATACATACATTAACATTTTATAAAAAAATACTGACTTACTTTCTACTGTAATCTTTTGTTAACTTAAATGGCCAAAAAAATTTACGTCAACGGCAAGTAACTAATTAATTTGCAACGTCAAATTATGAAAATCAACGACAAGAAATTATTAAATTGAGAGAGCGGATTAGAAACTTTAATTCTTGCTTATTTTACTTTAATAAAAATTTATGCCTAGCTCTTTTTTAGTTTTAGACAGAGATGACATGAGCTTTGATTAGTGCCACGCTCACTCAAGGGTAATTAACGATTTCTGATTTGCATATATTTAATTTATGTCCATATTGTGACATGAATTTTTTTATTTATTATATTGTAGTAGGTAATTTTCATTTTAACGATATTTTTATCTTGATTCAATACAAAGTTTCATAAGAATTCTACCAACCGATACTAACGATAAACTATAAAATGTAAAGGAGAAAGTGTATAATATACTCAATCCGCACTCGTTTCAGATATATGCGTTTCACGTCGTGATTTTCAATAGTATTATCGAGTAATGGCACTGAACGCAAAATACGATGTTTAGTGAATGTAACAGTTGTGAACTACAAAGAAACCATAATGTAAACGCTTCACGCGTAAGTGAAAGTGCAGGCTTTGAGCGGAGCCAATCAAATTCACATTAAGCCTCGGTACGGCGCACGCGTATCTGCACTTTTATTTATTTTTTGTTCATTTTTGTAAATAAGTGTACTAGCTCATTTCTCTACATTATGTTTACATTAAATGTACTGACTGGAAGAAAACGCACCCAAATACCGATGCTGGTAACCAAAAATTGTTCAAAAAATGTAATTAGTTACAAATTATTTTTGCATTTTCGGTGCATTTAAATGTAAAATATCCTTTTATTCTATTTACCTCGCAAGAATGCACATAACTGTAAAATATGCAAACTTAACTCAGAATGAGATGTTTTTGTTGCCTTTTTCATTGCTCACTTGCATATTAAACCAGTAAGGCAGGAAGACTTTTACGATTCCGTTGCACTCGAGTTACAGTTACTTTCGTGCAGTGCTAACAAATGACGCATAATGTCGAGTGATCGTTTTAAATGGCAATTAACACATTGTTTATTAAAGTAAACAATAGGCAGTTATTGAGTAAACGGGCTGCCGCCACCACTTGCGCCGGGCGGCGCTTGGTGCAACCGACGTAAACTCAATTACACGAACATTCACCGCAAGACATTGCGGACGAACAAATGACTGATAAAAAACACACTAAATGCAAATTCTGACTGGTTTAAATTTTTTTTTTGAATACCAAAAGTTTCATGTCGAGGAATTTTCGCTGACAATGACAAACTCCTTGCATTATGAAGAAGTAAACTGCTAAGTATGTAAATAATTTACCACCTCACTACCAACGGCTTCCTATGTGCATCAGCGAAAACATGTTCTAGTTTTCACGGTACTAATTAGATACAGCATTTTTATGTGACAGACTGATATGTTTCGCTCTGTTTGTCTAGACATGTCAACGCGATAAATTATATCCATCAGTATATGTGCCATATAAAGTGGTCTTCAATTAGCGTTCGTGTTATGATGACACGTTATAATGATGTGAATAGTTAATAATATCACATTTTATAAGAAAAATGTGTTGTTCTCTTTTGGTAGGCTTAGATCGATACTTTTGCAAAATTCTCATTTCGTGATCATTACAAAAATTGAATTTTTGTCACTGTACTATACTTTATTTAAGACACTCCAAGGAGCTTTTAGAATTGAAATTGAATCTTTGAAATCTACTTAGTTTTAGTTTTTGATATCGTAAGCAAAACAACAATCAATCTCGTTCTGATGTCGAACTTTTTACTTTTCTTTACCGATTTTAAACCAACGAATTTAATATATTTAATATATATACGCGTTTATTTGAAATTATTTGTTGTATTTTATTAAATCGCGATACGCTATTACGGTATCACTTGTAGGTGTTAATCCGCATTATTAAGTTAACCTTAACAACCTAGGCATTGAAGTCGTAAATAATTAACAAAGCGTGAAATCAGCTTACCAGCCGATAACACATTTTTAAATCAGTATAACCATTTTCCCTACATAATTTGAAAACAATTATTTTTATTGAAATAAAAATAACGATCCATCGTGTCACACAGCAGACTCTTCTCATTGATTCTTATAGAAAAGGCATAGCATTGATTACCGCGGTGCGAAAGGTATTTCGACACTTTCAAACTTTTCTATTTAATAAGTTCAGCTTTCCTCACGATATTTTTCATCATTGTTTTGTAAGTAAAAAAAACCAAATAGCGGCAAATAGCCTGTTAATTATAATTTGTCAACCAAGTACAATGTAAACTTAGAAAGTACAACAATTCCAAGATTTTATTTTAACTACCCAATTTGACCTATTGCTTAAGAGGTAGGTGCCATAACCACTAAAATTGAAAGGAATGAAAATGGAAAGTATATCCGGTAAGGTCGATAATTAACCCGCAAATAAAAAATTTGGTTACTTTCCAATATAATGGTCGTTTGTTTTTATTTTTGTGGATACTAAGTGATAGTCTCAAAAAATTATTTAACACCTCAAAATGGCGATGTATTGTCCTGAACAAATATTTTTGTTTTGGAGAGATTTCGTGTTTTACTTTAAAATTTACTTGATCGTATGATAGCATAATTCGATGATTTCTCTTTGATATTGACTGCGAGCGTACTTGCGGTTACGGTGAGTGCCTCGTCACTACTCTGAAGGCTATGGGTTTCGTTCTCACAATATTTGTATGGTCTACAAATAATTATTGCAACCGTCTGTGTCCGTTAGTTGTATATATTTGTAGTCTATCTAGTAAGTTTATTCTATTGTAAGTTTATCACGACACACCTAGTTATTCTATATGGCACGGGATATTTTAGCGATATAAAAAATGTCTATTTTAAATAAAATAAAGCAAATTATCACTAATCAAATTAATAATTTGTAAGACGGCTTCGTTTATTGCGTTTCCAATTTTAATAATAAATATTCTATACGTATTTTTTTTTGCTTTCGAACATTTCCACGAGTAATAATGTCCGTATCTAGCGAATATACAAATGTCAATGAACGAAAGTATCCTCGCAATAGTGAAAGTTTCACATAAGGAATTTAGTGTTAATACACATAGTTTAATATTTCACCTTAAGTGAAATCGTTACGAAATGATCAATAAGCTGTAATTAAAATGTTTTGTTATTGACTTTTTGATTTAACGGTTATGGTGTGAGTGCCGAGTAGTGTAGATTTGCTCCAGAGACAATTTTTTTCGCCATCCACAATTTTCGTTTCGAAATTGGGCTTACCACGCGTCTGTTACTTGTTTGTTTATAAAGTCCTTCAGGCACCAGTTGTCTTTTAAAAAATATTAAAATTATTGAAGACAGTATTTTGTGTTAAAACAGTAATAAAGATGAGCAATAATCTAGTGATTCAATTCACGATGAAATTTGTATGGAATTAAAAACTTCGTTATATCCAGGTACGTCTATATGTAGAGTCTAGAAGTAGAAGGAAAATTCAAAAACAAAATGATTAAACCTTACAGGTACTTTTCCACTGAACAACTTATTCACAACAAACGCTATCAATTTAAACGAAGTAGTTGCCTTACAGTAACTGACTGATAACAAATTTTATATGTCCCCAGTAATTATCGAAGACATCGAATTTTATTGTTGGTAGGTAATTAAATTAATGCATAATTCATTCTATTACGTACCTCGTCGGAACGTTTTTCTGATTTCTGATAGAGTTGCTTTTCCAAGCGAACCCGCGTGTTGATTTTTATTTAGTGAAAACAGATTTTTCTATGCAATAACACCGTACATAGACTAAATAAGTCTGTAAATACTACAAGGACCAATAAGTCGTAGTATTGCAACGGCGTTTTCGGTCTGGCTTACCTGTATTATCCAGTATACTCATTTAATTTAGTTTTAAATTGTTTTACCGGTATTGATAATAGCTCGCATTAAATTTATATATGCATTATAATATCGGCGCATACCACACGATACAGTCACTGTAGCTACCGGTTAAATTTAATACTCAGCTTATCCGGCAGTGGTGAAAGTGCGGACTGTGCACTCAATCAAAATATGGTGGCGCCTACGGGGTAGCGCACCGACCAGTTTGATACACACTTAACTATAACTTTCCCTTAAAGATGTAATCAATGATGCTCTCGTAACAAGCGTAACACGTAACAACCATAGTGTTAGGCGGTTAACGCATCTATTCGAGAGGGAGAGTGGATGGTAAATTGATTTTGTCTAAGCACGCGACGGCAAGGGTCAATGAATTTGAACACTTTCTCTGATCCGCCGTGAATGATCTGAACGATGCACTGAGATGTTACGTGACACACAAACCGCAAGCTATTATTGTCTCTCCATACATGTAATATGAACTAAAATTGCATATCCGTTCGCGATAGATGTGTGCAAACGATAAAGTCATTTGTGAAAAGCAAGCAAAAAGTTTTGCAATAATATTGCGGACGGTAAGATGAGTGTGATACAAAACATTGAAAGAGAATATTATTAGTCTGTTATTTTCTGTAAACTTTCTGTTCAAATCTCGCGTTTATGTGTGCCGCCCTGGCATCGACACGCTTAGGGGCATTATTTTGTCTCATGAGTTTAGTTGTTTTTATTATTATTAGTAAGGTTTCTATTATCACAATATGTGGTATGCTACATATCTACATAAGGTTGTTTTTTATTGCCAATTGAACCGATCATCGTGGCACCCTACCTGATAGTTGGTAATTTGTTTACGCTCCTCATATCTCGGCAGTATCTTCGGCTGTAAAAAAAGAGGAAAAGCGTGTGCTTGCAGCTGCAGACCAGGTAATCATCTCTAGCTTCAAGCACTTCGCTTCTCTTGAGAACATTATCCACCAGTAATAACATAACACTGTTCAGATAGTCTTTCTATGTCTTTGGTCATTTGTAGGATGAAGAAGTTACCTACCCTAGTCTGACTGCTTTAAGTTTACATCGTGTACTTACGCCTAGTATTTGTATTATCGTATTATCATTTTCTGTATCTTAAAAGGCTAAAGGACTGTCAGGTGAATTGACAGCACCTCCCGTCCAGTCTGAGATAACATCGAAGTTCGAACACCACTGAGTCTGTCCGATGCGTTGAATGCGTAATCTGTTAAACGTCGAACAGTCTAGTCGGTAGAACTCACTCTTGAGCGATACATATATCATTCAGCCCTTTGTAATCCGAACAAAAAGTCAAACTTACCACTTAAAAATATTAGTATGATTTATGTGAATTATACAGACAACCGACTCGACCCCTCATAATGCATACGAAATAAACAAGTCTACATTTTTTATTTCATTTCAACCCTCGTGTGGGGTGGACCTGTGACATCAAAGTTAACAAACCTACAATACCAGTGACACGTACAAAAGTGATATGTTATGTCTTTTAGTAATCATTTTGCCCTCTTTGTCCGCTTTAGCAAACTTTATACAAAAGGTGAGCTAAGTCAGATTGCATCAAAATAGTTTATTCATCTACTGTACTCGTTGGTTTAGAGTTGTAATATTTTTATACGTAATAGACAGTTAATGTTTCATTTGTAGAATATATGGTATCGCTTACGTAAGTCACTAACATAAATAGCAGCTAAACGTCCAGTAGTAAACGGCCCCCCACTTAGGCCGGCACAATGAACGGTCCTAAGGGGATATTGCCATAATTACTGCTTGATGTGTTGTCATTAGCTGACTGCTGGATGTTGTTTGCCTACCTACCTATATTCAAATTGTACTAACTACGACATATTGTATACTTATACGTATGACCTGTTACGAACGCAGCTACTAAAATACTGTTTCATTATGTAATATGTGACAAATGTAAGGGTAATACCTATGTTCGATAATAGATGGAGCTCTTTAGTGATGTAACAAAAATTGGTGTAGGTCGATATGTATTGTAAATATAATTCTTAAGTTTTATCTCTATAGCCACTAGAACGTCAACGCCGCGAACCGTCAATGCACAGAAACGTCACGATGCAAGTGTTTAATTTCGCGATAGAAATCGCTCAGTATGTCTACCGACAAAAACGTTTGTCAAAAGGAAGTTATACGACCTATATTAAAATTAAAAATACCGTAGTATAGCTTAATGTATAGACAATATGATTATTTAAAGTATATGATCCAAGCCCAGATTGAAAAACTTAAAATAAATGGAGAACTTTAGATATCTAGATATTTTTCCTCGTATTTTTTACACGTAAACGTCCAAAGACACTCCAGTGTCTATGGCGTGAGCGCATTCTATCGATTTATTTACTTACTTTGAATCTGCATATAACACTGTGGATTGTATTGAAAACATTTATTATACTTAATCTACATAAAATAATTAAAGTAATGACATTAATTTAATCACAAAATATGTGTTCACTTAGGTTTTATCACCAAAAATTTGCAGCCATTTGACATACGATGGACCATCTCTAAAGTAATCAAATAATTTTTCAACCATAATGCAAATAAAACTATGATTTTTTTACATCATTGGAAGGAGCAAATCTTTAGAAAAGTTTTGATATAATACACTATACGATTTAAGTAATAAGAAAAAAGAAATTACCACATTATTGCGGATAATCCTCAGCGTAACGCACACACAAAATCACTCAACTTCAAACTGACGTATAAAATCAGAACAAAAAGAAATGTCGTGTTTGTACATTTAGGCGCCATCTACGTTTAGTTCCGCGTCTTAAATACCAGACTTTAAGCAAAAAAGATCTTTATTATAACCGTATAAAGCTGATTTGTATAACTGCCTATAGATGACACTCTAGTGTACTTAGGCGTAAGATGACAAAAATTTTTGGTCACTTATGTGTCTCCTAACGTTTGAGTGGATAGAGACTATAGAGATAAAACTTAAGAATTATATTATCTATAATATAGACAGATAAATGGGTGGGTATTTACTTTCGGTCAGTACTCCGGAGGCGTCCTAGACACAGGCGAAATGTCAAATTTCTTCAACAAGTCGACTTTACTGAAACTAATGACGAATAAAATTCTAAGTGATTATTAATGAACTTTATGTAAGTATAGTCAACTATTTTTACCTGATTAATCACTAATTAGTCACTCTTTACGGTTACTGAACAAGCAATGATTTATTTAGTTTCTAATAGGAAGACAATTAAATTTAGTATCAACTTAACACGTCGCTGTGGCGTGCGCAACACTTTTTGAAGGTAGAAATTAAACCAGGTTATCTGAACGTGATCAATAATGCAAAACAACGTACTTAATACGGTTGACATATCGAACGAAGCCTAGACTTTATAACAAATATAAGTTTGAAAAATACTTTACAGTTTTGAGCTAGTGTGGTACTAATGATCAATGCTCACGCTTTCTCTAATAAGAAAAGGGCGTTAACCTACACTGAGATGACAGTGAGCTGATATTTTTACCTGCAATGCAATCAAACAAAACTGTAACTGTCAATGTTATTATTATTATAAATTTGATTATGATAAACTAGCCTTTTGCGGCGCGGTTTCACCCATTTCTTTGCTTACTGCTCTGCTTCCGATGCCAGTAGCGTGATGTTACATAGCCAATAACCGTCCTCGAGAACTGGGCTATCATACGCAAAAAGAATTTTGAAAATCTGACTAGTAGTTTCAGAGATTAGCGCGTTCAAACAAACTTTCCGCTTTATATATTAGTATAGATGAGAGGAGCTTTCTCCTGAGATTTCTCGCTTCAATTAAAGGCCGATTGTGTAAGTGGTTTTAATCCTATAGAAAACCACAGTCTTACCAACAATACTTACCTATATATTAAAAGTCAAAGCCATGATGAATGACACTGATAAAAGTAAATTTGACCAGGAGGCAATGCCAGCCAATACTGACAAGGGTAGAGCTGTGACAAAACTAGCAAGAAGGCTTTGACTATTGTTGATACTAAAGAGTGTCGGTTCCTACTAAATGTGTTCCGCTTGTTCTACAAATCCCAAAATTCATCACACATTAGATCAACTACTAAATAAAAAATAACTACAACACCACTTAAACTACGTCATAGCAGCACAAAATAAAAACAAACATCTGCTTCACTAGCTTACAAACAAGTTTGAGCGACTAAACCTTGTTAGTTGTACAAATAATAACAATTGTACATGATAATTATATAGGTATACGTCTTTGTTTGCGTGTCTGATTGGCCTAGGGTAACTTTCCTTTGACTCTCGATGAAAGTTCTTGTTGTTATAATATGAATATGCTAAATGATCTTATATACTTGTCTTACGCACTTTCTTTGTACGGTACAAGTTTTATTATCGTTTCGTTAGCTCTTTTGCTTGTTACGACTATGTTCAATTAAGAATATTCTTAGTCTTGAACAATATTATTTTTATGCATACTTAGGTAATCTTTTTATTTTTATTGAATAGTAGAGGACCGCTTACGGCTTATCTCGGATAGGCTTCGTCTATTAAAAAAATCTTACCTGACACTTACCTTCATAAAAACTGTCTACCTGCCAAATTTTTACTTTGTAGATCAGGCAATTTTCAAAATTTTGTTTTTGTGAGTACTCGAAAAAAAGCTTTAAAAGTGTAAATAAATACCAGCAATACCCTACTATTAAAAGCGCTGGAGGCTCAATTGCCCCTCTTTCGGTAGGCAGCGGCTTCGCAGAATCCCTGGCATTGCAGGAGCAATGCTAGGGACTTTCCATGAACGACAGTTGTCACTTACCATCACGTGGGCTGTTTGATCGTCGTCACTATCGGCAATAAAAAAAAATACTGAATTGTAGGCAAATTAATTTAAATTTATAGTTCACACATAATATGCGTTAATTATTATGTTATTTAACACCAAATAGTTTTTTGACTTACTAAAGTCAACCAAATTCAAAATATGCCGTGGTGTGAATCGACGAATATCTATGTTGTACTTCGAAAAAGACAGATTCAGTAATCTTTACTATCTAAGTAAAGATTTCTTATTGTAAAGAATCTTTAAATCTCTGCTCTAAAATTAATACCTAAACAAACACAAACTTCTCTACAAAAGATAAGTACAAAAGTAAGTCACAGACATAATATGTATGTATTTAATAATAAAAATGTTTGCATACGACGCGCCGACATTATTGTCAATGCTGACGTCTATAGAAAAAGGTGACTCATTTTAGTTCACTTTCACCGTTTCATCTACTTACCAAGGTTATGCATGACACGCTTCAAGCCCAGGAATTGAAAAAACAAAAACAAAATTTTCGTTGGAAAAATCTGTTCTGTCTAACTTCGATTTTTCTGTGTGAAGGCATATAATCTTACCTTTATCAACATATCAAATATATTTTCTATTATAAATCGCTATTTGTTTATATCGGTGACTTTAAAAAATTTCTTAACAATCTTAATTAGAATGTAAACATATTCTCCTGATACGGTTATGCAATACGTTGCGAAATATATTATAGATAACAGTCATTAAATTTGTCTTCTAAACACACTACGAATACGATATAAAAAAAATAGAAGAAACATTCAAATGACTCATTTTTACGATCTCTCTGATCCAAGTACAAGCAGAATAGTTTTAAAAACAATTATTTACTGCTCCATAAACGTATTTTATTAACGTTGTTTGTTAGTAAATTGTAAATTATAATGCCACCTTTAACAATCTTATAAGTTCCTTATATGTTACCGTATTTGACATTAATATTCTTATTTTATTGTTATAGGTAAGGTCACTGAGGTTATACTGCCTAGAGCGCCGGGAGAAAACAGTAAGTGCTTACATAAAAATTATTACTATACCCCAACTAATTTTACGATACAATTTATTATAATAGAAAGCCAAACTAAACGTCAAACTAAATTAATATCAAACTTGTTATTTATTTAAAAAAAGGCATTAAAAGTTATTTTAGCAAATGAATTTATAGCGAAACTTAGCTAGGTACGTACCTATTGCTTTATGTGGTTCGTTAACGTTGTATGAACAATTACCACAGTTTTCTTTTTTTACACCGCAAGGAAAGTAAACAATGTCGAGCGGTTTAATTGTAAAGCGATTAGGGTTCTAAAGTTTTCCGGTGCATCGACGCCAGAACGAGAGTCGCGTGGCACGGCGAAGGCACTCCCACTCGACACTCGCGGCCGCCGTCGACTCGCGCCGTACTCATTCACTCCAGTATTCTGCCGGCTGTCGCGGCGATAGCACGCGCGCACTTCTCTACTCGCCTCAGATGTTAGTGTACGATTACGACATCGCGTTACAGCTCGGACTTTTACCGTGACAGTGAATCGTATTGTTGCGAATATGGGTTAAACGCCCTTTTCGACGTTATGAGTCCGGGCGAGCGCGCCGCCCTCGGGCGCCGCGAACCCGCTCGCCCTCAGTATGCTACCACCGCATCGGGTTTCCCGCCGCCCTACTATCCACCGCCCTATGGTGTGCCGCACCCGAATGCATGGCTCGGCGCTCCACTAATTTCGATGGCTGGACGTGCACCACCGCAATCCCGGAATACACCTGTATCCAAATTAGCTATGCACGCTCATGGGGCTCCCCTCATTATACAAAATAGACACGATCGACGAAAGTACACCACTGCACCGGAGCAGCGCAACCATCGGCCGCTCGCACAAACGGATCATGTCACTAGAGACAGGTGTGAAGCACCCGAGGGAAATAGGCCTCGTAACCAACAGCAGCAAACGCGTTCCACGCGAGGCGGACGTAACAACAACACGGATGCGGTCAGTGTCGCTAGCGATGAAAGTTCCGGCTCTAACAACTCGGAGACTATGTTGCCAAGGATAATCAAACCGCGTAAAAGGCGTAAAAAAGATAGAAAACCTAACAATCTTGTGCCACATGATTTAACAACTACTTCTTTGGATCTGGGCGACGTCGATCATTGTGCGGTTACTTGTTTAACATCTACGCATGGCTTATATGAGGATACTTACTGTCGTGAAATGTCTTTGCCTTATCGCTTAGACGTTAAAGTTCTCGATTACTCGGACCCAGCGCCAGAGACCTATCGGGTTTCGGCATTGGGAGAAGCACTGGAAGCGACCCGATTTGGTTTAGTGGAAGCCGCTTCGCCTGTAGAATCTGCGGTTAGTTCGTGTCAGTGCCGCCTTTGTGATCCGGTGGGGCAAATTTGGGATGCCGATGCGATTGCGGATTTGCTTGATGAAAACTCATGTGGCGATTTTGCACCTACAAAATTAGAGGAGTCTATGAAAGTAGTGGGACCTTTGGGAAAACGAGGAACGGACACAACCTTAAGGCGGAGCTGGAGTGACCCTTCATCACGGGTTCCGGAACGACGAGAGGTTAATAGTAACGAAACATTTTCCGCCCCTAATCTGTACTCATTGTTCCCACCAACGAGAAGAGCAAGCTCTCCAGAACCACGCTCGCCTCTCGCGCTTGACATATCCTCAGAAATTGTCACCTCGATGAACGGCCACCGTGACCTGGAAATCAAGTTATTTTCGACCTCGCCTCCGGCTACGAACTCCGACCGACGCTCCTTCTTTGCCGATAAAAGTGAAAGTGCTGTGAACAGATGTATCGCGAGCAACGATCTTAAAGTGAATAGTGCAGTGAATAACAATAGAGTTGAATCTAGTGTCAAGTCTGAAGGCAATAACAGTGAGGATGTGCCCGATGCTGAGTGTTCGTCGGCGTTGCTAGTCGGCGAAGCCTCGCGCAACATTTGTGATTTAGCCTTAGTTACTGCCTGAGATACTCGTGTTCGAGTAGCGCGCTATGTTAAGTGGAAATTTAGTGTTGTCGAGCAGTCCACGTGGCTCTACGCTCGCCATTTGAGCTGGACTCAAATTGTCACAGCGAGGCCTGCACGGAGCGTCTCTCATCACGACCCACTAAAATAGAGATCTCCGAATCGGTTTCCTGTAGATTCTATAATTAATTTATTGATAACAATAGCTTAATAAACTGACAAGGAATTTTATCTGGAACTCGTAGGGTTTAACTATTTGCCGTTTATCATTGCCTTCTGTAGGTAAATTGCACGTCTACTTCAAAATTTCGTCTAGAATAATTGATTAATTGAATGTAACTATATGCGAGCAGACGGTGTCTTACAACGAATGATGATTGTAGTAGATTCACATGCAGTTATATGCGGTCAAAATTTATAAACGTTTCTGACGTTATACTGAATCGTAACGTATGATAGTTTTGTAGTATAAATCAATTGCAATTTAGTGAAACCTATAGCTGGTGCGATGTATCGAGCCGCCATAACTCCCCGTGTGCAATTAGCGTTATACACTACTGACACGATTCTCGCGGCTGCGGTGGTGCGCTCACTATTGCGGTTTCCCGCGGTTTTCACCGCGCGCGCCGTTCCGGGTGGCGCCTCGTGCGCGCGCACCGGTTTATGCCAGTAATGACTTTTTTCATCTCTACTAAGTCTTGGCTTTCTCCTAGCATTACGTTTTATATGACTATTAAGTAATCGATATTAAAATTTCAAGCTAAAATTGCAATTGAATTTTATATTCTTGTCGGTAAGTTTTCGATTTCAATATTATTCTTATCAGAATGTTTAATAAAAACTTAAAAACAAAGCCTTTCGTCACGTTCCACCTATCAAACTTTTATGGAGTAGCGTTATTATTGGTTTTATGTAGCGTATAATGAGCACGTTTGACGATTGTCTGCCTTGTCCATATATCATACCACGTTTAGTATAAAAATCAACGAATATATCATTTTTATAATCATTGTACATTATTGTCAAACTGCTCATCATCTTTCATCATTATTTGCATTTTACATCACGTTTCATCGCTGCGATCGCAAATCTTTGTTAGCGTTTGAAATTACTATTCTTTCCTGACTGTTACGTGACTAAGCTTGCTAAGTGTGTTAATCTTGCGTTTCTACGTTTCTCATTCTCTTCGTTACATAACAGGTACGCCGTAGATTAAACACAGTGATACCTATGTACTAACTTTTTATACTACTTAGTTGGTTATCTTTATTTATAAATCGTTTATACAGAAGTGGCTGTTTACGTAAAACGTCCTAAGATGTTATTCTAGATATGTGTAATTTTGTCAAAAAACTAGATTTTGTCTGCTCGTTGTTACCTTTATAAAAACAACTATTGGCTTCGGTGGCCGGTTTAATAGAAAAGGTTTCGTTTTTACGATAGCGATTCATGCAATAATATTCATTTTTATATGTCGCACAATATTGTCAAAGTTCTTTTTGTATTAACAGAATGTTTTTATTGAACACCATAAAATAAATTAACAAGTTGATAGTATTATCGTACATATTATGTTGTAAAAACTATCGTAAAATCCATTGATAAACGGCGAATTAAAATGTACCTTTCCCTATATTTGTCTGACGGTGTTTTTTTTTTGTTTATGCGAGGGTCCAATGGAGTATGTGATGCCAGATAAAGTTCCATACTGTAGATAATGTGAATATAACTAAGTTATTCATGGACTGTACAGTTGTTCGGTCTCTATCGTTGGGTTTTACACTCTACGAGCTGTTTTTATGTTTTACGTTTTTATTTTTATGTATGTTTGCTTATATTGCCCGGCGCGTGCGTGGGACGACATGATAAATTAGTTTTTGCTTCACTTTTTTTTATCTCTACGACAGACTCGGCCGAAGACGAGGAGTTATTACACCGCCTTAGCTTCTTTGAATTTAGTTTTTAATGCGTGTTAGCGCAAATCCCACGATCGGCTTATTTATCGATGTCTTTATTGCTATTCTCGATGTAAACCAATCGTTTCGAAGTTGGGCCTCCTTCATTTTAATGTATACTTTTATTGAAAAGGAAGGGAGCAATAGCTTCTTTATTACGTGACGATAAGTCTGGACAGCGCCGCATTGGTTATTAATGATGTAATCAGAATTGAAAAGCTTCAGTCGCTGTTATTACGCCTAGGCTTTATGTGTGAATACTCTCGTCTATCTTCGAATATATAACTACGTCCGAGTGTGTTGTTGTGTTGGGATTCATATGGGTGTGGCAGACGTGGCTGTAAAACTCAACGATACACCTCACTATATTATAAACTGAAATAGGCTATGTCTAACATACTGAGTGAATGCATTTTATACATAAAACTTAGGTTTAATATTTGTTTGTGTATGTTGTGAAGCATGAGTTCACACTCGCACACTATTTTTGTACAATAAATTACCATGTCCTGATGTAATAGTGGTTGTTTTATTTTAATTCGTAATGTATTTTGACTATTAGGTACTGATTTGTGTCTATCATAATGCGCCGCAATGATGTAGGCTGTGAAATATAATAGGTATTCAATCTTATTGTGTGCGATAGGTATGTACTTGTAACTTTAGTTATGTAACGTTGTCTGAGAAAACCTACCGGTCGCAAAGAATCGATTCATATAAAACGTAATCGACTAAACAATAAGGAAACTATCGATGTTTTAGAGGCCTATTTGAGCAAACCAAATTTATTTTGAAAACAAAAGTTCGTTGCGTAACTCGTCAATGTAACTTTCTATTGTGGTTCAAACAGCTGGCACTTGCTTACGCTTGTACCATTATGCTCTCATTTACAACGGCAATGTTGTGCTAATGTGGACGATGCCTAGCATCCAGCAATCAGTTACACAATTATCTAATAAATAAATAACAACATTAAATAATAATATTATGTAACATGTTCTTGTCATATACAATTTTACTATTATATTCTGCTACTTCTAAACTCAATATAAAAAACATCAGCCCATTAGGAATAGCAACATTTGTTTCAATTTAATTAATCTTAGATTTCTTATGAATACATTTATAAATAATAATTTGCTGCATTTGCTTTTGCATTTGTTTAAGAAATCAAAGTTCAATAAATCACAACGTTTACATTTCACACTAATTGTTTACTAATAAAAATTTTACTTGCTCATTCATTTAACAGAGTTAATTCTTGCTGAGCTAATATCCTAGGATACTTATATGAGTTAAATTCGCGTAATTATATATAATTATATAGTTTAACGCCACAAGGTCACAATAAAAAATTTAGTTAATAACTATAATAATTATGTAAGTACAAAATTACGTTCAACGAAATACTTATTATGTTCCGTGTGATTTACGACACCATGATGTTACCTTTTCTCTTTGATATAGGTAATGTTTTTGGTAGTTTAGTCTTTTTGTTGTAATAACTATATGTATAACTCTCTATATGTCTAGACTTCTAGAGCATTACATAAATTGATTCTTTACTTACGAGTCTACAAAATTGATTTGTCACAAAGCATCGAATCCAATGTTTATTTATTTAGGTAGGTATTTACATATTTAAAAATAAATGACGACATCCGCAAGATATTAATCGATGTAGAATCGGCCAAAATTCAACGATAGCAACTATGATGAGTTCTTTCTTTATGTACACTTTAGATGACTGCCTTCGTCGCGTAATGCCTAATAAACTATTAAGATTTATAATTATTTTGTAATAACTATACAGATATTTTGCGTGTTTGACTTGCAAACTTCTTCGGTCTTTTCGGAAAGGATTACGTCCAGTAGTAGATCTTTATAGGCTGATATGGCGAGAAACATTTCAAATATATTGGTAAACATTATTCACTTCTGTACATTTAAAATGCTAAAGTAATTTACAGTTTCGCCCGAAAACAACACCACGTTGACAAGGACATCGCATTGGTCAATGTCACGAACGTTTGTTTTATTTTTTTTACGACCATTGCAGTTTTCATGAAATTACGCACTTTACATTCGATACAAGTATTGAAATATGGCTTTCGATTATGTACATCTGCCTGATTGTTTTACATTTCACAAAAATATTTTTTATCTTTCTCAAGGTTAAAATTCAAGGATTGCGTAACAACTGCGTACCTATGTGAAGGTTATAATGAGGTTTTAAAGTGGTTACAGCTGGGGTCAGTATACGTCTTGAAGAAAAGCAAAAAGTAACGACTGTATGCAAACGGCTTTATGCATATTTATAGAGATGCGCATATCCTACGTGCACATCAGTTGTCTGCCCTGAGGATATAAATCTGTGGATATATCTTTTAGTTTTAGGGTAACTAAGTCTTGAAAGGATCATTCATCATGTTTAGGACTGCTCTACATATCTACAATGGCAATGCTGGATAAATATTTAAAACCATCGGTCGAAATGGAGATAGGCCCAACAAATTTTACTTTCAAACTAGAATATGTCTCGCAAAACCTCGATAAATAGCAGCCTTGTGTCAGTAATCTAAATATTACTATGTGCGAAAATCCTAAACAAGTTTTATATTCTTCAATGAATGATCGATTTTTTTGTTAGGGAAACTTATTGAGATAAAAAAGAACACACATTCAGAACTATTATATCAATTCATTTTTTTTTCATAATAATTTGAAATGCAACTTTAATTATATTATAAAGTGTAAGTACATAAATTTCTATCATCTATAGTTTATCTATCTATATATTTATGTGCAACAAAAAGAGAAAAATTATAAGATTTATTTGTTTACTACATTCGTTTCTACAATATTGTGTATTTACAAGTAAATAATAATATTTATTGCAAATTATTTCAAGAAACATGACCATCATAATTTTGACGTTGGGCAATCAATTTGGCAACCACATCTAACACAATGCGTAGATAAAATTAACAAGACGGTGTCTCATGTAGTGTTTTGTTGAAATAGGAGAGCTATTAATCAGAAGTCACTAGACGTTTAGTTTTGCATCATATTTTCGTTAAATCTGTAGCTATTTAAAGTTTCACCTCTAAATATCCTTGAGGCACTGTCAATCATACTCTTCAGCTTATGATATGCTTATGACGTATAAAAATGCATCTAATTAAAAATGAATACGAGTTGGATACTATTTGATATTTAGTTTCATGTTTATGTTCTCGTTTCTTAGTAATCGTGATCAACATTCCTACCACATATATGTTTTTCTAATGGCCATGACTCTGTATGAACCTCAATAAAATTATTAATTCAAGTAACAGTCAACTACTAAAGTATGTAGAAAAAAGATAATAAGTTTCTAACTGGTACGTAACTGCGTAGATACTATACTTTAATGTAGTAAATTAATAGAACGCGGATGATAGAAGTAAGTACTACTTAAATACATTACACACTGCGATATACAAACGGTTTATTTGTATCAAAGTCTACACGACATAAATTACTAATCTTTAGGTAATCAGCGAAACAAAAATACTCGTCGCAATAACACAAAAATAACCAGAGACTTATAAACTGTTCTCGCAAGACGTAAATCTAGAGCACAATGTGTGTGAGTCAAATGTTGTAAATCTTATGGTGTCTCCACATTTAGCTATTTGTTTACGCAACTACACATCACACGTTATGCGTATTACATTTCTGCGATATTACACTTTTATTGCTACACTTGGTTTACAGACTCGACACTGCTGACACTTATGAGATTACACCAGATAGAAATATTTATGATCAACAAACTCCATATTTTTCAAAGAGATAATGCGTTATTTTTTTCTCAGCTAGACCCTATTTAGTTTTCATTAACAATCACTATTAAAATTTAAGATTAAAATGCTAAATAAGTCAAGATACGCAAAAATTGTGAAGGACATACCAATTTTTGACGTTTCCTTTCATTAATATATAGCCTCATACTCTATTCATATGTCCAAAAAATAATTATCTCCGAAGGCCAATTTGTATAGGAAATTATTTGTGTTGACATAAAACGTAGAAAAGTGTGGAATAATTTAAATGAAGCGATTCTGTTCACACATAAATACAATGGACATCGGGGCGCACGTGGCGTTTGACCTTGTGGCGCTCGCCTATAGAAATCGCCGCACTTGTATATTATACGTCTCCGACAATGTAAGGTAAACATAACACCATGTACACAATGTTAGACGTAATAACCGTGGAATATGTGCGATGTAAACTCATTTTACGCCGTTTCCTTGTCATTTAGGACATTGCTGAACGTTTTAATAAGCCACAACTTTTACTACCGCTTTATTTTTAGATAAAGCACTTAATCAAGTATATATACTGCAACTAGATATGTGCGGCATATAAATGTCGTTTGGCATTTAAACTGAAAGTTGAAATTCTACTCTTCAAGAAATTGTTGGAATTAGCTCTTTAATAATTTCTAAATTATGTTGTATCTATTATGAATATGATGTACAGATGAGTATCTAGCTTCATTTTTAGATAGAGAATGCTTATAGCTTTCAGTGCACCTATACATAATATCTGTGTGTAGTTCAATGAATAAATAAATAATGTAGAATTAGAACACAAGTCCTTGACGTATACCATTATCATTACCTATATGTCGACTTTATGAAAGGGTCCTAAGACCTAAAATATTTCCACGGTATGAAGGCTGACTAATTGACTAGGCGTAGACTTTCACATAACTTTTTATTTATTCATAATGACGGTAATAATTCAAGTACTGGTAGACTAGAGGCCTGAAAATAAACAAAATATACCGAATATGGTAGCTGAACGATTAGACTAATTGTCATGTTAAGCGAATTCGTTTTAGCTAAAATAGCCATGTATTTTATGTAGGTTATAAATTGTTTTACATTAAGGCGGTAAGTAAGCTGGCGAAGAATCTTCCTGTGATATATAAATACGCACGCACAAATTTCGTCGAAATAACTTGTTTGATTTATGTAAGTACCACTTGATGAGGCATTTTAAATGAAGGTTTTTTTAAACCTCTTCATGTTAGTAAAAGGCTTAATAAAAATCATCCCTATTTTTATGTGATAATTATTAATTAATTACAATAATTAAAAATGTAAAATTAAGTCTAATACGGAACAACACTGAGATTCAAGGGTTGAATGCCATGTTGATACTCTACGAGACACAAACAAGTCGATGGCTTTTTAACCACTATCGCATTGACCGCATTAAACCGCAGATCTATCGATCTACGCGCCTGTCACTGTAGCTACGAGCCTGTCCTATAATAAAAATATTTTATTGGTTTTTCTGCCATAAACTGAGTCAACCCTAGTACATTCGTACTTTTAAGGTTGCTAGGCTATTCGTATTCGAACTTGCTTTACATAGTAAATTGAGAACAATGTGTAATGGTTAGTATACATAAATGAATGAGAAAGAGATATTTCTCTTTAGAAATGTTCTATAACAATCACAATTAAAATACCTTTTATAATTCTTAATCATAAGTTTTAACGTTAACAATAAAATTTATTTACCTTAGTTGCCTTATTGAAACGTTTTCCAAGTCGAAGTGCAATTTTAACGTGCTTGCACAAGTGCAACTCTTCGTACTACAATATTGACGTATTTATTAGGTACTAAGTTATTTATGCAGCATAAATTGATTGATAAATGATAGCCGGTTGCGTTTTATTTCAAATAATCCTTCGTGGATATAGTGATTTATATATCTAGCGTATTTCATCATCTTATCGGCCCATTATTATCCCACTGCAGAGAAAGGTCTCTTCTCATACAGAGAAGGTATGAGCATGGATCGCCACGCTTGCTCAAGGCGGATTGTGTCCAGGTCAGTCAGTCATTAATGTCCATATAAACTTAGAAAGTACATATGATATGAAAAATCACATTAGACCTTGCCCGGATTCGAACCCCTGACCTCGTGTTTACACAGCGGGTGACTTCAACACTAGGCTATTACGTCTAGCGTATGTATTTCATTGGAAACAAGTTCTAATATATTTTACAACATTGTATCGTGGAAAGTTAGTATTCTATTGCATTTAACACTTAAATTGGATCGTAAACTACATTGCTGTCAACGTTCTATATATACAACACCTAGTTGTACAGGGTTAGTTTTCTTAACGTGCGACGGGAGGCGGGGTAGAAAGCCGACTCGCTTCCGTTCGGAAGTTTCACGTGGCTTTCACTCGCCACCAGAGAAGATATGACGCCTTGCCGCGCCGCACCGGATAAATATTATATGCTTGTGCTGATTTGATCTTTATGTAGAAAACAGACTTCCTTGCTTTGGTAAACTTTGTTTACGTAAGACGCAATATACCATTTGAAATTGCCGTTTTATATAGAAAAATTACATGCTCAATTTCGGTTTCAGGAAATCTTTGACAGGGAAATTAAATATGCTGTAAGCTTTAAAATAATGTGGGTAGTTTCGAAACTAATTTGTATTAGGAAATTCAAGAAGTTTGAAGGATAATATTGATATTCTTAGCAGCCAGTATTAAAAAGGGTCTATTATAAGCGACGATCAGCAATTTATACGTAATAATTTGTTTATCATAACCAGTTTAATAAAAAAAACATTTTAAATCTTGTTCCTTTGTATGAAGGTCAGTATCTATATATAAAATTAAATGTCTCAAAGTTAAATGAAATTATATTATTATATAATATTGATTTGATTTTAGTTAGGAAGCACCTCCGATCTCCTTGGATCAAAAATAAACCTCTGCAATATTCAAATGTACTAGTGTTTGAAATATGGGCAATTGTTTCTTTTTTTAATTTTTAGTTTTTATTTTATAATTAATATTAGCATTCTACACTCCTTCTCTACATAAACCATAAGTGTGCGGTAATTTCAGACTTCCCGTCCTTGCAATTTTCTTAAAAAGAGGTACAAAGTTTTTGCTTTATTTATTAATATTTCAAATGTATTTTGTTCTGCATATTGTTAGTGTTAATGAACTTTTTTTTGTATAAAATGAGACAATACTTAAAGCCCATTAGTCGACACGCGGAGATATATTTGAAGACAAAAACGACATTGGACATTTTTGTTTTAAAAGTAGCTGTGTTTGATGCAGCTGGGTCGACGGCCGACTTACTGTCGAGGATCGTGCAAATCATCTTCATGAGAATAAAAAAAGTACTTTTTCTTACGGCTACGTACGATTTGTATCGGGCTCAGTGTTAAATCGCATGTCTTCACGCGATTAATGTTAAATGTACAATGATTTATGTTACGGCGAAAATTAAAATCCATTTGCTTCCAAGTAACGCGTGATTTCGGAAGTCTTTTTTGTATTAATTTGTTTGTGTGAAATTGATTAAATTACTGTATTAATTATGTATGACAGTATAAAATATATTCACTTAATAACGAGAAACTGTTAATTGTATAGACCTTCTTTGAATTCAATCTTACACGCAATAAGCATTTTATGACGCCTACAAGTATGTCTAGTATTGATGTCTTTTATCTGAAATGAAAATGATAAAACCTTTAATGTGAAAGGTACTTGTAAGACTTCTATTTCATTGGCGCAGTTCCATGAAAAGAGTACTTGCATAACAGCGCAGTAAATACTTAAGTGATTAGCATTATATATTTTTTATTGTGATTGTATGTAATAAACTAGAACACTCGACTTCGATTCAGTGATCCTTAGTCAACGTACTCTCACGGCAACTAATGTGCGAAATATTCTACTACCTATATTATCTATAATATAAAAATGAATCGCTAAATGTGTTCGTAAGCGTAAATCTCGAGAGCAGCTGAACCGATTTCGCTAATTCTTTTTTTATAATATTCCTTGAAGTACGAGGATGGTTCTTACGGAGAGAAAAAATTCAAAAAATTACCTAAAATAAAACACTTCTATATTCCTATGTAACATCACGCTACTGGCGACGGGAGCACAGCAGTAAGCAAAAACGCGGGTGAAACCGCGCCGCGGGAAGTTAGAGCTTTCTATATCTTAGTTAATGCATTAATTTAATACGACATTACTAAATAATTACAATGCAATTTACCCTTTATTTAAATAAATATCTCAAGATGATGTGCAAATGTATTGTACCTACATGATTATTGCACCTTTCCGTCAATTAAAGATTCCGTACAGTAATTTAATAAAGTATTCAGGGCTGATCGTCATGCGGTCTCGACGCATCTAACTCGGTCCGGTTTTAATAACAAATCATCTTTACTATTGTGTACGGATTATACAGAATTACATAGTGATTACCATTAGCGTACCGTAGTGGGTAGTTGTATTTTGAAACTATATACCTAGACGTATCGTTATTTCTATTTGTCTCTTTATTCTCTCACATCTCTTTGTATAGAAGGTGACTCGGGCTGTCATAGAATCATCATACGCAACGCAAAGAATTACATGTAGACGTGACAGATTCAATTTAGTTTAAGCTTCTTTAAGCTTTAAGTATTTCAACTTTCTTCCATTTAAATACAGTATTGAAGTTCATTGATGTGACAAGAAAAGTTGATCTAATATTTCAAAGCTGATATACTTTTCATTGTTAGGTGGCGCGATAAAATAAGGTCTTGAAATTGTATTGTATACTATGAGGCTTTTATGAAAATAAGATCGTACATATTTATACCCACATTACGCTTGTTTCCCTAAAGGGAAAGGTAGATAGATATAAGTATTACACCTACGTTACACCAATAATGTTGCATCTCTGGTAGGTAATAGAGGGTGAGACATTTTCCAATAAGAGACGTAGGTAATTCTGAATACGGAATTACTGTTCATTCTCGACAAAAATGTACCTCTACCTGTGATCATGTGGCCATTGCTACAGCATTAGTAAGAACGTACTACCACAAGCAACCTAGTAATATCTATTATTATGCCTACAAATAAACATAAATCGTCAAAACTAAATTTAACACATATTGCTTTCTTAAAAACATCACATTAATAGTCTGTTCACCCCGACTTTTACAAAATTAACTACATTGAAAGTCGTTGTTTTTAAATAAATTTACTTTCAACTAATTCTCGGTTATTATTCTACATTTACCAATATTGTCTTAACGCCTGAACTTGGATTCAATTATGGAATAACATTAATATAATGAGAATAATTTCTTTTCTTAGTTGAGATGTAATCGCTTCTTCGAATACGCGTATCAGATACCTTATGAAAGTTTAACAGTGTACTAGCCCACGCTAAGGAGAAGGCATGGATAATATCACTGTAAATGTCATAAAAGTAAACCGTTATAATTATTACAAAGGCGGATGTTGTAAATAAAAACTCATTTGTGTAAGTCTACGACGGGCGCGGTGCGGCTGGTGGTGTGATTTCATAATTTTCTCCTAGCAGTTTTCTATGGGCGCGAGCCGATAAAGCTGTTCAAGTCGTAGGAGAAAGCCGATATAGTGTTGCGTTTCCCGATGTTCTTGCACTTAGCCAGTGTGTACCAAGCGAAGAGCGCAACGACAATTAATAAAGGAACGGTATCTACCAGTCTACTTTTCTATAAAAGTTAATAGCATAACAATTTTAGCTTCACTAAAACTTTTGTAAAGGTTACGTAACACCCGTCTGGCTTCTGTCTAAGAAACATTTTAATAAGTTTAATCAAGCGTGCAAAAATTGCCAACATCGATGAGACAATATTTATGTAGACATCCTATAGTTCCTAAAATAAAAAATTCTCATAGTTTAAGTATAGATTAAAGGTTTCTTTGAACGCTTGATGAATGTAAAACGTGAAAATCATTGAGTAGGAAATGTGTTTTTTTGTTCAAACGATAAGCTTTTTATGAGAGGAAAGTTCATTGATTAAATGAAATACCGCTTGTCTTCAAAATTAAGCGACGAAATATTACTGTCGTTATATTGCTTTATTTCGTGACACGCCTTCATATTAAAATATTAATATTTGGTCATCTATGCTGCAATATAATGAACACTATTTCCACCCAGAAAGTTAATAACTATAATAAGTACTCTCAAATGACAGTCACAACATGTAACTATTTTTTGCTAGGTATAAGCAATTTGGCTTTTGTCTTTCAAAAAAGTTCATTGACGTCATTTTGATTGGTGTTTTTTTGTAATTGAAAGAAGCGTAGGTCGTTCAAATCGCTTTTAGTTTGAAGCGTGAGACTTATGTACCTACGCAGGCACCGCACCGGTCCCGTCAATACGAGAGCGGTGAGAAAGTTGCTCAGCTGCTCTCTCAACGCGATTGATTCTGTCTTGCATACTGCTGCCGACTACGGATGCCAGCGGGATACGTACGTCTTTTGGATTGTCTTCAGCTTACAAAATGACATCAGAAATTTCAAATTTATACATGGGTCTGTAACGTTGAAGGCGTAAAAGATATCTGGCAATTAAAACACTAGGTACCATTTGTAATTTCTAACTATTAAGCAATTATAAGTATAAAATTAGTGTCTTTTAATCTGGATGAAACATATTTTTTTACTTTGTAATGTGAAGTTAAAATACAATATTTTTTATACCGTATCTATAAAATATTTGATTTTAATTCGTGGGAGAAACAACATTTGAGGAAATATTCACATTAACTCTTAAAGTAAACAGATAACGAATACGTTACTGTGCTCAGTTCAATGTTTGTATGTCGGTATTATTAAAAAGCGTTTTATCAAGCCTTCACTAAAACGAATATCAAACAGTTGGAAGGCCGGGGGACAGATAACGCTGGAGCTTTATGAAACCGTTTCGAGATTACGTCGCAGTACGTCGGTATCATTGTAGAGACAACACACGATAAAAGATGCTGGGAGGTCATCGTTATCGTCTTCCTTATTTGATCCGTGCGCGCCTTTCGTACATTACCGGGGTGTAAGTGTCTGCGATAAAATGATTTAAACTCACTCAACCTACTTATTACTTAATAATTTAGTATACTACTACTTTGTCTGTAAGATATTGCATGTCTGCAAGATGTAACTAATTTATCGAAATAGATTTAGAATATCGCAACTGTTATGAACGCTATTGTAATCATAAAAATCTGAGTTGACGATCAATAAAAAAATAATCTACAAATAGATAGGTATATCTAACGTAAAAACAGCGAAAGCCACTCACAATCAGACAGGCTTCTATCACCATTGACAATGAAATATTCACTAATAAGGGGTACACGGATCTGATATGGAAATAGACGCAACTTAAATAGGTTTCGACTAAAGCTCCTTACAGTACACCTAATGTGCGTTATTATCTTTGCTTTAATATAAAAACTAACAGCGCCCTTGGGCTTCGCTCGCGCGTATATAGGGGCATGTGTTTAATTAATGTAACTTGGGAACCAGTTTAGGCGCTGAGTGGTAACAATCAAATACACACACAAACTTTCACATTTATAAAATGTTAGTAGGAAATCTTGGATACAAGATACGCAAATTTCAAATATATTATATTTTACGTTACACCTGTTTGTTTTAAAACTCCTATTATAATAGGGTTAACTAATAGTGAACATGAATCAAAACTTTAGTGACATTTCTAAGCAAGAATTGTTTGAGTTGTACATTGACTAATTAGATTACATAATGGATGTGTGTACTTTATTATTATATCTGTAAGAATCATAAATTTATTATAATAACAAAAAGTTACAAACATAAATTATAACTTTAGATTTCGTAATTATTCAAATATAATTTTTAAACTAACTTGACTCATGCTTATTAATTTATTTAAGTAATATTAATGTATAGGATGGTCACAAAGAACGAAGGAATACATTAGTCTATTTAGTAGCGGTCAATTCGTTGACAAGGATAAAATCATTACAAGAACTAAACAAGCAGTTAAAATTGTATTTATAGTACTCGTATATAAATTTTTCACGCTGATAAAGTAAACCATAAGTATCCAGCACGTCTAATTGTTTCTATGCATTTGTGACGTGTATGAACACGGCATCGGGTGTTGTCGACATTTCACTAGCTTACTTGTATGTATGTAATTTAAACTAATTTAACCTAAACTTAGCGGCAACGCAAGAACTTTCTCCTGAAGTTTCAGTAACGATTTAAAAGCTATGTTGTTGTATTTGGTCAGGCGGTGTACATCATTATTCGACAACAATATACAGGTCGAGCAACAAATTGAGAAAGATGTGTTCCGTACAGAAATAGCAACAGTATGGCTCCTGGGTCCTAATCGAACGCACGTGACTTTGCAGGAGAGATACTCGGCACGTGGGAGCCCCTTCCACACGTGACATTTATTTAAGTACGCCTTGACTTTGTAGCAAGTTTCAATACGTTTCCTTTTAAAGTAATTTATGTAATTATATGGCTTTGAAAAATGTTTGAATTTGTAGTTCTGTTTACATAAATTGGTCGTAAAATTTGTCGTAAAATTTGTCTGTTACCTACTCTTATTTGCTATAGACGACAAAGACTGATTGCTAAATCAATCTTTGTACTTCAAATTGCGTTTAATGCGGTCTTTAGGCATAACAGTAGTTATTATGAGGTCCGTTACGCGTGTGTGCGTAATTACTACTTTACCAAATTACTGCGACGACTTTCTAACATGTGACATGTCTGATTGCGATGTTTAATTGAATTGCCTCGAGGTCGTGCATGTCCAACAAACTTATGACATGACGTATTAGGTATATACACTTAGTCGAATGTGTTTGTTTATTTCTATACAAATCTCTTTTGATCTTTGAGGGAAAAATATTAGTAAATATTTTGAGGGTCACCAACTGACCAAGTCTTGTGTCTATCATTTCTAGATCATACACATATCTGTCTTAGGCCAAAAGAGACCACAAGTTAGTATAGGGCAGCTGTTAGATTAGTCGTTTTAATCAAAACAATAAGTTTAGCTTAAGCAGGTGCCCTACCACAACCTCCTAAAGCAATATTATTATAATCTTACTTTGTCTCTCCTTCCTTGTTTTTAATGGTACACAAGAAAAAATAAAGCACAAAGTGACTTTAAAATAATACTGCTTTAAGAGGTGGTAGTAGGCCCACAGGGCTTGAGTATCATACATTAGTGTTTGCAAGGGTTGCTTCGATATTAATCACATCTTACGGGTAAAGGTAAATGTTAGCAATTATAGTATTGTTAAGACCACGGTAAAATCGAATGATTTTCTTGTAAACAACGAAATCTATCTAATATCTAATGAATATACCATGTAATGCTGACACGACAATCGAGCGAACATTTCGCTTAGATGTTATAATGCTGATACTACAGCATTCGCAATGTTATCAAAAGTACACCACGGATCAGAAAACGTAGAGTGAGACGTCCAACAACAAGCTCGACAGATGACCTGGAATAGACAGCTGGAAGATTATAGATTCCAGGTTGTTTGCCCATTGGATCCTTTGGAACGCAATGGGTGACGCAGCAGTAGACGTGATGCGTGCAAATGGTTTCATAATACAAGGCTTAGTTATTATCTATAAATTGTGATAGCTATTTCTATATGGTTTCTTGCTATTAAAGTTGTTGTCAGCAACAGTACCTACCTATGAGTAGTGTTATGCTTCTGCTTCTAAGTTTCCACAGTTCCTTATGCTTATGAAACTAGCCGCATTCATATCACTATGGCACATGAGTTAAAGCTATCTATGTTTAGTACATAGTAAGCATTTGTTATAAACATAAGTACTTATGTTACGGGAAAGTCCAACGATGCGTATGGAAGGTCGGATCGTTTACCCAGCAACGTGATATCATTGATGTTACGTATCAGTTCAATGTCTAATGTTAGATAACAGAAATTCAAGCCTTATGCGTAATGAATTTTAAGACGAGATTCGAGCGCCACGACTTCGCCGTGATTTCACTGTTATATTGAACATTGCGTGTAATGAAAGCTCTCATAATATCAATAAAATGTACACACAATCTTATCGGTGTTATGTCAATGAGTTACTGTATTATCTATTCTATATGCGGTTCATTTGTTTTCAAAATATATGAAACTTTTTTTAACAGACAAAAGATGGTCGTAAATGACAGCATTAGCTATAGATGTTCTAACGATGTGCGAACTTGGTTGACCCATATGTAAGTAAGTAATGATTTTGTACGCTGTCAAACTTGACGCATTGTTATAAATACTTCATCTCGATGGACGCAAAATTTTATTGGGATATTTGTTACGAAAACGTCGTTCCTGGAACAACACTATAGCTTGTTTTTACTGTACAGTAGTACGTGGTCAGGTTTTATTGCTTGTGCCAAAATTGAGACATAGTAAGAAGTTTTAAATAAATACATTGTTCGCATGTATTGCTTACGTTTTTTTGTGGGCCGACTATTATGAGCTATAAATAGAAATGTACGCCGAAGTCACGTAAAAATGTAAAAAGTTGCAAAATCTTTTTTATAAATTTTTAATTTTAAACTTGTCGTAAATCCGCGTTATAGAGTTTTGTTGTATTCAAAGCTCCAGTATTTAGTAACTGTAACTTGTAACATTAGTTGTTCTAGTCTGCTTTGGTACCACACGAGCAAAACTGTAGAAGGATGAATTCAAATTCGACAGACCGACAGACAAACAAAATTCGTACAGACCGACAGACAAACAAAAGTTGTAAAAAATGTTATTTTGGTGTATGTACCGTATATATATATTCCTATACATGTAGTAAAAAACGGTTATTGCAATTTTAGAAACAGACACTCCAATTTTATTATATAAAACAAACTGCTGTTTGAAACAGACACTCGTATACTCGTCTATGTGTTATATATAGTCTTATTCAATTAAGAGATAAAGAAACTCAATAATGAAATTGATTAATATAAACGCTTTTGTAACTTGTGGTTGTTAGGCGAGTTACAACTACGTTGTATTGTGTAGAGTACGGCCGGTAGCGATTTTGTACTGATCGACCTCGCACTAAAACTAGATTTAATAGCTCGTTATCCGCCGCGTACAACTAAATGTTTGTTATGAACGCCCGCGAGCTAAATAATACGAAGACTGCAATGTAATACTGGTAATACTTCCATCTCATACGATACGATTGATTACATGATGTTACAGCTTTATATGCTTTTGTATTTATGCCCGTTGAATTTTTTTTTCTAGGGCAGATTACAAGTGGTCTATTCGATGTTAAGTGCAGAGTTGGCAATGCTCTGCTTACTGTCACCGTTTAAAAATAGGAAGACATGTGGTGATAATTGCCGAAGACAAAATTGTCTTCTATATCCAAAACAGTTTTTAGAAATATCAAAAATTTCTGCTCGTCAGCAGACACAACACAGTGCAGTGAAGGCACCTTAGTACGTACTTGTCTTACGTACCTTAGTGCCTAATTGTATAATATACCTGAGCCTATTAATAATGTAACAAATGGTTTATTTGTGCACGCCTATCTTCCCAGCTGTTCTAATTTAAAAAAAAAAACTGTAGTCTATTAGTTTCATGGCTTCCGCACTCGCGAAATGTGAAGTAAACTTACGAAAAAATATAGATTCAGTTTCATTGTATTATGTAGCAGAACAGAAAATTAAAACGAGTATGAATGTTACAATTTTAATGCTTAGGTATATCTTATAGAAATTGTTTAATATACTTACTATTACTTATATTTGTATAATGGCTTCAAAGAAAGCACTGACTTTACGGTTGCCATCAGCTTTGATTGAACTAAAAATTCCATAAGCCGAGGTCACCTACCGTTGTTTGAGTAGGCAGTAGGTAATCAAATAAGTATCGAATTTCTTAGTATACAATAACATCGAAGAAAGCAAAAACAATATTACCTAAAAATAGGACACTAATAAATAAGCCGTAGTTGTTACGAATAGGGCCTATTTATTTTGTATCGAAACCTCGAAGCAAACGAATAGTGACCAGTTTTCAATATTCATTCGGATTTTTATTACTGTGTGACAGATAATTTTGTTATTTATTTAACTTTTCTCTCCTTTCTTATCTTTTTGTTATTTAGAACATCGAATGTTCTATTTTTTTTTTGACTAATTAACCTACATAGATACTAATCTCATTAAGATTTCTTTCGTTGTGTATACTTCTATTTAAAATTCACGAATTTATAATTGTTTATTGCATACTGTGGTGTGAATGAATATAAAAATAATACGAAATCGACGTAATTATATGTATAATAATGAGAAAATAAACGCATGAAGTTATCGCCGTGCACTGCTGGACCTGTGCCATTTCTAAATAAGATTTACAATTTTTTCTATTGATGAAAAAAATTATGATCTTTATTATCTTCCGAACGAACAAAAAGACCACCGTACTTACTTTTCTAGTGGATGAAGGCTAATAAACCAACAAGAACTGAAGATTCATTCCCTGCGACCGCATTCGACATACGGACTATAAATATTGATATAATGGTACAGGTCATATAAATAAAGACAATTGCTCATTCAGATGCCTCGGGATTGACCAATATGTAATGAATTTATCTCGTTCATTTCACCATTTAAACGCTCATCTAGATCGGTCGATTACCTTTTATTTATTACATAAAAGTCTTAATGATATTTATTGGTTTCTTCACCCAATACAGAATATTTTATCGGATTAATGCACCGGGAGAAATTTATGTCTAAGGGCCATTAAGAAATTATAATACATGAAGTCAATAAAGTATCACGATGCTGTCAGTAATAAAGATTCATTGTCACAACAAACGACAATTTATTCTATTGTCGAACTCTTTTTATTATACATTAATATAATTATTGTATACTGGGTGGAAGTGGAAGATCCCACCGCCTACTAGCGAAGCTTATGCTACATAGCGGTGATTTATATGTCGCAAGCGGATCAGTCATCCGAATATGAGATAGTTTAATCATCATATAAAAAGGCGGCAGAAAAATCATTCCACGCAAAAGCCCGTGGTACTGGTAACACTTCAGCCAATGTTATCGCCAGTCCACCTGCTGCCAAGCGATTAATGGTATTGTTTAGAAAGGGCTCTGTGTAGTAGTATCTATGACTTAGACACGGCACGTTCTGCTGCAAAGATAATTATGATAATGTACACTAATGAACTATAACTACTATAACTACTAACTAATGACTAGAATAATGATGGAATCATTATTCTAGTCTCACTAAATCATTTTAATCGTTTGAATCAAGCCAAAAGTTAAACTCAACCTTACTTTCAATTTATATGAGTACACAAATTCTTACAAAATTAACAAGAAATACTGTATTAGTTTCTCACGTGTGTCTGCTTTCACAATTTTATTCCAGTCTTATCTCAAAGTTACAATATAGCTATACGACGGATCACTGTCCCTAGGAGTCCAATTAAACAGCATTAAACATTTCATATTCTCGGTTACATCTTCACTGTGGAATGAATGGATATTATCTGTATTATAGAGATAGATGATTATGATTAGCAATGAAAATATAAGATGTATTGCCAATATTAGTTCGACTTTCTGATATGTTCTATCTTAAATACATAATAAGAACAGTTCCCATATCCACATTGCATCGGACATGGGTACTATCATTTGTTAGGAATAATTTACGATAACGTTCATTGTATTCGTTGGCTCATATTCCTGATGATGCAATCCGTTTGAAGTAGTCTGCTTTGGTTAGATTGCCTCATCAACATTGCCAGCGGTATAACGGGTGGATTATTTACACATTTGCATGGCTAACAGTACAGTCAATTCTGGATGATAGGACAATTCTGCGCAACAAATGTGTGGACGTTCAAGTTAATAGATGTCTGAGTACTCAGTAAAATGGAATAGAATAGTAATAAAACAATATTCAAATCCTAAGTGGACTAAACTGCTGGTCAGGGAGAGATCACAATCATTATATTTATGGGGTGGAATTGTCATTTCTGGGACATAACTACAGGATAACCTACTGCGGTTCGTCGCAGTCAGATAGAGATCCGCAATGATAAAATCGGCGCCGCACCTGACACCCCTTACCTGCATTACAATGTTGCCCTGTTGCCTGTGGCTATTCATGCGCTATCTGTTATTTAAAGGGCCCATCTAGTGTACTCCATCTAGTTACCCCGCTTGAAAAAAATGGCCGGCAACTTTTCGGTTTTTGAATTAAGTATAGTGTTATGAAACTTAATCATACGTATATACATACTTCATGACTCAAGTTTATTGCAGTCCACTCTACACTTTCTGTACTTTTATTAATCTGTAATAGATTGTAGTTTAACTCTAAGACCATGATGAGTGCCTTTTCACATTTAATTTTAGGAATCCTTTATCGTGTTGGACTCATGTCCCGAGTTATTAGTCGTTTCGCCCGCCATTTGTTCGCCCGAACGGGCCAAATGATTAAATCACAATATTTATAATATTTGATGGGGCGTTTCGCCCGATGGAATAATTATTACAATTTAAACACCAAGTAACGTCAACAACTTAAGCTAAGACTGTTTTATGTTTAAAAAAATATGAAAATTTAAGACATTATTCGCTTTTATTACACATTATATACCGATTACCTGCTCTTGAGCCTGCATTTGCTTAGTTAATATAATAATGCTTAGGATTCCAGATAAATTTTATGATCGGTTAATATTTATTTTTTCTTTTTTTTCGTTTATTTTGTAAGCAAACAATCACAATATTATATGAACATAAAATATTACATTAAACAGTATAACTAATTGTGACATCCACACCGTTTTCTACAGATTTAATAAAATTGCCTCTCAGTTATAAGCTTTTTATAAGCACTAGCACTATTAGCATTAATATCAATAACACTAAAGTAAGAATTATACACGGTAAGTAGTCGATGAATGGGCGCACGGCGCACTGGCCTGCATTAGTGCGGGACGATAATAGGATCCTTCTAATTAAAAAAAATGTTGCAAATATTCTTGTCTAGAAAGTGTCACTTTACTAGAAAATTCATAGCTTTAAATCTATTCTGAGCTTTAGTCGTAAATTTAAATCGTTTTATCGCTAGTTTATATTTTCAAAATTAATTTATATTTTGATGCTGTCTGTACATGAAAAGCAATAAAAATTCCATCGGGCGAAACGACTAATCAAATATTATAAATATTGTGATTTAGTCTTTTCGCCCGTTCGGGCATACAAATGGCGGGCGGAACGACCAATAACTCCATGTCCCCACGTAAGTCTTTTTAGTTAGAAAAGTACACTTGAAAAGAGAGTTAAAGTAACAAAGTATTAATTTTTTTTTTCAAATTCAATAATGATGTATCTCATTGATAATGCTGCAAAGTGATATTGAAATATTTTATTTATTCATAAAACTTCATGCACACAGGTACATTGGCGGACTTAAAGTTAAAAGCATTCTCTACCAGTCAAACTTAGGTAGTGCAGAGATAAACGTAGTAGGTGTAGTAAATGAAGACTGAGATATAAAATAAAAAAAATATCTATTTGCACTTTTTGCAAGTTTTTAACTTTAAATGCACTTTAAGATATAAATATCACTCTGCAGACTTTAATAAAGCTGCTAAGATATCTTAATTACAAAATTGCTAAGATATCTTAATTACTTCATTAGTCTAAATACTTTAAATGTAGGTAATAGTACACCTTTTACAATGACAAATCGTTTTTGCGGTGGCGTGACTAGTTACTATTTCAAGTCGTTGCCGGGAGGGGCTCGCAGTTTCGGAGATATCTCCGTCAACACACGCCTGCCGTGTCATGTAGGTGTTCCTACCGAATTGGTCTACTTCGTACAAGTTTTATAACTGTAGGGGAACTTTTTGGCGCTGTCCCATAAGCTTAACGTGGCTTACCAGAAATATCAAACCAAGGTTTCGGAAACCACCGTTCACAACAAATGGTTTCTAGATTTTATATATTGATCCATATATAAATATCGTTTTAGAATTATAAAGATTCAATATAATGTGGTGGTACTTTTTTGTGTAGCTTGATTCTAAATAATAGAATCCGATTTAGAATTCAGGTTTGCATCTCCCAATTTGCTAAAGCGGTAATTGGTAATTCTTGTTTTGTGATTAGAAATCGTTGCAGAACCAAGACAGTTTGTCATAGCTCGGTTTTTGTGAAAGTTATCACTATTATGTTTGTGTATTAATTTAGACAATGCAACTTCCTAATTGACGCGGGTCTTTGTTACTGTTTAAACCAAAATTAACAACACAAACCACTAATGTATAGAGGTACTTTATTAAATGATATTAATAAATTCGTAGTGACATACGTGACCGTTTGCTACCATTGTCGTGTAGTTCGCACTTAAATCATGCGTGATCAGATGAAAGTACGATTGTGGCATTATCTCACATCTTCCCACGGGCGACCGACTGCGTGTACCGCTCTATTGTTTCAACAAGATATTATATAGAAAGAAACTCTACAAACAAAACAATAGTAACAACATGGATCTATTGCAATGATAAACCATGTCATGCTATATATCATTCATGATGTTTTTATTGTCATTATTAAAAAGAACTGGCTCAAATGGACGTCACTTACAATAGTATAAACATTAATGATGTTAAGGAAAATCATCAACACAAGATAAAAAAGCGGTCCCATCAAATGACGTAAATTAATTGAACATAATCAATCAGACATGTGAGGCAATAATGCCTCTTCGTTGCTGTCTCGACAGCGGCCAAATAAAGAAGTCTTACAATGCACGGTTCATTTAATAAATCAGCTATATAATTTGCCCATCAAAATTCGACAGGCAATCCTTTGAATTCGTTGATGCGTGATAAGTGATAACGCTACACCAAGCGCCAAGGGACCATAGCTTTTCCTTTACTTACAACCAGCATAACATCGATTAAAATTCTTCGTCGCGATCGACTATTTTTGGTGAGATGACATATTTCTTATGCATCGACTGGACATTTTTTTACGGTAAATGCTCATGTACAGTTTTGTGTGGCAATATCCCATATACCTCAATATGCAATGCGTGACCACCGGACGTTTGTAATGAACGTCAGGTTAATAACCGACATAGTACATAAGGTCCGGGAGATGCTTAACACAATAAACTTGTCATTATATTACCATGTCCTCTTTAATTATGCGTTGCCACATATTGACAACCGTGTCAAATGGAGATCGACGTGTTAGATTAAACTGACTTCGAAGACAAGTTAATACTCTCAAAACAAAATTTCCATTCAGGCTATCGACATAACCTATCTAATACACCACAGGCGGCTTATAGGCGTGATGCGAGAAGCTCAGTCAAGACAGTCAAGCTTCCTTATCTAACAGCTAACACATTGTGTGGCTTGCCCGGCAGCACCAATTGCATCTCGAGTCCCCAGAATTTTCCGCAATAACCAGACCTCTTTTCAATTGCTCGTACGTGTTCAAAACATGTACCGCCAACCACAGCAATCAATGTATCTCTTTGGCCACAATTTCGATAAAGGCCTTTGTTCTTCGTGTCGCCGTCGTCTCGTTGAGATGTGTGGTTGGCTCTTAGCAGTTTTACGCGCGCCATAATTGAAAGCACTATATCGATCACGACCATATAGCTAAACGTATTTCTACATTACATTATTGTATCGTAAACAACGTTTGTTAACGTTACCGCAAGGGCCAATTTTAGAAGCCGAGTCTTACATGCCACCCACCGCAGTCTGCCTGATTGATTGCTAATGACTATTGTTACGCTGTTACGCAATCCCCCAGGCGTGCCGTCCGAACTGACACCGAACATGACGTCTAACATTACTTCCATACACGGATAACGGGAAACCGTTTATTTGCTAACAACAATAAGCGGATATGTTGGTCCGCAGGAAAACAACGTATCAATGATATCAGACATACACGAGACTGATTGGGACCCTATAATATTCGCCGATATTAGCTTCCTCAGGCTAAGCAATTTGAAATGACATCAGTAGATAGTATATTGTACTTCTCGCACTATGTGTATAATCTAACCCAAGATGTATACACAAATATTAAAGGGATGTATCTGTTGCCGTAGGCATTTGCTGGTCTGTGAACTTGATTGATTGTTACGTGATCGCTTTCATTGGATACGTAATATCTGCTTATAGAGAGCTCGTGCTCAGTCCGATGATTGATTAAAGTGTATGAATTTTCTCTTTAACTTGTAGCTTTCGCGTTTACGATTTAATAGAGGTCTGCGCAAGCGAAAATATCTTCTGTGTCTGGTTTGCAATTATGTTACATTATTGTATTTTCAACAGTTAAGTTACTGCTAATGAAAAGTCAGAGTACCTAGTTAATATTTGTTATCTATGGGGATCGGCAATTAGTGATCAAATAGAAAATTAATGTACATTGCGTTACGAACGGACCAAGATTTTTTTATAAATTAGCACAGGCGACATTTCATGTTGCGTGTGGTGCATAGTCTGATTCGCCAGCAATTCGTGATGCGCGATAATCGATCCGCGCGAGCATCGCAAACTAGCAAGTTGCGATGCCCAGCGACCCGGTAGACCTCGATCTGAATCAGCACGCGGCCGATTCAACGAACAGTACAATCTGACCAAGTTGAAAACGCACAATACTGGCAGCGACGCCAATACCCTACACCGACCAACCCACCTCGCCCGATTACAATCGCGACGCTGCATCGGCATCGCCGCGCTCCCATTATGGCCTTTTACGTTGTGATTGTATCCATTGTGACGTCGATTATCAAAAACACGCCGAGGTCAATTCAGACAAAAAGTTATTGAATACATTCACGTGTTAAGAGGGTATCGCATTTTTTGTCGATAGACCAAGTCGATAGGACCAAAAAAAAATTTAGCAGGATATCTTTAAAATTGTAACCTTTTTAAGCCGCTATTATCTGAAGGTGATCAGTAAAGTAACTTAGTTGGTAAACAAAGGCAGCAGGGTCAGGGCAGAGTGCCGAGGGCGTTGTGCTGCTTGATTTATGACTGCTCGATATCGGAGCCCTTCCGCGGTGTCCGTTGACGGTAACCGCACAGATCTCGATGGTCCCTTTTAAAACCCTGAGTAAACCTACTTAATAGTATCAACGTACAAGGAAGGGTTGCGGTTGTTTTGTACCTTTTAGTACTTTTTTTGCTTTCGCTAAGGTTTCTACTTAAAGTATGAGGGTACACTATGTAAGCAACACGCATTAACTTTAATCTACTGTCGCCTAAAGAGCTTCAGTAATGGATGTAGTTGTCAGAACAAGGTGGCATATTTATGCAGTATATCATACTTGTATACAAAGCGATACTTATGAGTAGTTTTACAGCATGATTACGTACCATTATTGTAGGGAGTGGTAAGATTGATGACTAGGCACGAGACTGCTATCAATGAAAAATGCACCTTTTGCCGCTGTACTTACTCAGCGAGTAAATCTAGACTGTTGCCTGTTATTATAACGTATTAATTTTCATCTTGGTGAGATTTTGCTATCGTATTGGAAAACAGTATCCGGTAAATTTAGAGCAAAGTTAAATGACAGATACGAAGTACGATAGAACATGTTCTTTGACCAGTGCGCGAGGCGCTGCGGTTTCTACACGATCGGTAATATAAGTAGCCCAGGACAGAATTAATTATCGACGGGCAGAAGTGCTCAACGGTTTCTTGTGTAAAACGAGACGAGACTCACCATGGGAAAAAGGTTAACTGCATATGCATATGTTGAAGCAAGGTGAAATTGTCAGCGAGTGCCATTCGAAAGTTTATACTTTTTATAGCGTAGAGACGGCAAATGAAAATTTTATTCTTTAATTACAGTGTTTCCGATTGAACTCAAGTATGTTTGAGCGTTCTTATCAATATTGTACGCTTGTAATTGGCATTACGGCCATTTTACACTTTCCTTTGATATTCAGGTTATTTAATCATGTAGGCACTACATACTTGCTCGTAATTACTTAAGAATTATACGATAGTTGTAAAAAGACGTCTTGATAATGCGACTAAGATTCATTTATTTCAATGTGTATTGTTTATTATCAATTTTAATAGTATTTTTAACGATACACTTTATGGTGTAATACATCACGATGGTATAACATCGGTGTAGGGTATCTTAGTAATTGGATACACTTATCGTGGCGGCCGCGGGCGGGTCTGTCCCCGTCTACCAAGTGGATTTATCGCCGCAGCAAATCATAACGTTCATATCACTCCGCTTTGGCTTCCCGAACCTTTACAGATGGGCTTTTGAAAGCACAAACTTACATCTATGTAATTGCCAGCTCTACAATTAATTTATTGATTTTAGAAAGCAATAAAGACCAAAATAAACTTATTTTAATTTGTAGCTATTATTTTCGTATCTTTTGGCACCGTTTTTATTAAAGATTATAACATCTTTCGAAAGTGGTCCGCCCGGAAGTCCAGTTTACTTAATTTGCATAAACGTATTAATTAAATTAATAGAGGAATGTAGTAAATGCTATTAAATTTAGTTCTTATTTGTTTAATATATCGTGCATACTTTAATTTACATACCTATTTCTAGTGCCACAGATAGCCATGCAAGATAACCATCATAATATTTGTGTTATCTAAAACTGTGTTAAGTATTGGAATTGGTCACGGATCCAAGAAATTTAATATAGGAATAATAAAATTTGTTTTATTTGTAGTCCTTGTATACAAATATTAAAATGATCGTAAGCTAAAAGATTTCAATACGTTGTGCGTCGCGCGTCGGCGGAACGACGGTCACTTATTAAATTTAACACAGCTTTATTATCAACTTTGACTTACCATTGTAAAAAGTTTTATCTAGTTTTTCTTATTAGCCTATCAATGCGACTCCACTCTGCCTTATACTTTCCCACTTTTCGGATACCTACCTATATCGATCGTATAGTTATTTTTAGGGTATGGATAGATATACACTTGAATCGAATTATCGTACATTGGCCTGTTTGCAGTAAAATTCCTTATGTAGGTATAACAATGTTGTAACATTATCTCTTCAAATCCGTCAATGTCATTTCGATAAATGCTACCAAATCAGTAATGCATTATCCTTTGTGTGATTGAACCGCTAAAACTGTTCGTGATAAATGAGACACGTCTAACGTGAGACAATAAATCAGCTTCTTCTACCGGCAAACGCTTTTTGTGTCAAGTCATTGCTATCTCCAATGTCTTATTTCCATTGATTTAGAATTTTTACCAACTTAATATTTAACGATTGTTTTACCAGCATTGAATACAGAACAAAGCGATACTTTAGAGACGGTAGTTGAAATTGCTACAATGCAATAGTTTTGCACAGTTAGATCTGAAGGTTAACGCGGGGACGATCATTTGTAAAACATTTGACCTCCAATAAACAGTCCTATCCTTCGATCGGACCCCTGATGATAAATGTTTGCCCTTGAATAATTTAAATGGCTGTTTGATTGTTTTCGCTGATTCTAACTTTAAAAACATTGTATGTCTATGGTTTATTTTTATTCTTTATCGGTAATATCTGATTTATTTATTTTTAGTTGAGCATCTTTGTTAGTGGGTCAGACGTTTTAATCATTGTGAATGATTGCATAAGGACGTGGTTGTATCTTGTTTCGTTCACGTGTCGGGTATACACCGTTAAGTGTGTCCGGTAACAAGTGTACGGCTTCATGGTGAACGTTAAGAACAGGGCATCCTGGGCCTTGTTAGTAACTTAACGCCTTGTTTCTCACGCATTGGGTTACCTTAATGCGATTTAATGCTAAACCAGAGTTTTCCTGTGTTACACTGTATGTGCACATTTGCACCACTTAGTTCGGTAAAGCGCGAAACGTCTAATAGTCGAATTACGCCTTGTACGTTAACACGTAGTAAATGTACTACTATAAATTGTTACACTTTATGCTCGTAAGATATGTGGTGTGAAATTGAGGCCTTGTAGTCTATTACACTTGCAAGTTCCCGACAGAGATAAATAATTATCCAGTTTATACTGAAATACCGCGATGGTCGACAATATCCTATGATTTGCTGATTAATTTGTTCATGTATAAGGCCACTATTAGACTATCATAGAAATATGATCAAAGATGTGTAAGTCATTTTTAAATGAAGAACCTATGACGGTATAATAACTACATGTGATTATCTATGATCATAGTTTGAGAGTCGTAGAACTATGATCATAGAATTTGACAGATATGAAATCATATTTATATGATAATGTAATACCGGTCTTATTACTATAAAATGGTGTAAAATAAAGAGTTTTCTATTCCATTATATTATCGTCATCGGTGCAGTTAAATCAATAGGTAACTATTTAATATTTTTCTACAAATTCTACAAATTAGGTAGCAGGCAATTTTTAGCCTTACATAGTTAGTTGTTTGCTTGCTTGCTTATAACGTTTGCTTGGAATTGGATATGGCTGTGCGGAATCGCAAAACAATGCAAAAAACAAGCACAGTCGTAGCTGACGGTAAGAAAGGCAAAGAAACAGCATGCATATTATTATAATAGTTACTTGATTAATTAAATCTATACCTAACCTATCCTTCCTCGAGAACTGGGCTATTACACGCAAAAATATTTTTTTTAATCCGACTGGTCGTTCCAGAGATTACCGCGTTCAAACAAACAAACAAAGTCTTCCGCTTTATATACTTTATATTAGGTACGTTGAGAAAGATTAGATGACAACTTCAGTTTATCATTAATAAAAATCAGCATTTACTGTACCTTAGTAATATAGGCTGTGATATAATCTTTGAATGAAGGGTTATGCAATGTTAAAGCGACTGCTCGTGTAGTGTAGAGATTGAGGTGGTCGGCTAACCGCTGATATTGCGCAGAGTGCCGTTGGTTTTATTCCCACCTGCAACAAATATCTGTGTGGTATTAGTTCGCAATAGAGACAGGTGTATTAAAAGATATTATTGTACGAGTGACACTTGTTTTCAAAAGTTTTTTTTGAATAGTTTTTACAAAAATGATTCAGGTGATATGTTTTTGCGATTGTTGTTTTTCTTCGTAATTAATGAATACAAACATATACCTGGTCGGATTTGACATACATTTTAATTAATTTACCATTCATTTAGACGTGATCTTTAAAATCATTCTATATTATATCGGCACATCAAAAGACGGTATCTAATCGTTCTCAAGTTTCAGATAATCATTAATAGTAATCATCCAATATATCGCTTTAATCGAGAATAATCTTGCTCTTATACAAATAAATCTTAAGATTGTTCTCATAGATTATTATAACTCTAAAGTAGTTAAATTATGCACGGATTGTATATCTAAATCTCGATATCGTGATTGCTTTGGAAATAAATATCGAAAATTTAGATCAGTAAAGCTTGCGTGCTAGTCTGATTGCCACTATAAAGTGTTCATATTGAAACAGGGAAGGCAACTAATCCTAACATTATGTGCTCACGATCTGAATGATATTGACATACTGTCGTTCCTATCAACAGTACTGTTAAGTTTTTGTCGAATTTATCGAAAGCTGTTGTGAATTCAAATGGAACAAAACTTGTGCGATTCATAATTCATCATTATCATTTTAGAAAAAACAAATGATGTCTAGACTGCTAGACATAAGCTTCTTCCATATATCGCTACTTTGACCGGTCGCGAGCCTCACTAATCTATCGGTTGTCCAACGCTAAAAAAATTTGTCCCGAATCCAGGTGTACTTTGTTGCTGCATCTAGAATTGTGTGTTTGTAAAAACTCACCGATATATCGGTTTATTCCTAATAAGGCTTATTTTTTAATATTTTCAATATTAAAATAAGTAAGTAGGTATTTTATTTATTAAGTTATATCAGTAGGTTACTTGGGTAAGTTGAGTGAGTGTGTCAACTGAATCACTGATCAACATAAACCTTGTAACGGTTGTGTCCAGTCTTCTTAATTCATGTTTATGCAACCATTGTGCAATTATACGTTGAATTGCTTAGCATTTAGCGTTTAAATTAGACCTATTTTTATACACTTCGGTCATTGCTGGCTAAATAATTACTAGATTGATGACTTTCGGTTTCACTGATGACCAAGGCTCTGTATTTTGGTTACCTTCTTGATTTCAGAAAATATGACTTCCACCCTGCTCTGTTTCTTTGCATTCAATTAAGGGACGGGTATACCCAGACTCGCGACACTGTTTTTACTCTTCAAATTTCCTGATACTCTCACGATAATTGAGTTATGGAAGTATTATGTACTTCTATACCTGAGTTACTAAGAAATGAAATCTTTTGCAGAAACGTTTTAAAGCATATATTCTAACAACAGTTGTACATTTCGAACCGGATAATTAGTTTGTTTATATTTTCTTTAACTAATTGCCAAGTTATTGATCCCGTTTTACCTCAAAACGTGGCTCAGGCTTCCTAATGCGTCACTCGATCACGTGCCTAAACAGCTGGATCCAAACGAGATTTATCGAAACAGGGCAAAGTAACCAGGCTCTCTGCCTCGTGATCTGCGGTTTTGTTTTAAACGTTACGATCTCCGGTACTGGAAGAGCCATTAAACCTCTACTCGGTACATGAACACAGGAACATTCGAAAGTGGTTTAACCGTAAACATTTATTTAAACGGGAGTTTTGCAGTGCTCAGTATTTGAAGTTATTGGTATCTGTTAGCCAAAGCTTTACGGCCAAGGAAAACATTTACAGAGTTGTAAGTTTATACACCATCCATTATTGATGTATCATTAGAGTTGAGCCTCAGGTATTGTTTGTAATGATCGGTGGGATCCCGTCTTGCTACTAGGCAATGTCATCAAAAGCGGTCAATAATAAATAATACAATGTTATTGTTTCGTTTCCGGGTCGTTAAGGATTGTAACTGCGTAGTTAGTCATAAAGTTTTGAGTAAACACTACCATGAATTGGCTGAAATTGTCGTACCTACCTATTGTTATTGTCACCTCTAATCGACCTTAATGATACAACATATTTCTAGATTCACACTGTACTAACAAAATTCAACCTACTTGAACTAATAATAATACTATGTTATAAAAATATTTTACTCACGTATGTGAATTTATAGCCGATTTATTACAATTAACGGATCTCTCTTGTAATCAGGATAAACAAGCTCGTCTTGTCTTCCAATTAAGAGAAAAATAAGCCGGTGCGATGCATCGCGTCCGCACCGGTCTTAGGTTATTTCTACTAAGATTTTTTGTTCACCGATAATTTCATACTCATCCTAACGTTGTTTTTTTATCACAGGATTTCGTGAGTATATCCGTAATAATATAACAATGTTATGAGTTAACTGCTATTATTTAAAAATTGTATTGCAATTTTTTTTATGAGGATCATAGAAAACCAATCTCAAAGCTAGTAATGTATGTAGTTAAGCATCTCTTTGGTTAACATGGACAATTATTACTCCCCGACATCGTCACAACGCGTTTGCCCGTGATGTGCTGAGCTTGTAATAAAGTCACTGACATTTATTTAGCAATAAACATCCATAGTGCTGAGGTCGAAGACTGTATTGTGTCAGGTGTGCCCTGTAGTTTATAAATGAAATATTAATCCAAATCTTTACGACTTTTACCAGTACCACTTGTACTGAAAGTCGATTGCTATTAACCATGTGCAATATATACAATTTTATTTATCATCTGTAGACTTTTATTTATTAATCGATTCCTTGCATTACAAATCCTCTCAGCTTGCCTACAGACGTTTGCTTAAACAATATTAATGGCTAAATCTAAGTAGATTGCACGGTGCAATTAATAAAGCTATGTAGATAGGAATAATAATTTGTATTGGTTATTTTGTTTTACAGACAATGCCGAGTGGAAACGGTATAATTAAATACCACTGCAAATATACGCTCTTACAAAATTGCTTGAGTTACGTGTGGCTCGAGGCGTAGCGGCCGTGTTGTGAAATTGAAAATATAATTAACACGGACCGCGAACTACTTAATTATAAAATTGAACTGTCTTTTAAACGCCTACTGCATATATTTTAATAATATTGCATCGCTTATGTTGCTGTTAAAGAAGCTTGTTCGCTATCACCGCTATGTACATCATCAATTACAGCCCGTCGAAACTTTACAACTAGTAACTAAATAAAAGTAACAATACTATTTATTAAACGGAGAGCGCTGAACCTTTTACCTAACACACTCCCATCACGGTAATTGGCAACTTCACAGAGACCCTGGCACTGCAGGAGCAATACTATGGGCATTGCCCACATGATGGTAAGTCGTATCCGTCGCTCATGGACGCATGAGCGACAGTTACCACTTAGGATTATAGCAATTACATACTTCAATTAAGATTTATTTTATTACCTCCAACACAGGTAGTATATTTTTTCCGCATACACTACTAGTACTCTTATTAAATATCGATTTGTAACTAAGCAACCACAATTGTCTTGTTTTCTTTACCGGCATCAACTTGAATAACTGTGACAATGATGTACTTTCGTAATTAATTCCACTAAAATGCAAATGTCACGTGTTGGTCACGCGATGTGCTCGTTTACGATCATCGTATCACAAGGTTATTAATTCGACTTCATTGCTTCACTTTTACAAATAAGTGTATTTATTGCCTGCGTCATTTTGCATGCTACTTGAAATTGTAAACTTATAAAAAATTGTAATGGCCTGGGGAAAACATGTGGCCTGAGTTTCTTGCCAGTTCTTCTTCTGGCCCTACCCTACGTCAGCGAACTGGCTGAAGTTTAATTAGCTGACATTTTGTAATTTTTAACGTCCATAAGTGTTAATTTAATTAACCTAAATGAAAACATATATTATATTTGACTTAAACACTTTTGCTGTATGCGTTAATATCAATTTCCTAGAGCTATAAAATAGTAAATTTTATTAGCCAACACGCAGAAAATTAATTTTGACTTTATCTTCGCACATAAGTTAATGCTCTTCTTTTATAATTTCGGAAACAATGTGTGGTTTTTCGAGTCATATTTATTACAATGCCTCTATTTTGTACTGATATTTTTGTACTTCAAGTTTATTTATTTTATTACTATCATAAATACCTCTAATTTTGGTCTTACAGTATGAAACATAATTCATTTTGTTCAAAATATAAATCAATCTATTGTTATTGCTATTTAAATTACTAATACGACAATATAGATTTTAGATTTCAGCTCTACACATCTGTTTTCTGAGCGAAAGATCCATCCACATAAATCAATGAGTCGTTATACTATACTATACCAGATCGTCGAATTGAACATAGCGATGTCAATGTGGGTCAGGCATAATAGGCGATGCCATGACTCCATCGGCGGGGTTGTTACCAGCCTTGTCCAAGATTGAACTAGTTTTTGTATCTGTCGAGACGAAGGCAAGGTGATTGTGAACTACGATACGAACAAGTTACGAGAGGGCAGCGTGGGCGTATTGTGAGAACGATGCAGTGTTTGTCAAAGAATACCGCCTTTGGGCTATATTGCGTAAGTAAATTATAGTGAATATGCAATTAATTGGGCCTAAAGAAATTATAATTGATCGTTATTATATGCGATGTAGATTTTTTTAAGAGCATTTCAAAGTTGTCAGTCAGTGAGTTAATGATACAATGAATTAATTTAAAATACAAATAGACTTGAAACTTGCCGCTGATATAATATTTGAAACATAAGATATATATATTTATTTGTTAGGCAAGAGTCAAGTAACTAAGTAAGTAGTAAATAAAATGTAAACTTTTTGAACCTTGCGATTAAAAGTTGTGTACGGTATTTATTTCGTAGCTAGGTAATACAAACTGACTCCTGATATTTCTAACCTCAGTTGATCTCCAAATTATTGGCATGGCTATATTCGGACACTGTATTGGATAGACGCCAATATTTATGGCCAATAATATAAGTACTAATATGTCAAGGTACAGCAGTCTTTTGATATTGGGTGTTGCCATTTTAATCCGTTCGTACTATGAATTTTGTTAAATTATTTAAGGGCTATTGTTTTTTTTTTATCTTGTACTAAATAGTGAATTAGAAGATCGCATCGAACGAAGGCAAATCCCTCGTTCTATTGAGTTAATGAACTTTATAGATGTGGCTTTGAACTAATAGAACGTGATTGACGTGCGACCGTTGTCCCTGCTGCTGTCGCCTGTCTTATCCAAGGTCACGATCTTCCCACTACTCCTGCTGCTTATAATGATAGAAAACACACGTGTATGCAGAGAAAACCAGATCTCTCCAGCTTATCATCCGTCACCACAAAATGTGCCCAAAATCTTTGTTAAGATCGCCTCTGCGTTGTCTTGATTCGGGTCACGAGGTTTACGATTTCACTCAATGCGTCTAAATACTTACGTTCCGCAACTACCAAGCTTGTTGATTTTAGAGCCCGTTTTATGTTGCTATAAACTCAATGTGCAATATTCCTCTTTGGACGTTTGAACGTGTATATAGAGATAATTGAATGTTAAAAAGCTAAGTTTTTTTTAAATCGTGAAAAATAGCGTTTTGTATTATCTGCTTATCACATTAATAGGAAACACGTGAGTATGTATGTAAAACTTCCAAGAGAAATGAGGGTTTATTTGATTTACGACAAATACATATTTATCAACAATAAAATACATAGAATTCCATTTCACAAACGTCAATTTCGTTTTATTAACTGTAAAAGAGTGATCATAAATTTATACCTAGGTGTGTTTTACAAAAATAACAAAATATTAAAACGTATGTAACATGCTTCGTTGTTGTGTATTACTACTGTCTAGTGTAATGACAGCTCGTATAAGATGTAGCGTAAACTAGGTAGCGATTGTTAGTTGTTAATATTTAATAGCCCCATCGGCATTGGTGTCAGGCTCGCTAGAGAATGGAAGGTTGTCGATCGACACACCTTACCTACCGCTGCGGACGTGCAATTTACACCGACACTGCATTCCAGCCCTTAACTATCTCATTGCAAGAGATAATTAGGCCAGAATCGAATACACGCAGCTATTAATCTACATGCTTTATTTATTCGATTAACCTTTTACGTGTATAGAATTTGTCCTTTTTTTAAATTACGCTAATGGTTATGTCAATAGCCTTGCGATTTTTCTCAGGCTAAATAAAGTCATCTTGCTTTAATTAACTTATAAGATACTCTTATTATGTAAGGATACTATTATTCTTGCACCGAGTATGGGTTTAATCGAGTTTATACAAATAATAACTTTATATCTGCGTTATTCACGATGTTACGTAGATGTGAGTTATTCCTAATGTAAATCTTAAAGGGCAAAGGCGTGGCATTAACTACTTTGGACTCGTAAATATATCTGTAGGCACAGCAGGTGACCTCTTAGGTGTTTAGTTCGTGAGCTTGCATATTTATTACCTACATCCAATACTCAACTGCGTTCTATCGGGAGTTAGGACAAACATACACGCTCTAAATCATCTCACATGCAGGAGACACCATTCCACAGTTTCCTACCCGAGTTTACTACGAGTATGCTCTTATCTCCCTTGTGTTTGATGTGAAACCAACTTGTACGTGTCTCTAATGTTGTATTTATTTATTCGACATAATGTTTAAGTGTGTGCAGAACATTGATTTAAATAACAGCATTCTCTGAATTGACCTCCACAGCGTAATAATAACCTAGTGTCTGTACGTGCCTACAGTAATCCTAATGTATTTAACTGTTGATATTGTAAATGTTAACAATCAAAGTAATTCTGCTCGCAAACAGTTTGTTATTCGCTAACCAACTGGAGGTTACAAAGGAGTTTGTAATTGGCAACATTTGTCGAGTATAATGATTGCATTCGAGCACCACCTGTTTATACGAAATCCGCGTGGGAATCGGCAAGCGCCCGCGGCATAGTACAGTTGCGCAAACCCAACGGCGCGGCGCGGGCGCAGCAGCGGCGACGACGACGGCGCGGTGACGCGCTAACCGACTGAAGTTTCGAAAACGGTTGCGAGTGCTCGTTAATGCTTCGCTGGCAGAGGAGTGCAGTTACAAGATATTATTGGAGGAATTTAGCAAACATTCAATTAAAATTATGTATATTACTAGAAATAGGTTACCTAAGCGAAAAAACTTGTTTCACGACTAATGACATGCAGGTCACCGTTCAGTAACTGGATGCTGATTAACTAACAGTGAATTATTTTAACCTGTTAAGTCAATCGTTAGGAATAAAAGTTCCTGTTATAATTTAGGATCTTGTTTAAATAAAAACCTACGTCGTAAAATTATTTTAATCTGATTATGTTTTTGCACGAAACAACGTAAGTTGCTGCAACATTGTGTAGGTATAATCTTATTGTAGAGTAAGATCTCGAACATCAACTAAATAATAATACCATGCTTACCTTTAGTAGGGCAGTAAGGGAAAGTCAATATTGTGAACAAAAGTATAGATATTTTCCACAAATCGTTTCTTGTATAAAAAGATGAAAGTCACGATATTTTTCTGTTTATCTCAATAACGCTACATGGAGCACAGCCAGAAGCTTTACTTGTCTACATACACAGAATTGTTAAAGCAAACAGCGTGGGCTAGCCCCGTAAACGCTTCCGTTGCTCATTTCAACTATTGTTTGCACAAATAGGTGACAAACAACACAACGAGTGAATGCAGACCTCCGTAAACGCTTTTCACTGTCCCGCGATTGTCGTTTATTTAAAACTGTTTCGGACCATTGTAAAAGTGAAATCTTAAACGGTTAAAGCAACTTTGAATAGTAAATGATCCATTTTCACACTCGACTACACTGAACTCAAAAAGAATACATTTTCTTTATTTTTCTCTCGCATAATGCGGTCTTCACTTTTCGGTAATATAGTCAAAAACATACCTATAAGTGTTTTGTGTGACCTTGTAAAATAATAACTAAAGCATACATTTTGTTCTATTTATTTTATTTATTATTAAACTTACGTTGTCTAGCGTAGCGTAGCGTTGCGAGCATTTATATTAACCGCTTATGTAGATATGTCATAAATTTATTGACAATTAACATGGTCTGGAAATAATTGTAAACCAAATATGATGCTTGTTATCGTCTGTTTTTTACGAATCAGTCTCATGTAAAAAGACATCGCCTCCTGATGTATATTTTACCGCGCCTGTACAATGGGCTGTGTTTTGAATAATTGTTTAAGATGGTGTCACTTTTTATTACCCACCTCCCGCTATCGACTGGGAATTCATCCTTACACTATAGAACCTTTTACGTCCCGTACAGTGAGGTTTCAGAGAAACGCTGTCCCTCGTACGATTGGGTTGTGGAATGAGCTCTCCGTCGAAGTTTTCCGGAAAGACTACAACATGCAGTTCTTTAAGAAAGGAGTTAAAAGGTTTTTAACAGGGTGGGCAACGAGCTAGTGATGCTTCTAGTGTTGCAAGTGTCCATAGGCTACGGTAACTGCTTACCATCAGGCGGGCCATAAGCTTGTTTGTCACCTTAGTCGTACAAAAAGAAAGGTATTGGCGTCAACCTGATTTTCAAAAAGAAACTTTATTAAAAAACGGTAATAGTTCTAATATATTTGAAGTGATTCATAGGAATTACTTTAACTCATAAGTTTTAAACAAATCATTAAGTTTTCTGTTTTCTGTGACGATGAACAACAAGCTGTAAGAATAGGTACCCATGGAACACTAGATATATTTAGACGACGTCCACTGCTTATATATGTATTACATTTTAATATATTAGACTTAAGATTATAAAGACAAGCAGTTATTCAACTGATCAATCTGCTAGGTTAGCATGTGGGAGGTAGAAGTTACAGTGTTTCTTGTAAATATGGGAATGAGCTTCTCGACGACGGTGGCGGGCGATGCGATAAATTATCGCCCCGAGCCTCATATCAAACTATCCTACGCAACATTCTTTTATGTTAGTAAATTGTGATATATCGTATGACTTGAAGAAATGCGATTTGTAATCAGGAAAGCAATTTAAGATCTGTTAAAGGCGTACTGAAGAAAAGTATCATTGTTTTATGTGATAGCGAATTATCAAATGATGAATATATTTTAGTAGAAACGGAGTGCTAGTTGCAATACCTACCATATTCAATTTTAACGATATAGTTACAAGATGAACATTATTATCAAATGGATTAGGTTTACCCCTTTTTCCCATAATAGGTGAAAAATATCTGATATTAAGTATTGTTGTCATTGTTAACGAGTATTTATATACAAAGGCGTTTCAAATAGTATACATAGACTTTACGTAAATGTATATACAACTGTAAATTGATAATCACTTATACAAATGATATCATAAACATCATCAAAACATAGTGGAAGTACTTAATTTGATATTTATATGTCATAGTCATAACATATATTTGAGAAACCAGTATTGACGAATCATAATTAAGCTAATTTTCCAACCAATAATCAAGACTGGTCGTCCACCAAATCAAACATTTATTTGTGGTTTATGTTACTATTAAAAATGTTTTAAATATAATAAACTAGAGGACCGCCCTCGCTTCGCTTCCGTATCAAAAGTTTTATTCGATCTCACAAGAAACTCCTACGGAAAATATCATAGCAACAGTGTCATATTACACCATTTAGGTTTACGATTTAACATTTTGAAATTCTAAAAAAGGCTGAAAATAACAAGTTTATATATATATTAATAACAAGCAATTTTTTTATTTTATTTTAAAGGTGAAAGAATTTTCAATTCGGTAATGTAGATTTTTAGTTAAATCGTTGCAAACAAACAAAAAACAAAAAATCAAATCATTTCTCTTTATAGTATTAGTTTAGGTTTAGCTCAAAATAGAGTCTCTAAATCTGGCAGCTGGTTAAATATGAAGTAATGGGCTAGAGAGATAGGTAACAGCAATTGAAGGTGGCAGTAGTACCACCAACAAGAGCATTCTCAAGAAGGGTTGGTGTCAGGCAGGCGGCCGACTGTTAAATATTCGTTCGCCAAACTTTTCGCCGGCCCCAAATAATATGTAGGGCAAGCAGAAGCAGGTTATAAAAGCTTTTTATTGTTAGATAAAATAAAGTAATACCTAATTAAGAAATGCACTAATCAGATACACACGAGTGACTCTTTTAACCTCGATAAATGGTTTAAAAGTCATTCTCCATAATTAATCAGCCCCGCTTAATTTTATTATGTAGTTTTGTTCTAGCTTATATTAGCATAAACAAATGTGAATTATATAAAAAACGTGCTATATACGGAAAAAAACAGATGTATAAATTAGTCATATATGTTTATATATTCAAATGTGTATCGCTTGAATCAGCATATACTCATAGCCCTAATGTTGCAGAAAACCTGAACTACAACAAGGTTATCTATCCATCCGCTTTAAGACGTCCACTGCTGAAGTTAGCCTCCGAAAAAAAGCTAGTTAAAATGGACGTAACTAAACTGCTACTATTACATTTCAAACATCTATTTTGGTTAGCGAAATTAACGAATTTTAGACCTCCGAAAACAAATATGCGAAAAAATATTTATTGAAATAAATATCAAGTCAACCTTATTAAGTAAACAATTATTTTTACGTTTTAAGAGTTCCGGAATCCCAATTTCCCTCCTTTCCTATTTCCTCACCTCCTTTAATCCTTTCACCTACCGCACTCCCTTCACGGTACGCAGCGGCTTCGTGCAGTCCCTAACATTGCAGAAGCAATGCTAGGGACTCTTGAGTCCATGAGCGACAGTTACCACTTACCATCACGTGGGCTGTTTGCTCGTCTGCCACTGTCGGCAATAAAAAAAGTTTTCTTAAAGTATGAGGTGTATCAACAACAATATAAATAGTACTAACTGTGCCTTGCGGCTTTGCCTGCACGGAAAATATTTTGTGTTTAATTAATGTAACTCGGCAACCAGAGTGAATTTCGGAATAAAAAGTCCTAATCCGTCTCCGGCACCGAATCTATGCCCTATAGACGCTGAGTGGTAACAAACACACACACACACACACACACACACTAGCATTTATAATATTAGTAGGATTTTCAGCAACAGGCTGCAACGCTAGAGGCATCAATCGTGCGCTTAACGCACTCGACGCCCAAGAGTGGTGGTTACTTTACCACCAGGTGGTCCGTTGTCTCATCTGCCAGTGTTGCCCATTAATAAAAAAACAATGCGTGCTGCTCTAGTCGACAAGGAACTTATTTATAACATCAGTACTCCCTTAGGCCATCTTTTCTTAAAGACGTGTTCCTATCATACAATTTTATGATATCTGTATATTAATAGGTAAAGTATTAATTATTATGTTTGTAATATTTGAAGTATCTATTAAAAGGGATTCAGATTTAATATACTGATACTCATACTGACTACATCACGCGCACAATGGAGTACCTATGATTTGCCATAGTGTAAGTTCATGTAAAGATAAAATTTAATTATAATAAGGTAAGTTTATCTTTGACGAAATATTCGCAATAACGTTAGAACCGAAAAAAAATGAATTACAGCCGAATTTCTATGACTTGGCGACCACCACAAAGAAAAAAAATTCTCACTGGAACCAAAAGGAATCTGGACTATCGTTCTAACGGGAATGATCCATAAATTGCAGGTAGAATGATAATGATTAAGTTAATTCCATGGTAAACCAATATAATAATTATAATCTTAAAGGAATTCTTGTTTAATATCAATCATTTCGTCTTTTTTAATAAATCTCATAATAATTGATTGATAAGATATTTATTACACGTATTTATGGCATAAAACGATTTATTTGTGAGGGTCATCGATTATCTATTTGGTTGATTGATATCTTATGTTGTTGAGATTATTCAACCAATACATTCATTCTATACATATATCAATTCACAATGTTCATTTGCAGTCATTAGTTCTATATATGTTTAAAATTAAACTGGTTAGATATCACTTCCTATTTTAGCTGCGATATAAATAGTAGATACATCTTGTAGCGTGCTCTGGCCTTATGTAAGAGATTAACGGCGACGAACGCACATATTATCTTTAGTTTTTTTTTTCTTCTCATCTAGTATTGGATTTAATTATCTCATGTAATCTATACTATTATATAAAGCGGAAGAGTTTGTTTGTTTGTTTGAAAGCGCTAATCTCTGAAAATACCAGTCGTATTTGAAAAAATATTTTTGCGTATGATAGCTTATTTCTCGAGGAAAGTAATAGGCTATGTAACATCACGCTTCTGGCGATGGGAGCTGAGCAGAAAGCAAAGATGCGGGTGCAAGCTAGTCTTTTATAGAACGCGTGTATTAAACTTTAAACCTCTAAACTAAACCCGTTTAATTGTATTAAATTACGAAAGCTTTGCTGTAATTAGTTTCGCTACTACAACTACTAGAGAAATATACAGGAATATCCTAGCTTTCCTAGATATATTTCACTAGAGCAATCCTTCAAGCATATAAATCGGCATTAGACCAGCAGTACCGTCCTATAATAAGCCTGCTGTCACGGCTATCGCTATCCACCCGTCATACGTAACGATTGTGGTAAAATCCTTCAATATGCTTGGGATAGCCTAAGGCCAACAGAGGATCTCTTACGAGTAAAATGATGATGATAATAAAAGTGTTGTTGTGCGTGAAAAGCAAATATATCTTATAATTACTGTCACACATTTAGATTCAAAATTCTTTAAGCCTTCTAATGGTTACTTTAGTAAGATATATAGCATCATTTAAATTAGATTTGTATGTTACAGAATCGATATAATTTTATGTCTCGAATTAATATTAGAAATGATCAAATTAATGTTCATTAGAAGACCAAGGACTTGTTTTCGCCGTCCAATTTATCATCGACCTCGTTAGATATGAACGACAATTCAACTAGGTAACTGTATTTTACGTTAACAAAACAATAGGTGTATTAATTAGGTGCTTTTAACAATACAATTGATACTCAATATGTGCGACATGTTTACATATATTCTGATTATTTTAACGTATGGCTATTAGAAACTACTAATGAGATTCCGTTGTGTACAATACCGAAATAAACTCGCACTATGTCAATGAGTGCATTGTTATACCGTGAGATAACGTCATTTTAATTACCACAATACTGGATATTTTCTGCACAAATTGAAAATATACCATGACGTATTGTATTTGGATTGTTTCATGCACTTCTTTGTTCGTTCCTATAATGCGTACACGTACACATATCTTTGTTCATCACGTAGTACAGCAAACGAGAGCGAGTGAGATGAAACACTGTGTCAGTGGGCGCAGGTGAACGGCCGACATACATTCGCTTATCAGCCGCCGACCGGTAGTGACGTCCCTACCCACCTGTCGATTTCTACATGCGATATTTTATGTTAACTGACAAGTAACGAAATTTTCCGACTGTCTGCTTATTTATGCTTATTTTACAACTATGTCGAATTTTCACGATCGATATAAGGTAAAAATGTGTCTAGATTTACATAATATTTTGTATCGATACTATAAATACATTGTTTTAAAACTGTGTTATAGTAACACGCAATCGAATTATCTCTGATAATAGATAAACGATAATAGAAAATGCCATCGATATCGATAAAATATTAGAGGGCAATGTTGCAGTAATAGGAGTTTTGTCATCCCGAGACGATTAAATATAATTGAATCTGCCGAGAAGTTAGTTCGAACCAATCTAACCTCTCACGAAGTCGGGCGCGATTCTGTGCCGCAACACTAGTATAGCCTCTCTCGCTTATTGATTTCGCAACGAAATTACTAATCATAAGATTGCATAATTCAAGATAGCGAAGCGTATTGTTTTTTTCAATTTATACATGTCAATATTCGGCTTTCTTGAGTATGAAAATCTCGATAACTTTCACACAATATCTGAGAATCTCCGCCGTACAGTACCAAATACCAATGCATTATCAATAAATTGTGACGTTTTTTCTGTATGCTATAATTGATTTGTAATCGATGCGTTCTAATTGTACTGAGAATCGATAAATATCAGGTTCTTTTTCATTTCAGGTACGTACCATCCAACAAGTGCGTACGGTTAATTGGACCTGGGTATGTACACTAACCGTTTTAATAATGACAGTTGTTGTTACTTGGATAAAAGTCAACGGACTGTGATTGCAAACCTGTAATGATTCCTCTGAACGGATTCAATGAGGAGTACAGTAAGTCAACTGAAGGTTTGGTTCAAATGTGACAACATGATCTTTGAGTTGTAGTGTTATAGAATGATATCATTGTTTTTCTTTATTATTTACGTTGAGCATGCTCTAGTGTTGATATTTTAGAGACGTAATTGAATTACAAATTATAGTTAATCGAAGGCAAATAAGGCTTAGAGGTCAAACTTAAAGGCCAAGTGGCTGTGAAGGGCTGTTGTAAAACTTTCTTGGCCACGTCGAATTGTACTTAATTTTCTAAGGTTGTACCTACATAAATCTTTTTGTACTTTGTGGTGATGCATCTTTGTTAAACTTTCTTCTTATTTAAATACGCAACGATTTCGCAACAAGGGCGAAAGCTCTTTTCCTTTAACCTAGAACTAGTTCTGATGATCTTGTGGTTGCAATTTCTAGTTCTTGTTGACGATATTTTCTCGATTTTAGGGTCATATAATATATTTTAACGAAGTAATGTTGTCACTAATCAGTTGAAATCTACTATTTTTACGTCATCATCTAGCAAATAACTACCACTGTTGCATGTTTCCCCCCGAATATGTCCTATTACAACTGATTTCGCTAAATTAATTATACTTTGCGAAATATGTTTGGCTGAAATATGACACTATCAGCGGTTTCATACAATGTACAAGTATAATAATGGCAATTTAATTTGAGGTTGACAAGCGTGTCCACAAAGGGGTCATTTACCAATCCACCATAGTCGATGTCACAACTCTTGCCAAGGACGTCTGTGGAGTGCGGTTGACATTGTTTATTGTTTACGCCTTCATTTGTACGTTTGTTGCTCAATGATATGTATGAGCGCTTGCAAAAAGCTAACGCCTGGGAATAAACGCCCGGATAATTGCCAATTGTTTACTAAAAACACTGCAATTGTGCTGGTCTCAAGTAAGCCATCGAAAAACACTACCCGTATCTTAGTGACTTCGAGGACTGGTTTTTGTTACAATATCTATAATAAAGATAATATTTTTATATGACTATACCCTTTCACCTGCTGGTGTACTGTGGTACTTTGAGTAACTTTAAGTACTCTTGCTAGTTTATTCGCAATATTTGTCAATTCTTCTGCCTTATTTTTCGTTTATTTCTATGCCCAACCAATTCACTTCTTCTAGAACATAATGTTTTATATTTCAAAAGCTTCAAGACTTTTTGTTTTGTTTACACCCATGTTTTGTACCTTAATAACCCGCGTCAATACGTCCGCATTTATATGTTTATGGAATTGCACACTCTATTATATAACTATAATTTATTACCAATATAATATTTATATAAATCTCTGCGTCTATTTTATGTCTTCATTAACATTGCAGAGGGAAATATGTAAGCTTTTAACAAACTCACTTTAAGTCCTACAGAAATTGCCTTGTGTTTTAAAAATAACGAATAAAACGAGCAACGTTAAAAATATCTGCCACAGCGAATTAAAATTCATCTGGTTTATTATTGACATGTAAGCAATGGAATGCAAGAATATTATTCCTTATCAGACATCTTGATTGATAGTTCACGCCTAAGTATATTGTAATAAATACTATTTACATATTTATATATCTTATCTTTATATCTAACGTTGTTTTTGTCATTTGTTTTTTAGTATGGAGATTCGTTACCTAGATAGATTTATATAGATACGTCCAGGACGCAAGGATGATCTTTACAATGCCTGGTCGGTACACATCATGATGAGAGAGAGGTAGAACGGTGTTCCTGAGTAAAAATATAGTCTACTTTTTATCGACATACGGGCGAAGCAGCGAACAGAAGCTAATAATTTTATAATTTATTTGCGGTGATCTATTCTCGAGGCTTGCGGGCATTATTTCCTTGTTCAATCGATACCGGTCGCATGTGACGTCAATTTTTAGTGTAGCTTTGAAGTATTTATTAGATGTGATAAAAACAACATAAATAGAATATAATTATAAGAAATATTCATGGAAAACTATTTAAAATTGATTGCGAATATAATTAAGTTGCAATCAAATAGAATTTGGCTTCGCATAATAGGAACTTAATATGGTTATAGAATTGGTTTAAAAGATTTTTTACATGATTGGCAATGCGCGAGTGAAGTTACATTTAAGTATATTTGCTTATATTCTTAATGGTATTAAAATATGCCTTTTATCTCATATTTCAAGTTATTTTTACTGGAATAAAGCATTTCATCCTTTGCCATCTTTTATTATCGATTTTTCCTAACTTTAACGTGAATTAGTTATGTTCGAGATAAACTTAAACGTCTATATGGCCCCGTCCATAGTTCTAACATATAGTCGAGTACCTATAAAGTTCTGTCTAAGGTAGCTTCAGTCTTTTAGCTTCCAACATGTTAGATAAAACAGTTTTATATTTAATTAGTTCAAGATCATTAAAATGCTTGTTAAGGAGATAATAAAATTTTATACAATTACTGTAATGATCTTATTATTGAACTATCGGACTAGATACTTGCATTAGTATAGCCGCCGGTGAAAGAATATATAGTAAAAAAGCTTGCCTATGTAGAAGATGTCGATTAAGCTCTTGAAGATAATCTGTGTAGTAATCTCATTCCATTGAGAACTATTACACAAGTAATGGGTTGATAAAATGACCAATAAATAATATCTTCAGACCATTTAATGTTCTGCAACTTAGTACGTTGATTGCAGCGGACGCAGTAAAATTAAATATTTAGGTGTTAATGTTAATATTGCATGTATGACTTGAAATGTAGGTACCCATGTTGTATGGCCAGCCTTGGGATGTGATGCGAACATGAGCAATGTCAGGATGTCACGCAATGCCCTTGAATATTGGCTTCACAAAGAATTATGTATTATAGGGGCAAAGTCGATAACTTGTCGTAAACAAATATGTTTGTTGTAAGCGTTGCCGAAGTAACAATGTACACAAATGTGTAGACGTCATTAGTATGTCTTTGTAACTTTAACGAAACTTGTACATACTTACTAGTAAAGTAGGTATATATGATCGCTTGGTTGTTTATAGTTTGCTAAAGTGTGGATCACGGATACAACTCTATACGAAGTGAGGTTACTTACGGCTAGTTTAATAGCTAACCCGGATATCATCATGTTTAAGAGACGCTTAATAAGTTTTGCAATTTCTTTACTTGTGTTTACATTCGTATATAAGTGAACATTTTTCTCTTTCCATTTCGCATAATTACATGTATATATATGTATCTGTGTGCATATTACATCAAAGGTCATTTTATTTAGGCTTATTCTCACTCGTTCATCCGTTAGGTACTCATTCTCTCATTTTATTCTGTGGACGGGTCCATATACCCGACTACCAAGACTTTAGCGCATATAGTAATCTCTACAATAACAACGATTTATAGTTGCCATTTGAAAACCTTAATTATAAAGTTATTCCTAGCATTTTGTCAGACAGTCAGATCTGACAGATCCCATCTTAGATGCCAGTGCACCATTTTTATTGCAGTATTACGAGTTATCAATTTATTATATTGCGCCTACCGCAGTTCGATATATGGGTTCGATTTCAAATAAAAACTGTGAGATACACTCGGCGTGTTTAATTACCAACACCATATTTCATTAGTAGGTCTTAAGCCTTACACATCGAGATTCAATTACTCGTACGCACTCAAAGGATTCATGACTAATTACAATGTCAGCTTTTAAAAATTGTACTGCGGTAACCTTCTTAGTTTCAAACAATCGAGGCCTCATCTCTCGTTCGCTTATAAATAAAATATCAAATTAATTGAAGACAGGTTATTTACAAGTCCCGTCTATTGAAAATTTTGAATAATTTTCTAACAAAATTTCGTCTTCATCTTGATAAAACTTGAAAATTGGGACGTAAGGTATAGTTAAAGTTTGAAAATGTTGTCTGTGTAGTTCCAATTTTGAGACGAGACTTTTGATGTTGAAATTCAAGTTTTGTGCTCAAGTTATACTTGAATTTAGAATTTTAATTTCTGTACAAAGTTTTATTTTCTTTATGAAAGTATTACTGGCTGTTTTTAGACGGGTTTATTTGAAAACGAGCTTTAGTTTTGATGTATTTATATCTTTAGTTTCGTCTACTTTTGCGACAAAATATTTGTATTAAATGTCTTTCATATCACTTTTAAAGTGGTATGTAAGCGCACATTATTCTAGTTATTATTAAGTCATTACTTTGCGACGCCATTGTCTATAGATTTTATGTCGCGTTATTACCTCTTACAATGTTTATTTTGAGACATAATTATTTGGTCAAAACAATGAATGCTTAAGACATCTGCACGCATAATATGACAAACATAAATAAAATTCATAACTTAGTTGTGATTTCAACATCTCAGTAATATTAGTAGTTAAAGAAGCTTGCAAAAGAATACATTTTAAAGTCATCATAATCATCATCAGCTTAATTCGCTGCTTACATCAAACCACTAAACATAAGTCGCTTTTCTGTAGTGTTATTCGTGCCAATGTTGTTCAGGTTTTTTATCAACCTGAACGACATCGATTCATCATTGATCTGCTGATACTGTACAACCTTTCTCTAGGTAACCTGGTTGCAGAGATCTGGTCCGTCACCATTTAGACATACTCGCAATTCCTCGACTTTAGTATAGCTCTGTGTCTAAAGTACACGAAGTAACTTACATTACACGTTGGAGGGTTTCTTACAATAACCGGCTTTCAAATCCACAAAAAATTGTTTTAAATTTCTATATACCTCATCACTCATTCACATGCTCTCGTGACTATGTATGACGTAACTATTTTCACCGTCTGAGACACGCCTCGCTTGCATAATAATGAGTTCACGTTTATTTCGCACGATTTTATAGCAAAAAACTGTCGGTGCCTAACCTAAAGAAAACTTACATAATAGCTGTTGTTAGGTCGGCACGATATCCTTTAAGATTTACTCGAAACAGGTTATTTGCACATTTCAGTAAAAGGGAAGAAAAAGTTTTGATTCTTAAAAGTAGATTTTTTACTTTATTTGGAAACTTTTTTCACAATGATGCTTGAGCATGACGTAAATGTTTGTTTAGCGAGTGCTTTATTTTTTATTAAATAAATAGCTTCCACGCAGACCCTAATCAACAACCTTACTACTCATATGAGGTGTGTTTGCTAGAAATAAATTGGGTTTAACACCACTGACCACATGCTGAGCCGCTGGAGATACTTACAGAAAAATGCGCTGTGAAAACAGAAACATGTTTAACATTCACCCTTACTTCAATGCAACATTTAATAATACATAACTTTCGTCCCCTCGACATGCGACATAGCTCTACTGGCGTGCGCAAATAACAAGGAAAACACGCAACGTGACTTAACACGACTTTTGGAAAACTTCGTATCTTTTCACCTGATCTATTTTTGTAGATATTATGCCTTACCAGCAGAAAATAGTGAAGAGAAATTGCTTTGGCATTAGGAATAGATAAATTTATTACGTGGCCTTGGCTGAAACCGAAACTGCATGTATGTTTTTTTAGGGTAGATTATATACGAGTGTAATTTGCATAATTTGTTTTTTTATTGTTCTAATATCAAAAAGGACTTTAATCTTAGGTTATCAATATAATAATTTATTTTTTACAGAGCGTTAATGGACAAGTAACGCTTTTGGAATTACATTGGCCCATAGACTTACAGTAACTACTTATCATTGGCGAGCCGCTTGCTTGTTTACCACTTAGGTGGTTACAAAAGCTATAGTAAAATAAATTGTCTATAGCCTCAAACTTCTATGAGTTAACTTAAATTAACTAATGAGTTTCGGCTTTGGCGAAACTTGAATATTCGGTCTCAGCAAAATCGTGTTGCGGCTAAAACAATACATAAAAGACTCTTTATGATTGCTGTTTGCAGCGTAGGTGGTTTTTGTAAGAAGGAAAACATGCATATAAAGATGGCAGTTTCCTCACGGTGTCCGTTCTAATCAAGATACCTCGTACGTGTTACCTGATAAACGTTATTGAAACGACCTCGTTATTCCGCGAATTTGATATATAATGCGAGTCATAAAATGATAATATCGTAAGTAGTTTATTTTAGTATACTGGGTGACCTGGTCGCTGTTTAATTTAAAAAAGATACGGTTACCACAGAAAGATGATAAGGTATTTTTATGTTTAGCCATCAAATATTGAGACAATGTGTAGGCAGTTTCTAGAATACAAGAGACTAAAGAGACATACTAACTGAACTCGGCATCTGAAGTCTGTATGTTTAGGCTTTGTTTGTTAATTATTTATTAGTTAGCAACATCGTGAGTTATCTACTTGTATTCATTCAATTGACTTGAAGTATTGTCTAAAACCGCCACTACCGTTATGCAGTATTCAACTCCCACCCAATACAAATATTTGTATGATCTATAAATTTGTACTTAGTGTCTGTTAGTTGTATGTTTGTTCGTGTAGTTGGTGATACAGGACTTGTTCTTTTATGTAAGAGTAATTAGTTAGCAAATGAATCTATACGTATATGTAATGTTTTGTTTGTTGTATGTATAGTCGACTATAAAGCTGCATAAGAGTGGTACTTAGAGGAAATACACACACAACAAAACAATAATGTCTATTTTTGCTTGCAAGACACCTCACTACAGTGACAGTTGTCATCATATTGAGTCTTATTGAATTTTAATTTTGATGGAATGTTTTGTTAAAAGTGGTAAAGCAAATATTTGGTAAACTAAACACTAGTAACTAGTGTTAGTGGAGCAAAGAGCGCTTTGATATGAGCTTATCACTATGCCTCTATACATGATCTCACTGAGAGCATAAAGAACTTTAGTATTCATTATACTGCGGCATACATTTTGCAGGATATTATTTTACATTCAAATACATGGACGTTCTAGAATCTGTATAAATGAAAAAGCAATGTGACTGCGAATCAACTTTACATTTTACTGTAATAGGATTCTCGACACTTCGAAATTCTTTAAAACTATTAGATGACATAACTTGCTGCAAACACCGTTCTTCAAGGACCTATTTGGATTCCGGTGGCTAATTTACGTGTTGAATAACAGAAACCATATGACATTTGTTCCGTATTATGTTAATATGTTTGTAAACTACACTAATAATTATATATCTTTTTAAATATTTAAGCAATAATATAGACAATTATGTTTAATATATTCTATTTGCTAATACGTTATATTTTACATTTATTTATACATAAACCAATACACTAATAATTGTGACGTGAAACAAAGTAGATATACTCGTTAGTAGGTATAGGTATTAATTATATTTGATTTTCATGCAAAATTATAAAAGTATATAGGCATTACATACAGGTTAATAAATCTATTCCACGTAGTAAGATGTATTTATGATTAGTTCTAGGGATACCTACTTAATTTGATGCGAAATATAACAACGGGTATACCACTCCTCCTACGCGAGTATAACTCGTAGAATATGGTCAAAATATTTGGTATTTATTTAATGAAAAACTAACGCTTTAATTACTAATTCTTGTCGATATAGAAGTCCTTTATCCATTTTTTTACAAATGCAGTGATTGCTAGCTGGTTTTGAGGGTACTTACTGGATGCGGCCTGGCCATACACTTCTCAATCTTACAATGATTGTGATGATTTTTTTGCCGAGACATGGAGAATTGCTTAAATTATACACGTTTACTTTGTATCGTAAACTATTTATTGCTTTGAAACTTGACTCTGTTATATATAAACGGTTAGAGTCACCTCTGTATAGATATAATATCAATATTTTTCCTATAAAACGTATTTCGGACACCCCGTTACGCAGATTCGTGCCGGTTTCTTTGAACGGGTTCTGCATTTGTTTAACTGATTTTTAGATTGTAAAGCCGCCATGCCACTTTACTAATTATACTATTTACGTTCGGATGCCAAATATATTAACAACTTTGTAGCAAAAAGGTATAATATTGACAGCACCGTACATAATTTATTGCGTTTATTTACATAAATATTTGACACCGCCGTACAAGTTTTAAAAGAAAAGTTATTTGTTTATATATAAGTGCTATTAGCGTGTTGAAACTACAATTTTATCGTATCATTGAACTGTAAAGTTGAAAGGTTACACTAATGTTTTAATTATTTCACAATAATTTATTTATTAATAGGTATTAATTTAAGAGACGATGTTGACGGCGGTCTTTAGAAAACTATTTATCTTAATACCGCTAATTTAATCGATTAGCTAAATTGTTCAAGTTTAACACCTGGTTTCAATCAAGATAGTCTATACTTTGATTGTCTAATAAATAGTACGGTTAAACAGTTTGCAAGTATCATCTGGATACTGATTGAAATGTTCAGTGTGAAAATTTTTGATATCTGGTGTGAATTTTCGTGCGTTTAAAAGATTTTCTATATACATACCTATACAGTTTATGTTTATTTTTCTCCAATTTGTAAGGAATTAGTTTATTTTCTTTCTATTTTTTCTGTGCCTATGTCACAGTTCTCGGGTAGCACATATTTGCAAGAGTTGCATCGCTGTAGACTCTTGAATCATAATCATGATATTTAATCTCTATAGCGTGCAAGTAATATCTATCTTATTTGTCACTAATTTCACGCTTTGAAGGGGCATTGTGCAATGTAATTTATGGTGACAAAATCAGTTTTCGGCCAATTATATGTCAATCTTGGTTTCTGCAACTTAATAGATAATAAGCCCTTTCCTTTCGTTTTGTTTAGCTATACAGTTCCTTCCATTGTAATGAAGACAAAAATGCTGACCAGTCACCTTTCCTCCGTATCTACTACTAAATGTAAGGGTATTAGGTGATTTAAACTGAAAGAATGAATATCGCAGTTTACCACTTCGAGAGTTTATAATAGAAATGGGCTTCTGTGAAATGTACTGTGATTACCAACTCGCTGACAGACATGGTGATTATAAATAACATTGCGACTCTTGAGATATGATCGTTGTTTTGTATTTTGTTTAGACTGAATGCATATATTATAGTGTAATCATTTTATTCAAGTTTAGCTATTGCTTTCATTTTGAATGGAATAAACTTTTTATACTTGAATTTTAGACCTTTATAAGTTATCGTTTTTTTAGTAACTTAATAATTAAGTAACAAAATATCAAAAGTCAAAAGATTTTATTATCATCACCATAATTATCATTTCAGCCAAAAATACTTTAATTGGCCATCGACTCACGATACGCACACACCACCCTCATCTATCAGTTACCTGCGACTTTTATCAGGTCATCGTTCCACCTTGTGAGAGGCTTGCCCACGCTGCGTCTTCTGTTTCGTCACCACTCCAAAACTAAATCTTTTTATATCCATACATTATGGAAGATTGTTATAATAAGTTAAAAAAAATATATCACACTAGCTTTACCCGGCCAACTCCGTACCGCCTAACAGCTCATTGTCGTTTTAGTATTTTCCTTGCAATTTTTTTCGTTTTTAACCGACTTCAAAAAAAGGAGGAGGTTTCTCAATTCGACCGTATATATATATTTTTTTTTATGTGTGTTCGCGGATAACTCCGTCGTTTATGAACCGATTTTGATGATTCTTCTTTTGTTGGAAAGGAGATATCTCGAGGGTAGTACCATAATAAGGAAACCAGGATCTGATGATGGCATCCCAGAGAAATCGAGGGGAACTTTCGAAAATCGTACTGACGACTAGTGCATTTGTTATGTTTTTTTTAAGTATTTTAAGGCATTACTATTTAGTTAAGGTTTGGAGACGATCTGATGATGCACAAAGACAGTCAAGGGAAATCCTCGAACGATTTATAGCAACTACTTGGTGTTTGGACTTAATTTGTTTCTAATGATGAGAACTTTGCTTCCATATTGGTTATAAGTTCCATTACAGGTGACCATAAACAGTCGACGGAATTCCTCAACAGCAGTCATGTCGGGCTTACTTAATACGGTTCAATATGCCAAAATGTTTAGTGTATACAAAAATAATAGATACCTAAGTAAGATTTAGGTCTACCCATCACTAAAAATGGTAAAATAAAATAATTTTTAACAAAAAGAAAACCGACTTCAAACCAGAAGGAAACTAAAAAGTAAAAAATAAATGTACATAGCACAAAGTAATTCGTATTTTCATCAGAAATAAGAATCAGAAATAATTAAATAATAAATATCAAAATTAGCCGAATCGGTCCAGCCATTCTTGAGTTTTAGTTTGCCTAACGAAGAGCAATTCATTTATATATACAAAATTTGTTAAATTCGGCGTAAGAACACCATGACTTATGTACTTTGTACAATTTACCTCACTAATACTTGGTATGATTTATTCATTGTTAAGTTCATTTAAAATTCGATTCAGATCATTAAAATTCGAAATCAAAACGGATCTTGCGTTGAAAAGCAGATTTGATTTAACCGATGCGTCTCGGACTAGCGACCACTGTTTCCAATGAATATATAAATTTATATTTAACCGAAAGCACTTCGTATCACAAAGTATCTAAATATGAGTCAACCGGTTTATATCGCCCTTGTTGTTATATAAATATCAGCAGAAAAGAGCAAGCTGAAGTGTTCGGAACGCTACGAATTACATGCAAGCAGAATATCCTGTAACCTTCACTACCAATAGGTTTTTCTTGGAAGTCTCCAATTGCACATTTTATAAGCTGTATGATAATACAAAATATAAATAAGAAATATCAAAGACTGATTTAATCTCTTTATAAAAATATATATTCTTTCTTTGTTTTCAGTTTTGAATAAAAATTCAATTACATTTGGCATAAGTCGTTTGCGCTTTATCGACTTTAGAAGTGGTTTCATATTAATGCAAATCAGATTTAACACAAATGTTATTTCGAAGTTCTCGAATAAAGTAAATATAACTATGATATTAATTGTACCTACAATTGCAAAATAAAAGAGAGCACTCATTTATTTAGTTGGAGTTGAACGAGACCTTTGTATTTACGTAGAAAACCGCATGGAGCTTCGTGAAAGTACTCGATATTGGTTCGCGTGTAGGTACCGCCCCGTTTTATTAGTAATGCATAGGAAATCCCAGCGCTTGCTTCAATTTAGTGTCGTGGGTAGAGCTACGTTCGCCTTGTATTACTTGTAGGTTTCTGCGTCTACTGTCGAAATACTTCGATATTTTCATACAACTTTAAAATTCGTTAGTAGCATTATCTGATCTGTACATGTTACTAATTACAATACCTTATAAATACAACACTGCGCACTAACTACTAAAACCATTTAAGACCCTCGTTACTACCTACCTAATGTTAATAATATACTAACTTATATATTAGGTTTTTGTGATAATTCGATCGAATTACATTGATTTTTCTAATGAAATCATTTGGACACAAAAAGTCTATTTATTTTGATAGCTTTAACCAAATTGTTTTTGTGCGGGATCATTCAGTTTTTGCGTATGGTCATTATTAAGTTACATATACTGACTGACAATCTGTGACGGCGAAGTTTCTACATGAATATAATTATTATTTTCATAGCTGTCATTTTTTGTTTAGATATATACTGTCTTGAGTTCTCTAGTTAATTAAGTGGGATGTTTGGCAACGGAGCATCTTAGATAAATTTATCTTTTAGATCATTGTTTTTCTAATAGTATTTTAATACAGACATTTCTTTGTATTGCTTCATTAGACAGTTCATGTGCTTGTACATGGTATATTAATAGACAATATTGTATCCATCTTTCAAATCATTTTTGGTGAAGTCAGATTCATAAAAATAACAGTTATAGCTCTTGGTATACTAAAAACTTACAATTGCAGTTGTGCAAACGTTTATTTCTTTCAACATACGTCGGTAGATGCAATAAAAGAATTTTAACAGTTGTCAACATAATTTGGTGTTTCAATATCGGTGGTACGAGGAACAAGGATATCGTTCGACTGGTAAAGGTCACTTGGTTTGAGGTGAGACCGGTCAGCCTTGAGCTGTGTAATTCACTTTCGTACTCGCTTGTGTGCATAGCCCTTCGTATGGCCTCATTTCTCAATACTGTTTGTTAGCGACCTGCAATGAGATTTTAAGAAAACAGTCTTATATTGTCTGCGTGTTGATCGCTAACCCGTTTGTTTTATTCGTCCGCCTAAAATAGAAATGTTTCTGCCTTTGTATGTGTTTAGATAGTTTCACTTGTTCCTAGCTGTATTTGGCATCTCATTAGGAGTTGATAGTTCACTTATTTGTATGAATACGTGCCTATTGTTAAGAGTTGGTTTTGTATGCATAATAATTAGATACGTTCAATGCATTTCAATTTAAATTCTAACATTTGTTATAAGAAGTATGAACGCTGTCAGTAGATAATAATTCTACACTAAGCTAAGTAAGCTAGGATAAACCTGAAACCTTCACAGACACCTAGATTAACTCGCAAGCGCCGAAGAAAACTAAAATTTTTGTAGCATCCGCAACAAATTTAATCGGTAATATGGAGTTAAACAGAAAATGGGTGACGTTACTAATTAATCATCAGAAACAAAAAAGTGTAATTTGTGCACATACCTATACTAATTTGTGCAAATATACTGTACGTCCTCAAACTCAAACTCAAACTCAAACTAAAAACGTTTATTTGCTTAATATGGGTATACATAAGTTGTTACAATATAATAGTTCCGCCATATTCAGCCCTTCAACATGCAATGTCCTTAACAAATTAACAAATTGTGTCCGTATGAAGTGCAAATATTACTTGCAGATATTTATGTTGATATATAGGTACAATAATTTAGCTCAACATTTTAACATAGACTAATAATTACTTACGGCTATTATTTAAACGGACGATCGCAAAAAGTTATTTATTGTTTGTATATATTGTCGTGTTAGTAAATGTTAATTAACGTTGCCTGAAAACAGTCAATATTCACGTTATTTTGGTAATTTATGTTATTGCTGGTATGGATGCTTTGAGCAACAATCAACAAATAGTAAGTAGCCACAAAAGTTACAGATTATTACTTAAAGTTATCGTGTCGCACAGTGTCGCTCCACAAAAATTTACTGTGGTGAGGATGCACGGTTAGAACATTTAAGCATTTTGTAGTTTACTGTAATAACAATTTTTATTTATATCTCACTATTTAATTATATCCGTTTATATAAGCAAGAATAGCGTTTGTTTAATTTTCTTTCGTAAATAGGATGAAGATTATTCGTGTTGGGCGTTGTGATTAAGCGAATTGCTGCTGCTATAACGAGGACATTCATTAGTCATTACTTACTGGCAAGACATTAACAAGCTTTTATTGTTTCTACGAACTACACTGTGTACTATAAACTTATTATTCTCTTCAATAGCTTATGGAAATTAAATTCTCCACTCGTATTAACTATTTGTAAATCCAATTCTTTATTACACAAATCTATTATTTATGTATATAAAACATATTGGCAGTTAAATGTGCAGTCGATTTAATCGATTTGCACTGTCTCGTCATATAAGTGTACAGACAAAACACATAAAATCACTGATGGAGTCGTGTAAGGAAACCACTAAACTCAGGTTAACAGTATTTCTTATACAAGCATTAAATCGATCTTTTCCTGGTCACTTTATAATAGTAATCCATTGGTTTTATTTTACAACTCCAGTTTATATTACCTGGGATTGTAGAATCCTGTGCAATACCTGGAACACGTTTATGTAATCGAGAAACTATTCAATTCAATGCTGTGGGACGATATCGTTTGTTTCGGAATGTTCGCATGTGAATTAAACGATTATTCTGCACAGATATTTCCTATATAGATACTCTGCTAGGAACTAACGCCATCAAATTAAATACCTATGATCGTGATATATTTAAATTCACGAATTCCGCTCCAGTGGAACCCACGCTTTGCCGTTTGCAAGACTACCGTTACTATAACAAAACCTTGCAACCTAAACGAGTGCATTATCCTAAATGACCATAAAAGGCACTTACTGAATATATATAGAGTTTATTTTCTAAGGAAAGTATATTATGCGCTTTGGCGTGTCACGGTGGTCCGACCATGCACCTACCTGTAACAGTAAAAGCTTTCTGAAGCCATAGATATTAAACGCGTAGGTTAAATTTTGGTTAAATGTTTAAATTTACTAGTACTTATATACTTGTTACAGCCTTTACGTATTAGAAGATAACAGAAAGGCAGACAAATATTCAATCGAACAAGGCTTACATGACTGATCATATACTATTGCGTATAATCTCTGTGTAATAAGTATATTAATATTTAGGAGACTTGCAAGCTTGAAACATAATACTCCCGTGAACTTAGGAGTATAAACATACGATACATACGACACCACAAAAAAGAGCATTCAGAGTAGGAACTATTTGTGCTTCACAAATATTTGCCCATGTCGGAGATCGAAAGCGCCAAACTTGGCATGACCTTCGTGAGAAAGTGGTCACTACGCCCCACATGCAGTCAATATATTTATTAATGAAATATATGTAATAACAATAATATACGCTATAATAAATAAATCTTCTCACTGACAGCACTCAAATTACGGTATGTGTGATTTACACAGCAAGTCACCCCCTGTTGACTGCACCAAGTGTGTATAAAAATAAATAAAGAATGCGAGATAACAGATAATACTCGAGATAATAAACAAATAAATACCACCAGTAGTGCTATAAGAATGTGATTGAGAGACAGTTTAATTAACGATATAAGTACAACGATAACGCAGCCGATGCACCAAAGCGTTAAGCTGGCAAACTCATTTATGGGAATTACTCGAATACTCAACTTTAATGTATCAGATCTGTTGATACTTACATACGAACATAATGGGGCACAATTCAAAGAATCTCCATTTCTCTTGAACATATAAAAAGGTAGATTGCCCTGCATTTAGTTTTATTGCTAATAAAGTGTATTTCTAAAGTTATGTTGACATCGGAGTGAACTAGTCCCTACGATGTGTCAACATCCTCATTTCGGTCTTGGTATCGAGTTCCCATTATGAAAGTATGTGGCAGTAAAGTGTTGAGGTATAGCCCGTGCTATGTTATATTTGCTTTAGTGGAGTAGTAGACTACTAGATTAAAAACTACTATTACTAAATACTAGTTCTAGGGCTGATACATCAAAGCGACGCGACTTAACACGATAGCTTCGATACTAGTGACATGCATTGCACGAGTATATAGCGTATACAGAATGCAAAATGTAAAACTATTATCAATTTCTTGACCGAATAAAATTATTAAAAAAACATTTTGAAAATCATCTAAAAATTTGACGGGGCTTTCAAATGACAGAAATGAAGACATAGTATATAAATGTGATATTATCAATATCTGCTTTGTGCTTATCTAAAAAAAACTAATTGATTTACGCGCATCATAGTGTAATTGTACCTATGCCCATAACTTTGTCTCTTCAGTATTTTATTGGGTGTTTAGGCATCTCGCACCGCTCGCGACTCGCACCGCGGTGCGACTTGCCTAATAGCTCCTTTTGAATAGGTCACATCGCACCACATTGTTAGAGCGGTGCGAGTGGCCTAAGGTACTATTTGAATGGGTCATGTCGCACCACTGTTTGAAACAATGGGTTTGGTTTCATATCAACACTTTAGGGGATTATAATTTTGTTGGTACCGACATGACAAGGAAAATCCACGGAGGATGCGGTGACGGATGGCTCCTGGCTTAGTAACCCCAAGGTTATTAATTTTGGTATACCACAAGGAAGTGTGATCGGGCCTACTCTGTTCTTGCTGTACCTAAATGACCTAGCTTCCATTCCGTTGATTAATACAAAAGTCATCTGCTACGCAGATGACACTGCGTTAATCTTCCATGACTCAACTTGGAGCGGGTGTACACAGAAAGTGGAACACAGTATGGCCTTAGTAGCTGCATGGCTAAATAATAATCTTCTGACTCTAAATACCAGCAAAACAAAGTTCCTTTGCTTTCACAAAACGACTGCGTCATCTCCGTCAAGCAACCCTATTCTTAAGATCCACACCTGCGGCAAAGACCTAATCAGTCACGACATCTCATGTGACTGCAGCGGGGTTCAACGAGCTTAATCACTTAAATATCTGGGCATAACAATAGATGAGAAACTAACATTCAAAGATCATGTTACTGCACTTTCGGCTAGATGTAGAAAGCTAATCTATGTTATGAAAGAGCTCAGAGACATCGCCAGTACAGATCTTCTCAAAACAGTTTATTCCTCGCTCTGCCAATCTATCATAACATATTGTTTAAGCGTCTGGGGTGGCACGGCAACATCTCACCTACTACAATTAGAAAGAGCACAAAGAGCCACACTAAAAGTTATGCTTAAAAAACCAATTAGGTTTCCAACTGTAGAGCTTTATAAAGAAGTAGATCTATTAAGTGTAAGGAAACTTTATGTATTAAATGCAGTCATGTCCATGCATAAGCTTGTCCAGAGCCCCCCCTATTACAAACTTATGTTAAAAGCAAGAGTATTTAGGCTCCCCGTCCCAAAATGCAATACAACTTTCGCCAGACGATTTAAAAAGCATATGTTCCCATTTTTGTACAATAAGTTAGTAAAACCATGCAATCTCAGGGACTGCACTTTGATAGAAGCTGAAAAAGAAATAAAAAAATATATCGCTATTCTAAATTATAATGACGTAGAAAAGCTACTAAAATCTATTTCCTAACTAATCATCCTTGCCACTCATTCACATGCTATCACAAATTCGCACTCGCACATACACTGTCATACACTCACTCACACATACACACACACACACTCGCACACAAACACACACACACACACACTCACACGTATTTCTCATTATCATATAATTCAATGTTTTATGTAGGTACAAATTATAATTTAATATTGTTCGTTAACAGTTTAAGTTGAGTCCTAGGCCTGTTTAAATCGTGTTCTTTGATACCCACGATACAGGCTATGCCTAGTGTGGGTGTCATAGCAAATATGTTAATATGTAAATTAATCTGAATAAATTATTTCTATTTCTATTTCTATGTAGAAAAGTGGTTATTAAGAAAATAAACAGTTGCGATATAATTCGTAATATTTATATTCAAAAATTATAAAGATCACAGATTGAATAGGTACTACTTGTTTTAACTATAACATTACACATTTTAACTTAAGACTAATATTGTAAATTGCAGGTTAAGTTTTAGATTTTGATTCTTAAACTGTGATTTATAATTACTTTTAAAACAAAATTATTTTTACAATTGTTAATTTTCAAAGATTTATGTTTCAAAACTGCAATTTATAATAGCTTTTAATTAAAATATTACGTAATTTATTTTTGATACAATATTGTTCCTGTTGATTTATAAGATAGTAATGTTGCATCGTGTAATTTAAAGTAAAAATATGTAGGTAATATTTTTTTACATTCTTATTTTCGTTGATTTGTTAAATTTTACGTTTATCCATCTCAATAGAAAAGAAACCAAAATTTGACTTCTGTGATTTTACTGTGATTTTATTAGTTATAAGAAAATAGTGTACAAATATATAACCTAAAACATAACCTGTCATTTACAATATTAGTCTTAAGTTAAAATGTGTAATGTTATAGTTTAAACAATTTGTACCTATTCAGTCTGTGATCTTTATAATTTTTTAATATAAATATTACGAATTATATCGCAACTGTTTATTTTCCTAATAACCACTTTTCTACATGTCGGTACTAACAAAATTATAATCCCCTAAAGTGTTGATATGGAACCAAACCCATTGTTTTAAACAGTGGTGCGACATGACCCATTCAAATAGTACCTTAGGCCACTCGCACCGCTCTAACAATATGGTGCGATGTGACCCATTCAAAAGGAGCTATTAGGCAAGTCGCACCGCGGTACGAGTCGCGAGCGGTGCGAGATGCCTAAACACCCATTTTATTTTCATTGATATGATTACTAAATAAATGAACCTTTAGTTTAATGCTATCACTTATTTTGATTGAGGCTTTGAAGTCACGCTTGCATGAAATTAAAATACAAGAGTGGTGTGGTGAAACACGCGAGTTTGTAATTTTGTAGGAGGACTCACGATACATGCCTGTCCTAGTTCATATATTGCGTTCTGGCAACTGTCAAGGTTCATTCGTACCATACAAATCTAATTAAAATCAACTCTATACATAAATGTTAATTAGGAGTGCTAATAAACGAGAGCTGATTGTTATGTTTTACCTTGACACATTCTTCGACGTATTTAGTTATAGAACTTTGTAATGAATGAGACTTGATATTAAATACATCTATTTGCTAATTGTAATCTTGATCTAAAATGAGTGAAATCTATGTTTTTTGACTCATATAAAAATACAGCATCATATTGCTTCACTTCGTTGTCCTGGTGGGACATGGGACACACGATTACTTACATTTATTTGCAGGATTTTTACGGCAAGGATATACACATCAAATTATTTGATACATATATATTTGATACATGCAATCACGAATTTTTCATGTACAGATATAAAGCGAGAGTTAGTTTGTTTGTTTGAACGCACTAATCTTGGAAGTACCAGTCGGATTTAAATAATTCTTTATTTTCACTTTTTAAGGAAATTAATAGGCTTTGTAACATTACGCTATTGGCGACGGGAGCAGAGCAGTAGCCAATGATGTAACCGCGCTGCGGGATATAGTTTATCATATACATACCTACATATTATACATATTTTGTACTAATTCATAATATTTATTTCATTCTTACTCAAACGCATAAGTACCTACACAGTACAGTAGAGATGTTAAAAGCAAAAACTATAAGGTTCTATTGCTTAATACATGACATTAAGTAATGCATGCCAGTGTGGCACATTTGTGGGTATATGCTAATACTTCTGTAGGGCATGGGCCGGGTCGATCCGGCCAAGGATATCGCTGGAGAAGGGACGTTGAGTAACATTCCACTAGTTTTCGTGGGCTTTGAATATTTTGTCGGCAGTTATTATTGGAAATATGATAGTATTAGGTATTTACTGACCTGACTAATATTTTTAAAATTATGTCTAAGTAAGCTAAAATATCTTAATTATTGATATTTCATTATTATGAATAAATGTTCTAGTTAATGTTTGTTTTATTAAAATAGATATACACCAGTTTGTTTACAATGTTTATATTGTTAAAATATCACTCATTGTATAGGTATTATTATGCTAACTTAGGTTTATGCCTTACTGCTTCGCGCTACAGAACACAGTTCGAACCCACTACAAACTGCACATAAAAGGTGCTATTGGTTTTCGCATGCGAGCCGTCCCTATCCTACCTTTTTGTACATATTTTATACCTAATATGCATAGCGCAGGCACGTAGAACAATAAATCACGCATGCGATTGAAGTCTGAAAAATGCCTTTAGCTTATGGTACCATCTATACAGGCTGACCAACTTGCATGCGTTTCGAGTAATACGAGTTGTTGGTTAGTACTTTCAAATTTGATACGTGTACGGTATAAAAAGGTTAGCAAAATTATATCATCATTATTATCATTTTAGACTGTTGAACGAAGCTGTGCTGTTGAACGTAGGTTTTTAATCTGTAAAGTGTTTCTTTTTTAATGAAAATATGGTCATACAAATATTATGTCATAGTATACTACAAGGGAAGGAAAACAAAATGGACAGACGTTATCAAATAAAATCTGAGTGCTTGCAATGTTTCCGCATACGACGTCAAACAGAGTGGAGAAGAAAGACCTGAAAAGCATACTCAACTGCCATATGGGAATAATGCTAGGGAGAGTGACACTTAGTATAAGCCAACGTTTTCTCAAGAGTTACTTACCTACTATATAATATAATTACCGTTGATGTTATACATTTATAATATCGCCTGTAATTATATAAGTAAGTCAGTTCACATTTGAATAGGTGCTATAACATATAGCACCTATTCAAATGTAAACAGACTTATCAATACCAGCTGACAGCCTATATCAATACCACCTGACAGCTTGATATTGACAGTGTACCGTCAATGAAAATATATTTTTTGTTCATTGAACAGTCAAGGTAAGATCGATGTCAGCGCATTATTATGTTAATACTACCACCGGTGAATTATTTCCTTTGACCCTATTAAGGTTATCTACAATGTTAAAGCAAATCATTATTATGACATCGTCGCAAAGAAATACTAGTAACGCCGGAATGTTTACAATCAAAAACTTGCAATAAAACCTTCGAACGAATTTATATGAATCTGTTTATGTTCGAACGTTGAGTAAACAGCTATCAACACAGTTATATATCGCCGCGGAATAATATCGAGTCGTAAATCAGAACCACCTAAATATCTCTACGCACTTATACGATGGCCGATTCAGTCTCTCTTAAAAGCAATTCATATTTGACGATACGACGACAACTATACTCGTATTATTCAGAGCTAAATCGAATTATTCAAACTGAACTGATTTTATTACGCAGCCAGTACCCTTCTATGAATATCAAAATGTGAGAGAAGGCGCTTTTAATATCCATTTATTTATTTGTATGTCCATTTCTATCCTAAAAACACTGTGTGGCTATGCACCCAGCATAGCCACACAGCATGGCAGGTAATGTATCGCGGTGCGGTCACGTTCTAAATAACCCACTTGTATTACATTTCACAGTGTTTGTGTCACGAATCGTGACAAAGCTTCTGTCTCTGTATCATCGTTCACATTGTGCAACCCGATGTGCTGAGCCGGGCCGTGTGCCTGTTCACAGGGGCACGATTACCCAACAAGTTTCAGACGCGCTTGATTTCCTAAGCCTTTCAATGCGCCATGAGGTTTTTGCCTAGCCGCCTCGACTTGCTGGATCTATAAAGCTACACAGTGAAAGTGTTCGCCGCTTATGAAATATTCGAGCTCGGAGTGTCGTGCGAGGAGTCATCAACTCACGTCACGTTTTATCGAACGATTTATCCTTTGAAGCGTATTCGTAGTATTTACTGGGACGCGCCAGTTGGTAGCGATGAAATTGATATTAGTTTGGCTGCACTTTCAAAGGGGACATCTGATGAGGCAGGCGCAACGGAGCGCGTATCCTGCGACATGCCCGTCCACATAACTTAAATGCATTCACGCTATTTGCTCGCTGTGACTGCGTGGTCCAAAGACAAATATCAAAACACACTAGCAACTTTCCTTAATTGGTGATAGCATTTTACTTATCGTTTGTCCCCGCGCGATGTAACTCCATAACTAATAAATTTTCGCCTCACGTCTAGTCTGGGCGACTTCTGGCATTCGCGCCGAAAGCAGATTGATTAATTTCCGTTTGCTCTCGTACCTGCCGTCCTCACTGACTTTATGATGAAAAATTATGTGTTTTTCGGATCGTCGAATGAATTTGGTTATGAGTAGAACACAAATTTTGTTATTAAATTTTCATGGTGTCCGTTGCGCAAAGGTTTTTAGAAGGGCGTGACCACAGCGGAAGGTCATTGTAAATTGCTTTTGACATTATATTAATATTGTGAGTCCTTCACATCGGTCATGTTCGTATTAAAAATTAGAAAAAAATGTCCATTAGTAATACGAACTTAAATTATTTCTGCCTTGTTCTAAATAATTAAGACCCGAGTGGAACATTATTTGTAATGTGTACATAATAATAGATAGATAAATAGTTGTTATAATATCTTTTATTATTTGAACTCTTATTCCAGATTTATGACATTTTTCAGATAATATAATTAAAAATGAAAATGTTATCATAATTTTTGGTGACGTATGGTTGCTCAAGTATTTGTATATAATTTGTATGAACCTCGTTTTTAAATCCGGCATGATGCCAAAAGTCAATTACAACGGTCATAACGTCAGTTAATTGCTGATTCTTATTAGGATTACCTACAGTTTTCTTCGACGTCATTCTGTTTGTTAACACTTTTTTAACAAACGGAATGAAGTCGAAGAAAACTATTCAAAGCCGATAAAATTTTGTTCTTTTTTTTAAATAGCTCGTCAAACTAGTTCGGTAACCTATTTAAATGAGGTAACATCATAAAAAATACTCGTTTGTTTTATTCTCTGTTTTCAAATTGATAATAATTTCCGGCCAGAATCAGACTTGTAAACTTTAGGATAACAAAAGCTAATTCATTTATAATTTATTAGTGTGGGTAAGATTTTTTGTCTCTGCGTTAAAGATGAAGCGATATTTATACATATAAATAATCTCCATTTCCGCCCAAATACGTCCACTGATTTTAAATAGAACGTATGTAAAAATAGCTTACATTCGTTTAACTGATTATATTTACCAAGTTTAAAGGTTTATAAAGGGGTCGAGTACTCTGTAAAAGCATATCATATTGCTAAATATGTACAAGTATCCGGTCATACACAATGCAAGGTGCGTCGATCAAAGTCATGCTGTCATGCTCCCGAAATATTAGGGCGGTGCAGGCAGGCTTGACTATGATTATCAACAACGTGGGCGCACCTTTAACTGCGCAGGCGTACAACGGTCGACCAACCGTATAACAATATGTTGTAAAGTTCAATGCACGATAATAATAATCAAATTATCATTATGTAAATTATTTTAACGTTAATTATCTATTTGCTTTCTAGATAATAAAAATATGCTACCAAGCCACTAAGTGTAGTAATATAATAAAATGTTATCTGATCCGTTGTTTCATGCTATTATTGCTTTTGGATATTATTCAGCTACTATTAATAAGTGTTAGCAACGAATAGAGCTTTTAAGAAAAACATGCATATTTTCTAAACCTAAAAGACTTCCATCCCCTCAGTAAGCATCTATCTTTTAAGGTATTTTTACGATAAGTCTTCTATCCCCCACATTAGGCTTCTATCCCGTTTGAGAGGTCAAAAAAACACAATTTACTCAAAACACGTATACAATACGTATCATTTAAATGAGTAGATCTGTCGTTGGTTTTGTTTTTTGTATATTTGTTTTAAGCGACACTTTTTCTCTCCGTCGACGTTAACCAGTGCAGTGATTATAAGCGATCTGATTTGATCGACAAAGAAAGTGTCTCTAGATTATCCATCGTCTATGCAAGTCCAAGACACAAAGTAACTCCAGGACCTGTACTATTTAATCACAAGCACCACCACCGCCTAGTTAGTGTTATTTTCAAGTTTAGTTGTATTGTATCTTTTGTGTAGAAAAAAGTACTTACGTACTTCAAATGACGTTTTCTGAAATGTTAGATGTAGATTCTTTTCTATCACAAAAGTAGTTTAAACTATAAATCACAGTATCATTAAGATTTGTCATAATGGACTCATTCTGAAGTGATTCTTGAAACAGGACTATTCCTCTGCGGCCGTTAAAACCTATAAAACTACACATTGCAAGATTCTTGACCTATCACGTTTTTGTTTTGTTTCTAGTGCAAATTTATGAAGATAATAAAAAAATGCTATTAGACAAATAATTGCTTTTCAACCTTATTTGTAAACTATATACGGTGTTTCTTGACATTATCCAAGCCGAACATCTCAGATAACAATATGAAACAAAATATAATTCTTCTAAATGTCGATAGTCTCTAACAGATAAAACTACCCACGCGTAACTTTTATACCTATGAATCTATGTATTATCTGATATTGAAGCGCTTGCGAGGCACATCTGACGGTGTTTAAGGAATGGCCTGATCATCCTACGCGTCACATATCACAGATTTGATGGCATCGGCCGATTGTTGCCTTTCTAACACCTCATTATTACTTTGATCTTTGTGCTCGGCTGCTGTTTCTCTCAATTCGATTTATCTTGTTAATTGGAGAGCAACACTGACGCTGTCTGCTCTACTTCGGGCCATTGTTCAAGACACGACACTTTCTAAACTAATCTCTACTTCACATCTAGCTTTAATGATGTAGGGACCGAGCTTATAAGCCTCTGACGCTTAAGCCCATGTCATACTGTATGAATGCTTAAAGTACTCTTTGATTGGCACTTTATTTAGATTAATGTTTATCTCTTGTCCACGCAGTGGCTACATTGCACTACGTAGTTTCATCGGCTGTTCTTGTATTTTATCTCAAAAATTTTGTTTTGTAAATTTATAGCTGATGTCATATTTATTAATATTTATTAATAATATTGTACTTTTCTGCTTCAGATTGTGTGCATAGCAAAATCACGGACGACTCTATATTGTGTTCTTCATAATTGACCTCAATTTTAGGTCTGATTAAATTACCGAGTTTTGTGATGCGTCTGTGCTATCTAGCCATGTCTGTGTGAGTGGCTTTGCACGAAATAACTTCAGTATAATTACGATCTCGACTTAGCTCTAATTCGTGAGTCACGGCCAAGTGAAATGGCACGCAGGCCATGATCGCGCCGCCAGTTCATTCAATTATGCCACGTGATGTGAATTGAAAATTATTATACTAACGAGTCAAATTTGTCGTCAGCTCGTAACTGCTTCACGAGCTTTCTCCTTCTATCAAAATATTGACTGTCTAACGACACAACAATGTATCGAACACGATCGAAATAAACACGACCACCGCGAGTACACCCATCATCGCATCGTCGCGACAACAAGTCGTACGGCAAATTCTGTCGAATTAAAAAGCATGCCTAATAGCTATAGAATTCGAAATAGTAAGCATTGTACTGTCGAAATCAATTCAATGGCTCATAAGTACAAAGCCAGCTGAATGTGTTATTGAATATTTTGTGAATAGATTTTTTTTCATAAGTTTAAAATGGCAAATAAATGTGCGGTCCACTTAAGTAAGCCGATTACAATAACAAGCATAAATTTGGCAGTTGCGTTTAAAAAAAAATATTGTATGCCTAAGAGACAAAATAATCTACCAACAGATAAGAAATAGTGACTACCTACTGACAATATCATAGGTACCGAATGTTACCTACTTAGGTCGGGTTTTTTATCTGTGGTCTACTGCTCTTACTTCCTAGTAGCAACGTGAACCTAGAACTTTGATGGATAGGTATAAAAATAATCGTCCTCTTAACTGTTGTCTGCTGAATCAGTAGCTAATCAACTTGTATTTATCAAGTTAACATATTAATCCTCAGATATATGACTTACTATGAAATATACGTACCTAACGTAATACGAAGTGATGTCTAAAAGTCAGACCCGTGCCAATACACTGCATTGCACTTAACACAGTGCATTGATAAACACACAATCATTATATTGTCACACACTGCCGTCGGGTGTGGGTTGACTGGTAACGGTGCGTCGGAACTGGGACACATCGACATACGTAATCCTATTATGAGCTCGTTAATGTAATCCCACTTGGACCTCAATTCTGCACCGACTAAACTCTGTTTCAAAATATACAGAGATTTAAAACCACACAGTCGTCAAAGGTTCGATTCGACTCCAGTTCTTAGGAACGAAACTTTGTCTGATTCATAAATATTTATTTCTTTTTTGTTGTAAATGTATTGTTTCATTTGTAAAAAAAAAATTGTCACTGAATCATCAACTAGGTCTTCAGTCAAAAAATCAAGTTATGACTAAAGGCATACTAGGAAACGGACAACAGCTCACGTTCGTAGGTTACTAAACATGAGTTATTCCGGTCTGATCCCCTGAATCTGATACCCTGAGAGATCGGTTTATTTTTTATTGTACATCATGTAAATCTTCTTAGAGTCACCAACTAACCGAGTTCATATAATAAACTTCTTTTTGTAAGAGGTGTATGTCCAGCAGTGGCAGTTTTCTAGTTAACGATAATGATGATGAATGTATTAGCTTACAACGATTCGATTTGTCACTTTAACTAATCGATATCGAGTTTCACTGAATCATCAAGCATGACTTATTGATTCGCTTAAAGATTAGTGTCGCTAACGCACATAACACAGTTTACGACCAATAAGACAATAGTTTATTGCTCACTGACTGAAATTATATAAACATTTCGTGCATTGTTGTGCTGAGTCATAAATTATGATGAATGACCGACAGTGCTCCGCCCTTGATACCGCCTCATAAAATAATAACGACAAATTATACCATTATTAAACTTGACGTCTAGCACTAATGCTGCTATATCAGTACATTACATAATAGTGAAATGGTGTTGATTTATTTATACTTCTGTTCAGTTCTGTTTAACATTAACTTTGCTAAGTTTTATATATTAGCCTACCGCAATTACTACTTTGACTGGTGACTAAGTAATCAGTGTTGCCTATTCTATCACCGTCCCAATTAATTTGGTGTACCTGAATGTTTTGAAGGAAAGATCTGCACTGGTAAACTGTCTCAAGCTTTAACTGGCCGACTAATATAATGTATAGATCAATCTAATATCAATCATGTTTTTAATTTGAAGACACATAAACACATATCTTAAATTTAAGCTTATTAGTTTTGATATTGTCAAAATTATATTTCAAATAGTATTTAAGATGTCATCATAGAAGCTGAGATGATTGCTTTAGATAAAACACAAATACAATTTGTATCTGAGTGGTATACGTGTCCCCGTGGTCCCAATTCCTCGAGTCTATTGTCGTCAGCGCAAAGCTATGATGCGTGGGTGATGTCACGATAAGCTACATTTGTTAGATCTTCAACTGTTTCCATTACTCTTTCGCTTCGTGACCTTTACGGCTAAGTGCTATTTGTGCGTTTAATGAACATCGTGCACGTCGCCTGTACTTATTCAACACTGGGCGTGTCCTGACGATAACTGGATTGTTGTAGATTTTTGACAAGATAAGACTCCCTGCGGAAATATAACGTTCGCGACCTAACCGCTCTGACATTTATAGAAAGGAATTTTCTGTGCCGAAGTAATTCTCTTTATTAGCTCGTAATTGGTCTTGTTTCGTAAAGTAATAGCTTATTACGTTCTACGTACATAGTTATCAGAATAATGATAGTTAAATGATGATTGCAAATTGACCTTGTCTAATAAACAGACAGGCTTAATAATGAGTTTTTTATGCTGATAAAGTAAGAAAGTGTACGTGGCTTTACAATAAGCAAAAATCGGCACCTATGCACGCTAGCAATGAAAAGAGAGCTTAAATAAAGAAAATGACTATGACAGCAGATCTTAAAACAAAGTCTTTGCCAATACTGCGCTTTTACATTGAGATCTAGATACCCTTTTTATTTTCTTTTGTTTTGGGCTGTTCTTAACACCAATAACTTTTGGTATTTTTTGTCTTTATTTTTTTAAGTTAAGGTTTTCTTTTAACGTTTCTTTTAAGATGCAAAATGTTTAAAAGTATTTTAAAAATTCACCATGGTACGTACTTTCCTGGTATCCAACCCTCAACCGCGTGCGTAAAACCATTAGGGCAGGTACCGTAACCATTAGGCTATCACGACATTCTGAATATCCGCATTAAGCATAAGTCCGCCTTTATATCCATGTTTCTATATAAAGCTTTAAATAAATATATATATTCTCTATATATGCTTGGCTGATGGAAGGATATGCTGCTATTTATTGAAACTTCATAATTTCACCCAAAAGATATAGGTACACTGTTGAACATAGGCCAGTAGTGATTACCTCTTAAAATACTGTTACTAAATTACATTTAAGCACTTAATTAGCAAGTTGTAGGTCACAGGTACGATCTATAGAGAAGACATGAACCACAAATAAACATAACCTCGTTTCTCGTACAAGTACACGACAGCTATTCATAAACTATCGTAAGCCACATGAGAAGGGCATTATTTCATATCATCATGTTATTGTTCATATAGCTCATAAATATGTACGTTTTACAGTATACGAGTACAGACTTATTTATATTTTCGAATTAATACAAATCCTTGACATTTTCGTGCCCTTTCAAAATGTAATAACGAGTGCGAAGTCTCATAAAAATCTGTTGTGACTTCACTAAACAGTATATCTCAGTTTTGGAGCACTTCCCTTTATCTAACAGTCCCTTTTCATAGATTTCAATAAGACTATGCGTATACCGTACCTTTTTTACCTAGAAGTACTATAGATATTCTTATTTATTAATACCGGTATAATTGAGTCTTGAGCTGCGTCCGGTGCATAAATCGTGGTATAGATAATAAAGTTTTGTGTATCTAAAACTTGCGGCATACCTTACAGAATGGTTACAGGTTTTTTAAAATGACCGTCGAGGTGTCAAAAATATAGAATTATGTAATGCCTTATAGAGACGCTACAATTAATTTAGATAAACAGTATGACTGGCAATATTGATTAAACGACGGAGATATTATCGTAGTCATCTTACAGAGATAAAGAGTTTGTACAACTTTTCTTAGATAAATTTAACAAACACGCAAAACTACGAATAGTTCACAAAGGTGCTATTGTATCTTTTCTAATAACCATAATAGTGTAAAATTACTACGCTATTAAGCGACAGAATAAAATACAGCAGCGGAACACTTATCTCACAATAACAGACCTAACACCGGTTTAAGTATCCTAATAAACTAAAGCGTATGTAACTTAAACTGTGCACAAATATAATGGTTACAGTCCCATCCAGGAACATTAGATCTGTGGGAAGCCACGTTTCAAAGTCCTATTGAAATTGTTTAATGACCCGCGTAACGTTGAATGCGGGGCTAAGTAATGAGGGAAGGTACGCTCCCAACTGGCTCGCTGCAGGACTTTTGATTCGAAGTTCTACTTCCGTTGCTAACAACAAAAGCTTCATAGCCACAGTAAATGTGTAAATATAGGTACAAGCTGTTCTTTGTCGCATGTCGTATATTAAACAAGAAGAAAGTGGCTTTCTGACTTTGTAGCTTAGATTCTTATAAATGCAGAATCTTATGATTGAGACTTGCCTGTCCTGTCACTGTCTACATGTAAAGGACTTATTCTTTGGACATCGGTTTCTATCTTTCGATTTACATTGTGGGTTGTATTGATTTTTGATTGATGAAGTTGATGAAGATTTTGAATTTTCATTTATCTTCTTAATTTTTTTATGTATCTTCTCGTCTGTCAATAATTGTGACGACACAAACTCGATAAATGCAAGTTAAGGACATGTTCATTGTCATAACCTACATCCTTACTTCACGATAAAAGCCTACCTGCCCAGCAACATTTTTGAAATTTTTGCTGTCGTTTAGTTTCGATAAATGTTACGCCATATAAACACGATTTCTTAACTGTACGTTATTTTTCGATCAACTAAGTAGGTAAAATAAAATTCTTCTCAATTTTATTTGGTTTGTATGAATTGCATCCTTTGTAATAAAATACCTATAAGTATTTGTGTTCATAAGATATAAGTTACATTATAAAAATGGTGATAAAATAATACAAACTATTTCGCAGAAAGACACTTAAGCTCTGTTGATTTGTAAGACGTCAACACGATTAACGATAAAATATTTCATCTCTTTCACAAAAATATTGTAGACATTTCATACATCTATGTAAATGTGTTGCGTGGTAGTTATTGCATGCAATTTCAGAGCACATACACCATTAATATCTGCGCTATTAAGCATCACTTTAGTGAAACAAATTATAAAATGACCTTTTATTATCCATTTAACTCACGATGACACAAACAGAACATTATATGTACTACACAGACCTAAATCCAAATTAATATCGCTCTTATTCTTTACATCTCAAGGTTTACATTAACGTCCTTATTAACAGCGCTAAATGCGTAATATAAGTACTTCATCAAATTACATAGTCACCGCACCGCATCAAGCATGATTCACTGTAATCGATATTACTAGTATAAATCTATTGGAATTATAGAGGAGCAAAATAACAATAGGTAGGTACTCAGAACATGGTGTATGAAGATAAACACGGGCTAGTCATAACATTAACTTTACTAATACATGATTAAACCTATGTAGATTGACCTTTTTAAGAACATCAATAAAAGTTTATACACGTTTTTGTTACATTATGAACCTTATAGGGTTGAGATAAAAGTTTAATTACCTATATGAGTTATAAGTCTTTCAGTTGCATTGCTTAAAAACAGATAGGTATCCACCTAGGTAGTCTTTAGATTCCTAGCTTTTTCATTGAGTTATTCGGTCTTTTCCTTTTTATTTCCGTTTGTCTGGAGTGATAAGAGAATATTTATCGCCTCCTCTGAATATACATCTCCGGACGTAATATATTACTCATAGAGACCCTTACGACCATCTTAAAAATAAGTACTTACTCCTAAAGAGTATGAGTAATACGATGAGCAGTTTCTTACAACTGTATTATATATTTTTTGGTACATACGGCGATCAAAATTAAAATTAAATTGAAATTATTTAAATTTTCAGCTATCAAAACAGTGACGAAAACTATTACGAAACTTCTACAATATATTCGGAAGCGCGATGATGAAGTCCCGTTTATTTCGAGGTCTTGCTTTGACAGATTTATAGATAAAATGTATGGCTATTCTTGATTTTTAAATCCATTCGTGCGTGCTAAATTATGTCTACAGGCTAGTGCTATCAAATTGCTTCCCAAGACTACGACATAAAATAAGTGTGATTAACATTAATTTATGTTTAATAGGTAATACTCGTTTAAAACACTGGCATTTATAAAGTGTGTATTGCAATAGCCAGTGCCACCTCGGGTGCTTATTAGCACCAGCGTCATTCAACAAACTGGACGTTTTATACGTTTATGACACTTCCGCCCTTCAAAGAACCCTTTTAATAGATTACCGACGAGGCGGCTATTTATTTAACTCTTTCATTTCGCTCCTATGGAAAAGTCGACCATCACCGATTTAATCAGATCTCTACGGTTGTACGCATGTTACGAAGATTAGTGTCATTGAAAGGTCAGACCATGTGTATCTATGCTTGCGTAGAGAGATACTTTTGATTGTTACCTTAGCTGTTGAATAAAGACCAGTTTTTATTTCAACGTTTTTTATGAGTGTAGTAAGATATCGTAGGGTTACTTCGGTTTTAACAATACAATACTTCGAGTTGTGTCATCTTTTGTACCATCGTAACCTTTGTTATAGTTTAGGTTTTCTCACGATGTTCAAAGTATATATTAATATTCAAAGTAACTAACTGAAAAGCCACATTGATGAAACGTCAGCGTCGTGCGTGTGTGGCGAGTTCCGTAACCATGTCCTCAAGACAGTAGTTATCACGAAACAAATAAATGCGATGTAAGCGGGTAGGACTCTTGTCGCCAATAGTATGTTAATGTAGGCACATAAAGTATAACCAGTCTCGGTAGGAAAATAATTACCGCGCAGAGTTAATAAGAATGTATTGTAAAAATTATAGCCACCGTGTTTACTTTGGCGACACTGATTTCTTTATAAAACTTCTTATTATCCTTTGTGTACAATTGTTTTTCTGATTCGTGGTAGATATAGTATAGGTGCTTGATACACATACGTACTCGTATTATTCCAACATTGAAATTCATACACGTATTAAACGTAATTTGAATTGCATATCAATTACAAGTAATTTACCATTATATTGTCGATGTAACCGAGATTATCAGTGATATATTATTCATAGGACATCAGCTACTTTGAATATTGAAATAATTTTGTAAAATTAATTGTTTATAAATTCTACTCAAAAATATTTCTGGTTCTATCAAATGACTGTTTATATTAAATATTTTTAAAATATTTGTCATTGCTAATAAACAATCGTCTTATGAAATATGCACCTATTGAGGTGTGTTCTTTCTTATTATTTTTTGTGTAATTATAAGATTTAGACAACGGTCTTTTACGCAAGAAGAACGAGCCTTCTCAGAATTGTGTCTCAGACATGTGTGGTCAACATTGGCAACAGACTCAACTTCTTTTAAGGAACAACCAAATGCATTTGATGAAGTAGGGATCGTAAGGTCTGACACTCGTACTGCCTAGCCTTTTGGTAAAATGCATGATCTTATCTATATACTATTTTATATAAAGCGAACAAGTTTGTTTGTTTGTTTGAACGCGCTAATCTCTGGAACTGCTAGTCGGATTTAAAAAATCTTTTTGCGTATGTTAGCCCAGTTCTCGAGAAAGGCTATCTGACATCACGCTATTGGCGACGGGAACAGAGCAGTAAGCAAAGATTCGGGAGAAAATGCGTTGCGAGAAGCTAGGGTTTTATAAAATCGAATTGCAAAGCCAATACTGGTTTATTTTAATAAAGAAATAAAATTAAACGTAAACATTGTTGAAATAATGTACTTTATTCTGGTTTCACTGATAAATTTGCCTTGTCGACTAAATTAATCATAACATACACTACACACATACCATGTTTTAACTATTCAATATCTGATTCATTTTGTATTTTAATTAACATTTTCTCTTGTTCGTTAAGAGGGTCCCTTTCATCGTCTATAATTGACAACGTCTCATAGGAATTCTCAAAACAGTTCTGATCTGCTTTAAATATTATTTCGCAAATAGCTTGTTGTACGGCATTTTTGGTTGTGTCATTGTATCTCTTCATTTTGTTGCCTATAAATAAAGTAAACGATTGTATTTCCTCGTTTCTTTCTTCTATAGTTTGACTAGGACCCGGTATTGGCTGTTGGACTACTTGTCGGACGATACCTTCTCCCTCTTTCGCATTCACTTTATTTTCAAAATCTTTCATAACAGTAACAAATGATTTACGTTTTTTTCTTGGCTTTATAAGAGCGTCGTGGCTATGACATAATTTTGCACTAGAAGAAGTACTGTCATCGTCCTCATCTATTTCGTCTGAATCCTGAAAAAGTCAGTAGAAAACAAATATATAAGGCAAAAAAAAAAACAACTTTATGAATGTGAATAAGATAATAACTACGTGATAATATCAGTATGTGACCAGCATTTTATGTAGTAAGGCAGCACAGTGAGGTTTGTCTGAATATCCTTTTTACTCAAATTTGAGCAGCGTGACTGAGAACCTATCTTCTCCGTAAAAAGACTACAGTCATAGCATCGCTTATTAACCCCCAGTTTCTGAAAGGCTAATCGACGAAAGATTAACTAATCACCTGTTAAATCTTATGTTAAGTACCAATTAGGTTGCTAAAATCATGAATAATAAGTTTAATTTGATCTGATTACTAACTATCCATGCTTTTAACATGCTTTTAGGTACTTCACATGAGATTTAACAGGTAATTAGTTAATTTTACGTTTATCAGTCTTTCAGAAACTGAGGGTAAGTGTTGTGTTTTCGTTGGTCATTTATGGTTTTTAGCACTTCTAAAGAACCCACTGTTTCTTCAAATGTAAGTAATGTTTCTCTTTTCTTTCGCTGTGGAAGTGACTGTCAAAGGCGCATGGGCATAACCAGGTGTATACTTCTGGTCTTAATAATATCTTTATGCTGCAAGTTCTACAAACAGCTAGCAAATTATAATAAAAATTATGTTGTTATTTAGCCTTACATGTAATTGACGTTTTCTTTCAGTATCCTTATCCAACAAAAATGCCATGTCTTTGAAACCAAACCATGTACTTTTGTGCACTTGAGATGGTTCTGTAAATAAAACAAATCATTAGCATAAAATATGATACATTTATACCATAGTAAATAAATAATAATAATATATTAGTAGGTACTTTGTGTCCATAGAGTATATTTATGACAAGTAACTACGAAAGTACGAGTATTAAAAATAATAAACTATAAGTACCTGTGTCACCAGATATTTTTCTTATACTGTGCATAATTTTAGCCTTTTCTCTTCTAAACGATGACATCAATATAGTCATCTTATATTTGCATTGGGCCGAATTAATATTGAGAACAGTGCCAATTTCTTGCCAGGCCATCAGTTTCATACGCTTGTTAAAAAAGAATGGATCCTTTGTATCCCATAATATAGGTCTTGCTCTAAATTCTCGTATGAGTTGTAAACATTTTTCTTCTGTCCAGTCGTCTGTTGCGGTCGTGGTCATATTTTTTAATGTGCAACGAGCAACAACACACACGTCGTATCAAGTTCGGGCGAACGCTACACTGGTCACGAAGTCACAAAATGGCGGATAAAACGCGATCGATCCGCAGCTACGTGTCGGCGCGTTGCAGTAACAGTATTGAGTAACTCTATACATCTCTTTCGCTCAACGTGTTTTTGTTATACGTGTGAATAGGTCGGACGTATAATTTGTTATTTTATTGGATCGGTCAACGCACTGTTATTATGTTTATGTGTGTATATCTAATGTGTACCAGAGTACACATGTGTTCGATTCGATGAGGCTTGTGTTGACGCTGACGCTCAGTGAAGCTCGTTCGCTATTTGCGTGACGTGCATTATTGACACATGACGGATGCTTGTTTATTTCGCTTAACTACCATACAAACTACTGTTTACGTTCGATTTGAATATTAAGTCTACTTAATTATATTTTATTGCCCATGGCAATAGAAGTGCAAATAAACATGGTGACAGCCCATCTGATTTTAAATGGTCAGAAGCGCAAGTTGAATATGTTCCAATATCACCACTTGCCGCTATAACTAAGTAAAAAATATAGTCGAAGACACAAACTCGTAACTCATCTCTTGACTGTACTTATATGTTAAAAAGACTGAGGGGATCAGATCGGAATGACGAAATATGCAGGAGATCAGAACGAAATTAATTAATAATAATAATCCTAGGAGATCACATCTGGGGGATCAGACCGGAATAACTCTCTTTTAGTGCTTTCGGTAGGGTTTCAATTCAATACAGTGCTTTCTTTAGGAGCGTAACTCACCAGCAGATATTTTCTAAGAGAAATCTCCTTCTTATAATGTCAAAGAAAATGTATACAACGTTTATTCATTATACTAGCTGCGCCTCACGACCTCGCTGGCGCCTAAAATGTGTTTTATCTCTCAGGAACCAGATGTTACCACCAGCGCCTAAACGGCTAAACCGATTGCGATGAAAATTTATATGTAGATAGATTCGGTGCCGGAGACAGACATAGGCTTTTTATCCCGAAAATCGGTCTGGTGCCCGAGGAAGACAAAACACTTTCAGGCACGTGCGAAGCCGTGGGGCGCAGCTAGTTACTTATGATCGCTTAGTACCTATACAGTTCGTTAGATGTCAGTTCTGATAGCAGTTTCCTTTAACAGCATTTCAACTACCGCTGGCCTGTCATTTGTACCGCGACGCATGCGATTCATGTTATCGGTAAAGTTCAGTCCGCTTTGTGAATGCTAAGAGGGTAGATTAGTCATGATGCGATGCACTCCTATGTTGTCGTTCACACGCGTCGTACACAGATGTACGAAAGATAATAGCCGACTGTCTACATACCATGTGCCTTATATAATACGTTATCTTATCGTTTTTGTATTTATCTGTTATGTATTGACCGGGTTGAGTAGAACAGTAGTTGGGTTAAAAGCTTCCGTGTCATTGCGCAACTTGTTATTTTTATTACCAAAATTATTATTTCACTCTGCCTGATGGTAGTTAGTGGGGTAAATGGTGGACACCACCCTAATGTAATGGCAGCAATCTACTAGCATGGTGGCCTCTATTATGTCGGCTTTAACACGCTGTTTAAAAATCCCACAATCAAAACTGAAAGAAACATATGCACTGCGCTGGTAATAAATTTCGTTGTTTGAGTATGCTCTGAGAACCACCCACTCCGAATTGATATGAAGTACTTGAACCGTTTGCCTCATCAACATTGGCGGATACATTTGGCGAGACGTAAGTATAATTAGATCTCTGTCTATCCATCTATGTTATGGTATCAGGTATATGCGTATATTAATTGTATCGTTCGTTAGATCGTCAATAGCTGCAACTAGGACACTGCAGTCTAAAGTGACATGTTTGATGTTGTGCCCAGTGTCCGAATGGAATAATGTCGATACAGCTACGTGATAGGTAACAAAGAATTACGTCATGGCGGTAACAATTTACTATTTATACTTAGAAAGCGACACAAAAATAGCTTTATTACAAATCTGGTTGCGTGCGGCCATATTTTATCTTAAATCGAATATTAGACTTGAACTGATAAAACATGACATTTTTATCGATAAAATACAGAAAATTATAATATTAACTGTATACGTTCCCAATGATTTTAGGACATCGTTATATTTTAATGTTGCCTCTACATCAATTAAATATATTAAAGAAAAATGTCGACGCTTCATTCTGAGATAAGTGAGACATTATGATACCGTTAATACAATTCCATTTATCAGTATGCACGCATTCAGCATTTTCTTAACGGAGATAATGTCACCCTGTTCAATTAGTACGATTAACCTGTCACGTAATGTTTTACTCCTATCAATTACTCATGCAAATGGTATCGTTTCATGAATATTCATACAACTGGCTCACGGCGTCATTATTATTTTTTTAAATTACCACGGTCACTCGCACAATTTTCTCTTTATTTTATATTAGAGATTTTATTTATTTATACAAGTTTTGCATTTTTGTGTTACTTTCTGAAACTTATGTGAAAATGATTAATGTAAATACAAGTCTTGCATACTTAAGTCCTGCTTATACACTAGCATTTTCCTGTGAGAGACATATTATTATATAATTATATTTACTAACCATACAATTTACGGGCACATAGTAAGCAAATCATACCAACATATTATCATATCATCATTAACATCATACCAAACCCATTAAGCCGCGTTTCCACTAGGCAACATTTAGCGCGCGACGTGTTGCAAAACATATTGCCCAACATGTTGAAAATTAGCGTGGCACTTTGTGTAACAAGTTTATTTAGTGTATTTTGTTCGTCCGCTGTTGTGTACCGTTGCCGTACATGCTGAGCGTCAGTGTTGCGCGTCAATTGTTGCTTAGTGGATAAAAGGCTTTATTATCCTACTACGAGAAAAGGCCTCTTCTCAAACGAAATATTACGTACAGTCAATTTAAAGTCATGCTTTTTCTGTAATTCTATCATCATCATTGTTATACCTAAGTACATTTATCGGTGTTGTCTTATAATTAGTTTGTGGAGGTCTAGAAATTATGACATTCCTGTCCTCATTCATTCCTAGGAACACGACATTATAAATTCACTACCAGGTGGGCCTGTTCTATAAATTATTGTGCATTTAGAGTACCTACTAAATACGTTATGCGCATGTATAATTATTGTCGGTGGTATTCTATCGAATAAACCTCTAAGAAAGTTGATACACGTAATTGCACTTGGCTGATGTAAGTAATTTATTTGTGTATCGCGCTAATAATGTTGATGTTGATTCTAATAACAAGCCATAGAACAAACCATTTGAACCACAGAACAACAGAAGTTCAGCTGTCCCAAGTTTAGTTAATCTATATAAAGCGGAAGAGTTTGCTAATCTCGTAAAACTATCAGTAGGATTTGAAAAATTCTTGCCCAGTTCTCGAGGAAGGTTACAGTTACTGACGACGGGAGCAAAACAGCAAGCAAAGACGCGGGTTAAACCGCACTGCGGACAGCTATATGCCCTAAGTTACAGAATACACACTGGAGAAATCTGAGCTACAACAAATAAAGCACAAAAAACAGTCCAAATCAAAGGATAAAATAACGAAATACGAAACTTAGGGCCTATTTCACCACTAGCTGCTAAAGTGTCTGATATATATCTAACAGATAAAACATCTTGTAGTTAAATCTGTCTAATATTTTGAAGAGTTTATTTGTCAGTTAAGGTTATCATGAACTTGTGGAACTGATTTTTGAGTACTATCTGTCAGTTAAGTTTTCTTTTTTTCTTTCTTTCTTACATCTTTTAAACTGTCAAATCGAGAAAGGTAATACGAGGGGATTAACATATGCACTAGACAACATCTGATATCTTTCAAAATGGTTTTTATATACCTGCTTGAGTTCTCGAAGAATTTTATTTGGGTAATCATACCAAAAGGATACATTTACGAAATTTAACCCCAAGTGGTACATTTGCTTTTCTATTTTCATACAATACAATCAATAGACCAGTAAACAACAAAACTATCGATTGATACTTTATTAAATATGTCACAAATCGTAATACGTCACGTACACATTTTCTCCACAACATCCCAAAGTTCATATATTTGAAGTGTTGTCAATGGAGCCGGTTTTATTGAAATATCTGCGTGTGTGAAGCGATGAAATTTAATGGCGGCTGTTAATCTTGTCTTGTGGCCAATAGTGAAGTTGATTTAAGCAAACTTCTTCCGCACACGTAAGTAAGTACTTACGTGTGCGATGTTAACCAAGTTATTGTAATTATACAACACATGCCGCAAAAATGAATTAATCTACTGGTATTGAATACAACGAATAATTAGTGCATAAATTAACAATTAAATACCTTTTTCTAAAAATAACGCCAAATTTATTTTAATTAATGTTATAAATGTGAAAGTATAATTGTTTATTTGTATATTTGCGCTTAACGTGTAACAAATATAATAACAGAAAGATTTACAGCGGAAAGTGAGGTAGTTTATATTTAATTTTAAGCCCGGAAATTATCTCATACATACCTACTAATGACGCCGCGGGCAATTTTATAAATTGCAAATTTATGAGATTTTGTCAAAATTAGAGACGTCTTAGAAACTATTTTAAATAAATATTTAACTATCATCTTGGCTGTGACACAGATGCATATATTTAGCTAAATCACTTTTCGTAAACACATTAAAAAAAAGTACGACAAATATATCGTTTTAATAATTATTTCAATAGTAGTGGTCTGATCGTGGTGACTTGACACACTGACCAAGCGCCTCAGTTTTATAATCGAATAAATCAATCTTGGTGCCTTCATTATTTTTATAGTAAATATATAAATTATAATTTTTTTTTTTTTTTTTACGTTTTTAACCTAGAGCTTTTTTTATTTGATTTTCTAAGAATTACATCGTATACTTTATGGTCCATAACATTTTTTATGATAAATAATCCTATAATTAATAAAAGTAAATGATTTATGGCTACAGAATAATACCTATTATGCTTTCTCGCAGCATGATATATATTAATGAGTATGACAGAAGTATTCATGTTTGATTGCTTGATGGTTCAAGTTCACCAGATTCGTACTGGCCGTGTGTACAAAGTGACTCAGTCAACTGGTTTTTTGTTATCGAACATTCAATTCTTGTTGTTGGGACTTTACAGTCAGTTAAAATACGTACACTGAAGGATTGAACATCTATTGCGAATTTAATTAATAGTCTGGAACTTATTGTATCTGAATTAACTGACAACCTTTGAATTATCGCAAAGGGCATCACCATGATGCCCTCAAGGTAAATAGTCTACCTTATATGGTAGATTAAACCGTTTGCTCTGAAAGCGATACCTAATAACTTCATTAGTTTCAGAGTAATGTATATTTGTAATATACGTTAGGCACTTCTATTGCAGAAGAATAGTATACGAGTGCCTTGTGGGTACGGACCTCACCCTGCAGTACAATGGTCTACCAATATATTGCCTATTACTTAGGGATAACTTATCGTGAGAATTTATAAACATAAAAATATAAACAATCGTGGGATACGATCACTTAGCCTTATACATTCAACACGACTACTCTACCAATCGTCGATACTTTACCAATTATCTTAATAAAATCCTTAACTATTAGTATTCGTTTCTTTATCTCTCCATTCACGGCTCCACACCTATTATGTTCACTTAACATTTTACTACATTAATCCTTTTCTATCTTTGTTGCAGGTAAACTGAACTAGCTTTTGATGTTTTTGGTAAGCGTGCCTTTATACAAAGCATATTATTTTTTACAAGAGAGGCTGTACTTTCCATTATTCAAAGTGGTTACCTTTTTTGGGTATTCATTACAGCCGGCCGGCTGCACATTAAAATGTTTTGTTTAAAAGTAACTAGTTACTTTTTGCTGTTGTTTTTACACTTTTTACTCTTTTTCTTTCCCCTTCGTATCGTCTTAACCCGTTTGTTGGCCAGGTACGAAAAAAGGCCCAATTCTTTTAGTTATGAATTTCGTACACCGCGATTAGGTAATGATAATTATGTTCGAAAACGCACATCAATTTCTTTGAAATTGTGCAATTACATGGGACTTAATTTAGCTGACGAACTTATGTGTACCACACCACTGACCACCCCTGTAGTTGCTATGTATGCAGGTATGTAGATTCTTTGTCATCTTTTTTTTATATAATAGCCATTCATTTTACAGAGGCATTGGCTAGTCCATATTTCATGTCAATTAAGCAACAACATGTACAATTTTCCAGCGAAATTCTAACATCAAGATTGCTTAATGCAATATTGTATGGTGTTGATAAATTCCCAAGGAATTATTTCCCAACGTTTGCGGTTTGAGCTACGCTTTCTAAGTGTTGGCGCCAAAGAGTCGATTATTTACTATTAACTTTCCAACAAATTGTGCCGTTTGTTCGTTTCAAGCGGGTCTTAAGTCGATTTTCACTACCTACTGAGTTTCAGATTTTTCTAGAGAATTATTTCCTGCTTTTATGCATCTTTTGTGCTATATTTCTACTTTGATTTAAACTATTTTGAGTCCCGGCATGCGGCATTTTCTATTTCTATAAATGTATTTCATCCTCAGAGATTATTTTTTCGACTTACTTACTCTGCATACATTTTAAAGCATCTCACTAAGCCGCCATAGTGGTGGCCACCATGCCAGTAGTTCGTCTTTTGGAATGTTGTCCACCTCTTCTGAATTCCAGAGTAGAGTAGAGTCACTTTAGTAGGATAATAACAATACCAGTCTGTTTACTGTCCCACTGCAGCTCAAAGAGACCTCTTCTCGTATAGAGAAGGTATGAGCATTAATCACCACGCTTGCTTAAGGCGCATTGGCAATTTCAGACTTTTAAGTCCAGGTTTCTTCACGATGTTTTCCTTCACAATCAGTCAAAAATGTCCAAGATAAACTTAGAAAGGCCATTTTGGTAAGATAATATAAAAAAAACATGTTTGCGAATTTCATTTGTTCTCGAACGGCACTGTTATTTTTAAAACTTTAAGTATGTTTTTATTATTAGTTTAACTAACATTAGTACCCAAAATCAATACCTGATTATAGTTAGCACTCTTCTTTATTTTATGTAATTGATGTATGAAGCTATATGGTACAAGTATAATACGGAAAACAATAATAGGACGGCGATCCCTATGTTTGACTCGACATCGTTATACGTGACCGCAATAAGGAAGAACTTATTTATGACTTCCAAAAACGGTAACAATCTGTACTAAAATAAACGGGTCAAATGAAGCGTCCATATTTATTAGTCGCTCCGTTTGACGACGACCTTGAAGTCATTCACAGTATTAATTTCGTTTTGTTAAAAGTAGACGAATCGGTACCTACGAGACCAGGTTTTTTACTATCAGTCATTGTTGCTGATTAGAATGCTACGTCTATGCGATAAACATCGTTCAATGTTTCCGATATATCCTTATCAAGATGTATGGTGGTCGCACGCACGAGTGGTTTCAATCCTCTCGATCCTTCACGAATACGCTTTTTATCTATCCTTTGATCACTCGCCATTCAAAGGTAAACTACCATTTGCTTTTTGCAGTGTTTCTGTTTAAAACATTTCTACGATATGTCAATTTGGTCCGTTGTGTCGTAGTTACATATTTTGTGTGTGAGCGTCCTTGAGCGTAAACTCGCCGGTTTGTACGCAGCTTGTGAAAGGGGTCATGGGATAAAAAACCTCGCTCTAAAAAGTGGGCTTTCTCTTGTAGCACCTTGGTAGGTGAAAGTCGACTTGTCCTTGGAATCCTTTATGTAAGTTATAAGTTTGGTGCGACAATAGGTAATAGTTTTTATAACATTTTTGCCCACGGTCTCAATTGAATGAGAAGGTTTTTCTAAATCTATTATATTAATAATGAAAACAGTCACTTAATACAAAAAATAATTTTAACAAAAAGAAAACCGACTTCAATCAGGAAGGAAACTAAAAAGTAAAAAATAAATTTACATAGCACAAAGTATTTCGTATTTTGATTTAATTAATCAGAAATAATTAAATAAGTATTTTATAATTTTGAAGTTGGTGCCAAGTAAAACAATAACTAGGTACCTATTATCAATCTTAATTTGCTATTGTAGTAAGGTTCTTATAGTATTTATAGTCATTACATAATATAGTCATTGAGTATTTATTTGGCACCAACTTCAAAATTATAAAATACTTTTTTAATTATTTCTGATTAATTAAATCAAAATACGAAATACTTTAAAAAAAAAAGAATTGAGAGGTCGAATTGAGAAACATCCTCCTTTTTTTGAAGTCGGTTAAAAATATAATATTGTGAATGTATGTCTTGCATCAAGGTCTTATGCCATACACCTTCATGGTCAATGGATCCAAAAGCGGACAGAAAAATAATTACCATCACTATTATGTTAATGAATTCTTTTTACAACGCCGCGTTGGGCCCAGAATGCACAGAGCTGCGCACGAAATTAGAAACAGTTTCTATAATAGTAATTTCCCAACTGGTTTATTGTGATCAATAAATTTATGACGCTTCACTGTCACGGCTTCATACCGTCAGTGTTCTCTGATTAGTCGTTCCATGTTCAGGTAATATAATTGTAGCGCCGTCGTCTCTTTGAGAACCATTAGCTTAATTTATCGGGTCGGAATTTGAAAATCAAATAAATGGCAATATTTACCATTATGCTCGGATTATACTGTTATGTATCAAGCTTTTCCGTGCGAGCCGACGATACAGCAAGAAAACATCTATACTATATTGTGTCTAATTGTATACCTTTACGAACCCGGTTAAAATGTCACTATACAATGTTTCAAGTAGGTACCATGTCAATAAAAACAACCGTCGGCGTTCTACAAACAAATATTTTTTGATATCGAGAAGTCTATTCAAATACGTCAAATATTTAGGCTAAATTTGCCCTCACAACAGAGAGCTGTTATAATTTGACGCTATTCTACGATTTGAGTGAGGTATTTATAAAAGAGACGCGACATCGCCTGTTACCTGAGGGTAAATGACCACCTGACCCATATCTGTGTCCCGACTTTCACCGGTCGGCCGTTCACCCGGGAACCAGCGCGTAAACACACGTTCCAATTTTCAAAATGGACTCGAGCCGAACGAACGTAGTCTACATTAATTGGGGCGCATTCCAATTAAGACCTCGTTATTTACGCATCTTACGTAATTACCGTCGTCGTTGCCCGACAAATGCATTGAATGAAGAAGTGCATCGAATTGTTTTAATGGAAGCAGTTTTTTTTCTTAGTTCCTTACGAAATCTTTAGTACCTACTTATGTGCCTGACTGTTTTTGTTTATCTGTTAGTCCATTTGTTTTGTTATCATTTTATCTTTCATATTAATAATAATAATAATAATATTACTAGAACTGTCAGCAAACCTCTACATAATATTACAAAAAGCAGCCATTCTAAACACTTGTAGGATAGTTAGAAAGTTTATGCAAATTCAGGAACACAACAAACCAAAACACAAGTTAACACTACACACCACACACTGCATTTACTTGGTTGCAAGCCCGTAAATGTAGTTATAACCAGCCCAGAAGCTGAGAAACACAAAGATCACCTATAATAATAAAGTTCTCGTGAATACGCGTCTTTTGAGCCTTTTATCTTCACAACTTTTCGAGATATAAGGGGATCGCGCTTTTTCGAGAAATCAAAGCCTACACTGGAGCGAACAAAAAGACATTTCCAATGTTAAAAGGATATCAAATTCGCCCAATCCATTCATTTCATGTCTAGAGACTATTGACGAAGGCTATTTCCCACAACAATCAAAACTTGCAAAACAAACGAGCTCTCTAGTCAATGTCGCGTGAAATGTTCATTCAAATTTATTATAGAAACCGAAGCCGGCACTGATCGATCCGATAGCATAAGGTAGAAATTCTCTGATAGATGGTAAACTATTAAAATTACATATTGAGCCTCATCTGTTTACCATTCATATGATCTAAAACAGACGTATGTTATTGTTTTTCTTACACAAAGAGATCCTTTTGATGTCGGTACAACACAATGATCTGTATTTAACCAATCCATAGCTCTATTGTCCTTGTGCCACGCTGTACACAAAAGATACCTTTGCATAATGGTCTTATCATGCACCATCTAATTAAGATCGACATGTGCCGTGTATTTTCAAACATAAGGTTGCAAATTACATATAACAATGCAAGGAATTTATGACGGGAAAACTGCATGTGCCATCATATGGGCAGTTCTAACTAGAGCGATCGATACCTACAACAAAATAGTTAGTCATAATAAAATAATTTAACTGACTGAATGAAGTAAATCTTTTCAAAGTATTTAGAATATGAAATTTGTGAGTTGGATTAGTAGGTGAAAATTAGGAGGATCTGATAAATAATATATAAAATATATATATTATTATTATTTATTATGTATTGAGGATAGCGATTTTCTATTTAAAACAAAACAGTATTTTACGAAAAATGGCATTAATTCAACAACTACAAATCTTTACCAGCGCATGTTTCCTTTTAATTTTGATCCCGAGTCTTTATTAGTTGTTTTTGGTTGAGCGTGAGATAGCGCCTCACATAGTTGTGAACATCATTCTCCTAAACATTTTTAATCGAACTTTTTATTCTAATCAATTAGTTTATTAGACAAATTTCATCCATCGTTGACCCTTTTGATTAACAGAATACAAAATGTGGATGATTTAATCTTAGTTGATTTAATTCCTATAAGGCGTGAGTTGGTCGCTATTATCATAAATTTGTGAAAGCATTTTTAGAAGAAATATAGCTTGTAACGATAATTGATATCTTTAGCAATTTACTTTTTTTTTAACGAAATTGAATTTTCGTTAACATTAAATTGAATTTTCGTTAATAAAATAATAACACAAGTAATTTTGACCAACATATTAATATGGGTACACGCAGTTATAAGATGATGAAAATGGTTCTTCATTTCAATGTAAATTTGATGAGAATCTGACCTTCAAACCCCAACGAGGTCTTTTATGCACCTCAACTCAACGGTGAACGGTACATGTATCACGATTGGATTATTGTACACCATAAATAAATACTGTCTTTCAAGCCAGTTTATTTTTCATTAAAAGTTATTTATAATACTAATAAAGAAATATTATTGTAATTTATAAAATCTTTATAATTATTAAAATTGTTTCTTATTACCGAGAAGTGAAAAGTCTAAAAGGCAACATCAATTTACGTAGTAATTGAAAGTCGATTTCAAATTCAGGTGCAACGAAAGCGTTTACTGCGCGTAACACGGGTTTAGATAATATAATAGTCGTAAGACTTTCTAAATCGTTTCTTACTTTGCTGAAATTTGTTGTTTTTTTATCAATTAATATCCAGCCGCTAATCAGAATTATATGCTGTAAGAATGATCATGAGGCATTTCTAATTTACAATAAAGCGAAAACTTTTGTAGGCATATATGATAGGTTGCCTTTTACAAACAAAGTGACGTTACTGCCATTGTATTTTTCTCTTCGAAAAAAAAAATCGGGGCATAAAAACATTATACAATTAAAAGATAAAAAGTGTACCCAGACTCTCGAAACATATATTATTATGTAGACCACACAAATATTTGCCTGATTGTCATTCTACATACTTGCTTATGTGATAAGACTGGTATTATTAGATAAGCTACGAAAACACAATGAACAAATAAGAATTGTATAAGATTCCTGTATAACAATCACTTACATATTAAGCAGTTATTAGAATCATGCATTCAAAATTGATGTTGTTAGAATTGTAACGATAGAATGAAGTATACTTTACTTCCAAGATGCCTCAAGCTACGGAAAATTACAGTACAGAATTTTAAGTTTTATGGACTATATAATTGTAAATAAGTTAGCTGTGTGGTATCCGTGAAAGCGTAAACGCGTTTCCTGCGGTCAAAATGGAATTCTCTATATTTAATTGTGTTTCATTTAAAAAACAAAGTAAATCTGTTTTATATTTCGAGTGTGGCTTTCTCAAAATGGTATAATTAGGGATTATTATACTGAAGTCAGGATACAATTAAGAACAACTTAAAACAATGCTAATTGCGTGCCCTTCTTCACATTACAATTTTTCGAATAATGAAGCTCAAAATGCTACTGCAATATGTTTAAAAACTTGGATCTTTGGAGGTAAACCGGGTCCATATTCAGAACTGAAGGGACAAGTGGGCCTTGAAGCGATGCCGCCGTACCCAACGACCGCAGCCGACATGCAGTCAAAATAAATAGGTACACCAAAGCCTTCGAACTAAACAAGGTTATGTACTGACAGAAGGCATAATTCAGACCGGCGTGATTCCACGTTCACTCGGATGCATCGCGATTATCTGCAATAAGAACGCCATGTGTGTTTTTGCATGCGCGATGTGTACTGGAAATGCTGTGTTTAATAACATTATAATTTGGTTCGTTTTGCAGCATAATTACCACTATATGCAAGATGCTTGCGCTTAAGATACACCAGACAAAAGATTTATATTTTTCGATGTATTAACGTTACTGTTCAATCTGTTTTTCACTGCAATACTTGCTTATTTTTACCGTTGATTTCTCAATGGTCCCATTCACTGCAAACCTTATTGTATGCTCCTAGCTTTGTACCTTTTATAGATGTCTTTGTTTTTGTGTAAATCAAAATGATGTCTATCTCGGCCATCACGAACATGTACTGTTATATCAAATAGTTACAAGACAAAAATAATTCGGTCGCAATATTTATTTTGTGTAAGCATTAAGAGTATCTCCAAAAATTCAATCTGCAGTTATCTAAATTAGATTATATATTTTTATTCTTGTTAGAAAGGTCGTGACTCAGCTCGTCGATTTCACAAAGTATACCGATAAATATGCAGTAGAATATCCGGGTGTGTAATGTGACAAATAATGTTACTACATATAATATTTACAAGTGCGTTTTTGTTTGTTGATATTTGTTGACGTGTGTGTTGAATAATCAGTTTTGCAACGTTCAGTCGCATTGTTGGTGAGGCGTGCACGTGCAGCTGTGAGGGCGTCGCCTCAGTGAAAGTGTGAAAGTGACGCGAATGCGCTTGCGCACCGCAACTAGCCATACTGTCTATAAAACCAACCATATATTGCGCTTTTTAGATTTATTACCCAGTTATTAAGCTTACTTTTTTTATATACTATTCACAAATAATATAGCTTTCTAATAAATTATTATGATTAATTTACCACGTATTATTTTATGCAAATTTTACCTAAAAATAATAGTTTGAAATGTAGGATGTCAACATAGACCTATTATGATAACAGATCTGGATGGATGTGGTTTTGAAATTAGTCTTATGTTGATAATATCAATTTGCGGTTTTAGTATGTTAGATTATACGCCGTTGTCTTAAAAGCAGTCATCATCATATCATCATATCAGCCAAAAGACGTCCACTGCTGAACATAGGCCTCCCCCAATTTTCGCCACCGTGGCCGGTCATTCGCCGCCCTCATCCATCGGTTGCCCGCCACCCTTATAAGGTCGTCGGTCCACCTTGTGAGGGGTCTGCCCACGCTGCGTCTTCCGGTTCGTGGTCGCCACTCTAGAACCTTTCTGCCCCAGCGGCCGTCAGTTCTGCGAGCTATGTGTCCTGCCCATTGCCACTTCAGAGAAGCAACTCTGCGAGCCACGTCAGTTACTTTGGTTCGTCTGCGGATTTCTTCGTTTCTCAAACGATCGCGCAGGGAGACGCCTAACATAGCCCGCTCCATCGCCCTCTGAGCGACTTTGAGCCTTCGGATAAGACCCATAGTTAGCGACCACGTCTCTGCTCCGTATGTCATCACTGGCAACACACACTGGTCAAAGACCTTGGTCTTGAGACACTGCGGTAGTGCGGACGAGAAGATATGTTGTAGCTTCCCGAACGCTGCCCAGCCGAGTTGGATTCGACGAGTGACCTCTTTCTCGAAATCGGACTTACCTAATCGGACTGTTTGTCCCAGGTATATGTACTCGTCAACGAATTCGAGCATCGAGCCTCCGACCGTAATAGGAGTGGGTGTAACATGGACATTGGTCATGACTTTAGTCTTGTCCATGTTCATTTTTAGGCCCACTTGTCGAGAGACTCTACTGAGGTCATCGAGCATTGCACTGAGCTCCTCCACGGTCTCAGCCATGACCACGATATCGTCCGCGAATCGAAGGTGAGTGATGTACTCGCCGTTTATGTTGATGCCAAGTCCATTCCAGGTCAGAAGCTTGAACACGTCCTCCAGTGCAGCGGTGAACAGTTTCGGAGATATAACATCTCCCTGTCGTACTCCTCGCTGCAACTGGATAGGCCTTGAGCTCTGACCATTAATTCGTACTGACATAGTGGCGTTTTCATACAAACACTTCAGCACTTCGATATATCGATAGTCAATATGGCACCGTTGGAGAGACTGCAGCACAGCCCAGGTCTCGATCGAATCAAAGGCTTTCTCATAGTCCACAAACGCTAAGCACAGGGGCCGGTTATACTCTGTGGACTTATGTATAACCTGCCGCAGCGTATGTATGTGGTCTATGGTACTAAAACCTTTTCGGAAACCGGCTTGTTCGGGAGGCTGGAAGTCGTCGAACCTGTTTGCGAGACGATTAGTAATGACCCTCGAGAACAGCTTGTAGACGTGACTCAGGAGTGTGATAGGTCTGTAATTCTTCAGAAGGGTTTTATCGCCCTTCTTGAAGAACAGCTCCACCACACCCCTGTGCCATGTCTGTGGCGTTTTGCCCTCGAAGAGGACGGCACTAAAGAGCCTCTGAAGGGCCTTCAGGACAGGATTTCCGCCTGCCTTCAGTAGCTCGGCTGTGATTCCATCCTCACCCGGCGCCTTGTTGTTCTTGAGCTGTCTGAGAGCCGTACCAATCTCGCACAAGCTGACGTCCGGGATGTCTTCGGTGTAATGTCGAGTTAACCTAGCTCTTGGATCTGATGCTAGGCAGCTAACAGGTGCATGTTGTGTCGTGTATAACTGTCCGTAGAACCTCTCGACCTCCTCTAAAACCTCTGGCTTAGAAGCAGTAGCTGAAGTAAATTACTCGAACTGTTGATTTTGCAAATGTTGTATCTGGAGCGTGGTAGTGGATCGCAGTCCGACAGTTGTTTCCGTACATTAGCACATCTAACATTATGCGCTCCATACATATAAATGAATTAGACGTGCGTTGAATGCGAACTGTAACGGTTTTATCTCATTAATTGGCTCCGTATTTATATCAACATATTTATTATCATTCGAGACATCCAAAACTGTTTTATTGTATTCGATTTCTTTTTGACTAAGAACTGTTTTATATAATATACTTCATTATTTACTTCAAAATCGATCATTAGCTTAATAGTAGAAATTTTTATTAATATTATTTTTCTAAAAGTATTTGGGATTTCGAACTTTGACAGCGATTAATTATTATTGCTTCGATCGTAATGCTATTAAATTTATTTAAAACTGTATTTATGTCGTATAAGGTGAAGCTTTCGCTATACATTATATAGAGGAGAATAATGACAGTAATAGCAGCGTCGCCGAGTCATGTAATTGTGCTGCGATCGATGCATTGCGATGCGACCTCCATAACAGTAAACCATCCTTCATTGAAGTATGGCGAAAGAGATTATATTTTAGCATCACTAATCGCCGCACGTTCAGACTTTACTCTACAAAGCGACACAATCACATCTATTTATGGCTATATTATGATATAAATTATACATTTGATAAAGCCTAAATTTATTTATGAGTCAGCGAATTGAAATAACTGTGTTACAAAACTGGACGTTAATCGTTCTTTCAATTCAGTACGTATGTATTCAAGATAACTTTGGTGAAATAGTACGCAACTTAATTCGTGAAGTATCCATTTCACTATCAGTCTGGAGACATCTATATATACTATTATGTAAAGCGGAAAAGTTTGTTTGAACGCGCTAATCTCTCGAACTACCAGTCGGATTAAAATAATTTTTTAAATAGCCTAGTTCTTGAGGAAGGTTGTAGGCTGTGTAACATCTCGCTACTGGTGACGGGAGTAAGGCAGTAACCAAAGACGACGGTAAAACCGCGGTGCGGGCAGCTAGTAATAGGGTATAAAAGGACTCTTGTACAAAAGGAGGAGTTTGCCAAGCTTGACAGGCGGTTTGCTACCTTATTTAGGTGCAGCCCAATCTGGTATTGTCTTAGTCGCCTCTAACGACATCCACTGCAAGAGATGAGTTTACTTCATATTCTTGACCAAAGAAAACACAGCAAAGTATTTGTAGGTATTTAAATATCTTAACTTCATTATCATAAGCCTTATTATCTCTGTCAAATGGCATTAACTTGGTTCAAATGAACAATAACAATCAGATTCAAAGAATAAGAATATTTTAAAGCAGTGCAGTAAAATGAAATGGTATGCCAACACAAGGATCTGAGATCGAACATTCCGTCAAGACAATTCAGAACCGCTCTGTTTTACATTAGACGTGGTATTATCCTAAGAGCGAGTATAAAGCGCGTCGTTATAGTAGGTACAAAGTGAACGTTTATGCCCATGCTATCATTTCCAGCCGGCACTATCAACATATTGTTTGTTTGTAATAGCGATGTTGCATGCACGAAGTAAGCCATGAATATGAATGTAATAACAAATTCCATTTTAAAGTCCTTATTTGTGACAATGTATCCTTTGAATACGATTATCACTGTAGACTTTATAATGTTAACTTTCCTTGTAACTCCTTTGATCCTTATTTTAATGAAATAACATGGGAGATGATACTAAATTAAAATTCCATCTTCGCTATTTGTATCCAACAATTCCAATTATGGTTTACCCATGCTTACGAAAATATACAACTTGATAGATACACAAGAGAGAATTTAGTTCTAAATGAACTAAATTCCTGTACTACATAGCTATGCTAATGAATAAAACTCATTGAGTGCAATAGATTAGATTGCCTCAACGTATGCTGTAACAGTTATTAAAGCGAGCATTAGGTACATTTTAGTGGCAGTGATTTGTTGGAAATGGTTGTTTAATAAATGAATTATAGATACATTCGTGTTGTTTGGCAGTGCTCGCATGCTCAGTGCGTTGGAGCTGTCTCAGATTGTTATGAGACGCATGTTACCATGATTAGTAATGCATGTTGCTTGCTCTTCGTGTCGCTCTCTCTATTGTGCGCTGCATGACGTTTCACAATCTTTTGTATATGCCATGGCAGAGCTCATCATTCTTTCATTGTAGACCACTGTTGAACTTTTTGTACGGTTTTTCTTATCTATCCCGCTTTGTGTTCGAGCATTAACTAATGTCCCCTGTCTGTCAGATGATATCGGGCTCTCGTTAGTGGCATTGTGGCACCCACGCCGAGCCCTACGCGGGCCTCTAATGGCGCACTGACAGGATTACCTATGAGCTGTAACATCAAACGATTACTATGAACATCACATATTTCTAGGCAGACTTTTGCTGGAGCTCACTATAGCTCCAATGCATGATAATATTTTTCAAAACGAGTCTTCCAAGGCATTTGAAACTATGATTCACCACCAAACTTGTGTGGGCGTGTGATAAAACACGAAGCTTTAAGAGCGTGTGAACAGCAAAACGTCAACAGACTACCAGAGCGATATATCGGTCTCACGCGTACCTGATACCATCCAAGTGCGCGCGTTCTTGTCTCGCCTAATCAATGATCTTTACGTGTCTAATGGAGAGTATCATGACAGTAACAAGCATGTTGTATGTATGTGTTGAACAGATCAGGTCTGATCTGTCCCAGGTATTCTAAATTGTAACATTGTTTTTGTACCGAGAAATCGCTCTCACTCTTCTATTTTGAATGCGAAATCGTTGTCATTGTTTTGTGCGCGCTCTCGCGAACATGTTATCTAATACATTTTCCACAATGGATCAGCGCGCTGAGCGCTCCGACACAATGCTTCCGACTGCTTCGGTTCCGCTCTCGTGAATTAGGTAAGTGGTGCATTTGACGAAACTTCACTTTTTCACCGCTCCACTTTACCCCACTGCGATTTATTGAGTTTACTAATCTGTAATTTGTTTGCTACTGATTAGTAACGCGTTTATCCATAAAAGTTGATTTACACGCTGTCTCGAGGGTCCATTAGAGAGCTGCTGATTCGCGACGGGAATTCATGCAATCTTTTCGCACGACAATCGGGAGCGCGACGCGCCAACTGGAGCGGCTAATATACAAATAGACCGGTTTTAGATCATCTAATACCTGTTGCTTGTCTCGTCGCCGTTCTGCATGTAGTACTAGTTTTCTAGTTCGTTTATAATCCAACGTTCCAATAAACGATTTTTATTTTCTTATATCTAGCGCTTAAAATAATCATTGATATCTCTAAAAACATGTTCGTACAAATTTGCATTGGTTACCGGCGCGTGCGTCTGTGTGAGTATGTGGGTCGATCTAACTCAATGCTACACTTTCGTTGGCGATATGCAAATCAGAGCGTGAGCCTCCGTAGCCAGTCGGCGCCTACACTGACTGTGAAATTGTTTGGAAACTGGCTAATCAACGTCTTGTTTCGCAGACGGCTGCACTCTGTCACTGCATTATTGTTATCATTCCTGTCTAGTAATTGTCAGATCCACCGGCTTTCACATCGATTTGAACAGTTTCCCCCGCGTCTAAATTCGCCTTGTCCTGTGCCCTATAGCAATATTGCTGTTATTGAAATACATTTGCAACGTTCATCCAGTAATGTGTGGGAAAGAGGCGTTCTAACTTTTTTTAATTGCCTTGTGTCGGTTGTGTGGTATGCTATTATTGCGGAGCGTAATGCAAGGCGGGCCACAGAAGTAAGGCGCCTAGCTGTCTCCGGACAATTTCGTTGTTAATTATCTTCCATCGTCTCTCTGACTGCCAGGCGGCACGTCTAGCCCGTAACTGCAGCCTCGAAAGTAGGCAACGCGTGTGTGGTTCTTGATGCACGCCAACTATTCTTGGACGGTATTTTCGATACACACATGTTGTGGGTCGACAACCTATCTGACAAATCGCCCACGATCTATTTTGTTTATGTCGCTGTTTCCAAAATAGATATCCTATTAAATAACTCAATCACGAAAGAGCAATGATATACTTATTTTAAATACCGGGTTTGAAAATGTAAGTCGGTGATAGTAAATAAGCTGAAACCTATTTCAAATTATTTTTGTAATCGTAATTAATATTTTGGCATAAAATTATAATCGTGACCTAAAGAAACTTGATTTGTCATTCGCTGTGAGGTCGTTTACTTATGCTCGATGCTCACGTCCGCGACAAGTCCCTACCGTCAGTCAGGTTTGACACACTAATTAACTTATGTTTACTTTATAAAGTGCGGTTTAACTGCGTACTTTTCTCCTACAAATGAGGTTACGGCGTATTATAAACGAATTTTAATTTATCACATAAATGTTCAACTACTTCTCGTGGAATATTTCTCATTCCAAAATAAAACATGAATCCTCACAAGTCACTATTCTCTCTGACCCTAGCGACCGTAGCAATAAATATTTTATTATAGGTAGCACTTTGGTATTAATTGTGTGTATCAATTTCCTTTCATTTTTTTTTGTGTTGTCTAGTCAAAGCTTACCTAGCTCTTTTCGTCTACTATTTTTTAATCGTACAATATAATAATAAGACGGTAGTAGATCCAAGCTGGTTTCAGCATGAATGGGCCGGATCGTCCGGGAAAGTACTACCCTCTCATAGAAGATCGACGTAAGAGTAGCAGTATCCGTACTACTGCGTTTCGCTCGGTGAGTGAGAGCGCCGGAGGCCCAATTTCCCCCCATTCCTCTTTCCTCATCTCCATCATTCCCTTCCCCTAACACCGTTCCCAGCCGCCATAGTGGAGGCCACCATACCAGCAGTTTAAGAAGATGGTATGGTGGCCACCACTTCTAGACTCTCCTGTCTCCTTACCATCAGGCGGGGTGGAGTCACTTTGGTAGGCTAATATTAAAAAAAAAAGTATCATGTACCCACTTTAAACGCTTTAAATCATTCGTTGATAGTGTCAAAAAGAATATTTGAATATTGTTTATTTGACTTTAAATGTTCCCTTCATCTAGAGCATTACTGTACTTAGCGTTCTAATACTAAAATTGCTGATTTTATAAGTAGCTCGTATATATTTAGGCTCTTTAATATTCCGACCGACAACATTCTCAAGCTGAAAAGTGCCTTAAGCGGTATATTCATTATAATATTAGCGAATTCAACTCCTCACCCGTTACTTAAGACCTAGATATGAAGGCGGCTGGAAAGGTACGTTTATTATCTGGTATTTGGCACAATACCGCTGTTCGTTGTAAAATTACATTCTACCTTGATGAGTCTATTATGTAGACATGAAATTGAACTTGCTACTTGTATCCGAGTATTGGGTACATGTCTCCATCACAGCTATGTGTGTCACCATAACCGTCAACTTTATGCAATACTCGATATTCTCAATATGAACGCGGAGTTCTCGCGTTCCATATGTTGGGAAACCGCTCAAGATTGTATGGGCTTGTGCATCAGGCAGGTTCGTTTTGAATTTATGTAAGCAGAACGACGATACATTCTGATATTGGCCTTCTATATTTAAGTTGACATTCTTTTACACTTAAATGTACATAATTGTATGTTGTGTATCGATTCAGTGCAAAAATACGACGCGCCGCGACGTCCGAATGTGTATCAACAAATTTTATAACGTAGCTTTGATGATGCATGAGCAAATCGGTTATTAGACATATATTACAATGTAATGTTCTGCTACAGTAACACTATTAACATTACCACTGCACGATCAAACCACTCCTAGTTTGCTAATGAAGATAAAAAAATACTGACAACAGTTAATCGTAATGAGATGAGTGCGTTGATTCTAAAAGCTACAAAAACAGCACTAAAAACAGCTAGTTACAATAATAATGAGCAGTTTAGTAAACTTTTAACTAACACGTAACAGCAATTCATATATTTTTTTTACTTTTAATTTGCTTGAATTTTTAAGAAGAGTCTTAATTAATTCGTATAGGTAAGCCGTAACCGAGTTAGATGGTGAGTCATCGGTAACGAAGCCTCGGTCGTGACGTGAAATGCTAACCTGTAATTTAAGTAGAGATTTATGAGACGACTCTTGTGGTGATTACAGTCATTTGGATGTGTGTAGTTGCCAAAATTAAGAGGTTACACGAGCTGTGATAAGTGGCTACGTACCCGGTATAAATATATTTCAATTGACTTTTTAGTATTCTTTGGAGCTAGGATGAAAGCTGATGTTTCATTTATTATATTGTATTCATTTATAAACTTCCTGTACAAAAGTATAGTGGCAAAGCTTCCTATCAGTTTCAATCATATTATAAGTGTTGCAGCCTTAGTCGGTCTAAGCATGCAGCCTTTATTCAACGGTTGTCTAATGTTAGTGTCATGTTATCCCTTCACCTATTTCTGTTGCTAATCAAATATACAAAAATTTAAATAATTTTATACATTTCAAATTCTTGCTATTCATGGTAAAATGTTCTTTAATGTATTGTATAGTTTAAGTACGTCAGTAATTGACTGGACACCAGTCAATTAATTTCTAAATGACGGAAGAGCCTCTTTACAATGATTCTATCATTACAAGTTAACTCAAACTCCAATTCAAAGCATTTATTACCTTTTGATCATAAAGTATGATGCTTATGAGAAGTCTAAATTACATGAAGTCAGCTAATTAACCTATAACTAGTTATTACTTCTGACATAATAAAGTCACCTATCAAATAATTGAAAATAATGGTATAAAAACATTCATAACAGGTAGTCTGTTGCTAAGTCTCAAGTCTGCCAATATTGTAGGTATTATTAAGCCACCGGATTGTATGATATTGGAAAAAAACCTGTGTGATAATTAAAACCATCAGAACCCATACGTACTTTTTCATAGAAACTTCTCACAAGTTTTTTTAATAGTTTATATAGATTGTGTTCGTCACGTTTTTTGTTACCTCATAAAAACATACAACATTCACGTTGCTCGCTTAAAATTTGATTTAATCATAAGCTTTCAACTCGCCTTTCAATCTGAAATTACTAGCAATTTTGCATGTTTAATATTGTTTTTTTTTGTCATTGAACTATTACGATCGGTTTTTCTCTCATCACGATCTTAGTTTGTGCATACCGACTTTTTTCCAAGAGCGGCTGGCTTGCCTTAAATGGTGTTATTTCCTGACTACAACTGTGTGGATAGCCATTCCTCGCCAGTCGACGCGTCGTCGCTCGCAATCAATGCTTCACGATTAATAGTGAGCCACAAAAACGCCGGCTCACCTGCCACTATAGATAATTTTTTGCCGACAAAGGTCCTATTCTTCGATTTTCGAATACATACTTTATGGATTAAGAATCTAAAAAGGCATTTTTATTGTGGTCGAATCGTTATAGAAATTTAATTTATGAGAAATCTTGAAGTAATTTGCATGTATGCATCTTAAATGCACCATCTTATCAGTTTTGATTTATTTTGGTAGATAACTCCTTCTCAGACATAATTATATTTAAAGAATTTGTTAAGTTTTATTTTTCTATTCCTATAATAATATTCAAAACGTGCTGCAAATGTGAATGTCTTTGACGAAACGTTAACACTTATTCCACTCGAAAATATATTTCAGCGGGTTCAAAAGTTCAAATCTAAAATACAAGTCTTAATTTTCATTGTTAATACAATTGCACATACCAGACGAGCTAGTTCAAGTCAACGCACCGCAATTGGAGAGGTGGCTATCGTGCGACAATGAGCGGAATGAACCATCGTCACTTTGGTAATACCGACGTCTTTACTGCCAGTACTGAGGATCGTGTGCCAAAACCTTCCACAACTTCATTACTATTAGTAACTGAGAGACTTGACCTCACAATTGTTTCATAATGGTGAATGCGACATTTTGTTTATTACTCATCGTTTCTTAACGAGCTTGACGCTTGATGTTGATTGGTCTATTGACATCTCGAGCCCTCAACGACAACTTGTTAATACGGATCGCGCCGTACAATTCACATTCTGTGCTAATTGGATTGAATGCTTGTAAAAAACTTCGTTTTTATTTGATAGGTTAAATAATTGAAAAATGTTATACAACCGTATCATGTAACAAAGTATATTAAGGTCTAAAGGGCAATGACAAGATTATATTGTGTCCAAACTGATAAACAGAGTACACAACTAACAGGACAAATGTTTACCGCGCTGTCACAATAATGATGTCACATGTCTAATATAGTGTGTCTACTTGTAAAGATAACGAGAACTTTAGGTTATTCACCTTCCACGAGGCTCATTGTACTGGGTAGAGCATCGCATGACAAAATACAATGTTTGTGTTCAACGCTCGCCTAATTTGAAAGCCAAAAGTACAAAGTACACGTACAGTTCGCGAACTATTGCTCTGTAAACGTTCCAATGTACCTATTTACGAGTTCAAATGTTGATACACGGTCTACAGTTTAGGCATCCGTTGGCAACCCCTTCATAAATATAAATATTCAAAGTAGGATATTATTGCTGGGACATGATGTGGTCAGATCTCACCGATACCGACAGATCACTGTAGTTGTAATTGTAGACATATAAAACAAGAGGACCGCATGACAGCCGTTATAAATGATGATTGGTATCTACAAGTCAAAAGGAATGATAAGCGGAACAAGATATTCAATGTTACAAATGTGTGAATGGTGACGAAGCTCATTAGCGGGCATTTTAAACACATAGATACTCGTACATTTGTTGCTTTTTTAAGCATTTTTTTTTTCATCAATCTGAAGATGTCAACTGCAGTCCACGTTTGGTAGACGTATTGGTGGTTAATAACGTGATATTTAGTAAGTAAGTACCTAATGCTGCTGCTCGTTACCTGGTGTTCCAAGTCGTCTCTTACATCAAGCTACTGGCGACGGGAGCAGAGCAGTAACCTAAGACGCTAGTAAAAACGCACTGCGAGAAGCTAGTTATTTATGTTCCTTAATTAACTGCGGCTTTACACCTACGTATTAATGACACAAAGCACAAATTAATCAAAGATCGGTATTAATTCCATAGTTAATTTAGCATCGCTCTTGGCCAACTTTCTTCACGTAAATTGGACGTAGGAGGACGTTTTCTAAATATTTCACGTCTGCTGTGGCGTCCAAGTAATTAATGATTGGGTTATTTTATATCAGACAGTGCACGCAGGTTTCCCAGCTCCAAGAAACCTATAACGAATTAATGAACACTTATTCAAAACTAATTGCCTTTTTGTTTATTTGTTAGGTACTATAAATAAAACATTAGACCAACACTAAAATAGAGTTTATACGACAATTCTAAAAAACTGTTAAATATTTTTGAATTATACTGTAACCGTAGAATATTTTGGACTCTTAACATATTTGCAAGGAAATATTAGTGAACGGTGTCTTCATAATTGAATAAAAACACGGTCAACGATCTTTCTGAATGCTAAGGTGAAGAAATACATCATTTTAAATACGACACAAAAACCATACATTCGTTTGAATAACAAATTCAAGCTTCCAAAATTCTAAGTTAACAAAGTCTCGACAAAATATAAAGTATTCCGACAAAATGGCATGGCTTAGCGCCGATGGCGTCGCCGAACCTCGGATTTGTACAAAAGCCTATCGCATATTTGCAGTTGCCGCACGAACTTCACTTTCACTAGCGGACTATCAATCTCGACTGTCACGCTTAAAAAATACATGGCGTACGTACTTACTCTTTATCAAGGGACAGACTATTTTATTGTTATATCTCCCATCTAAAATATTTGCTTGAAATATATTCAAAGTTGTAAATTCCTCTACGCTTTCTGAATAAATATGGCGTATCAAATGAATTTGTAAGGTTGTAGGTCAAGTAGAAGCCTCTTCTGATTTTGGTACTACTTATAAAGAGTTTATGAATTGAATAATGTGTTCCAAATTAGGACTGACCTTTAACTGGCAGTATTAAGGTGTTTGTACCTCTTTTAAATTGTTGGTTTTATTTAATATCTTAATGTGACTGATATAACTTCTTGAAGTTGCATTGTAGTTTGGTTTGGTACTTTGCAGTTCATCAAAATAAATCGACTATAAACAAGGAATAAATAATATATTTTGTTGTCTGTGCTTTTTTGTCTATCGTGATCACAATCAATCTAAATCGAAAACAACCAACGTATCTGATGTTAAAACTCTACAAAATTGAAACGATAGACAAAATAGATTTCAATTAGATCTTTAATCTAAATTTGATTAGCACTATTTTGTTTATATATTTGTGTAATGCATTATTTCGATGCTTGCACGCAACGCGCTCGTACTTTCCTACGATGTATCGTAAGGCTAAATAACGAGTGCTTCTATTGCAGTATTATTAAAAGGTTATTGCTCCTACATTGTTTACAACCGATTATCCGCGTTATCTTGTTATAACAATAATTGAATCGCGCGTGCTTGTATACAATAGATATGCGATCTATATTCGGCGTTTTAATTATTTTACACTATTATGGTAGACCACAAAATTATAAAGTAGTTGACATGAATAATAGGTACGTTTTCAATAAGCTGTTACGCATATTATTAAACGAAATTCATGACTCACACAAATTTCGCGTATGTAATATTGACAATAGCGACGAAGATCCAGTGTGTGTAGTTATAGGTACATTTGGCAGCCAAGTGAAGATAAGTGTATTGCTACATATTGGGCATAGTAATGGATTCGAAACTATTACTACGGTGTGTCCAGACAATCGACTACGACACTTCAACATTGTAGTTAGTTGTGTTTTTTGGTCAATTCGCACATAATGGCAGGACAACGAAATTGTAACAAAAAATTTTATTTGGTTTATGTCTTATATGGGTGGTTTTTTTGGGCTTTCAAAATAGTATAACTAAGATAATTTATATAAATATGATGGAACATACGTTACATAACGTATCATAACATTCAGTCTCTGTCTCTGAATAATTAAATGATTAAGTGACAAGAGTTACGAAGCCTCGACACGTAGTTCGCTATTATGAATTTGATTAAGACCTTAATCTAAGCTGGTTGTGGCGTCCTTAGTTAGGCAGATGGGTATCATATAATATTAACATATCAAAGAGGATTAAATTAGTAGATAACTTTGCAAACGTGTTATAGCTTATGAGGTTTATTACTTAGATTACTGCAATTGTTTCATAATTGGATAGTAACGGACGGCGACTTAATTTTTTCTATACAGCAAAGAGATTTTACGGCTTTTGTATATATTTATTTTATTATATTATATATTTATGTTATTTACATATTTTTTGTAGTATATAATTGTTTTTTTACGAGAAAACAAGGCAGAGTTGCAATTTCATACCTTTTTAATAATTTTAATTTTAAATGATATTTGTTTGGCTTAATTTAACAGCCTATCTATAAAGTAATTCAACATTATCTAGTCAGAATTTAAAGTTCATAAAGCACAGATATGATAATAAAGATATAACAGCTCATCTATCAAATAAAAAAAATTAAAAAAACTTGAATTTGGCATTAATTATAAAATAAAAACGAATAAAAAAAGTTAATATCTACTTAAATGTATTCAACGTTTCTAATTTGTCGTGTTTTCTAATTTTATATTGTTTAGTTACAAGGTTACTAAATAAAATAAGTTTATTTCTTTGATTACCTTTCACTATGGGTTTGATCACCTAGGTCCAATTCCGTAAATTTCCAGTTTCCGAAAGCCTATTTGTTTGAAAGTCCATTCCTCAAATGTCTAATTCCTTACTATTTGCCTAATCTGTGTGTCAATCTTAACCTAAATTTTAATTATTTTTAATGACAACTGTATCTGAACTGATTATATATTACATATAAATAATATATATAATCTTAGCAATATCAATTAGAATTACTAACATGAAAATGTTATTCTAAGAAATGATAAACATTATCTAGGCTAAAGAGATCGAAACTTTATCGTGATACCGATAAAATATATTTTTAATCTCACTCAGTTAACACGCATGGACATAACGATGAAGGTTGCTTTATAAGGATAACCTTATTATATTCCACACTCTTTCTTAACGTTTGTGTAATTTAAACGACAAAATATTACCTATCTTTACCATTAATGAGAAACCGATGTGGAATCTATTAGCCCATTACTAAATTCAATTAAATGCTGCTCTTTGCCTGCTATTATTACACAATAGATGACAAAGCGCTGTGTATTATTTCTTTAGAAAAAAAGACGGGATGTATTATGTATATTAAACAGCCATGCATTCTTTGCATACACAATCTTAAATTCAAAAAGCTACTAGTATTTTCCATAAAGCTAAATCTTATTCGTAAAAATTAGACGTTCAATGATATCATTGTTAGAAGTCATAAGTTTTTTGTCGTTTAGGAATAGCCTTAATGTTCGCTCAGAGTATAAAATACGAGTGCCTGCTCGGAAGTAAAGACGGGATAATAGAATCGATGCCTCCTAGAAAAGCTGTTAAGAGGGCTATTCACGTTTTTGCCACTCTATAGGGATTATTTTCAATAAAAGTCGTCTTAGTAGTGTCTGTACCCGTGGGTATAGACCAGTATTTTAATACACTTACTAGTTTCTCTTCTTTTTGATGTTCTTATTCATACAAATGCGAAATATTCTAGTGTTTAAATTATTGCTAACCTTTAGGTATTTGGTGAGAATTCTCATAAGTATAATCACCACTGCGAGACAAATTAAAATAAGCATAAAAAATAATTAAGATTTTTTTTTTATTTTTTCGAAGTACGACTGGACTACGACCTAAAAATGAATGGTTATTACTATTATCAATAAATTGCAATAGCATTCATGCTATTTATTTTATGAGGACTGTTCAATTTAAAATAATATTAATAGTTTTGTTTGTATCCTGTATACTTGCATCTGTAATCTGTATATCAATGCAGATATAGTACTACTTTAATCCCTTTGCACGACGTATGCCCAAAAAGAATAACGTCCAATAATAAGAATGTTCAAAAGCATGTCTAAGTGATAAAAATACCCAATCATAAAAATATTCAATGATAATATCGCCCAAATATAAAAATTACCAGAATTAGTATAGTCCAACTATAAAAATATCCTGTAATAAAATTGAACAAATTCAAAAATTAACACTAATAATATTGCCTAACCCTAGAAATGTCGAATGATAAATATAGCCAATGATAAAATTGTCGAAAAAGACAAATGTACAAACACATGTCAAAATGATAAAATTAACCAATTAAACAAAAGTCCAATACTAAACTTGACCTAACTAAAAAGATACTTTATAAATATGGCCAAAAATACAAAACTCTAACAATTGCAATACGTTCATGACTTTAATTGTAAATCTATACCATTATATTAAGCGAAAGAGTTTGTTTGTGTGAACGCGCTAATCTTTGGAACTAACAGTCGGATTTGAATTATTCCTTTTGCATATTTCCGAGTCCAGTTCTTGAGAAAGGTTATAGGCTATGTAACATCACGCTACTGGCGACGGGAGCAGAGCAGTAAGCAAAGACGCGGGTGAAACCGCGCCGCGGAAAGCTAGTAATTTATAAAAAAATATGACGGCAAATAATTTGCCTATTAATTTACTTCACCCGGTCCAAACCACCTGAAGATGTCTTTGAGCTGTGAGAAACGGTCAAGGGAATTAGCTAACTAAACTGACAAAACTGCGAGGCAGAGTCGATATATATAACCAAAGTAGATTTGAGTCTATACAATAGTACGAATACAATTGGACATTTTTATGCCTGAACATTATTAGAGCTGGTCGTGTATCTGGTTGGTTATATCTACAGTTTGACATTTTAATGACTGGACGTTATTATAGCTGGTCATATAAGTGTTCGGTTGTTTCTGTAGTTGGACATTTTAATAGTTGGTCAAATTACAGATTGGACAATTTTTCAGTGATGGACGTTTTTCTTTTTAGACATAAGTCGTGCAAAGGCTTTAATCAAGTTATATAATTAAACAAATGACATACGTTTTCTCGCCAACGCCGACCTCTGTACTCCAACTTTTGAACTCTATCTGTTTAATACGAGTACGATGATATTCTGTGAACCTTTCAAGATAAGTTCAACATACAATTGCGTTATCTATGCTTTGTAATTGCAATGTTTATAACTTGTATGTTTCTAGTTATATAGACTCACTTTTATGTTGACATCTACAATTTAATTAAGCTGTTTTTGTTAACTATTCTCTATTCTTGCCCTAGGTTGCAAGCTCTGTAGTTTTCTTTTTAAACATACAATTATGGGACACAGAATGAACCCAGATATGTTTTTTTTTCGGATAATTGGTTCATTTGCAAAGCTGTCGCACGCACTTACACGACTTTGCCAAACAGTGGGTAGTAATGCCTCTTCATTTTATTATCTTTATTCGCGAAACCAAATACTTTCCTTAAGTACACCTGTCATATATATTTTTTTAGAAATAACATTATTGACAGCGTCCCGTGTATTGTTTACATACTTACACACCTTTTTATTATCCATTGTGTCACCAATTATATTGATAAAAAGTGACTGAATAGAATTTCTTTCTTTCATACGTCCGCGAAACGTTTCTTTTATTAGTTTTATTCACATCAAATGACAATAGATTCTTCTTCACTAGAAACTGCATCTTATTGTACTGTAGATTAAGGCTAAGGTTAAACATGTTTTTGCAGTCGAGAAAATATATCTGAATATGGCCTATTACATATAAATTATTCAAGGATTACAATATTCGCCTGATTGTGAAGACTGGGTTGCAAAAAAGTCTTACTTTTGCTTACCTATAACTCATCAACCGTCACAAAAATGATGCGTTGCTAACCAAAACCGGCTTGTTATTGAATGTAACATAAAATATAACATGTAATACCTACGCATTTGTTAGTCAGCCATGGTTGACTTCTGTTTATCATCGTTCAAGTTCTGCTGCACTAAGATAGCCTTGCTTATCGCACTATAAAGCAAAGCTCCCTTCTTCCATTTCCGCTTCTCTATGCATTGCTTTTGCGGTTCAGTTGTTGCAGCACGCATCAAGTTCTTACCCTCAGTAGATGATGGGCAGAACGGTGCTCATCGAAAACATTTCTAGAGTCAGTACAGTACGGTACTGAGCAACGTTTTTAATGAGAACTACGTTCTACATTCCTTACTCACTACATAGAGCAAGATTGTCGCTGCAGTTGCTTTCATTTTTCTCTGTCTCTTGCCTGTGTCGTCATTTGTCTTGGTAGTCCCTTGCTGCCCTATCTTTACTTCTATGATATTTCTGGTAAATGCATCATAGCGTATAGGGTGGCCTATCACGTACCAATATGGCGTTTTACATAAGGAAAATAAGGAAGGAATAATCCGTTGCTGTCCGTTAACTCTTTATCCTTGTATGTCAGTCATAAACAAACCCGATATTTTGTTCATTACAGTGTAAAGGATCGGTCACAGTGAACGCGAGAAGTAAACGGCACGTGACCGTACAACTCGCACGATTTGTAACAAAAAACAAAATCAAATCAGCCCTGTTTTTATCTTATTGTACGAGTGGCCATGGCCCTTTTATTATAATGTCAATTAACTGGTTAAATTTATAGTCAAGCTGGGCTGTAACCTTAACGCAATATGAGGGCTTAGTAAAATTTTAAAACACTCGCTATTTTTTTATTTACAGTGTTCTAAGTAATAGACAAAGTCGTTACTCGTTAAGTTTAAGCGTTTTCATGCAATTTTCTTAACTTATTTAGTATAGAGCCTCTAACATCATCACCATTGCAGCCGTCAGTCAATATAATGTGTTTAGGTCCTGCGTTCAGGCTGATAGAGTGCTTATACTCCAACTTGTAACAGTGGACGAGCGTGGCATATTCACTTGATAAAGAGTCACCGAGTGAAAGGTTACAGGTTACACGAGAGTTCACACTCATTACTGTCACCTCTGTGTTTACTCGTCTGTAAAATTATCCGTAAACAAGCGTCCCGTGTGACTGTTGATAAGCTCAGATTTTACGGTAATTAGTAAAAGTGTCCGTCATGGCAATTAACTAATTAATTAGCACTTAAATAAGTAATCAGCATTTCCGATGGTACGTTAAAAGTGTTGTAGTAATGTGATTAAAAAAAATAACGAGTTAATTAGCCTGATAATGATAACTGTTGGATATATGTAGGTTAGGACAAAATGGACAAAATGTACGTAACACACGGCTCACCTGTTTTCACACGCAGTCTAAGCCCCAGTTTCTGAAAGGCTGATCAACGCAAAATTAACTAATCACCTGTTAAATCTCATCTCAGTTTCATTTGATCTAATTAGTTACTAACTAGATCAAATTAAACTAATTATTCATGCTTTTAGCAACCCAACTGGTACTTCACATGAGATTTAACAGCTGATTAGTTAATTTTTCGTTGATCAGCCTTTCAGAAACCGGGGGTTAGTATACCATCTTCATGAATCATTGATCAATATAACAGCAGTGCAATCCATCTTAATTTTTCTTCACTTATTTACTTCAGCGGTCATCGATTATAGTAGATATAACCACGCCTTTGTCAGCTTTGCTTAGCTTGCTTGATCTTTGAAGTTATGTCGATAACTTTAGCTCTTGGTCGGATAATCTCTTTACGAACTTTATCGTACGAACGGCAAGTATATCTAACTTTGTAGCTAGCTTAAATTTGCAGGCCAGCTCGGCTTTAATGGTTAAATGTCATGAGTTTAAATGTGACTCTAGTAACGGTACTGGAGTTTAAGCGTATAGATTTTAACTTTTCTTTTTCTTTATGCGAGTAGAGATATGCTGTGATAAGTGGCGACCAATTATTTGATATGATGCAGTTTTATCAACAACTAGTTTTCTGCAGCGCGGTTTCACTCGCGATAAGTTACATCTTTGTTTACTGCTCTGCTCCCGTCGCCAGTAGCATATTACATAACCTTTCTTAAGAACTGGACTACCAAAACCGACAAGAAATATTCAAATCCGACTAGTAGTTCGAGAGATTAGCGATAATGTAATATTATACCCCACTAGCACTGAAATTAACAAACCAAATAAAGTATGATGTACTTCAGCGCTTTTAAAATAAGCTCTCTCTACGTTAATAAATATGTACACTACTGAGGTGTTTGTGTTATGCGTTAGTTTGCTGTGATAAAGTTGTGAGTTGACTCTAATGAAAGGAATCTGCTGTAAATTATTGCTATTCTACAAATGCAATGTACACTACACTCAATTGCCAGCTGTGTATAATGGACATATATGTCCGTGGCAAAGTAATTGATTTACAATGGTTGGTATTTCCTTAGTAGAGGTTTTCAATTTCAGAGAAAAATCTCATTGTGCTGGTTGTGACTTGTAAACCGAGTTATATTCTAGAAATAGGCTTCTTGACGTTCAAACTAGTTTAGCAATATCATATCTTTATCTATTATTAAGATTATATTAATTAGTAAAACGCTCTCGATAACTATATATTACTATATTATTTAAATACGAGTAAAATCGATGCAAATACAGTAATTTTGAATTCTTATCAACTAAACTGTAATTAAGTTAAAAGCTTGTAAATACAAGAGTAGCGGTAACAGCCAATAAATATCTTGGTTATGTGTTAAGCGGGCTTCCGTCGCCATTACCGCTTTAACTAGGTAGAAAAAAACAGGAGTTTGTTGGAAGTATTTACAACACTGCATAGATAACGTTAGCTGATATGTTTTATGACGTAAAAACACGCGGCCCGCTTGTCAGGCTTCCGTTATACACTTTCTTGGGGATGCTTGACCGAGATTCCACCTGATTTAAGCGGTGATATAGGACACTGTAGAGCACGCTTACCTAGTATATAAAAGATGCTATCGCAGTCGCTTTTTAAAGATTCCTTTTATATCACTTTTTTCAGCTTCTGGTGATTTGACTGCTCCCTACCTACATACATTACTGCTACTACATTAATTTAATATCATTATCGGCGGTCTGTCACACATTTATATTTTAATCTCTCTACAACATTTCGTTTACGCTTTCTAATTGCTTGCAGCTAACGTAACACCGAACTGCTTCTCAGTTTCTGCAACTGACGGAATTGCATTGCCTGAGTATTCACTGCACACCCATGAAACACCCCACCCATCAAAATTCGTGCCTTTCATCTATATATAATGAGATTTTATTCATCGCTTTCGCTGTACGTATTATAAAGAAGTGCAAATGGTTTAAATATTGAGTTATTACGTATTAATAAAGTAAGCATGATTGTCACTTTTACTAATAACTTAATTTATACTTTCAAAATGTAATTCTTTATGTTCTTTGATATTATTTATTAATCATTAGAAACAGAAATGTAATGATGACGAATGTAGATACATAAATATGTATGGCTATACAATAATACTGAATCGATCACGCACAAGGCACTTTCTCGCAGTACGATCACATTAGCTCACAGACACAATACGCCTCGCTTGTTCACTTTCGCCTTTCGTGGTCACGACCGGCCATAGTTCACGATTATCACAGAACTCAGGCCACCGGTGTTCAGCGGATACGGGAAAGTTTTCAATCGACCTTTACATAAATACTAGATACAACTACTCTCACTTTATGTTACTCGTTTACATAACTACTATTTATGTAATAGGACCCAAAAGTTCATAAATTATTATAATGTCTGTTTTGTGAACCATAAATTATTACTTTCTGTGGTTAAAGACATTATACAGTCCTTTGTATTTAAAAATAGACCATGTACCTCAAAATCCAGTAGACTTCCTTTCATTTCTTTATGAGAAATCATAAAAACAGACGTTGTTAATGAGACTGTCACGAGAGGCGAATTGTTATATACTAGGTTTTGGGTTCAAAACAAGTAGGTACCAAAGTAACCATACAATAACTTTTATTAAAGTTTATAGCGGACAGGTGCAACATCGCGAGGACACCTCTATGTCTCTCCGTTTTACCTTGCGTAGTACTCAACACGCATGTTTTCTCTGTATGTCAAGATAATTTTTATCTGCAGGAGAACAATACACTGGTACCATAATATAACATGTATTTCAAAATTTTCTCATATACCTAAATTGCTGCAATCTATAATACAAAAATGAATCGCTGAATGTGTTGCTAAGCGCAAATCTCGAGAGCAGCTGAACCGATTTCGCTAATTCTTTTTTTATAATATTCCTTGAAGTACGAGGATGGTTCTTACGGCGAAAAAAATTTTAAAAATTGCCTTAGAAAAAACAATTTTCTATGTTCCCATACAAAAGTATCTTTAATTATTCCAAAATGTTTAAAAAAATTTCTAACCGTGCGCAGCCGCGGCGCTTGTATCTTTATATTTTTTTTTTGTAAGTGGTGAATGTGGTGAGTCTATTAAAGTACCTTTTTTGTCCAGTCGTGTAAAAAGGTTCTCATAACAACATGAACAAGTTAGTGGTGTTGTGATTTGTTGCAAAATTGACCGACAATAATACGAGTCATGCACTTATCTTTATTATTCGAGAGCTTGCTTTCACTACTTTGATTTATTTGTCTTTATACTCTATCAATTATATGATGTCATATATTCTACGAAAGTAGTTGGTCAAAGCTTTATTGATGTCTACTAAAGTAAAGATAATATTAGTTTTTATTTTACATTTCTTTAATATTTCGGTTCACGAACCTGAGTACCGAAGACTTCGACGAAAAAGTCTAGTTCGGGTGAGGGTATCTAATTTAACTACAAGTCCTAGTAGACTTGTGTTGACGTGTTTAAACAAACAAAAAAACACATTCTCTGTCTGTGGAACTACCAGTCGGATATAAAAAAATATTTTTGCGTATGATAGCCCAGTTCTCGAGAAAGGTTATAGGCTATTATAACATCACGCTACGCTAAACCGCATTGCGGAAAGCTATAGTTTATTTATAAATTTGTTAAGCACATTAATTATAATAATATAATAATATTAATATTTCAATTTTTTTTCTTCTATATTATAGCCTACCAAAGTGACTCCACCCCGCCTGATGGTAAGCAGTCAGTGGAATCCAGAAGTGCCACTATACCAAAAGCCATCGTCTTAAACTGCTGGTATGGTGGCCGCCACTATGGCGGCTGGGAATGGGGTTAGGGGAAGGGAATGAGGGAGATGAGGAAAGTGGAAAGGGGGGAAATCGGGCCTCCGGCGCTCTCACTCACCGAACGAAACGCAGTAGTACCTACAGATACTACTACTTTTAAGTCGATCTTCTATGAGAGGGTAGTTCTTCCCCGGACGATCCGGTCCATTCATGCTGAAATCAGCGTGGATCTACTACCGTACAAATATTCTATATATATTATATACTACATGAAGATCTACCATTCCACTAGTTTTTATAATTTATTTATAAACTTGTTCTGTTGAATTCAGTTAATCGTCTTTGTATCAATTATTATTGACTTCAACATCAAATAATTTGTACGGCATAATGTCTTCCATTTATTCGTTTAACAAGGCTTAACCTATTCATAGAGAAAGTTCTTGCATTTACATTATAATTTTACCACCTGAACCCGATATACTGGGTGGCGCAAAAGTACTGGCACTAAAGAAAATACTTTTTTTTTTTATATATGACATTTTCTGTCATTCTGTTGTTGAAAATTGTGTAGAGAACAAATGTAAAATACACTGAAAATAAACATGGACCGTTTTACTCCCCAAGAACGTGGAATAATTGTGTCAATGTTCTTACGGAATAATTCATCAGTGATAAGAACACAACGTGAATTTCGTCGACGATTTCCCCACCGTCCGGCACCGATTGGTCGCACAATTCGACGCTTTGCCACACGCCTTGAAGCAACTGGCTCAACATTGGATAGACCTAAGTCTGGGAGACCAAGAACAGGCCGTTCAGCTGAAAATATCGATGCTGTGCGCGAAGATGTGGAAGAGTGTCCAGAAACCTACACGAGGCGACGTGCCACGCAATTGGGCATTTCCAGACGGACCCTGCAGCGTATTTTGGTGAAAGACTTAAAGATGTTCCCGTATAAAACTCAAATGACTCATCAGCTGCTGCCTGCTGACCACCGAGCTCGTCTAGATTACTGCCAGCGCGTCATAAACCTCAACCTTGAAGAGGATGATTTTCCTTCAAAATTGGTTATGAGTGACGAAGCGCATTTCCATCTCTCAGGGCATGTCAATAAGCAGAATACTCGGTTCTGGGGCACTGATAATCCGCGCATTATTCAAGAAACACCTCTACACCCACTAAAAGTTACTGTATGGTGTGGCATCTGTGTTGACAGAGTGATCGGACCCTATTTTTTCGAAGACGCTGGAGGCAATGCGATTACTGTCACTGGAGAACGCTACAGAACCATGTTACGTGAGTTTTTGATACCCAGTTTGGACGAATTGGGGCTGGAGCACATCTGGTTTCAACAAGACGGCGCTACGGCACACACAGCGCGCGACACTATGGACTTAGTGAGGGACGCTTTTCCAGGCCGAGTTATCTCTCGTTTTGGCGATTTGCCTTGGCCTGCAAGATCACCCGATCTGACCAGTCCAGACTTCTTTCTTTGGGGTTTTTTGAAATCTCGGGTGTATGTGAACAAGCCACAGACTCTCGCAGCTCTAAAAGAAAACATTCGCAAATAACGAACATATCGCAGGAAGTGTTACGGCAAGTTATGCAAAATGTCATAAATAGGGCTCAAATGTGTATCAACTCTGGAGGTCACCATTTAAAAGACATCATCTTTAAATCCTAATGGTACGAAATTTAATGGCACAAATATACATTTAAAAAAATCTAAATCTAGTTTTCTAATTTAGAAAAAATGTTATAGCTGAACCAAATAGGGTCTTTACTTTTGCGCCACCCGTTATATCTCGTTTTCGGTGGAAAATAGGCGTATGATGAGACTCTTATACGACATTTTCATCTTACGGTTATTAACACACAGTTAAAATTACCAATTCATTTTATTCCTGTTCTAGCTAGTAACAAAATACCGTTTTACTACAGTAAATATGGTATGTTCCGTATAATAATAATATTAACATCTTAACAACTACATACAACGCATGGGTTCTAGAATGCGGATATACATACTTGAACACTTTTTTTTGTAAATACGTACATATTATACGTATAAACACCCAATGCAAATATACATACTAATGCACACAAATATTTGCACTGAGCGCGAATCGAATCCGCGACCTCTGCGTAACCTTCTAACTTGATCTTATGTATCGTTTTCATTCCTATCATGACCTAAATTACTATATGGATAGTTATTTCCTTGTAAAAATCCACGAAAACTATTACACGTATCTAGTAGATAAGTAGTCACGCAGCTTTCTATCCGTTGTCATTATTCAGACTCTCATTTACAACTCATTTTATTGCCATTCTTACAATATTACAACAATAGGTAACGAGACTTGATGAAGTAAAAGTTGTAAATGCATACTAATGCCCCATTGTTACTTTCCACTATGATGTACTTACATATTGTCGACATAAAGTGTGATTGGAGGTCGGAACTTAAATAGCGAAGCCACTTATGGAGAAAAAACATTGTGTATTAGAAACTTTTCAGTTTGCTTTAAAAGTTTAATTAAAAGTTATAAAAAGGCCGGTGGTCATACTATAGTATCTTCGGTATGATTTTTTGCCTGTACCACAGATCGAGCAACAGGATATTGAAAAAGCCTCCACATATTGCAAAGCTGACCAAATCCAAAAGAGCTTTTACAATAAACTGTAAATAATTTTATCTACGTTTTACTAAACATATATTTTTTATGTACACTAATGTGCTCTATACGAGTTTTATTACTACTGAACTAGTTTTCAGTTTCAACCGGTGAACTTAATTCCGTATGGTGGTCACAGTTTTATTGCATTTTTACGCGTCATTAAATTAATCTTATATTGCATTTTAAATGTTATGTTATGACCCACATGTCCGTACTTTTACCCAAATATTTGATGCAAATGACCATTACGGCTGTTTATTTGCAAGTGTAGGTAGAGTTATGTGAACTGTAAGTGGTAACTATGCGGTCTTTCTAATAAGCAGCGAATACGGACGAAGGCCTTTTCTCTAACAACAGCATTTTCTTATATCCAACTAGGCTATTTTTAATTACTAAGCATAGTTTTAACCTACTTCTCGGACACTAGGTTGTGCATTTGATACCGGGCAAGTGCTAGTGTTTATTTTAACGTACGTCCTAAGTTTATCTTAGACAACACTAACGTTCAGTTAAACCGAACATTGTGAGAAAACCCTAACTCAACCTCTTATAGCAAATCTTTTTATAACCTTTCTTTGTCTCTATCCTTGTTTTTAATGGTACAAAAGAAAAAGACAAAACACAAAGCAACATTAATTAATACTGCTTTAGAGGTGGTGGAGGGTCCATTGGACTTATGTATAAGTAGTAAAAATCAAGTCTGAAATTGTCAATCCGCCTTGGGTGGACAGGAATGTGCAATATAGCTTTACTTAGTGCAGAGACTGAACCACTACGTCTTCGAGGCATAAATACAAAATAAAGTAAATAATAAAAATCGTGATGCGTTCATTAAGATATATTCAATTTTATGTAAATTATTTTAATAGCGCAAATATGTTTATTTTGAAATGTACAGAGATATGCAAATAAGAGTATACAAAGTGAATGGATGGTTTGAACGTGGACATATTGGCCCTCAGATAACGCGAGGTACGCGGGCGATGTTTGGTCGACGGCTGTTCGCCCGTCGCGTGTTCGATAGTGATCTAACTGAGCGGCCAAGCAATTGCCTTGTTTGTCGTGCCGCGACGCACCGATACAACCTTCTATTGATACCAGCCGGATTGGACGCGGCAATTTGTTGTTGACGATTTATTTCATACTCGACACCTGACTGCTTCCGAGCTGTTGATATCAGGATAACTGAGCCCCATCTGTCACTAAATATATAAATTTCGCTCTGGCTGAAGTCGATGTTAATTGTACTTTAAGTTACCTTCTTCCTTCAGTGTCCATCGTTAACCTTATTATTATTAAGGCTGCCCCACTTTCGTAACTTTTATCGTTTACGATGAAAATGTCTCGGTTCAGGTACAAAGCCCGAAGTTATGTTTTATATTTAATATTTAAATTTTTCAAGTTTTTGCCGAACTTCGTCGTAGTCTAATTAGTCTGCCATTAAAATTAAAATGGTATATGCCTACACACTGAAATTGTTGTGGCTTAGGTAGGTACTTTTATATTATTTATATATATCATTTAAATTTTTAAGATAATATTATTTAAATAATGAAACTGGTCTCTTTCTTTAAAACCCGGCAATGTATTTTTTTTTGTACGATCTTTAGTTTATTACTATTACACGATAACTAATTCCTCCTTTTTTGGCGGACAAATAAACAGGTAATCAATTTCATTTAATTTTTTTGTTATGAAAAATATAGAGACTAAACCCTATTATTATATATATATTACCACTTTGGTAGCTAATAATTATAAAAATAATGAATTAAAAAATTATCATCGTGTTTAGTAAAATGAGTAGATTCCTAGCTCTGTGCAGATCCGACACGGTAGGTAATACACAGGCGGCCACCATCACAGCTGGAACGACATGACTGAGCCGTTTTCAAGCTAGCCCTACAGCCGAGGATACATTGACATCGCCATTTGTGACATTTGATGGTAGATTGCTCCGTTTACATACGTATGTCTATGCCCACCTTCTAGAAACTGTGTATTTGTTCGACTTATCCTTTGCGTACATCTTAAGTACGCACCGTTTCGGTCATGACTCCATTCTGTATTGTTTCTACGAATAGAATAAGCAAATGAAGCGTTTAAAACGGACCGATCGCAGATAAATGATCTCCTTATGCTAAGAAAGCAACTTTTCACGTCAACAACGCCATTAGTTGTATTTGATAATCAATCAACATAATGTTCACCTATTAGTCAGACGGTTCGTTCACCTCGCCTTTCAAGGCCTAAGCGTGCATTATTTTAGCGTCGATTGCGACCCACACACGCACTACTATGCACATTTCCAAGTACGATGCACTAGGTTGGAGGAATGAGAGCGCGTGATACGAATACGTCAATGTTTATTATCCGTTTAGTGTAGATATTATCTGTACGTAAAAAGCTTCGCGGAATCTCGCCATGCTCTCGTGAAACCATTCTCTAACAAATTGAATTTTCTCATCACAAGGCCGTGTAATAACTTTTGTTACAAAGTATTCACAGCGGACCATCCAACTTTAATATAGAGCGAAAATTCTAACACGGGATTGAATGATTTCTATATTAAACCTTCAGCCGATATTGATAGTAATCTTCTACAGATACTATAAGCTAGAGTTTGTTTCCTTGCCCTCCTTTGGAAAATGGAGCAATGGATCGACAACCTTACAGAAATAGTTGCGAGCAGGTTAAGGCACAGTTCATTGTAATTCCAAGAAACCATCACGCTATTTGCTACCTTATAGATAAAACTTCTTCAAGTAACCTCAAATTTTAACAGCATCATTATTTCGGCCATATGTAAACACTTTCAATTTAACTACTCTGAATCGCTCGCCACCTTTACTGGGTCTCTCCTTCTATATTGTCAAGAATTTCAACCCATGAAAATGTACCTACCTGTCTGGCGATTATAAAGAAAGACCTGCGTTCCTTATAAATTTTCATTACCCACCTTTATCTTAGACAGCAAAATGAACGTAAGCATATCGACTATTTTCTTCTAATTATCTTGGCATTAATAAATGTCATTTACACGCTCTAAATGCCTCCAAGAGAAACTCAACACTAACCAAAATTGAGTTATTATCTACAATCTTTTTTAGGATAGATTACTTCCATTCTATAATAAATCGTATAATGCGCAGTGTATAATATACATAGACGTTTTAATTTGAAGAAGAATCTCATTATGCGTGTTCTTTTTTTATGGTACGCGTAAGTCAGAAACAAGTTAAATGAAGTGATTTAAGAAAAGATGTGCAATGTTCAATTTACTCATCATCTTGTGCGTTTATCGAGTTGACAGGAATCCATTAGTGGCATAGGTGCGGAGTAATTTACGACTGCCATCGACCTCCTTGATGGCTTCGTGTATCTTTTAAATGAGACACAAACAGTAGCTACCCTTAGCATTCCATTTACAGACATTTATCTGATGGAGATCTGTATACTGCGACGACCGCTTTCTTAGTTATGTTTAAATGTAGAGAACATTTTTTTAATGATGGCTTATGTACAAAGTATTATCGTGCATGTTTTTATATGCGATGTTTATCAGAATACGTGTTATTATAATTATTGTCAGAATTAGAACTTAAGAGTGATACTTATACGGGTATTCTAGAACCCACACCACAAGCTATAATATATGCTTACTTTGGGTCTAAATAGCGTTGTGGAGTTGTTGTGATATTATTATAAAAAAAGAAAAAATTACTTTCTTCTTATACCAATAGAATTTGTGTAGTATCTGTGTTAGATTTACTTTAAGTTTGTACGCAGTTTTATGCCTATAAATCAACATTAAAGTGGTAATATTCTTGCTACCCCTCACGATCGGCAACTCATGGCCATCGACTACAGTAATCTTTTTCTATCAGGTTGGCTTGTTTGCCACCAAGTTGTACCTATACAAAAAAAAGCCGTTGGTTGAATGTCGGCATGATGTATAAATATTGTATGTTGTTTTAACGAGATATTATGGTTTTATTATCGGTCCCGCTAATCTGTACCGTTCCCCTCCGTCATCCGGCGAGAGCAAGAGATTTTTTCATGTGCTACAATTAAGCAACCTTGTAATTTTCCGCGTCATTAAAGCTTGTATGAGATTCATAAAGGCTCCCTATGTAGGCATACGTGCGACTTGTTTTTTGCTCGGTAGCACATCATTCGTCATTGCTCGTCGTTTATTATCTGTTTGGCCTTGGTCGTGAACGGTCGCGCAGGAGGACACACTCGCGCGTGGGCAAATACAGTGGCTCATACAACGTGCCGCACAATTTTAAAATTAACTTAACAAAAAAACCTATTGTATCCACGAAATGTTTTCGTTGACATAAATAAAAACTAGTATTATTAAATTAAAGTACTACATGTTTATACGTGGTTAGAATAATAAAACGTTTATACTTTGTTTTTTATCTTGTTTACTATTCTATTCGACGTTAGAAGTAGAAATAGACGTGGGATCAAGAACAATAACAGAAACATCGCTTCTATAATCTCCCGCTGCGGAGTTTAGTACATCTACAACAAACGTGTGTGTGATGTATCGTTATGTAAGATACGTGGTTAACATTTTATTCTTAGATTTTCAACCCAGGAGTTTCTTAACTAGCTTCCGCCTGCTGTGCCACACGTGTAGGTAGTAGGATGATAAAATGTTACTTATAGCCCAAGTATTCAAACGCCCCGCGCTGTTTATATTTACCGCTAAAATTCATGGTTAGAAGCAGACACATCATGAGAGGGTCACTTAAAATTAAGTGATATTTAATTAATGTTTCAGGTTTTCAACATGTACCGGTGGGAAAATTTTATTCATCATAATATCACGCTGTTATTAGACGTGGAAAAGGTGTGTGTTTCCACCCACGTTTCAAGTAAATCAGATCCATGTAATATCGGGCCAGGCAAAAGTCATAATCTATTCTGTGCGCAATTTCATATCATAGTTACCTTTAGTCGTCTTGTACGAGACCGACCGTAGAAAAGAGGGTAGAGCTAGCTATAGCTTGTGTTATTAGTTCTAGAATGTGGATATACATTCGTAAATACTTTTTTTTGTATATACATACATAGAACATAAAAAACACCCAGACATATATTTGCACTGAGCGAGAATCGAACCCGCGACTTCTGCGTAGCAGTCCGTACACAGTACCACCGAACCACAGAGGCACTCTTAATTATATTATCGTATTGCATTAGCCCGAGTGTAATAATTCGTTCACTATGCAGACAGAATTTCCGCTTCACTTCATTACCTATTGATCTCATCTATACACAGCGGTCTATTCTTTGCGGTAATTAACCGACTTCAAAAAAAGGAGGAGGTTTCTCAATTCGACCGCATATTTTTTTTTTAATGTGTGTTCGCGGATAACTCCGTCATTTATGAACCGATTTTGATGATTCTTTTTTTTGTTAGAAAGGAGATATCCCAAGGGTGGTACCATGATAAGGAAACCAGGATCTGATGATGGCATCCCAGAGAAATCGAGGGGATCTTTCAAAAATCGTACTGACGTCTAGTGCATTTGTTATGTTTTTCATTATGTATTTTAAGGCACTACTATTTAGTGAAGGTTTGGAGTCGATCTGATGATGGACCATAAAGACAGTCGGAGGACAATCGTTGAAGAGTTCCCCTCAACGATTTGAAGCAATTACTTGGTGTTTGGACTTAATTCATTTCTAATGATGAGAACTTTGCTCCTATATGGGTTATAAGTGCCATTACAGGTGACCATAGACATTCGAGGGAACTCCTCAACAGCAGTCATGTCGGGCTTACTTCATACTGTTCAATATGCCAAAATGATTAGTGTTTACAAAAATAATACCTAAGTAAGATTTAGGTCTACCCATCACTAAAAATTGTAAAATAAAATAATTTTTAACAAAAAGAAAACCGACTTCAACCAGGAAGGAAACTAAAAAGTAAAAAATAAATTTACATAGCACATAGTAATTCGTATTTTGATTCAATTAATCAAAAATATTTAAATTAGTATTTTATAATTTTGAAGTTGGTGTCAAGTAAATACTCAATAACTAAATACTATAAGAATCTTCCTACAATAGCAAATTGAGATTGATAATACCTACAGGTACCTTGTTATTGTTTTAAATACTATATGAACTTTACTACAATAGCAAATTAAGATTGATAATACCTATATGTACCTAGTTATTGTTTATTTGTTTAATTTCTTAAGTTAGCTTTTGCGTCGGCTACAGATACCTATGTCAATTTCAAAGATCCAATTATTATCAGTAGATTTATTACGCTTTAGTGCTCTTAAAATATTGTTCGTAAAATACTCTGAATATCTATAAATCTGAAAACTAAACAATCGTCCGAGTAACCTTAAACTTTAACCACGCTGCTCTAGTCTTGCACAACTTATAACTGTTTTAAACAAGAATAAAATGCCTTGTGCACTGACGACATCTATTGAAGGCTATTAAAACGTACAATTAACTGATACAAGTGAGCAACGGGTCGGACAGTCCATTTGGGTCAATTGCGACAATCGGTGGGTTGTTAAGACCGCCCACCGGAGTCGGGCATACGCCAGCCGACCTAATCCACGATAGCACATCCGTTGGCGTGCTCATAAACATACATTCAGCTCTTACGTAATAGGTGTTCACCCTCTGAGCTAAATGTACGTATACTGTATATAGAGGCAAATCTAGAATAATCTATGTAGAATGTGAAAGAAAACACGTACGTTTAAAAAAAAAAATTTAAGTTTATTCGTCGTTATTTCTACGAAGGAGAGCTTGGCTCTTGTGCATGATACTGATAGCTAATAAATCTTAAGAACTAATCATTTATTTTAGTTAGCTTACTCTTTTTTTTTTCATTTTTAATAATATGTGGACACTATTCCACACGTCATCTAGTCCCAAGCTAAGCAAAGCTTGTGTTATGGGTACTACATAACTGAAATATAATACATATACATACTTTTTTTTTGTAAATACATACATATAATACATAGGAAACACCCAGACTAAAGACAAATACAAATGTTTATCACACAAATATTTGCCTTCCGCGGGAATCGAACCCACGACACCCGGCGTCGCAGTCAGTTACACTAACCACTAGACCAACGGTGCAGTCTCATACCAAAAATGATTGTATATATATTTCGCGAATAGGTAATAAGAGTAGATTGAGTTTAAAAATATATGTTTTAGTGGACTACTACTACTACTATAATATACTACTAGATATTTTATATAATATACTACTATATTTTTAAACAAATGTGGTTTGTAAAATTTACTACAAAACCAAGCCAACCTATCAACCAGTTGCAAAAACTTTGAGCACAAAGGTTATACGTATATGGCATGACAGATGACGATCTCGGAACAAACATTTAAACTTGTTAATTAATGCTTAAATGTTGGTTGGTTTGTTTTGAAAACTAATGATGATATAAAGGGCAGAATTAGCGGTCACAAGACTGCGATGAATCCTTGCAAGATTTAAGACGGAACTAATAAGCTTACAGCGGTTTCTTGCGAAGACCTCGCCCTTTGCCCTTTGTGCAAAGGACGTGAACTGCAAAAACTTTCTTTTTGAGGAAGCCCATATTGTGCTCAAATCCCGGTCAAAAAGCGTGGTTGCCGGGGTTACTACACCCAAATTTCTTGTGTGACACTCCGAACTTACAGTGGGTTTTCTACTGTATAATTAGGTCAATATTTAATGTCTCCCAGCATTCTTAGGCTGTTTTATTTTAATCTTTATACAGAAAAGCACTTGCCATTATGTAATGCTAGCATTTTCTATAGTAGCATTCTCTATCAGAGTGAATCACACTGCTATGGCCGAAAAAGATGCAATAGATATTTTTTTTATTTGTCATTATTCATTTAAATTAAGCTTCCATTATGTGGCTGAGTTCATAAACACCATATTTTGCGTTGTGCAATAGCTGCTATTATGTACGAGTACACGCTTTCCAAGCCCTTTGAACCGAAGCTGATTTGTACAATACCCACGTTTCCATATAAATGTACTTTATGTCTCCCTTGTAGTCGTTACGGAGTTTATCTTCATCAAATTTTATTGTACTTGTGACGTCATAATAAATTTAATGTTGGATCATTTCGCGAAAATATGTCACTTACAATGTTGGCGCTTTTTTGATATCATCGCCGACTGAGTTCACCGCACTGATCTCTACAGCGATACTACAATGTTTATGAGAAATTTACACGTGTGTGGTATTTTCGTGCCTAAGCTAGGCACAAAAATACCACAAGTAACCGAAAGTAACTAAGCAAAAATTTTCCAGTATTCTTAGAAGTTTATGCAAAAATAGCTTCAAACAACTTATTACAATTGGTGCAGTTTCTGGACATCTTACAAAGGCGTTACTATAGCCACCACGCTTAGCTAGTGTTTATTAGTACACCAGTAGCCTTCTCTTAATCGCATTATACAATACCCAGGCAAAGAGGAGTGGTTCAATGTTCTAGAATAGAGAAGAAACGATCCCTGTCGGTTCCGAAATTTTCTTCTTCGTATGCTATTGAAAAAGCGATAAAGCTGCATTTGATTTTTTTTACTTAGCACGGCAGATATGGTTTTGACTATATGCTGAGGCCCTGGTATATTTTCTTGTTTTGTGTTCACATATACACAATCGAACAATGATACAGTTTTTTGTCACACCAGTTCACACCACTAAGCAATAGTATAAGTGTGGCATTTGCAAAGAGTTTGTTCGATCAGAAAATAAAAAAGTCGCTTTGTACAGAAAGTTTGCTGTGTAAATAACAAACTTGATCAACGATTCAACAAATTTGGTTACTATTTTTTGCACTTAGTTCTTCTAAACGTGACCGGTTATTCAAATGATTGTTGTACCAAGTTAACGGTACGGAACCCTAGGGTGCGAGCCTAATTCGCATTTGATAAGGTGCCAACTATTTTTTATTTTACAAAAGTTGGTTTGCCTCAAAATAACAATGTAATCGCAAAATTATGCATTACCAACAACTTGATTGCTTCTAGAAAAGACCAGCATATAATTTATTATTGTGCATCTATTGAATTCTTAAAATATAACCATTCATTAATGTCACATTACGAAAACGGATAAATACAACAATATCAAATAAATGTCTATGGCGGCAGCACTTACCGGAATTGTGAACTCAGCTCACGCAGAATATAATAATATTCCCGGGGCCTGAGTAGGTATTTTCGCTTATAAAGTAATGCGAAGGGACAATGCCGATGAGCAGTTCGTTCGATCACGTATGTACTTAAGAGGACCCATATTCGAAGCGTGTGTCTAATATTGAAAATGACTTTAAATAGGCTTCTTCGTAGTAGATCGCCTGTTTCGCGAGGCGAAACAAACAGGCTTCAATGTCATATTTACTCTAGAATATGATGCAACACTCCCTGGTACCGGTTTTTGCAAGATCGGCTCCCCGTCGTCTAGCGAAGATACCATACTCAATGGACTGAAAATGTTTTGCATGGAATTGATTAATCCTGTGGCCTCGGCGCGTTTGATATTATTTTATTTTTAAGTGTATTTTAGTTTTGTGTGTAATAATAAAAATATTTTACTTATTTGGAAGCTTTTATTATTGCATACAGAGATTTTACTGCTTTATAATTAATGTAAATCTACTAAATAACTGCCGTGTAAAGATATTCTTGACCTACGCTACGCAATAATATTTTGTATTCCTACTGTAATAAACGATAATTTGCATAATAATATTGAATCAGATAAAAGATGCTCCTGTTTTGCATATGTCAAGTTAGATAATTCAAGAGAAGTTCTCACGGTAGCTCTTAGAGGAGAACAGAGAAAACCTTATCTCATGTATCGGAGCGCAAATAATGTCTAGAGCGTGTCGATGCTTATCACAGTCAGCCTATCTAGTGGCTCTAGAACTGTAGACTTTCACTCGCCTCCACTTTTAACACCACTTTGTTTATGCCCGTCTTCATTGTTGTCTTGTCAGCGCTGGCCGGCGTCGGGACATGTGATGAGCTTAGGAGTCGATGACTTCACACGATCACGGTTACATCACGAAACATTACACGCTGTCTCTGACAAAACCACGTGATACGTGTGATCGAGTGTAGATACAACACTGTTTACTTCAGAATATGTAAATGATTTTACTCCGGGAACAGCTTTTTAGCGTTTAATATTCAATAACACATTCATAAACATCCATTGTGTCGGTATGGATTATGGGTGTTGGGGGACGCCGCCGTCTTCGGTCGCGCATGTTAAAGCGGCGTGTCGTGATTTAGTGCAGTGCCGCGGCGCGTACGCAGCCCACGGGCGACAGGCCTAATTACAAAGTGTAATGAGGCGACGACGCCGACGCCCGCGCTCGCGTCCGCCAAACACTAACTAAAATCTTTCAATAAACATAAGTCTAATCCTATTTATCTGTATTATTCTCTACGTACTGCAATTATTACAAATTGCCTGTTAAAATAAAAAACATACTCCTTGATAATGTTTAGAAGATTGATTCTCACGTAAGTACTATGTAACAAATAAGCACATCACAATCTAATCAAAAATCAAATCTCAATAGCAAGTTATTATGAGCGCTGAGCCCGTGTTCGTATTAATAATATTTTCATTACAGCGCTCAATGGGTGCTTATCTGAGCATCAAAAATCGAACATAGTCACAGAGGTAACCCATTACATAATTACACAGAGACGGAAGTTTTCATACTGTGATTTACGCACGAGTGGACGCAGACAGTTGCTACGAGCATGGCAGGCGCGGCTCCAGCAAAAATACAAATGATTTCCTATTTAATTTCGCGTACGAATGTTGATCATCACAAAGTAACGTCTGCTATTTATTTTGTTATATTTTTTGCTTATAAATATAGGTATCAAGTCTTTAACGTAATGCTGGTTGTGAGCAAATTGTCATCAATATTCCTTTGAACAATTAATTATAAACAAACTATGATAAGCATCTTTCGCCAGAGATCAATTTATACTGCCTCAGTCCACCTATTAACTTATGTAAATCGCAGTTGTTTTTTTGTAACAAAGTGTCATCACATGGTAAATGATGGACACACAAAATTATGTTTTAATAATCTCCATTGAACGCCATGAAATACTTCAATCATCTTGGACAAGTTACTTGGTTGATGATCAATTTACTTTAACAATATCAGTATGTTAATGAAATTACCAAACCGGTCCCGATGACTATTTAGTTTTTTATCTTTAGTTAGTGCAGTACAAAATTAGTCCACAATATTCATGCTTGTAACATTTTTATTTTTAAACATAAGCATTTTTCTTGCGTCTTTTTGGCTATTTGTAATGTTACGAGGTGCCGTTGTTTGTTCTATATCATAGATTTCAGTATTTTCTTTTTTCATAGATTTTTCCGAGGCAAGTGATTACGTTTTTGTTGGAAGCAGTATTTGCAAATGCGGTTCTGATACCGTTGTGGTGTAGACCACCGAGCACCGCACGCTTGTTGATTTGATGTTGATTTTTCGCTCGAATTGATATTTCGTTGCGTATATTCAGCAGAACAATGGAATAGGTTTTTTAGGTGTCTTTGTTCGTATACCAGTGTAGGAGATGTTAACCAACGTTGCAAATGAAGTGGGAACTTTTTGTTCTCCTGGTTGAAATGTTAAAATTTCATGTTGATTGCTTTCAACAGTGAATATAATAATATATTTATGCACGACTTACATTTTGAGGTATTTTATTTCAATAAATAAGATTTAAGTACTTCTATCTACAACGAATTCTTTGGTTTTAATAAATTAATATGAAATTAGATGTTAAATCGAAACTTATTCTTTTTACAGATAATAACAATTTATTTGTTTGTTACAGTTTCTGCCACTCTACCACCACAGAGGCCTTGGATACCTTTGACCCGACCGAACAGGACTCGTCCCACTTGTAAGTACAATTTCTACCTGATTAACTCTTCCACCTCAAATTCGTTTAGCGATTTACTTATGTGTGCAAATATTTCCCATTGAAGCATTAATTTAAAACGATACCATCTTTGCAAAAGGTTTTTATTTGTCGATTTACAAGCTAGAACGGCGCAAGATTATTTAATAGCGATAACAAAAAGCTCACCAACAAGTTAGTCATTAATAAAGTGTCATGGTGGCACGTATGGGCGCGGCGCACGCGGGCCGTCTAATAAATAACCCACGAGAGACCGCCCTACCACTGCAACGGTAATGTTTGCAGACAGAAGACCTGCGGTATACTAGTTAGGTCCTAGTACCCTTACTAACGCGCACTCTTTCTTCTAATACTGGTACATAGTTAGCGTGACATTTGAATAATTTAAAGACGTAAAGCTTCCTCGTTTGCGACATACATTTATTATAATATTTCAGACAAAGTTACGACTAACATCAATTGCTATTACTGCACATATAAATTGCTTACCAGACTTCTCGACTACCAAAGGAATGTTCAGCAGATGTATAATTTGCTGCCGGTTCATAGACTTTAACATAGGTATAAGGTGTTGTGAGTTCAGGTTAATTGTGTGTAATGAAAACGTCGAGTAAAATGATTATGGCGGTCATAAACTATCACGGACTTGCGATATAGCAAATGTCGCGTAAGATATCAAATTAAGTGTAGAAGTGGAAGTAGAGTGTATTATTAATATCACTAAAACCAGCCGTGGAGTTCACAAAAAAATATTGACTCAACAAAGCATATCTCGATTATATCGAGATATTATTATATAAATAGAAATGGCCAACTTCCATAATTTAGTAATGCTTAAAGCTAATGGGAATTTTGTTACTGTAATATTTTATATACTCTCATGAATCTCATATTTAAACATAGCACTATTACGTATAATAACGTTTTGCAAAGAAATTAAAAGAGGTTCTCAATAAAAAATCTTCACCTACTATGTTATTAGCGTCTATTGCTACTTGTTTGACAACATCATCCAATTCGCAATATGATTATCGGCATCTGATCAAGGTGTACCACGGGGTACTATTAAATTTATAGCTATATATATAAAATCGTTAAAGTTAAATTTTCCGTTTCTCGCATAGCACTTTATTAACTCTTCTATTTAAGTATTGAGTTACAGACTAACTAAACGTGAAACGTATTTCGAGTCGTAGTTTAGATCCCGTCACGCGTTCTTGGCCCGGCACTCATGCCTTTCCGACGCACGAAGCGCGTACTCAATTTACATAAATCAAAGCAGACGCTTGAGCCTGTCTGCCTCGCCAAGACCTTACACCTATTGGGAAATAATTAATATCGTTGCACATTCAACAATCCTGATTTGTTAAAATATTAGCAACTACGTTGTTGCTGGTTGAGTTGAATAAGACGGGTCAGCCATCCATACAGTTGGACACTTATACAACGACATTACGCTGTACAGTTACATGACGCTCATCTACTATCTATATATTTGCCTAAGAACCAATCGAGCGTGAATAGGAAGTGATCTACAATAAACAGAGAAACGATACAGTCGATCGCGTTTACTCGCCCTCATGGTCAGATACGAGAGGAAAGGAAATAAATGCCCTTCGTCTCGCCATTCGCGGGTGAACAATGCACAATGAGAAACATAGGCTGCGACCTCAAGACATCCGTGAACCTGCAAATTCTCTGAAATGTCCTTTAAATTTTACCGTTTAATTTTTATTCGATTGTCATCTGCCGTTCCGAGTTTTCAAAGATAATCATGGTTGTTTGCAATAAGATTTTATATTGTGAGGATCGTCTAGGTTTTTAATGTCGCAATAGGTACTTTAATGGCTCTCACATTTAATAGTACAGTGCCAAAGACACATAACTTACTGTTCAAATTAGCTAAACACTGATTGAGTAGAAACGGTACTGTAATTAATAAAATTGGTGTCAAGACATATTGCGTCTGAGGTAGCAACGCATGAATAATGCCCCTGAAGAAAAAAAAATGAAGAAATTGAGAGTTAATAGGTTGGTCGATAAAATACATTTTCTAAAATTATCGTCGTTGCAAACACAGGCGAATAAAATTGCGAGTATTTGCAAGTTTGGAATTTGCATCTATTCGCTGGATCCTCGCCTGACATGCCTGGTTGTTCGCACGGATATAATTCGAAACGAACTGGTTCTTCTAAACTCACAGCAGGGCGCCCAACTGCTATATTTAATCTGAATGAATACTAATTATAATTATAAAGTTACAGTTACTTTAACATTAATATTTTATCAAACTTCAAAGTGACCTTTCTAATTCAATTTATGTAAAAATAATCAAACACAATAGATGTTTGAATAATTTTCATGTCTGTCGTGATATAAAGTGCCCACGTAATGGTATCGCCAATAAACAGACAGCTGTGCGCCTCCCTCCATTATATTCAGATGAGTCTCGATACTCAACTGGTTTATATATTTTTTTGTATTCCGGAGATAAACAATGTGAGATGTTGTGATCGACACAATCTCGCTACATAATAACTGTTCGAGGTGTTTCTCCTTATACTTATACTAGCTTTCCGCGGCGCGGTTTTACCCGTATCTTGCCTTACTGCTCTTCTTCCGTCGCCAGTAGCGTGATGTTACATAGTCTATTACCTTCCTCGAGAACTGGGCCAACAAACTGTCCAGCAGTTTGGCGATTTTGCATATGTATTATAAACAATGTATCTTTTTATGGTGAATAAATTCTTTAAAAAAAAAATATGCAAAAATAATTTTTGAAATCCGACTGGTGGTTTCAGAGATTAGCGCGTTTACACAAACAAACTCTTCCACTAAATATAATAGTACTAGCTTTCTGCGGCGCGGTTTCACCCGCGTCTTTCCTTACTACTCTGCTTCCGTCGCCAGTAGCGTGATGTTACATAGCCTATGACCTTCCTCGAGAACTGGGCCATCATATGCAAAAAGAATTTTGAAATCCGACTGGTGGTTTCAGAGATTAGCGCGTTCAAACAAACAAACAAAGTCTTCCGCTTTATATAATGATAATTATATTATAAATGTTTTGTAAATATCGATGCGCGTAAAACGACCTTTGCCCTTACATACCCGTGCCTTCCCCGTTGATTAATGTTTGTGATTTAGTGGATGCATCTTTGCTCTCTACACCTGTCAGCGTTTCTTAGAGTTATCTGTTGACTCTAAACACATTTGATTTGATTCATAACTTGTATCTCAACTGTAAGACCTCGAAGTAATTTGTAATTTTGAGAATTATACTAATATTTTCTATAGTTCTATAGTGATGTAGATCGTCATTGTTTTGTCATGTTGTGCATTGAATAGTTATAACAGATTGAGCCCGTCACGGCAATAATTGTTGTCGTTTGCTGTCATGCGATCAGTTTACATTGATATTGTTTTGCTGGCATGCTGTGTATTCTGTCATTAGTCGCGGATGTCAATCGCGATTACAATAATTATTATACTACGTCGCTTATATTGAGAGATATACTCTAACAAATGTATGTGTTTAGGTAAACTACACGGTTAATTTCTAATACAAAGTATTTTGTGACAGTCTAATAGGTAGTAGATAATAAATTGTTTTTACTAAACCTTTTGTGCGACTGCAAGGTTGCTATCTCTTCCTTTTGACGTAATTACCTATTATTTAAATGCTAAGGTCATTTCTTCTGATAGGTTGTCGTTTCCTACCTTTTAGCTCGTCCCGTTTAAAGCTATACCGAGATACGCAGTCCTATTGCTTGTTTAGTTGACAGTTAAAATATCATTCACTGCTAATATGTGGTCAACATTGGCTGCCAAAGCACTGATTTCGTAGTGGCTAATGCTAGTAGACAAATAGAATGACAGCATGATTTTTTGTAGAAAGACTTAGTTGTCATCAAAGTTGAATGTACAACCAAATTTTGTTGATCACTCAAAATGTCAAAAACTACGCAATAGGGCCTGCAGATTGAGCTCTAAAGAATTTACTTGTGAAAGGTGGACCTTTGCTACGTTGTTCATTACTCCGTTTTCAGTATTCACCGTATTGTAAATGATGATGGACAAGCATGCTGCCAAAGAGATTTGTTAATTGTTTTTTCAATTGTCTTAGTTTACTCCTTTAACTTCTTTATGACAACACTCATTTCGACACCGCATAATGAACCAGCCAAAATTATAGGCGATTTAACTGCAAGCTCTACATCATCTACTGTAGGTACTCCTCAGACCTTGTTCCAAATGATTTTCATTTTTTGTAATAAAAATTTGATGATAAAAATACGTCTCTAAAGAGTTTATCAAATACTGTAAGGCCGTAGCGGCGCCATCCATGCCGTTACAGGGTGGCCGGTGCTGCACTGTACACATGTACTCACGCCCTAATTAGTATCTATACTTTTCATATAAATATTGATATGATTTTCAATATCAAACATCAATATCATAGCAGTAAGTATCTGATACATTATTTCTTGTAATTGGAAATGAAAGATTTCGTTTAAAATGAATAAATGCAGTAGTGCATCATTACAAAGACCTTCAGCTGTTGGAGTTGTATTGCCTTTATAGGACGCGACCATAGCACTCCCATGCAGTTGACATCAACTGTCGGTACTTTCAGATTCAATAGTTACTGCATCCTTGATTTTATGCATACTGTTGTGAATTTCATTACTATAACAATACTACTTTATTACTACTACAAACTTGCACCTTTGTTTATCAAATAATAATTTGCACTATTACACACATAATTCAAATGTTACGTCATTATTGTTTATTGCACTAGACGTTTAATTAGTATTTGAGCGAAGTCTCATAACTCACCCCCATTAGTAGAAGGTGAAATCTATAGAGCGACTCGGCCGGCAATGAGAGACTTGACTCCCACTAACATCTTGTTAGCACCTATTGAGACATCTTACGTCACATTGTCGATCACACGGCTCTGACCGAACGCGATCTAATGACTTCTTTACAATGCGTATCCAAATAGAAATTATTGCATATACAAATCGGTTTTAATGAGCTGTTTCACAACACAAAAAAGGTATGTCTTGATCTCTCACGAATCGTATTGATATTAGAAATCATTACACGACCGTGACTATAACTGAACAACGTTAACGGTAATCATTGTTTCGCTGATTTGACTCTTAGATTATATACAAAAATGCGTCATTTTTATCTATGTCCCTAGGCAAATACTCAGCAATTACAACGTAATTTAGGATACACACAAAACTGTATAATGCGCTCCTGCATGATCACTGCGGATACCAGGTGGTTCGTCATGACATGCCTCACTAGTCGACCGACATCCGTCGCCACGCCCTTTCCTTTTTGCTTTTATATTTTATTACACACACTGCTAAAACATTCAGTGTAGGTACGTGTGTAGAACATCTGCGATATGCCCACGCTTAGGCGTTAAAATCATACAACACACAATGGTCGTAGCTATCAGAAATATTGTAACCACAAGCAGTTAGTGTCACCTTCTGCCATTGTTTGTGCTTTGTACACGTACTATTTCATCATCGTCGATGATTTATTTGAAATGAAGACACGCGTCCGCAGTCATGTTCAGAGCAGTGCAGTGTAAAGCTCTCGTTTCGGCCGTTGTGCCTTAAACAACGAGCGATTATCGATGCGTGTATTGTTTGGCGACATTTGGCATGTGCACCGCGTCGCGCCCATTCGCATCGGGCATACAATGGTCGTGCTTGTAGCACGTGCTGCGGCCGCATTGATCGTCGCCGAGTGTCGCCAGGAAACTTTGACTTTGCGTCGATTAGCATGAGCGCGAGCGCACCGCGCGATTGTTATCAATTTGTCCGAAGTAAGACTCCGCGGCTGATCTCTACGCATTGTCTTGTCGATCCAACTGTCACGTGGCCGTCAGCGCCGCTTTGTCTTACAACCTACACTCCTAGTTCTTTGTCCGTTGATTGACTGAGACCGGCTCGATTAAATCTAGATAATTGCATCGCCAAGGTCTTCCACGAAGTTGACATTTAGACGAGCAGGCCTCATCCTCCTGCGCAGCGCGCCTTTTGATTCGAGTAATGAGACGGGTGCGAGCGCGCCGCGTCCGCATAAATCTGAGATAATGGTGTGGAGCGTGAGAGAGCATAGTCGTGCCACGTTAGTTTACGTAATAACGTTATACGTTCGAATGAATCCGACGCTCCACGCTCACAACGATTATGACGCACCATCGCCTCGTTAAACTTGAATTTGGAACATTTTTTTTTTCTTATCTCTACAGTTGTGTATTCAGTTGCTATTTACTTCACAGTCTTCTTAATAAACCAGGCGAGACTACTGTCGTCTGTATAAGTGTTATATAACTATACCTAGCTCTTTTGCGTTAGGAAGAACCTACATAATTTATTTTCATAAGTAATGTTATTGATCGAAAATCGATACCTATACTATTCCTGTGCATTTATTTTTATCAGCATACCAAGCGGGCGACGCGCGACGTAGCGGCCAGTAGCTTAATTATGTTCCGATCACTGCCCCTTGCGGTCCCTCTGCAGTATGATTAGAAAAAGCAATAGCATTGTATCGCATTTAGAGCGTAATATGAGTCTGATTTTAATTGGAACATTTTTATCTGTCACGCGAGTTGTCGGTGGTGACAAAGCGCTACGAGCTAATTGGCGGCTGATGCGCACCCAACACGTTCTCGCGAGATAAACCGCGACGCTCGTGTTGAGAGAATAACAAGTTTATTTAATACTTTATCCACATCAGTTTGGGTTTATGTGCCGGCGCGGCAATAAGTTACCAGTGCGGCTTTAGAACACACTTAAGGACTGTCTGATTCAGAAATGTTCGACTTCAGTTTTATGTAGTCACAGTAAAATAAGTTTTTATTAGCTTTCAATGTATGTATAATTCTCCTCTACGAGTATAGGCATAAAAAAACTAATCTGCTTTATTGTAACCTGCTAGCATTATAACCTACTTCAAAAATTTTTGTAGTCCTAACTAGAGTCAACAACACTGAATTCGCAGGATAGAAATAGTTTCTGGATATAAATTATGTATTTTTGAAAAGTTCAAATTAACCCACATGTCCAATTGTCCATTATGTCGTTAAGTTACTTGTGGTTGAGATGACCCAGTTACTAACACGAGAGATGACGATTCAATCCCACTCGTGACAATTATCTGTGACTCACTCTGTGTTCTGAGTTTGGGTGTTCTTGGCAGTTGTGTGATGAGTATGCTTATAAAGTCTACCATAATAAAAGGCTTGTTTCTTAGTAGGTACAATCGTACCTGTACATCGTGTCATGAAAAATCAAAAGCTCCATGACACTTAACTCATTAAATGCTCCATACTGCCAGTGTTACTGCCAAACAGACATCAATATTAATTTACAACATTCATCATAGCAGTAATATACTTACTCGTACATACATAATAGTGCTAATATGCTTTAGGTTCTTATCTTTGAAATTGCCGAATATTGTACTTGAACATCTCTCAATCAACTCAATCATATAGCTACGTTACTTTTGTTCTCTTTGCCCTGTAATGCTACAGTAGCAGGCTGGTTTATTCAATCTGAAATGAAGAATTCGAATGAAGAATCAATCGACACATGTCAATTGTTTCACACCACTCATTCATGACAATGCACCTCAATGCACCGTGTCTCAAAATTGCAGGCGTTTTGACAGGTATGTCACCGTCGACCACCGTATAGGTACACGACAGACATTTTTGCAACTGATTTCCTTTTTCCTAAGTTTGGGTAATATTTTAAACGGGAAAATGTCAAATCAGATTGAACAATGTTAAATCTTTAAAGTTCACCGATTTCCATTCCTACGATTTCTGCAGCAAATGTATTTATGAATTGTCTTTTAAAATAAATAAGTTAAACTAAAGTTAGTTTAGTTATAGTCAATACTTTGATTAATTAGATGAATAAATTAAATAGGTACTTATATTTTGTTTAAAGACAATACCCACACTAGGGAACACAAGCTCTGTGTCGTGGGACATTTTACAAACATACAATTAACGGACACAAAGTAGATCCAGACTCGAAACAAATATTTATGGTTCACACAAAGTTTTCAGCCGTATAGGGATCGAACCCACAACCTCGTGCACAGCAGTCGCTTGCGCTACCACTGCGCCATGGAGGCAGCCAGTATATCTCTAAATAGTACCTACAAAGAAATAGGTATCGCTGTTTTCGTCTCTCTGTTGCTCCGCTAACTTCTTCTAAATCACGCTACGTGTTTTAATACGGTTTTCACTACCATTTACGGAATACATTACATTGTAATTTCATTAAAATAAGTGTCGATGTCGCTATACAAATAAAATTGTACGGGTAAAGACCTAATACTTTGTGAACTTGAACTGTCTTATGTTTGCAAAAACCACGACGAACGTGCCGTCAACATTTTACGACGCACGTAATAAATGTGAATTATTTTCTTTTGAATTGACTGTTTTGGTGACAGACTTGTATTTCGCCATACTAAGGTTCCGGGATTGATTCTTAAATCGAGAATATAATTATTATTTACTTTTAAAGGCGAAAGTAAACATAGATCCTTGTTGATTTCCACATAATCTTCTATAATATAAAAATAAATCGCTGAATGTGTTGCTAAGCACAAATCTCGAAAGCACCTGAAACTTTTTTTCGCTAATTCTTTTTTATAATATTCCTTGGAGTACGAAGATGGTTCTACGGAGAGAAAAATTTAAAGATGCCAAAAAACCTTCCTTATTCCTATGTAACATTACGCTACTAGCGACGGGAGCAGAGCAGTACGCAAACACGCGGGTTAAACCGCGCCGCGGGAAGCTAGTTATATAATAATAATATAATAATTTAATTTATTCATCGTCACAAATTACATACGTATAGGTTCATAGTATATATTCAATAGGTGACAGTTATTCTTGACTAGTAATTTTTGCGCGATTTGGAGTCTCTAAACTAAGCAAAAAAGTCTTTATCTTAGAACTCTAGGCCCCCCGGGCCGATCCTCCTAAAAAAGCGTCTACCTCTTCATAGAAAATCTTTTTAAAATTGTGGTGTTGGTACTTTTCGTTTCTTGCGTTGAATAAGATGTATCCTTGCGCTCCTCTTTCTACTTCTCTCTCTTCGTGATCAGCAACGCCTGGTTGTTTTGTTAAACTTGGGTATACCTACTTAATGTGGCGGAGGTTATGCAATACTATTGTCTACACCTTTAATATATAAATAAAAGGCGTGCTAATAAGTTGTTATTTCGTATTTTTTCAGGTATATTCACAGTGATGTGTTACAACGTGCTGTGTGACAAGTACGCGACAAGACAGATGTATGGCTACTGCCCCAGCTGGGCGCTCGAATGGGACTACAGAAAGAAAGGGATCTTGGACGAAATCAGACATTATTCTGCTGACATTATTAGTTTACAGGTTAGTAGAATAGTTTAAATTTATCGTATAAATGGCACTGCCGAGGTTTACAAGCGGCAGTGTCTAGCAAACTTTGTTGTTCCGTCACCAGGTATTGTCATATATAACAAAAAAAAACGAAATTCACTAACAGTGCACAATATGTCTACTACAGCTAATACACTGTTCTCTTTGCTTTGGTAGTAACCTTAATAAAGAGTCACCATGGCTGGTGTCTTTAGGTGGAGATACTACGAGCAGGATTAACAGATAATTTACGCTGAACTTACTCAAAGTAGTAGGTACCTACATTAATTGAGAGGTCTATATCACTACACGCACTATCATCCGTTTCGTTTCAAAGAAATTTGTTGACTAATTCCATTTTTTACCTGATGTATTTATGAAAGGACTTTCCAATTAGTACAGACAGAGTATCTATCAAACCATGTATCTACCTATAGGGAGGGCTAGGCCTAGACTAGGTTTGTTTTTTATTTTATCCAAAATGCCTTTAACCACATGCCGAATCATTGCGAGTTGGTGAATCAATGTAATTCTTAGATTCTTGGCTTCCTAATATATAACATTTTCCTTCAAAGTAAAACGTACCTAGATACCTACATTAAAAAAGTTTACAGCACTTACGTATTGACTCTTTTTGTTAAATATCTAGACAATCACGTTTTATTATGTTAATATTTTATACTTTTTTCATTAGGAAGTTGAAACGGACCAGTTCTACAACTTTTTCCTACCGGAATTGAAAGGGGACGGATATGACGGCATCTTCTCGCCCAAGTCACGGGCGAAAACAATGTCCGAGTCGGAAAGAAAGTACGTCGACGGATGCGCCATCTTTTTTAGATCTGCTAAGTGAGTACACTTCAGTTTTTATGCGAGTAACTGAGTCAAGGTCAATATCACTCGTGCGGCCATCTAAACGACCTACAGTAACCCTAAATCCTTGTTCTACTGCACGACAAAGGCTTCATACATATTAAAGCACCACGCTATCTAAACGGCGAATGAAAACAAATTGACAATTTTATACCTATACTAGCTTTTACCTGCGACTTCGGCGTTAACTTAAGATTTGGTGCATAATTTGAACAAATTAACATGATATCTTTATAAATTATAGCCTAAGAAATAGTCTATAATTTATATTCTGATGTATTAACTATATTACTATTAAATTTAATAAAATCCGTTTAGTACTTTTTGCGTGAAAGAGTAACAAAATCATACAAACTTTCGCATTTATAATATTAATACGATTTGGAAGTACTAAACACTTACTGCATAATATCGGCCAATATAATGCTAGTTTCAGCATTAATGGGCCAGCAAAACATCTACCTCATCGACGTAAGTACCTAATAGGTAAATACTACATTAGGTACTATCCCTACTCAGTGGCGGATTTACTAGCAGGCTAAGTAGGCTGGAGACTAGAGCGACAGATTTTAGGAAGCGGTAAATGTGGCCCAAATTTTTTTTTTATTACGTACAGAAATAAAAAAAACACATTATTATGGAAAAACCGAGCTTCGACAGTTTAATAAAAATTACAATATTTTAGTACTATACAGTATAGTATATTTATTTATTTATTTTTCAACTTTATGCAATAATATGTATTGGCGGACTTAATGCCTGAGGCATTCTGTACTAGTCTACCATAGGGTAATGCAGAGTAACTGAATACTCTAACGTTAAACTAAAAATTACTAAACGCTTTGTAAAGTATATTTTTGTAATTATGAATTTTCAAAATATTCTAATAGCGTTTAAATATATATTACAATTTAAATTTCGTAATTCTTTACTTTCTTTTCTTTACGTTTCCAATATTAAAACTCTCCAATCCACGAAAAAGAAATTTTAATAGCCTACTGTCGGCAAATGTGTTAATCCGCCATCCCTACTTTTGCATTGCATTCGGTGAATGTGAGCGCTCGGTCGCACGGCGCGATGGCGGACATCCTTATTATTTTCGCGGTCTTTTTCCCTTTAATCTCCTTCACAGTTGCAATGATTTGGTTGTGATTTCTTAGCACTGTTTCTACGATTATTAGGTTACTATTACCACTTCTATTACGTGGGGCCCTTCCATTGTTCGTTACATAAGCTACATAATTAACTTTTTTGTGTTTATAAACTGCATTTTAAAGAAATTCATAGAATATTAAAGATACAAGAAACTTGTTTTAATAGCATTAAATTATATAAAAACGGACTGAGCTTACTACCAGCAAAACTAGCAAATATTAACTGGCATTTCAAAATTCAACTCTTTCTGTGTACTCTTGATTAATAATTAAAACAAACACAAATAAAAGTGGCCATCCCCATAAAACATAATGATCTAGTGTTATCTACAAAGCTATCAGCTATTTTGTCTTTATACGTTTTGTTAGCTGCAAACGAGCGTGGCAACATTGTAGTAGTGAGGTGCAACAGGGCTGTATTATCATAAATTTAAATTACGCGTCACACCAAGTCCAGGGTTAGAATCAGCATCGGGCGTAATCGTGCAAAGTGTGCGATTTATTTTATACTGGCAATTTTATAACACAGCCGGCTATCAGAATGATTTATGCGTAAACATTTATATTTGTCTTTAGAATGAATTATGATGAGTGTGTTTGTTTTTAGAATAATATTATCACCAAAGTGGGAAATTGCCTCTTTCCTTTTTCTCCCTCAATCCCCTTACCTACCCCACTCCCTTCACGGTAGGCAGCGGCTTCGCACTCCTTGGACAAAAGCAGTGTCAAAGACTTCGAGTCGTCCATGAGCGACAGTTACTACTTACAATCACGTGGGCTGTTTGCTCATCTGCTACTGTCGGCAATAAAAAAAAACTTAGTCCATCTCTTGGTAGTTAACGGTTTCAATAATTAAAGTAAAAAAGTCACTGTATTGGTAGTCGAAGAGAAAGTGCCTTCTGCTGGTAAAACAGGCGCTACTCTGATGGTTGGAGAATACTTACTTACCTTATATACCCCAACATTAGATATATTTGCCACAAATAGCTCCTTTTACTGGCTACAACGAGACAGAGTACATATCTATCTTGGGTGACCAATAATCATATATACCACAGATATCCATGAATAATTTTTGAAACTTTTTGATCGCTAAACAAAATAATTTAAAATGTATTTATAACTAGCGGCCCGCCCCGAATGTGCACGGGTGGACATTTTTTTAAACATATTCGGATAAATAAAGTTACTTTTGTATGGGAGTAAAAAGTGTTTTTTTTTCGGGCAATTTTTTAAATTTTTCTCCGTAAGATCCATCCTCGTACTTCAAGAAATATTATAAAAAAAGAATTAGCGAAATCGGTTCAGCTGCTCTCGAGATTTGCGCTTAGCAACATATTCAGCGATTCATTTTTATATTATAGGTACAAGAACTTTTAATACGCTCCATAGAATAATATCGCCTATTATACCCATAGGTTATAGCTTTTTACTGTTCAGAGAAAAATATCATAATCTTATAACTTCCTTCCACATTTATAAAGTATGTTATAAAATTTTATTTGTTGATTTAAAACGAGATGTTGATCTCGAGAAACCCTTCGTTCGCATATTACTATTTACTTATAGGCACTTTCGATGTATGTAAAGCTCCGACCTCATAGGGTTGTCAATTAGTAGGTAGGAGGCATTTGTCAGAGTACAAGATTTTAAAGAATTAAGCTGTTTTTATGGTGAGCACAAAGCTTAATGATTAATACAAAAAAATATTAACAGCTAAAATGTGTGAATTATTATTATTTACTAGGCATCAAACGTATGCCGACCACTTACAGTTTTTTGAATGCACTTTGATATTGGGTGTATTCGTAAAAAAGTCAGGACAATATTTATAGAACTGTGCTCCCATATTTTTACATACGAAAAGCCTATTTTGGTGTACATAACTGATCTTCAATGTCTGTTTTTCCCTTAATAGGTAATAACGGTTCGTAGGTCATTCGCTTTCACTACTTTAATATAATGTTATGTAGTGCAGTTCACACAGTTGCGCTTAATGGTGATAGCTTCATTAAATTTTATTGTGAACATAATCTTAATTACTACTTAATTCAGCCTGGTTCAAGCTTGTTAGGCCCACGTGGTCTAACAGTTAGTTTTACACTCCATTTGTTGGATAAAGGCATTGTTCACATTGACGTAAAACTTTACATTCTGCAAGACTTTTCGTACATTTTATAATGGCTTTAAATAACTGACTTTATATCGGTTGTGTCGATTACGTACTGATTTAGTAAATTTTTATATCTGTATGGAACTGAGCCTTAAACATATCTACTTACTACTAATAGACTACTGTACATTTTTCCAATACCAAACTTTTACATCCGCAGGTTTTCACTAGTTAAAGAGCACCTCATTGAGTTTAATCAACTGGCGATGGCGAACAGTGAAGGATCGGACAACATGTTAAATCGCGTCATGCCTAAGGACAACATTGGCTTAGCCGCTTTAATCAAAACTAAAGAAGCCGCATGGGAAAATGGTAAGTATTTTTATAGTATTAAACACCACTATAGTATCAATTCGTATTCGTAGTGTACGATTGACATCTGGAACCGTCTCCAACAATGCGTCACATAATAATATGAGGTTCTTAAATCGATATCGGAATCATATCTATGGACTTTTTGAAGAATGAATGTATGTATGTAAACCGCAATTCTACTAGGTACAAAAGTGGTAGTTGAAGATAGCCAATAGGCGGCGGCCGTGTCGAGGCTGTCCATTAAAGATATGGCGCCGTGAGCTGTACAAGATCCAAATAAGCTGTTAAATAAAGAATGTGGAAATTATGAAGATTCACAAAGTCTAAAACAATGTTTTTAATTCTTTCATATACTTGTGTTGGATGGTAGTCAAGAATAGTGACGAGGCAACCACCATAACCGCTAGACAACACGTGCGGTCAATTATTATCAATATATGGGTACAATTATAGCATGCCATGCGGTATGCACTGCCGCAATAAGCGTAAGAGCTTAATTAAAAGACACGATACAAGAAAAAAACGTCTCTATTGTACCATCCTTAGAGCTTGTTTTTCTGTATTTTCTAGCATATAGTTATGTTATTCTTACTTATAAAGCAGTGCAGGTGAGACTGCTCGATACCAGTGAACTAATTGTCAATAACTTATGTCGGCTTGCACATGAGTTGTATGAGTACTTACTATCATCTGTATCTATCCTTATATATCTGTATCTATTATCGTCATGAATTACTTTTAAATTCATGTGCATACATTAGAAATGTCTTGAAAACCAAATAGCTATTCAACTACAAAGTAGGTAGATTAATGATAAGAGCTAAGGATTTAAATAAAATATGTGAGTCATATCATAGTGATACATACTCGTACATAGTTTCGTCGTTACTTATTAATCCAAGAACAGGAAAGTAGTCACTATATCAAAGTACGAATCAGGTTTGTCATGGCATTTCGTGCGAAATGTGAGTGAACCACTACTTAGAATGCACAAAAATAAAAAAGGTGGAAGAAACAAGAAATGATCATTTAATTACTAAATAACAGGAAATCTCAAAAGTTTCACTTGAACTGTTATGATAATCTAAACTAATATATAAATAAAAAAGATTTGATTTTTTGTATGCTTGTTTGTTTGTTCCGATTTAACTCAAGACCTATTAACCGATATGAAAAAATTATTTTACCTTTAGAAAGCTACAAATAGGACGGATAACATAGACTATATTTTATTATATTAAACATATTTTTCGAAAAAAATCGCTTTTGTAAATCTGAATGATACAATCAGACTCTGTTGCTATGGTATTTTTCGAACAAACATACCAAAAAATCTAATCTTTTCTCTTGATAATATTAGTTTAAATAATATTCCTCAAATTATATGCGTAAGCATAATGCAAATCTGTGGTAGTATTGTTTAGGTATTAATTTTAATATTGACGTCTTCGATACTATCTGTTTGATACATATTAAACCAGCAGGTGCCTAAAAATTCACTACCTATTCTTCCTAAACTACTTCATAATTTAAAAAAAAAATACTTATATATAAAATATAAAAATCAAGGTTCTGATTCTGACACACTTATCCCAAGTACGTATAGGCACGATATGACATAAAAATTAGAAAGCATAAAATAGCAAATTAAAAAAATTGTTACAATAAAATTTATTTACAAGCTAATCTTGGATGTTTTTAATAAAAAGCGTGTTGGTTTTTAAGATTGTCTATTAACCTAAAAACTACACTCAATATGTTAGTACTTTCTCTGTACGCGGAATTATTGTTTGCAATAACATTTCTGTAATGAGGGTGTTTAGGAAAATTTTCGCCGCCAGTTGGCGCCACTTTGGTAAAAGGTCTTCCATTTTGACAGCTCTATCAAATCAAATAATTTTCCGTGTTAATTTCGGAAATTTTTGTATTTAATTTACAAAATGGATATTTCACGTGCTAAAGTAAGCTTATGGACAAAAGAAAATTGCTGAGAGGGTTTTCTAAAATGGCGCCCACGAAGTGCCAGCACCGACGCTGATCTATGTAGGTCTAGCTATCAAGCGCTTTTAAAAAATTAAACTCTGTTTGTCCCAATGTGAAAGTGAAAGTGGCGCCAACTGGTGGTGACAATTTTTCAAAACACCCTCATTGCCTACATGCATTATTATGCATAGAATTCACAGAGAAACAGACTTGATCGAAATTAGCAATGCAAATGCAGGCATGGGTATCTAGTGTTTTTGCTATTTTATGCTTTCTAATTTTTATGTCATATCGTGCCTCTACGTACTTGGGATAAGTGTGTCAGAATCAGAACCTTGATTTTTATATTTAAAATAGTTGAGACATTGTAATTTTTTTTCATTTTTCAACTGATTAATTAAATAAGAGTAACTTATTTTTACTGCAATTGAAAATAAATTTTATGACCTACAGGCTCATTAGCTTTTCGTAATAAATTTTATGACCTACAGGCTCATTAGCTTTTCGTCATTCCAATCACTGAAAAATACAAAATTCATCAGTAATGGTGCTTTACGACCAACAATTCCTTCTACTGCAGGTCTACCTACAGACTCGTCAATGCTCGGGCAACCGATCTTAGTATGTACCGCGCACATCCATTGGGACCCGGAGTTTTGCGACGTGAAGCTGATACAGACGATGATGTTGAGCAATGAACTAAGAACCATATTAGATGATTCAGCGCGGACGCTTCGTCTTGCCGGCCAGCGGGACAACGTGCAACTGTTGTTGTGCGGCGATTTTAATTCGTTGCCTGACAGTGGTATGTATTTAAACACAAATATTTGTCTATAGGTATAATATGCTAGAATAAGGGATCACCATATTTTCCACTTCACTTAGATGTCGTAAGAGGCCAATAAGGGATTATCCAGTAATGAAAACGGGAAGCAGCGTTATCTACAGTAAATATCACCTTACTGCGGTCACTAATCCGCCAGACAAACCCCTGATTTGTTATATCCAACAAACACTGTCTTCAAAAACTTCAATATGAATGATCCAAAAATACCAAATAATAACACAACGCATACATACATAACAGTTAACCTCAAATGTATAAATGCACTTAAAACAGTATATTAAAACCACTTTTACCACTTTTTATATTCAAAATAAATATTTTTACTGATAAATGATCAATAAAAAATATTTATCACCGTAATAAATATAATTGAATTGATATAAATGTCAATATATTTTTTATTTATTCACACTGATTATTTGTACTGATACGACATACAAAGGTTCGCAACTAACTTCAGGGTGTTGATTTTTCTGTCGTTGTGCGCGCGCATCGTAAAAATTCACTCTCATCATTTTTCTCAATCGCGCCAAAAGAAGTATAACTTCAAAAATTGTTTTAATTTACCTTAACTTGTCATTTGCCGGGTGTCCATATTTGCCTTTTTCACATTCTTTAATATAATCTTGCTATGCTACCTAGGTGTGGTAGAATTCTTATCAGCGGGTCGAGTATCTGCGGAACACCGCGACTTTAAAGAGCTGGGATACGCAGCGTCATTGCGGCGTATGCCGGGCTCCGAGCACGAGTTCACGCACAACTTCAAACTGGCCTCAGCCTACAGTGAAGATATCATGCCCTATACTAATTACACGTAAGTAATAGAGCTACTTAGATAGGTGAATAAAAAAAATGTTATGTTTGAAAGTTATTTCTAGAATTTTAAGAGAAATTCATTTAAGGGAGGAGGGAGGAGTTCAAATGAATATCAACCTAAAAACAGAAATTTTGTTCCGTTTATTGAAAAATTTGGTAAGACACATTTTTCTTACACGTTCGAACAGAACGTTCAAAAATATATTATTTATGTTTTAATCATGGATAAAATTTTGTTTGAAAACTTGTAGTTTGAATAACTTGTTAAATCCATCAGATAAGCAATTTTGGGCCATCTATTTTTTGACTCTGGTAACAGTCTACCAATACTAATCATACTGTTTATATTTCAGATTTGACTTCAAAGGCATAATCGACTACATATTCTACAGCAAACAATCGATGACGCCGCTCGGCCTGTTAGGGCCACTCTCGCAAGACTGGTTCCGAGAACACAAAGTCGTTGGTTGTCCACACCCTCACATACCTTCAGGTGATTATATTATTTATGAACTATATACATGTATGTATATCTCTCCGTTTTTCTTCTTGTTAAATGCTATTTTGCGAGATCGGTTAGTCTTTACTGCATGTGCGATAGTATGAATAATTTGAATGCTTGTCTGTGCTGTTGAAGCATAAAAATGTTTCATAATATAGGTAGATGTTATACTTACCAAAATAAGTGTAAATTTGTGTGCACTAAATAAAATGTTTCATGATTTTTGCACGTATACGTTTAAACGTATACCTCCGTTAGTAAAAGCGTGCGATTTATCTTTATTACATACAATGTTTCTTTATTCAAAGCACTCAGTGCTGCTGCGATCGTATTTTTATCATTTCTAAATAGTTTGAAAGTAATATGTGCCATATGATATTCTGCAGATCACTTCCCTCTCCTAGTGGAGCTGGAGATGTCTCCTACCGCGAGCGGCAACTCGAACGGACTCATCGGGCGCAGGTAGCACGAGCCACGACCGCGCCGACACCGCGACACGCACGCACACACCTCACACACACACAACACACACAAACACTAGGGACCTGGCGGATTGTGTCTCAATGGGAGACTCACACACTACACTTACTACCAGTTCATTCGACTCGATACGAAGTTGTAGACTGTGAGCTATGACGTTACACGCCGCTATGTAAGGCAGTAGATAAATTACTAATTAATCGATTTTAAACTCTATTACAAGTACGTTAGAGTTCTGTAGGTGGCAACATCACCACTGCCTTAAAGAGGGTACTCGAACCCAACATTGCCTCTTTTTTAAAACAAATTTTTTGTCATGGTCTAAGATCGTAGCATACTATGAATGTCATTTGAGGTGTTGACATGTTAGTGCAATATGTATTCGCTTTGTAACATATGACGTCACAATGTCTAGTCTACAGGTGTACGAGTTGTTCTTGTTGAAGTCGAAGCTAAATTTTGTACTAAATATAAATTGTGTAAACATTTAAAACCGTATTGTGTTGCAAGTCCACAATGCAAATAGTGCTGTCTTTGTTTTTATTCGTATGAAGAATAAGAATGGCACGCATTGTGTTACTTGCACTGATTTTTTTTTCTTTAGTTAATAAAAAGCAACTATTTTATATTTTGACAGCGTTTACACAATTTAGCAAAATGTACCATCGGTTGGCTTAAAACGTTAATGGGAAAGATCGATTTAAATAATCTACGATTTGGGTTTACATTAATAATCTATTGTGTCTCTAGATTCATATGCGAATCCCAATCGTTATTATTTGAAAATCACTAAAGTTATCCACTTGGCCGCTACATATTTTTATAAATACACTAAAAGCATCCTCATTTCTTGCCAAGTGCGTTCGAATTTTTAATGCAAATCGTGGCAAATTAATTTTGTGTTGTCTTTGTTTTTCTAATAGAGAAAAACAGAGATGGCATGAAATAAACATCGTGTAAATTACGCTTCATATATCGCACACTCAGTGGTTAAGGGGAGTTTAAATACTTTGGTCTGTGTTAGTTAGTAAATTATTCAGCCTTACTTATATTTACGGCTAAAATAGTCAATAAGGAAGAGGGCTATTGTTGTTAGGCTTCACGGCTTATATTTATTACTGTCTTAGCGATATTTAAAATAATAAAATAGGTATATTTTTTATTTTACCTTTGTGATATTTTTTAAAAAATTTCTTTATTCGTGTCACAAAAATAGCCTTTCTGTTTCATGGTCTGCACAACATACCTTATGAATTGAGTAGCGTAAGTCCTGGAGACCTAACTTCACCTTAAATATTCCTATTAGTTATAAACTATTAATTGGTCAATCAATGATCATTACTTTCTGTGCCGACCGACCTCCTTAAGCCTAACTCGTTTTAACTGACCTACCTTTACCTCTATTTTTGAAAACTGACTGCGAAAACAAACTAGACTATCGATCCAATATTATTTTACATAATTCGAATGATCTAACAAGGCCTTACCCCTCATACACTTAATCCACCGAGTGCGTGATATATCGTATCCCGTTAGTCCTATGTAATGTTTCTAGAAACACTACACGGGACTGTTGATAAGTAACAATAATTCTGTTCACGATAGTCGTAAATGAATACCAACAATATACAAATATCAGTAACTAGCTTATGAATCGTTTATGTACAAAATAACTTAGTCTTAAGTACTTACTTAAATGCATTAGCATTAATACAGTAGCTGGCGCCAGCACCACTGGATTCCGATACTGAGTCAATGTAAATCAACCCTAAATACCATCTCATAAAGTGTTTAATTTATTTTTTTGGTTGGACACAATCCGTCTTTACGTCGACTATTTAGTTAATAGTTTTTATTTGTATACTGTTGCATTATACCGAACGTCGTTCTCTTTTCACTGGGTTATTAGTACATCTAGTACAATACAGAGTGTATACGACGGTATGACATTAAATGCAATTACGTATAGTATGTGACATTATAAAGCGAGACAAAAAAAAATCTACTAAATATCTTCAATAGTTTAGACACAGGACAATTTTTTTAATTTCTTTAATTCTAAATTAACACTATGTAAGTACGTCAAACGGTCACTGACTTAAGTCATAATCCACGTCGAAGGATAAACGTTGCCGTTCATTACAGTTCAGTGAACTTGTCATAATAAAATGGTGTATAAAATGGTGTATTACTTCGTTACTATTAAAATATTATTTATTTTGTTAGAAAATTTCAAATTTTTGTTTTTCGTCAAATTACTTTTGTGATTAATTAGAAATCATTATATGGGCTAGTAACACCTGCCTTTTCATTTAATGTCAAACCGTCGTATACACTCTGTATATTGTTATTATTGCTATCGACATTTTGTTATGTACATTTTGTCTTGCTCAATAATGTAAGACAAGCTTGATATAAACAATTAGATACTGTAGTTTAATTGAAAGCGCGAAATTAGATTACTTAAATATATTACTTAATTCCGTTATGTAACACTAGAAAAGTTTGAAGCTATCGTTCCTGTAAGGTTTGATGACATATGACGTCATTTGCCTTGTTTAATGGTGTACCATCAACGACAAAATAAACTGAGCGTTTTTGTTTAAAAAATAAATGGCGTTGATACAATTGATGCACAATTAAATTATTTAAATATCTTTCTAGTATTCAGTTTTCATTGTGCATTAATTGAGTTCAAATACCTTGTTTAACTAAAAAGGTTGGCTATTTTTGTCGAGGATTACGTGTCAGCTTTAGGAACATTACCTCATTTTTTAAGTGGTTATTTAACAGTACACTTGCGAACAACAGTGTTACGCGCTTTCACTAAAACTGATAGTTAAATGTTTGTTTCAGTCAACAGAAAACGTACTATAGTTGTAGTATTACCGGTTATATATATGCATGATAGTTTAACCTTAACAGATATTCAGATATATATGTTTAGTGCGGACGAAAGTGAGTGCAATTGTTTATAACGAATCTGAATAAAATTTATATAGTAGTGATTTAAAAATAACGATTCAATAAAATATGTATTAATTAAAATTGAGACCTACGCTTAATGTGTCAATAAAATTGTAATAGAAAGATAAAATATTTTTCCAGTCGATTGTGAAAACAATTTTACGCTTAGTTTTTCGATGTTATTATAGGTATTATACAGTTGAGGAATACAATTTTAAGTACCTTGATGTCTGTAAATTTATGAGCAACACGGTTAGCATGTATACTATAGTACATTTCAGTGGAGAATGTTCGTAAGTTGATCTACTTGTGTTTGATTATTTTGTATCTTGTGTTTAGAAGTATAAGATTTAAAATTGTTTATAATTATATTTCTTATCTTAAATGGTGCAGTTTGTCACAAATATAATTCTAATATATTGAGAAATGGTTTTACCAACGATTTATTAGCTTTGTTAGCCGTGATGGTCAAACGAGGACGTCGTGTTTCTTTCCCTATAGTGTTCCTCCAATTATATCTACATCGAAAGCTTACATGTCTTTCATAAAACTAAAACCTAAAGTTTAAATTTTATTATAGCTAAATTTGGGCTACAGGTTCGACAAAGGCCACAACGATTGATTTTTATAACAAGCTGTAGGTAAGGCAAAGATATACACGTACTATATACGTGCACAAGCGCAACGTGTACGCAACAACGTTGTTGCGTACACCTCCAATCAAATCTCATTTTTCTGAAAAATTTTATACATTGCGCGTAATTTGTGATTTTGCATGAACATAACACCCACTTTGTCTAACATCCGGTTAGTTACAACTTTTTTAGCCATAATTAAACACGTCATAATTTGATTGCATTCTTAAAGTTTCGACTTAAACAACATGTACGTCCTCTTATTGTGTGAGTGTTGTCAAACGTCCATTTACCAATTAGCGATCTAAATTCCTCCACTGTATATTATTTAGATATTTTTAATCTGGGATAATTATGCAATGTACGTGATTGAATGATGAGTAGTGAGGATCGGTCGATCGATCGTCGCGATATGTATACATTGTGTGATCAGTGAGACAATGTGTTCTGTGTTTAGACTTCGCTTGACACTTATGTTTGTTTACTTGTCTTGTGCCAATGCTATTACGTTTGCTTTGGCATGCACGAGCAAACGACTCATATCGACTACCATTACAACTTTTATCTGATTTCTAAACAGTGTTGGCTGAATCTAAGTCCGATAATAGCTTCTTACTTTTTGTTTTTAAATGTCATTCCTTTTCCTATGAACTTTCTTCGATTATAATTAGAAGGCAGTATGCGTTTACCGACCTAATTGAAGTACCTATTTATGCAAGTTGTAATGATATAGTCGATCTTCATTCTATACAGGGCGCGATTAATTTTGTACTATATACGGCTGGGTTTGTATCATAGCTACGATAAATCTTTAATAATGTAATAGTGTATTTGAATTATTTTTGATACTTAATTATCTATTATAAATTTTTATATACAGACCACTGTTAAATCTAACACTGCCTACGAAGTGACATCACGTGTGTGCAATAATAATAATTAATATCTTAAGTGATTAGTATGTGATGGCGTAAAGGTATATCATAAAGTTATTTAATACGAATAAATCTCGATCACGCTTCATCGTGTGTTATGAAAACTGTATGCGTTTTAGCAGAGTTAATAACATTCATTCGCTAGGTAATAAAAAAGTAGCTATAGCCTGGACACTATAAAAAATGCATATATGCTCGCTAGCATGTCTGAAAAATATTTTATTTTAAAGAAAAACGACGTTACTACAAATCAGAAGCTACAGAAAAGCATATCTAAAGCACTTAGCTTTAAATACGTATTTCGTACAAATTAAACCCTGTTAAAAGCAACAAGTTTTCATAACATACTGTATAACTACAGGAACAATGTACACATGGTGATGTTAAGGTTCTATTCTCTTTTATTTGGTGTAAGTTGTTGTCTACTAAACAGTCTATATGCAAGAAGTTTGATGTAAAACTGCAGATAATGATAGTAATAGGTGTGACATAGGATGTGTCTGCTGAGTGCCTTCGTCCACGGGTGTCAAGCTGGGGATCAGCGAGAAGCTGGGAATCAGCGGGCAGCCGGGAATCAGCGGGAATACCTGCATCAGTTCCAATAGGATTTCTGTTAATATCACATTTATTTTCTTTTTGTGGCCTTTTAAATTATTCTGAATTTATTGCTTGACATGGGTCTCCTTTAAGTATTTAGGCATTTTAATTCGCTGTATAAATTGCCATGTCTAATTGCTTTTTTTCTGATTGTGAAAGATTTAATAAGAAGGCAACATGAATAGTTTTGACAGTCCCATTAGTGTCCAGGTAATTATCTCGTCTGTACATGAAGTTTAGGATGTTTAAATATTGAATTGGTTCGTTTGGTGTATCTCCAGTGTTACGTAAACTTCTTGGTCGTGGAGGCTGTCTCACTGATCGATAGGTGTTATTAATTCATATAGGTATTAGACGGCATTTCTAATGGTGTAGTAGATTCGATGGCGTTCGGTACAGTTGTTGCGGTAGTCGTGCAGTGTCGACGTTGAACAAAGTCCGGCGAACGGTCGGTGTTAGGTTAATTTGGCATCGAGTGTACCAACAAACTATTCAGCGAGACAAGTATACCCCAATCCTTATAATCCCTTCCTATCCTGTGAGTATCTTAGACGTCTGTCTACGTATATAAGTGGAGCGTTGTTTAGCATAGTGTAAGTTTGAATTTTTTACGAATGGTCTCCTTCAGCGGCCAGTCGCCGCCGTACGCCTTCATTAGTTGTAAGTAGATTATTATGAGACGATCGAGAACCTCATTCATATAAAAAGTATAATTCAAGTAACGATTCACAAAATAATTATGTTTAACATAAGCTTCGGTTCTATTCAGTATTGACGTAGTTCACGAGCGATCCGGTTTATTTGTTAGTTTTAGTAAGTTTTTTTAATTGATGTTCCGGAGGCGTCCGGCGCGCGACCGTGGTCCGCTCCACGTGTAGTAATAGCGGGTATAGCATACTGGCGTAGTACAAATGTTCGTGTGAATGTCGGTAGTGTAGAATCGGTGTCGTTTCGTCACCGCATCTCTCGCGATGTTCTCGTTGTGAAGCGTTAGTTGTTTCATTGGAATAAGTAGTGATATTTACAAAAAAAAATCAAATCACATATATTGTAAAGGGAAAAAAAAGTATTTGGACCACTGCATAGTTTTATCTACGCTTATTTTTGTCACCTCCATCGGAATTATTTATATCGAATGATCGGTTTTGAATATTTTTATTCAGTATATTATTATTATTATGATTATGTATATCAAACGACAGGTGCTGTTGTATTTAATTTTTAATGTTACTAATGTGATTGTGATAGAGATGCGTCTCTCTTGTAATCTATCTGATGTATTGTGAAGAAAAAATTAAGCCAAATCATAAAAAGGGTATATTGAATTATTACTTTAGGATAAATGGAGTTAAAATGAAGTTTTATACGAATCAAATTTTACTACTGACGCTGTATAATTTTTCTAAGTACAGTAGATTTAAAAATCATATCATAATGATCTTCTAGTACTCGTATAAATTATTGTAGGTATGTATTTAACAGTTTTGCGAGTCGAGTGTGACGTTGAAACTGCTCTGGGCGTACCAGCACAAACAATTAGATCGGTTACCGAAGACTACACATGGTTGTATTTCCTAACACTTGCCTGAGAACAATTTTAACGTGATACATTTTGCCTTCTTACTCTAGAATTTCATATGATCAATTTATTTGGCATGAGTATTCTAATCGATCTATTGTTTTCATCTCAAAAGGTATCACATAAAGATGTTTGAAATAGTAGTGAGTATTTTTGCATTTACCGTGTTGTCAGTAATTAAACAATATCTATGAAGCATAATATTATATAGCTGCAATCAGTCGACCTCGGAATAATAGCAATGTAACAATAGGCAACAATTAACTTCTAAGATTTGGCTTTACATGATTCTTATTAGTAAGTTATACTTACGTGTTTATACGTTGACGGTGACGCGCCTGCGTGCACGTGTACGTGCGTGTACGTTAGGCAAGTTTAACAGTATTCAATATAACCAACAGAACACAAGCACGATGCGTAAGTATCGCTTATGAATAATCTAGAGCTTTATTGCAACAAGTTTATCTTATTTGTAGAACATATATGATCTCTTTATTTTAATAGAATTTTGATGGACATTTTACTTAATAGTTTTAGCAGTGTGTAGCGTTGAAATAGGAATTTATATCGCACATTACATTTGTTATATTACACTAGGTATATTTATTAATTTACATAAAACTGATGCCATCCAAAATTGTAAAAAATACACTTTGTTTGCATCGTTGAAACTTCCTAGTACTTGTGTTTAATTTAATATTTCAATATCACCATGGTGTTTATTCCTTTTGGAATCATTTTATTTGTACATAAGTGTATTATATTTTCATGTTCCATTATGTAAATATTCAGGCTTCTGTGTTTAAATAATTCTGTTGTGTCCGCTCGCGCCTAATAGGGAAACTTCAACGATGCTATCAAAAGTTTTGGATAGTGATTCGAATTAACCACGAGAAGCCTTCATGTTGTGTGTATATTTGTAAATATGTAATTTCAATAACAATTAATGCTAAACAACGAGCGAGCCCTCGCATATTGTCAGCCGTTTGGACTTCTGCGCACACTGATAACAACAGAACACACAACCACGGAACAGTCAGTTAGCATTCAATACAGTAACGAGGTGTATCTCGAGTCTCGACATTCCACAGGCACCGAATTAGCTCAATATGAAAGACTGTTTGAGACTTTAACAAATAATATCATGATAATGAAAAAAATATTTTCTGAAGCACCTTAACGAGTTTACAAAATGTGTTTTATGGTGATTTAATGATAAGATCGCAATGTTTAACTCACTAGTATGTAAGGACAAATGCTTTACGACACTGTGATAGACAATACAAATTTACCTGAGAGAGACACCATAGGCATTTATGAAAAATTTAGGGGAAATTGTCTAGGAATGTTGCGTGTACTCTCAGTTTTAGAAACAAACACCGCTTGACTTTTGACGTTACTCGTAACGGAACTCATTTTGACTTTTAATTTTAGAATTTTTTATTACTGACTTAAGACAAAACTATCAAATAATATTAAAATCAATCGGTGTTTGGTTCGCGTAAGTGTAAAATGATCTATAAAAGTACAAAGCGTATGTGCAGAAGTTCTGTCGCGGCTCGATACAGTTGGAGCGGTCACGTGCGCGTGCACTTGTGTGTGTGTGAGTGCCGGCTACGGCAGTTGTTGTGTGCGGCCGCGCGGCCAGCGTCTCGCTGTTCTGTTTGTTGATACATTATGTATATTTGAAGGAATCAAAAATTATAAGATGAATTTTAATGCACGACTTTTATTTTTAAGCCCCTATCAAGAACCTAAGACAGTGCTTGATAGTTATTTGTCTGCACATGTGGTCCAGATGTTAAGCTATGATCAACTTACAATAGTGTAATATTAGTCGCAAGGAGATCATTATCCTGTCTATGATTGTTGGGACAATTGCGATTATTTATGATTTGTTTTATGACAAAAACGACATAGACTATGTACACATTTTATTAAAGCTATAAATACACTACAGAAAGGCTAAAACCTTAGATATATTTAAACACAACATCTTTGAAACTGTCAACTGTCTGTAGTTCTAGAGTGATGGGACATTGTAGCCAGTTGGCGAGAAGTTCCTCTGTGTAGCCGAGAAGGAAGTACATTTTGATAGGAGACACGGCGCGTCTGATAATTGCTGCTACACGTATGTGATTGAACTGACGTTTGATTATCACCTGAAATATAATGGTTTTTAATAGCATGTTAGACTATGTTGATAGCATTACAAATAATGCTGTGTAGTAGCATAGTTAATTTGGTTCTTCTAAGGTCTTGGGAGTATTTTAGTCAGACAATAGCTCTGAGGCGTCAGCTCCAGACAAATGTCAAAGCGCTTTCAATCAACCAATCAACGGTGATAGTCTATTGATTTCAAACTGTAAATAAATTTTTAATTTTTGTGAATGGAAACCTTTCACCTAAGTGGCGCCAACTAGTAGCGAAAATTTTTCTAAATGACAGTGCTAAAATTTACATTGCTAAAATATAAAAAAAACTGTTTGGTTTATTTTCTATTGTTGTTTATATTGGAAGTACTGATTTGTAACTACTCCTCAACTCGAACACAACATTACCTAGTTAGTGTTGTCTTCTGTATGGTGGAGTTTTGTATATCAATGGGTGCAGAATATACTTTCTTAGCTACTCTGTTCTTGTGATATTTTTTTTTGAAAGACTCACATTTCACAATATTGCCATTACAGTCCTGCCTTCATCTATTAGCAGTAGTACTCAACATCAGCTTAAATCTAAAGACTAGTATGTTGTCCCTAGTATAGAACATAGAAGCAATCTAATCTTTTCCTATGGGTGTTAAAATTAGTGACTGGGTAAAACCAGGTAATGAACAGTGTAGGTATACAAAATGTAACTTACTAAATATCACTTTATTGCAGTCACAAACCCAATGTATGATTAGATCATACATATCTCATACATTTCAAGCTGATAATGTGAATGAGAACCTTACCTCACTACAAACAAGTCCATGCCATGTGCCAGTCATAAATCTTCTGATAAACTCGTCTTCTAAAGCTGTTTCTGAACGACGGAGACCATCCTTCAAACTAGCTGTAAAAAAATAAGCAATGTGCAATTATAGTTATATTTGCATTGGTCTTGATGTTTTTATATTATAATATGTATGTAATTATACAAAAAAGTATGTATATCCACTTTCTAAAACCTGTAACACAAGTTACATAATTATACAGTATGCTTACTTTGGGTCTAGATGGCATCCAGTCAGATGGCAATGTATCTGGAGTTTTACAGGGTGTTAATGCAAAGAGCTATACTCAGTATTCCATTCATTTAAATTTGGATTATTCCATCAAGTAACACACAAACAAGTACCATGGCAAACATCATTTCAGCTGAAACACGTCTATATCTAGTTCAACAACAATTTCAACCTCCACTTATAATAAACCGTACTTACAAGTATTCCAAGAGTTCCATGATTTACGATGTGCGATATAATGCGGTGGGTTCGCCATCTCGTATGTAAGGGGGCGATCGCGTTTCTTAGTGATCCTGTACTTGCCCGACACTACCCTGCACAGTGGAGCCGATGTATGTAGCTGTGAAGCCAGTATTGGGGAACATTGTGCTAAAAGACTCGTCGTTCCGAGGCTAGTCTGCAAATATTATAAGAAGTTATGAATACTATATTAATAACTTAGCACTTATTAATTAAATAAAAAACAACTTACTTGTGCTAATTTAATTATAGAGGTATTCATAACTGTTTGATATTATTAGTCTATTGTAAAAGTAGGGATTACAATTTTTAGGTTATGTTGTCCAATTAAAATGTCAGTTTCACTAAGACAGTTGACAGTTAAGTTATGTTGCCTGTAAAGTATCGACTTATCCCCAGTTTCTGAAAGGCTAATCAACGAAAAATCAACTAATCAACTGTTAAATCTCATGTGAAGTACCTAAAAACATGCTAAAAGCATGGATAATTAGTTTGATTTGATCTAATTAATTATTAACTAGATGAAATTTAATTAATTATTCATGTTTTTAGCAACCCAAGTCCCAAATGGTACTTCACATGAGATTTAACAGTTGATTAGTTGATTTTTCGTTGATCAGCCTTTCAGAAACTGGGAGTTAGTCCTGTAGCAAAAAAACAGTCCTACCGAAATATTAAATTTGCAAAACCACGATTACAATTTTTATCGATCCTTATAAGTAGGTATTATTACTTTGTCGTTGTTTAGGGTAAGTATGGTCAGCCTTCCAATGTTTCTTTGCCGCTTTCAATGCAGGGTGCGGTACCTACGTGTATAGATAGCACACATTATATGGTGCCCAGTCACTTAGAAGCGATACCAAAAGTCTCTCACTATCTAATATATAAAATTCTCGTGTCACGGTGTACGTTATTGAACTCCTCCGAAACGGCTCGCGGCTCGACCAATTTTCGTGAAATTTTGTATGCATATCGGCTGGGGTTGAGAATCGGACAACATCTATTTTTCATCCCCCTAAATGTTAAGGGTGGCCTGAAAAGGGATGAAAACGATTGTATGAAACTTTGTTTTGGAATACTTCTAATTTTTTTTTAATTGGGGTGGATTTAGAGGGACGGAATTAGGGATGAAATATTATATGGAAAGATATTTGCTTTTAAAGTTAGCGACTTAAAATTGAAAAGAGGGGGAAGGGAGGGGGGTGAAAGAGAAGTGAGGGGTGGGGAAGAAGAAGTGAGGAGAAGTGCGGAGGAAGTGAGGGGGAAGTGAGGGTAAAGCGAGGGGAAGTGAGGGGATAGTGAGGGGAAAATGAGAGAAAGATGAGAAGGAAGTGAGTGGAAAGTATGGGGCAAGGTAGGGGAAGGGAGATGTAAGTGAGGGGTAAGCAAGGGGGAAATGAGGGAGAAGCCAGGGAAAGGGAGAGTGAAATGACGGGGAAAGGAAAGGGGAGGTAGGGGGAGGGGGGGGAAGAAGCGGAATGGGAGGAGTGGGGAAGAAGGGAGAGGGGAATAGGGGAAAGTAGTGAAAAGTTTACGGGGGATATCTGTAGGTAGGTGAATAAATTATTTTTCTTTCTTCTTTCTTTCTTTCTAAACAGGGTTTGTAGAATGGGAGATTAGAAATATCTATCTAACTATACATATAATAAAAATGTAACCGATCGCTGTCTGTACATGGAAGATATATGAGAAAAATACTATTGGGACCTATATCAACGCAAATAGAACCCAAAACAATGGTTTTTAAAATTTTTGTCTGTTTGTCTGTGCGTTTGTGCACGCTAATCTCAGAAACGGCTTATCCGATTTAAATATGGTTTTCATTAATATATTGTGGTAAGCTTCACTTAACATTTAGTGTTTGTTTCATGTCAATCGGTTCATAAATAAAAAAGTTATGCCAATTTAAAGAATCACATCGAACATTCGTTAATTTACTACGAAATCTTATAGAAGCAGATATTTTAACAGGTTGCGGAATAGCTGATAGTGTTTTTATTCCTCGGATTCCTGTCATTCTAAACAGTCTTTCATTTAGTTTTAAACGAGTCCAGTTTCCAGTGAGCCTATGTTTTGCGATGACTAATTAAAGTAATTAATTAATTAAGTAATTAAAGTAAAGGTAAGACACTAAAAGTTGTGGGTGTGGATCTAAGTATTAGCTGTTTTTCGGTCAGCTTTATGTGGCTCTATCACGTGTTAGCATTACTAGCAGCCTGTATGCTTTGATCCCTGATGGCTATACTATCTAGTCTAATCCATACATCCATACATATTATATAAGGCTTTGTCCTGACTGACTGACTGACTGACTGACAGACAATGTAAAGCCTAAACCGCTGGTCGTAGCGACTTGAAATTTGGAGGGTGTGTTTGTCTTAATGTCTAGAAGTGTACAAAGAAACCCTTTCTTAAAAATTCAACCCTTAAGTGTATGAAAAGGGATGAAATCGATTGTATGAAACGTCTTCATTTTTTAAGTTACAGCTTTGAAATTTTGTTTTGGAATACTTTTATTTAAATAAAAAATACGCTCATAATTTTTTTAGTGAAATAAGGGATGAAATATTGTATGGAAAGATCTTTACTTTTGAAGTTGGCGACTTGAAATTTGGAGGGAGGGGAAAGGGAGGGGGAGGAAGAGGAAAGGAAGGGAGAAGTGAGGGGTAAGTGCGGGGGTAGTGAGGGAGAAGTCAGGGGAAAGGGAGGGGAAAGTCAGGGGGAAATCGACTGCCTCTGTATTTCGGTGGTACTGTGTATGGACTGTGAGGTCGCGGGTTCGATTCCCGCTCAGTGCAAATATTTGTAGCATGAACATGTCTAATTGCATTGGTCTGGGTGTTTATATGTATAATATGTATGTACAAAAATAAAAGTATTTAAGTATGTTTATCCGTATTCTAGAACCCATAATACAAGCATATAATATGCTTACTTTGGGTCTAGATGGCGTTGTGTAAAAATAAAAAAGGAAGAGGGAACTTAGGGGGTGTGAGGAGGCAGTGAAGGGCAAGTAAGGGGCAAGTGAAGGGCAAGTTAAGGGGACGTAAGGGAAAGTGAGGGAAGTGAGGGAAAGTGAGGAGTCAGAAGTGGTGGTGAGTGAGTGGGAAGTGAGGGAAAGTGAGGGAAGTGAGGGAAAGTGAGGAGTCAGAAGTGGTGGTGAGTGAGTGGGAAGTGAGGGAGATGGGAGGGAGACGGGAGGGGAAGGAAGGGGAGGGGAGGGGAAGGGAGGGGAAGGGAGGGGAGGGGAGGGGAAGGGAGGGGAAGGGAGGGGAAGGGAGGGGAAGGGAGGGGAAGGGAGGGGAAGGGAGGGGAAGGGAGGGGAAGGGAGGGGAAGGGAGGGGAAGGGAGGGGAAGGGAGGGGAAGAGAGGGGAAGGGAGGGGAAGGGAGGGGAAGGGAGGGGAAGGGAGGGGAAGGGAGGGGAAGGGAGGGGAAGGGAGGGGAAGGGAGGGGAAGGGAGGGGAAGGGAGGGGAAGGGAGGGGAAGGGAGGGGAAGGGAGGGGAAGGGAGGGGAAGGGAGGGGAAGGGAGGGGAAGGGAGGGGAAGGGAGGGGAAGGGAGGGGAAGGGAGGGGAAGGGATGGGGAAGGGAGGGGAAGGGAGGGGAAGGGAGGGGAAGGGAGGGGAAGGGAGGGGAAGGGAGGGGAAGGGAGGGGAAGGGAGGGGAAGGGAGGGGAGGGGAGGGGAAGGGAGGGGAAGGGAGGGGAAGGGAGGGGAAGGGGAAAGTTATTGTAGTGAAAATTTGCCTTTGTGTATTGTATGTTGTTTTACGGGGGATATTTAGGTAGGTAAAAGAGGGTTTGTACGAATGGTGATGATGATGAGATTAGCAATAGTATGCAAAACAGTATTTAAACAATATAAAAATGTCTATTGAAAAACGATATTCATGCGAGCGAAGCCGCGGGCAAAAGCTATAGGTACATATATAAAAACGAAAGGTCACTCACTCACTCACTCATCTCATCACGAAATCTCAAAAACTACAAGTGCTAGGAGTTTCAAATTTTGGAAATAGGTGCTCTCATATGACGGGATTTTGCGAAATTTATTTCCCTGGAGTATAAAGGGGAACAAAATTTGTATGGAGCTTCTATAGTTTTTTACTGATATTTATTACTAATATACAATGTACGATTGCCGTAAGATTAGGTAAGAAATATTCTCATACAGGCACACATCTGAATTTTCACGCGAACGAAGTCTCGGGCAACAGCTATAATAAAACTGTAACCGGTCGCTGTCTGTACATGGAAGATATATGAGAAAAATATTATTGGGACCTTTATTAACGCAAATAGAACCCAAAACAATGATTGTTACAATTTTTGTCTGTTTGTCTGTTTGTCTGTGCGTTTGTTCACGCTAATCTCAAAAACGGCTTATCAGATTTAAATATGGTTTTCGCTGATACATTGTGGTCAGCATCACTTAACATTAAGTGTTTGTTTCATGTCCATTGGTTTATAAATAAAAAAGTTATGCTAATTTAAATAATCACGTCATAAATGTGGTATGTATTTAGCTTAGCTTAGTTTGTTTTTAAGTTAGGTTAACACGTCTTATTTCTTTATTAAAATGTAAATACTTTATTAGTTAAAATGTAAATACAAGTTAGATTTATATTTTCTGGATTTATTTTATTTTTTATTTTTGTTTGTTAGTTTGTTTTTTTGTTTAGTTTGTTAACACGTTTCATTACGGAATAGGTGGAATTGAAGTGAATTACGAAATAGTAGTAGTCGATTTACGCTGGTTTCAACATGAATGGGTCGGATCGACCAGGGATGTACTACCCTGTCATAGTTTTCGACGTAAGAGTAATAGTATCCATATTATTGCGTTTCGTTCGGTAAGCGCGAGAGCCGGAGGCCCAACTGATGCAGAGATGACAAACCTCGCAGCATGTGTGGGACCAGCTGAGTATCCGCGGAGTCATTGTGTGGGTGGTGTGGGTCAACCCGCCGGCCAGGGAGACCCGTATAAACGGTGGTGCCGCTGGCCGCCCGCGGCATTGTACAAGGGCCCATTAGACCTAACCAAAAATAAAGAGACTGCTCCACCAGGTTGCGCATAATCTCGGAGTGGTTCGTTTTGCAGGTTGGTGAGCGGATAGTGGGACCCGGCGACCATTTTCGAGACGGTACGGGGGCCTTTTGCGAGCAGTCAGTATCATGGAAGCCCGGAGGCCTAAGACCCTTGAGTCTTTACAGCTGCGAAGAGACATCGCCTCCTCAACGGCCGTCTTCTATCGCCTTTACCACGGAGAGTCTTCTCAACAGCTCTTTAAATTAATTCTACCCTCTCCCTTTTTATCCAGAACGACACGTGCGGGACTGAAGTGCTACCCTTTCACAGTGCAATCTAAAGGGTCTCGAACCAAACGGTTCAGCACTTTATACTTTTGTCGCTCAACTAAAGCCTGGAAGTCTTTACCAGCGCATGTGTTCCCACCTAACTTTCATCCTGGGACTTTTAAGCGAGGCGTGAAGAAGCATCTCACTAAGCCGCCATAGTGGAGGCCACCATACCAGTAGTTTGGCTTTTGGAATGGTGTCCACTACTTCTGAATTCCACTGACTGCTTACCATCAGCCAGAGTAGAGGCACTTTGGCAGGCTAATATAAAAAAAAAAACTTATAGCGTTTTTATTCCTCGGATTCCTTTCATTCCAAACAATTTCCCGTTTAGTTTTAAACGAGTTCAGTTTCCAGTGAGCCTATGTTTCGCGATGACAATTAATGAGTGTGGATCTATATATTAACTGTTTTTCAGCTTTATGTGGATTTGCCACGTGTAAGTAATCCTAGCAGCCTGTATGGCTTTGATCCGCGATGGCTATACGTCTAATATCGTAGATAGAGAAGCATTTACTGTAAAGATTTTTCTTATTCACCTAAACGAAGCGAAACACGCACCTGCAGGCGATGTAAAGAGGCAGATGAAACGCCCCTCCATCTTCTGGGGGAATGTGGCCCGCTCATACACAGGCGTCAGTTTCTTCTAGGGAAACACACTCTTGGCCCAGAAGAAATTAAGGAGCTCACCCCTAAGCAAATCCTGCGGTATATCATAGCTGCAGGGTTTAGTGGTGAACTCTAGCTTGATAAAGCGGCGATCACAATAGACCATTCATGGTCGCAGTGACATTACAGCCGCATCATAAAAATAAAAAAATAAAAAATACATCACGCTACTGTTGACGGGAGCAGAGCAGTAATCAAAGACGCGGCTGAAACCGCGCCGCGGAAAGCTCGTACAAATATAAAGCTACACAGTTTGTATGTTTGAACTCGCTAAGCTCTGGAACTACCAGTCGGATTTGCAAATTATTTTTGCGTATGATAGCCCAGTTCTCGTGGAAGGTTATTATAGACTATGTAATATCATGCTACTAGCGACAGGAGCTGAGCAGTAACCAAAGACGCGGGTGAAACCGCGCCGCGGAGAGCTAGTACCTACCTTTGAAATTAGGTATATGTATATATATTTTTTATTTTGTTATCGTAATAATTATTATGTATTCGTTTATCAATATATTTAATTTCAAAATATACAATATATTTCTTTGATAATGACTTAATGAGACTTGTAATTGACTTCAATCAAGTCAAGTCAGTTCACTGCATTTTCGATACGTGTTTCTCCTCAAGCTTGTTCGCTGTTGAAAGTACAGGAGAGATCCACTGCTTCAGATAGAGTGAGGCATTTTTAAACATAAGTTAATATGAAATCCAGCCACCTAGCACAGCTTCGACTCCGTACGTAGGTTCTTTTTAAATATGTTGTTACGACATGATTGATTTTTCCAAATGATTCTATTAATAGTCAGCACTTACAGTTGTCAGTAAATTATATATTTTTTTAGATACTTAATTGTGTACATACCCACAAAAGGATTTAAAAAAATAATCATGGATAAGTTTTTTTATCGTATCTCTAGATACTTAGTGTTAGTGTTAATGTAGCAATAAAAAGCTATGACTTGATAAGAATATGATCTACAAAATTCTGATCAAGGTAAGAAAAAAATGGCTCTTAGGTAGTGCTATAATTCTTGTTAAAGGACTACCTACGTTCTCAAAGGTAGGCAATAAACTATTTGTACTTAAACTACTAGACGTACAAAGCAGGTATTTAAATAAGTTTAATGTCTAGTCATGGAATGGATCCAAAATCCACATTATATTATATTTCTGGCTAAATTAAATCATCATCTGGGGAAATGGACGCAAGCACTGCGGGTGGATCGTCCGTCCGGCTGCCGGCGTCCCCGCTGGAAATAATAAATTAAATCATGTATCTAGAGAATAAGTTAAAAACGGTAATATGGATGAACTTTGCATTGTTTTCGAGTGGTGCGATGATAGAAAGAAGACGATGGCACCAGGTCATACAGTTCCTCGGAGCACACAGTCTCTCTACTGTTACGACTACAGAGTCGTTTGTCCGTGAGATTTAAGGTCATCGACGATTTCAATACTTTGCCGTCAAGTAGATCAAGCTGCACTCCACGTGCAGTCGGCCTACGATATTTATTAAACCTAACTTATTCCTGTGAATTGTGCAATGGTAACATTAGAATATTGTACATATAATTTTTTTATTTTATTGTTCCATCATAAAACACCCAATTCATTTTATTACTTGTGTTTTATACCTACCTGTATACAAAGAATGTAGATATTTTAAAATTATTTTAGCGTCACATTTAAGCGAGTTTTGTAACTTGTATGTCGTATAAAATGCCCTTGTGATTTGTAGGTATTCCGATCTTACTTGTGATACAGAGAGGATATACAAATTGAGACAAACAAGCTAAACACCAATTGCAGAGGACCGAAAATATATCGTATTGAAGTCAAAAATTTATAGAAGTTTGAGAATTCTAGTGTCAAAATAACATAAATTGGGACTAAGAAGACACAATGAAAGAGGAGCCAGCACGGGCTTTAAATATCATCGACTTTGATTAAATAGACCCAAAAGATCATGTTACCTGTGAAATGGAAATAATATAATTATTCTTTCGTTATCGTTGCTAAATTAATTAAATCTATATGTCATAAACTACAGTTATGAGTTGTTTAACGACTGTTTTAGCATGTCGATAAATGCTGGCGGTAATTATAGTTTTTGAGTACCATCGCCGACGGTATTGATTCGATGTGTTTGAACACAAAAATTAACTTAATGAAACTATATCTTCTTCCTTTAGTTATTCTCGCTTCTGCGTATTACAGTCATGGTAAATATTAGCAATTAATGTATTTTCACTAATGTAAGGTATACCTGTAGACATTTTTCATTTCTTTATGCTTAACTGCGATCTGATTCAGCGATTTCCTCAATTCTAAATCTAAATTAAAAACTTTTCTAGATACGCTCTCGGTTGTCAGACTAGTACAAATTTTTATGTTGCAATACAAATATTTTTTTACATGCGTAACCAATATTTACAAATTGACATTAACCTTTACCAAATATAGATAGATAGATAGATAGATAGAATAGTATTTATTGTACACCATTTAATAGTTTACATAACATTGGTCGATACAAAAACACAGTTATAATAGTAAGTTGTACAATGGGCTAAATATAAACTTTCAAAACCATTTTAGCAGCAGAGGAACAGAGTAGCCGTGCAATTAAAACCATGATCGCCCGTGAAATTATGAGAAAAGTATCAAACATAACATTAAATTCATTAGCCAAGGTACCTGATGATAAAAAAATATTTGTTCTAAGGAAAATTGAAAAGAAATTGGCGAAAACCGCGGCAGCCTTACCAGATGGAGACAGATATGTACAGTTTATTATGGATGAATTCAAAAACAAAGCATTCACAACAACAATGCATCCAGAAAAACATGATTTCAGTACAAAAAGATACCATCAGATTAAGGCCAAGAAATTTTTACCTGAAAAATTACCTGAAAAGATGAAAATTGAAGTGCCAATTGTGGAAATGCAAGAAGTAAGACGTAAAATATTTGACAATGAAACAAAAGAACGGCTAATTAGTGATATAGCGCATAAGATTGAGACAGTAGCAAAAGGTTATTTAAGATCATCTCAAACATTAGAACAAAAGCAAAAAATATTAGAAAAAATCAAAGCTAAGATTCTAGAAACATCACAAAGAAAACATATGCAAATTCATAACCAACACAATGAACTAAAAGCTTATGCAGATCTTATTGCTAAAGGATTTGAATTGTCAATGATGAAACTTTTAAACACAAAGAAACGACGTATGGGTGGTGATTTATCTGATACGCCTCTTAGCAATGTTAAGATAGCAGAACTTGAATACCAAAATATCACAGTCAAGCCAGATATTTTGGATGAAATCAATCAATACAAAATATTTTTCTCCGAAATTTGGAAAGACGCCTTTATTGATCCACGTTGTGATGAAATTACTGAAGAGATATGTCTTCGCTTGGGGTCGTTACATAAGCTAAGCTGCGGTGATGGACAAGTCATATCTTTATTACAGTTATGTGATGGTGTGGCGGACTGTTGGAATGAAGGTGATGAAACAAACTGCACTGATCAAGGTAAAATACTAAATATTTATCAAGATGACAAAAAAATATACTTGAAATGAAAATAAACGTTACTTGTGTCGTAAGTTAACGTTTTATACACGAAGTGATTAAATAAAGTTGTTAATATCGAATCCTTGAACAAAATATACCTACATATATAGCAAATTTTTTTTAAATGTAACACCTTTGTATCCCATATTTGCAATAAATGATTGATTGTTTGTTGATAAACGTACTAGAATCTTTCCTAGTAAGCGTTATACTAAAATTTAAACTTTCTGTTACAGCTCTCGGTAAAGTTCGACAAGCCATGTCTGTGATGGCTGACATAGATGAAACAATACCTGGTAAATGTCTCCAAACAATGCCTGAACGTGACATCTTGTCGTATCATCATCAATTGTTACAAACAATGTTGAAGAACCATTTCGAATACCTGGAAAAAAACACGCCACCTAATACACAACTAACACCGGTAGACCATGATTTCGATATTAAATTTATAAAAAATTCTATCAGTGATATTCGAATGGCAGTAAGTACACTGTCGTACGCATTTGAGGCAAATCTATGTACTCCTCACGACGTTCATAAAACGTTAAACAATACTCGAAGGCTCATGGACGATGAAGTAGAAGCAGTGAAGAATACAAGTGAACAAGCGAAATGGTCTCCTAAATACTGCGTTTGCAAACATCAGTTTTGTAAGACAGATAACTGTGACCCTCGTTGTCAACGTATCTGCTATCAAAAGTATACGTTAAATCATTGGGAATGTCATGCTATAAGTGGAGATACCACTATATCTTTAGATTTTATTTGTGATGGTAAACTAGACTGCTATGATGAAAGTGATGAGATATTGTGTACGACAGGTAATTTTGTTGTTATATTATTTAGATAGAATATAGGCATATCTTGGTCCTTGAAGGCGTATCAGCCATCTGAATTGAGTTTAATATATTACAATTATATTGGACTAAATATAAATTGTGTAAGTATATTTCATTAATGTGTGTATGTGATAGAAATCGCTAAAACTGTTTATTTTAGAATATTCAGTATGTAAAAAATTACAAGATTCAACCCATTTGTTTTAGCCTCGTACTTCACAAAATATGAAGCTAATAACATGTATAAAGATTTGCTGGATATATTGTCACTAAAATCTTTATCTATGGAGTATGGACAGAGTCGGAACAAGATAGCAAGTGAAGTAGGAGTGGTGCGCCAGTTGCAGAAGTTGACAACGAAGAGTGAGGTAGACCTGCACTCCATAAAAGCTTTGAGAGACGAATATTTTAAAATACTTGTGCAAATTTATGTTGACTTCCTGCAAACTTCGACTATTGAAGAAATAGAGCACACTTATGATTTTCTCATAATGTTAAATCAAAAATTGGTCACTGCGTTGAAACTTTCTCACTCAGGGAATGTGAATCATCTCACACCTGCTGGATGCTATTGCCGTAATGGTACTTGCGCTGTTGTACGATGTTCAAAAAAGTGTATAGCGACATGTCAAATAGAACCTATAATTACTCAATATTGGTGCAACGTAGATAATACAACTGTACATATCAAAGCAGTGTGTAACGGTAAAAAGGACTGTCCAAACGAAGAAGATGAAAAGAATTGTAGCAGTGGTAAGTAATAAAAACATAAAAGTATTGCATTTGTACAGAACTTGACTCAGGAACAGGGATACAGCTGGCTATGGAATATTAGAGTTTAGACGTCGAGTTGCGAAAACCAGAGGCCGACAAGTGTCAAAGATTTATATTCTATTCATAGAATAGATAAAAAAATGTATGAGATTGACTTAAACGTAGAGCCTCAGGTCGTACATCAGTGAGAACAGTATATTATGTACGTAAACTTAAAGTGGTGTTAAAGATTAGTCACTAATAATAATAATGTAATACGCAAATATATGCTATGGATATACAACGTTTCTGATATATATATCTATATATATATTGGATGTAATGGGAGGTCTCGTTTGTGCCTCTAATGGTTATTAGATTGTAGATCATCTCACTGTGAGAATAAAAATTCTGGCGATACTACTTGCAGTGTTTCTGGTAATGATATTTTTGTTAAGATCTCAAGCGATACAATGCAAGCTAGCAATAACCATAGCCTTGACTATCAGTGGCTTTCTATATACAAACTTCAATCCAAGATTCTTATAAGCCCTTTTTTCGTTCAGCGCTGAAGCGTTTTCATTATTAGACGTATTGACATTTTGTAAAAGCGATTCAGCGCAGAACGATCCATAGCGTAAAATCGGATTTTAAAATCAAGATTGTATATAGGAAGTCACTGAATGTAAACAACATAGTTTGCCTTTTTAATACGGGTAGATATTAATATAGCTATATTTATTACAGATGTTTGTCGTTCTCATCATTTACTTCTACTACGTCATAACTTACAAACGGTTGGAGTTACACTTAAAGGGACAATTTTAGGAGACACACTCGATAAATGGAAGGCTAAGGTACGACATTTATGTTTATGGGAATAGGTCACTAACTAAAACTTGAAAACTATTCGATTTTGAACCCGTAATACCTAAACATCTATGACACAAATCTGCCACAACGAGATCAACAAACCATCCTTGACATACGTTTAAAGAGTATTTTATTGTAACTCATTACTCTTTTCAGGTAATATCATCTCTTATGATCGTAAAGGGTAATGCAAGACCCAATCACAAGACGATAGAAGATATTATTATCAAGATTCTTCGTGACCTGGTGACGTCATACGCGTCAGTGGAAGAATACAGAAGACTCAGTACTGACTTTGTAATAGGAGAATTCAGAAATGTGTCCGATATAGTCAAGCAGACGTTAAAATCTTGTGGGAATTAAAATGTGGAGTTGAAATCTGTTTGCTTTTTCTAAACGTCTTTGCTAGACTAATAAGGTAGTTTAATAAGATCCTAAAGGACCTTGACAAGTGGCATAAATGCTAATAGATTAGAATTGAATAGAATAGAATATTGACATAAGTTAACAACAATGTTGGCGTTAGTTTATATCAATCCCATACATTGATTAATCTATTAGCGTGTATGTCACTTGTCATACACGCTATATAAATGATTTTTTTTTTATTCATATGAATTTTTTGATGATATAAAGATATTAATATTGTAAGAATTATTGTTTATTTCTGTTAATTTTAAAATTATTATTGTTTACTATTATTATTTTAATGACATACTTACCTAATTTGTGACTAATTGACATTCCTTATTAATGTATTAATTATTATTTCAAAAGTATTTATAATTATATTATTTGTATGTCCTAGTGACAAAACATAGTGCTCGACATCTTGTATTAAAAAACCACCTATGTATTACCTACCTATGTTTTACAAATAAATATTCTGATTCTGATTCTGATTCTGTCTAGGCCTTTTTCAAAGTTACACTATCTCTATACTATCGCAGTATATCAACTATCGTAATAAAATTTGTTGACTGACTTAAGTTATTTTCTTTACCCTTAAAATTAAAAATACACGATACTGAATGCAAGAGAAGACAGAAGGCTCGCTATTAGTGACCATCTGTATGTGAGCTTGACATTGCAGACCATACGACGGTTACCGTTTGGAAACTGGTCGTTAGTTTATTAGCCACCGCCGTACCGCAGACTTCTATTCTAATCCACTGTTACCTATATACAAAGTTTATTGTACCACCACAGTTTTTATTAAATACTCATAATGCTTTATATCATCATATTGAATTGTCTTCACCATATTTTGTAGATTAACCACGCAGCGGGGGCTTAAGGCTAATGCCCGCCACAACCAGTTTCTGATATAGCTACGGACTCCCTATAAATAAATACAACTATAGACTAAAGGTCTTCGATTTCCTCACAGGGTGTACTGACAATGTGATTTATTGGCGAGCAACCGATGGATGACGTAGGCTTACGACCGGTCAATGTGACGATACTTGGGCATGATCTTTCGCCTGCCATTTGTCGAACACACGTAGTACCTACATTTTGAAATAATGAGGATGATGGAATGTATACATTATAAAACTGAATATTAATTACTGCAATGGTATGCGTGCCATCATAAATATAATTTATTGTCATTTTGCCATTTTCTTAATGTCTGAACTCATCTATTTGATGTAATTAAAGTACATTATCAATGATATCTAATATCGCCATGTTTATTATCTCTAAGTAAAGATAATGAGTCACTTAATTTCTTTTATATTACAACTCTAGTGTAAAACCGCGTCAGTCTCTCTTGAGTAGCAGTGCAGTCGACATGGCAGGTCAGTGATAACGATAAGATAGATATATCAAGTGATAACACAATACCTGTGACAATGTAACGCTTGGAAAAATCTAGGTGTTTCATATTTTATGATTTAATTTACATCATTTTTGCTTCTTTTTGTAATTTTGGAGTTAGATTTAGTGTAAAAAATTAGATGAACTGTAAATTAATAGATTTACGCAATGTATCTGGTATATTGATACGTCTAAAGAATGTGCTTATCAGCTCGGATAATATGTTACGTTTCATGGATTTTAATAGTGCAATATTTTCGAAAAGAAACTTTTCGCTGGAATACGGTGGTTTATCCTGCTTAAAAATACGTAATTTTAGAGAACATATGATTTAAAAAAGTGTCTGAAATTAAAAGGTACTTTTACCTGTAACTGCGGCTGTGATACGTGGTTATTCAATTTAGTCTTGTTATCAGTGGATAAATTTTAAGTCTCTTCCTACGTAATTAGATATTGGTTATTACACATTACGAAGTGTATATATACGACCTAATTGCTAAAAAAAGAGTTATTCAATTCATTTATTTTCACCGAGTGGTATTTATCAAAAACCATTCAAAATAGGCTTTACAAGTTAAAGTAGGTATTTCTCCAAGTTACTATAACACCTATGCTCTATTTAAATGATCTAGAAAACAACTGTATTCTTTGTTAGTATGAGTGATTGTCATGTTAATGTACTCACGTGCAACCTCTCTGACGTTTTCATACTGCCACAATAAACTTGGAATATAGAACATTTATTGTGAATCACTATTTACACTACACTTTCATTTATAATTGTTACGAGACCTTATTACAAAGGCCGTAAAATTGATTTTTTCTTGATAAAGTAATTCACTTAACGCAACTGCTAATTTATAACTGAAGTTGATGTTGGAAATACTATTCTAAATTAGCACTTTTTAGCTAACAATTTATTAATTAGCTTGCGTTTTAAACTTACATAATAAATAAAAATTTAATAATAAAAAAATATAGTGCATACAGTGCATACCGTCATTAAAGGTCCGTAATATGTATAAAATTATTTAAAGACCATATAAAAGAAAGTGTAAAAAATTATAGAAAATGAGGTTTTCCTGTTGACAGCATTGATTTTATATTAAAGCATGGTCTATTTTATAAAGAGACAGCTGTCTCTAAAATTATTTGTGTGTGAGTGTGTGTGTGTGTGAGTGTGTGTGTGTGTGTGTGTGTGTGTGTGTGTGTGTGTGTGTGTGTGTGTGTGTGTGTGTGTGTGTGTGTGTGTGTGTGTGAGTGAGTGTGTGTGTGTGTGTGTGTGTATGTGTGTGTGTATGTGTGTGTTTGTTATCACTTAGAGCCTAAACAGCTGAACCTATCTCAAATAAAATTGGTATGTACATAGATTCGGGGCCAGAGACGGACATAGACTACTGTAGTATCGATATCAAAGACACTGTGACACATAGTCATCCATTTTAAAATAGGGTGTTGTCTTTAGATGACAGAACGACAAATGGATAGATAACAGCCGAAGGATATAACCAATAATATTAATATACGACATCTAATCTATAAGGATTACTCAAGTTACTTATCATTATTTGAATACATGTAACAAAAATAACATACATTATTTTCTTTAGTTTCAAGTGCAGAATTATCAATAACTGGCTTGATTATAAGATTGTAGCAACAATCTTATAATCAAGCCAGATCTTATAATCAATAATAGCATATTATAATCTAAAAATACCCTTGTTCTGATAATTGGGTACTCCTATGAACATTTATAACTCAGTAATATTTAAAAATTTCGTTCTCAGAATATACACTAGAGGCGCTTTACATTTCCAAATATTTTACGCAGTTACCGGTACCTCACAGTACAGCTACGAATATAGGATGGATACATTAACAGTCGTTAATATGCCATTTAATAATGATTTAAATACCTTTAAATGTGTTAAATGATGTTGTAATTGGTATTGCGTTGTTTGTAGGCATACCTAGGTATAAATAATAAGTTCTTAAGTCAATTGTGTAATTTAATGGCATTTTCAAATCATGAGTAGGTATCTGTTATAGCTATCACATTTGAAAATCAATTATGAAAATCAAAGTGGTAACACTATTTTATCCGGTATATAAAATTTCTAAAAAACAAACTGTTATTTATACAACACAATAAACATTCATCATCGAATATTCTCTATTTTATTATAACATCTTCTTAAAAAGAGAATTCTCAAAATATGGCTTGATCTGTAGGAAATATGCTATTCTCTGATATTCAAAATTAAATGAAGTTATATTATATGCACATAAATAAATAAAACTAAAATCCTAAATTTTAAATATACGAAGAAATTTACAGCGCCTTTAGAATTTCCTGTGAAAACTAAATTTTCCATGAAAATTTACACTGTCACCGGTCAGAGAAACGAACACTCATGGTGGAAGAGCTACTAACTAGATCTTGGTTTAGAAGCAATTAGCTGTGTCCATACTAACATAATTATTTTTGTGTTAGAAACCATTCCTATGCTAAACACGTTTTCTGTTATCGTAACTTCTGTGTTTCTAATCTTACTAACCATACTCATTATTATGTATATCCCTAAACAGATATTAAATAATTTAAACTGTCCAGGTCGGCCATATTACGGTTATGGCGGTCACCCACCCCACGGTTATCCCCCTGGACCACCCGGTTCTGGTGGTCATCACCCACATATGTACCCACCACCGGGCCCTGGAGTCATGTTCTACCCCGTGCACCCCGCGTACTTCTACCCCTACCCTGTACCTCCACCCCCTGATGGTGGTGCCGTAACTGTGGTGGATAACCCCGAGGATATCGTACCAACATTGCCTGGAGAAACTGTCGAGTTACCGTGGAGTAAGTCTGGATTGGGTTTTTCGGAGATAGCACCTTCTACTACAATATTTATAATAATAGCTCTTTTAATTGCAACAGTTCTCAAATTTTAAATAGAATTTAAATATAATTTATCACGCAATTTGCCATTATTATCATTCTCATCAAATTCTACATTTCAAAAAACGATAAATTTATAACATACGTAAAAAAATTTAAGTCTTACACAAAATTTATAAGTTCAATAATCATAATCTTATCCTTTGGTATCGATAAAATTGTATGATAAAATAGTTTGCTATATTATTCACCAAGCATTTCTGGTTAAATACATAATTTTGATAACGTTGGTTTCGTTTCCTCATATTATTTTCTTATGTAATGTTAGATATATTGGTAGCATAGACTAATGTTGGTCTATGTTAGTAGTACGGGTGTTATCTCTGAGTTGCAGCTTGTTTGTGTCGTCCGCCAATGTTGGGCCAATCCTCTTTATGGTGACTTTCCAATCCAGACTTACTTTTACGCGTCGATATCTATAAACTCTTTCGTAATTTCAAGTCTTTAACCCATATAGAGTTTTGGCCGTAGCTATATCATTACATGTGTTGTCGATAACATCATTTTTCATTAAAATATTATTTATTTCCTGGTCGCTGACAATTAATCTATTGGATCTTTAAAATATACATAATAGTCTTATTATGTTTCCACTTTAGGGTAAGACTTATCATACAGAGAAGACTTTTGAAGGAAATTGGCTATTTTGATCACATTACACGTATATTTTGAACAAATGCGATGATCATTGCTCATTTCTTCTTTGTAGGAGAGAAATTTGCTCTGTTGTAGACAGTAATGGTTTACTATGTTCTCGTCCGTACATTTTATTGGCTCTAAACATAAAAACTCTTCTTATTCATTTCATTGAACGTATCATTTACCAAGCTGATAATATAAAAACTAATAAAAGTCTACGAACACTTTCAGGTACATACCGTTGGGTCCCCGCTTGCTTGAGCCAGCGTAGCATCCCGCCAGGCGCGCTGCGCGTAGGCACCGACGCTGACGGTGACGAGATCTTCGCTGGACGCGCTCCCCATGAGGGCGACATCCTCCCCGCCAAGGTCATCCCCGCCAAGAACGTGTGTTACATCTCCTATGATGGACAAGAAATAGTCAAGGATCAGTTTGAGGTATTAACTTCAACGGATAACTAAGAATACTGAAAATGATCTGATGTAATAACATGAATGCTGCTTTTTTAAGAAAACTAATTGCTAAATGAAAAATAGTCAAGTCTCTAGCAGTTTTTATTATATTCTATATAGAGTGTTGCTCGTAACTTGCAAAAAAAGAATCTCTCAATAATTTTAAATTCTTACATTAATATGTACGCCAACATTAAATGAACTTCTTGTTTAACTAACGCAGATAATTCACCTTCAGATGAAAATAACGTTTACACCTAACCAATCAAACAGAAAAAAATATTTAACAAACTCGACATCGTGTTTCCAGGTGCTGGTCCCTGCTATGTTCTCGTGGCAGTTCTCTACAAACGGCCAGGTTCCTCCCGGTGCAGTAGAGGCAGGCGTGACAGCTGACGGCGAAAAGCTGTACTTCGGCAGGGTCACTGCTGATGGGTGTACTACACCGGGCAAGGTAAGGATCACTTCTATAGCTTTAAGTGGTACATAACATCAATTATTTGCAAAATTTTACTTTCAATTCAAACAATAAGATGTCCACTTTAGATGCAATTTCAATAGCATTAATTAAATGCAACAAATAAAGTTACAAATAAACTCAGTTCCTTATTTTCCACTTGCAAAATTTATGAAGAGATTGTGCGATTGTATAATATAAATATGTAAGTCTTATTCATTTCATACCTGTATGGGAAGTGGAAGAATTAACCAAGTGTTTGACAATAATTAGCTTGAGTTCGCTTTGTACTTAACTTGTCAAAGTTGTGAAAAATAGAAAGAGTTTTGAATATAATTTATTATGTTACTATATTTAAGTGAAATAAATAGAGCTCAAGTTCACGGAAATCAAAATCTTCAGAGTCCAGCATTATATATAACATACTCATGCATACCACCAACTTTTTCCATCTGTATCGTAATTTAATGCAAGTGTTTCCAAATTTCAGATCCAGCCAAGCCACGGCACTTGCTACTATCCTTTCGACGGCGAAGAGAAAAGCTCAACAGAATACGAAGTCCTTGTACTCTTCTAAACCTTCCCAAGACATTATTTTTGTCGTTTAAATATAAGTCAAGCACCTGTACAATTGTATTTTAATAATGATGCCATTGACCAATTTTGAATAAAAAAAAATTAATAACCGAATCATTAGTATAAAAAAGTCGAAAAAGAAAAGCATTGATTAGACAAATTTCGTCTTATACGAATTTAAGAATAAAGTAAAAAAATTGCATACCCTAATTTCATGTTTTATAACTGTTTTCTACTGAAAGCGTGAAATGTACTTCTATTATATTTAACAGGATTTATGACAAAGTCAGAAAACCTACAAGGTTTATTTTTAGTGGGCCCTTTCTTTCCTTTCTTATTAAAAGTACTGACCACTATTGTTATTAGGTACATATTATATTTTTTACAGTTTCTTTTGTCTTCCCTAATTTACATTAATTATGACTATATTAGTTTTATATATCATTGCCATAGCTATTAGTGTAAATAAATTATACGCAGCTACTATATGTCAGTAATTATTATAAGTACTAGGTACATATATTTAGGGCATAATTACGTTTTTTATTTGAACAGAGTGAAATTTTATGAACTGTTTAATAAATGTTTTTTAAAGTTCAAAGTATTCGTTTTTAATTCAGAAGAATTGAATTCAAGCTTGTCTGTGTCTCGGAGGATATACCATCGTTTTTATTGGCTATGCAAACTTTTGTGACGTGAGATTCCAAACCCTATGGCACTAGAACAATATGGCAGGCAGTTTGCAACAGTAGAATTTGAATTACGATTTATCATTGTGGCCGTGGCGTCACAAATCTGGATGAAGCATCGTGTATAGATCTAGATAGATATAATCTGTTAGATCGTAGCACATCTGCCACCACTAGCATTAAAATAAAGAGTAGCTGGACACTACAACTGACTCTGACCTAAGTGTCCACTATGCCACAGACAAACGCCGCGCCGCAATAAGGGTCTATCAAACATGTTTAGCGACAGGTAAAAGAATTTGTATAGCAAAAAAACAGTACAATACATACGTATGTACATTTGAAGTACCGAGTGTTATAAGAACAGTAATCTAAAGCAAGATAAGATAAATCTTTTGCCAAGAAAAACATCAGTATACCTATCATATGAGAAATATCTAAACTCACCTTTCTTGGCCTCGTTTTCTTTCAACACGGTATAATGGAGCTGAACTGTAACCCTAAAATCAATAAAGTAAACAAATGAGTTATAATGGTGATCCTCCGTCACCATTATAACAATAATATAATATAATATAAAAAATAGTTCTCAGAATAAATACTAGAGGCGCCGTTTATTTCTGATACAATTTTGTGCCATGATATATGCATTAATTATACAAAATTATACAAATTATCTCACTCCATAGCCGCTTACCTTGCGTAGGATTATTCAAGATCAATCTCTAAGGCTGCCTAGACACGGGAAAAAGTAATAAATGATTTGACTAATAACACCGTTAATCGCTACAGAGAATGAAGTATGTAGGCCTGATTAAATAAAATTTAAAAGTATTTCTGTCTCTATAACTCATATAAATGTGGCAAAGATTGTAAAGTCTTTATGGCTCTTTATCCTTAGACTTACTTCTATCACACATTTCCCTTTGACAGTACTGTTTTCCTGTTACTTTCTTATGAATATTTAACCTTAAAGATATATGAGTATACTTGATCAAATAATTTTAATCTAGGAGATATTGACACATCTCCAAAGTGTCAAGTTATTGTTCTCACGTGACATTAATTCAATAGTTTGTACCCTTACATAACAAGTTAAATATCGCGTTGTATTCTTCGCGCATCAACTAGCTTTCCGTCGCGCGGTTTCACCTGCGTCTCTGCTTACTGCTCTGCTCCCGTCGCCAGTAGTGTGATGTTACATAGCCTATAACCTTACTCGAGAACTAGGCTATCATACGCAAAAAGAATTTTCAAATCCGACTGGTAGTTCCAGAGATTAGCGCATTCAAACAAACTCTTTCGTTTTATATAATAGTGTAGATAATTAAAGAATGTATAATATACGCTAATATTATAAAAAGGAAACATTTGTATTTTTGTACGCAACGAATTAACTCAAAAACTCCTGGATCGATTTCAAAAATTCTTTTACCATTAGTAAGCTACATTATCACTGAGTAACAAAGACTGTATTTTATACTCGTACTCCCACGGAACGTGAACCACGGGGGTGAAACCGCGTGACGTCCGCTAGTATAATATACTTTTAACAAGCAAATAAATTAACAATTCTGTTTTAACACACACACTTTTATATTAGCAAAGAGCAGCACCTTGGTAACTTTTCAATGGTGCCTCTCGCATCGTTTTTGAGGTAGTAGGTGGTTTGTTTTTAATACTTTTCTCCCTGAACGAAAAATAAAAGTACGACTACTATTGTTGTAAATACTTCCTCAGAGCAAGAAAGATAGAAAAACCTTTTATTTTTTGCATTCATTCCAAAACTAAAAAGGATCTACTACCATAAAAAATATAATTAATTTGTGTGTAAGCGGCCTTAATCGATATCGGCAAGAATTACAATAGTGCGGCAAAACAAACTCGTGCGCGGATTTCCCGACACCGATCCGTCGATCAGTCATTGTGTTGTCGACGTTACGCTGAAGCGGACGTGTTTATCGTTACGTAAACAAACAGTGGTGTTTCAGTTTTTTTAACATGATCTCGAGCATGAAGGCTCTCATCTGTTTTGTTATGCTCTGTAAGTAGTTTATGTTTTTATTTATTTTATCAGAATTGACCTTGATTTTAAATTGTAGGTATACTTTTAAAGGTTTTGATTTATGTTACGAATAATTGTTTATTGTTTATCTTAAGGTTATTTGTAAGAGAGAGACAAATTAGTCGTAAGGTCTCCCAGTGTAACTATAAAAAATAATTGGTACTTTATTATAGGTATATAATAAAATTTAATATCTCTATTATATTCTAAACGATGTAAATGATTGCAAAAATTTAAACTAATTGAGTGTTACACCAATAATTTTAGTAATTTTAGAATATATCATACAAATCATCATACAAAAACCTTTATATATTTACAAGTAAACACAGTATTCGTCACGAGTCATTTTTCAAAAGACAAGTAGTAATAGCAACGGGTATGACATTTCATTAAAATACATGTTTAAAAATATTGTCTTAATAGTACTGTCTTATCGTCTCATTAAAAAAACGAGTAGACTATATTTTACGATGCCCAACTACCTGTTTTTATTTTAATGCATTCAAAAGATGTCAAATAATCATACGACTGTACATAAAGTAATCGGTATAGTGATAATCGGGATCTAAAAACATTAAAGTGCCAATAAATACTTACACACAAAATTGTGAGTAAAACATAACTTAAATAAGACTGAAAACGGCATAAACAATGCGTATGGCGTTTTACACATCATTATTTCGGTCCGTTACTATCCTACTGCAGGGAAAGGCCTCTTTTCATACAGGGAAGGTATGAGCATTGATCGCAACACTTGTTCAAGGTGGATTGGTGATTTCAGACTTCCTCAGAGTCAAGGTTTTCTTACGATGTTTTCCTTTACGTTTACCGTTAGTCAGAAATGTCTAAGATAAACTTAGAAAGTACATATGATTTGAAAAGTCACATTGGTACTTGCCCGGGATCGATTCTACGAACTCGTGTTTATGAAGCATAGCAGGTGCCTTTATCCATTGGGCCATTTCGACTTTTCAATGATATGTATTTACTTTAGTTAACTGAGAATTTCATAAGTTTTGGTCAGCTTTCACTTAAGGAGCAGGATTAGGTACAGTCTGCAGTACTTTTATATAACTTTGAGCTTAAAATTGTATCAGAAAATTTACTTTTCAGAGTAAACACCAGTGCTGTTTATTTTCATACAAATATTTTCCTTTTTAGTGTTTTCCGTCTGTCTATCTATGAAGTTTCTTTTTCTCTTCAATGCTTAAAGAAAGATTTAATTGTTTAATACTAACGGTTCTACAGTATTCTATGTTTTCTTTAACAAAAATTTGTCAACGGTATCAACAATTAGTTATGGCCACTTAAATTTGTTGAGTACAACTTACAGCGTCAGTCTGAATACATTTATTCCCAAAGAAAGGATATTGTCAGTGTTCCAACCATCTTAAGCAAGCAGTTTGAAATACGCATTAAGGTGAAGCTGCTGATAGTTACCTGTAATACCGTTCATCGCCTATTACGACACCTCTGACTATATTATAGAATGGGCATATATATTGTAAACCAGAGTTCACACCTTCTAATTTATATCTAGTATTATTGGGAAGTGGCGCACCTGGCTATATCCACAGGCGTATATAATAATGTGTGTATATGGATAGTATAAAATTAAGAACAGCAGTTTACGACATGTAGGTCGGTCTAGTCTAGTCCTAGGTCCTAGGTCTACGAGCAAACCACAAGCGTATAGAGTATCTAAATATGATCTAGTGCGGTTAGGAAACTACATGATAAATATTTTTTTTAATCGATTGTTGTTATGATGACAAGCAAAAGTAGGTAAATATATATTGTGTATAAATTATGTGTTTACGTACAGTTATATGCATTGTTGAATAACCACAAATTCTCAATACATAAATATCTGTTTAAAGTTAAATTAGCAAAAGATCCCTACTAGGCGTGATTGCAGTAGCGATATTCTTATCATAGAAGGTTACTACCTACATTGCTTCATTTTCTTTCAGCCTTTTCATGTGGTAGTGTGCCCGCTATCACTCTCCCGAAGTTTCCTCTAGCCAAGTATTATAGTCGCTACCTTGTATATACATACGTCGCTAGTGGGCGGTAGGGTCGTCACATCCCGGCGATAATATTGTAATATGTTAATTAGTTTTCGTATTACTTTAATTTTTATTCTCATTGCAGCTATCAGCACTGTGTCATCAGACATAGCTGGAGAGTGTGACATGGCCGCCTTCTACTTAGAGCTGGGGTGCACACCTGTTGTACAGGGTGATAGCTTATGTCCTGAGTCATTCACATGTCCTGATCTACATCCAGATCCTAGTATGTGCTACTACAAGTAAGTTAGTCATCTTGTTAGCAGTAAAATCATTCTCAACTAAACATCAAAAGGCAGGTAAAGTTACTACATATATCTACTCGTATTTACTATCCAGAGAAACGTCCGCTGCAGGACCTAAGGAGGCTCTCTCAAAAGGTGTTTGCTGTAGTCACTACGTTTAGCAAGTGGATTGGTTGATTAAAAGCAGTAAAGTGATTTAATACGCTTTTATTGCTGCTACGCTTACATTACGTACATCTTAATTGCCCTTAACGGGCAGAAATGCCATGGTTCCATATTTTCAACCGGTCGCTGGTTGAGAATACATAGTCATATTTATAATAATAATTATTATAGCTTTACCCATAGAAAAGGGTTTAAGTGCGACGTAACACAACCTTGCACTCTATCACATAACTACGTCATAGAGCAATTATTTACATGTTAACTAACCGTAAGGCTAAAATAAAACATGATATTTACATCCATATCCATCAATAAAACATTTAACCAAAAAAGTGAATATTAATGTAACTTTATGCAACAAAAGATCGAGTCTCAAACACCGACGACCTCGTGCTATAAGCCAGAAATGACAATGTTAAAGAATTGACCAACAAAAACATACTGACCTTATGAGACTGCCGGGGAATACCGTGACCTTACGACAAGCAGAGGATTTAAGTAGATATAAATAAAAACTTTCGACGATTATTTAAGTTAAAGTTGTTTAAGTATAAAATTTATTGATTTATCACCAGAAATTAGCTACCTTAAAAAATGGCATAGCAGGCACAAAACTAATCTGCGAAGGAGTGCTTATAACTGCTTAGAGACTGGTTAGCGGTTGTGTTAATCTCGTAAAAATAATCTCATATTACTTAATGGTAAGATAAAGAGGATACCCGTTCCGTAAAACGAGCTTACCTCAAAAAGGTGTCCAATTTGCTGTAACGGCAGAGCTTAGAAATAAAGTTAATAAACGATCTATTAAATTACACGTCTTTTGTTAATTGGTTTCTTTGAAATAGTTTACATATTTTATTCTAAATTAAGCGTAGTAAATGAATTAAGCAATTTATTTTTGACTGACTGACTGTGGTTTGGTGGTATTGTGTACAGGCTGCCACGCTGTGGTTGCGGGTTTTATACCCGCTCAGTGCAAATATTTGTGTACATGAACATTTGTCTATTTGCATTGGTCTGGGTGTTTCGATGTTATGTATGTATTTAAAAAAAAGTATTTAAATATAATATATTTGCATTCTATAATCTATAATACTCATACTACGAGTATAAGCTTACTTTGGGTCTTACTGATGTTGTGTATAGTTAACTGTTGTGATATTATTATTTTACAATCAGATATGGAACTAAAATATGCAATGTATTCATATAAGTGTTAGGAAAATCTTTAATCTCGACATAGAGTTACATTTAAAAAAATATTTCACTGACAAGAAACTCTACCTACTAATTTAATTGAAAATAAAATCCTGTGTAATTTTTTTGTGTCTAAATTTAGTTAGTAAAGTCAATGAAGCTGACTTTAAAAATCTTCAAATAGGTATCTTAAAAACACAATCAAGCCATGGCCAAGGATGAAGCAAGCAGGAAATAGAAGAGAAAAAGAAAAACACCGGCAGTTTCTTTCATTCGCAAATAGTGGACACTTTACGCTTACCTTTATCTTACGCTACACCTTACGCAAAATATTAATTTTGTGTCAATCTGGCTCATTCTTGCTGATTGATACCAGTAATAAATCACCAGTAATAAATTTGCCTTGAAAAATGACGTAGACGCCTAAAATTTTATCCATTGTCTGATTTCGGACAAATGCATGTCTTGAATGGAGCAACATTATAATTTTATTAAATTATATTTTATAAAAACGTAACCTACACTCGTTAGTACTCATTCATATATAGTCGCGATCTGTAAGCTCCATACAAATCTAATAAGAAAGCTTTTTATTTGACCTTTTCATTTATTGCTCAGTTATTTTAGGTCTTAAATTATCACTGTCATAAAATCACTTAGAGCAGGAAATGACAGCTCTTTGCTTTTAACACATTGACACGCTTCAGTAGAATATTTAATTGTTACCTTTGAATTTTATGACGCTTTTTTACGCCGCATTTCTTTTTGTGGATGTCGTAAGTGGCAACTAAAGAAATGCTTATAAGCGGACAATAACTCTGTCTGCGAACTAAATGTCACTGTTCTGTGGTCACCGATCATTTTGTACGTAATAATTATTTTAGATCAAGTTTTACATTATTATCCTAACAACATGAACGATTAGAAAAAGAAAGCATGCTTCCATACTAATATTATAAAAATGTGAAAGTAATCTTTGTCTGTCTGTTGCGCTTTCACGCCTAAACCACTGAACCGATTTTGATGAAATTTGGTACATAAGCTATGTTTGAAATAGGGAATGAAAGTTTGTATGGAAAATGCAATATAAGCGACATTAACGCGGATGGAGTTGAGGGAACAGCTAGTTAAATATATTATAAATCACAAAATTGTCGTCTACAATTACTGGATAATTTGTATGAAGTAGTCATACAATTCATCCACTGTTTAGCATATTTAGTTCCAATTTGCCCATTTGATCCCTTATTATTTAAATTCTTAATTTCAGGGGCTTGGCCTATGAAAATCGTAAGTCCTTACCGCAGGAGCTTATCAGTAACCCCTGTTCACAAGCCTGCAGCTGCACCGTGTACAACGGCGAGCCACAGTTCCAATGCGCGGCCGTCGACTGCTTCGAAACCTTCGACAGAGATCTGAACAGACAATGTATAGCAACGTTTGAATTAGATTCGTGTTGCAGCACCGGCAGTGTTTGTGGTAAGTTTAAAGATGTCAAATTATTTGTAAGATAATTATGTAGGTACGTTTAAAATTATGTGATGGTAAATGATATTATAGGAATTAATTTTTGTTCAATTCGCAAAAAAAAAGATAAACTTAGTTATAACGTTACAAACATTCTTGAAGTTACTGTTCAGTCGGATCAAGACACTTTATATTTTTTGAGAAATGCTCAGTCCGAGAAACACAAGGGCTGTACAAAAACCATACATGTTGTTATCATTTTGTACTATTACATAGGCATAGCAGATTCTTTATTGTGTGTATGACAATCGATATTTTATCTGACTAACGCAATTGCAATCGGCTCCTCATTTTCTTTAATCGAATGTGCCTATTTCCTATTTGTCTTATAAAAACAGTAGTTCACTACCAAACAATCCTAATAATATTAAAAATGTGTAAGTTTGTGTGTGTGTATGCATGTGTGTGTGTTTGTTACCACTCAGCGCCTAAACGGCTGAACCGATTTCGATGAAAATTAGTATGTAGATAGATTGGGTGCCGGAAACTTTTTATCCCGAAAATCGGTCTGGTTCCCGAGGGATACAACAAAACATATTTTACGCGTGGGCAAAGCCGTGGGTCGCAGTTATTTTTGTATAAAGTATCAAAATAAAGAACAAACTATTTCATATATACAATGAAGCTTATTATTTTTTTCAATTAAATATATTTTTAGATGACACAATATCTGAAGCAGTAAGGAAAACAATAGTGTTGCCCTTTAAAGAATCGTAAGCATTTGTCTCTTGAACGATCTATTGTATACTCATAATGGTGCAATGCAAACTGTATGATTATACACTAATCGATGGAACGCAATGTATCGTTATAGATACAAATAGCTTTTCAATGAGAAGCGTGTGTTTGTCTAAACTCATCAATGATAGCTTAATGTTCGTATGAAGAAATTTAGTTCTCTAGTAGATACGCTGTTAGTTTGAGATATGGTCATTAGAGATACTGAAACATTGATTATGATAAAATGTTTGACTTATTGAACTGTATACCGTAAACGTATACTTAGTATGATTTTGTGATGGTACTATACCATCAAAAAATCAGTGTTTCTGTAGTAATGAGGCAGCCACTTTAATAACGAATTTGTCAGCAAAGTGTAGCGATTACAGCAACTTACTCCATAGTTAAGCGTTTTGACTATTTTTATTCTTCAGGTAAAGATGCGATTGCAAATCTGAAGACTTGTGAAGTGGATGGCAATATGTATCGCGAGGGTCAAATGTTCCAGCCACTGAACACGAAGAAGAACTGCATCTGCACTGCAGAGTGGAACGGGACGGTCGAAAATCCCAACTACTGCAAAGACATCAACTGCGGCATTGAGATTCACTACCAGGCTAGCATACTGCAGAACTGTGCTCCTGTGTTTGCCACCAATATGCGCAGCTGTCCTGTTGGTTTTGAATGTCGTGAGTATCTTCCATCTCCTTTTTCTATATACCTACCATGAATGTGGCGACCACGAACCGGAAGACGCAGTGTGGGCAGACCCCTCACAAGGTGGACCGACGTTATGGGTGGCGGGCAACCGATGGATGAGGGCGGCGAACGACCGGCCACGGTGGCGAAAATTGGGGGAGGCCTATGTCCAGCAGTGGACGTCTTTTGGCTGATATGACGATGATGATCATGAATGTTATCATCGTTAGAATCCCTGACGTCAAATGCCTGTGGCTCTTGCTTTACTTGGACCATATTTCTATATTAATAATTTGAAAAACTGGTTTTAAAATACCTGAATAGTTGAGTTAAATAGTTAACTAAATAAAACTAAAACTAAATAGTTGACTTTTTCAAAGCATCACCCATACGGTTACCATGTACTCAGTAAGTAGTTTATATTAATAAATTAAACGTAGGTAAGTAAATAAATTAGGTTTTGTTTCCATCTTAACAATTAATGTTATCTTCACTTTTAAAATAGAATATTTACGATTCCAGCAAAAGAAACAACCAAGGTGATTCGAGGACTTAACATCAAGAACTTGAGCTCGCAGTGTACCTTTGGCAACATGACCCTCTCTATCGGTGATGAGGTCTCTGTGACTGAGAAATGTACCAAGTGCACCTGCAATGTTCCACCATTCGTGAACTGTATGAAGAGTTACTCTTGCGATGAATAACTTCTCAGATTAAAAGATTTTTTCACAAGTATCTAATTAAAGGATAGCACAAAATGGCATGTTATGCAGAAAGAAATAAATTTTGCAAGTACAACTGAATATTAGGTATAGGTACAAAAGATACCATGTATCGACATGCTCTCGCATATTTAGAGATTAAAAAATAGTTTTCTTTAGAACCGATATCAGAAGAGGAAATAAGATACATTTAGCTTTAAAATTAATGAGCGACTGAAAGCTATATTATTCTCCAGGTAAAAATAACCTATTGTATGTTTCAGGCATTTAAATAATAAAAAAATACAAATATAAAAAAAATATTTTAAGTAAAAAATAAAGAAAATTATTAATATACTTATTTATTTCATAACATAACTATTTTTCACTTAAGTAGTTAAGTTTATTTATTATAATTGTAAATATTGTAAACTTAACTTAAAATTAATTAAGATTATAGGGATCACATGACATTTGTTTTTTTTATAAAGATATTTACATTATGTACAAAAGCTTCACAGCCTCATTGGACCTTTGTAAAATAAATTATATTTATGATTAATTAAAATTATGTTGTGGCGACTTAGTTACGTTAAACTTATTAAGTACTTAAATTTAATTTGAAAATCGTTTCTTATAAATAACATTATTGATATAGGAATTAGGTATTATATTTATAAAAATGTACTTAAATAAATGTTTACTTAATGTTATTTTTAATTGTTTATTTTAGTGGACTGCGATAGGCTGATTGTGATTATGATTTTAATAGGACCCTACTAACGCCTGTTAATTAATAAAATAACATAATAAATGCTTTTTACCGGCAGTGTTCTCGAACAAAACTGCATGTGTTCATGTTGCATGTTGGGATGCTGCAATTTTCAATATTCGTTTATACCAGAAAGTTTGCAAAAAAAATTAACTCATAATGATTTTATGAGTTCAATAACTGGTTCCATTCTGTTCAGTGTTTCATAACGGTGCTGCATATAAGATGCTGTTAAATGCTTTATATTATAGTTACTCAATTCCAAGTCCTTATAGCAACAAATCGATAGTATGAGATCTTATATTACGTTCTATGTCTAAAAGAGCTATTAAGTTGATCGTTTTGTATAAAGATTACATAAATGCGTTTACCTTAATAATACTTAAAATATTGCACAGTTTTAACATAAAGTATATTTATTGTAGATAGGTACCTATTTTGTAATATATACTACGCTTACGAAATAGTATGCAGACTTCAAAAGATTATTATTTTGATACATAAAAATAAACAAATTGCACAAAACATGAGAAATTAATCACATTTAGTTATTTACCATTATTACGGTTTAATATTCTACCTATGAAATAATCTGACCAAACCAGCACGCGTGTTACATTTTTACGCATGCAGGTTTTATCTGCATGTGTGTGTTATATATCACATACAAGTACACATTAAATAATATTAAAATGCAAAGAGCAAAAAGGTAAGTCATATATTAATAATACATAGTGTAATTTAAAACTTACAATTTTGTGTATATTTCTATTCGATATCGTGTGTTATGTAAAGCATGCTAATCCAAGTTCAATCCGGAACATCTGTCGTGGTCTGCCAACGTCACGGATCGCCACGTCGAGAAGTGGAAGTCGGCCTGCTTTGTCCGTTTCATACTCCACAATGGTCTTCGCCCACGCTTGACTCTTGTGCTGTTTACGTAAAGAAATATATATGAACTAGTAAGACGTGGTGACTTCTTTGTAAATGTCTTGTTAGGTTTTTATTTACCTAATTTTATTTTTGATGATTATATAAGCGGTTTAAATAAAAAAACGAGTTTTTAGAAGGACTATATATGTTACGAAAACCAAAATTAGTAATAACCGAAAACCTAAACAGTTTTTTACATGGTTTAAATATATTGAGAATAGAAGTACCGAGAAGTACGATTATAACGCTCATATATAAAAAGTTTTACCTGACATTCATCCAGCAGAGACTTGTATCGTAACCTGTTGTTAGCCTTGGGCAGGATCTCAGCATCATTATATGCCAACAGCTTGAGTCCACGTCGGTAGTTGTGGTTCACAGGATCGTAGTACCCGATTGTGTTGCGACAATGAAAAGTTACGTTCTGTACTGCTTTTGTTGACATTAGCTGAAGGTACGTTAGCTGAGAATGTTCCGCTTTGTATGTCACCTGAATAAGAGCAAGAGTGAGAAAATATACAACAGGCTTAAGTGCAAGTATGAATAAAATTAGGAACGTTTAGAAATTCCTGATTAAAAACGTTCGGCATTTGGTGAACTATAGAAGAAGTTCAATGCTCGTTCTTCATTCTTAGAATTTATTTATGACATCTGGTTATTAGCAAAATTAAAAAAAAACTGGAACTATCATAACCAGACGTTTCGCATTCAGCTACCAACTCTACAAAAAAAATGTGTTTATAAATCATTGACTTTTGCTTGTACACTTCAAAATGCAACATTTAAACCTACACTTCAAGCAAGTCTATTATTATTATTTCACACACCATACAGTGACCACATTAAGGCTAGCAGCGTGTTATGTTTAAATCAGAAAAGTCCTTATGTAAAGCTGACTCTAAATAGATTTATTCTTATATCCACAAGTAGGTAATCATTTTCGTAATAATAATATGTGCTTACCGTAAATCCTTCATCCATTTCACTCAACCAAGGTTCATGTTCCTTCCCAGTATACGTGATGTCCTTAGAAACCATAGGCTTCGGATACACACAACTGCTACCAGTCTCCATATCACAATGCACGATGATAGCATCATTGATGTCTCCACCGTTGGGATCGATCCAGTATTGCCCTAGTAATAGTACAAAAAGCCATTGTTTACAAGTTTCCAACGTACTTTATGACAATGTTTTAAGTGTCTATACTAGATATTTTTAATGATGGTTGTTATATATTACTGCAATTGAAATTAGGGTAACTAGTTCTGAAGACTTGAAAAACATTGCGCTCCTTGTATTTACAGTAAAAACTAACACTGGTGAGTCTAATAAATTCTGTCCGATTTTATCCAATTTCGTTACTTATCGATATAATTAATCTTTGACAGATCTTAGTACGAGTATAACAAGCGCTTAGCTATTAGCTCTTTTTTTTTTTGACTGGCCTGTTGGTCTAGTGGTTAGTGACCCTGACTGTTAAGCCTCCGGTCGTGGGTTCGATTCCCACCCAGGACAAACCTTTGTGTGATGAGCATGATTGTTTGTTCTGTGTCTAGGTGTAATTTATCTATAATATGTATGTATTTAGAAAAAAAAAGTATTTATGTAGTATATCAGTTGTTTAGTACCCATAACACAAGCAAATATAATTGCTTAATTTGGGACTAAATGGCGCTGTGTGCATGTGGTAGAAAATAATAATAATTATTATTATTTAATTATTATACTACTACTAATTATACCGTATACTTTTTCTTACCACTCTCAAAGTTTGGATGATGATATTTGATGTCGCCACAGGTCTTCGCTGGTGCTTCCTTAGAGCCATCTGGTTTCAAGAATTTATCCAAGGATACTTTGAGGCGTTCGTACGCTTTCATTACAATCTCTTTGCGTTCTGATTGGCTCATGTCGTCTTTGAAGAAACGAGCAGGGAGTGAAGGCTCATCACCTAATAGATCTGGACCTTTGACTGAACCTAAAGAAAATATGAATAAAAATAAATTATATTGTATCATACTCAACTTAGGGCGAAAAAGAAAAATCGAGGTTGAAATTTTTACTTGGACTTTGAGGTTCGTTGAAGGTGGCCGATTTCTAATGAAAAAAACAGCCACAAAGTCACGACCGTACCACATTCAGATGGTACGTACTTCAGACTTAGTAGCGGAGATTCAAATTTGATTAGGAGAAGCCAGTTATAGGGTGTTTAACTTAGTTTTTTTTTATATATATGTATTTATGACATGATGCCTGAGCCATAATTGAACAGTTAAGTACACATTTTGTATTGTTTTGTTAAAATTGTATACTTAGTATTGTTAAAATTATACATTTTGATTTGTGAAATAGAAGTACATTATGAACTCCTGCGGTAAATTAAGTGCATCTTACTTTATACTTATACCAAATATTAACAGTTTATATAATACCTACATAGAAACATTTATCTCAGTTCACATGTTGCCTTTACCTTTTATAGCAATATGAAAATTGAGGCGGCCTGTATAGCACACATTTTACTTTTTATTTTTCTTTACAACATAGAAAGCTAAGTAATTAATTACCTATAGAGTTAAGTGTATTGCCTGTGTCACTTTGCATGCTACTTGAAATTGTAACTTCCAAAAATTGTAATAACCTGGCGATTAAAGCATACCTTGCTGAAGCATAGCAGCAATAGCAGCAGCATCGTAAGCCAATCCTTCACCTGGTGGGCCAGGAGGCCCTGGCGGTCCAGCTGGTCCAGGAGAACCATGTCTGCCAGCTTCACCGGGTGGACCTCGACCTCCAGGTGGACCAGATAGACCCTGTGGTCCGGGGCTGCCGTCACGTCCAGGAAGACCTTAAATAAAGCATTTTAATTAGTCAAAATAGTATTATTTACTTGTAGTCCATTTTTATTGTTTTATTAACCTCATTTTAATGGGTAAGGTTATGTAGAGTTTATTTATCCACAGCGCAGACCAGATAAATATTTACCTCGTGGTCCAACGTCACCATCCTTTCCAGGCGGCCCCATGGGCCCAGGTAAGCCTCTTTCTCCAATCCTGCCCGGAGCTCCAATCATTCCAGGTAATCCTGGTAGCCCAACATGACCCTTAGATCCATCGGTACCAGCTTCACCTCGTTCACCCTTTATGCCATCAAGTCCAGGTGGACCGATTTTTCCTGATGGACCTTGCGGACCATCCACTCCAGGTGGTCCGCTTTCACCCCGAGGTCCCCTTTCACCTGTTGGACCGGCTGGCCCTGAAGGTCCTGGTGGTCCCTATTAAAATAAATAGATAGAAAACACAATAATATTTCATATAAGTTTTCAAGCTGCTAGTTGTATTTGGTGAGAGCGTCAAATTTTAATTATTCTAAGTTAAAGAAAATTGATATAATAATATGAACAAATTTTAGCGGACCAAACCAACACCATGCTATGATCTGTCAAAGATCTAAAGAAGTGAAATAAACGTTACTTGTAATCCTGGTGGGCCTGCCGGACCAGATTGTCCTGGTGATCCAATCGGCCCTTTGTCACCCGTTCGTCCAGAAATTCCTGGCTGACCTTGTTTGCCAGGTCTACCTTCGGGACCCGGTTCACCCATTTGACCAGGTGGTCCTTGAAGGCCAGGTGTTCCTGCCAGCCCAGGAGCGCCATCTGAACCAGGTTTTCCTGGAGCGCCACTTTCTCCCTAAAAGCAGTAGGAACATACAGCAAAGATGTTAACAGTTTTATATACAGGATGAGTTTGAATTCATTAGCATCCTTTTAACCTGTGATTCTATACATAGTACCAAGTACTTATGGCCTATAAAATTGTATGTTAATGTTATCAAAATTATAATTTAAAAAACGCTTTAAAACATTATATCTACGTAAATAAAGTCTAAAACAAATAAATAAAAATTAAAACATACTAAAAAAATATTACATTTTAATAATAGTTAATTATTATTGCGCGCAAATCAACTACGTGTGGCCCCTGTATACCAACAAGATGATATTATCATTAGCATTACCTACGTGTGGCATTCATTGATTAACCTATTATTGAATAAATGCACCGCGCGAACCGTGTGGTGGCGCGCGGCACCTCAGATGTAGGCTACTTCGCAGTTCTATTGAAATGAAATAAATACCGCCAGGCGCGCTCCTGCTTCCTGATAGGTTGCACCGTCGACTCGGTGACCCGAGGCGCGGCCGCGGTGTTCGTGTCCGTTAGGTGTGTGCGTGCATTTTTATTTTCTATCAGTTACAAATTTCACTACTTTTGAGTGTGACGTAAAATATTTCTCTCCATAGACTTTTAAACCGTGACGCTCGTAAATGGATTCAGTGACTTTGTGTGTGTTGTGTTGTGAAGTTTAATAATTATGTACAAGAATCAACAATATTTGGACATGGTGTTGTTTTATGACCGCGCCGGTCAAAACCTTGTGCGAGTTTGGCAAATGTTTCACCATCGCTATTCGAATGTGCCGATACGTTAGTATTTAAAAAGTCCTAAGTGCATTAAAAACGTATATACAAGTTTGACAGTTTTAAGCGAATTATCATCAAAATGTGTCTTGATTCAGTTGATTCGATTGTGCGGACATTGTGTGATAGGTAAGACGGCCGCGGCTGTTGACCGTACAGCGCCACTACATGACAGTCAGCTGTATGTAGCTGTCCGAGTCACTCCGGTCGCCTTTGATAGTAAAATGCGTAGGTAACAATTTTAGCGCGTAAACGTCTCGATACTTTTCTTTATTTATTGTATTTTTTGTGCGATTTTTTTTTATTTTGTAATTATTTGTTTTTACGATTTTAATTGTTAATAATTTACTTAATTACTTAGACATGATGTTTTCAACCAATTTTCTGATTATTTTTTTTAGGTCAGTAATACTGAATTTCATAATCCATAAGTACTTGGTATTATCTATAGAATAACAGGTTAAAAGGATGCTAATGAATTCAAACTCAACCTGTATAATATGGATAGACTTATATTTATCTTTTACCTGTTGTCCACGAAGTCCCTGCGCACCAGGTGGACCAACAATACCAGGTAATCCAACTGGCCCTCTTTCACCAGCTGGCCCAGGAGGCCCACTAAGACCCTGTTGTCCTTGTTCGCCTTCACTGCCTCTTTCTCCTTTGGGACCTTCAGGACCTTGAGGCCCTGTCAACCCCATCGGTCCTGAAGCGCCGGGTCGTCCAGAGTCACCAGTTGCACCTTTAGCACCAGGAATGCCCGGTTGACCAGCTGGTCCTGTGCTACCTTGGGGACCCTAAAAACAAATTAATTATGTGAGATCCCCAACATACTTTTTATTTATTAATTAATCATATAATTTATAGAAATTATATTACAGATGGTCCTAAATCCCCAGGTCTTCCAGGCAAACCTGGGTGACCCGTTTCTCCTTTTGGTCCTTGTTCACCGCGCGCACCTTTAGCACCACTCAAGCCTGGCAAACCACGTGGACCGGTCTCTCCAGGTACACCTAAAGAAAATTAAAAGATAGTCACAAATTAATTTATTATGTTTGTTTTAAGCTAAGTTTTATGATCAATTGAACTGCTTATTTTGGAAAAACATACATGTCAACAAGTTTCATTACTATATCTCAAGGTAATCTCAGTAGTAAGACGCATTAAAAGAATCAAACCGTGTAGCGTATATTGCCATTTCATAACTCTTAACTTACCTGGACTGCCAGGTAATCCTTGCTGTCCTTTAAATCCAGCGTAGCCTCTGTCACCTTTTATTCCAGGCATGCCGGTTAAGCCAGGTGGACCTGATAATCCGGGTATTCCCTGGGAACCAGGTTGTCCACGTTCACCAGGTGAACCAGTAGCCCCTGGCTCGCCTGGTAGACCTGGAGTTCCTGCTTCTCCTCTCTCAGCTGGTTCGCCTGCAGGACCAACAGGACCCATCAATCCTTGAGGACCTTGTTCGCCTTGACGACCTAGAAATATTTAACACATAGTATGTCAATGTTGAAGACAAAAATACATTTCATTAATAAAAAAAGTTTAATTTATTCAACCTACCTGGAGGACCATCATTTCCTTGTAGTCCCATGGCACCTCTTTCTCCCTTTTCTCCAGGTGAGCCAGTCAATCCACGTGGTCCAGGTATACCCATTGCTCCTAATGGACCTGGATGACCCTTAGCACCTCTAGGACCTTCAGGACCCTAATAAAAAATTAAAAAACCCAAATTTATACAAATATTCTTTTCAAGATTAACTTGGAAACTTTGCAATATGTTTCTTACCGGAGGACCATCATTTCCTTGTGCGCCAGCTTCTCCCTTTTCACCTAGTGTTCCAGGCTGACCTGGTTGTCCTCGTTCACCAGTAAAGCCTCTCTCTCCTCGAGGTCCAGATTGTCCTGGTGGACCTGTAGGGCCAGCTATGCCTGGTTCACCTTCTTTACCCGGTGATCCGGGTAAACCAGCTGCTCCAGGCATTCCCTTTAATAATTAAATAATATTAAAAACACGGCATAATATTGCAAAGAGAAATACACATTAGAACTTGCATATTGAACTTACAGGAAAGCCTGTTGGTCCTGCTGGACCAGTTGGCCCTCTTTCTCCCGGTGGCCCTGAGATACCCTGAGGTCCTTGTATACCAGGATTTCCATCACGTCCAGCATCACCCTTTGGTCCATGAGGACCAGGGTGGCCTGATTCTCCATCTTTACCAGCTTCACCCTCAAATATAAATAAAAAAATTAAAAGACAACAAAACAGCATGGAATTAATTAACTGTCAAATATTTTACTAACTTGTAATCCTCTCTCTCCTGGACTGCCCATGAGACCTGGCGGACCCTGAATACCCTGAGATCCCTGTTCACCTGGTCTACCATCAGCACCCGGTGTTCCTCTTTCACCCTGAGGTCCAGTTTTGCCAGGAATTCCAGGTCTCCCTACAGGACCTCTAGGGCCCTGTAAGCCTTGTGGTCCATGTCGTCCAGGATCTCCTGAACTTCCTTTTGGTCCAGGCAATCCAACGCCTCCTCTTTCTCCGGGTTGGCCTTTGGAACCAATAGGGCCATCTACACCAGGTAAGCCTCTAACACCGGGTAATCCTCTATCACCTTGAGGTCCTACGTTACCAGCAGGTCCTCTTAAACCTCTTTTACCCCTTTTTCCTTCAGGTCCTAAACTACCAGGGAGACCACGGGGCCCAGGTGCGCCAGACTCTCCTCTTATCCCAGAATCACCTTTTTGGCCTCTTTCACCTGGTTGTCCCTGTAATTAAAAATATCCTTTTTTTATTACTATTGGCTCATACATAATTGATTACTTTATCTATTTATTTCTTCAATAAATTGGAATTAAACAATGATACAAATTACATACCGGCATTCCTTTTGAACCAGGCAAGCCCGAATCGCCAGCCACACCAGGTAATCCTCTAGGTCCCGGAAAACCTTGTGGACCAGATGCTCCTGGCTGTCCCTGAACACCTTTCTCTCCAGGTGTACCATCACGACCAGGGATTCCTGAAGCGCCAACCTCACCAGGTTGACCCGGACGACCTGATTCTCCTCTTGGTCCTTGCAACCCTTGACTTCCTTTCGGTCCAACTAAACCTTGTTCTCCTTTCAAACCCGGAGCACCTGGGAAACCTGGTGATCCTGGTTTGCCGATATTACCCTAAGAAGAAAGGAAATTATTACTCGGCTCCAATAATTTCTTATATTTTAGTTATTAAAAGGATTAGTAAGGATTTAATTTCTTCTATTTTAGTTTTAGACAATTACCATTATACCAGGTGGTCCAGAAGCTCCATCAGCTCCACGCATACCTGGTGATCCAGGTGGACCTTCACGTCCTCTTTCACCTCTAGCACCGACAGGACCCTAAAACGTAATAATAATTATATTGTTTTTCAATCTATATAATTTGAACAAAATGAATTATACAGTATTATCCTTACAGCAGGTCCTGGCGGTCCCATTGGCCCAGGCATACCACCAGGCCCCTTTTCTCCAGTTAAACCTTGTTCCCCTTTAGCACCGTCCTTGCCATCAAATCCTCTATGTCCTTTTAGACCTTGTATACCAGGCACACCAGGAGTACCACGGACACCAGGCTGTCCCACAGCTCCTGGTGGTCCTGGTTCACCGTCTTCACCTGGAGCTCCCTAGAGTTAAGAATGAGTTTAAGTTGTTATATACATCACTAGCGACCCGCCCCGGCTTCGCAAGGGTGCAATGCTGATACTAAATATACTACAGAATGTTTTTATCAACGTTTACAGCTTTTTTGTCATTAGACAATACTGTGTATTGTATGTATTTTCTTGCGCCACCGGCCTACGGGCGGTACCGCCGCAACCGCTATGTCCCAACATTTTAAATCTGTAATATCTTCGAAAATATTCATTTAAATTACAGGCTGTAAGGGGCATATTGATTTATATTAAATGCACAATGTATTTAACGTACTTAATTGGATAACAATTAATGCTTTATTAGTAAAAATCGCTTTGTAAATAAACCATTATTTCTCGTAAAAAGTAAAGAAAAATGCTTATTGTGGGTTACCCCTAAGACATATACCATCGTTGACATTTTTATAGAAGTTTTAAAGGTGTACAATACTGTAGTACATTATTTTGATCTATCTTGTAGGGTTGAGCCAGCGTTTGCAATGTAAAAAAAATAGTATTTAAGTATTATACGTAGGTATATGCATACCTACGTATAATACCTTTTTTTTTTTGTAAAAATAGAAGCACCCAGACAAATCGAAATAATTATACATGAAAATAATTTATTTTTACAAAAAAAATAGTATTTAAGTATTATACGTAGGTATATGCATACATACGTATAATACTTAAATACTATTTTTTTTGTAAAAATAAAAGCACCCAGACAAATCGAAATAATTATACATGAAAATAATTTAATTGTATTTTTTATTATCCGTACATCTTTTCCTGGTAGGCCTTGTGGTCCTCTTTCACCTGGTTGTCCTATGTGTCCAGGTAAGCCAGGTTCACCCGGTTCACCTCTTGGTCCTTGAAATCCTTGAGGGCCAGGTGGACCTTGAGGACCTAAGAAAAAACAAAGTTGTGAATTTGTGTTAATTTTCACAAAAGGTTTAAAATTAAATTCTTGCTTTAATGCTTACCTGGTATTCCTCTAATGCCTGGAGCACCAACAGAAGCTTGCATATATTGGTAAGGATCAAAAGCTGGTCCTTTATCACCTCCAGCCGTTGCTGCCATCTGCGCTAAATATGAATTCACCTACGAACGAAAATATTGTGTGTATCTCCTCGTATGCTATAAAAATATATCATTATATGTTTTTATAGCCAGCGAGTGAACACGCTTATTTTTTTCATAGATATAACCAGAGGTATATTTAACCTAAAGAGAGAAAGAAAGAAAGAATAATTTATTTCTCAGAACATAGTATACATCAAATTTGGTGTTAAGTTGTTTAAGCCTTTAAGTTCTACCATCTTTGGTGTACAAATATTTAGTATATAATTAAATATTAAATTAAATGTCTAGTTCCGTTATTAAATTTCATTCTAATTACATATTTCATGAAGTAGAATTATTAGAATGTCAAATACAATTAATAATACAATGATTAAAATTGAATTACAATTTATTAATTTGCATTATCATTTAGGTATTATTTTATAGAACAATATATTTGTTGATCAGTAAGTCAAACAGATTGCGTGTAAACATAATTATATGTATATATTAAATGTTTACAAATGGTTAGGTAGTTTATTAAATATGTGTATTGCCATAAAGAACGAATTATAACTGTGCATAGCTGTGTATTGTCTAGGTACACTCAATTTTTGTCGGAATCTGATATTTCTGTTTGTGGCTTCGCAATGTTTTTCGAATAGGCTTAGGTTTTTATACACATATATACAAATGTCATAGATATATAGATATGGTAATGGAAGAATACGATATTTTTAAAACAGTGGTTTACAACTCTCTAAGCAATCTGCTTTCAGTTATTATTATGACACATTTTTTTTTGCACACTGAAAGCTCTTCGTAAATCAACGGAGTTGCTCCATATAACTATTACATAGCACAATACTGAGGAAATATAACCGTGGTAAGTGGTACCTATGTTACACAGTTATGTCGAGACTGCCTTACTTTAGGAGGCTGTTGTCATTTACCTCCGGGCTAATATTTCGACTGAAAACCCAATATAACTCTGCGGTTCACATATACAATACTGCTGAGTCATCAACTGTAATAGTGACTTGTAAAAATATAAGCAAGTTGGTAAGTCGCAAGATCCACAATCACTCAAATTTAACAAAAAGAGAGATAACAACTTACATCAGGCATGGGTCCAGCAGGACCAGGCATTCCGGGAGCCCCAGGAATTCCATTATTGCCTGGTGAACCAGGCGGTCCGGGCGGGCCGTCGTCTCCTAGTTGTCCGGGCACTCCGCGCACTGTACCCGTCGGAATGAATACATTGCGGCCTGATGACGCTGCCCATTAAAATTACATGATGATAATATTTTAAAATTAATAGGAGGTATAAATAAAGTAGTTGTTTACATGCGTATGAGGTGACAGAGTAAAATACGTTGTAGGATACAGCGCCTCTAGTATTTACTTTGAGAACTAAATTTCTATCTCATTTAAATAGCTTACGCCGCCGTCATTTAATGAAAGATAAACCCACGCGTACTCAAAGCGGGATAAATCATTATGTACAAAATAAACTAATAGTAATCACAAGTTTGTTGAAAATAAAGCTACTACAGATTGCAAATCTTGGCCAACATTTTGTCTGAAGGACGTCTTATACAAATTCAAATTCAAATTCAAATTCAAAATCATTTATTTCAGATAACATAATCCATATACAATATTTAAATTACTCTCACAATTTTTAAATTACAATTACACAAATTATACACAAATTATTACATTATGAATTAATTAACAATTATAACCCTAATCCTAGACACTAACAGACTAAGTAGGTATAGCAAGCAAGATATACTCGTACCTGTAAGGCAAGCGGGGAGTATAGAGCAGTTGACCCTGCCAGCATAGCACTGGCACAGCGTACAGTTGTCGCGCTTCCAGGATTCACCATCAGACCACGTACGACCAATGTCTACGCATTTCGCTGGTGCATTCACTATGGAAATAATAAAAGAAGAAAGAAAATTTTAAGATTATCAGATATATTTGTTAGTTTACGTCTAAACTCCTATTATAAGGTACCTTGATAATGTTCGTATTTTAGCGTAATATAAGTAGCGTAAAATATATTGCAAAAAATATTAATTATAATTAAACACTCAAACAAAACTCGAATGTAGTACCTAGTATGGATACAAAATTTAATAAGAGGGTATTACCCGATCGATCTAATTCATGACCCAACAAATGTTATATCAATCTATCACTTAATAAAAAAGTGTTTTTAAGTGTAATATAAATAATATACATACCTCTTGATGGTCTAAACGTTGGCGTGCCTGTAAAATTAGATAACAATTAACACAAGCAACATAATAACATTTTTACACGTAATATCTGCAATATATTTGATAATGTTGATTTTATTTAGTTAATACAAATCAACCTTATTCCTTACGAATAAAGCTGATATTTAGCTTTTATCGCGAGAATTCAAACTTTATTAAAAACAGTAGTTTAAATCCTAGACCAGCTGTAAACAACAAACAAAAAAATAAACAAATTTATACTTACTGGTACTGGAACTGGATTGAGCTGCAGCGAAGTCCCTGGCAGCAATAATCACTGCAATATTAATGAATTTCAATTGTTCAATATGAACTGTATATTGTTGTTTTAAAGTGAATAAAATATTATTTTAAAGCACAAAAGAATCGAAGGAACTTTATATAACAATTTTTCATTTTTAATGGTTGCCATTTAAAAGAAATTAAAACACGTGTAACACCTAACCACAAAAGTGTTACTAAAAGTCCAAACAACTTCAAGTGTTGTCTACTTCTAAAATTAAAATATTTACCGTCGTCGTCTTCTCCGAATGGATTATAATCATCATAGTTTACTAGATCTTGATCCTGAGCATCATGCTGGAGGCTGTTGACTTGAGAAGGCACTTCTGGTATGACGATCTCCCGTAGTGGCCCTTCGGACAGCTCTTTGGCGGCTGTCGTCACGACCAGCAGCGCCACGCTGGTGGCTTGCCACAACCACCACATGGCGGCCTAAGAGTGACAGAAGAAAATTTCAAGAATATTTATAAAATTAATTCATTATTCTTTTTCTCTTTTAGATTCTCTTCTTATGCCTGACCGCATAGAAGTAGCGATACAGCTTGCTGTATTTTTCAAATAAATAATTGGAATAGTTCAGAGTATAACGTCAATAGTAACAAACAAACTCCGTAACATTCAAAGATGCTTAATATTCAGCTTATGTGTAGGTATTCAACATTAATGTAAAAGCTACTCATCATCATCGTCATTCTCATCATAAGTCCACTATTGAAATAGGGCTCTCCTGTCGATACTATGTAGAAAAAAATAAACTATCCTAAATCATTTTTAGGCTGTCTGGCAACATGACTGAGTGACATTTATTCTGCTCTTTTAGTTAGATAGTAAAATCACTATACAGTCCGTAATAGAAATACGACCATTAAATTCCCTAATTGCTTCTAATACTCAAGAATGTACAAGTCTATCTATCTAACGTCATCAAACAATACGGCTAACAAATAAATCAATGTTGTAGGCAAATATTAGTGTCAACAGACCGCCCAAGGCTAACAAACCGGGACGTCGACTCTTCAATCGAGAGATGTCATGAACGTGCCACGATCCACTAACCCCATCTATACTTCGGGAAACACATCTGTCTATATGTAGATGACAACTTACAATTGGACATCGTAATAATTAATTTTAGCGACTGTTCACCCGTGTGAATGAACCAATTTTGTTTATTGAACTAATGGTCTATGATTCCACTTTGCTTATTGGTATTTTGAAACGCTGAATGATTAGAAGTAATTGGTATATGTATATGGAATGTGTGACAGTTTCGCAAAGTAGGTACTGAAAGATATCACATTGCGATAAACTTCGCTATAGCACACCCAAACATTCACTCACCCTCACTACACACAGGAATCTATTTTGTTTTATTATCTGTGTTTAAGGGGAAGAGAGCCTGAAGATTTGTCACAAAAATTTAGAACCTACAGACTCCAGTTCTCTCAAAGGTGCAAAATATGTAGATGATATCCTCATTTCTGTTGACAAATATGCTTTTTGTGGCAGGAAGAGAACATAAATCGCGAAACCCCAATCTAACAGGAGCAGGCTTCATAAAAGTGTTTCGTTGGACGCCCAGTTTATCAAACTTTTTGTAAAAAATATTATTTATAATTTATATTTATTACTCTAGTCTTACTTTTTAGGTTTTTACAAATATACAATGAACGGACACAAAGTAATAGTAAATCAGAACAAATATGTAGAAATCACACCAAATTTTGCCCTTTTCAAATTCTTCTCTTCTAGTACCTAGTCGTTATCACCTTACTGAGTCATTGAGGCATCGTATTTGGAAGGTATTAACAAATGTACCGTCTGAGATTACATGTGTATACTGCTTGATATAAAGAAAGATAAAATTGCTTGATATGAACTATGAGAAGCAAAAAGTTGTGAAAATATATTTTGTAACTCCAAAAAAGTCTTTTGCAAAAAAACGTCTTTGTTAGTTAGTCCTCCATTAATCATCCTGTTGATGATTTTAATGTTATTTAAAATGTTATAATACAAAAAATGCAGATGAAATTGTATGACAACCATCTTTTGCGAAAACAAAAAAATTTACGTCTGAAAGTCAGTGTTCTAGTCAATGTTGGAAGTTATCAAAGTCGAAGATGACACACACACAATAGAGGGCAGTTTACATTTCTGTATTGAGATTTCTGGCTTGAATATACCTGTATAAGAAAGAAATATTAGGAAAATTTTATAGTGACTTGTAAAGGATATATCACAATATTTTTTCATTAAAACTACAGAAGAGTTTAATTCTTTGCAATCTGATCATTGCAAAGATTCTAAGAATGCTGGCAAAGAATTTTTGTAATATTTCCGGAAAATGACAATAGTCCCGTCCCATATTACATGCAACATAATAAAGCTGGAGAAACATGACTGTAACGTGCCTCTATCTAACAAATATATGTACTGATGTATTATTAACTCTAAATCCAATATACGAGTATTATGTTATAACTTTAATGACTTTTGTAGAGGCTGACCTATTGATATATTACCGAACACAAATTTAAGTTACAATTTGACACCGGCAAAAATGAAGTACATCTGCATCACTTTACCCAAACCAAGATCTTAACTCTTAACTGAGATCACTGCACAGCAGGAGCAGATAATGCTCTAGACATTTTTTTAAGATAGGGTAGGGATGTTATCTAATGTTTGAATGAAAGATAAATAATCTCTATTTGCCAAATAATAGTTACATTTACGTACACTTTTTTTTTCTTTTTTGAAATAATAAAATGTTAGTAACATACCTATATTAGTGTGATAGTGTTGGGGGTTGCGCGGCCCGCCCGCGCCGCGACGAATGCGCAGCCTGTCACGGGGATACCAATAAATATGCGTGCACGCATCACCTCCTACTAGCGAGATCTATAAGCACCAGGGGGCCCTAACTGTTGGTAATGATTATACTAATAAATAGAACAAAAAATATAAAATAATAATTTTGTACGGTAGTAGATCCACGCTGGTTTCACCATGTATGGGCCGGATCGACAGGGGAAGTAGAAGAAGGTCGACATAAAAATAGTAGTTTCTATACTATTGCGTTTCGTTCGGTGAGTGAGAGCGCTAGAGGCCCAATTTCCCCCTTTTCTTTTTCCTCGATTCCCTTAATTCCTTCACCTACCCCACTTCTTTACGCTAGGCAGTGGTTTCGTGGAGTCCTTGGCATTGCGGGGGACTCTGAATCGTCCATCAGCGACAGTTATCATCACATACCATCACGGGGGCTTTGTCTCGTCTGCCACTATCAAAGGTGGTAATATTACCACTACAATATTTTAAAAAAATCTAACAATTTAGATCCTTTTAAATTTCACAAAAAAAATCCTTCCTGCAAGTATTTATCTAGTCTGCAAGCAAAAGATGGTTTACATTCTCAAATAAAAAGCTTCATAAATTCTTCTCTTTCTTCTCTAGTTCTCTTTACTTACGCCATGCCCCAGAATTTATTTCAACTATAAAATAGTTTCCGTGCCAAACTGTTGAGCTTCCCTATTTTCAGATAGTAACTAGGTCGCGAAGCAATGTACATTTAGTGTTATATACCAGTCGCTAACGTGCCGATCCTAAAATCAAACGACTTCTTTTTAATTGCTCAGGTCAAGAGACGCACGAGCTGATTTTTATTACTAAACGCCATCAAATCGGCGACTATTGTTATATACAACATCTTTTACTAAGACAAGCATTAATAGTTCTTTCTCTAAAATAATTTCGTATTGCTAATGATGGCTGATAAGCAAGTGGTCAACCTGATAGCGGTAAGCATCTGCAGTATCAGACACTCGCTAAGCTCCTGGCGCTTAAGCCTGCTTCTAGCATCATATAAATAAAAAGTTAAAGATCAGAGGAAGCTTTGTATTTTATTCTACTCAACAACAACTTTTGATGTCCAGATCTAAGTCTACAACTTTCCCAGCGTAATCAGCTTGTTTGTCAGTCTTAGTTTGTCACGTGTTCTCACCACTCACTACCAAAAAAATATCTGTATGCAAAAGAACTAAATTTTTCCAATCAAATATTGAACTTATTTAAGCTATTGGTTAACAATACATCTGTGGCTAATTAAGTAAGATATTGCAAGTGAACCGTCTCCGGTACGTGTCCTTCAAAGGGCGTCGAAACAAACAATTGACCCGAATGCGTTTCACTGAACCAATTTAGTTCACTACCACCCGCCTGATTAATCAATCGGAATGACGTCACAACTGTTAATGGTCATTGAAATTAAGTGCATTAGAATCACACACTATCTTTGCAATCTAAAATAAGATTATATACGCAAAAGCAAAACCTCGAAAATACCAATTCTGACGTTGTGTTTGCTACAACCACAAGAAGATCCTATGACCAGGATAAAAGAAGTAAGGTGCAGTAAGGCTTACCAAAGATAGTATCTAGCAAGTGATCACCGGTATAATATATGGAACCACCCTATTTCTTCTCTTATCTTCGCCGTCCCAGAGGGCGATTAATGGAATACCTAGTAAACTGAGTAGGTACTAAATATTATCGTATTGCTCGTGGACCACCTAAAAGCGTTGTGACTTCTGCCAACTTTTCCCTTTGCCAGAAGCCTTTATCCAACAGTCAGTCAATCTTCAGGCTGAACAACAACAGTATGATTTATTTCTAAGATATCTAGTTAGAATTAGAGCATCGCGGCTAGGGAAGTATCTGAACTCTACAGAAGAAAGTCGTTATGATGAAAATAAAAAGAAGAGTAGTAGATTGTATATTCTTCTACAAATAGAGCTGTACTTCAGGTGCTAAATACTTTTAGCAAAAAACTCTTCCGTTTTTTTTAAATAAATTATTTGTCATCATAGCGTAGTTCAAAAAAAAACACGACATTGTGCGTTCAAAAAACGGACAAGTACCAATGTGACTATTTAGAATTCAGTTAAGTAGTTTTAAAGTCTACCTTGGACATTACTGTTTTTCTACAAGAAACCCTAGACTTATAAAAATTAAAGTATAACAATAGAATCTGCAAGCACGCGTGGAGGTCAATGCATGCTTTCTCTGTGGTAGAAGAGTCCTTTTCCTGTAGTGGGTTATTAGGATCGCTACTCGTGCACCTGGCTAGATTACATTAGGTATAAACTAATCTATACTATTATATAAAACGGAAGAGTTTGTTTGTGTGTTTGAACGTGCTAATCTCTGGAACTACCAGTCGGAATTAATTAATTCTTTTTGCGTATGATAGCTCAGTTCTTGAGAAAGATTGGCTATGTAACATAACGCTACTAGCAACGGGAGGTAAGCAGTAAACAAAGACGCGAGTGAAACCACGCTGCAGGAAGCTAGTAGGTAATAATTAGAATATAAGTCCGAAAGTTTCCATTGTCCAGTATATTAAAAGTGTCAAGGCATAGCTAAAGTGTACAATAAACATTTAAGGGTAGTTAATAAGAAAGCAATTTCGGGTGTCTACGTAGGTAATTAAAGACTCTCATTTAAATCCCACGATAAATTTAATAGACCTTATTTTCGAATCGTAAAAACGGTTTAAATATAATTTAATTAACTTTAAAACACTTCTAGAAATTTAAAAGATGCCATAAAGTACTTAAAAGTTTACTCTAATCTATGTTCTGGGTTAGGTACTTCAGAGATGTCTATAGAGTTTTAGTTTCTTTCTTTGAGGCCGCAATCTATGTTAGCTGATGTTTTTGTAATACTCTTATAATAATAATTACAATATCAGGCAGTTATTTGTCCTACTGCTGGGCGTCTTCTCATACAGAAAAATCACCTCTTGAACATTTAATACTCCTATTTAGGACATAGATGATACATAAGAATGTAAATGTAAATGTCAAGCCAACAAAATCAATTTCTGCAGAGGAAAATCGTTTATCAACTAGGTAGAGCAACAAGAAATCTTGTTTGCTCTTTTTAATCTTCAGTTTATTGTTGTCACCGCAGAACACAAAATCTCACGATTTGCAGCACAATCCTATTAATATTATAAATGCGAATGTTTGTATTTGTGTGCGTATGTGTGTGTGTTACGCTATTAGGCCTAAAAAGGTAATAGATATAGATTAGGTTTCGAGGAACAATATCGGCTATCTTTTACCGCGAAAAAATTGAAATAGGGAATGAAAGTTTGTATGATAATTGTACTAGGCTTGTCAAGGCGGCTTGTAAATTTCAGATTAAAATTATTATATAGGGCCAAGTCCTTTATGATGTTTGTTCACCGGAAATAATACTCGGCCTTGAATGTCGGTTACTTTTATAGCACGCAGTACTACTAAAGTGTCACAAATATTAGTCAAGTTTCGCTCCATACCCGGTCTTAGAGGGTTATTTAAGAATACTAAGTGTTGCCTCCCTTATACGTTCAGTTGTTGCGCGAAAGCCTTACTGACAACGCAGCTGTAACGTTAAGGAAACTGATGGAACTTTTCTATTATTTATTAATTGGTGTGATTAGTTACATCGCGGTTAATTACATTTTAAATCACAAATACAGTGCTTGGAAGTACACGTTTCTTTACGTAACACGGTTAAGATTGAATAAAATAATTTTAGTGTTTCAAATTTCGAAAAAAAATATTTTTTTTTTTTAAAATGTATGGTTGGTTACTCGAGAGCGTTCAACATTTTATTGTGGTAAGTTTAGATTTAATTTGTTTATGATATTAACAATGTGCAAACTGTTACTTTCTTGAGAGGTTTGTCATAGTGTTTTCGACTCGCATACTAAAGTAACTAAGTAGGTAAGCGATACATATTTTTATAAATAGATGCTAGGTATAACGGCCTTATATTTATAACGAACCTATCTTATTTTAGTTAGTTTATATAAATAATCTAGGGTTCCAGACTCCAGTTTTCCTTATCATTATCAACGTCATTCCTAAAAGAGACATCAGGATTTATCAATCATCATAATCATATTTGCCCCTTATTATCCCATTGCAGGGAAAGGCCTCTTCTCATACAGAGAAGATATGAAGCATGGATCGCCACGCTTGCTCAATGCGGATTGGCAATTTCAGACTTCCTCAGAAGTCCAGGTTTCCTCACGATGTTTTCCTTCACCGTCAGTCAGAAATGTCCAGATAAACTTAGAAAGTACATATGATTTGAAAATCACATTGATATTTGCCTGGATTCGAACAATCGAACCCCTGACCTCGTGTTTACGAAGCAGATGCCTTCACCACTGGGCCATTACGACTTTCGACATATCAATATTAAACTCGAATACTCAACTAATTGACACAAAACATACCCTCCTTGACTTCGGCACTCGGCAGTCGGCCAAAAAGTTCATAATACACTCATCTATAGATACTAACAGTTGTACCTATGTATGTGTAGTATTACATTTACTACCTACCTAGTACTAAAGCTGGCAATAACATCGTAACAATCTTTATTTCCCGAGGGAACTATGGGATATATGTTATTCTATTTTTCTTGGTAAGATACAAACTAAGTAAATAATATATTTTTTCTAAGGCAATATTCAATGTCAAAGCGTTATTCAAAACCTTTTTGCGCTTTTGTTTATAGGTAGGTAGGTGGTACTTACTATTCGAAATGTAAAACTAAAAATTATACAATTAAAGGTCTATCTACACACATCAGGGTCGAGCCCGGGAGGTGCCAAGGGCGTGACCCAGCCGTGCTACAAAGTAAGAAGCTGATGATGACATGTGTGATCGAGTCCATTGACAATGTATGCACCGATATTTTTGTTTCACTCCTGAGACCTGGTCACGTCCCGGGCACGGCCCATGTATGTAGAATGTAGATAGAGTTTAACTCAATGTATACATATTATATATTTAGACATGTTCAAGCAAATAAATTATTTGATTAAACGATTTGATTTATCAACAATATCCGGTTTTTCATTGTGCGTGCGTGCGTGCGTGCGTGCGTGCGTGCGTGCGTGCGTGCGTGCGTGCGTGCGTGCGTGTGTGTGTGTGTGTGTGTGTGTGTGTGTGTTGCATCCCAAATGGCAGAATATAGCAGCAAACATGTAAACACCTGTTTCATATTTACCTATATTCGCAATATACGATTCTGATTTGATTTGATTTGATTTTGCATTGATCAGCCTTTCAGAAATTGGGGGCATGTGATCCATTAAAATGTTGTAAAATGTACACCACTGAACTAATTACAAGTCACAGCAAGGAGTGAGATAAATTACTATGAAGTTTGAGACTCGTGACATCATTTGCAACTTCAAAAAAAGTTTCTTTGTTTATCCCTTTGTTTACGCGGTATCTTTAACCGCGTAAACAATAGGGGTGTGGGGGCACAATAGGGAATTGAAAAGAGTCTTGTAATAAGTACTTTGTGATTCAAATTAAATAGGATGATATAAAAAATTGGAAATTACATTGCTCAAATTTATGCTGATTACAGCATGACTGATTCCACCGGTCAGGTAAATCACATCACTCCATTGACATAGCATCACTATAACAGAATGGCGTAAAGTTAGTTTTTGTACTATTGCGTTTTGTTTAGTGTCGTTAAGTTAATCATTTAAAATTAAAACCTCCAACTTAACACTTCGCATTTGCAACAACTTGAGATTACTCAAAATTTGTCAAAACTTTGTTGAAAATACTCGAAAATTACTTTAAAATGAAAAATCCAACAACCTTCATCAAACGCGACGTGTTCATTCAGGATTTACAATCAAATTTTCTTGCGTGTAATAAAACAAGTTACGAAATTATATAATAGCCAGTAGGTACCTAATTTGCGCGGTCGTCCCACATTGCATACTAAACAGTTCGCTTCTTCAAATCTAGGTCATAAATTGCTACGACATTATACTTTATGGGTTTCTTCATTGTGGACCGTCAGATTGTTGTGATTGTTGACATTTTACATTGTGAATTTTAGTAATTAATAGTTGAAATTTTGTTCACAGCAAGAATGTGGGGAAGAAATATGGGAAACCATTCTAAGAGAATCAGGTGCAAGGAATACGGTCTTCAGTGCTACACAGGTAATAAGCTTAAGTACAAAAGCACGTCATCTAATTTCCATATTATTTATAAGTATTTTTTCGAATGTAGGTATGTAATATTTTAATCTGTTTTAGCAATATCCTGATGCGCTCATGCTACGCCTTGCGAGCGCTTTAGCCCGACTGCTCACAAAAGATCCTACCAGTCCTGCAACCTCACGACAAAGCAGTCCTGCCCGGAAACCTTCTTTGAAATCCAAACCGAGCTGGCGAAGCGCTTCAGTATGCACTGACAACAGAACACAGAGCTACAAGTGTCCATTTACTGCCACAAATGTTCTAACAGCAGCCACGAAGAAGGAAATTGATGCGTACAACTCTTCAGAAGAGATCAGACCAACTGTCGCGTCAACTAGCAGAATCAACGAAGAAAACGAAGTAGTGTCTAAAGAATTTCAAAGAAGGAGTTTGGGTATCAAATTTGACAGTCAAAAAGTTAAGGAATCTACTGAAGAACCGATACCCGAGACATCGCTAGTTGAAAGTCCTATTTCTGAACCGACTTCACCGGAATCGGAATGTGGAAAAAGAGGTTCGATAAGGAAGCAAGTAGTTCGAAAAACAAGTTGTACAGTTGCTTTAGACGTATATAGACGTCGAGGCTCCATCATCCCAGTACGACAGCGTATGAACAGTCTCGGTCTCATAACCGGTGACAAGCTCAATTTTTTGAGGGAGAAGTTTGCTACTCCGGAGAAGGTCATGCATTTTTTCGGCAGATGTTTCGTGAAGTTCTTTAGTAACTATGGGTAAGTACAAAGAATATTAACTTAAAAACGTTATATCAGAATCGTCAATATGTGCCCCAGATATCTCAAAAGTCTGACTGCCATAGGTTAACTGCGGCAAATTTATGCTTACCTACTGTTAATCTAGCGGTTTAGCCAAATTAGCGATCTCTATCAAAATAATTAAATTTAATAACCATATTAAAGTGCTAGATTTTAAGAAAATCCTCAAAATTATCAGGCAACTGCAAACAAGAAACTTAAATTACAGATATGGTTTGTACGAACAACCAGATCGTTTTTATAGTTGGGTTAAGTCTACATCCTCTCGTTATTTATGACAATCGAATATTATTGTCAATACAAAACCCAAACCCATCCTATCTCCAAAGAACTACATCAATTGCCAATAATACCGCTGTCACTCAAATTATTAACGCAATTCTTTTCAAATAATATTACAAGATGTTTCAAACCATAATATTATGTCGATTGTCGTGATTTACGTTTAGATAGGTACATTTTATTACTAATGATAGAGTGCATTTTAGCTTGGTAACTGTTGGTACCTTAGATCAAAAGACTGTAAACTTGGCGCTTTAAAAATAAATAATAGATATTGTGGCTACGTAGAGGTGCGGCGTCAGAAATTTTTTGACTTCATCGCCCACTAGTGATATTATACGAATGTTAGATTTGTTTACATACACTCCATTACTGTGAAAATCACACATGAAAACTGACCGCTAATCAGGTAACAGCAGCGTTAAGTGAATACTAAATGTTACTTTACTAATCTACTAAAACTACTTTACTAAAAGGATCTTCAAACCGACAAATTTTAAAAGTAAACGCTGCCTACTACATTGTGAGTAAGCTCAATGCTATATTTTATTTTCTCTTTAATAGATACGATACAATGATTCGTGCTACCGGCCGATATTTCTGCACGTTTCTGCAGTCCGTGGACAACATCCACCAACGTATGCGGTTCACATTTCCTCGCATGCGTTCTCCTAGCATGCAACTGACGCGCGCACACCGTCACGGCGCTGAACTTGTTTACAGCAGTACCAGAACTGGCTTCACTCATTATCTTATGGGTCCGTGGTGTTTTATTATTTTATATAAAAGTATTACCTATGCTAGGGAAATTCGGTAGGGGTCACTCTGAACGGACTGACCATGAACCTAGCAGATGATAATTTTGTTGAAGTGTCAAATTAAGTTTAAGAACTCTTTGAGACGAATATTAAAGAGAGGCATTTTTTTATTGTAGCAGATGACGCTCTTACATACTTTAAAAAAATAAAAAGAAAAATATAAACATGTTCTCTTTGTACCTATCTATCTTTTATATTTTGTATCTGAAGTACGCAACTTTATATTTACGTTGTTGTTTTATAGGCCAGCTATATGAGATAGCCGAGGACATATTCTCATTGAAGCTGAAGGTTTCAGTGGTTAAGGAGAGCATGGAAGGCAACTATTACGTAGCGGTGCTAAGGCTCGAGTTCGACAACAGCGATTATGTAAGTTTTTAGTCTCATTAATAAAAGTTTCAGTAAATGAGAACACCGAAAGCCAAATTACCTTCTCGATCCCCTTCCTTTTCATTCTTCCTTATTCTCCTCTCCCTTGCTATCCCCAATGACACCGTTGTGTTGCTTAAGCATTGTTACCAGAATTCTTAGAGAAGACAGACCCATTCACCGATTATAATCACCACCTACTATCATTAACTGCTTTTCTCTCGACTGTCAAAAAGGCTGAAGGGATCAGACCGGAATGACTAAATATGCAGGAGATCAGAATGGAGTTAAAGAATAATAATACCGGAATAACTCCTATCAGTTGTGCTGTACTTATGTTTGTTTACCATCTAAGTTTGTGTATAATAAGAAGCGCTATGTGCTTCTATCAAATACTACATAAAATATTACTAACAGCGTAAAACAGTATTAAAGTATCTATATAGACCAAATTTTGTTGTTAGTTATAAAAATAAAATTAACATTATTTCGCCCAGTCATCAGAAAAGCGAAGAAAGAGGAAAGTACCATTCCGCTTATAAACTGGTGAATCACCTCTATGGATGTGTATTGTCGCATATTTGACGCCAGTATTACGTTCCAAGTTTCACACATGACTAAGGGCAATTATTTGTGACATACGATCGCCATAACGGACATACGACGATCTACATTGATCTTGTTCAGGGATAATTGATTTAGGTGTCTCTTTAGGAAATGATGGATAAGATTGGTGCAGAATATGATTTGAAACGCAACTATGAAAGGTAAGTACTTATTCAAAGTTTAAATATAAAGATTAATTAACAACAAACGTCTTAATTTATGTAGTGATTACCTACTCACAGTCTATTCATACGATAACAACGAACTACATAATATTATGTAGTGTTTTCTCTTTACATAGTTCGATCATGTATTTCTGGTCTAATATATACGTATACAACCGCTCGAAGAAGCGATCTAGAGGCATTAAGTAAAAATCACATTAAGTACTGCGGTTACTAATAATAATAATAATAATAATAATAATAAAATAATAATACTAATCTATGTGCTAAGTATATAGTGACTGAGGCAAACTTTTTCCTTTAAGAAAGTCTTAGTAGATAGGCTGTGGGCGTAAAATGATAAATAGGTAGGTATAGGTACTGTAGTTATCAACTCGTGCTCTACTTACAAGACGAAACTTTGTCTTGTAACCTATTTTAGGTACCATAAACATATCCAAGTTATGGCACCCAATACTACCTACTCAATTCAAGGCTCCTGAAATTACTGTTACGTTGTAAATATAGCTTTCTCGAAATAAACGTTTCAAGTAAATTAAAACCTTGTTATTATATTGTTTGTGTTTGTCTTATACTTATTCTTAAAAATAAATAGTCCTTAACCCTGTAGGGTCGTGAACACATCGCATTTTTAGTGGTAAAAGACATAAAAAGAAGCATAGCTTTATTACGTAGCTAGGATAGGTTAGGGGCTTAGTGGTTGTAAAGAATGGCAAAATATTTTTGTAATTTTAGACGGAAGCTTTCGAAATTGTTAGGTAAGTATTAATATTCTTTAGCAATTGGTCTGGGAACTAAATACCAGGAAACTAAATTGATAGCAATGACGCGTAATGATTTAATATAAAGATAGAATTGTTCTACAAAATAGCAAATTAAATGATACCATTTGTAATGATGCAATGTCTCCAATTGCTTACTTTGTTTCTGTACGTTGATTATTCATATTAGAAGACATAACACTATATGGTTAATTTCATAAGAGGCATGATTATGAGCCCACTTGATTTAAACATCTGACGATCTATTATTGGTCGTCATATAGCACGTAGCACGATGCAGAAAATCTAAAACGAAACATACCAATCGATAAAAATACAATTTGTGATAAACAGTTAAGTACCAGCTACCTACATGCAGTACATAATTAAATTCAAGGTCTAAAGACAATCATAGTAATAGCAACAATAGACAGTCATTGCGATATTTGGCACCAATATCATTGACAGGTACAGTCTATAGAAGGTACCTATTATTACTTTGGTGACATTGAGAAGGATATTCGCGGTGTGAGGTTTATTATCACAACAACAAATAGTATGTTTCTTGGACGGTAAAGACTCTTTTCATTATTTGGCAGCAAAAGCGTTTCGTAGCCGTAGTACTGGTAGTAGGTACTAGTAAAAAAACAGTGACATCATTCAATAATTATAACATTCTTAGTTTTTTATAGTAAAGAAGTAGTTTTGCTATTTTTTTTAATACTAGTGCCTGCCTTTTTTTAGTACTAGTATTTTGACAAAGATATTAAAACTTAATTTCGCTTGTATTACGTTTTTATTTAGGTTACTTAAGGCTTTGCAAATAATCCTTCAATCTAATTTTCGCCCGTCTAAGCTTCGTGTACCTTCAATATCCACTGTAATATAGTTTTATTACAATCTTTATGAGGTATTAACACAAGTATAAGAAACGCTAAACAGTTACACACTTGACCGACATCAACCAGCGCAGGTGAACTCTAAAATGAAATAATATATCTACTAACAATGAATATTCGATAAAAGCCGCAGCGCTGCCACTAGCTTTATAAGTATTAAGGTAGGTAAGCTCAGACGGGTAATATCGAGACGACATTGAGTGAATTATCTACCTATCGATATTAGCCGAATTAAGCTGAACGTTTGTTTTTTATATTATATTAGCTTACTAAAATTACTTGATCACTCGGTAAGCTGAGTAGCGGACAAGTCTTTTAGTAACTTGTAACTTTTAGTAACTTCTAGTACTTTTACAAGTAATTTAAGTGAGGCGTGAATAAACATAGTGCAGGTTACTACGCCACCAGTTAAAACTGCTGGCGTAATGGTGACACCATCCCAAAATGTCTTAGATAATGTGGTCACCCACTTCGCCTTGACTATATTTTTTCACACTTCACTTAAAATACTTGTGTGTAGTGATTGCTTTAAGCGGGCAATGGCTTTCAACAACACCGAACTGCCAAATGTGGCGACCCGCTTATGTGTATAGCCCTTTACTTCCTTATCATCCCTAGAGCAGTTTACTTTGCGAAATTAGACAATGACCTTGAATAAAAAGTGTTAGTATAATTCGCGTTACGTGACAATAGTACATTATATAACAAACAAATGACGCACGGGTTATTACGTGTGAATTACTTGTACATTTATAAACACTATTGCTTTTTATAGTAGGTAATTAATTTAGAAACATGTAGAAAAAACTTTCGATAGCAAAAACATTATCTGAAATTAGCAATCAATGCAGCATGGTAATCAATGCACATGCTTTCTCTACATGAGAAGAAACCATTAGATACACGTAGGTACTCTGTCGTGGGATAGTATCGAGGTGGTATTATTATCATTTTACTTTAGTCAATTTCCAATATTTAGTAAAGTAGAATACGTTTAAACAGATATGGTATTTTTAGCAGGTAGTACCTTAGACTTAGATCGAACAGCTTGTAGAAAATAAATGCATAACGATAATGATGCATATACGACATAATGTGTTCTTTAATTATGACTCTCTACGCAGAGGTCACTAACAATTAACAAACAAAGAGTTCACAATCATTAATCCACAATTACAATTATTATTCTTAGACAGTCTAATTATTAATTTGACTTGACCGTTATTCGAAGCTTATTTAAATGAGATAGGCACTTCCTGTTCCCGTCTTACGTTTTTCTCTGTTTTTCGTATCATTTCATCTCTTTTTTCCTTGTCACTACCGCCTGGCAGTGATGGTTGGTTACAGCCGCCATTTTAATTTCATTGGCGTCTTGTTTCCCGCAGGGAATTAATGTACAAAAATTTTTTCAATTGTAAAAGTGTATAAAGTATAGTCTTTCGATATTCATTATGGAGGAGTCAGTTGATAACGCAGTGAGAGATGTGTATCCTAATTTTCTACCCCTCTTATGCAGAAATCTCAATCGAATAGTTCTAGTAGTTCGAGTTCTAGTAGCTCAAGTTCTGAGAGTAGCTCTTCGTCTAGCGGTGGCAACTCGAAGTGAAATCGCCGCAGGAGGAAAGAAGGGAGCAAACGCAAGCGTTATTCCATTCGTAATGTTCGAAAATTACCTAAAGAGGTACGTAACCTACGTCAGCATATTATGTGCAAGGATAATGACCATCGCGTAAGTACCAATAATGATTATGATTCTATCTCTCTAATGTCTGGTGTTAGTGAAAATCATTACGAACAAATACTAGATATCGAACCAGATGGTGTTAATGCATGTGATGCTAAACAATTTACTTTAAATTTTGAAACTAAGCTCAAGGAACCGGCGATGCCTAGGACTTCTGACAAATATTTAAAGATGCTATGCGAGTTACAATATTTAGATAAAAGTGATTGGGAACAAATACGATACTCTGACACTCAGAAACATTACAATCATTCACCGGGTTATACGGACATTGACATTAACGAGGAAGTTAAAGCATATGATTCTCCTCGTCACCTCATGTATTCTGATAGGGCGTTTGGAGATTTGACCATGTGTGCCCTGAAACAAAGCAAGGCTTTGCAATACCACCTTCAAGATTTGTTGATGTGGGCAAACAGTAATAATTCGCAAAATTATGACGCCCTTTTTCAAAAAGTTAATGACCTTTTTTCCACAGGGGAGTATAATAAGTGTTCCTCAGACTTATTACAGATTGTTTGTGGACATCGTGCGGAAATTCTCCAAATTCGTAGGGACTGTGTCACTAAACAGGTAAAGGACCCTCTGATAAAGGCTAGTTTAAAGAAAATTCCTCCAACATGCACTAACCTGTTTATCGCAGAGAAATTTACTGCGGTTGTAGAGAAAGCTGGCGGCGTGAGGAAAGGTTTCTGGCCATTACAAAAGTCTAATATGGCATCCACCTCGCAGATGGATGCAAAAAAGCAGGGGTCAAAGACCAATAAACCCTCGCAGGGTTTTGTTCATGCAACTCCAGTTTACCAGCACAATAATGCTCATGCACGTTGTGCTAACAATAATGCACCTCCGCAAGGTGTTTGCAACAATAGTAAGCCACCTTCACAAGGTGGTTGTAACGTTCGTTGTCATACTGCTCTTTATAATTCAGTCGCTCCGAATAATCGCAATAACTTTCGAGAGCGGTCGCATGCTAATCAGAATAGGCGAAGACGCGCGTCACCGCCTTCCCATCAGAGTAAGGATGTCAAACGGCGTAAGTATTGACTCTTTCAGTGCAGGCCGTCTCATAATAAATGGGTATCGCATACATTTTTGCCAGAAGCCACCGCTTGTTCACCCATGTGTGGAGGGGACCATTGCAAGTGTGCCGGAATCAGCCGAAATGTCATCTGTCATAAACAAAATGATAGAACAGGGAGTTCTAGAGCGAGCTGTTGTTTCGCCAAGCTTTGTGTCATCAATGTTTCTTGTTCCCAAAGGAGACGATTTGAGTCGACCGATTTTCAACTTAAAAGCTCTGAATCAGTACATAATAACAGATCGATTCAAATTAATAAATGTTCTTCGCATTCCCAATTTTTCTTCAACTACAGGATTGGCTATGCAAAATCGACCTCTCGCAGGCGTATTTTCATTTATCAGTGGCTCGCAGCCACAGAAGGTTTCTGCGCCTATTGTATTGCAAAGAACTTCTAGAAATGACTTGTTTACCATTTGGCCTGTGCACAGCCCCCAAAACGTTTGCCACGCTCACAAACTGGATATCCCAGACACTCAGACAACTAGGTGTCAGAATAATTGTTTATCTCTACGATTTTCTGATTGCTCACCAGGACGAAAACAAGCTCCGAAGTCAGGTGAATATTGTGCTCGACACTCTGAAATCGTTGGGGTGCATGATCAATTACCAAAAGTCGATAACCACACCATCAAAAAGCTTAGTGTTTCTAGGAATTAATTGGGATCCATGGGCAAATCGCAAGTGTCTTCCCGGCGAAAAAAATCCTGTTCTTTTAAACAAGGAAGATCAAATGTTGCACAAGCGACGTACAACTCTCAAGGAACTTCAGAGCCTAGTCGGTCTACTCAATTTTGCCAGCTTTGCGGTACCAAAAGGAAGACTCAACTTCCGAGCTATTTTAAGCCAATTGAATCAAACATTGAAGTCGATTCCATGGTTAATGATCAACTTATCTCGTGCAGCTGTGGACAGTTTGATGTAGTGGCGTCAAATTGTCGACACCCGTCGGCCATACACATGCCACCTCCTTCTCATTTCCTTACGACAGATGCATCAGACATAGCGTGGGGAGCTCGCTTAGACAATATCTCTCTCTCGGGTCTGTGGTTAGAGGCCGATAAGAGTCTTCATTGCAATCAGAAAGAAATGTTAGCAATCCTACGTGTTTTAGAAGCCCATTATCAACTTCTAGTGCACAAGACCATTTTGATTCAGAGCGACAAGTCAGTAGTCGCATATCTTCGTCACGAGGGGGGCACCAAGTCCGACCCTCTCATGGACTTAACCTACAGAGTTTTTCAAATAACGGAGAAGTATCAAATTCACATGAACGTCTTTTACATACCAAGTATACACAATGGCCATGCCGATCATCTGTCGAGGCTACGCGCGACTCTAGAGTGGCATCTATCTCCAGAATGCACGAACAAAATTTTCTCCAAATGGGGAGTACCATTGGTCGACTTGTTTGCATCCCATCGAGCACATGTAGTGACGAACTACGTGTCCCTGGATCACAACGACGACAAAGCTCTATTTCACGACGCGTTTCTCCCAGACGTGGAATTACAACCTATCGTGGATTTTTCCTCCGCCTTTTCTAATACCCAAGGTCCTGAGTCATCTCAATCAAGCACAGGGAACGTACCTATTTGTAGTTCCGAATTGGAAGCAGGTTTTTTTGGCGTCCAGACATCAAAGTACGTGCTCTAGCAGCCCCATTCACAGTATACCACCTAGACAAAGTCCTGATCGACACTACAACCGGACTACCACCACCGAACGTGCACAACATGATTCTGGAGGTGTGGAAATGTGAGGGTGGTCTGGGATGCTAACATCTTGGGATAGTAGTCAGTTAGAACTTCTTGAAAAGTCATGGCGTCCCTCTACACGTAAAGTTTATAGCAGTGCTTGGAAAAGATGGCTAGTTTGGTGTGAATCTCACCAGGTTAATTCCTCATTTCCAACAGCAAGTGGCTTGGCTAGATTTTTATCTGATCTCCATTTAGTTAATAATTTAACATATAATTCTATTATATTACACAAATCAGTGGTATCCACTCTTTGTTACCCGAAAACATCAGGCCAATAATTAAGTTCAAATGTTCTAGTGAAGCATATTTTAAAATCAATAGCATTACATAAACCGGTCACCATTTGGGACTTGAAGTCACCACCTTCTTAGAGAAGAAACATATTGATGAAAATAATGTTTTTCAAGTGCAGAGACATACAGCTGCTCTTCTTCTCCTATGCTCTGGTAGAAGGATCCATGATTTAACTTTGCTCAGAGTTTATTCTAACAACTACTTCAATCAAAATAGTGAAATAAATTTTTTGGCCAGTTTTTGGTTCGAAAACCGATTCTGCAGATTATGGACAATCCGGCTGGAGGTTAATTTCTAATCAAGATAATAAAAACTTAGACCCTGTCTACTGGGCTAAGCATACAATCTCACTTCTTGAAAGCCGTAGAAGTGCTGCGAATGTCGGTAATTTGTTTATTAATATTAGAGGAGTTCCAAGACCTGCATCGAAAACACTAATTGCAGGTTGGGTTAAATCCCTATTAGTAGATGCCGGTATAAAAGCATCCCCTGGCAGTGTAAGGTCAGCTGTGGCATCCAAAAATTGGATTGATAATTACCCTCTTGATGAGATTCTTGCTAGGGGAAACTGGCGATCTCTAAATACTTTTTATAAATTTTATAAACGTGAGGTTAAACCTACTTTTAATCGACCTTCGATTACCACTTTGTTTAATGCAGTTGATTAAACAATATAATTAGAAGATAGGTATATTGCCTATGTTTTTGGTTTTTTCTTGAAACAAATATATTTATGTTAACTATTCATTTTACTTTTTTCTTTTCATTCAATGCATATACCTACCATCTATACATTACTGGCTTACACTGTAAACAGTGTGATTTAAAATACTATTCTCACATTGGCATCTCCGTCACTTCCACCAGGCGATAACAAACACGTCTCATTTAAATAAGCTTCGAATAACGGTCAAGTCAAATTAATAGCGGCGTTTTACCTGAAAATAAAACGCATATTAATTTACTTACCTTATTCGAAGCTTATAGACAAGCTCTGCCTGGTAAATGACTCAATAAAATTAAAATGGCGGCTGTAACCAACCATCACTGCCAGGCGGAAGTGACAAGGAAAAAAGAGATGAAATGATACGAAAAACAGAGAAAAACGTAAGACGGGAACAGGAAGTGCCTATCTCATTTAAATAAGCTTCGAATAAGGTAAGTAAATTAATATGCGTTTTATTTTCAGGTAAAACGCCGCTATTTCATATTATTAGCAATACAACGAGTATGTTTACTGTTGATCATGTGGCGATTAGGCACATGCCTACTGACCTTTTATAAAACGTCGTGGTGTCGCCTTAGGATGTCAGTTCGTGAGATGAATTTAAAATATGATTCCATATAATTTAAGAAAGTATAATTAAAGAAATTCGTTTCATTATAAGTCAAGAAATAATTTTTCTCCTACATTGGTGACCCGCGATTTCAAACGAAACTAGGTACTCGTTTAAGGATTACCGCAAGTTACGCTATAATGGCTATAGATTTGCTAGCGGCTGCTGTCACCGGATTATTTTCTCCGGAGTCTTAACGAGCCTGATTCCAACATGCTGAACATTCGATTCACGAAGCTACATTCACTACATGCAAAGACGTGGATATTACACCTGCGTGATATCTTGCATTATAAGCATCATACTTTATGATCAAAATGAAATAAATGCTTTGAGTTTGAGTTCATCCCACACACCTTGTGACTTGAGCGTTTCGCCTGACCTTCTGTGAAAAGGACTGTCGTGTTTGGTCTCGCTCTTGTCAAGCGTGTCAACGCAGTAAGGTTTTGAGGCATAATTCTGTTCCTACTGGTCATTTCGATTTTCCATCAAGTCTTTTCTTGCATCTGTAACGATTATCGTTATTGTTTGACGGCAATAGACAGCGTATCCAGGTGGCCCGAAGTTTGGTCAATGCGATCCATCACTGCAGAAGAAGTAGCCAAGACTTTTACCAGAGATTGGATTTCACGTTTTGCTGTTCCGTCCGTTATTACTACAGGATTCTCAATTTGGGTCTGATTTGTTACACAAGCTGTTAAATCAATTTTCCACTAAGCGCATTAGGACCATCTCATACCATCTTTGTGCTAACTAGATGATGGAGATGGTCCATCGCCAACTGAAAGCCGCTTTAATGTGTCACACCGACTCTTGGGTAAGATCACTTCCGATAGTTCTTCTAGGAATGCGGTCGGCTTATAAACAAGATCATGAAACTTTGGCAGAGTTCCGTTGCGGTGAGCCACTGAGGCTCCCTGGATAAATATTATGTCCTTCTTCCAACTCTAAAAGTTTTGAAGACTGATTTCGTTGTACACCGACACAAAATGTAAGCGTTCGGCACAGCCACTGCCGGTATCTAGACATAATAAGCAATCTTTTCTTTTGATTTCCTCTCATGTTTTTCTAAGGGATGATACCATTTGACAGTTACCATATTCAAGGCTGTTTGAACAGCCCTGAATATGGTAACTGCCAAATGGTTGAGCACTCCAGGACCTTGAGGTCCTGGAGTGCTCAACCGATGGTAAGACATTCACTCGTTTCATTAAGAAAAACAAGGTTGTTGTCAGTGTTGACAGACTCAAGCCTGACTTTATTGATCATTCAAATGAGCAGCCTAACCAAATTGAACCTTTGCCTGCTGCTCCACTTCCACGACCAGCAGTTGTTTTGTTTAAGCCTTCGATTCCACAACAGCCGATATTGGTTGATCCTCTTGTTAAACAGCTATATACCACATGCTCGGGCAGATGGGTTAAATTTAAGAATTTAGATTAATTTTGGTTGTAATAAATTGTAATTGGTTTATTGATAAGTTCGTTTTGTTATTTTGGGCTTGGTTTGTTGTCTCTGTAGGGGTGGTGTGGCGATTAGGCACATGCCTACTGAGCTTTTATAAAACGTCGTGCTATCGCCATATCACAGATTTCGTGACATGGTTGTAAAAATTGATTCCATGTAATTTTTCCTCTTGGTATAAATAATAAACTTATGTTTTATTATACTAAAGAAATTCGTTTCATTACAAGTCAGGAGATAATGAATCACCTACAACTATCACGCACTTATTTGACAAATAAATCTTTTGCCTTATTTTAGGTACTTTTTATTTTTAGACTAATCCCACATCACTCCAGCCCATTATTATCTTACTGCAGGGAAAGGCCTCTTCTCATACAGAGAAGATATGAGCATTGACCGCCACGCTAGATTAAGACCGATGGGCGATTTCAGACTTCCTCAGAAGTTCAGGTTTTCTCACGAGGTTTTACTTCACCGTCAGTCAGTCATGCCCAGATAAACTTTGAAAGTACTTATGATTTAAAAAATTACATTGATACTTGCACGACTAATACTTAGTTAGGTACTTATAAAAAATATGTGCTTTTAATATTTGACTGCCTCTGTGGCGCAGTGGGAGCGCAAACGATTGCTGTGCACAAAGTTGTAGATCAATCCCCACACGAGACAAAACTTTGTGTGATCCATAAATATTTGTTCCAAGTCTGGATGTACTTTTTGTTGCACTGTACTTTTTGCGACACAAAGCTTGTATGTATATGCTTGTACATATTTGAACTAAATTCCAGGTACAATCGCTAATGCTCCGAAAGAATCTACCATGTCCATTACCAGCAGTGCCAGCTTCGTTGCTACTGCAACTCTTCCCATTTGGAGTACTACTTGATAGAAGAATGAAGATCCTTATGGCTGGCGAAAAGGTGATACAACATAGACTAAGTCATAGAATAACATAGAATAAGTCTCTTTAAATGTATCACCGCGTATAGTCTAGTCTAGCTAGACTAAACAGACCTTTTCATATACCTACTATAAGTCATATACCTAACTGTAAGAGAAACATTTTAAGCTGCAATCGATAGAATACAGAAAACGTTATTCTGTCGTATCTTTAGTTGTCACTAAAATATGTCTTATCTTAGGGTAAAGTAGCCCAGGTTTAGAAGGGCAGAGGTGCAACTATTAACTGAACTAGGTATATTATTAAAATTTATAGTGTTATTTGATTGACTTGCCTTTCCAGCTAGTGGCTGCCTGGGGAGGGCCATACAACCGAATAGAGAAATCTGCCATAGCAGAAATATTGCGCCTGAGAAAACCGAAAGTGTCATTCACTTGGGACAAGGTATTTATCCTGTTAACCTTTTCAATTTTTTGAATTATTATTTCACAGCTCGACAATACATTTGCGCGGTTTCTGTCATAATCACTATGCTTGACAGGCGGATAAATATTGTCACAGCGACTAAAAGTTTGAAGATTTTCATCTGAAATGGAAATAAAATTCAAATAAAATCTACGATTAGAAAAAAGTACCCAAACAAACTTAATTATGCTATAAGCCATTTCTACACTGAGTTCTGCCAATAAAGTTTTCAATAACATGGTCAGACGATTTTTACTTCCTATCGTTCTTTTCTTATTCAGGTGGTGTGTATGCAGACCATGATCTTCGACCTGGAGTTGCTCCGCTATAGGGCCCGAGGCGGTGCAGAAGCAAGGCGCGGTTCACACGGCGCGAGGTCAATATTGTTGCGAGGACCAATCTATTTCCTGGAGGAGATCGACGCACTTATCTTCTTATGCAGCCCCATGTATGTATAATTAATATATAAGTTGATATAAAATAAGTCATTTTTTAGGTGTTTTAGAGTAAATATTAAGGTAAGAAACCGTAATAGTGGAAAAGTAGTGAAAAGTGACCAATGTGACTTTTTTAAAATCATATGGCCTTGGATATTCTAGATAGGATTCCATATTATTATAAAAATAGTGAACATAGTAATATACTTGGTTCCCTAAAAATATTAATAAACACATGATTTAATGTTTAGCGGCGTTTCCTCGTGGCCAAACTATTTCGCCAAACTGATTCGGCTACGAGGAATTCTATTTCCTTGTGGCCAAACTCGAGGGATCGTAGAGTAGTCCTCTAGTAGCAAGTGCTTTTAGATCCCCTGGGGTATGGAAAAAGGGGATCCGTGGATCAATAGTACTAGGCTAGCAGAAGATTGTAGGAGGTTTGTATGATCGAAACACTTTGAAATTATTTATAAAGTTTTACTTTGGTTTCTTCTTTCCTGATTTTGCAGAAATAGTACTAGGCTAAGAGAAGGTTGTAGGAGGCTTGTATGATCGAAATACTTTTTTTATAAAGTATTATTTCGATATCCTGATTTCGTAGAAATAGTACTAGGATAGCATAAAGTTGTAGAAGGTTTTTATGATCGAAATAGGTATTTTGTGTTTAATTACCGCTACTACTATATTAACTAATTAATACTATTTTTCAAAAAATTGTACTAGGCTAGCAGAAGGTTGTAGGAGGTTTGTGTCGTTTATTCTTAATTTAACCTTACAATGGTCGCGCACGGTCTATGAGATCGCAGCAAACTTATTTTGTTATTTTTTTTTAAACTAAAGCAATAGTTTGTTGCGCTTCCGTGATATCCTCAAAGGCGTGAAATAGCCCTATGACAGTCATCGCATACGCCTGTGCTGTATTATTGTTAGACCGCGCTCGACCGCTTGTGTACTGGATCAATCAATACAATAAATTGAAAATTATAATAATATAATACAACAAATATAATAACATAAAATACTTTTCAAAATATTTTGTTATTTTTTATGTTACTTACTACCTAAAAAAAAAATATTTTATTATTAACTATACCTTTAAGTATGTAAAATATTAATCTAATTAATATTATTCTAATTATATATATATAGAAAAGACTTTTTATTTTGTATGTTTGTTTGCAAAGATTTAACTAAAAATCTACCTTACCGATTGGAAAAATTCTTTTTAAGTTACCGTAAAAGAATTTTTCCAATCGGTAAGGTAGATTTTTAGTACGGTAACTTAAGCTATGTTTTATTATAATATTATGCTTAATTTATTTTTTAGCAATTTTCAGAAATTCAATATTTATAAATTTGCAATACAGAAGACAGCAAATGTAAATTTGCAGTATAGCAATAATATTTCGCAGACGTAGATAATATTGCAATCATATTTTGTGTAGGCGTTTGTTGTGAGACCAAATGAAACTTTTGATACTGAAGCAAAACGAGGACTGTCGTCTAGTAATTAATAAAATATAAAAATGTTACAAATTTAATTGTTTATTACGATAAAAAATTAATAAATAAAAGAACTTATTATATTCTCATTTACACAAATTATTACAGTTCCTAAATTGTGTCGTACAAAATTATTTAAAATATTGTTTTTTTTAACTAGACCCGTAAAGTTGCGGACTCACAGACCGCGCCCGACCCCCGTGTTCAGCGCCAGGCTGCTACCACTGGAAGGTTAATCAAAAATCATACGTCCGTCTGACAACTCTTCTTTTTCATTTTGGAATAAAATGCTACCGGCCAGCTCGTATTTAATATCTAAATTAATTAAAGGTCAACTAGTAAGAGCATACCGCAAAAATAGGTTAGATACATATTTGAATATTTTCAAAAATAGTTCTAGGCTAGCAGAAGATTGTATGAGCAGATTTTGGACATTGGACAATGGACATTTTTTATAAATATATATTTATTTTATAATATCTAGTCTTTTATCCATTACCGGTACTATACTACTAAAAATTTTCAGCTCAACCTCCTACTAGCCAATTTTTTTTTTGAAAAGTAGGCTATTATCAAATATATAGGTTTGTGACAAGGAGCCTTTCTATATGCTCCGTGTGTGTGTAGTGTAAAGTTTTAGTTGTATGTAGCCAACACGGTACGCTCTAGTTGACTAGATTTCTTGTCTTAATTTGGAGAAATCAAAGAATATTTTTAAAGAAGACCATACCTGACTTATATATTAATTTATTGAAGAATTTCAAACTATTTCTAACTTGATGAAGTGGACCAAATTCTAAATACTAGTCTACGCAAGATGATTTTTATTTTTACTAGGTACTGTTAAGTTATTTTTACGATGAATTGGAGGAGTGAAAGATTGCACAAACCTGAAGAAAGCACTAATCGAAAAATTTGGTTTAAAACTGAATAGTGCAATTATTCATAAAATATTGTGTACACATAAAATGAAAAATGATGAAACATACCAACAGTACTTTCTAGCAATTAATGCAATGCTTTTCATGGAAAAGTTGAAGACGCAGCCCTGATAAAATACGTGATTGATGAAATCAAAGACGCTGGATTCAATAAGGCTATTCTTTATGGTGTCTCTAAAGTTAAGGAATTTCGCAAGAAGTTGCGAGGTTTATAGTGAATTTAAGAAGTTTCATTACATTCACAGCCAAAGGTCATTTTGGTAGAGCAACTACGCAAAAACTAATAAACAGAATATTATGTTGAGTATTTACAAACAAAGATTAAGAATAAGAAGGTAATTTCGTAAAGATAAGAAAAATTACGACGACATTATGAAGATTACCTAAGAAGAAAACATACAAGAGTAAACGAAAGAAGATGAGAACTACGATAAAAAGCGAAGTAATCTAGAAGAAAATATTAAAAGCTAATCGATATTCAGTTTATATTTTATAAAATTATTATTGTGTTTTCTGTAGTCTGTAAAAGTGTATTATTATATTAATATAAGCTAATACATTTTGGATTCAATTTATTGATTTTATTTTATTTTATAACTGAATTTACCAATATTTTTATATTTTGTATGATATTTTGTAATCGATACATAAGAATTATACGCATTGATCATGAGTTGACTAATTTAATTTTAAGATACATATCATAATTTCCCGATTGCTAATTGAGCTGATTTTTGAATTTATTAGAAATACATACAAGCTTTTTTTAAGCCATATTACAGCTCACAACAACAAACTGCAACATTCTGGGTCCATTTCGTTCTCCTTTTATACCCCTATCTCCTATAATCTTCTGCTAGCCTAGTACGTTTTAAAATAATAGCCAAATAGCTTAGTTTCTGTTTTGGAACAAATTTTTCAGTCAGCTATAATTGACCTTTAATTTATTCAGTTATTATACATTTGAGCTGGCCGGTAGCATTTTATTAGCAGACGAAAAAGAAGAGTTGCCATAGGGATTTTTCATTGTATTGAGAATAAACGTCACAAACCTCCTACAATCTTTTGCTAGCCTAGTACAATTTAAAAAAATAGTATAGTAATGTAGAAGCGGTAATTTAATCAATTATTCCGCTTTCGATCATACAAGCCACCACAACCTTATGCTAATAAACCTAGTACTATTTCTAAAAAATATTCAAATAATAAATAGACTTTATAAAAAAAAATACAAAATATTTCGATCATACACACCTACTAAAATCTTCTGCTAGCGTAGTACTATTGATCCCCTGATCTCTCCTATTTCTATACCCTAGAGAATCGAAAAGCACATGCTAATAGGAGGAATACTCTGCGATTCTTCAGGGGATTCTTATACACACGGTATTCAAATCGTTCCGTGGCTCATTCAGTGTTTATTAGTGATATATTTGCTACAGGTGAGGCAAAGGAGGTGGTATGTTTGGAACGCAGCAAATGGCGTTCAATAGTCTCTGCTTAACTCATTAATGGAAGGCAGGCATGGAGTTATTGTATGTATTTTGTTGATAACTGTCTCAAAAATCTGTCAAGGATAACTAGAGGATCCGACCGGAATAAAATATTTAAATATATTTATCTTTTGTTTATGATCCCCTACACGGAGGATCAGAACGGAATAGAAAAAAAATTAAAATAAACTGATCCCCAGGCTATCAGGTGATCAGACCGGAATAACTCGTACCAGTAATTAGATAAAAAAACTAGACATTATAAAAATATTTTCTATTCTACAATCTACTTCTACAACCTTCTGCTAGCCTAGTACTATTTCTACGAAATCAGGATGGAAAGAATCGAAATAATACTTTATAAAAAAAAGTATTCCGATCATACAAGCCCCCTACAACCTTCTGTTAGCCTAGTACTATTTCTGCAAAATCAGGAAAGAAGAAACCAAAATAAAACTTTATAAATAATTTCAAAGTGTTTCGATCATACAAACCTCCTACAATCTTCTGCTAGCCTAGTACTATTAATCCACGGATCCCCTTTTTCCATACCCCAGGGGATCGAAAAGCACTTGCTACTAGAGGACTACTCTACGATCCCTCGAGTTTGGCCACAAGGAAATAGAATTCCTCGTAGCCGAATCAGTTTGGCGAAATAGTTTGGCCACGAGGAAACGCCGATGTTTAGGGACATATTGTTTTTGATTCTTCCAGTTTCAACGACCTAGATGAACTGCGCCAAGCAGGTCTATATCTGGCTGACATGAACGGCCACGGCCTCTCCAAAGAGATGCTGCTGCAAGGTTGGCAGCACTTATCCCGGTTAGAACTCCTGTTCGAGAAAGCGGAAAGCAGAAGTCTTTCGCTAGAGAAGTCTTGTAGACTGCTAGATCAGTGGAAGAAGAGAGGAGACCAGCTATTGTACTCTATGATACCAAAAGCTATTGCAGATCATTTGAGGGCTGGTAAAGACCCTATGGGAGCTTGTCAGGTAAGCTCCTCTTTTTTATAATAAATGGAACTAATTCTAAGAGTGATACCTACCTCTAAAAAGTGTAAGTAGGTAAGTTATTTTCCATTTTGTAAACAAAACAGTAGTGTGTCTGTAAGCATATATTTATTGTCTCTCTGCTAAGCAAAGCATTTACCCAAATTCGTCCATTTCTCTAGGTCAATCGTCGGGCACTTAACGGATGAACGTTTTCTGATTGCAGGCGTTCGAGAACGTAACTATCATATTCTGCGGTGTCCAACTTGCACAAGCCGATACCCGCGCCGACGTCATGCAAACTGTGGATTACATGAACGATGTTTACTCCAGGATCGACAGGCTTCTTGACACGCATCGAGTTTACAAGGTAAGTAAATACGAGTTTCTTCGTAGTCATACGGTACGAGTATAAGGTCACCGCTCATTATCAAGAGGCAGTAGATACCTAACATCAACCGAGACGATATTTATGTTTCTTTGTAAAATTTGTTAGCCACCATATTTTTAAATGATCTAATGGACAAAGACTGCACAAAAAAAGTATATTTTTTAACGTCTACCAAAATGACTCTATTCTGTCTGACGAGCCCAATTGCTGGCAAAACATGGTGGCTTCCGTTATGTCAATTTCTTAAGATACTTTTCCACTCCCACTCTGTAACTTATGGTTGGAGCTGTTTTTAGTACGTCAAGGCACTTCACCCCTTGAACTCTTTTAAATTGTGTTCCCTATCTCATAGTTTAGATCTAATACCGATTGCCTTCCTAACTAATACTTACAGGTGGAGACTGTAGGCACTGTGTACATGCTAGTGTCTGGAGCTCCGGAACGCCGTCGCGCACACGCAGCTGCAGCCGCTAGCGCCGCACTGGCTATCATACAAGCTATACCAGTGCTTACTATCGGTAAGATACCATCCAGCCTTTGTACCACACTGGTTAAAGAACTGACAAGAAACTCAGTTAACTTTATTCGCCAGCATGATTTGAGATGAATTACAAATTATCTATCAAGCCTCAAAATGTTCTGAAGAAGTTATCACATTTAACAGATGGATTGGTATCCACAGTAGTCATGGTAACTACCTCAGTCAACGCTGCTGTATGTTACCTGGTATTTCACCTATAAGATACCCACGAGAAGATAGGGATGGACCGATACTAGCGTAACTACCTCTAGAATATCTCTTTTCTAAATAAGAATAGATAGGTTCCTATAGAACCACCCTTTACTTCCAATTATTGTCTCAAATTGTACTAGGAATCATGTGTGGTCTCTAGGTCTAGGTGAAGCAACTTACAATTGATTTATGTTAACAGGTATTCACACTGGACCGGTGGTGGCTGGAGTACTAGGGCTACGTCTGCCCCGATACTGCCTCGTAGGAGACACCGTCAACACTGCTAGTAGAATGCAGACGTCTTCTGAGGTATCATGTTTTAACGTTTAATAACACCTATCTGCATGTTTGACCTTGTAATGACAACGCACTAAATGCTGTTGTTTCGATTTCTATGCTTTTGAGGACCTAACCCTGACATTCACTCCTACTGGCTGAGTACAGCTACTGAGCAATAGAAATAGTTCTTTTTCTTTTATTTCAGCCTGGACGTATCCAAATATCAGATTTAGCTGCAGCTCAACTACCAGCAGGCCGATTCAGATTGCGTCAAAGAGGACCAATCAAAGTTAAGGTAAATTAATATGTAGGTATTTACATATTTTATGTATAACGCATATCTAGTGCCACGCTATTATCTCGCAAGAGGTAAGCAGAAGTGTCTCACGTCGATGTTTCGCACGCTATATTAGTAACTTAGTAACATTTCATACTTCAATCACTACAATTTATATAGCTTTCCCATAATTCACATTTCACGACACAATACTTAAGCTCTAAGTAGGTATAGTAAAAATTGGTACAAAATGTCAGATGTCTCGCCTCTCAACTGTTTTTTTTTTCTTTTTTCAGGGCAAAGGCATGATGGAAACGTTTTGGCTGGAAGGCGAAGTAGAGGAAGAGGAACAAAATGAAGCTCTACAACTATTCTCAACAATATGGGGCGATAATTAGTATTACAATATTTTAAGTAGGTACCTAGGTATACCTACGAACATCAAACAGTGAAAATACTTTCTATCGTCGGACGTGATGCGAAGTTTGTCTCGAAATCACTTTCGTTCGAGTATTTTTATTATATACTGACACGTAGTATAAATGAGTTAAATATGTTACATAAAGTAGATAGTTACCTACAAGCTAGACCAACGAAAAGATAAATGAAACGCACATAATACTTAAATATTATTAATTTAATATCAACAGACGAATTAAATTCGTTTTTTTGTGTTTTTTAAAGGTACTTCAATTAAATTAGGTACAATATTGTATAATAATATCTTTGCATTGTAGACAGAAATATCTTTAAAAAAATAATATCCATTTACAAATTCAGTAAAAAATAAAGTGCAAATAAAATACATACAAAAGACCAGAATAAATATTGTTGCGCTTATTAGACAAAAAAAAGTGAAGTTCATTTAATTAAAAAAGAAAATAATAAGAGAATAATTGATACTTAGTTACTTACATAGTTTTATAATATATTTCACGCCCGGTACTAGGTGCCTACCTAACTATATAAAGTACATAAGATTATAAACGAGATAAATTAATTCAGTGGCTGTAAAATTACAATCAGCTTTCGCAAATATTTAAAAATAAGCACTAAAAATTAAGTGTGTCGTAGTTGTAGGTACTATATTTTTGATCTGTAGATTAGATGAAATCCGTAAAAATAAAATATTGTTTTAAAATGAGACAGAGAATTTTGTCGGTTTGTTAACGTACTACTATCTCAGTAATATTATTCATATTAAAGAAACTGGTTATACTGTCAAACCATTATAAAAACCTTTATCTAAATCAATACCTATTTTATTGTATATATATATCACATTAATTTAAAACACGTGTAGTAAGTACGGTCACAACGCCGTACACGAAAAAACAAACCAAAAATCTTTAAGGTTTGGACGCAGGATCATTTTTAAATTTTCCATTTAACCATGCTGTGTGTGTCAATCGGTCATAGACCTCACAGCAATACCAAACACATAAAAATCCTTTGCGATGCGACCGTAGTAATACGTCGAACGCCAAACGTTGCCGTGCCGACTTTTTACTCACGCGCCGCGGCGCGGCACGATGTAAAAAAAACGTTTCATTGATGTCACGCCTCGCGCGTTTTCGGCAATGGCGCTGCACTGCGATGTTGCCGTTTTCACAAATGTCAGTAAACTAATCCAAACAATAGTGTTCATTTTTGTTAAGATTATTATACTACCTACTTATTTTGTTAGAAAATCTAATTTGTTTTTGTTATTCGTAAAATCACCTAAATGGTTTTGCTAAAATATTTATATGAGTTTGCTTATGCTGCCTTTTTATTTAATGTGATACTATTGTAGCCACTTTGTATATGTATTTGTGTATGTATTAAGCCAGATTTCTTAATGCATCGTGTTTTTATTAGAAAAAATATTCTCTCATATGATTATAATGTCATCATCATCATTCTCAAGTAGACACACCTACTGAAAAAAGCGAAGAAAACGTGGTCTAAACGAACGCGAACGAGTTTACTTATTGAGTTCATTCTATGGGCACCTAATATTAATTTTCGATACAATTCGATTATTCGTGATAAAACAATATTCCAGCACATTTTATGCGATTGTATTCAACCTTAGCTTTTTACGATTAGATATATCTAGATATATCTAATCATTTAACAATGAGTGCAAAATTACTAAAAATAAATATCGGATAATACGAGTTTAAAGAACATAAGTTAACTCTAGGTATATATGAACTTCAGTGTGCAAGGTACAGAGTACTTCTATTGCAATTAATTATACCTACACTTATACAAATATTACAAAGACTGAACTGTTAAAATACTTTCAATATTGAGCTAATCATATAATTAATCTAATGACGGCGGAAATTACAATAATGATGTCTATTTAATCTAATTAAATACTAATTATTAATATAATAATTAGAATAAATAGATAATAATTATTATACATAACGTATAGTACCTACAATACTTAGATCTTTCCTCAAATTAAATATAAATTATATAAGTAGGTAGGTACGTTGTTTAATAATAATTATTATAATTTAAGTTCATTAATTATAAAGGGTCACAACTAACGAAATTGGAACCACTGTCGAATATGTTAAACCTCCTCTTTTTTAGAAGTCGATTAAAAATGTATATTTATCAAATTAACATTCAGTTGGCACTAGGGTACAACAGGACGGTAAAATTATATCAATAAAACGCATCCATGGTCTGACCGCGACAAGTGGAGTTAACGTTAAATAGCGACTATTATACTTACGAGCTGGAATTAAAAATGGTTTAAATTCTGATAAACCTTTAAATATGAATAGATAAATAGGTACTAAAATTCAATTTGAATATTTACATAATTTTAACATATACGTAGGTATATAATCTATACAATAATATTATAATATTTTATCTATATTGTTTAATATACTTGTTATACTAATAATAATAATAATATGTGGACACTATCACACACTGTCGTCTAGTCCCAAGCTAAGCAGAGCTTGTGTTATGGGCACTAGATAAATGAAATATCAATATATGTATATATATTTATATATATATTTATAATAATATATGTATATTTATATATATATAAGTACATACTTTTTTTTTGTAAATACATACTTATAATACATAGGAAACACCCAGACTAAAGACAAATACAAATGTTCATCACACAAATATTTGCCTTCCGCGGGAATCGAACCCACGACACCCGGCGTCGCAGTCAGTTACACTAACCACTAGATCAACGGTGCAGTCAATTACTAAGTGGAAGGGAAACGCTCTCTAATACGAAAACTGACACTGGTGCTAGTGAATCTTGATGCAAATGGGTTGATCTGGCAGCACGAAAAAAGTGCGGTTCCCGACGTTCCTATTCATGTTATCCTTCTGCTACAGACTAAGCTTTTTAGTAGTCTTGCTTCACGAAATAACATTTTTTTGTTACGTAAGCGTTTTCCTTCCAATCAGTAGGTATAGAATATTGTGTTAAGATAGACGATAAGGAGGGATTAATATTTGGAATATACTTACAGAAATAATTTTATTATATTTCGAGCCTAAAACTCTTCAAAATATTTGAGGCTTAATGTATGCTAAATACAACACTAGACAGATTAACGTCGACATGCCACAATTTCAAAATACTTGTAATAAACACAAAATAATTTTAAGTGCAAGTGCAAGCGCTATCCGAAGTTCAAAATCTACTATAAAATATTTTTTTCAATCACTACCAACCAAATTAAATTCTATCCGCATTGTAATACGTCGATATTTGACTGCAGCTCACCAAGGAAGAACGACTTAATTCCATAATAGAAGTTACAGAAAAATCATACCTAATGCGTTCAGTGCTAGATAAATTTTTGTGATACCTATGACATGGATCATATCATATTGATCATTGTAGGTGTAACTTGGCCTCGCAATATATGTAATTAATACACGTATAAGGTGCTAGAACATTTCGGCTCTAGGATCTTTGTGCTATATTATCATCACATCTATGACTACCAGTATGTCTTTGTTATGGATGTGTCCTATCTTAAAATTTGGGACATCACTATTAGACCAGAGCACTTCAACGATCTATGATCTTATGTTGTCTTATCTTTTAAACTATTCTGTTTAACACATTCTCTTAGGCTCTTTAACATCACGTGTGTGAATTGTAGAAAGACCTTATTGGGACGATCTGAAGTCTGAAGGCAGGTGGTGCTAAGGCCGCTATTAGACTATCATAGAAATATGATCAAAGATGTGTAAGTCATTTTTAAATGAAGAACATAATGATTATCTATGATCATAGTTTGAGGGTCGTCGAACTATGATCATAGAATTTGACAGATATGAAATCATATTTATATGATAATGTAATACCGCTCTATGAGTGCAAGCTATAATATCCCAAGAATAAACCGTATACAATAGCGGATAAATAGGCTCCCTACACAAGTATCTCAAAATTTTTACATGATGTGTTAATCGATTCAGCTTCAAGTTATAAAATATAGACTCACCAATTAAAATCTGCAATTTTAAACTTTACGGCATTCAACATAAGATAGATATATATGAAGGAGTGTGTTTCGTCTTATCCTCTTTTGTACTAAAGGTGGGGGTAAATTTTCGACTACAATATTTTAGTCCGCCATTTTAGGGCGTACCTATTTACATACATCATAATATAGAAGGAGCAAATATATATAATATATTATTTTATATACGTGCATAGAATTTGCTTACACTATTTAAATTTTAAGAAAAACATAATATATCACTGTCACTGTTCGATTACGTCACGTCGCATTGTAGAGTTGCCAACTTTTACCGAAAATAATATTCTAAAACAACTTCCAAATATTTTATTAAAAAGGACATACATGCTCTGGATAGAACTCCAAGGCGTCCAAATACTAGAAGTTCGTGATAGCGTGTAGTAATGAATCTTAACTTTACTCGTACCAGTATTACTAGCAACAACCAATGTCCGTTTTTGAGTGCGTTTTCTTAGCACCCAGTAGGTACTACATATTATGTAAGTCATTTTTATTTGTATAGCAACACAAAATACATTGTAACACAAAGTGTGTAGCTTAGATACAAATATATTCTATCATTAGAAAATAAAAGCTGCCAAAATTAAACTGAAATTTTAATACGTAAATTAATTTACGTATTACACGGGCCGGGCCAACACCCCTCGTTCCATTGTGGAGGAAAGTCGAAAAAGACTTGTGTCTGAAATCGAGAGCACTCTTAACAGTCTCTGATTGGGGACGACTAAATCTAATCCAATTTAACCCCACCAAGACACAAGTCTGCGCGTTCACCGCTAAGAAAGCTCCATTTGTAGATACTCCGCAATTCCAAGACACAGCCCTTACAACATCGGAAAGCCTTGAGATCCTTGGAATCGACATCTCCAGCAGCGTCCAGTTCCGCAGTCATCTGGAGGCTAAAGCCAAGTTGGCCTCCAAAAAGCTCGGTGTGCTCAACAGGGCGAAGCGGTACTTCAGTGCGGGGCAAAGACGATTGCTTTACAAAGCTCAAGTTCGTCCCCACATGGAGTACTGCTGCCATCTTTGGGCGGAGGCATCCGGATACCAGCTTGGGCCCCTTGACGCGGTCAAAAAGGCGTGCTGTAAGAGTTGTCGACAATCCCAGGCTAACAGGCGGTATTGAATCACTAGGCTTAAGGAGAGACGTTGCCCCCTTATGTGTATTCTATCGCCTGTACAATGGGCTGTGTTCTGAGGTATTGTTTAGGATGGTGCCAACGGCCACTTTTTATCATCGCACCTCCCGCCATCGGCTGGGAGTTCACCCTCACACCTTAGAACATCTTAGGTCCCGTACAGTGAGGTTTCAGAGAAACTTTCTCCTTCGTACGATAAGGTTGTGGAATGAGCTCCCCGTCGAGGTTTTTCCGAGAGACTACAACATGGAGTTCTTCAAGAAAGGAGTTAAAAGGTTTTTAACAGGGTCGGCAACGCGCTAGTGATGCTCCTGGTGTTGCAAGCGTCCATAGGCTACGGTAACTGCTTACCATCAGACGGGCCGTATGCTTGTTTGTCACCTTAGTCGAATAAAAAAAAAATATTGGCAACCCTAATATGTGACATATTCGTTCTATATTTGAAACCCATCAACCCTTGAATAACTAAAGCTAAGGCACTAGAATAGATAAATCGAAATAAAACAAAAAAAAATTCTAATAAATATTATCTAAACAAATTAATAATGGCTACAAATAAAAACAACCCCTTGGTCCTCAAAAACCTTTGAAAATAATATCAAATACCTAAAAACATAGACCACACATTATACATAAATAACAAAATATCATCATCTACTTAATATTATTCTTTTCAGCAGGGTTGTCAAATACGATATTAAAATCATAACAAATGACTCATTGTAAAAAATGTTCGATCTCGGTGACTGACCAGTAACTTTAGTTGCTGCCTTAGCATGCACAACACTGATGACCTGTCAGAAGTAGAGATAACATTTAGTAGATAATTATCCACTTTTCTGATTTTATTAAAATTACCAGCAGCGCCCCTACGTCTTCGCCCGCGTTTTAAATATTTTTTTCGGGATAAAAAGTAACCTATTTCCGTCTCCGAAATAGACATCTTTATTTACTCGTGCGCATGATATAGGCATATCGTGCCACATGCTGGGCCGGCAAAACAAAATCGCCACTTTTTTTATGAATCTATTTCAATTTTTCCCTCAGGACTAGGAACATCGTCAACCAATCATTTGTTGTTTGTATTTTAATATCTACTAAGAAAACCATGCTGAATAAAAAAAATATCTTAGAAGTTTGATCACAAAGTTCTTATATAGTGTGGCGTGTGATAAAATATAGTTATTTAGTAACAAAATACCTACCTAATAATGAGAGATTATTCATGTACTAGCTTCACCGTGCGGCTTCGCCCGCGCGGAAAATGGTATTTGTTTAATTAATGTAACTCGGGAACCACACCGTTTCTCGGGATCAAAGAAAAGCATTTTATGTCCGTCCCCGGCACCGAATCTATGTACGTACCAATTTTCATTGAAACCGGTTCAGCCGTTTAGGCGCTGAGTGGTAACAAACATCCACCCACACACACGCAATCTTTCACATTTATAATTTTAGTAGAATTTTAGTTTTACACTATAAGGTGTATCATTTACTTAATGACCCTTAAACAGTGATTCGTAAATAGAATAAGTCTTTTAGGATGCTAATATATTATAGATATTATTATAAGTACTTTAGTTAATATCAAGAATAACCAATAAAATGAAAAATCTATCGAGAACATTTTGTATCGATTTACAGAATCATCGACTCAACAAAAATGAGTTCTTATGCATGGTCTTGAAATATTTTCATTTACAAAAAGTAAAAAGTTCAGTCTTTCCTAATTATACAAAACTGTTTTAAAGGACATAATTTTCATTTGCTCAATACTAATATACTAATAAGGATTTAAATACACGTTTCTATCACAATTTACCGATTACAGTCCCGGTAATCTGTGGTGATTAGCAACACCTTTCGGTATTCCAAGAATCATAATATTTTTATTTTTTAGTTTTTACTTGAACTAATGCTTAAAAAACGTGAGTCATAGGTTTATTTTTTGTTGGTAGATACCTCCGAAGGAGTTAGAATTGAAACTTTATATTATATTAAACAAAATACGTAAAAATACGTGAATATATTGCAAATATATTAAAAGGGGTAATTAAAAACAATCTTAGAAGTGAAAGACAACTCTTTAGATAACTATGTTGAGAAAGTAATTAATGAATTACTTTAATCAATTAAAATCAAAAAAAAATGTTTAAAACGCAATCAATTTTAATAAATATTTAGAAACAAAAAATAATAAAATTAAACTTGACCAATCACTTTTTAGGTAGTCGTTGCAAATCACCCCATTTTGAAAAACAAATTCAATAAAACTATTTAGATCATTAATGCGACAATAGTTCACACTATACTGCTGATACCCGCTAATCTTAAAATTTAACATTAGAACAAAATATTACCAAATAATTTCTATAATAGATAATGTTATCTTTCCAATAAAAGTTGTTATTCACCCCGGTGTTGCAATACACTCCAATTTACGGGACTGCAAATAGATAAGTTTCATATCTAAGGAATGTTATTCTTAAATTTACTTATCGTTACTTTTTAAAGAGAGCTGTCACCTCGTCGATCGTCCTGTTCTTTGTTTCTGGCAGTTTCAGGTAAGTGAACGTAAAGAACAGTAATAGAAGGACAGTGTACGGTAGAAACACGTAGTCGCCCAGCGCGTCCGACATAGGAATGAAAGTCAATCCAACGATGAAGTTAGCTAGCCAGTTGACAAGAGCTCCGACGCTAACGGCCGCGCTCCTAGCGCCCTGTCCGAATAACTCAGACAGTAACATCCAAGGAATCGAGCTAGGGCCCACACCGAAGAACGCGACGTATAAAAAGGTAAAGATGACAGCGAATACACTCATTGTTGCGTTTTGCTTGTACGTGAAGAAGGCCACAGTCATGAGCACTGAAAACGCGGCCATGCCAGCGAGTCCACCCAGCTGCAGAGTACGTCGGCCAAGTCGATCCATCAACGGTATGGACACGAGAGCCATTATAAACAGCACACTGCCGACTCCTATCGATGCCAAACTCGCATCCTGCTTAGTCAAGCCAGCATTCTCGAATATTGTCGTAGAATAATACAAAACAGCGTTTATGCCGCCTAGTTGTTGGGACAAGTGCATTACAACTCCAATCACAAGTGGCTGCCTCAGAGACTTGATGATAAACAGATCTCGAATAGTAAACTTCTCCTCCTGTCTCGCAGCGCGATCTTCAATGTGCATGTCGTTGATTTCGTCGTCTACTTCCATCGTTCCGCGAATTTTGGTTAATACACCTCTACATTGTTCTTCATCACGAACGACGAGCAACAAATAACGAGGGCTCTCAGGTACAAAAACCAACATGACAAACTGAAGAGCTGAAGGCACAACCGCCAGTCCAAGCAACCACGCCCATCCTTCATCGCTCCCCAATATCATATCAATACCCAAAATTTGTCCACTGACCAAGCCGAATGCGACGGCCAACTGATTGACAGTACCAAAAGCTCCTCGCAGTCTTAAAGGCGCTAACTCTGATACGTAAGTCGGTGACGCAGTAGTGGCGAAACCGCAGTTGATGCCGATCAGTAATCTGCCGATTATTATCATTTCCACGGAATTTGCCAATTTGCTGAAGCCCATCAGTACAGCGCCAAGTATCCCGAAGGCTGCGTTAAAGAGGAGTGATTTTTTACGTCCGTACTTTTCCAACATCCAGCTAGCCAGGGGGCAGCCGATCATACCGCCTACTGCGAATATACTGACGATCAAACCAAATATTAAACGAGGGCTGGCATCGTACTGTTGTGTGATGAACCGCTCGATGAAGGTCCGCGGCGAGTTGATGACACCGGTGTTGAAGCCGAACTGCAGCATGCCGAGTACCGCTGCACTCACTGAGTACAGCAGCGCGCCTGTTACTCCGCCGACAGACATGTTTGGTTTATTCGATCCTGAAACGAGAGAGGATAAAATAGTTATTATAAGTTTATAACTCGCGAAGGAGGAAAATTATTTAATGTTTGTATCTACGGAAGGAAAACCACTATACCAAAAAGGTTAGTCTAGCAACACCAATATTGTACGCCTGCTTATGAGTAGTTGGCAATGCAGAGATAATGTTATGAAAATGTAAGATTCGCCATGCCTATTGTAAATGTAATTCTAACACATTCACCATAACATCTCTATTGCATTGACTCGTGTTTAAATTGTTGGTATGCATAAATAAAAAATAAACACAAGTAATTGCTGACTGAATGGGTGAAAATAATCTTTTTGTAGTCAACTTTAAAAGTATTTAAATCATTTGGTCATATTTTTTTTGTATAAGAAAAATCTTCTTGTCTGAAACCTCTTCCATTATCTGGGCTAAGAAAGAAATAATAAAAATTTCAAATACTGAATATTTATTGTGTTAAATGAGCTATATCTTATCAACAGATAACAGGTAAATGTCAGAGTATTTTCATGCTCTGCGACCGTCGAATCTCAAGACATTAATTTAGGTCACAAACGATAATGGTATTACATAAAGAACTGAAACAAAAAGTTTTTAAAATAGACTGACATGCCAGTTGAACGATGAGCTCATAGAATGTTAAAAGCCAAAACTATGTCATGCACTCAAACACACGTGTTATCATTAGCCTAAGGTCGTCTATTGCAGGACTTCACTTCGCCATGGAGGAGTTTGCTGTAAGTGACAGTAACTTTCAGTATGCAGGTAATCTTGCCACCTGTTTGGTGGTATACCTGTAATGTAGGCTCTTACGAGAGATACAGAATGATTCGATATCCTTGACCCTCTAGGTGTATATCTTCAACTGTTGTAAAAGTACATAGGTATGTTGTAAAACAATCAAGATTTGAATTTGGAGTATGCTAAGATAAATTAATTTTGAAGAACAGCATCGTTTTGGTTTAAATCATGGCATGGAATGTACGACTTTTAATAAAAACATGAGAAAAATAACACACATTGTAGAAATAGGTCTTTACGTCAGTCCTTAAATAAGTCTTCATTATTCGGCGTATCCAATACTTTAAAATAATACGAGTAAATAAACGTGTCTAAATACGACGGAACAATATATTATTACAATATATACAGAAATATGTAAATAGAACAATATATACTATTAACCACGCTGATATACTGTATAGCGGAACGAAAACCGTATGAAATGCTTCAAGAGTATTTCAAAGAATTTACGAGATAAGTGTATTGGTACTGGTATTATAAGCTAGTATAACACCCATGTACGTTATTGCCGAAGTCAGCAGTCGAGCAAAAAACCTATCTGATCTTAAGTAGAAACTATCGTTTATGGAACTCAAATGTTCCAGATCCACAAATGGTAATGGCCTACATTGCGGATAGTCATGCAACTTTTCTAGGCAGGGTTGTGTTTCTGATAATGAGTATTGGTCTCTTGAAAGTACACGATGTCTGTCGTCACTTTGTCCGCGAGCTGACAACGGCATAGGAAAGTAGGTATGAAATCAAATTAAATAAATCCCGACTGAGCGTGACGGATCATACAATTAAAATATTTGTACGACTAATAGTATATTTTCATTTGTCCATATTTTATTGGATCTCCTGCTGTTACGACACGGAACCTGCTTTCAGATTTTGTTTTACATAATGTTATCAATTTCCGATTGGCAGATTTTGCAACGTGCATCTTTGTGAGAGATCTATATCTTGCAGTGAACGTCTACAGGATAATGATAAAAAGGTTTCAAGACTCAAAGTGAAATTAAGAACAGTCTAAACTATAATAATATAACCTATTGACATAGTTGATGATTTAATCATCCCACACGCTATATGTTAATAAACTTAAAATACACTGACGGACTCATAAACTGCATCAAAGTAATAGACGACTTTGAAATAAATATTTTAACCAAGTATGCAAACTTTCTATACAGATTAAAATTGAAACCTCTAGATTGGTTCGTGAACTTTAAAACAGCGTAGGGTCATATCCTTGAGTTTAAGTTTGTGTACTGGAAAGGACCTTAAGACTTTTTTGAAGAAAACAGAAATTTAAGGAAAATTGGTTTAATAAAAAAATGGTTTTAACAATAGACACAAACTTTATGCAAGGGTTTATTTATGTTTTAATAAGGTGTATTACCTCCACGTGCCCTTATTACGGATTCTAATCGGTTCCGCATAGATTTTATTAGGGTTATTAAAAGATCTTGCGGAATATTGTCCCATTCTTCTGAAAGTGCTGTTCTTAGTGCTGCCACTGTCGTGGGCACAGGATTTCTCGCATATACAGCTCTTTTTAAATTGTTCCAAACATGCTCAATAGGATTAAGATCCGGGCTGCGTGCTGGCCAATTCATTGTACGTACCCAACCTCTTCGCAATATTGTCGAACTTGTGCAGCAGCGTGCGGCCGGGCATTATCCTGCATTAAAGTAAAATTTTCGCCTATGAATTCCATTTAAGGCACCACGTGATCTTCTAAGATCTCTGTTATGTAGCGATGTGCAGTCAAACCCCCTCTATTACCGTTTTGACGGACCATGTCTATGAACACAAGTTCTGTTCGCCCGTTCATCGATATGCCACCCCAGATCATACACGAACCGCCTCCAAAAGGAACACGCTCCTCAATGCAACTTTGAGCATATCGCTCCCCACGTCGACGATAGACTCTTCTGCGACCATCTGCACCATATAAACATGTCCTACACTCGTCCGTGAACAATACGGAGGCCCATTGCTCTTCTGTCCAATTTAGGTGATCACGCGCAAATCTTAAGCGAGCTTGTCTGTGAGCTACAGACAACTTTAGACCATTTGCTGGTCTAACCTTCTTCTTATTGTTCGTGCACTCACATTTACTCCACCCACTTCATTAAGCTCTGTTTTGATGTTAACTGACGTGAGGAAACGATTTCGCAGGGAAGTTGTAACAATAAATCGGTCATCACGACCGGTGGTTGCTCGAGTCCTGCCTGTACCACGTCTCCTTCTGTAAGAACCTGTCTCCACAAACCTTCTGTATATTCTAAAAACCGTAGACTGGTTTAAATTTAAATTTCTACCAATCGTTCGTTAATCCAAGCCCTCCCGCACCAGTGCTATAATTTGAGCCGCTTGTTCAGACGAAGTATCCATATTATGGTTCAAAAACTCTCGATGAGTTAAAAAACTAACCCAACAATTTTGCTGGTAACAATAATTCAATTGACAAAAGAATAAAAAATCAATGCGAATCAATTTAAAACTTTGCTTTAAATAGCACGCAAATCTGATACTACGAGTAAATTTTCTTTTTCCGGCTATATTCATTTGTTTTACTGCAGTTCTATTTTTAAATTTTGCTTTTTTTTAAGATTAAGAGCTAGTCTCTCCATATTTATATAATTTAATCTAAAAAGTTTGCATACTTATTAAAAAAAATCATTTAGTAATCCTAAACTTTGATGCAGTTTATGAGTCCGTCAGTTTACTTTCATCATTGGTGTTATTTTATTACGCACATTATAACAAACTAGCTTACCGCGGCGCGGTTTCACCCGCGTTTTTGCTTACTCTCCCGTCGTCAGTAGCGTGATGTTCTATAGCCTTTAACCTTTCTCGAGAACTGGGCTGTCCGACTGGTAGCTCTAGAGATTAGCGCGTTTAAACAAACAAACAAACAAACTCTTCCGCTTTCTATAATAGTATAGATGACTCAAACGGTGAACAATAAGGACGTTATTTAAATCAGTATTAATCATTACCAACACGCAAATCAAACAATGGGTTAATAAAGGTAGTGTGAAACACGTGATTTGGGTAGGTCAAATGCTTTATTGAAACCATGCGGCCTCCGGTCTAGAGTGAATGGGAGATAGACTGTGACGATGCCAATGCAATTATTTTTTTAATCTATTCTCTATATAGAATAAAAATCTATGCCACTTGCTAACTTAATAACTTTATAAGTTAATCTTTAACATTACTAAAATAAGCTAAAGGAAACTTAAAGTTACAACACTAAATATTCCAAGGAAGAACGAGACATTGGGTAGAAACAAATTTCAAAAACCTTCAGATAATCCTTCGCCGTAAGGCTAACCAATCTAGAACATCTCAATGCATAGAAAGTTAACAAAATGTTTGTGTAATTTAAGGGTTAAACCGGACTGTAGGTTAATTGGCTGACATTTTGTAACTTTTAACAGTTCATAATAAATAAATAAATTAATAATGTTAATTCAAGTAACCTAAATGTGTTTTTGACTTTGAAATACTACTCTCTCATATAATGTCACCGTAATCAATCTCAAGTCCTTCTCTTTACATGATCGGCACCAAACTTGTACAAAACGCATGGCATTCAGCCCAACGTTGGGAATCAGGAGTTGTCTACCTTAGAGTACACACGTATAGTCAAATCGTATTTTCTCATGCGTTCTCAGTTCTCATATGATGAAAATATTTTTAAGAATAGTTAGTATCTGGGTACCTACAGTCCGGTTTCTTAAACAACTTATTTTAAGACTCTCGTAAATATCATAAAACATTTTAAACTTAATAAGTTTTTAAGCAACAAACTAGAATATTCGTTCTGCCATTCGAATAAAATTACAATAAACCCGTGAAAACATTAACCTGTGTTGCATTCAGCTAACAAAAGAAACGTTTGCAATGTTGACAAAAAAACATTGATGTTGCAAATACTAAACAACTGAGAAATTAGTTCCACTTCCACTCGTTCCACCTCATGAATGGATATCATTTGAAGAATTGCAACTGGAGACGTTTTAATAATAAACAAACAACAGACGTGTCATGGCATTTCTGCAATGACTCTTGTTGATTATAAAAAAATGTATAAGCAACATTATCGAAGTATGTTCGGTTTAAGTATATAACATTTCATATTTTTGAGGAGAATCACAACACTACGTTGACAGTATTGTCCCTTCTGCACTTTTCGGTACCTACAATACTTTGAGACTTTGTCTACGTCCACGGTCACACGTGGCCACGTATTTGTTTCATGGATATGATTTCGCTATGGATTTCAAACCATACAGGCATTTTCTTTTTCAATAAGATATTAGTTTAATATTTATAATGTTTAATTCAAAATGTTCTTTTTTATGTAATTTTGTTTATGTGTTATATATTTTGTTTTATGTATTTGTAATATCAATTTTTTTTTTTTTGGATACTTTGTTTCTGTTTAATTTTCATTTAATATTGCATGTATGTAATCCTATTTAATTTAATGTTACCATATTCTCAATGCTATGCATGCCTATTATATGTGTAATAATTACAATTATTTAAGAAATTATGAGTGATGTAATTAAGCTGTTTATGTAGTTATAATGTTGGTGTGCTTATATTAAATAAATAAATAAATATGAATGTGGCTATTTAAACTGAAGTCGAAATGGTCCAGTGGATAAGGCACCCGCTTCGTAAGCACGAGGTAGTGGATTCGAGTCCAGGCAAACACCAATATGATTTTTCAAATCATATGTACTTTCTAAGTTGATCTTGGACATTTTTGACTGACGGTAAAGGAAAACATCGTGAGGAAACCTGGACTTAAAAGTCTGAAATTGCCAATCTGCCTTGAGCAAGCGTGGTGATTAATGCTCATGCCTTCACTATATGTGAAGAGGTCTTTGCCCTGCAGTGGGACAATAAACAGACTGGTATTATTATCTAAACTGAAACCAATATAGGTAACGTTTTAATACCGCAAAATTCATAGCTTGTAAATGCGTTTTTTTTTTAATGCTAAAACTCTTAGGATCGGATCTAATGTCCTTTATTGGTCCAGATTTTCTTAGTTTTCTTCTAAACCACTACCTATCTCGATTTGATATCACTCACACACACAATCATTACCTATTTAAATTTTATTATTATTTGCATTGGTCTGGGTGTTTCTATGAATAATATCTATGTTATGTATGTATTTACAAAAAAAAGTATATAAGTATGTTTATCCGCATTCTAGAACCTATATCACAAGTTATTAATATGTGCTTACTTTGGGTCTAGGTGGCGTTGTGTGGTTGATGTTGTATTATTATAATTTACTTAACACTTGTTATTAGTTCTTTTACTACTACGCCATAGCTTTATTCAAGGTTAATGCATGCATACATAAGATTAATATAAATTAGTACAATAAATAAATATAATGTACAGTTTAATTTCTATTTCAAAATTCGTTTTATTGAAGTAGTAGATAGTCTTAGATACCTATGTACATCAAAGTACTTGATACACAGTAGTACCTATTATAGTAAGCACCTACTTAAAATATTGTTAAAACGGCCTGGCGCCTTTTAACCGTTAGACAGCTGTACTATCCCTATCGCACCCTGTGATAAGACTAATGGGTCTCAAGCTGACCTACAACTGGTTAATAAACTTCAACTTTAAAAGGACATTCTCAAACCTGGTTACCTTCTTTGTAACAATCAGTAAGTACCGTCAGAAGCCAGAGAGATCTAATTACTAATCTTATCTTTGAATATCAGAGATTACAAAATAGAGATGTGGGGTCAGGTGGCAATATTTTAGGTACAATACTAAGCATAATAGCAGCAATGAGTTAGATAAAAATTTATGTAGACAATACTGCCCTCAATAGACGGGAAAAAGACCTTGACAGTGATGAGTAGTGATGACGGATTATATATCAACTTGTCTGAGGCTTTCCTTGTGTGTAATGTTACGGAAAATAAGAGTATGTCCTTCCTCAAGCAATAATCCTTAGCGAGTACATAAAGGTCGACCGGTAACTTTGGATTATCATTATACTAGCTGCACCCTACGGCTTCGCCCGCGCCTAAAATGTGTTGTTCGCCTTCGGGACCCAGGTTGATTTTCAAGTAAAAGTAGCCTCTGTCCATCTCGGGCACCGAATTTGTCTACATACCACACATAATTTTCATCGAAATTGGTTTAGCCGTTTAGGCGCTGAGTAGTAACAAACACACACACACACAAACTTTCGCATTTATAATATTAGTAGAAAATACAAGACATTATGAAACTACACAACTTGCAGTAAACAAAAGCTTTCTTTAATGGTAATCAAAATATTAGCGTTCAGCGCTGATACCATCAACGAACAGTCATGCTGAAGCATAATAAATTGTAAGTCTTCTAAGTAGACCTGTCTACGGTGCAATTGAGGAATATTATGCTACTGGCAAAAAAGAGTTAACAATGTTAGGCGAGGCAACACAATATCTTGCCGAAAAAAAAGTGCAAGGAGGACTGAGATTAAGCGTTTAATACAGATAAAGGAAAAAGGTTAAACACAACAAGGAGATCAAATAACAGAAAAATAAAAAGAACTGCGCCGACGAGAGCCTTCAATGAAAATAAATAAAGCGCCATTTTTATAGAATCAAAATTACTAATAATACCTATTTGGTCAATGAGTGCTCACAAAAGGAATGTGCATGGAAAAGTCGAAAGCAGAAACTTTGACTTCAAAACTTTGTTTGGACTAGATAAGAGATAAACATACTAAAATTCCTTACCCCTCCAAAGTGAGCCCAAGGGGGTAAGAGCACAAAATGGTACAATTTTTTGTGTTTTTTGCTTACATCTCGAAAACAGTGCGTCGTACAACATTTTGTTGTACTACATAATAAAAGCTGATAAAATTCTCTACAACTTTGGCTTTCACATTTTTTATCTATCTCCAATCTTTGCTTAGCTATGAGATTTGAAAAATGGTCGATGTTCAAAAATGCGTTCTACACTACTCGTATTACGTTTTCTGTCATATATTTCTTCCTACCTTTTCTCAGAGTTGTGAAGATATGATATCCAAAGAACGCAAAAACGACACGTATTCATGTGAGCTGTAAGGTGCAAAAAGAATTATACGAGAAAGTCAAACACGAAAAGACTAAAAAGTGGGACCTTCTTTGTGTCCCCTTCCCGCCCCCGCGACTTTTAACTAGTCCAAACATAGTTCTGAAGTCAAAGTTTCTGCTTTCATTTTTTCATCCACAATAATAATTCATTGTCTGGATTAACCCCGTACTCGTGAATCATTTATTTTTAAACCTAAAACAATTATGTCAATAATGTCACGCACGAAATGATAAAAAGAATTTAAATATTATTCAAGTTAGAAATTAGGGCGTATTAGTATATTAATTACAAAAAGCACGTAGTACATATTAACTATATATTTCGGAAAAAAAAACAACAATTAGAGTAGTTTATATAAAAATATTTATTAACTTAAATTTTTGAATAATAGAATACTGACTATTTTGGGTCTGGCTGAAAATTTAACATAACAATAAAAACCTTGAATTCAAATTGATTTAGTCATTGTAGAAGTGATGACATACGAAATCTGTTTATAAACTCTGATAACACCAATGCACGTGTTGAACATTCCCGAAAACAAATGAGTTAATTCAAGATATATATCCAAAGTTAGTGATGTGTTTTTATGAGAAACAACATAAGGCAAAGTGGATCACAATATGATTATAGGACAAAAATACACCTTTTGGACAAGGATTATTCTGTACGTTTTCTTACAGAACATTACCGTAAAGAAATCATAATAACAAAACAATCCATCCAAAACTTAAGAATTACAAGAAAAACGAAATTAAAACTATCAGATGACAGATAAGGTGAAAGTAAGAGCAGATACCAACTTTCAACGCATAGTTTAACACCAAAATAAAAACGAAAATATTCACTTCAACACCCGTAACGTATATTAAGGTAATTAAACAGCAACTATTCGTTTTACATAAGAAAATTACGTTTTATTTGTAACTACAAAACTGGTATAGAAAATACAAGGACTTATCAAGTAGGTGATGTTTTTTTTAACTCAAAACCAGTTTCTCAATAACATTAGGAAGATAACTTACCTAAATTCAGTAAAAATCCACAAATTTTACGAAAACCAAGCACCAAATTACACAGAATTTATATACATTATATTCGTTGATAGAAACGTGTTTAAAAACAGTGGTAACAAAGTGTACGTGTAAGGCAACTGAGCGAAACGCTCTGACGGCACTGACTGCATAAGCAAAGGTCGCTCGTTCACGAGAGTACACTGCTGTCTAGAACAGTGTCATAACGTAAGGCTTACAACTGACAAGTGTTGCATTCAAATACTACCGGTACACGTGGGGTAGGCTCGGGAAAATATCGATATATGAAAATATATTACTCAAATTCTCGTTTACATGCGGTCTTATATATTGTAGTTTTAATGCATGCTGTAATAATAAATTAGCACAACTATTGTTCTTTCGATCTTGTAAAAATAAATGATATAATAGTTCTTGTATATTTTCAGTAAATTAATGGAAATAATGAAATAAAGGAGCTAAATTAAAAATATCGATAAGTACCGTTGTTTACTATCTCAACTCTAAATCGGAGGTACCTCCGATTTAGGGTTGAGATAGTAAACAACGGTACCTACACACTAATAATAATCATGGACATTAAAAAGACTAGTACTTATACATTCTGTGCTATTCTTTAAATTTTAGTAGCCACCTTAATTACGGTATTATAAATTACAGCCATAAATCTCTTGTCTCATTACGAATAATAATACTTAATAACTTCTTCATTGTATGCAATTTTATTGCCTAGTACTACGTTGTTTTATACCAAAGAATGGAAATAGCTACCTAATATACTGAACTTTAACATCTCCTATTGTTGTTAAAGTTAACGACGACATAAATGCAAATGAAAAATCCTACTTTCCTACTAATTATAAATGCGAAAGTTTGCGTGTGTGTCTGTGTGTGTGTTTGTTACGACTCAGCGCCTAGACGGCTGAACCGATTTCGATTGGTATGTAGATAGATTCGGTGCCGGAGACGGATATAGGCTACTCTTATCCCAAGATTCGGTCGGGTTCCCGAGGAAAACAAAACAGATTTTAGGCGCGGGCGAAGTTGCGAAACTTGTTCTGCAACTACTTGATCTTAGAGTTTATTTTACCTCGGTTTTTAAGTTTATTATGTTCTAAACTGTTATACTTACAACACTAACAACGTATTTACTTGAACCTACTCGTACTTTATCGTAACTGCAACATTTACATATATCCGGTAAACAATGTGCTAATATAAACTTTATCGACAGTCGAATTAAAAGGCCTTTCGCTAGAAGTACTATCAATGAATATTGCTACTACAATAAAACAGTAATCGATAACGGCTAGACATTTATTATCAGGCGATAGGCCGACTTTAACCTCTTTTATATAGTGTGAATAATTAGCGACCGTTCTCGCTTTGCACTGGTATACAGTTGCGGGGTCCTGGCTTGTTTTATTATTATCTTGCTGCTCGGCTCCTTTAGGCAATGGTTGATGTATTACATACCAAAACGTATCTCGTAAAACGCACTACTGAAAACATTGTCCAAATTTTCTGAGCGGATCTAGAGATTTGCGACATTACACGGACAGACACTTTCACGCGACTTCCTTTTGTACTATGTATAGATCTAGATAAAACTCGATACGTATGAACGTCAAGATAACAAAAAAGGCACGCCAATTTGTCAACAGTCAGCTTATTGACAAGGTCACAGCCGTGAGAAGAATTTGCACGAAACTGTTTTTCAGTCTAATACTCTTTTTTGTAAAGAAGTACATAGTATGAAAAAGTATCTTATAAAGCCTGCGCAAACGAGGGACTTTTGTACCCGTGGGACAAAAATCTTTGATCCTGTAAAAAAATTCCACTGAATACTTGTCACGAACTCAACGCATACGATGCTCGGTCATTTGCCCGGACATTGAGTGAAGCGTACACTATGGAAGTTCGTCGTGTGCGTTCTTGCGCCTAGTTACGTTAGATCTATTTTTTTCGGAGACTTCCACGTACTTTTGTCCAGTCCGGTCTCTCGGTGTCCGCCATAATTTGGTGGACTTTTAATGATTCTGGCTTTGCCTTGATATTTATAACATTAGTAGGTACTTAAGTTTCTTTTTTATGATAGACAGACCCTATTTTTTTGATGTACCTAACCAAAACGATTGCCTTAATAATGACATTACAATATAATTACCTACAATGTTATTATCTATTTATATCAGTCGTTAAATAAAGACGATGCATTTCCTAGTACTTATAAAAATCTATACATATAATAAAAAGACCTATATCAACGCAAATAGAACCCAAAACAATGATTTTTAAAATTTTTGTCTGTTTGTTTGTTTGTCTGTTTGTCTGTTTGTCTGTGCATTTGTGCACGCTAATCTCAGAAACGGCTTCCGTTTAAATATGGTTTTCACTAATATATTGTGGTAAGCTTCACTTAACATTTAGTGTTTGTTTCATGTCAATCGGTTCATAAATAAAAAAGTTATGCCAATTTAAAGAATCACATCGAACATTCGTTAATTTACTACGAAATCTTATAGAAGCAGATATTTTAACAGGTTGCGGAATAGCTGATAGTGTTTTTATTCCTCGGATTCCTGTCATTCTAAACAGTCTTTCATTTAGTTTTAAACGAGTCCAGTTTCCAGTGAGCCTATGTTTTGCGATGACTAATTAAAGTAATTAATTAATTAAGTAATTAAAGTAAAGGTAAGACACTAAAAGTTGTGGGTGTGGATCTAAGTATTAGCTGTTTTTCGGTCAGCTTTAAGTGGCTCTATCACGTGTTAGCATTACTAGCAGCCTGTATGCTTTGATCCCTGATGGCTATACGTCTAATCCATACATCCATACATATTATAAAAGGCTTTGTCCTGACTGACTGACTGACTGACAGACAACGTAAAGCCTAAACCGCTGGTCGTAGCGACTTGAAATTTGGAGGGTGTGTTTGTCTTAATGTCTAGAAGTGTACAAAGAACGGGTTATTAAAAATTCAACCCTTAAGTGTATGAAAAGGGATGAAATCGATTGTATGAAACGTCTTCATTTTTTAAGTTACAGCTTTGAAATTTTGTTTTGGAATACTTTTATTTAAATAATAAAAAATACGCTCATAATTTTTTTTTTACTGGGGTGGATTTATAGGAGTGAAATAAGGGATGAAATATTGTATGAAAAGATCTTTGCTTTTGAAGTTGGCGACTTAAAAATTTGGAGGGAGAGGGAAGGGAGGGGGAGGAAGAGGAAAGGAAGGGAGAAGTGAGGGAAAAGTGCGGGGGTAGTGAGAGAGAAGTCAGGGGAAAGTCAGGGGGAAATCGACTACCTCTGTATTTCGGTGGTACTGTGTATGGACTGTGAGGTCGCGGGTTCGATTCCCGCTCAGTGCAAATATTTGTAGCATGAACATGTCTATTTGCATTGGTCTGGGTGTTTATATGTGTAATATGTATCTATTTACAAAAATAAAAGTATTTAAGTATGTTTATCCGTATTCTAGAACCCATAATACAAGCATATAATATGCTTACTTTGGGTCTAGATGGCGTTGTGTAAAAATAAAAAAGGAAGAGGGAACTTAGGGGGTGTGAGGAGGCAGTGAAGGGCAAGTGAGGGGCAAGTGAAGGGCAAGTGAAGGGGACGTAAGGGAAAGTGAGGGAAGTGAGGGAAAGTAAGGAGTCAGAAGTGGTGGTGAGTGAGTGGGAAGTGAGGGAAAGTGAGGGAGATGGGAGGGAGACGGGAGGGGAAGGAAGGGGAGGGGAGGGGAAGGGAGGGGAAGGGGAAAGTTATTGTAGTGAAAATTTGCCTTTGTGTATTGTATGTTGTTTTACGGGGGATATCTTTAGGTAGGTGAAAGAGGGTTTGTACGAATGGTGATGATGATGAGATTAGAAATAGTATGCAAAACAGTATTTGAACAATATAAAAATGTCTATTGAAAAACGATATTCATGCGAGCGAAGCCGCGGGCAAAAGCTATACATATATAAAAACGAAAGGTCACTCACTCACTCACTCATCTCATCACGAAATCTCAAAAACTACAAGTGCTAGGAGTTTCAAATTTAGGAAATAGGTGCTCTCTAAGACGGCATTTTGCGAAATTTATTTCCCTGGAGTATAAATGTGAACAAAATTTATATGGAGCTTCTATAGTTTTTGAAAATAGGAGTGCCAAGTTTCGTTAAATATCGCAAAATTTCGTCTGTTTTAGGGGTAGCGGGTGAATAGATTTAAATCGGATTCGCCTTAGAGACGGATTATACTGATATTTATTACTAATATACAATGTACGATTGCCGTAAGATTGGGTAAGAAATATTCTTATACAGGCACACATCTGAATTTTCACGCGAACGAAGTCGCGGGCAACAGCTATATATAATAAAACTGTGACCGGTCGCTGTCTGTACATGGAAGATATATGAGAAAAATATTATTGGGACCTTTATCAACGCAAATAGAACCCAAAACAATGATTGTTACAATTTTTGTCTGTTTGTCTGTTTGTCTGTGCGTTTGTTCACGCTAATCTCAAAAACGGCTTATTAGATTTAAATATGGTTTTCGCTGATACATTGTGGTCAGCATCACTTAACATTAAGTGTTTGTTTCATGTCAATCGGTTTATAAACAAAAAAGTTATGCTAATTTAAATAATCACGTCACAAATGTGGTATGTATTTAGCTTAGCTTAGTTTGTTTTGTAAGTTAGGTTAACACGTCTTATTTCTTTATTAAAATGTAAATTAAAATGTAAATACTTTATTAGTTAAAATGTAAATACAAGTTAGATTTATATTTTCTTATTTATTTTTATTTTTTTTGGATAAAAACATGTTTGTTAACACGTTTCATTACGGAATAGGTGGAATTGAAGTGAATTACGAAATAGTACAGTAGTAGTCGATTTACGCTGGTTTCAACATGAATGTTAGGGCGGTTTAACATTCATGTTGAAACCAGCGTAAATCGACTTATTATGTGTGTGTGTATTATGGTTATTGGTGATTTATGATTCATTTCTAGAGATTTTTTAGTTTACGTTTGGGGACAAATATTTTTGAGTATTGGTAACTCCGTTGTTGACATTTCATTTAAAGTTCATTATTTACAAACACTAAAGCAATATTTTGTTTGTTTTTGTTTTAATTCTATAAAGTATCTCGAAATATAGTTTGTGTAGGGTAGCGTTTGTGTAACGTGTACTGTAAAAGAGTGAACATAATAAATTTTGTTTTGTAAGTAGTTCTAAGCTTATATAGACTTTAATTATAATATTATGAAAGTAACAAGTAGAAAGTAACTTAGTGAAGATGTTTACTCAGAAGGTAATCTACGTACAAAGTACGCTAAGCACCTTCATGCATGGACACGATATCTCGGAGTTATTGGAAAATATTGGGAATACCTAGTAAGTAGGTACGAGCGCAGCGCAAGTGCCGCCCGCTTGAGACACACGCATGAATACGTAAGTTGAAAACATGATTTTTTTGTTTGTGTAGATATTGTATTGTTTTTAGTGTCATTTGATAGGTTTAGTCTATAACAGATAGAGCAAAAGAAATTATTTAAATAGGGTAATCCATTTAGAAGTTATTAGGAATTTTCGATAGGTAGTGAAAATTTAGAAATTTAAAATTCTTGGACTGTACCTAAACTTTTTATTGTAGTAGTATGTTTAATGTTTTGTTTTAATATTGTAGAATAAGTTTTCTACTATGCGGGCTATTACTGTGGGTTTGGACTAGTTTGGAGTAGCCCTCCTCAGTTGACGTCCTTAGCGTGACCGGGCGGCGGGAGCTGCGCCGAGCTTAGAGCGTAGTATGATATGATTCTGATTTCTGTCATTCTGTGTCTACGACGCTAGTAGCCTTTTGCCCATTGTTGCCTGAATTATTTATTATCTTAGAAAACACGTTTCTCAAAGTTAATTTTTGAAAACAAAAAACATGTATTTTAGAACGATCATGCTCGCCCAGATATGACAATAACTTTTAAAAGAAATTATGGATTTATTAAACATTTTAATATCTCTCTTTACGATAAATAATTAATATCTATTAAAGTATAGAAATAGACCATACGTCGCGCTTCAAGCTAAGCAATTTTTGCCCCGGCTTCTCTCTGACAAAAAGTCACCCTTCGCCACTGGTAGATTAGTAGCTAAGGGCTGTAAGGCATCAATTGCAGCGCCTATAGTTCGAGGGTAAAATTGATGCTTACACCCGAGCTAACTACTCTGCTTTACATCTCGATTGTGAGGTAAGTAGAAAAAAACCGGCATTACAAGAATAAAATATTTTATTAGTTAAAATTTATAGTGAAATGAGAACAATTTTTAAATTTTAGGGACAGGTGTTTTTTGGGTATGTTAATAGTTTGAGATTAAGCTTCGCCGTTCGATATTTAAAATTGATGACTATTATACTCATACGAAGACAAGGCTGAATAGCAAAGCGACCTCTTTTGTCATTGGGCTCAATGCATGATGTATATTGCCAGTATGATAGTTAGATGTACGCGAACTTTTTGAAAGAGCGAAGTGTTTTTTTTAATGAAGTACTTACCGCCCTAAGGATTTTCTAGCTACATTATTACTCTAGAGCGCTAATTGGTCACCTACGGGCCCCATTTGGGGATACTAAGGACATACTTACCGAATATGAGAGATGTAAATGTATATTTTTCACTTTTTTGTATTTAAAAATTTAAATAATATGAAATGATGTAAATAAAGGGAATAATAATAATATGTGGACACTATCACAAACCGTCATCTAGTCTCAAGTTAAGAAAAATAAAATACCTTGTTAAACAATAAATACAATTATGTTGCAGAGGCAGAGGAGGTATGTTTGGATCGCAGCAAAGTGCGTTCCATAGTCTCTGCTTGCCTCATAATGGAAGATAGTTATGAAATGAAATGAAATGAAATGAAATGAAATGAAATGAAATATATGTTTATTCATTTAGGTTAATTAAATTAACACTTATGAACGTCAAAGTTTACAAAATGTCAGCAAATTAACCTACAGCCAGTTCGCTGACGAAGTAGAGCCATGAGAAGAACTGGCAAGAAACTCAGGCCACTCTTTTTAATCGCCAGGTTATTACAATTTTTGTAAGTTACAGTTTCAAGTAGCATGCAAAGTGACGCAGGCAATACACTTAACTCTATAGATACTTAATTACTTACAGCTTTCTATGTTGTAAAGAAAATTAAAAATTAAAATGTGTGCTTTACAGGTTGCCTCAATTTGCATATTGCTACAAAAGGTAAAGGCAACATGTGAACTGTTATGAAGTTATGTATGTATATATGTACAATAGATACCTCAAAAATATATTAGAAATTTTACAAGAACCTTTAATCTGACGATGATATTACGAAGGTAAAAATTATACGCTTGCGGTTTCCATCTAGTCGTCAATGTTATCATACTGACAATACTAACTAAAAAAATGGATAAACATTACTTGCTGACAAACCGGCATCATTAAAATGAATGATTTCTACTTCATCCAGTTTTTGTTCGTAATCTAATTATGATATGTTAAGATAGTCTTGGGCTAGTGTCTGTCCACACAACACACCACGTGTCTGAGACACGTAATTACATTGACTCATTTCAAGATCTGCATTTTTGCAACCTGCACATTACGCGATCTGCATATTTTTTGACTTGCACATGATGCTATGGAACGAAATAAAATTATTTACCGGTTATATTCAAATAATGAGAGTATGTAAAGTGTAAAAAATACAAACAGCAATTTATGTTAATTTATTTATGTTATCGACTGGCCTGTTGGTCTAGTGGTTAGTGACCCTGACTGCTAAGCCGGAGGTCGTGGGTTCTATTCCCACCCAGGGCAAACCTTTGTGTGATGAGCATGATTGTTTGTTCTGTGTCTGGGTGTAATTTATCTATAATATGTATGTATTTACAAAATAAAAGTATATAAGTAGTATATCAGTTGTTTAGTACCCATAACACAAGCAAATATAATTGCTTAATTTGGGACTAGATGGAGCTGTGTGAATGTGGTAGAATATTATTATGTACACCAATTTATGATTTTTTTAAAACACCGAAAGGTTTATTTTGAAATTTGCTATTATTTATTGCTATTTATCATGTTCTTATCAAATCACATGATCTATGTAATTAGTATAATCGGTATGATATAAAAAACAAACTATTATACTAATACAATTATAACTACGACGACAATTAAGTTGACGAAATTGGTATTTTAAGAGACCAGATTATTATTTTATGACATCCCTTTGGCTTTATCCCTTTTTGAGAACTACTCCTTATCCTTCCTATACATGAAATGATACATTTACGTGCATATGCATGCATTTGGCCCATATAAATGAAAAACAACTACAAAACAAAGTTCATCCCTAAAAACAAACACATGTCATGTATATTATATAAATTACAAATCTAAGCATCTTACTATCCGCTTTGATTACAAAGACTTCCATAATTTGCTTTTTTACTTTGTCCAAATTACCTAATGTCTGGTAATGAAAGACATATCTGTATACTTAGTCATTTGTACAATACTTGTTACATTTGGTTTCCGAGACACAGATTGAATTGGTACGCTATTACCTACCTACTCTATTCATAAAGGTATTCATACAAAATTTTAAAATAATAAGTTTTTAACAAAAGTCCGTAATTTGTTAAAGCGTAAGTAATAAGTAATATTAGTAATAGATCGATAGATAGACGGAAAATTCTTTAATGTACACCAATTAAATATTTACATAATTGTAAATTGGCAGACTTAGCTCTATTTACTTTGACCGTACTGAGGTCGTAAACAGAAACGTAGGGTTTCTGTTCAACACAGAGTTGACCTCAAGTTTATTTCTTTTTATTTCTAATGTATAGGTATAATAATAATAGGTAGGTAGTAAGTACTATGTTGTCATCAACAGAAAATTGGTTTACGACTTTGTTTACAGCATAGGTAGACCTACACCTATTATTATTTTAAATTGCATCTACGTACTACTAATTACTATTATTATTATTTTTTTCTAGTTTTTTTAATTTTAATTAAAATACGTAGTCAAATTACCATACTAGATGAAACTAAATAATTGAAATCCTCTATTTTCGTTTCTTTTCTTTTTTTAAAAAAGGTTATAAAATAATTAGTTGTTTTGTAATAATTACTTTGTATGGTTCTTTGTTTGCGTTGATGTGTTAAAATTGTTAATTCATACAAAAAATTGTAATTATCTGGCGATTGAAAAGAGTGGCGTGAGTTTCTTGCCAGTTCTTCTCACAGCTCTACCTCGTCAGCGAACTGGCTGTAGGTTAATTAGCTGACTTCATGTAATTTGACTTTTCATAAGTATCATTCTTTATGATCAAAATGAAATAAATACTTTGAATTTAAATTTGAATTTACTCTGTGGTTGCATACATTATCTGCTGGATGACATCTCTACTGCTGAGGGAGAGATGAGAAATTAGTTCCCGCAAATAAGGTGATATTTTACATGCAGCTAAGTAAATGCTTAGAGGAAGGAATTTATCTAGTACTAAACGTTTCAGCAGAAATGATAAAAACTGAATAATGTTCAAGCAAATAAAAATGTTTATTATAAAACCTAGTATGTCTCTCTAAAAACCGAAAAAAAAAACGCATTCTACACACTGTAAAATGTTTATTATTGAATCAACATTCTCAGTAAAAGAATATAGATAACTGACAAGCGTATTATGTAAATATGGGCAATGTTTATGTAGATTAAAGACGTCTGACGATATAACATACCTACAATGTTATTATCTTTGCAATTGCTCACGAATTAATTCACATGAATACTGTTTTATCGCATATTCTGACGCCAACTTGTCCTCATCCACGTATTTACACAAACGGTTTTACGATATAATAGCGTTGCTGGTTTCAGCAGAATGGGCCGGATCAACCGGTGAAATATGCAATCAGATCAAATTAAAGGAATCTATCTCGAAGCCTGAGGCGGGTCACAAGTACCTAACAGTTGTGCCGACTGAGTACAATTATGAATTTATGCTCTACAAGATTAGATATACTTATTCATAGAAAAAGAAGCTAAGAAACACCATATTTCACCGACCTTAAGTAATTACTTATATAGGACTGGAGAATAATAATAACATTATCATCCTTCAAACAATAATATAATAATAATAATAATAATATTCTACCACATGCACACAGCAAATTTAGCCCCAAATTAAGCAATTATATTTGCTTGTGTTATGGGTACTAAACAACTGATATACTACTTATATACTTTTTTTTTGTAAATACATACATATTATAGATAAATAACACCCAGACACAGAACAAACAATCATGCTCATCACACAAAGGTTTGTCCTGGGTGGGAATTGAACCTACGACCTCCGGCTTAGCAGTCAGGGTCACTAACCACTAGACCAACAGGCCAGTCAATGCTTATTAATTATTCTTAAGTCGTAATATCATAGCTACAATGACCTACTACCGGGTCACATTCAGGTGAACAGCTGTTCTCTTCCGTGAGAACTGGCCAGTCGCAATGTAGGTACCTATGTATACTTAGTTACCAAAGATATAAGGAGTACGGGGGTCGGAAATAGAGCGAAGTGGAAGGAAAGAATAAGAAAGGCTGACGCCACCACCATAGCAAGAAAGAGAGGGAACCACGACCTAAGACATTGCTGATTGTGGTGACGTCACTTTAAAATAAACTTAACATTACTATATGTACAAGCACAGTGTTTGTGGTTACGGACGCTTACCCACAATAATTATTAGAACTGCGAAACATTACACTGCAAATGTTGGTAGGCTCTAGGGTTGCCTAAACACTGATAACTGTTCTTTACTTTGGACGAGTTACGCTGTGTTGATTATCAGTATAAAATGTTGAATAAGAAAGGATGCTAAAAATGGATCACTGTGAAGGTAATGCGAAATAGAAAGCAGTACAATAAGCACAGACCCGTTTCTCGTCAATTAAACCATGCACCTTGAGCTAATAGCAATAGCAGTACAGAGCCAAAAGCTGTAGGAACGTATACTTAAAATAAACAGCAGAAGACTATAAGATACTGATAGTTAAAATTTTATTATAGAACTAAATTCTGTGTCTCATTCTCAACTCTTGTTGCCCAAACATTTGATTTTCTTATAAAGTGGCGACCCTTGATAAATTGTGTACGTAGTGTGTATGTAAAATAATGAATGTAGAATATGATTATATTTTACCAGATAGCAAGAACGGTTCAATAAACATAAAATTTGTATGTACCCCTCTAGGAACCCTGCGTTTCCTTCGGTTTTCCCCACTCAACACCAACACGCGCGTGTCAAACCGCAGTATCAGTAAACAAAATAATTTTCTAAACTACGAGTATGAGTCACGCATTTTTTATTAATTCAAAATATTTATTTTTGACAATTTTAATTTTGTGTAACAATTTATGGCCAGAGATGATTTCGTGGTCATAAATTATTATTGGCAAGTCTTTATGACCTTAATTATCAAGCGAGTTGAAATCAATATAATAAGTGTACCTATCTATTAATAATGTATTAATAACTTTAGCGTATACTTAATTTTGTTAAGCGTAAGTTATTATAAGAATTAACAAATTTTAATTACATATGATAATAGGACTACAGTACAAAGGAAACATTACAAAAACCTAATAAAAAATACTTCTCTGTAAGCAAGCGCTACAAGCGTGGTGAACAATGCTCTTGTCTACTCAATATGAGAAGAAGCCTGCTGTAAGAATACAATGGACTGAGACGACCAATTCTTAAAAGTAAGTCGAAAGGAATAAAAAATCTCATAAACAGCCTGCTGTGAGGATCTCATTCCCTCTACGTCACGTCTTGGAATGTGATGGCGCCGATCTAATGACGTCAAACGTCGACAATATTAGACGTCAATGCGATCACTTTCACTTTGGCTATGTACATGTTACATAACATATTATTATAGCATTGAGCTTTGACTATATAGTCGGCAACTTGGTAAAGCATCACGACCCATGTATAGCAATTGATTAAATTTTCAAATCATAGCAGTTAGGAATACTTTAAGACATATAATGCCAGAAAATTGCTCTATAAGCAACCTCTAAAGTCCCAGTCCCAAATGAAAAAAAAAAAAAATTATATGAACAACTAACAGTTTTTACTTTACGACAGTGTGCATGCTCATTCTTTGTGAAGTTGTCCAGCTGAGTAAGCTGAGCTTGCTAGCGGTAATGTGTGCAAAGCTTTATATGTCGTAAGTTGCCTATGCTATAGACAGCCTTTACGTTTACATTCTGTTTGAAGTGTGCGTCAGTTTGCTTTTAGCAGGATTGTCAATATCAACAACAGCTTTGCTGATAAGCTGCTTTGTTTGTTCTTATATACATTCTAGCATAAAGTTCTGACGACACTTATTCTCTACTATATCTTTTTTTTTGTCTAAGGTAAGCCTTTTACTTTTAGTCTGGAATTATACCCAGCGAAACGGGTGCTACGAGTATACACTTAACACACTTCTATAACACTTCTGCTCATCCTCCGGGGGACATAAAAGTGTAAAGCTATCTAGGTATGTTATATTTGATTGAAACATCTTTATTTCAAAATCAAATTCTCTAACTAATTAGCTTGCGGGATCAACAAACTCTGTAGGTGAACGGTCGTCAACTGTGCTGACATTGCTAATTATTTACCTACGCACCATTGGAGTTCGTGACCCCTTGCATTGTATTAGAAGTTTTACTTTCCGTTTTCGTTTACAACGACGGCGACAATGTTCCCATTCCACCCAGTATAAAGCTAAATATTACACAGTACCTTCCTCCCAGATAATAATACCTAGTATAAATATTCTTTTCATTTTACTGAACTTTAAAAAGATTAGATCTCATAAACTGTTCGTTCTAGCTAATGTACTTAATCTAAGTTTGTTTTCTGTAGGTAGCTTAGAAGATCCTTGCTGGAAGTACATATCGACGTAAATTATTAATTTTCATACTAATGCGTATCGGCTGTTGAATGTCAATAATTACCCCCCGGTCTTTGCTTGCTGCTCTGCTTCCGTCGCTAGTAGCGTGACGTTACATAACCTATAACCTTAAAAAAAATTCAAATTCGACTGGAAGTTCCAGAGATTAGCGCGTTCAAACAAACAAACTTTTCCGCTTTATACATTAATAGTATAAGATAAAAAGAGAAAAGAACCAAAAACAACTGAAGCACTGTTTTCTCATATAGTTTAGTATAGTTATTATTAAGATTTCAATGGTTTAATCATAATCCAGCAAAAAAAATATTTGATTAGAAATGATCTGCTAGATAGTGAATCGACTTTTAGATAAAATGCTTTGATTTGTCCTGTAATCTTGGTGGCCTTTTAGGTCAACTCAATCAGACATTTTATTGTCTCGGTCACGAATAAATAGGTCGCCGTAGGTATCGGAGGAATTTATTGGAATTTCTCGACACTTCGCGGTTATACACTAGCTTAGGTTGATTGCTGTTGAATGACGATCGTGACTTTTGATAACGTTCATAGCTTCACCGGAGTAAGCAGTAAAATATTTATGTGTTTTCTATTTATTTTAAATATACTTGTCGTGGTTTTGGCTCAATGAGCAAAGCATTTTACCTACTCACCGTAAGTATGTAGATATCAGTAGTTTTTTTTTTATATTGATTACTGTCTGGCAACAACGTGTTGGGTAAAAGTAATATTAGGTTCTTCTGTCGACAAACTCTCAGTATTATTCCAGAGTATTGCATTGTACCTTGTCGGTAGGTAGCTGGCGAAACGGAGATCTTAAAGCTCCTGCTCCCTTGGAAAAAACGCACGATGTTATACCGATTAAAAAGTGTTTGTATATTTGTTGCCAATGATTGTAAAATAGCAAGTACCCGATGGTAGATAGTAATCGCCGGTCATGGGACAATTTTTCGATATATTTACGTATTTATTACATATACTGCGCGGTAAAACACAAAATCCGCAAATTCTCGCAGAATTTCGTTTTTGTGTACCGGATGAATACGTGGGTAGGCGGCGAAGACCACCACTGCATAATAAGTCTAATATTAACGTAATTAATTATAATTTTGTTACTGCACTATCGCATTAGGTTAGCCTGTACGGATAGTTAAAAGTTTTTGATTATTAAATAAATATTTTTTTATTAAGTACCTACCATGTTTATTCTTTCACTATAACAGATAATAAAGTGTCTCTATTTACTACTACCCACAATACTATTTACTACTCACAACGTAACATACTTTTATGCTTTACATAAAAACAATGGAAAGCGGTTTTCGCGTTGCCATATCAGTTTCCGCTGTGATTTTTCACTGTTGTTTCTAGAGACGTCTAAAATACACGATGTTAACCTTGCAAGGAGATGTAAATAGGCCTACGAGATAGGACCTACATATTTAATAAATTTATGTAAGCAGTTTGCTGCGTTTGACAATAAATACGTTCCCATACATTATTTCTTCATTAGGTTACTTACATATATTTGCATTTACTCATTACCAGTTTAACTTGACACCTGTTTATTCCTCATTTGTTTAATCACTTAAGGTTATTTACATTTTAATCAAATAAGCTACTGATAAAACTGTAGCTTTTAAAAATAATGTGGCTGATAACGACCGCACAACCGATATAAAAAAAGCTTTTCTTCATTTACTAGTACCAATAATAAAGGTATAGGTAGCTTAGGTATCGTAGACGTCTTAAATGTGATGATAGAATAGAATATCTATTCTTTATTGCACACCACATATTACAAAACAAATAACAGAACAGCTTAACATTAGGCAGTGATAACTGACAATGGGTCTTATCGCGAAAACGATCTCTTCCAAACAAGCTTGGTGATGATGTCAATAATCAACCATTAATATAGAGTGGTTACAAATTTTATACGAAAACGCGGTGACGAGCCAGGCCAGTTATTGAAGCGTATGTTCCATGAATAGGTATAATGAAGCCTTTTAAATTTTTTACGCTGTTCGACTTGTTTACACGACCAATTGACAGTATTGTCAATATTGACGCAAACTGGAGTACCTACTTATTCAATACTTTTAGAAATTATCGACATTTCATCAGCAACCGCTGACAACAATAACTAATTAACAACTTTACAAAAAGTAAGTTATATTAAGTAGGTACCTACTTATATGTGACATCCACCTATTAGGTGATTCCATTTACAAATTTGTAGCCCATGTTAGCTCAGAAAAAAAGTCGTACAGCATACTGCCACTGCAGAATACCATGAATAGGTTAGGTAGGCCACTAAAATAAAAATTTTCTCAGCTAAAATAAATAAATCACTTTACTTAATTTTTATATAGCCCAGAGGTCGAAACAAGCCGTGTTTTCCGTTGCTATGGAATCCTTTGCCTTGCCTTCAAATTAATACACTAGCACAGTCTATTTACATACAGACTGTGCGAGTGTGTTGAATACAATGAGTATCACAGAACAAGTACATACATAGAAGGAGTGTTAATCGCCCTCATATACTTGTCCTATTTTTCCAAATAAGCCGGATACATTGAAAAGAAAGAGACAAATAATTTTGCTAAGGACGCCCGGTGTACACTGTAGAAACGTCAATTTGGTTACCTTTGGTTACCTTTGGATGCCGAATTAAAAAGTGAACTAATGTCAAATGTTCCAACTTGTCAAGGCCTCTAGACAATTTAGTCGGATTAAACCGCCGCTCGTAATTTTCATTGTTATTTATCTGTTTTGTGAAATAATATATGTTATTTAATAATTACATAGTGCTATTGTGAAGTAAAATTAAGCCCATTGGATAAGCAATGTCCTGCGTTATTGTAGGTTGTAAATTACATTCTTTTCGCAAAGAAAATCAAGTTTAAATCGTCAACTTCCATCGGTGAGTAGATAACAAACCAATAATATATTCTAAAAACCTATATAAACGTGCAAAATACCTAAGTGATTTATACTTTACTATACTGCAATCATATTATAATCGTCTGTTTGCCATTCGATTCAGTAATTTTTAAGTATTTTACATTTTTACCAATTTGTGTAGTCATGTTCAATAGTGTTGTGACTTGTGCTGCATATTTTATCGATGACAAAAATATTACTATAATTTGTGTTAACGATTTTGTGGTAACTATCTTTGTACCTTTCATAGTGTTTCATACATTGTGTTCTTTTGCAGGTTTCCGAAAGATCAGACCGGAAGATCCATGAAGCAAATTAAGAGAGAATTATGTTATATATTATATTGTTACACGTTTAACATATAATAATAATAATAATAATTTATTCAGAAACCATAGATACATCTTAAAATAACTAATGCAGAGTCTTAAATTAACGTTCCAGCGGTGAGGACGAATCTACTCAAATTTGCTCCATTGTCACGCGCCATACGACTTAATAATATTATTTCTATATAAATTAATATTTTCAATGTACCCTGTCAAAATTCAAAGATGTTGCACAAAAATGTATAGTATTGGATAAATGGGTATATTTATTTAGTAATTTTTTTTGGTTTTTTTATGATATCGTATTGGATTTTTTATCTGTAATGATATTGTATTCAATAAATAAATAAATAAATGTTCTAGATGACTACAGAAATTTATTGATAAAATTGATCGGGAAAAATTTCTAATAGTACCAATTCATAACATAACAAAAAATATTTTAGCTTATGCACAAATAATCAGGACATTCCTAAACAAAACTGTAATTTTAAGGGACAGTAATAATGTGTTTCAATATTATTGGAAATATAATCATAAATTTGTGACATGAATCTTACAGCTGTGTTTTATTTTTACCTTGGGGTATCTGTTTTGATGCTATACTAAGAAAGTCAGAAAAGAACAGAGGGCCGATACCGGTATTTTGGCGATCCACACACTGCCCCGCACTACGCTGCGGGAGCGTGGCGACGCGGTGACGGTGCCACGCGTGCAGATGCGAGAGTGCTGGTCTGCATCATCAATCACGCACGTTACTGCAGAACACGGTGTCCATACCGTCTGGCCTCGAACCCACGCGCGTGAGTACGTGTTTCTCTGCATGTAAGCGTGTGATCAGTAACACAGCGCTTAAATGCGTTTTCAGTGTTGCACCACGCGTGATTTCTATACAAAGAGAGATACTTACAAACAATACAAGAACACGCACGCTCGCACTACGATCCGTGATGCGAGGCAGTGTGTGGATCGATCATGTATATTTCAATTTTCAATTTATTTAATTTATTCATATACAGTTTACATTGTGTTTGAACTTACAGCATGAAACATGAATAAAAACTTCAAAATTATTTCACATTGAAAGTGCTCCTGGCGCTGCTGCCGGCCTATGCCATTCCGGTGAGGTGTAAAACGGCCGTTTGTTTCTTGTAGTTCGTTTACGAGAGCTTTTATGGAACCAGACCTCATTTTATTAGCATGTCTGTTAATTTACCATAGCCCATAGACAAATTTCATCTATCGATATCGATAAACTGTCAGAAGGTATCGTAGCACTATTAAACTTCTATTTGTCTCTGAGTGTGTACGCTTTATTCTCCTAATAGTCCTTCTATGCTTTAGTACTTGTTCTGTGATGAGTATATAACCATTTGAGTGACGATGATATGATTTCTAGTACACACGCGGACTCACCACTGCGGGTCGGGGGACGAAGAAATTATCGCGGCAGTGATTGGTTAATGCATCAATGTCAATCATATTGCACCGCCCCATAGTGTTGTACCACATAATTGTGCCAAAATAAATCGTTATCGATAAAGTAATTTTTATTCTATGTCCGAATACATGGATGTCAGAATTATTTTAACAATATGAAAACAATAAAGAAAGAGGTTATTATGTCTTACTAATAAATTTACATTATAGGTATTTTTTGTATGTAAATGGTTTATTGTAGAATTTTTAAAAGTTATTCATATATATGTTTACGTACCGCGCGGGTGTAGGCATTTATTTTTAAAAATTTGGCCGTGTTACAATACTGTATAGATAGTATTACCGTGGTTATATATATATATACATATATATATATACAGTATTTAAGAATGCTATTAATAATAAGAGTTTCATAAATTACGTATTTCGACAAAAATAAAATTATTATTTTCACATTAATTTTAAATATTTTATAATGAAGTTAATTATAAGCGTACTAAAACAGGTAAAAACATTGTCGGCGTTGCTGAACTAAATAAACGCCGTCGGTTTTTTAAATTTTCAAAAGAATCAAATGTGTCAAATGTGAAATTCCTTGAACAAATAACGCTGTATTTGCTAGGATACCAATTTTGTCTGTTAACAGCATTTATCCATTTTTCTTTTATTTCTGGGCTCTTCGAAAAACTAAGATGTTAGAATAATTAATTAATTTTAAAATATCTTTAATTAATATTGTTAACTGAATCATGAATACTAATTATCGATATCAACTTTATTTCCGATTTGTCTCAGCGCTACTGTGACAGAAAAAAACAAAAAGAGACGGAACTATTGACAATCGTCTCGCGCGAGAAAGAGAGACAAACTTTGATGGTGACGTATTTACGTCATACAACCAATATCACTTGAGCCCTGCAATCACAATAAATATTTATCATAACACAACTAAAATCGTACTTTACCGGTGAAAAGTTATACCATCCTTGTTATAACTTGATGTTTTAGTGGATTTTCCACACCATTTATCAGAGCAGGAAGGCATTTTCGTAAAAAAATTAAGAATGTAGCATACTGACATGTGCGCACAGATCTGACACTTGGTCGGAACTAAATGAGTAAGCTCTGTCGCGGTTTGGTACAAGCGCTAAATGCCTTATCTTTGGCGAGCGTTTGTACGCTGTATTAGCAGTCAAGTGGATCTATCGTCTTTGGTTGAATATGATCCTACTTATACGCTAGCTGTTAAAAAGGATCCCTTAACTACCTTAGTAGTATTTAAATTGTAACGGTCATTTTTGCAGTTTCTCGTGAATATTTCATTAAAACTTAATGAATTTACTATTTTAACTAGATAACTTTGTAGCTAGTCATGAAAATACGTGTTTTTACGAAATGAAATCGTCATGATGCGGAAGAGTTTGTTTGTTTGAACGCGCTAATCTCTGGAACTATCAGTAGGATTAGAAAAAATCTTATTGTGTTTGATAGCCCAGTTCTCGAGTAAGTAAGGTTATAGGCAATGTAACACTACGCTACTGGCGACGGAAGCAGAGCAGTAAAGAAAGACGCGGGTGAAACCGCACCGCGGAAAGCCAGTTTCATAATAAAAATGTTAAGACTGGAAGACTTTGGGAACTATTTAGTGTACGTACGCGACATGTACGAATGATCCAGTCTTTTATTAAACTTATAAATGTTTATTTATATTGTGTTTTGTATAAAGATCAAAAAATATGTTACAATAAATCGTTACTAAAGATTAAAGGACTGATTTAATTTTCTTTTTTTATTTGAAACATTTTTATATTTTTCTACTACAATTACCAATTCCGGAATTGTCCGGAATCAGATCTTCAGTATTGGAACTCAGTTCCGGAATGGAGAATATTCCGATATTGCCGCTATGGGTAGAGAGGTACATACCGTGCGGATTTCGCTCACGTATTTGTTATCAAGTTTCGCGGCTAGAGCAAAATACCGCCTACATCCACTAGAACTGGCAAATAGTTCATACATTCGTGAGTAATATACCAAATAAAGATACCAAAATCCGCTTAGATGTGAACAGTAGTATTAGTTATTGTGTTCCGTCGCTTCCGCGGACAAGTGCCACACGAACGCACAACAACGTAGTGCAATATGTGAAGTGTAGTTTATAAGATAATATTATAATTATGTATGCTAGTCTATAAGGTATTTATCTATGGGTCTATGCAACCTGAGATTAAATGATTTATTATTATTATTATAATATTATTACCGCACACCCACTAGGATTTCTCTACAGCAGGTGGTAGTGAATACCGCTTAGGTTTGAATAGGCCTTTATTAGCCACAGTGTAGGATCCATCAAAATTTAGGTAATGCTCTGGATACAGAGCATTACCTAAATTTTGATGATGGTAAATTTTTATGTTAGTCACAATATAATTGTACCTTAAACTTAAATTAGATGTTTCATAAATATTTTTTTTTATATATATACGCCTACCAAAGTGACTCCACCCCGCCTGATGGTAAGCAGTCAGTGGAATCCAAAAGTGGTGGCTAAAAAGAAGAAATTGGGCCTCCGGCGCTCTCACTCACCGAAAGAATGCAGTAGTTAGAATTCTACTACTCTTATGTCGATCTTCTATGAGAGGGTAGTACTTTTCGGACGATGTATATGTGGATCTACAACCGTTTTTCCTTGATGTTTAATAAAATTGTTTTATACATACATACATACATAACTTCGCTCTTGTCTCCTATTAATGGAGTAAGCAGAGACTATAGAATGCTATTTTCTACGATCCAAACATACCTCCTTTGCCTTTTCAACAATCATTAGTCTTTTCATGTTGGTTATGGGTGCTTGTAATTGTGCCCTTTGTCAACACATCTCCTATGTGGTCCATGTATCTCCTTCTAGGGCCCCATGTAGATCCCTACTAACTTTCAGGCATTTGCACTATATATATTATAAATCTTTCCTTATCCTTCTTCCACATGTCCAAACTACCTTCACATACTCTTTTCAAATTTCTCTAAGTCTGGTTCATATTCTATAAATATTTTTTTTACGTACCTTATAAAAACGGGCATTCAACTACATCTTATATGCTTATTAGTCTTATAAGATTGCCCTAGCTAATTTAAAAATAGATAGTACCTACTCTACCAAACATTCTGGAATAAAAAGATTACACATCTATTATTATGCTACTCCTGAATGACAGATTTAGATTTTCTCAGAAAATATATTTATGAAAAAGCAAAGACATTGTATTAAGCATGGGAAATGTACATATCTTACCATTATTTCGAAGTAGTCTTAGTAAATTTTCAATATCCATTGAGAAGCTAAACACTAATCACGCCAAAATAAAAGCAGCAAAATATTACTAACGACTATACATTACATTACTAAAATACCAATAATCTGTCATCCGTATTATAGGTGGGTAATACATACATACTCAACAATCCTTGAAACTGTTTTATAGACTTTTGCGTTATCAAATCATTAAAAAGTTCAACCATTTATAGCGATTTAAATTGGCACATTATGTGTGAAGAATTTTTAATTTAAAGACCACCGCGCGACATTGATAGACTTAATTTTTAAATAAATAACATGTCTTTGATAAGTCACATCACACTACATTAAAGAAAATATTGTTAAAAAAGTGTTTATCATAAGTTTCGTAGGAGTGGTAATGTTAAATAACAAATAAAAATTAAAATAAACATACCTCCAAGTTCAGCGAGCCGATTAATTTAATCAATTTATTCTCACGATGGACATGTTCAAGTGATTTCAGCAAAATATATAATTTAGCATTTAAACATACGTAAAATGATATGTGTCACAAAATTGTCCTTCCAAATAAAATTTTAATTAGCGAAATAAAATATCAAAAACATTCACCATCACCATCACATCTGACATCAGTGACATCTGACATGATAAAATGTACTCTGTGTCTGTGGACAATTTGACGACCATAAACATTAAATATTTGTAGAAATTTTATCTAACTAAGACCACAGACAATATATACTGGATGACTCAGGCTGACTGTAAGTTACTTTGTCAATCACGCAAAATACATCTAAAGGCGTGTTCACACAAGCGCGATTTTTACGCATCGCTCCGTCTTTAGAAAAATTAGATTAAAATACTTCTCTTTTGTAATATAAATCTTAAAATATACCGATATAAAATACGTGCGCTCGGTCAGTGGTCGGTAGTTACACCGCAGCACACGCGTCGGGATCGTGCTGCGCTCGAGCAGAGCCATTGCTTCATGTTCATACATTGCTCATAATAGAGATAAGAATGATATACTTGCAAAATTCCATACCAGAGCTTCTAAGTACTAGTACGTAAAAATACGAGGGTCAAAAACCAGGTTTTAAAATACTTGAAAGTATTTGTCGTCCCACCCGCTAAAGGTCGGGTTCGAATGGCAACTCGCTCCACGCTGGACGCAAGCGCCTTGCCTAAAATACTTGCATAGGAATTCAACCTGTATTCCTAGTAAGCTAAGGAACAAATTCGTATAAAAAAAACTTTAAATATAAAAGTATTTATTATTCACAAAGTACGAGTGTGTTTCTTATGTGCATTGAAATATGAATCATATTTCTATGGTATGCTATCGTTCGCTTTATAGCACTTACTTTCATACTTGCAAGTATTGGACGCGAGCGTTTTACCTAAAGTACTTGCATAGAAATTCAACTTGTATTCCCAGTAAGGAGCAAAATCGTATAAATAAAAATAAATTGAAGTTTAAAGTATTTATTATCCACAAAATACGAGTGTGTTTTTTATCTACATTGAAATATGAATCGTTTTTCTATGCTATGCTATCGCGCGTTCGCCTTGTAGCACATACTTTCTTACTTACTTATTGTCTGCTCGTACCAGGGCGCCGTACTTCGAAGCGAAACCCTGGTTTTAAAACCTGGTAGCGAAAATGCGTTTTATCTCTAGCTCATAACATAATAATCGACAAAACAATGACAATACAATACCACAGACAATACTGGCAACACTGTTGAATAAAAACAGCTGTACAGTATCTGTATCTGTATGTTTTTTGTATGTTGCGCAATTTTAATTTTATTACTATCAAACTATCAATCAATTCCACTTGCCAAAATAAACACATTTACTTCTGAACAGTACACGAAAAAATCGTAAGTCGTTTACAAATTATGGCATATAACAATTTCATGGACAATATTCGGACATTCTTTGGATTCGCTTCGAACCCGCCCGTAAACGACTTTCGAAATCCAATTTGGAGTTCGGATGATGAAGATGACGGTGATGAACTTTACAGCAGACATCAGATAGAAGTTTTCGATGATCCCTTGGACGTACATCATGAATTCAGAAAACAAATGCAGGATATGTTCAAAACTTTCGGTTCACTATTTGGAGAGTTCAAATCTATCTTTAATGAGGATCAAATCGATGCCTTTACGAGTATGTCTAATCCGGATGACCCTGACCCTGAAAAATATGACGCGATAACTGGCAAGAGCATTAGGGATTACTATCTGAAACCAGGATACCATAGTCACGGCCAAGAGCATCCTAAAGAAGACATTGATTTGGATGGCAAAATTTCTTCTAACGAAATTTCTGGAATGCTGAAACACAAAAGAGATTCTCACAATCCTGGCCCAGTCATACCATTCAATGGTAACTTGATTCCAGGCAGGTCATTTTGCCAGACAATCATCACAACAAGTGTAACAAAAGCCGATGGAACAGTAGAAACAAGAAGGATTATTAAGAAAGGCAACGAGGTAATTGATGAGACTACCACTACTTCCCTCGGCCCAGACTATCGAGGATCACCAGGTTTGGATCACTTATCGGGATCTATTTATAAAACTGTAATATCAGAGCTATCATCACTGTTTCAAAATTTTCACTAAAATTACACCATATTTACTTATTTAGAAATTTATTGAAGAACAGTACTGTAGTGTAAGATCATCTATGATTGATGTAGTCACTGATGGACGGTTGGTTCTTGACAGTTACCTGAATTTCACTGTGTTAATACTTGCATTAAGACTATACTACTAATTGCAGACAAAATTTTGCTCATTGTACATTTAAATAAGTGATTACTTTTACAATTTGTAGTGCGGGACACATTTATGTAAATTATATAAACCGCGTTAAGTAGACTTTTATTATTATTAGTATTGCTTAATAAATGGTTTGGAGTTTTATCATAATTATTATACTATAACTTAAATATATCTTAAACAAAATAAAATTTGTAGTTTCATTTGTAACATTAAAAAATCGTCTTTGTCTGTTAGAAAAAATGTCTATCTAATATTCATTCAAGGATCTGTATCCAATCCGATTCAATAAAAAGTCCATGAATTCTTCAAATCAAGTGCCGCCTTTGAGAATAATGTGATTTAAATTCTTTAGCTTCATAACTAAAACTAGTCATACATAGTAGGATTCAAAATCAATAATTTTTAATGTCAATAGATAGTAGGTACTAATTAAATAGTTGATTTTAGAATGAACAATTACAACACAACACACCATTGTTTCATTTTATCATTATCATTTAAGCCTCTCCCAACAGACTGTTAGGAACACTGAATGCAGGTGCATTCAGAGTCTTCAAGCTGCTTTAAAAATATGCAACCCAAACACTAATTTTATGTGTGACCTTTGCAACTACCCTAAGTGCTACTCCTTTTGATTACCTCTATTCAATGTCTTGTCTTTTGACCTCCTTGATGCCCATTTGACAATTTAGATCCCTGAACAACCTTAGAAAAAAATAGTACCTCTCTACTTTTAGTTTTCATAGATTACATAAGGTGCTATCTAGGTTTAAAGTAATAATTTATTTATTGTAGCTAGTGTTTTTAATACTATTTTTATGCAGTAACTGCCCTGTAACTACCCTTGGGATTGAGGGTAATTAGGGATTAGTTAACATATTTATCTATTTGTGAGATTTAATGACTTATTATACCTGTTTTGCAGAAAACTGATGCTCCGTCTGCAAAATCCAAAGATTAAGAAAAATGATTTTCGCTGATCTGAATTCCAACCTACTATTAGCAAACATTATATTACTTGCTGAAACCCTAGTTAGTACAATGCAATTAATAAAAGGTATGACCAGCTTTTTTCTAAATATTTTAATTAGAAAATTAGTTTCACTATAAAAATAGTGTCCTAATGAGTTTTAATGGATGTTGTTAATGTGAATGTTTATGCAGAAACATCTGATTAGTTCATTTAGTTTTTATTTTTGAGAAGGTCTATCATCTAGACTGTAATAAAGAAATGTTAGTTGTGATCATGTAGCTAGTTAGCTCAGGATAGTTTAAAAAATGTAGGGATTCAATAAGTGTAAGACAATTATATAATTCTTCATAATTTATTCAATAAATATTATTCATAAATAAAATATAGAGAGCCTAGATACAAGAAGGTAATATAACAAAAAAATAGATTTTCTGCCTTGTAGTTTGTGTTACATCAATTGTACTATATTAAAGCCATAATTGTAAAACCTATTGCTGTTTTACTCATATAGAAGGCGAGGTAGGAGAAGAAGTGGTATAAGAAGGGTGGGGCCGAAACTACCAAACTAATAAATCACTCTCTGCTTAGGATGTTAAAACAAAATCATAAGGCCAAAAAAATCCAGATCTAAACTGGATTTTTTGTATTAACTGTACTCTATATACTGTCAGGATAGCAAACTCGCGTCATTAAAAAATAATCTTTGTATAATATTCGGTCGATTGGTCACCCTATCAAAGAGCACAAAATGAGTATTGCCCGGGTTACACGAAGCCTAAACTGACCTGGCTGTATAAACGAGGATAGAATATTTTAAGTATTATTGCAGTGACTGGGGTGACCATCAATTTTTGTCTTTTCTTGGGAATCTTTCTCAAAAAAAATTATTTTTACTTTTTACGTCTTTGGTAGTCATATCAATACCATCTTTAATTAGCCAGACATTTTTTGTAGAGCTGAATCACATTTATTTAGACTTGTCATTATAACTTGGAAGGGTGGCGTTCCACAGACATTCATGGCCACGGTACAGTTGTACAAACTTTAAATTATTCTCCATACTTAGTTTAGGTTTCTACTTACGAGCCAACTGAAAACTAGCTTTCCCGGCCGGTACACAAGCCAGGATAGTAAAATCAGTGGTGAGAGGCGCAACTGGCCTCAAAAATAGAACTCCATCTTATTTAAAACTGTCCTGCCTTGTCAACTAGCTTACTGGCCTAGAAATGAAGCTGGTTCTGTCTACAAGAAGCCAAAAGTACTAGCTTGCTGGCTTACTGAAACTAGCTTGCTGTCCTGGCTTGAAAAACTGGCCTCGTGTAACTCGGGCATAAGTGACATAATTCATCTCCTTTTCTTCCCTCTTTTCTCAGCTTCAATTTATTGTCACCCTTATCGGACCCCTAACCTTACCCTTAGGTCATCTCATAGTCCTCCTTAAATTTTCGCAAAGGCAGTAAGTAGCCGACATATCCTACATATCAGAAGTATCACGGGACGACAGTTTAATATAAAAAATACGTAATAAAAAATCTTTTTGTCTTATCACATTTGAAATTGGATGTGTTAGAGTTTAGTCGCAGTAGCAAGCGTCCGCCGTGTTGCTCTTGATCCACGTGAGGTATCGATTTACCCTGGAGTATACGCCATATTTGTTAGGTTGTGCACATCCTTCACCCCATGACACCACTCCTGAAATATTGAACGAAGCTTAAGTATGTTACTCTACTACTAATATCTTGAGATTATTGAACTATTTCTTTAATTTTCGAAGACAAAGGCTTGTTGTTCTACTGTATGGCTCATCTTGGCACAGCTACCATTGCGAACTGAAAATCTAATAACATGACTAATTAGTCGCAAAATACCCGAATTAGTCGGTCTACCGTTTAAAGTTATTAAACGGTACCAATACCCCCTAGTATACTAGTTTGGCACAGCCACCAATACCCCCTTATAACTTTTAAACGGTAGACCGACTAATTCTGGTAATTTGCGGTAATTACCGATTAATTCGTCATGTAATTAGATTTTCAGTTAGTGATGGTGGCTGTGCTAAGATGAGCCATACTTTTCTACTTGCTCAAAGCGGACATGGAGTTCTAGATTTATTGTTATAAGACCAGGTTTCCTCACGACGTTTTTCACTATTATAGGTACTTCATTAGGAAATACACAAAATAATTTAAGAAATACACAAAATAATTTAAGAAATACACAAGAATTTAAGAAAGCATTCTGATTTTTTGATATCTTACATAGTTTGTAGACCATAACTTTTTTTATATATGTATATAATATTTATGAGGCCACAATTCCAAAAGCCATCGTCACAAACTGCTGGTATTGTGGCTTCCACTATTGGGTATGAGGTAGGTGAAGGTAATGACGAAAGAGATAAATTGGGCCTCCGGCGCTGTCACTTATCGATCGAACGAAACGCAATAGTATAGGTACGTACTACTACTCCTACGTCGGTCTTCTATGAGAAGGTAGTACTTCCACGGTCGATCCGACCCATTCATGCTAAAACCAGCGAGGGTCTACTACCTTTATTCATTTGAGTTTCGTTTATTATTTTAAAGATGAAATGTTCAAGTAAAAAAAACAACTAGGATCACGTACCAACTTCCTGGTACTTGCCACTAGTTTCATTGAATATGTGGAGGGGACCGCCAGAGTCTCCCTGACAAGCATCTCGGCCTCCATCGGGCTCACCCGCGCATAACATGTTGTCTGTCACACGTCGGCCGTACGATCTGTCACGACACTCCTTGTTGGAAACTATTGGCACTTTTACCTGCAAAAAATGAACGAAATATCGAGAATCGGAACAAGAAATTCGTGGAGATCCTATAATTTTCCAAACTGCGCGACGTCCCTTCCATTTAGTTACGTAAAGATATAAGTGACGCAGATGTAAAAAATACTGGACTGTAACAAAAATATTTCGAAGATTAGTATTCAGCTGGTTGAGAAGAAAGACTACGCATCATCATCAAATTAAATAAGATAAGATAATAACTGATGACACAGAAAGAAACTGAAGACTAGGTCCCTACACTACCTGCAAATATTTTGGTGGTCACTGTTTAAGTTGTTAGATAGCTATTTGATATCTTACCTCTTGTAAATTTTCGGCCAACGAACCCCCTTGTTCAGTGGTTCCCCAGCCTATGACTAATCCGCATTCATTAGTATAGGACAATCCTGCCACAGGTAGGCAGACGGGTCGCACGCTGACATCTTCCTCTTCTGTGCTAGGCGATGTTGTCACTTCGGATGCTGGAGTGGTTCCCGCTTCTGTAGAAGCCTCGTCGCTACGTGCCCGCTTTTTGATTATTTGGCTAAACTCCAACTATGGTTTCAAAGTGAAAAGTACTCTATGAATGGTGAAGTGATATCTACACCTATCACTATACCTATCTTTATACACTAGGTTTAGGTAAAAGCCTAGCAAACACCTCTATAATACTCTTAACTCTGAATCTACTAAATCCGGTTTTGAATCCTCTTGTCATTTTTTAAAATAATTAAAATATCTAGTAATCTGCTCTTACTGTATTAGTCACAAATTTATCATCCGTTTGTAAGTAGCTGGTATATCACTGATTTCGATAGTGAAAGAGACATGTCTACGATAGAGTTGTCAAACGAAACATTAAGAGAAAGTGTTTTCTTTTCTGTCACGCGATTCGCTATAAATCGCGAATTTATGATGTGATTCAAAGTTGGTTATGTCGTACCATAAATGTATTGTTCGGATGCGGCTGTAATTAACGCTTTAGTAGTAGATACTTTAGTATAGTCGTCGATGTTTTGTAAGTTAATATGACCGTTTAAAACTCATGTATTTTCAAAATTTATCTTAGACGTCGTATTGTCTATTGTTTGTGAGAAAATTACAGTCTCAATAGTGTTCATGAATGTAATAAGGCAAAAACTAAATTTAATTTGTCACGCCAAATGACTGCAGAGTAAAGTCATTTTTGTAAAATACTAAGTAGAAAGATATATAAAAAAAATTACCCTTTGGTCAAGCTTCAGTAGCGCAATATCATTGTCGTAAGTTCCGGGGTTATACCGCTGATGACGAATGACCTGTGCCACTTTCCTGTCAATAATCTTGCTGGCATTGCCTCTAACCATGTCGTGTTCCAGCAGGCGAACTGTCATGCGCTCTTTACGAAAACTGCAATATTAGCGAAGATTGAATAATCAAATTTGGTAGGTACATCTATTCTAGTTTGTAGACGACTGCGAGCTCTTAGAACAAGGTTACACGCTCAGTTAGACAACAGTCTGGTCAGAATAATCGTGTAACCCACGGATTGACAGAAGTCTTATATAAATTAAATATTTTAAATAATTTTGTCAGTCCTAAATGATAAAAGACTGATGGAGAAATTGATCGTAGAAGGACGAGGCAAGCAACATAACTACGTTTTTATCTCTTTTTACGCATTTTTTAGCAGCAACAAGATAATTATTATAGCAGACGCTTTCTTTTTCCTTAAATAATCCATGACTAAGCACTGATTTAAATTGAAAACCGACCGACGATCAGCTCCGAAGTCTAACGGCCATTGGCGTACCTTGCATCAGTCTGCTGTCAGTCTAGATTGACCGTGTATTAACCGTGAAAATCATCCAATCTGGCTTCACTCACGTCAATATAGACTGATGGACCAGACTGACGCCAAGCTGGGCGTGTAACCTTGCTCTTGTAGTTAGGTATTAGTGGTACCTAATAGGTACAATGCAGTGACAGTTAAATTGACAGGAATCGATAATGTATTATCGTTTGTGTTTATGTAGACAGTAGATAAAGTTTTATTCCAAAAGGGATTGGATTCCTTGGAGTTTGTTGAATTGAGGAGTTTACCGAATCCCCCTACGACTAGGTGGCCTTAAACGACCAGAACGTAGTAATATCCGCCTATACTACATTCAGCTTGACTTATAGGTACCCATTACAAATCTAATTTACTTTTCATTATATTCTGACAAAGAAACGCTAATGGCACAAAGCCAAAAGAATGCATAGTTTCTATCTGTACTGTGTTAGATGATGTAATGACATACTCAAACTGCGACTTGGCACCAATGCACCAACAGCACTCAAATGTGTGTTAGGTATACCTACTTCGTGAATACCGTTTCTGGCAACATACGATAAACAACATAATTATTGACAATGTAACGGGCATTGAAAAGGGCCAGGAAGAACACGTAGGTTCCTATATGAACACTTACGCCTACCCTTAGACGGCCTTAGATTGTTATAAAATTATCATGAACCACAATTTTTGCTATTTAGGTAGGTACCTTCTTATTTTAGCAGAGAACTAGCATTAAATTTATTTGATGGTGAATTATAGGTAACTGTCTTTTATGAGCATCCGAAATGCCAGGGACTCAGCCAAATCGCCCGCGTCTTCATATCGTGAAGCTCTCTCTATAAACTACAGCAAGACACCGATAGCTTTACGTACCCTGTACAATGAGCAGCAGTAATTATATACAGGTCACTGATGACTGAACCGCCGCAGAACATCCTGCCATTGTACAACAGCTTGGCAATCCATGGATACTCATTCTTCTTCGTTTCGTTCCCGCCTACTATCCGCTTCTTGGTCCTTGGTATGCCACATTCTGCAATTTAGAGAATTTTTAAGAATTTGTTAGACTACTGTTGAAGAGATACACCTAAGTGCGATTCCTATAGATACGGGGCCGTTTATATTATTCATAATTACTTGTTTCGAATTATACGCATTTTTTAAGACTAAAATAGTGACAGACGGTAAGTAATAGTCACGGCCGGTACCTATTGAAAAGTGCCGAATTTCACAGTAACTAACTTTAAAGCGGCCGAGTTAGAATGTGCGATGTTTAGCTGTATGTGGTGTACCTAAGTGTAACTCATTTGTCTACTTACGACAAGCAGTACAATCCTTCGGTATGGGCGGATCATTGATGGCGATAGGGCTGGCCGTGGTGGCGCCTCCTCCAAGCAAGTGACTTATCCATTCTATGAACCCTTTCTGCTTTTCTTCTGGCTCAACTAAGTTCGCATCGGTGTTGGCATCAGCATCAATTTTCGCAGCACGACAGCTTACGAGAAGACAGAACACTAGTAGAGACCAGTTCATGTTGCCTGCAGCCAAATAAAACAATAAGTATTATTCCTTTAACACACGGCTAACAAGATTACAAGAAACACACCATAGCCACAGCCTGTTGTTTACATTAGGTAGATCAAATTTTTCTTAAGTGTAGTTACCCTAATTAAAAACGATTGTGTGCATGTTACAAGAAAAGTTACCTAACTGCTCTACATTTAAACCAAAAATACTCAATAAGAAAAATTAATTTCGATATATAATCAAGAGCACTGGTACCGTTTTTACAATCAAGTTTTGTTTGAGAAAAATCAAGGACACGGTGTGACCGGGTCAAAAACCCGCTGCTCCCATAGCACGACGATACCGCTAACTCAATTTTATCATTTATTTTATTAATCAGTTATCGTATTAAACATTATACAAAGTCAACAAGAAAGGTTAACTAAATAAAAACAGAAGATATACTGGCTTAGTAAAAAAATAACCTAAATACATTTTACATAGGCACAAAACTTCACTCGACTCAGTGCGCCAATCAAACGAAGTTTTATCCCGAGTGGGAATCGAACCCAAACCTCTTTCACCGTAGCTGCGTAGTCGGACGCACTCCTCCCACTGCGCCATACACCACTCACCGAGGTAGTAAGGCAGCTAGAAGTAGGTAATGAAAAAAGATTTAATTATTTTTGATTGATATGTTTAGTTTTACCATATTATTATTATTTATTTTCTCTATTACTTTTCTCTCAGTCATTAACTTATTGAAATCATTATTTTTTATTAATTATCATCCTAAGACCCAAATTTATAAATGACAATGCATTGGCAGCGCCAGCGCGGCATGGCCGGTATATAATGCCAGTCCATTGAAAATGAAGATCTTTCAGCTATAACCAACTATCAAACTTTGCGGAAGGATGTAAAAACGCTCTCACAATAGTAGTGTCTGTTACGCTCCGTAACGCAATAGACCGACACTACTATTTCACGTCTATCTTGCATGAGAGCCGGCAAGGATTTTCTACTGTGATATGTTTCACGGTCACCCATTCAACCTGTCCTTCCACTCCGACCAACTGAACCGACCAACTGGTTGTGCAGAATGGAACCCAAAAAAGGTTTTATTCCAACCTTATCAACTAGTTGATCATTTATTTTATTTTGAGAAATATTATTCCAATGGGACCAACTGAACCAACCAATTAAAACGGACCAACTATTTTCTTTCTCAACGATACAACTTTTTTGTTGGTCTGATGGGAATATTTTGTTAATGCAAATTTGTCCCCATCCACACAACTTTGGTATTAAACCTTTATAATAAACTTTTTTTAAATCTAATATATTATATCATTCGCGATGATGCCATTAGAAAAACCATGATACAATGTTTATCGGATGAGATCTCAATAGAAAACGCCCTAAAAAATTAAGATAAAAAAATAGGTAAATGTATCTATCATAGGATTAAAATAAAAATAGACAACTAACAGTCGTTTTATTCAATCAAGCATACTTCGTTTCTGTCCAAAAACCAACAGGTTATTGTGTAGATATATGGATTTATTACCCTAAGAAACACTTTCCCGGTAGAGACACTTTTTTAGGTTTGATACTAAGTTGTGTAGATGGGAACAAATTTAAATTAATAAAATATTCCTATCGAACCAACAAAAAAGTTGTACCGATAAGAAAAACAAATAGGTGATGCGTTTTAAGTTGTGTGGATGGTGATAAACTTGAATTAATAAAATATTCCTATCAGATCAACTACAAAATTGTGTCGTTAAGAAAGAAAAATAGTTAATCTGTTTCAGTTGGTCAGTTCAGTTGGTCAAACTGGAAAGACAGCATTCAACTTTGACTTCGATCGATGCCCTTGAAGCGATCTACACGACCGTTATTACAAGGCCCTTGGAGGATTTGGCTCCTTTACTTCGAGTCGGTACGGTAGTAGATCCACGCTGATTTAAGCATGAATGAGCCGGATTGTCCGGGGAAGTACTACCCTCTCATAGAAGATCGACATACATGTAATACCAATTCAGTTAATTTATTTAGCCCCTACATATGGGACCTTAGGTAACCTAACAACATCCTACAGTCATCACATTTAAATTAAAATCTAATATGTTTAAATAAGTATTAATATGTATTAAGAGTAGTAGTATCCGTACTACTGCGTTTCGTTCGGTGAGTAAGAGCGCCGGAGGCCCAATTTCCCCCCTTTCCTCTTTCCTCACCTCCCTCATTTCCTTCCCCTAACCCCATTTCTAGCCGCCATAGTGGAAGCCACCATACCAGCAGTTTAAGACGATAGCTTTTGGTATAGTGGCCGCCACTTCTGGATTCCACTGATTGCTTACCATCAGGCGGGGTGGAGTCACTTTGGTAGGCTATAATATATATAAAAAAAAAAGTCGCCGCTACGTCTGCCGATCTCGGCAGACGTAGCGAAAGCGAAACAGAAGCTTCGGTAGGCGACTCGACGTAAAGGAACAGGACTTTAGGTATATAATAATGATACGGTAATCAGCTGCGATAGTACGAAGTTTAGTTAGTAGAAATCATGAGGTCGAAGATCAGAAACTTAATTTTGTTAGTTATTATAAAAGAAAGTTTTATTTGAATGAATTTTTGGGTTAAGTGATCGAATATAGTAGGTTACCTACCCATTTGTTTATTTGGTCACGATGTCGAAAGATTGCGAATTTGTTGGTTAAAATTTTATATACGTATTAATATTTTTCTAAAAGTATAGAAATTTTAATTGCCAATTTGCCTCAAGTAAGCTGGCGATAAATTTTATTTCAGTGGGATAAAACGGGCTGGTATTAAAAGCTGTGTAAAATGTCACCTGGCGTTCTACAGTAGGTAGATACCTACTGTCAATCAAATGCATCGAATTAATGATAGTTAGGTAATTAAATTACATAAGGTTGTCTATAATAAACGATGAACTCTGCAGGAAAATCGAAGTGGCTAATATTGCGCGCAGAGTTGCTTTGAAGTAGCAATGGGCAGGATACAGCTTGGAGCAAAATTAAGCTGATAAAGTACCCTACAAAACATTGCAGGTTTAGGAACTCTAAGTACCTAAGTGGAATTGCAATTTACAACTGGTTCTACTACTGTTCCTAGCTATACCGCTTCTCATTGATTTCGTAGACTGTACAATATTTCCTTTTTATGCGCAGCAATGCAAAACACATCCAAGCGTGCTCCCGACATTCAAGTGCAGTGGTTATTTCATACTATCAGACAGGCCTATCTACTTAATCTACTCACTTGCCATCATTAGCAATGAAAAACGGGCATTAATACTTCGGCTGTTTCACATTAGGTGTCGTAGAAATCGCCTTAAGCTATAAATAATCTGTTGAATGTCAGTGACGGAATAAAATTGAAATTTCCCGCTTGGTATGCGTGGAGTGTAGTGACAGTAAGTCCCGGCTTTAACAGTAGAGAGTTGACCGTTTTCCTGTTCCCAACAATTTATCGGAAATGAAAGTAGATAGTAGTAATAATATTTTGGTCTGTTTTCCCTTTCACAATAAATATTGTGTTATTCAACCCTTTAGCTTATCGTTGTTGCTTATAGAACACTTTCGTGACTTGGAACTATTATCTACTAATTGTTACATGCTGGCAATTTGCTATAGGTAGGTAGGTACAGGTATTACCGCTTACACCTTTTTTCATGAGGATGTTGTTTAAATAATTTCCCTACTGTAAAAGTATTAGGTAGGTATGTGTTACAATTGTAAAGAATATTTGTTTAACATTATTTTCAATTTATTAATCAAATTCTTCAAATTGAATATGGACTCTTTATGTGACATATGATAACGATATTTTTAATTGTATTATTGCTTTGGTTACAAATAATAAACACAATTTAAAATGGGTCGAAATGGCCTAATGGATAAGGCACCCGATTCATAGACACGAGGTAGAGGATTCGAATCCGGGCAAGTATCAATGTGATTTTTCAAATTATATGTAGGTACTTTCTAAGTTTATCTTGGACATTTCTGACTGACAGTGAAGGAAAACATCGTGAGAAAACCTGAACTCAAATATCTGAAATTGCCAATTCGGCTTGAGCAAGCGTGGTGCTTAATACTCATGCCTTCTCTATATGAGAAGAGGCCTTTGCCCTGCAGTGGGACAATAAACAGTCTGATATTATTATTATTTATATTTGGTTACAGGACCAAATATACCTACTCGAAAAGAGATGTTCCCTTTATGTCAAGTCCCTTTACGTCGAGTAGAATCTATTATTAAACAATAGACTCTATTATATCATGTTCGACACAAAAATATTGGAAATATTCTTGGGCACATAATAAGGAGATAGTCAACGCCGACAGGCTGTCATATTCTAGCAATTCGCCTTGAAAAAGCGTGGCGACTAATGTCCTATATCTTCTCTGTAGGTATAAGAAGTTTCTGCCTGTCCTTTGCCCGGAATTGGGTTAATAATAACGGACTAGTATAATTGTCATAAGAAGGTAATTCGATTGCTAATTAGCAAATATTGTAAAATATAATCAACTTATTATTTCTCTAGGACTTTTAAACAAATCTACAGTTGATGAGTAAGTATTCCTTTAATTTTCTTTGCTGTGCAAAAAAAACTGATTAAAGGTCAACATATAATAAAATTGGTTATTAAAAACAACGTGAAAATAAAATTGACAGAATAGTCCCTAATTAGTAGGTACCTATATTCTACATTTAAATGCAACAAATTTAAATACGAACCGTTTATTACAACACTGCACACTTCACAACACTAAAATTAGCGAAGTATCGTAAGAACTCACGAGTTGGAAGGACAAGTGGGCGGATAGTGGCTGACGACTTGCCTGTCCGTGAACACACTCAAGACAGGCGAGCAGCTCGGCCAACAAACACTTTCACCACAAATGCTCCACTTAGTCCTGACCAACGTATGCGAGTCCTATTACCCGCACATCAATTTATAAACAGCTTAAAATCTCTGTCACAAATACCATTGCATTTACTATGAAACTATTATCTGATAATACGGTAATTAGGGCCTATTTGGCAAATCATGTGGGATATAGATACCTACACGCTATGATTTAGATGATTTAACTAGTTACGCAACATTGTTGGAATTGTGGCATGCTTGTAATTAGCCACTTTATGGTTAATATTGTGCTAGGGCTTATTTTTAAATGGAGAGGCAAAGGTCTAATATTACGTTAGCTCCTATTATGTAGGTGGCGAAATGATTGACATACATGGACCAAAGCACCTGTCCCAGCACCTGCGCGTTGAGCACCTAGCATGTAATCTTTTACCTTGCCTAGTCCACGTTGACCACCTATCAATATATTTTTGGCAGGTGCTCTTTCTGTCAATATTGCTCTATATTGATAGGTTTTTATTTATTTCATTTAAATTATATTTTCATGGAAATTAAGGCCCATTTCCAGTAGAGGACGTCTTTTGGTGCTATTATGAAGAAATTACATTTTTAACTATTTGATTTTGAATATTATCTCTTAAAAATATTCAAATGCCACCTAATCACACACATTATACAAGCGCGTAGCAAGTAGAGAAATACTTACTTCAAATAATTTCAACGTAAGTACTTAAGTACCAGTATGTATGTATAAATGAAAGAAAGATCGGTCGTTTAAGGAATGCAAAATGTGGTACAAATTGGCATTTATTCTGCGACGAGAACTTTCTCTTGAATGAATAAAACGATATACCTAACATTAATAATGAATATTAAATATATCAATGAAGATGTGATTTAAATTCAGTAACTCTGTCACCTGGTAGAGATACAGATTTCGTTTTACAACAAACAGTTTACGAATATCTTCACTGCAAGTACCTCAACGACCCAAAAATGCAAATATTTATGCACTGGGTCATGCAGATATTGGCAAATAAAATAAAAATATAGCTTATGACCTACATCTATACTATTATATTAAGCGGATGAGTTGATTTGTTTGTTTGTTTGAACGCGCTAATCTCTAGAACTACCGGTCGGACTTCTCGAGGAAGGTTGCTATATGTAACATCACGCTACTGATGGAGATGGAGCAGTAAGCAAAGACGCGGGTGAGATCGCGCTGCGAAAAGCTAGTCGTGTATAAAATGTAAACATTTGTAACACTGTTATATAGTGTGTTTTTAGAAACAGGTTGTGGTACCTATATAACTAATACATTAACCTATGGGAGCCAACCAGCAACATTAATATAAACTGAACCGGAAATCTGCAACTTTTAATACTTACTTAACTTTTGATACAAATGCAAAGCGAGGACGGATCGCTATTTTTTATAGTTACAATAAATCTGATGTCTTATACTTATATCGCATTGTAGCAAATCCGTTGCCGCGAAAACCAGAAGATTTAAATTTAATATTCATGCGATTAATTTGTTTAAATTATTCGTATAGTAAATAAAAGAAATATCAGGCGTTTAAAATAATCTGCAATGCTTCTCAGAGCTACACATAGTTATATTACTATAAGTTTTACTACAGGCGCTGCGTACTTTTCGCTGATTACTTACGTGTCAAATCTTACTTGGCTCACAATATGTGGATACGGTCCTCCTGTAATTGTTTAATTAAACTTCATAAGTACCCACCTACTCTATGAGCGCTGCCAATACCTGTATATTCACAAGATCGATGATAACTTTAAGAAATATTACTGTACTAGCGGACCCGAAAGAGGAGCGGCTTCCGAATTGGTATTTTTAATAAAAAATATATTTCAGGAACAAAGTAAAGAAATAATTTAAGATGGTGGTTAAGTAGTTATTCTTAAATTTTCTAATTCCTAATTTTTCTTTCATAAAAACTTTCTACTGACAATAACAAACACAACTAAAAATTAACTACCTACATCGGTCCAGCCGTTCACGCGTGATGCCGTGACCGAGGGAAATATGGATTAATTTTTATATATAAATAGTTATATAGAAGATTACTAGGTACTATCTTTTAATCTATATTTTATTTCAGAGCTTATGAATAAGTCATGCCAGCTGCTTTTTCTACTCCTATCTTGAAAATCTTCCGAACGAAAACTGTTGTCGTAGTCGCCGGAGCTCTTAGTCGAGATGCCACAGTCTGAGTTTAGGTACTTCCTTGGGTAAAAGTTCCTTTGCAATCGTCCTGCTAAAGTTGATTGTGTGATTAACTCTACCTTGTAAACCTGCTTCATTGTTCAGAGATTTAGTAGATACACAATTCAAATTTTACGAATAACAGATACCTACAGAACCAGGACTCATGAGAAATATATTTATAAACCAGGTCCATATTTATCCCCGATAAGAAACGATCATAAATATGACTTTCATTGAGGTGCAGTCAAAGTTACATAATTTTACAATTTGTGTAAATTGAACAAGATTTAATGAAAGCTTTTATCGGCCCGTTGTATACCTATGCCTTTGGATTACATAACAATATTTGGATATGCTTATAATATACCATATGCTTATAATGTACCTTTCACTGCTGAGTACCTACTTAGGTAGTTTTTGATTGTGGTACTACCAGGATGCACTACTTAAAGTGTAGCGTGATATTACATAGCCTATAACCTTCCTCGAAAACTGGGCTTTCATTTATTTATTGATTTATTGGCTCACAAAACAAGATACAAACATAAAGAAACACAGTAAATCTATGAAATAGAAAGCTAGTTGGTAACGCTACGTATGTGTGCACAGATGCTCTAAATATAAAATTACCTAGTTGTGATAATACAAAAATAATTTCCTTTAATAACCGGAATTGGAACTGCTGATACATGGAATACGTCTAATTTCACTTTTGAATTTACTGAGACTACTATTAAATATATCTATCTTTCATACGCAAAAAGGGATTTAAAATCCGACTGGTAGTTCCAGAGATTAGCGCGATCAAACAAACAAACTCTTCCGCTTTATATAATAGTATAGATATAGATAGTATAAATTGATTGCCTGGTGTAATACTACCTACTCAGTAAAGCATACCGTTTGCTAACTGTGGCAGCAAGAAACATTGCTGTGTACACAATAAAAATTCTAAGCACATGTAAGATTCACCGACTGGCATTCGATTGAATGATACTGGCGGAGAGACTGCCGCAAGGGCTTACTATTAAATATTTATAGGAGAAAACAATAATACGTACACAGATAGTCATGTCATTGTTTTTGTAGGGATAACAGAGGTGTGTATCGTGTGACGCACTGATGATATCGTTGAAGATGTCTACTACTGGACAAGGGCCATACACTTTTTGAAAAGCAAGGAGTTAGCCATAGTCGTCACACTTGGCAGACGGAATCTCAAATAGCATAACTGACTTACTAAATATTAATGCAAGTAATGCTGCTTCAGTCGGGAAGACAGAATGATCCCATTTTCTAGACTCGTTTACGCCAAGTCGCATTAGACCTGTCGCCATATCGCGTGCATAATAAAGGCTTGTTTAATATTTCCTAACGTTTTTAAGGCTGTAGATCCTTACTGCTTTCAGCATGAATGGGCCAGATCGACCGGGGAAGTACTACCCTTTCATACTTAGAATATTCATTGCCCTGCCAAAGTGTTACTTAGAGTGAGAGTGCCGGCAGGCCCCTCGGTCCTCTTCCTTTTCCTTTGTCGTCCTTATAATAACGGCTTGGTTGTGTTATCTAAGCATAATTTCTACGATGCTTAGAAAACATATGTCCATAGGCTACATTCATCACTTATCAAGTGAGCCGTATGATTGTTTGCTACAAATGTTCTATAGAATAAACTAATTAACTTGAGTCACTTTGTACGACACCCATAGACTGAAAAGGTTGTTGCAATAATCGGCTTACCACCTGAAAATACTGTTCGTATTTAATTAACACGTGCTTGATATGAATAAACACTCAAATATTTTGTGTTTTTTCTTATCAAGCACGTGTTTTTATAAAACAATCAAATTATATTATCTTACACTTCACCTTGACAGAGAACTCAGTGTTTATCTCGTGGCAGGATTCATTGTCATTCCTTCAGGTGACATTCATGCTTTAGTTTACATAATGTGAGCCATTGCCACTGTAATCTCAGTTTATTTGTTATATACACCTGAGACAACTTGTGTTTGTACGAGCAAACAAATAATGCTAATACTAGCAAAGTAGTAACCATAACCTATCGACATGGCTGTGTTCTCAAAGCATTGGACAAGTAAAATATATTAATAAAAATCAAAAAGCCCGCCTACCTAAAACAAACTCAAAAGAAAAAAACTAAGCCATTTAAGCTGTAGTAGAGCGTGCCATAGAAAAAGTCAAATTATCCTGTAAGAACAAAATCATTTGTTCTTAAAGGATAATTGTATTAACACTTATGAACGTTAAAAATTTCAAAATGTCAGCCAATAACCAGCCTAGAACCAGTTCGCTGATGAGGTAGAGCCATGAGAAGAACTGACAAGAAACTCAAGCCACTCTTTTTAATCGCCAGGTTGTTACAATTTTTGTAAGTTACAATTTCAAGTAGCATGCGAAGTGACACAGGCAATACACTAAACTCTATAGGTAATTAATCACAGCTTTCTATGTTGTAAAGAAAAATAAAAAGTAAAATGTGTGCTTTACAGGCTGCCTCGATTTGAAAAGACATACATTCTACATACATACGCCCGAAAAACATTACCCACCTTGACTTCGGCAGTCGAGCAAAAATAATATTGAATCGAGCGTCTCTTGTATTTTCCTTTAACTTACGTTTGTTTTTGTTTAACCATAAAATAACTTCGAAGCTTACAGTTACCCATTGTAGGAAAATAAAAAGTTTTTAATTTGTACAAGCCAGTGAAGCGTGTAAAATGCTTTGCCTAATCACATAGCTCATAACTCACACTTTAGTGACATTATTTTCTTTGTTTTCAATCAATTGCGCTCAAAGCAAGTTAAAATCTTTTCTGCCTATTGAAAAAATAAGGAAAAATACAGAATCAGTACATAACACTACCAGTTTCTTAGTATCTAATAATGGAATAATAAATACCCACATGTTGAAACAGTTACAATGTTTAACTAATTGCACTCGCAAGTTCATCAAAATAATAACATTATAGCTTCACGCCTTTTTTACTGAAGGGGTAGGCAGAGACATTCAAATTTTGCCAACTGGGTTAAATCAGTAACAGGCAGATGGTTTAAATTGTTGCTATTTACCGGGAACGAATTCAGACTCCGGGCTAAAACTGACAACTTATTAACAGAAAACCCAATATCACTTTGCCCGACCCTGCGATAGCACCAAAGACCTTTACGTAGCATTGCACAGTATCACTAAACCAACGCGGCAGTCCGCCTCATCGTGTTTTTCAAGTATTAGGTGCCCAAGCAAGCTTAATTTCCATGTAGACTAGTTGAAATGGGCAGCGCCTTTGGTATTTACTCTGAGAACTAAATGCTGTCATACAACATTTTCATAATGACGCGCTCTGTCAGGCAAACGAATGCTAATGTTAGTAAAAAACTGTAACACAAAACTACTTAAAATATTCACCAAATTTATTGAGTAATTGTATTACTTGTAAATGAGCAGTAATAGTAGCTACCCACGGAGCAAATACAAGCTCCGTGAGTAGCATTCATCTCTAAGCACATCCTTATGAACGGAACGCGGCAACTCTTGAAAGACTGAATTTGTAAATTCATGTCTTATTGTTAACAAATTCAAAAGGGACTCAAACATTATGCAAATACAATAAAATTATGTAAATATTCCGTAACCAACTCAATTTCTTAAAACATGCACTACCTACTGTCTATTCTACAGCTCACACCTAAATCATTCTTAGAGCATTAAATGCTCTAAGAAATCATTGCGTGACCAGTCTCTACAACTCAATTCACTTAATTCTCGTACAATACGTGATAACTACAGCTATACGCTACATTATTTCAATAAAAACATATGCCTTACAATTTTCTAAGTGCCCGATAACAATATTTATTACATTCATTACCATTTTAGCTTACTAAAGGCAAGGGCAACTTTAGTCATAGAAAGAACCTTGAATTGTCATAATCGCTTTACCTTTGTCAGTGACAATGACATCAAAATCTGTACAAGGTGTCAGAATGTTTAACAAACTAATACATTTATTACCGTATTATGTATACAGAGCTTAGATTAGAACTACTGTTTATTTTTACTTGTAAACGTATTAACAGACGACCACATAAATCTTACTTGTTGGTGGGCTCGTTGTCCGCACTTAGACCTCTTGGTTCTTTGTTGCGTCCGGTTTGGCTGGATTATTTCATCCAGCCCAACTCTGCCCAGAAGCGCAGAAGCTTCCTGGGAGACCACTTATATCTGCGGTACCAATATCATACTAATAAAGGCGTTAATTTTATATTCTAGACGGCTTACCTAACAATATATTTTCCTATAGAAGTTTTCTTTAAGCACCTGCACAAATTCCTTTCTATTTACCTAGATCCTTGCTTGCTTGCTGTTTATTTACCTAGGTATAATAAATCCAGACTAGAAAAATACCTTTAAATAAAGTATTTACTTTAGTAGCGTTTCGATTGATGTGTCGGCAGCCCAATTAGTCCCTTGTCATATCCTTCTCTTTCCTCACGATTTGTAAAAGCTTGAATAAGTATTCTGCGCATTATTTATTACACATAACTTATCCATTTTTCTTTATTAATTCTGATATAATTTTACATTTATAACAAATTTTTCTCAATATATTTTTGCATAACATTAAAATAAATGATTTACATTCGCCTTTATTATTACCATTGCAATCAATCGAGTGAGATTTCAATGTAATCAAAAGTAGAACGTTACATGGTCAAAGTAGCATGCAGGTCCACGCCGGGCCACGGCTCCGATATCAGAGCTATCTATGTCAACGGTGCATAGGATTTATTCAAATTATATGTTACAATAAATGTGATAAAAAGTTGCTACTAACGTTTTATATTTGTTCGAGTAAAATTATTAGGTCGTATGCGACTTAATTTTTAGATGAAATTTTGTCTCGTTTCTCCAACTCCTAATAAGAAAACGCTATATTTTTGTTTGTTTTTTTATTAAAATAATGATATCATAATATTATGACACTAATTCACAGAGGGTTACCTAATATCTACCTTAGAATCACAAAAGTACGTGGTTCAAAAGTATTTCTTTCTGTATTGATGATAATACACGAAACGAGATCTTTACCGAACTTTTGGAAGACAGCACTATTCTTCTTTTGTAACTAGTGTAACTACATAAAAAAAATTCACAAAAACTTAACGTAATTTTATTTTACGATCATTTACGAACTGATGACCATTTTGTATTTGTAAATCATTAAATTAGCATTTCGCATAAGTTGTCTATAACGATAAACGAACAATAAAAAATCCTTCACCAACGAACACAATAACAATAATGGGCCTAGATAATGGTGCAGCACTTCCGTAATTAGACTACGTGAAGTTACATAATGCCTCTAATCAGTGGAATACTCATAAACTATTTATTATTATGAGCAAATATATTCATAAGAGAAATCCTACAACATGCTCATCCACAAACATTAAATTTTCAAGTCAGTAATACGACCACGAAGTCTCATCTTATATTATTCAACCCTGAAACTTCTAACAGCCAATTTTAAAATGATGAACTTCATGAAGAATCCTTGCAAACAACGAACTATGACAGACAAACTCAATGTTTAAAAGGAGTCTCATGTACCTACTGCTAACTGTATTATAATTTTAGCTTTTGGACTATGCGACTTTTACAAAAGATAATTCACTAATAATAATTCATTTCACTGTATAATAAAACCGAAGATAAAATAAATAAGTCAAAAACATAGTTTAGCTACTCTACTCTAATTCAAGCATAAGTACCTACTCGAAGCTCACTTTCAAATATGGATGATGTTACTGAGTACCTAACTTCAAAAGAACATCGTTTTTAAATAAAAATACGTATTGCATCAGCACAGTAAATAAAGAAAAAAGTTAGGAGAAAGTGAATAAATAGATAAATGAATACTTAAAATAAAATGTCGACATACCGAGGTGGAACAAGAAAGTGATTTTACTTTCTTTAACCAAAAAATAAGTAAGAAATCTAAATAGAACTTATAGTAGGTACCGATTTTAAAACATAATCTATTATTTTACGACAATACATACCACGACTTTATCGTAAAAACTCTACAAAACTACAGAAATACCTACGTCACATATTTCATTTTTAGCACATACATATAACATACCGTACAATAGAATACATTGACCTGATTGTTATTCGGCTTTAATTTCGGTTATTAGATTTACAAATGGATAGAATGTAATCACTTTAACATGATCTAATAATTATTTTACAAGGAACGTGACCTGCGTGTTAACACACTGTAAAGTAATAATTAATTTACAGCTTGGGTATGAGACAAAATCTCTGCTGATATAACAATAGTCAATATGACCTAGATACAGTAATCACAAACTCATCAAGTTCTTAGCTTATACAGCCTTATAGTTTTTTGATACCCGAATCCATAGTGGTGAAAACCTTAATAACAATAATACCAGTCTGTTTACTGACCCACTGCAGGGCAAAGGATCTTCTCATATAGAGAAGGCATGAGCATTAATCACCACGCTTGCTCAAGGCGGATTGGCAATTTAAGACTTTTAAGTCCAGGTTTCCTTACGATGTTTTCCTTCACCGTCAGTCAGAAATGTCCAAGATAAACTTAGAAAGTACACATGATTTAAAAAATCAAATTGGTCCTTGCCCGGATTCGAACCCACTACCTCGTGTTTACGAAGCGGGTGCCTTATCCACTGGACCATTTAAACTAACGAAAACCTTAAATGAAGTGTAATATATTCGAGTTGCAAGCGACATGACAATAGTAATGTGTAAGTAGGCTGCATCGTTATCTCATATACGGGCGGCACCATCGCCTTGGCACCGTTGCACGAATCTTCTGCCTCCACGCGATTTTTCCATGAAATTCACCTTCAAAAACAATAACAAGGTCATTAATGTTTGTCTAGACCAACTTTGGTGGGAAACCCTTTGATAAACATTGCGTAAAAGAAGGAAATGATAATAACTGATATCAAATTGACCTCCATGAATGATATGGTAATGAGGTCAACCGTCCTCAAAATATTTAATTGTTTTTAAACACGCTCTGTATATTTTATTACCTTTACGACAACACTAACATTGAAACAATAATTTATACAGTGTCATATATAAACTTATACTGGTTTTACGCTCACGATAAATCATAAAATCAATTACAGTAATATTCCATGGTACAGAACGCAAACGAAAGTAGAATGGCGCCATGAAGATATTGACGGCTGCTGCGATGGAGCCGCACATGCATACACTTATTTGTTCCGAAATATCATAAATTGCAAAACGCACAAAAAGCAGCGTTTTAATCCTGGTATTACATAAAAAGTTGAGTAACATTGTCCAAATATAAAAGAAATAAATTGAACCATTCGAAGCATCCGTCAGCAGGTGAAATTAAATGAACCTACATTACGTAACTTGCTTGACTTTCTGCAAGGATATGTGAACTACAACGGACTCAGACCGCCCACTCAGTGCCGGCTGATGTCCGAATCGCAGCAACCTTTCTATATGACACAAAACCTAAATACCAAAGATATTCACACAAAAACACTAAAAACATTGAATTCAACATGAATTCAAGCTTTGGTGCATGAACAAACACTAAATAAATTCGATTTTTTTGTCGTTATTTTAAAATCAATAAATATGTCATTATGTGGATTAAATTATTATTTATTCCACATGATAATTATCATTGTCAATATACAGAAAGTATTCATAAAAGCACTTTTCAAATACGAATAGGTGTGAAACCAATAACAAAAAGAAATTTGCATGCATACTTTCTGCTAAACAAATCTTAATGATACTTCAAACTGCTTACACAAACAGCTCACAAAATTTCACCAAAAATCTGAGCAATGTGAATGCCACGAAGATAAGTTGTGGGATCAGTTAAAAATGATTGAACACGAAAGCAAATATTCACTAACAGGACAAGTATGCAATATAAAATAACGTAGCGTAATTTACGTCCATTAATTAGTGGAAAAGAGTAGCACCAATTAATATGACATAACGAATTACCGACCTTGTTAGTTGTTCGCTACTGAGTACCTTTATGTAGTATTTCATACAAGCTTTAAACAGGTTGTCAGAAAGAAGCGATTGGATGATGAAAAGTTTGATATCACATTCAATTAAAATTAAATTTGAATGAGCTAGTGCACTTGGTAATTAAAGTGATTGTATGAACGAGATACTAAAGTTATCTGAGATTGAAATTAAATTAACTAATGTGCAAAAAAAACAAATAAACATGAGGTCGGCCACCTATTTGGTGATTTGTGTGTAACCGGAACTCTAAAATGTAGTGAGTAACAAGGTAAACGAACCGCTGTCTATAAGAGAGCTCTAGAAGGAGATGTAGAGCTGCTCGATCACCTCACCAGACAGTTCACTCTAAAGAATACAATTACGAACCTGCAACTCTGTGTAAGATAAACAGTAAACATTAGATGCTGTTCTATTGACAAGGTCAATCTAACTAACCTCTACTCCTGTTGTCACAACTCACGAATTTACGATAATTATTTTTTTTTCTAACTATTCTTCTGCAATTAGAATAATAAACTATTGATTTTCAATTTCCAAGTAACGGCAGAATACTTCAATGCGAAGGTTAAAAACTTTAAAAATAAACGCATCCTATGCACACAAGATGTTTATGAAAGTAGAGCATTTCAGTAATCAATGACGAGTACCTATTGCATCGTCAGGTTAGCAAGTAAGTTGTACCACTTCAAGGTCATTATCTAATCCTCCATCCTTCCACAATCCCCGAGGCAAGCGCAGTGGGGTGACGCAGCGGCACTGCCTCCGTCACTCGCTCAGTCGCCGCGTCGCCGTGAACTTGGCCTGATCTGGTGCCGTCACACTGGCCCCGAGGCCTTATCGGAGGCGCCGCCCACGGCCTATAATAGCTGGGCCGGCGTCTCCCCCTGACTATAGAGTGGGTTCTGACACCGCCAGACATGTTTCGCGTCCTCTGCTTCCTCGCGGCTTTTGCCGCCGCCAGCGCCTGCAAGCCCTGCAGTGAGTGACTTCAACCATTATTTCAGAAATGTTTCAGCAGTTTTCATTTTAGTGTAATTTTGTGAAGTGGTGCGAAATTTTAACAATCCCCATGGTAATAAGGCAAATTAGTAAAAATGTGATTATTTTTTAAAAATAAATCTCTGATGCACTTGTGGTAAGTATAATTAAATATCAATTTACTGCTGCACTGAGTGATTTAGCCGCAACTGTTTTGAAACCAACTAATATTAGATATTTAAATAATTAAATTTACACAAATTTAAATTCCTATTTTCTTATTCAATAGGCATTACTTCAGTTTTGGTTATGTCATAAAATAAGTGCTTTAGAGAGTGTCCATGCAAAACCGATGCTTACTTGTACGTAAGGCCGTTGCAATAAAACCGCTGAGATATTTTCGCAAGTATGTTAAGTGCCCCGGATGTGTAAAGAATGTCTTCAAAATGTTGAATTGTAACACCCGATTAACATATACGTTATCCACAAGTTTGTGATAAAAACATCGGGATCGGGATACCGTTTTAATGGATGTGAAGGGAAAAGATCGTTGTTTATCGTTATATCATCTAAAGTTAAAGTTTATATAATTCAATTAAGTTTCTAATACCAATCGATCGAACTGTAGAACAATAAAAACTGACATTGTATCTTAGAGATGTTGGCGCGAACGTTTTGTTTACAAACATAGCGATTTGAATTATTTATGCAAATAATTCTCATTTTTAGGCTACCTAGTAAAATAATTAAAATATTCTTGACCGATTGATATCTATTTCAATGAGAAATTTCTCTTATGTAGATTTGTAAAATATTGCATCAGGTATTTTGACCCAAATTAAATATTTGGGCGACATACAATAATTGTCGACTTACGCAAGCAAACTTTTTAAATTGTTATTCTTGTGGTAGGCATTTGGTTATCGTAATGATTTGACCTAATTTAATTGAAATTTATTTTAAATTTTATTACCTACTTTACATATTTTTAAAATGTAACTACTGTAACATCAACAATTTATTGTTTTCATATGTCATTTAGTTGTGATTGGGTGAGTACCTTTTTACTAAGTTAATATTACAAGTTGCAATGTATATTAAAATTTTATATCAGCCGTGTTCACGTCTGTCAGCTAATATAAAGAAGTTGAACAACTATTTAGCTGACATATTTATTTATATAAATATCAAAAACACACGTTTTTCTCAAAATCTTAGATAAATTAGGTATACGCTATAAAAGTCCTTTCAAAATTTACAATTGGAATCGAAATTGCTTATTAAAGCAATTTATTTACTTGCAATAAACGTGGGTAGTACTACTAGGTGTAACAAAGATCGTTATTTTGGACCCCAAACAAATCGAACAATCAAGGTAATTATTTCGTAAAAAATTGGCACGAGCCAGTTTCTGGTAATGTCATCAGGTCAATATCAATAGTAATTGCTTATCCTCGATTCACTTGTCGGCTTACTTACTTAAGTAACATTGCTGAAGTAATACACGCCATGAAGACTTGACCTGCTTCTTAAACTTTGCAGACGAGAACAAATTATCTACTTAGTTTAAAAAAAGTAGCTCCTTTTAAGGTATTTATTATCTGTATCTGTAACACTTCTGCAAAAATGTGCCGCTTTTAGCTGCATATTTAATTAATTATAATTGCTTTCTAATACAATAAATTTTATTTTAACGAATGAATATTAAATAATGAATAATAATTATTTTTTTATGAGTTGCGCCTGCACCGGATATCCTATTTCGAACAAGTTTAAGATTTAGTTTTTAATTTATAAGTACAAATTTAAATAAAGTATCCTACTATTTACCGTTTTGTGAGTAAGAGGTCATTTTTAAATGAAAATGAAAATATATTTTATTCATAAAATGTCAGCAAATTAACATACTGATTAAACATATTGATTACTCCATTACTTGCTAAATTCGAAGTTATAGTAGCGCATTACTACCATATCCTCTGAGATCAAGGTTCATAGTTCGCTTCGATATCGAAATTTCCATATTTTTACATACTTATTTATAAATTTAGACAAATTTGGCATTAAATATTTGATTAAAGTTATAAATATTATACCTACCTACTTATAAATAATATATTCATAGATAATAATCTAAAAATCAATCTAAAATACAAGTTCTATCTAATAACTAAAACAATTAAACGCTACCGATTCCCTGAAGCTAATAAATACGCCGCACCAATTAAAAAAAAATCCAACTACTTAGTATGTTTTAATAATACCTACGATTCGACTTTTTAGCTTTCTATTTAGGAAACTAATCAAACGCCTATTTCAATATAAAAAAAACTTTTTTAATACGCCTGTTTACTGCCATTACCTACTACAAATCGACGGGCAGACGCCAACATGCTTCTGTAAGATCAACGGTGCTTGCTAAAAATATATTATATTCCAGCTTGCGGGGTGGCTCGCGGTGCTCGGGTAGTCGGCGGAGCAGCAGTGAGTCCTGGCGAGTTCCCCTGGCTGGCGGCGCTCAAACGAGACGGGAAGGTCATCTGTGGAGCTACCGTCGTTGCACGGGACCATCTCATCACTGCTACACATTGCGTTCATGGGTAAGTATACCGTAAATAATTGAATTAAATATTCTTAAATTCCTCCGTTCTTTCGAAAACAAATATTTTATTGCCCGACTGACGCAGTCAAGAAGGGTAATGTTTTTCGAGCGTATGTATGTATGTATGTATATGGCACGCTCTACAGCCTAAATGGCTTGATGAATTTTAACGTATGAGGTGTCATTAGATTCGTATTGATCGCGGGAGTGATATAGGTTATATAAAATTTCAATGTAGCGTCAGCACGAGAAAAAAAGGATTTCTTTCTTTTCACTTTCTTTTAGGCAGGTGGACTGTTTTGTTTTTTAATAATATATATATTGCTTTTTGTCAAATTATCTCTAGATGCCGCAAGAATTAGCCTGACTGTACATAGGCACTTGTAGGCTTAAAGATGATAATGAAGAAATTAGTTACTTTTTGTCGTTAAAATTCGTACTTACGTACTAGAGACCATACGACATGAGTTTCAATATTTGAGGGGTTTATCACCTAATTGTGGCGGGGTCGTCTAATTAGATCTTCAGACTATAACAATAGAAAGAGGTAAAAGCCGTTGATCCATAAAAATAATGAGGAAAAATATACTTCGCAGTACTTATTCATTCATAAAATTAAGAGAACAGACATTTATGAATTAAGCTTACATATTAACCGAATTTCTCCTTATAAGATCGTAAATTAAATACTTTGAAATTCATTCTTTGTCGAAAAGGAAAACAGTAAATAAGATTTATTATACCTACCTATTGTTATCGCTCACATTCACACTTCCACTCTTAAATTTATAACTGATGAAATGTTTACATATTATTAATGTATATGAGTTATGTTCATCAAAAGACTTTATAGCTACCAGTCTCAATTTTCTGATGTATACATAACTTCCGTGTCATGATAGTTAACCGCCTTTTAGACTCGAGATACAGAATTTAAAACCAGACAAAACCTAATGTTGGCTTTTCAATCATTATCAAGAAAAAATTACATTAAGCTCAACTCGCAACTGGGCCCGATCTACCATATGACTTTTTGTGCTTCTGCCCAGGGTCCCATGTAGATTCTCCAAATAAGTCAAGTCAAAGTAAAAAATAGACGATAATGCGAAAATATTCATGATTTAATTAGTATATATTGAGTTCCTAATTAGGTGCGACCCTAAGTAGTATTAGCCCCAGGCTCCTAACTCATGGCCCGGCCCTGACTTGCACCAGTTTTTTTTTTATGTTAATTCAGAATTACGCGTACCTATGTATTAGCCTACTTGGTCGCTTCAAGGTAAACAAAGGTCTTTCCTATGATTTCCCACCTCTATTTTAGTGATAACCTTTGCCTGTTTTTCGCATATTCATCTAAAGTCATTTCGCTAAAGCTTTCTCGACCTTCTTGGCCGCTCGGCCTCGACGTCCGTCTTTGCACACGCATTAGGTCACCACTTTCGTCTATTTGTCAAGATGCGTTCTATAGCTGAGTTCGGCTTATCTCTATTTCCGTTTAGAGAAGCTAACACCTCAGTGACACCTATCCGAGATTGTATAAAGTTTAAGAAACTTCAAGCTGCTCTCTATATCTATTCCATTGGCAAGCCTTAAATTAGGCATATATTATCATATTTTTAACTCTTTGATAATTTATATGATGCTTTTGTCCACACGGATACGCCATGCCAGTTTTATCAATATACGTCATGATTATTTCTAAATGTTAGTGGCCCTAACACTTAAGACCTTTTGATTTAACACTTCAGTATTGCAAATCATCTTATCAGGTAAAGTCCGTAACCTTGGTCGACTACTATGACTTTGACCTCGTACGTGACTTATCATACAAACCACAGTTTGTTTGGGTACAATCGTTACTGCAGATATCTCTATCACTATAGGCATACTAAATAAATTTTCAAGTATATATATTGACGTCATGATACACCGTACACTGATGTTTGAACTATTATTTTAAGTGTACATTAAGTATAATAATCTATGGCATATCAAATTGTACCAATTATAGGTACCTACATTTAAAGACTGATATATCTATTATTTTTGAAAAGAAGTATCTACCTTATCCTGTATTATGAAAAAAGCCTTGTGTCGCGGAGTAAATACCTACTTTACAATTAACGGAAAAATTTACTTCAAAATTTGATCAATCCGATACCGTTGCATCAGCCCCATTTTCGGAAAGCCATTCAGAAAGAAATTGAAAGTACAAAACTGTACAGGATCTTAAGAATATTTTAATAAAGTCAACCATTATTTTAACGAAGTAAAATTCCATGTGAACTTTTTGCTATCTCGTTTCCTTACTGTATTATGTCAGGTTTCTTATTATCTCAAAAAAGAATATCTACATTGGTCAACACCTTCATTTAATATAATTTTAATATGACTACTTATTTCAAAACCATACTGGTCTTTTAAAGTCTATCTAAACTTTGATGAGTTAAATTAAAACACATTAAGGTCAAAAGTAACCTAGGTGACGATCTACCAAATTGACCCTATTAAATGAATAAGAGTAATTTAAATACAAAACACTGCACATCGACAGCGCGTAGAGATTTTACATAAGGGTTAAGTTTTCTCGCGATATTTTCCTTTGCCGTTAATCAATAATGGCCGAAATAAACTAAGGAAGTAAATACAAATAAAAAATCACATTATCATATACTGGCTTTTCGCGGCGCGGTTTCATCCGCGTCTTTGCTTACTGCTCTGCTCCCGTCGCCAGTAGCCTGATGTTACACAGCCTATAACCTTCCTCGAGAACTGGGCTATCATACGCAAAAAGAATTTTTCAAATCAGTCTGTTAGTTCCAGAGATTAGCGCGATTCAAACAAACAAACAAACTCTTCCGGTTTATATAATAGTATAGATATACCTGCTTATTGTATTAATTAGACCCAGAACTTTAATTACCAATTATATTGTAACAAATCTATATTTTTCTGACCTCTCCAAACATTAATAATGACCTATGACCAAAAGTAATTAAATTCTAACGTACAGGTATATGATTTATATGTGCTAATGTGCTCATTTTTTTTCTTCGCCTCCATTTCTAAAGCATGAAGGAGGTCAAATGCCAGTGGGTTACTCATCGGTCTATCTAACCGTAGATTAAACTTTGAGTATCAACTTCAACAATGGGCGACCCGGCCTCTTACTAATTTCTTTTTTAATCTTTTCTATACGTACAAATCTAACTATTACTGGCACAATTGAGATGTATATTTTAAACGCTAATAATGATTTAATGTGCTGTTCTTACAATCAACAAACAATAGAATAAGTAGGTGAACAAAGGTGAACATTAATTGGTGAAAGTAAATTGACACTAGGTGACTTCAGCGTCTCATAAAAACATAGTAATGTTCAATAACGTGTTTAACACTCGAATGAAGCTTTAATGTATGAATCATTCGACTTATGAGGTCAAGAATAATCAATATAATCATCTTCCATGGTTTGTTATCCACTGTGGACTACCTACTATGTATAGATGAGTCACTTTGAAGTCAAAAGTTATAGGTTCACGCCCTATGCCTACATATAAAGATATAACGGTCAGTTTATGGTCAGTTATTTAAAAAGCAATATTCGTTTTTTATTTATAATTTATTTATAAATATCTAAAGCAAGCAAAGAGTTTTTAACTTTATCTTATCCTTGATGTTTAGCGAACAAAGCAACTGAAATTGTTTGTGATATTATAATATTATACCTCCGTTTTACTCATCTTCTAGGACTATAGCATTACATTATGCGAGTTCTAGTATTATTTATGGAAATACCCCATTCTGGATATGAATTCAGAAGGCTCACTCTTCTGGAAGCTAAGGCTTTGCATTCATAAACATGAAATAGTTCATAATCGATAAAAATATCTTTGAAATAATAGTTCACGTGACGTGCGCTTAAAAATTCAAAGCTCCGAATTCATCATTAGACAGACGCATCATTAATTTTTAAGATACTGATGCTGCTTTAGTTAATTAAATGAGATATAATCGACATCTTGATTAAGATGCAATCGTTTCGCTTCAATTCGCACTGATTTTATATAAATAATTATTAAATAGCAAGATATACCTACGTACGATTATTCAAATATGTAAATGAACCGCTCAAAGCTTCAAACATTTCCTTATTGAAGTAAAAAATAACGATAAATTTAATTTGGTAGCGGGACTCGGAGGTATGGGCATTGCAAGCATTGACTAAATTGCCCAGCTGTTAATAAGCAGTAGGTACAGACAGGTCCTACTGGTAACAACGGCCAATTTGGGTAAAAACCGGTACAAGGGCGACGCTGTGTCCCGAGGGTACCGTAAGGAACCTAATGGGCAATATTAAATTTTTAAACTACAAACTGTATTATTTATTTATAAGAATAAATAAGGTAATGCGATAATACTTAGCTTATACTATTATAATGCGTATTCTCGAAAAATAAATAATGATACAAAATATTTTGTGTGGTATTTTTGTGGCACAAGTCAGACATTTCTGTAGAGACATATACCGCCTTAAGCCTTTTCTACTGAGGGTGCAATATACCTATGAGTATATGATGATAAATACATTCGATTAATTTCATTGCCGTATAAATTAAAATTAAATTTTAAATGTCATGTTTTCTAGTAGGTACGGGAGTCGTGTTAAATAAATAGCATCACACAAATCACAGCGACATACATCTTTATTATAAGCACGTTATCAATTAACTGAATTTTTAAAGAAAAACACTTCACAATCTAGGTACATAATTAATTTGTTATTTTCCATTCAAAGCGAAAATTTCTTATTTTCATACTTAAATTAATACTGTAAAATAGTGACACCTTTCTTCATGTAATAGTTTTACATCTAAACCATTATGTATTATAGTTTTGGTTATGACATTTTCAGGCCAATCATTACAAGGGCCACCACTGTGCACCCGAAGATGTCTATTGTTATGGTTTTAGTCGATATACCGGCACCAGTGGGAGTCCGACATAACCAACCTCCATATCCTTAGAAATAAGGAGGTTGGTTATGTCAGACTCCCACGACACGAAGGACTGGTGACTGGTGGACGCTAAGGAACTGGTGACTGAGTATTCTTGGTGAATTTGGTGATTTGTACCACCCTCCACCAATCTGTGCTTTTTGCACGAAGTATGCTTCTACTTAACTGTATGACCCCAACGTATAGGCGCTCGTCCATTTATCTAACTGTTCTGAGTTTTTCTTTGTCTAATATCCTTGACGAAGGTTGGTCGTCCTCTAACATTATTAGCGTTTACTAGAGAATGCTTTAGCCTTTAATTTGAAAGGAGACATCGTTTCCCTTCCCTTTTTATTACAAAGAACTGGCACTGAATTGCCCAATCTGTACAATAAAAATTCCAGAGCCTTCAAGTTGTAATTAAATGGTGCATACATAAATGTAATAATAATACCAGCCTACTACTATTCCACTGCAAGACAAAAGCCTCTTCTCATACAGAGAAGGCTTGTTCCTTAACCACTGACTGGGCCATCACGACTATACCTTCATAAAAAAAATTAAAAAAAACTATTCCAACATTCATCGTTGATCCGAACCCTATGCAAAAGTAACTATTACCGTATGTGGAACCCTGTATATAATAAGCACAGTTATATTGGAATCAATGTAAATTAGTAATAACCTTTTCACGGAGTTTGGTTTTAGTGATGTTTTAATTAATTCCATGCACCCAGAAATAACTGTTAAAATCTTTTAACTGCGGGTTTTGAGTGTTCCCGTACGTTGGCGCCTTGTAGGATGTTTTATTGTCTCTCATTTGACCCTTAATTTGTTCTTATTACAATAAAATATTCTTGACGCCATGTTTTTATATTTGCCCATTTGTTTGCATATATTTATATTACAAATATCGCTGCTTACTTTCTTTTCTCGTTCGTTAATTTTAGGAGATATTCGACAACCGTAAAATAATCGATGTTCGTTGTAGTTTTGTCAAGTGGGTGTGTCTGTTTTTGATGATTTAACTCTCGCACATGTGTATTTTATTCATGTATTCATTGCCTCTGAACGTGGCTTCACTGGTGTGATATCGTACAATCAAATAAAGTAAGTAACGTTTCGTTATTTTTAAATTTTGGTTATCATTACGTGTAGTGTTGGTCTAAATATTATGAACGTATGATATATTATAGAATATTCTTTATAGCACACCACATAAATATTACTACAAAACAAATAACAGGAAAGCACAACATTATAATTCTGTGTATGATCGGTTAAAGGTCCGTGCTCCTACCAATTTGGATCTTATTACTGATACTCCGTTCCACCCGATCAGACTGTAAGTCCAACACCGTTGGCAAAAAGCTCGGCGGATTATAATAATATTTAAAATAATAAAGCCTTAAATTGATGCCGAACGCGTTGATGTCTTTATAAGAGCCGCATTGATAGCATAATAGAAAGTCGTTTTGAAAAAGAATAGATAACGTCATTATTCACTACCTATTTTCTTTGTAAGTGTAACCAACCAGAGACAGGTTTTTGTTTATAATTTATATTTCTATTTTTTTAATTCGCAGATTTAGGCCAAGAAAGCTTAAAAGTATTGCTTTTAGCCTTGTAATAAAACAACACAAATATTTTGTAATAATGTTACTAAATAAAAAGGGTCTTTATGTAACGGCTATGAAGGTGTGCCGGAATGTAAGGTCACACATATTGTGTTCGGGAACCTTATGGACATATATTGTTACTTGTTATGCAAACTATGTTAGTACTGAAGATCTTTTGTGACGAAATGTTTGCTACTTCATACTTTAAAGAGACAAAGCAGTTGGTCTCGGTTGCCATACTCATCTATGACAATAATTATAGCCTAATTCAGTTATTTAAATGAAGACAATATCTCTATAGTAATCAAACAAGTGTAGTATAATTTGCATATACAGACTTAATTTCGTAGACATTCTCTACCAGTTTATCATTAGAGGGATGAATCTATTATAAAAGATAACTTCTATGTAGCTAGCTAAACAAGTTAATAAACAGCTGTTTTTATGCTTATAAATTCGATTCCCACACGGGACAAAACTTTATGTGATCATGAACTTTGTGTCCGTTAATTATAAAAGTAGGTACTCAGAGCTTGTATGCATACTAGTGCAGGAGTGAGTTATTTTTAAAAAACATTCAGAACTTATTTAAATTTTTTGTTACTTCTTTACAAGTTTTATCATGAGCATCACTGAAATACGACATTAATCAATGATTTAGACATGTTTATTTTGATATCCACAACATGAAAGTATTTTAATAAAATTAAAGTCTGCAATATTTCATTTCTTTATAGCTTCCGTGAAATAAATTAAGGAGTCGCCGAAGCAACCGATCAAATTTAATCACAAGCTTGGTCAAAATATTGTACCTAATCGTGAGTCAATTAATCTCAATTGGTACTCGTTTCTTTTATTTATTTTGTGAGTAATTACATTGACTGCTATCAGACAGAGTGAAGTTATTTTTATAAGCTTAATTATCACTACATAGTATAAAACAAAGTCGCTTCTTGCTTGCTATGTATCCTTAGATCTTTAAAACTATGCAACGGATTTTTGATTTTTGTATTGTCTAAAAATGTCTGTGAATGTTGTTTAAAAAGACATTCTATAGTATATTTAGTATCAGCATAATACCTGTGCAAAGCCGGGGCAGGTCGCTAGTATATTATAAATGCAAAAGTTTGTGTGTGTGTGTGTGTGTGTTTGATATCACTCAGCGCCTAGACGGTTGAACCGATTTCTATGAAAATTGGTAAGTCGATATATTCGGTGCTGGAGACTGACATAGGGTAGGCTTTTTATCCCAAAAATCAGTCTGGTGCCCGAGGGATACAACAAAATATATTATAGATTTTTTTTATCTATCAAAAAGATGATTTCGATATTTAAAAATATATTTAGGTGCAAGAGAGATCACTCTTCGCACAACTTATCTAAGCTTTTTAAAGACAACTACTAGTGTCCTTTTTTTGTCTGACTGCTGAAGTCAAGTAGAGTAATGTTTTTTGAACGTATACCTCCATGTAGGTATGTAAGGCCAGTATTACATTATCATATAAATATGATTTCATATCTGTCAAATTCTATGATCATAGTTCGACGACCCTCAAACTATGATCATAGATAATCACATGTAGTTATTATACCGTCAGTTCTTCATTTAAAAATGACTTACACATCTTTGATCATATTTCTATGATAGTCTAATAGCAGCCTAAGTATCAGTGGCGAAGGGTCCATATAACCCGATTCCTATCGGCTTCCCTTTGAGATAAATCACAAAGACTATAATATCTATTATAGTGTAGAAATCGACCATACGTCGTGCTTCAAGGTAAGCAATTTTTGCGCCGGCTTCCCTCTTACAAAACGTCACTCTTCGCCACTGCTAAGTATATAAGTTATGTCTATTTATTTGGCACGCTCTTCTGCCTGACTTAATGGATTTTTAACATAGTGAATGTCATTAAATGCGTATTAATTGTGAGAGTGATATCTATACTATTATATAAACCGGAAGAGTTTGTTTGTTTGAACGCGCTAATCTCTTTAACTACCAGTCGTATTTGAATAATTATTTTTGCGTTTGATAGCCTAGTCCTTGAGGAAGGTTATAGGCTATGTAACATCAGGCTATTGACGACGGATGTAGAGCAGTAAGCAAAGACGCGAGTGAAACCGCGCCGCAGAAAGTTAGTGAGTATATAATATTTCAATGTAGCATCAGCACGAAGCTTTTTTTCTTTTCGGTTTGTTTTAGACAAGCGGGCTTTTTGTACAGTTGACTATGCATCAGATGTTTCAGCTGCTACCTTTAAGAACACTAAAAAACACTAGATAGGTACTTACAAGCAAACATGTAGAAACTTACTACCCTAGCCAGAGTAACCCAATTTGAGGCCTCCTAAGAGGAATTCTTCCGTCCTCCACCTCTCTGTCAATATAATACCATTTTCTTGTTTAAATATTTCAACTAAACAAATAACAATATTAACAAATCATGTCATTTAAATATTCTTGACTTTTACGTTGATTTTACAAACATACACACTTTTCATAATACATTAGTTAAAGAGCTAAACGATAACTTATCTACTAAAATATCTCTCATTAGTACAGTGACGATTACGAACTATAACTTTCAATGTTAAAACATGTTTTTAAACTCTATTTTTTAAACATCCGTAATCTCGAAAGGCTAAGATAGAGAACAGAGTTGTGATACGTATACCTTTTCAGTGACAGCACAAGGACATACCTACCTGCCTTCACGTACGGAGAAACAAGGTGGTTATGACGCTCTAGATGGACTGAGTAAGCAGCCAGAATACCGGCTAAATCTATTAGGGTCTTTGCAATTTACATCTTTAATAGTCGAACCGGGAACAATCTTGAATGGTTGAAGTAATTTTCGTTACAAAAAATATTTAGTGTGTAGCATTATTTATATCTTTCGTATTATCTTTTCATCCTTGTAAAAAAGTAAAACTACATACCGTTTAAAATTCCAATTTAAAATCATTAACAAACTCAAGCTCTGACTCAGCCACAAAAATGCAACAAATATAATAGAGAAGAGCCTGCACGCCATCGCCCGTAGCAACCGTTTAGGTTTACACGAAACTAGGATATACTTAAACTAAGTTATTCTCGAGTTCTTACAACATACGTAGGTACTTCAAGGTTTCTAAAGTAGTTTAGGTTATCTGAGATTGAAAATGGCTACACAAAATTCATGAACTACTTAATAGGATTTTTTTAATCTCAATTTAAGTATTCTTTGTATACCTAAGTACTTAAATTGTATGTTATTAAGAAAATAAGCTAGTAGAAGAAAATATAAGGAGTATAAGTAGGAACTTATATTCATTATTCAGTTCATAATGATATATTAATAAGAATACTATAAAAAATAATAGCTTTATGGCAACACATTTTGCCACACCCAACGGAAAGGAAATACAACTCGAACTTCAACAATCTGTTCGCTGATAAATTATACTACTAGAAATGTGCATGGAATGTATATAGGTAGTAACTTTATAAATAGAAACAGCAGTAGAGGACATAGTAACATGCAAGTAGTAGGCCAATGTTAGTCTTTGACTTTATGTCCATGCCATAGTGCCATAGCTACCTTGACGACACATGCATCGACCTACGAAAAGCCTACTTACATGATTAATTTTATAATTAACTAGCTGACCCGGCGAACTTCGTTCTGCCTAACAGTCGATCAACATTACTTTTATTTCTAAAATAAAAGATTTTTTCTAGGTTAAACGTAGCCTAAGCTACTCCTTATTACTTCAGCTACCTCCCAATAAAAGTCCCGTCAAAATCGGTCCAGCCATTTCAGAGATTATCCGGCACAAACAGACAGACAAAAATTGTAAAAAATGTTATAGTAAAAACGGTTATTTCAATATTACAAACAGACACTCCAGTTTTATTATCTACCTATAGATTATAGTTCAACTGATTGACTGAAAAAATGTGTGTACCTTTAAACCTTTCTATTCTAATCTAATTGACATCTTGATAATAATAACAAAATAATAAGTGCATATTTTTTATTCTTCCTTTTCTTCTTTTTTTTATTCTGTTTCTGTTTTTTAAAAGTAAACATTACAAAAAAAACACGCATGTTAAATCAATTTAAATTACAAAAAGCGGGACATTCTTGTCCGACTATACATCTCTTTTTAGACGCATAAGGCAAAAAACCAAATATACAGCCACGATGTTACCTACTTCACTCCAATGAGGTTAAGGTCGCGACGGATGCGCCCGATCCTTTTGTCCTCTCCGCGTACTATAACGTCGCGAATTAGTTACCTTCCTCGCTTCGTTTTAGTAAGTGCGCTGAATTTTAATCGATACTTTTCTAACATGAAAATATTATAAGCATACCTGAGCATTTACAAGCTCAAAAATAATTTTGTTTGTTCAATGTTTTATAAATCTTGCATTTTATTTTGTACGTAAAATTAATTTTGTTCTTTGAATGTTAAAATAACTGTACCTATTTTGAGTTTGGATAAAAATAAAAACAAATTTTAGTGCTTTAAATATGTAAATATAAGAAATATCTTTTTTATTTTACAGGATAGAGGCATCGCGTCTCTCCGTTCTGGTCGGCGAGTACGACGTGAACTCTTCAAGATCTGACGGTTACGAGGTGATACATGTCGTGCAGCATCCGGACTTCAACAAATTTACCTATGACTATGACATAGCTGTCTTAAGGCTAGCAGAACCACTACCAGATAGATTGTACAGGCCTGCCTGCTTACCTGGTAAGAGAACAAGAATGTTGAGATAAATCTTTACCACCACGTACTTTTCCTACAAAAAAAAAACGAGTTTTTTTTTTAAAAATCTTAAATTTTGCCTAGATGGGTCTTAACAAATTTACCACAAATTCAAGCGCATTAAGAAGCTCTTCAACCAATGTTTTGACCTCTATTAAGAACGATACTTTTTTACATATACATACCTTAACAACACTCTATTTAATATTTATTTTATATTTTATATCCTCCTAAGCTTCCAATTCATCCTATGATTTATACCTACTAATCGTCAAAATATATATTACAGATGCTGACGAATATGACGTTGGTCTTGAAGGTGAAGATGCCATAGTCACTGGTTGGGGAAGCACAGTGGAAAAGGGACCTGCCTCCAACGTGCCAATAAAAGTATGTTTTTTTTTGTCATAAGTAAAATGATTAATATAAGTGTACTGTAAGTTTAGCTTGAACATTACCGAGGTATGGTGAAGAAAAAGAAAGAAATTAATTAGATTCTAATAGAACAAAAGTTTAAAGAATATAAATAAAATTGCCAATCCTTCGTGATTAAATATAGTAAAAGCCTGTGTAAGAGTTTCTCTGCAGTGGGATTCTTGTAATAATGACCTGGTACCAATTTTATTTTACGACTCACAAAGAGTATATAGTGTTAATGCTGGACAACTACCTCTTCTACCAAAAACCATATACCTAATCTTCTTTGTTTTGCTAGGCTCAAGTCCAAATTTGGGCCCAAGAAGAATGTTCGGGTGCAGGCTACGGCCGCAGAAAAGTTACTCCTCGCATGTTGTGTGCCAATGCTCCTGAGCGCGACGCGTGCACAGGAGACTCTGGTGGCCCTTTGTTAGTGGCGCAGCCATACTTTACACTTGTCGGTAAGTATTTAACAGTCTAGTCGATGCATGATAGGAGATAGGACTGTAAGACTGCATTAATAAACTTGTCCACCGTTACTATCACTTAACTATAACTTTGATGAAGTCCGTAAAACTTGAGCCAGTACTTGTTTAAAGATTTGGCAATTACCGTTGCAATTTCTGGCTAAGAAGTATCAAATAGGAGATTTATTCCTTATTAAAAAAATCATCTACAAACAACAAACGACTTTCATGTTCTTGTTCTAAAGTCGTTAAGTTCTATCTGGGAACAGTGTTGTGCACCAAAAAAAACTCTTTATTAATCCCTTTTCAAATGTAATTATTTATATTTATAAAATTCATAATCTTTTTATTTTATAGGAATCGTGTCATGGGGTCGAGGATGTGCAAGACCAGGATACCCAGGCGTCTACGCGCGAGTAGATCGCTTCCTACCGTGGCTCCGAGTAGCTCTACGTCACGCTTGCACGTGTCAACCTCCAAGTTTCGGTTAAAATTCAACTACCTTAAAACCGTACCTATCAGATAAATCGAACGTAATTTTAAGTAGTATGATGGCCAGTAAGAAAAATTAGTGCGAAGCGAAGCCGTAAGTAATCAGCGGCTAGGTTACAATTCTGGTCTTAATGCTTTTCTAGGTCCAACCTAGGAAAAGTATTATCTAACTATTTTAACTATTTATAGTAGTGCACACCGGTTTACAACCTTAAAGAGTACCTACTCGTGTTTTTAGGCGTTGTGTACCAGAGACCTGACGCAGACGGGCACGCTTTCAAAATGTCACTATAATTCGGAATCGTAGAGCATTCAATGCTCTAAGGTCGGAATTATTTGTTGTAGCTGTTAATACCTAATTAAAGTACTTTATTTTGGTAGGTTAATAAAAACAACTTTTGAAACAAAGGCCGCCTGTAATAACTAATAATAAGTCATGGTATCGTGGTTTAATATTAATTAAGTTTTGGTTTGTATAATTATTTATTTAACAACATTTATGTACTTATAGATTTATTAGATATTAATATAATATTAGTACCTAAGTATACATTTTACAAATGAGCTTACATTCACATCAGTATTATATAATAGTATAGATATAATGTAACATTATTTAATTTAGTATCGTAAAGAAGTTACGGCTGTGATTTACTTTAAGACTGTAGCTATAAATATTTAATGAATAATAATGTTCTGCTTATTAAAATATAGCTTAAATGAGGCGAATGAAAAAATAGTTAATAAAACTATACAGAAATATTTTGTTATAATTTTTCTGACCTCTAATAATATGAATTAGTTTTCATTTAAATATGGTCACACCAGTCACAATAAACAAGCTAACAACATTCCAATATCCACGCCAGTTCAGAAAGTCAACACCCGGTCGGCGCGGCAGCGCTCGGTCAATGCGGTCACCTACCGATTCATTATAAGGTCAGTGACCTTATTGCCATTTGACCAAAGACACATTTTTTTTATTTGGCAACAAGCGATTACCGCGAAAATTCGACATTTGACGTTTATGACGCTCCTGTCAGCTGATAACGAATTAGGACTGAAGAATTTTGTTATTTACAGTGAATTTTACAGTTTCTATAAATGAAAATAGTGTGATAAACTATCCTAATTTATAGACAGTAATTAGTATGAATTTTTCTGACAACGAGAACGTAAGTGTGACCTTTTTAACCTAGTGATTAAAGGACACGACAACGTGACTTGTAATCACACAGTCTTTGCTTTGTTCTTTGTCGTATTTACATATTGTGTATATTTTTTATAGCTACAATTAAAGTGAATCTGTAATTACTTTAATACATGATGTCTGACTATGAAATAAAGCTATTTTATGTATAGTATTAATTATGTTGGTTAGGATGAAACATCGAGCGTTGAAAGCACTTCAAACACAGATAACACGTCCCGAAGTGAAACTCCAACAAACACCCGCTTCAAGAAACGTCGCCGTGGCAAGAAGAAAGCTGCTAAACAAGTAAAACCTCCGTACAAGTTCAAGTAAGCTAAAAATTCTATAAGTTGATGATTTGTGTATTTTCCAGTCCAGAGTATGAAACTAACCTATGTTTCCCCGTGGATGTCGTTTTTATTCGATTAAAATAGTAATGAGCAGCACCATTAACTTTATACAAAATATCACCTTACTGCTAGTCATCAATTAGCCTACCAAACATGATGTCTTAAATAACCCTTTTGGAAGAAGCCTATGGCCAGCTCTGAATATTTTAGACTGTTAAAATGAAGATATATAATATATACTACGAAACATATAAAATCTACACTCTTAAGTTTTCTGTAAGTTACTTTTCTATTTAAGTGGCTCTAAAATAAAATTTCTAAAGCATTATTTTCCTTACTATTTTTACTTGCCTCTATACTACTATAGTAAAAGCAATTGTTTGTCCTATAATGCAAAATCCGTCTTATTACCACCTGAGATAAAATTATGACCTCTAACTAAATCTAAGAATAAGATTAATTTTATTCATCCACATCATTTGAGCGAAAAGACATTTACTCAAGGCCTTATCACTTTAGTCAGTGCTCTGAACTTCTCTCATCCATGAGTAACCTTTGCTAGGTTTTTGATCCACCTTGTGACACCAGTAACTGCTTTAGTCCTTGTTCTGAGCCAGTAACAATACAAATACAATAATGTCAATTTAATATCATGACAAATTGTAATATGGTTATCTAAGCAGAGTTTATTAACTTAATAACTTAATTAATATGCCTTCCTCTTCCCTTATGATAAACTGTCCCATAACTATAGATAAATAAACACAACATATAAAAAACTCAACAAAACATTCTTCTTCAGTTGTAGTGCAAAAGAAGACCATGGTCAGCCATTATTTGGGTGTCAATTCAACCACCACTTAAGGGAAGGGGAACCGCAAGTGTTTGCTGTTGTTGGCAGCAACAGAGTATCTATATATGAATGTCCTGAGGCTGGAGGCTTCAAGTTTCTACAATGTTATGCTGATCCTGATGTAAGTCTAGTGTAATAAATATTGTAATCTATTTATACTATTGTATAAAACAGAAGAGTTTACCTGTTGTTTGTTTGAACAAGCTAATCTCTGTAATTTCCATTTGGATTTTAATAATTCTTTTTGCGTATGATAGCCCAGTTCCTAAGGAAGGTTATAGACTATGTAACATCACACTACTGGCGACGGGAGAAGAGCAGTAACCAAAGACGCGAGTGAAACCGCGCTGTGGGAAGCTAGTAATTTAATAACCTGTTATTATCCCACTACAGAGCAAAAACCTCTTCTCATACGATGCAATTGAAAATATGGTAGTTCACATTCAAGAGTACTAGGGTAGCAGAAGATATTTGGATGAACTACCAGTCCTCGGTAGAGATTAGGTGACCAGACCAGACCTGCAGTCAGTCATACAGTCATACAAAATCTTTTTACACAGGTTGATGAAACATTCTACACTTGTGCTTGGTCTTACGAAGAAGACACTGGTTTGCCGTTACTAGCAGTAGCAGGGTCACGTGGTATCGTTCGCATATTCGCTCCAGCAACACAGACATGTATCAAGCACTACATTGGCCATGGCCACGCTATCAACGAAGTGAAATTCCATCCAAGAGACCCAAATTTACTTCTATCGGCAAGCAAAGATCATGCATTACGACTTTGGAATATCATGACGGATGTTTGTATTGCGATTTTTGGAGGAGTGGAAGGCCATAGGGATGAAGTACTAAGTGCTGATTTTGATCTCAAAGGAGAAAGGATCATGTCTTGCGGCATGGATCATTCTCTAAAGCTATGGAGGCTCGATAAACCGTCGATGCATGAAGCTATTAAACAAAGCTATAATTTTAACCCTCATAGAGCATTGAGGCCTTTTAACTCTCTAAAGGAACATTTTCCAGATTTTTCTACTAGAGATATTCATAGAAATTATGTCGATTGTGTTAGATGGATGGGTGATCTCATTTTGTCCAAAGTAAGTAGAGAATATACATATTTTTTCGTCGTATTTTCTTATTATCATATGGCAGATAAGCTTCTTGAATTAAATTACAGACCCTAATTTTAATGGTTATTTCCTTCACCTTACTAAGGTGTAACACTGCTACCTGTTATAATTTGTTAATTCAAAAAAAAATTATCCGATACTGTGGACATAAGGTTGAAATTCAAATGTTTAACATGCCTTCGTGAATTAAACAAACTGTACCTAGTGTTTGTTAGTTACAATCACCAAATTTGCCTGCCATTCATTCATTTATTCTTATAAGAGACATAAGTCATGAAAAGGAAAGGGTTATATATATTTAGCAATGAATATCTTCCTCTAAAAGGTTTATATTTTTCACAGTACATACATATATAACTTCAAGCCTATCTCACAATAATGGGGTAAGCAGAGACTATAAAACACCATTTGCTGCAATCCAAACATTACCTTTTCACAATATGTTATTATTATTACAGTCTTGTGAGAATGCAATTATTTGCTGGAAGCCAGGGCGTTTAGAAGACACGGAAATCCGTCCAGGGGACAGTTTTGTTACTCCTGTACATAGATTTGATTACAAGGAATGTGAAATCTGGTTCATACGGTTTGCTGTCGATTATAGTCAGAGGGTAAGTAGATCATACTGAACTTGTGGAATTTGATCGCCATGTGTTTTAGTTGTGTTGGTTTGCATGCTGAGTCGCTAGTTACTTGTTCTCTCTTCTCGCAATAATTAAGTCCTGAAAAGGTCCTTTTATTAGATTAATTTATTTATTTTTAGATTAGGGCTAATGATTGACCAAACAACTCCATCTAGACCCAAAGTAAGCATATATTAATAGCTTGTGATATGGGTTCTAGGATGCGGATAAACTTATATTTACTTTACTTTTTTTTTCCATACAACAATATCTTAACAAATTTTCTACAAGAGAAAGGCACAAAAACGGTTTGCATTGAGTTTCTAGAAAATCAGTCACCTATCCATATCTCAGTCCATAGTCCATCCACAGTCTCCATAATAAATAGTTTTATTTTGTAATAGGTGATAGCACTAGGTAACCAATGTGGCAAGACAATGGTTTGGGAGCTTGGCAACGTGGCAGGCGGATCCAGAGTGTCTCAGCTAGTGCATCCACGATGTATCGCCGCCGTCAGACAGGTAACATATACATTACGTAGTAATAGAACAGCAAAACACGGTAATATGCACCACGGTCTTTACAAGGTCTGTTGTTAAAAAAATACACAACATATATATAAATTTAATATCAAAACTATTGTAGTTTTATACCCTTTATGCACAGAACGGTAAAAAGCAAAATGGTAAACGAACTCAAAATGGTAAGAGAACCTAACGTCGCGCATAATGGTTAAAGATCACATTGGTAATAATCAAATGGTAAAAAAAAAATTATTAGAACATTCAGTTCTTTGCTACTTATTACTACTTACTAGTTATCCTCCTAGATCTGTGGCTAGATATTATATCTATGCATTTGAACTTTAGACTTAAAACACTCATTGTTCATAATTTTTTTTTTTGTGAGAGTAAAAGTAAATTTAAGAGAAATAACCACCAAATTATCTATTTATATACTCCACTATTATTTTAGGTAACATTATCTCGCAATGGCAAGATACTTCTAACATGCTGCGATGACGGTACTGTTTGGCGGTGGGATCGAGTCGCTAATGGAAACTGATGGGAATCTCGAAGTGACCAAGAACCAAACAGTCACCATAGTTACACCATGAGATATTTTCAATTGTAGCAAAATTTGTCTGTATGTCTGCTTGTGTGTGCGTGGGTCTACCAAAGTACTTTTTGAACGCACCTATAAGCATTCGATTGTGACTTATAAATACTTTAAATTAGACTAATTAAGTTAAGGATTTGTAATCGACTTTATACAATGTGATGATCACAATAAAACAAGACTGCCTTAGTCAAATGTAATACTCGTGTTTATTTAAAAGGTATTCCCTTCTAATCGTTTGGGAAGTTTTCGACCTGAAACAATTGCATTAACTCAGACTTTTGATATTTAGTAATGTAAAAAAGTAATGCATTTACGACTAAATAACCCTTACTAATTTTAAAAGAGGCAGTTTGTTTGTTTAACGCACTAATCTCTGAGACTACCAGTCGGATTTGATCAATTCTTTTTGCGTACTATAGCCCAGTTCCTGATGAAGGTTATAGGCTATGTAACATCACGTTACTGGCGACGAGAGGAGCTAGTTAAAACCTAAATGCACTGCTCTTGAGAATGTCGATAAAATTTGTGTATAAATAAAAAAAAGTATATTTTATGACAAATTTATTTCATGAACAACAAATTACTTCTACATTTTAATTAACAAAATGAATCACAGGGGCGAAGGTGTTATCTCGTGTTGACTACTCTTTAGACGCATACAAGGTTGCTTCTACTGTAACCACGTGAGTCTCTAATGTACTAGTTCTCTATACTACAACTAGACACCGACAAATACGACTCTACGTTAGATACGTATCGAATATAATCGTTATATCTATTACTAGACTAACATCCATGACTGCATAATTGAATTTTAGTCAATTTCCATTTAATTTCAGTCTTTAAAATTTTACTATTAAAAATGATTAACAAATAATTTCGGAATAACCAATGTACAAAATTTGAGTATTTGTTACAAAATTTTTTAAGTACATTTACTGTTTAATTTTATAAGTTGTCTTTAGACCTAAAATTAATAATCAAACTAGACACAATACACCTAAAAAGTAATAAAAATCACAACAATCAATAGTAAATAAACCCAGATTTTCTAGTCATATTTAAGAGAACATATTTACCCGACTGCACGCTATTTAGTTTACATTAAACAATGAAATTTGTGGAAAAAATGTAAAAGGCACATTATAATGCCATTGCAAGAGCTTCTAATAAAGAAAACGAAACCATTGTATTTAAGGTCGTAATCTACAAATATAAAAGAAAGACGATACAAAAATTATATATGTATCTACAGTACATAATGTACAAAATATCAGTCACAAAGGAGACATTGAGCTGAGACGATAAGAAATACAGTCACACACGCCAATCAACTTAAATATATTGTATCGAGAACATAGTAATGTCGCAGATATTTAAAAGTCGCTTTAGACTATGCTAATGCGGGTGTTTAGAAAAAAAAATATTAGCCTACAGTTGGCGCCACTTTCACTTTGACATTGGGCCAATCACAGTTTATCTTTAAAGTGCTTGACAGCTAGATCTGACGACGCATCGGTGCTGCCACCTCGTGAGCGACATTTTAGAACCCTCTCAGCAATTTTCTTTTGTCCATAAGCACGTGAATTATCCATTCTGTAAATTCAACATTAAAAGTTCCGAAACGAAAACTAAAATTTTTGTGTTGATTTGTCAAAATGAAAGACCTTTTACTAAAGTAGCGCCCAACTGTTGACGAAAATTTTCCTAAACACCCTCATTATTCCGCATTGTATGAGGATGTAGCCTTCTAATCAGGGGCATAGCTAGCGCCGTATAAATCATAGACGGCTATGGGAACTCCATCCTCTTTTGGACATCGACGAAACAGGGCTCCTATACATTTTAACATTTAAAAGTTAAGTACGTCTGCTTCGCTTGTGTAGTGCTTTTTTTACTGGAATTAGAATTGCTACTACAATTTATAATTCTGGTTATTTGGGTAAAAACATCACTGTGCATTTTATTATCTTATGCCGAGTTTCGATAGTTTTAAAAACAAAAAACAATTAAATGTTTTATTAATACTGTGTAATTTAGTTTGTCAAATTTCCACCAGCGGCGTAAATTAAAATAATCGGTTTACATTTAGCATAGTCCAAAGTGTATAACGAAATGAGAGTTGAAAGATAAATCTTAAAAATATATTGAGAACTTAGAATAAACATGAAATCTATACAATCAATAACTACTACATAATACAACACAGTAGACAACGATAGAGATTCTTATTATATGAGTAATTTATTAGACTGGGTGTTTATTGGCTACTATTGGAATCGAGACCACGACTTAATGAAAACTAAACTGCAACAGCATACTAAATAGTTGTATGTATATTATTTTGATCAAGCAACCGAGCATTTTCTTTCTGCACTGCAAGCATAGTTAACTATTTGGAAAAGCATATGGCCGCTATAGCGTACTTACTTTGACGTACGGTCTGACAGACCGTATTCTTGAGGCCTGAGAGACCGCTTAGCACCTAGAAAACTCGACATTTCTTTAGCAGACAATATACGCCCAGTCTTAAACATAATGAATATACACTAACAAATATCAACAACTAACAGAGGTACGTATAATTCAACATGGTAAAGGCACGAACTATAACCAACCATCCAAAACAATGGTTAACGTATTATGTTATATTATTATTGTTTTAATTTTATGAATTTATGTTTTTTATATATTTATTAAACCCCATTATTTACTTACTATATAACTGAAATGGATTTCGATTACATGTTACACTGGTGAATGAATGTGTTGCTATGCCTGATAAGTTTGGGTCTCACAGACCCGCAGCGCTATAATAAATTACTATGGTAATGATTAATTAATTACCACAAATATTGAAGTGGATTACTCGCGGCTAATCCTTTTTAACCTTATTATGTTTGAGTAATAAGTTCATCGTTTCTCAACCCTTCAAAGCCAATCAGTTGGCTTGAATTTAAATTGTGAGCTGAATAGAAGCATAATAAAAATAACGTAGTTACTAAAATTATTGGCAAAACTAGAAATTCAATAATGACCACTTTCTTGAATCAAAAAAGTATTATTTGTCTATAATAATGTAACATGTAAACGATATCACAATCAACCTATTTGATTCCTGTCTCTACAACTTCGATTATTTGTGCATATAAGTAGAAATTACTGGGCCTTTACAGAGTTAATTTTAGCTGGACTGACAGGCAATTACTTTGGTGTGACTCATATGCCTAACAATAACCCTGAGTGGGCGTTAGAACTACCGGTATGTTAACAAATTCATAAACACTTTTCAAAATATGGCGTCATAGTGTTACATTAAGTACAACAAAAACTTACCACATACGTTATAGAGCCAGTACCTCTACATAAACGCAGGAATAATCACTGTTCTTTCCATACAAACGCCCAGTTTCTAAAAGGCTGATCAACGAAAAATTAACTAGTCACCTGTTAAATCTCATGTGAAATACCTAAAACCATCCTAAAAGCATGGATAATTAGTATAATTTGATCTAGTTAGTTACTAAATAGATCAAATTAAACTAAATATCCATGCTTTTAGCAACCCAATTGATACTTCACATAAGATTTAACAGGTTATTAGTAAATTTTTCGTTGATATCAGCCTTTCAGAAACTGGGATATAGTCAATACCTCTAAACCTCTACGTGTGTAAAATGTATCGTACATTTTCGCTCTACACATCCGAATACGGACAATATGTGTTCTACACTACTATTCATTATACATGATAAATATTAAAGTGCTATATATAACTTGAAATAACGCTACATTGGGGCGGTTGTAATACTTACATTATAATCGTGAGAATATAAATAAATATTTGAAGATAAAGGTGAGGAATAACAGTATTTATAATTATATGTTTTATGCTAGGGCCACACTTGTATAATGTTGAGAGTTGTAATAGCGACGAAACCTATTTAGCAAGCAATGCTCTTCAAAACACAGACGCGGTACAATCTGAGCTTTGCTATCATTCTATTATTCATACAACATTACGCAAGTATAGCCGCAGCTTTATAATTCCTACTCGATTATATAATTTTTGCACCTTATTATATAAATCTGTTTATTGATCACATACATATATATTACTTATTTATTGTATTATGACCCCATTTACAATGTCTACTGTTAACGATGCATTACCCTTCCAAAAGCGATTTAGCATCTCGGGCTGTATTTCCATGTTCGCCTTCCAAAGTATTACAAAATTATTATTATATCTAATATAATAAATTGACCCTGTCTATAATATTCGACTAGATTTATTGAGATCAATTAATAAATTACGAATTCGGAAGCCATCCATTGGGGCCATTAAAGGTATGAACAATAACATCTCGGTCCGCGAATCTGCCAGAAGATGAGCAGTCTGTGGTGTCAGAGACGGAAAACATCATAATAATTGCCATCATGGCAAACTGCGAGTATGGCAATGCCACGGGCGTTCTGCATATACTTACGCCCATAGTCATAAAAGTCCTTTAAAGTTAAAATAGGTTTTGTCTCTTTCTTTCTAGTACAAATGTCAAGGTGACAAATAAAGATAAACGAAATATAAACCTATTTAAGCTATTATAAGCTTATAAGATGTTTATGAATAAGGGGGCTAAACTATACGGAAAGCTTTTGATCTAATTTTTTTTAGTTTATTAATAGTATAATCGTGCGATAAGATGAGGAGACTAGTGTCAATGATCTCACAACAATCAAAACTTCAGCCTACAGGGAAGGCATCCGGCATTCAGACAGTCCGAACTCAGTACTACGGAACTACCAAAGCGGTATTAGGGTCACACATATCTACTCTGAAAGGGATCGTAACCGTATAAACTCGAGCCATTTAGTATTCTTTGTATGCAACTCCCTACTAAAACGGAACTGCAACGTAAACGATTCGCCTCGGGACAAGCACGATCCGCAATATGACGCGTGGTCAACCAGCAATTCCCGCACTTACGTCTGTCTGTCACTGCGCTTACATCGCTTCTTCCACCCGCGGCTTTACATGCCTTCCAAGTGTCATTTACAAGCCGTAAGCGCGACGTCCGCTTACGTTAGGTTGACGTCTGTTTGACAGCGAGGCAAAAGGCGATACGGGGACGATCCCTTACCGAGATGATATCTGTGCTATGACCCTTATCCTTTAATTTGTATCACATTTGTGAGGTTAATGATCATACCTTTATATGGTCCAAAACCTACACTAAGTCTACGAGTGGGTATCACAACACCAAGTATGCAAGTACCTTAAATTATAAGGATAATTATAGTGCTCAGTGATGGAATGTAGTCAATTAACTTGCTTTAACTCGAGTGTTATATTATATTTCACACATAATTTTGTATTAGTATGTTGATATTGGAGATATTATAATGATTGTTGTAAACTGAGATATAACTCGTGGTAACACTGACAGTAAAAATTATCCTGCTATTACCATTTTGTAAAATGAATAGTAATTTTTTTTTAAATTGTAAATTGAGTTCGCCTTAGCTTTTAGTTACAATTAAATAAAATCTAGAAATTAAAGGTAACGGTAATGGTTTTTTGTAAAACCATTACAAAAAACTACCAGTTTTAGTAGAAAACCTACTAAATGGGCAACACAACAATGAGGTGCTTACACAGTTTACACAAATATTAGAGCGGTCTCACAGACCGCTCTTTATGAAACTGTCTAAAACAAGTAACGAGCTTTCTCAGATCGCGTTTGTGGCGCTAGTATAGTTAATTTTACAATTTAGTTCTTGATTATATTAAACTCATATAAATCATAACTATCATCAATATCAACATAATAATGATGCTGTTTAACTTCTTAAATAATTATTAATATATTACTTGATTTTCGGTAACATACTGGACTTATTGGACATATTTCTTAGGTCCCAGAGACCAGGTACATTCGAATACAGGATTTAGATCTTATAGATGTTTGCGCTTTGAAACTAATTTTGTAATATGTTTATAACACATAAAATACCGTTTTAGCACCACTGACAAATAAATGGTAGAAATAAAAGATTTTTGAAGACAGTTGATAGAGTTCAAATTTGAAAATTTTTACACAATTTTCACAGAATTTAAATTTACGGTATGACCTCACGTTTTAGTAAATATTTTACATAAGAGTAAAAGAGATAGATACACGCCGATGCGTGTTCTGAAGAGTGAGGTCCGATACTTAATACTACTAACACATAACAACGGTATTACTATAATTGTCTATAATCACTAAGCGCAAACTTTGCTTTCGCATTTGCCACTGACTAATGTGACATCGCACACTGAACCTTATGGAGTTAGGTTTAAGGTCTACAAACGAATTTTCACGTTTACATCCTTTTAGCTGAAGGGATACACTTTTGGCTTGCATCGAGTCTAAGTAAGAACAGTTAGCAGATTCCATAGAAATATTAGTGCTAGTAAATTAACTAAATATTAATTGCTTACTTGTAAATCATTGTACATCACCTTTAATTAGTGACTGAGGTACAAAAACTCATTGATATAACACAGTAACGTCACCATGGATCTTTGAGATTTTTAACTGGCCATTTAAGATGTTTTTACAGCGATCAATACGGCTTTGATGCTAATATTTCAAGAACCTATATTGCTTAAGGTTGGTAGTAAAATTAATACGCATCTCGCATCGTACATAAAAATTAAACCTAACACTGACAATTTATGGAATGACCTAGCCATTATTACCTAGACTATAGTAGAAGTAAAGGAGACAGGAGTTAAAGGAGGAAAAGAAGAAATTTCTAGATGATATACGAACCGCTGTAGAATCAAACGGACTTCCGAGTGGCGGTGAGAGCGCGCGAGTCCGCCCACAACAGCTCGTAGTTTAGTGTTTGCTAGTTGTCCAACTCGGGTTCGGGCGGTCACCTAATAACATTGAGTAAAATGGAGTACTCATAGAATAATAAATATTCGCTCGCAAAGTTATTGAACTCAGCGAAAGCACGGCTGTGATTGGTCGGCTTCAAACGCGGAATATTTGATACTATAAAAATGAGTGCCAACGTTTGAAACTGACCAATCACAGCCGTGCTTTGGCTGCGTTTATAGCCGCTAATGTTTGGCGAGCGTCGAGCCTCGTGCACATTCAAGTGGTTTAACCGTCTGTGCCAGATATTAATAATAACATTTCACATTAAATGGTACAGTTTGACATACAAATAATACAAGACTTACATAACACATTTTTTTTATAAAGGCAACTCCCGCAGTAGCGAACAAGCCCTGTGTCGCGGGGTGCTTAACAACACACGATTGACGGACACAAAGTACACCACCATTTACTACCATAGTACTTACTTATCACCCAATGTTTGTTGATCACACAAAGTTTTGTCCCGTGTGGGGATCGAACTCATAACCTCGTGCACAGCAGTCGCATGCGCTCCCACTGCGCCACAGAGGTAGTTTAATTATTATAAAAGAATTATTAAACAAAAACCCTGGTACCCAAGGTAAGATTTAACTTATGGGTATCATGTCCATCAATTTGGTCACAGTACTCTTAAAACCACTACGACCTAATATGGTTTTTTTTATTCCCGGACAACAGTTCATCTGATGGTAAGTGACAACTGTCGCTAATGGATTTCTGTCAAACTTATGCCAGGAGCTCTATGAAGCTGTTGTATCCTGGTATCGTAATATGAATGCTCTTATTAAACCTCGTTTCATAGCGCTGGGGAAACATGGCAGCTGGCAGTTCGTTCCAGAGCCTGCACGTACGTAGGAGAATGATGATATCAAAATGTTTTAAAGATAAGACAGACAGTGGAGGGTTGTTACCTGACGCGTCCGGAGGGCGAGCGCAGGTGCGAGCGTATGTACCCGGTGCGGTAGTCCATGGCGTCGCCGCGACGACCGCCGCCGTTGTTGCCGCGCTGCCGACTACGACTCCATCTGTCAACAATTAGGCATTTTAATCAACATAGCAGATACTTTTTGAGTTAATCCTTATTTTCATATGCTGGCTGGTAACAAAACCATAGGACTAAGTAATAGGGGGTTCAACTATGCCATTACCTCACATCTCAGCTAGATGACGCTCACTGCTTAGTTAGTTCTACCATAATTCTCCACGAAGGTCTTCATAAATAAATTAAGAAAACTGAAGAACTGCTATGATCTCCATTAATAAACCCTTCTTTCTTCAAAATAGGAGGCTAAAGAACTGTAAATGAAAAATGAAAGTATTTACTTTCTAACATACCTCAATAAACGCATGATGTAATCAGGCCAGTTGTCAGGAAACATGACAAGGAAGAAGCCAACTCCGATCAATATCAGGCCAGCGAGATTCATACCCTCAAATTGAACACCATACAGGACTACGTCCAATGCTAGAAGAGAACAATACTATCAACACCTTTATATAAAAATATTTTCAATCTTATTTTAAAGACAATAAAGTTGTTATTTAATTGACATTGTTTAGCAGTTAGCTGTGTTGAAATATAAGTAGCTAAAATTGGATAAACTTGAAAATTAATAGCTCACTGTACTCTGTACTCACCTCCTGAGACAGGAACGGCAGTAATAAGTGCGAGCGAGACGAATATATTGTAAGTAATAATGTTGCCGAATTGAAATACTAGGTGGAAAACTGTAACAAGTCATTAAAAAATATAAGTATATTATTTATATTATCATCTAATATTACTATGGTATACAATTATGTTATTGTATTTTATTTCTTATGCTTGATTTCTTTAATAAACTTTGTTTGTTCTTACGAATGTTTTTCCTCTAACCTTAACACTGGTAAGAGTGAGTATTGATATAAATTAGCACTCCGGTACTTTTTAATAAAAAGGTCATTAGATTTCTAGCGGAAAATAAAATTATTGTTAAGTGCCGTTAAGGTAAAAATTTCAATTGATTTACCTTGGTACTTTATAACTTTTTGAATTTCGAACCACCTTTGAATTTCAAGAAGCAAAAGATTTGTCTATTTGTTTTCAGTAAATAAAACGTTGAAAATAAACTCTATGGATTATTGTTATACTTTTGAAAAGTACAAAACTCACTGAGCAAAGCGATACTGGCGACCAGCAGATATATCCAGGGCATTCTATGTGAGGGCAGCAGCTCCGAGCCGGTGAGGTACAGCGCCAGGCACAGAGGCCACAGCAGCGACGCGTTCACCACTCCGACGATCGAGAAGAACAGCGCGCGTTGACCTGAGTTTACTTCACCCATCACTTTTCTGAATAATACCTAGGAAATTGACACAGTGTATATTAGTTTTAGTTCTGCTGGGTAATTCTTAATTAGATAAAATATACACCAAATTACTCGCTTAAAAGAAGCACGCCGCTGAATTTTGAAATCAATGAACATACGCGACAAATGCCTCTGACATTAGTGTCCTTAGTAGAATATAGACGTAAGTTGAGTAACGGCTTTGAGCAATTTTAAGCTTTGTGTTTATTATGATAATCTATAGCAGATACGATGTTGTTCTATGAGTTATTATTGGTTATCAAATACCTCTGTTAGGACCTATTCAAACCTGAGCGGTATTTGCTACCGCCTGCGGTAGACAAAACCGAGTGAGTATGCGGTAATACTACTATCCTACCAACTTTTCCTAACGGAAACCCGAGCGGAATGTACTTCCACCCACAGCAGCAGCGAATACAGCACAGGTTTGAAAAAGCCTTTACATTGACTATACTATCCCGGCAACTTACCTTTACACTCGACAAAATTTTGATTATCTTTTTAATATCAAAGCATAGTAGCGTTCTTATTTCTTTTAGTTATACCTTGAATATAGCGAATCCAGCAGCAGCACACGCGGCTAGCACCACGCCACCAAGCGTGGAACTTCCTGTAATGCCGTCCATGTACGCCAGCAGGGCTATACCAGTGTCGCATAGTATTGCAGCCACAATCTACAATGTTTATAATAGTAGTACATTTTTGATACAAGGTAAAATATATTTTCACCATGTAACGAGGTACTTTGTAAGATATTGTATCACTTTGTATCAATAGACCTGTGATACAATTATATTATTTGTATGAAACGCCATAGTACAGTCGGCCAAAAATGTGGTCTACAAATTTTGACAGAGGATTCTGTGACATCTAATTATCACTAAGGTTGACTTTTCTAAAGGAGTGTAAGAGAAATCGACCTTGTTGTTTCATGACGTTCAAATGAAAGTCAACCGTAGGGTGGAAGACCACATTTTTGGTCGCCAACAACACAGTTCTAAAGTTCATTATCGAAACGGAACTCGTCTCAACAGCACCGAAGCATTAAGATGTAACCTAAAGTAAAAAATAAGAGCAAATAAACTTACCCTGACGCCAACGAATTGTTCATGTAGTATAACCCAAGACAGAAGGTAGATGCAAGAAACATTGGTGGCGAAGAGAGCCATCACATCAGTGGAAAGCAATATCTTCAATGAATACGTATACATGTAGATAGTGAGCACCCAAAGGAGGCAGAATAAGCCACAACGGCTTATGAATCTTGCTGTAAAACAAAAATATATCGCTCATACAAACATCATGTCCTCTTTACTAAAGGTACTTCTCTTTGGCTGTAGTATAACAACCAAAAGCCACAGTTTGTACTTCTGGCGAAGGGCTGATAACATTTAAGCGTCTCTGGACAAAAAAATCCAACGTTATTACTTTCGCACAATGTTAGCCTACCGAAGTGACGTCACTCTGCCTGATGGTGAGTAGTCGGCAGGATCCAAGAGTGTTGCCACCATTCCAACAGTCATCATCTCTACTGGCATGAAGGCCTCCAAGAGATGCTTTTTCAAGCTGCTTTTGCATCCGATTCATATTTACATATTAAACATTAATTTTTGTAGATATTTAGGGATCAATTTTACATGATGCAGAATTTGTAACCCAAAATTTCGTGCTGTATTTAGCTTTACAAGGTACCATAATTAAATATTGAAAATACTGCACAAGTGGTCTTATCCCATTACGTCGACTTTATTTTTCATCCGAGATAAAAAATTGTTGCGTGAGTATGATATCCTTTTTTCGCTTAATTTGTTTGTAAAGCTCTCTGGGAAACAGAGCATGTGTCCTAGTGCGGACTGTTATTAATAAAATTATTTCGCTATTCGCCCTTAGAACACAGGCTAATCTCATGATATCATGAGATTAGCCTGTGTTCTAAGGGCACACTCAAAACCTTGTATCTCGAACATTGACGACATGATAATAGAGATTTCAAACTACTAGTTCAAGCTTTTGCTTGCTTTGCTTGCTTTGCTTGAACTAGTTCAAACTTTTGCTTTACTTGACCGTACGAAAATCAATCTTATGTCTCAATTCTCAAGGTCGATTTCTTCTAGACATGCAGTCACTACTTATTGCAAATTGTGATTATATTAAAATACTGTCATTGATTTTCCTATTATAACTTAAAGAGTAGGTCTATGGACTGTGACATACTTTCGTAGTTTAAAGACCTAACATATTTTAAAATCAATAATATCAATAATAAATAATGACATAGGTTTCAAATGTTCATGCATAGTTGAGGCCCTATTGTAAGTTTTATCTCCGGCTGACATGTTCTATAAAGAATAAAAGCTCTTTAAAAAAAAGATAGTATATAAAAAAAATAAAAAATACTTACATTTTTCGAAGTTCAGAGATCAATACTTTTTATTAGAAAACTGCTATTATGTTATATATTATGATAACATGCCCGCTATTGTCTTTGCAAAAATGCCTTTTATAGTCTATATGAAAATAGGATATAAGATGGCACTTACAAAAAAAAAATTGAGCAAGCATTATCACCTCTAGTACTAAAGAGAATTAGGATCAGAATTAGGGTCAGAATTAACATCTGCTATCTATCTCACAAGATAAACAGCAGATCGCCGCGGCGCCGCCCGAATCGTATTTGACTACTTATTCGAACGCTGATTCCAAAAAAAGCATTTCTGTAAAACGTTTTGAGTTTCCATTTTAAGAACAGCATTTAAGCAGCCAATGAGTAAACTTTACTCTCGTATCAGGAAAGGCTTGTTAATGACGCACACGACACAGTTGAGATTAGGCAATTAGTTGGATAAGTCAAAATGGTGACAAAGATGATGTCTCATATATTTAACCAATTAGATAAAAATCTGTAAAATTATAAAACATATAACTACTTACCAAAAGTGAATCCCTTCTCTTTGAAGTCACTGAATGCATCCACCACTATATCATTGGCTGACTTACATTTGTTGTGTATGAGCATTACAATCAAGTAGAGGGGGTAGAATAGTATTAGCCAATTGGTGCAGAACCATGCTGTGAAGAATGGTGCATTGTACAAGTGCTGAAACAAAATTATTATTACACAGGATATAAATAAAAAATTTGACTGCCTCTATGGTTTGGTGGTACTGTGTACGGATTACCATGCAGGTCTCGGGTTTAATCCCCTAGTTGGAATAAGTGGTATGGGGGTTATCCAGTCACGAAATTCTCAGTATTAGCTTGGAGTTCGGAATTGTGAGAGATATATGGCAACAGGCAATAAATAGAAAAGAGTAGGTGGTTAGAGTGCCTACCCCTTCAGGGATAAAAGGCAAGAAGCTCTGTATGTATAAATAAAAATCTATTTCAAGCTATTTTTATAGCAATGACAATTTGGGTAACTTCTTATTTTTAGGGAATGGAATAATACAAGTGGTTGTCTTGCCATGGTCAGTGTTTATAGACCACAATAACTGCTTTCCAGGCTGTATAGTTGTTCGCTGTTTTGGTATAATAAAAAAGAAAAATTATAAGCTAGAAGAGTTACTTTATTACATCATTGTGTCACCGGCTATATTAAGTATCATTTATTGGAAAATTCATAAGCAACTTTGCTAGGACAACCAATAGTGTTACAGTTATAAATTTATTACATTATATTCCTTACATGTGTGTGCATTCTTGAAGTATAGTTATTGACAAGAGAAGAAGACTCAGTGCTATAAACTAAACCATTTATATTTGGTGGGTATTCCTCCAAGTACATGTGCTTTATGCAATGGGTTGACGTCACCCAACTCACTGTGAGGACTACTGTCACACATATACCATAATATATCTGAAACAAAGACATATATTAGTTTATAGCAATCTTGTTTGTTGATTGTGTTTGCACAACTGCTGAATAAACTAATATAACTCAAAAAGTATTGCTGAAATTGAGCCATAAAGATGAAAACACTCAATAGGGGAAAGTTATGCTTACTTTTGTAATTAATTTGTTCTTACTTAGTTTTAATAAGTTATTTTCAATAAAGAATAAATTAATATCTCCATTTTTTGATTTTGTATGAAAATTATGCAGACAAATATTTTTTATTCTAAGACAAACTTATACCCACCTATCAAATAGAATAATGTAAAAGTTTACCTTTTTAGCAAATTTTGAGCAACAAGATCGAGGACATTTTTTATCTCGCAGCTGGCGCTCCTCATCCTGGCTGCTAGCAGCTGATTCACTGTAGGCCTGCTGCAGCGATGGCTGGGTGGACAGAGGCGGCGCTGAGCACACAGAAACCTGTGGCGTGAGCGGAGCCCGAGGGCTGAGCGGCGTCGGAGGACCATTCGGCCGGTCCCTGTCTCCGTCGCCGATATTTCGCTCGGCCTCTACTACTTCTTCACTCGTTATTATCACAGAAGGAGCGCGTACTCGCTTCGGATTGAAAATAGTAGGCAAATCGCCGTCTCGTGCCATCGCGATCAAGAATTTATTCAACTACACATTATTAAATTTCACCACAACCATTTAAAACACAAATTAATGTAATTTTACTCAGTCACACATGATTGCGAAAATCATTTTAGTTGTAAATAATCGGCTATTAAACCTGTTTATCAATAAACACTTGCATTTTAGAAACTCATTACTGGTTCTAAAGAAAAGTCAATCAAACATGTATTTAATTCTAGGCAAGGAATAAAACTAAAACAAGAAAATATTCTAATTTCATACATTCTTGTTTAGATTTAATTTTTAGATAATAAATTTGCATAATTGGCAACACTAAATATACTATGCACATGCACAGACTAAATATAGAACAAGATAGTATGGCAACATGGTTTGTACAGATTGATAAATAAAATCGTAGACTGTACTCAGTCTTATGACGTTGTGATTGGTGTTACAACGTAGAAAGAATGTGTGCTTTTTTATACCTAGGTTCAAAAATTAACATTTAGATACAAAACATTAAATTAATATATATATTATTATTACACACAACATGAAACAAGTTTTCCTTTGCGGAACACGAATAGCCGGTAAAAATCCAAATCACAGGCAACATGATACTGCTGTCAAAATGATGCTTGAATTCGTAGTAGTGGCTAAAAATACCTTTTTAAGATTGGTTCGTCTTAGTTCATAATATTTTAATATTATTAATATACCGCTTTGGACTACATGCGCTTTTGCTAGTCCTTATTCTGAGCTTTGGACCATTTCGTAGATAGAGTATGTATAGTAACAGATGCGCTCTCATTACTATATTATTATTATATTGTACTTGTACATATACTCCGTCTACGGACCATTTGGACCTCAGAACAGTCCTTGTTCTGAGATTTGGACCGTAAACGGAGTCATTTGGACTCATTCATAGACTACACCTTCTCAGTCTACGCCGTCACCATTTCTTGTATTTGTTACCATTACAAAATATTATAAAGAAAAAGTACTAATATTTTATGTTTTTCAGTTAATAGTATTTTACCAATATGTATTTTAGCTTATAACATAAGTCTATTTTAAGTTTAGGACTTTTATTATTAGAATTTATATCTCATTAAGACTTTCACTATTTTAGCCGACAGACGTCTACTGCTGGACATGGACCACCCTCAATTGCCGCCCTCATCCATCGCTTGCTCTGCGACTGCCTCTGTGGTTAGGTGGTACTGTGTACGAATTACCGGGATTATGTATGAAATTATGTATGTATATATCCATCGCTTGCCACCTTTTGAGGAGTCAACCGACTCTGTGTTTTCCGATTCATGTTTGCACTCTAAAACTTTTCTGTCCCAGCAAACTTCCGAGTTAGATTATGTGTCCCACAAATGTGTCCTTTCTATTACCACTATACTTCAAGATTCTGTTTTTTAGCTAAGGTACCGTACCCAACGGATAAACCGGAAAGGAAATGAAATGAAACTCCATCACAGATTTTAAAGAGAATTAGACCCAGTCTATGACCTCGCTGTCTGTCTGTCACCAGGCTGCGTGATAGTTTGACATTTGAAGTTTTCACAGATGCTAGAATTCTGGGAGTCCATCTTTTGTTTTCACGGAAGATGGTTGAAATTTAATTTCATCCACATTTTTCTATTTTTATCATTGTAATATACCATTAATATCAGCAACAAGAATATTATTCTAAACTTGACGCTGGCAGAAATAGCTGACACAATCGTCGGCTCTGTTGCCAAAAAAAAAGGAGAAGAAGAAGTTATAATTCAGTTGCCGCTGTATTAACAAATACCAATAAATAGAATAAAATAAATGTAAGAAGCTCCCATACGACAAATGTGATTTTATTCCTCGTTTTTGTTCGATATTGATACACCAGGCTGTATCTCATGAACCGTGATAGTTAGACAGATGAAATTTTCACAGATGATGTTTTTCTGTTGCCGCGATAACAACAAATTAAAAAAAACAGACTTAAAAAAAAAAGCTTGATATTTTCCTCGTTTTTGATTGATAATGATATGGGCAACAGGTAGACGCTTGAAATATTCACAGAAAAATAATAAAAATAAATAATTTCTTAAAATTATAAAATAAATCAAATATTTGAAGGGTCTCCCATGCAACAAACGAGATTTTTTTTACCTAATGTGAGCGGTGTGGTGTGTAACGTGAGCACTTAAATTTACAAAATACATGGGGTAAAAAAAATAAAATATAAAGTATCATTATCATACATATTTTTTTTTATTTTAGCCTACTAAAGTGACTCCACCCCGCCGGTAAGCGGTCAGTGGAATCCAGAAGTGGTGGCCACTAAACCAAAAGCCATCGTCTTAAACTGCTGGTAAGGTGGCCTCCACTATGGCGGCTGGGAATGGGGTTAGGGGAAGGGAATGAGGGAGGTGAGAGGTGAGGAAAGAGGAAAGGGGGGGAGGGAAATTGGGCCTTCGGCGCTCTTACTCACTGAACGAATCGCAGTAGTACGGATACTACTACTCTTCAGTCGATCTTCTATGAGAGGGTAGTACTACCCCGGACGATCCGGTCCATTCATGCTGAAACCAGCGAGGGTCTACTAACTTTATTGATTTGAGTTTCGTTTAGTGTTTTTAAGATCTACTACCGTAATAATAAGCTACAAGTTTAACTTCATACATTTCCTGTCATCATCATCATCATCTTAACAGCCGAAAGACGTCCAGTCGTCCACTACGGAGGCAGTGGAAGGTGAACGTGATGGTGAAGGACGGTCAGCCATGAGCTGCCCGCCATTACAATTCTAGAAACTTTGTCTAGATATTTTTATTAGCATAAATTTGTTCTAGCATTTTTCAGAGGTTATTTGAGATCTTTTTACTATTAGTTTACAGTAATTTAACATAGGCAGGTCTTTCCCTGATGTTAAAAAAGTATAAAAAATATTGTTTATGAATGCAGTTCTACATTTTTGGTGGTAGATGGCGTCTTGAAAAGTTCAGAATAATGACGCCAGAGGGAGATAATTGGTTAGCCTACTTGAAGCATCCGGGAACCTCGCCATAGTAGTAGACATGGCGGGTATCAACCTGGCTAAATGACGAAATAAATTTTGTTTGCTAATATAAGATCGTGTTAATTTCATAGAAAAAGTGTTGATACTAAAAGACTAATTAAGTTATATTGGATTAGGACAAAGATGCAGAATGTCGGACAGTCCGAAAACCGAAATATCGATAAGGTGAATGTGCAACTTGATGTGGTAAAATCGTCCACTCCTCAAAGTTCGGCTTCGAGTCCGGCCAAATCTGAAACCGAAACGTATTCAGGAGCACCTGCCAAATACATGACGGACTCTTCGGAAAGCGAGGATGACTCTGTGTCCGAGGTAAAACGTGTTTTGTTTTCGGCAAAGGCGGTGGCAGTGAGGGAATGTGATTATCTGTACCGCTCTAAATACTGCAAGGGACATTTTGTACATGTCTGCTCTAACCGTACAGTTTCTTCTATTACCAAAACTACTTTACCATCAGCAAATATTGCTTAAAATCGTGCGTAGCACACTGAAACGGACTAATCTATTTTACATTCTGAATAAAGTACGTCGCTTGCCAAATATTCCGTAAAACGTCAGAAAGTCATAGGTACATACGTAGTACTACTGAGTAATGCGTGAAATTATTTATGCCAGCCGCTCCTAGACAGTATTCAATTTATCCTTTGTAAATCTACGATGTTTATGGGCTAATTCGCCGTAAGATAGTTTTCATTGTCTATTTGTGTTTTGGATAAGGATTGATGTGCGGTGGCCATGTTTCTCTGATCACATGCATTCAGTAGATGTAAATCTCTGAATAATGGATTTTCATGACGTTATTTTACTACGAATGTGCGAATTATATAATTTTGTATTGGATTAGTCTCAAATGTTGTCGATGATGGAATGTTTTGTGTCGTCACAAACGGCCAAGCCGTAGTGGACATCTAGTGATATTCGCGCAAAAACTACAGTAATTGGTGAATTGCAAGGACCATTGACAGTAATGATTAGCTGTAAACTCGTCCTTAGGCACCACATTGTCAGTACGTCTCACATGTTTCTCGTTGGTGTTATAGATCTTGCTGGCTTGTTTGTGCCTTAGCAGGCCAGACCTGGTGGTAAGTTGAAGACAACATTACTGAGTGGCCAGAGCTTCACCAACAACAATAGCTGTTGCAGTTTGAGTGGCTCTAATTAACCTGCATAATGTGTGTGCTATGGACAGTTACCACATATATTTGTTTTCTTTATGTTTAATGGTCCTTGTGATTCTAACATACTATTGAGTTTCAACATTCCAATTTGTTTAACATTACTAATCTGCAACCTAAATATGTCTTCAGTACTATTCAAAGTATATGGAAGTGGAATGTTGAATTTTAATATGTTAACCTAACCTCATTGCTTTAGTGTTGTGAAATTATCAATGTATCATAACAAATGTTTATAAATTTTAACCCTAATATTGTATGACTTAGCAACATATTACACTGAATATTGATAACAAATAACAATAACAGATCAAAGTAAGCTTTAACATGCAATTAATTCATGATATTATGTCTATAACTATGTATCAGTGATGCTCCAGGTGTAAACACACCTACTGCCTAAGCTTAAGGTTGTAGGTTTGAAATCAAAATTATCAATATGACTTTTTCTAACACACATGTATTTTCTAAGTTAACCTTCGGTGGACATTACTAATGCATAGTGAGATAGTATAAGGAAATGTGAACTTAAACAGATCTGAAAGTGCCAATCTATCTAGAACAGCCGCTTAGTGTGGTTATTAATGCATGTTATGCCTTCTTTGTATGAGAAGAGGCCTTTATCCTGTAATAGGATAATAACGGGCTTATACTTTACTATATTACCTTCACAGTTTATAAGCTTTTGTAAAGCATGATATAAATTTTATATTAAATGCCTTTAAGTTGATAAAATTAAGTCTTATTTTTGTCAAATTTGTCCAATGCAGTCCCATCCTTTTTATTAGTAAGGCACTAGCAAATTATTAATGAGTTATTAATTGTATGGCAGGCTGAGATGGAAGAAGAAGGTGGTAGTGCAGAGCCATCTAAGTTCCTCCTGACCCATGAAGATGCAGACAGGGCCGTTGACCCGGAGATGCAGGCACGGCTTGAAGCTTTGCTTGAAGCAGCTGGTCAGTTATTCATATATTTTTTTTAGATTTAAGTATAACAGTCTACAGGCCTTTGCATCGATTGCAGAAGACCTATCGTGTGTCTGGCTGTGGAACAGTTCTGAGTACTATAATAACTTGATATATTATGGTTATGGGTCTTGTATGATGTTATATATTTGAATTGATCAATTTAACTTCCTATCTCACTAACATATAAACACATATACTTTAGGTTATGATCACTGCTACATAGACTTGTAGAATGAACTACACCTGGCCATTGCTATGTTTGTGTCTTGCGACACCTACATTGGATTTTAGATTAGGTTTACAGGCAGACACAAAGCATTTATTAGCCTTTAATATTCGCTTATCTCTATCTCTTTCATTGAAAAGCTCTTAAGAAAGCATTAGATCAAGTTAGAAAATGGTTTTCAAGGATTAGAGGCAAACTTTGCTTTGTTGCCAATATCCACTGCAAATAGTATGCCTGTGTGTAATGTTGGTAAAAACTGGGCAAAGTCACTTCAATAAACTCTCAATTCTCTTTAAACTGAGAATCTGTTGCCTAAGTTGTGCTAAACCTGTCTGAAATTAACTCTATGACATAGACATTTATAGTACTCATAGTAGGTATAGATGAGTAGCAATATCTACATACATTAAAATTTCAAATAATCTGCATAATATACTTGAGGTGTACACAGTAGTGTTCATTCATTGTTTATCTAGATAGGCAGGCAAAAGGTAGAAGTAGTATATTTGTATACAATCTTATAATCACCTTTTCCTATTTAAAAATATTGTGAAAGTATTAACTAAAGTGTATTAGTGGTTATCAAGGACAAGCTTTAGTTTTGAAATTAAGAACCTAATCACTATTTTATTACATACGCAATATTGGATTGACATTTATATGAGGTTGTCATAAGAATTTGTTATTTGATAATGTTATTCAGATTTCTACTTATATGCTTTTCTAGTAGGCATTAATGTGCGATTGGTAACAGTGAGTCATATGGCTCTTTAAAATACACTACCAATATCAATTAACCTGTTGATTTCTAGAATTGTTACTAAGTAAATGTAATAGCAATATAACCAAACTTGGAACTTGATTCATTCATCAATAATGTCCTATAACATTTTATTAATTATAAGCTTTTGATTCCGAATTTTACTTTGTTTTAAAGGCGTTTACGCGGCATGAGTGGCTTTGTGGTTTTCAATTCCTATCATTTAATCGGAGCTATATTATAAAACTATGTTTTGTCTATATGCTAGAATTAGGTAAAGGCTGTATAAAAAGTAAGAAATCATTGCGTTTACAGTTCTATTTATATGCAAATAATACATTTAAAACTTAAGTTGCATTATTTTCATACTAAAATGACTGTAAGCAATATGGTTACTTACTTTTTATACATCTTTCACCTGATACTAGCAAATAGATGGTACATATTTTGATGTTATTGTGATATGATATTATTATATTGTTATCATTCTCCTGTTGTCCAAAGTGCCTTTGGGGTAAGATATTTGGCTACTGCCTAACATGACAGTTCTCCAATAAAGATCAGCATTATTTGCCTAATCTATTCCTCTTCTATCTCTCATTGTATCAATAACATACACATTGTTACACATTTGACTGCCTCTGTGGTTTGTCTGCCACGCAGAGGTCGCGGGCTCTATTCCCGCTCAGTGCAAATATTTGTGTGCATAAACATGTCTATTGGCATTGGTCTGGGTGTTTATATACATTTATTGACTGCACCGTTGGTCTAGTGGTTAGTGTAACTGACTGCGACGCCGGGTGTCGTGGGTTCGATTCCCGCGGAAGGCAAATATTTGTGTGATGAACATTTGTATTTGTCTTTAGTCTGGGTGTTTTCTTTGTATTATAAGTATGTATTTACAAAAAAAAAAAAAAAAAAAGTATGTATATGTATTATATTTCAGTTATCTAGTACCCATAACACAAGCTCTGCTTAGCTTGGGACTAGACGACAGTGTGTGATAGTGTCCACATATTATAAAAAAAAAAAATATTATTATTATATTATAAAAATGTATATATTTACAAAAAAAAAGTATTTAAGTATGAATATCAGCATTCTATAACCCATAACACAAGCATATAATATGCTTACTTTAAGTCTAGATGGCGTTGTGTGTAGTTGTTGAAATATTGTGGAAATATTTTCATTATTAAATATTATTATTGTTTTTAATTTTATTCATAGTTTATTGTTGACATTGGATATTACTTATCATTAATATGTTTTATTGCTTTGAACATTTTAATGTTATGCATGTATTTTCTCTCAATTCATATTTTGTCCTAGTTTGTCTAAATGGAATAAAAACCAAGTTCTTTTTTTTTAATATTGGCCTACCAAAGTGTCTATTCTGCCATTGTACATTTCCTCCTTATTACAAAATATGGTAACAAGTGATAAGTTGAAGGTCATAAGGAAGGATAGATTCCTTCCTTATGACCTTGACCTTATCTTTATATATATTGCTATTTCTATTGTGGTTCACTGACAATACCATTATATTAAAAAAATTGCGAAGTGGGCTGGCAGCATTCTTTTTCTTTTTCATTACATACAGTAAATAGATCATATCAAACTTTAAATAACAATTAAACCAGGGCAGAAAAATGCTTAAAATCCTAATCAAGTTTCCATGTATATGCCCCAGAAGGTCATGGTTGTTTGATCACATTGGCTTAGTAAAACCTGCTATGCCAAATACCATTTTATATACATTGTATAGCGGACTTAATGCCAAAGGCATTGTCTAGCAGTGAATGGGCCCGTGAATGACAGAATGATGCAGAGATAAGACAAAGTAGGTGCATTTGAAGTAGAAATCTAACTGAAAATATTATTATATAATAATAATAATAATATGTGGACACTATCACACACGTCATCTAGCCCCAAGCTAAGCAGAGCTTGTGTTATGGGTACTAGATAACTGAAATATAATACATAAACATACTTTTTTTTTGTAAATTCATACTTAGAATAAATACATAGGAAACACCCAGACTAAAGACAAATACAAATGTTCATCACACAAATATTTGCCTTCCGCGGGAATCGAACCTACGACACCCGGCGTCGCAGTCAGTTACACTAACCACTAGACCAACGGTGCAGTCAAATACATATAAATATGACATATACATAATATATAAAGAAAGTAGCTATACAAATACATAATCATATTATAGAATAAATAAATTTCATCTCCCAGTCATAAATTATAGTATTTTTTTTTAATTCTCTATATGTAGTTTTTACTTGTTTACTTTTTGTACCAAGCAATTACATTTTTATTTTTGCATAGCTAGATCCTCTCAATCATTATGTAAGTATCTGTTATGTAAATTGCTTTATCCACCCTATTTCTTCATATGTGTACTAATGGTATACCAGGTAATAGGAAACAGAATTACCTGCAAACTACAATATTTTACTGCCGGCAGTCACCATCCGCTGCCTATTGGTATTGGTATGAACGGGCTGTTTTTCGCAACTCCACGACTGTGCGCGTATTTTGCGTGTGGGTGGGCGGCAGACTTCTGATGACCCCGACGATCTCGTGGAGTGAATCCGGATTGCCAAAGTATCTTGCCCTGTATGTGGCGACCTCAGGGCAGTGTAGCAGTATGTGTGCTGTTGTTTCGTCTGCCCGCATGCAGGCTCTGCACAGCGGGCTGTCTGTAATTCCCATGACAAATAGGTGTTTATTGAAAGAACCATGACTATATATATATATATTGAGAGTCGGAGCACCTGTTTCGTAAAGCGAGCATTTAGCTCTGGCAGTGCTTCCTTAACCTGCCTGCACTCGGTATGGTTTTTCCATTTGTTTTTGTGTTGATCTATGGTGTGATTTCTTACCGGCGTGTGCGTAGGTCACCAAAGGGGATGGCAACAGTGGGTTCTGGTCCCACGGCATTCATAGCTGAGCCTTTCCTCGTAAGCACGTCGGCTGCGTCGTTACTTCGGGACATCCGCTGCTTATTGTGGCAAACTCCTGTCTATGAAAGTGGCTTATGTCCATTGACAGTTATGACCTTTGAACCATGAAAGAAATCAAAAGTCATGATAACTGATTTGATCCTAATGTAGCTGGTATTATAATAAATATATGTATAATTATTTATATTGTGATTCTAAAACCTTTTCTATATGAATGTTTTTATCAGAGTATACCATGCCACTTTTTGCATAGAATTCTTTTGTCATAATTTTAACACAGATAATAGCATCACTTCTGTTTTCGTTTAGTGAGTAGGTAGAGGTTTTTCAACCAAATTTTGCTAGCTCTTACATATTCTGTCACTCTTTCAATGCCCACTAAGAATTTTTGCTATATCTCAGCAAGCACATACAATTACAACACCATTGAGGCAGTTAGGAACATAAAACATTTTTTTAATAAAGATAACAATTTAAAGTGTGTCACCTCATTTTACATTAAACTTCTTTAATGTACTACTTTTAAAAGAATTATAGGGTACCCTCTTTTTGGCAATATATAAAACATACCCATGTGAGATGTAATTACCTACTTCAATAAGTCTGCTCATGGTATCTGCCCATCAGTCACCCTATGGTAGACTGGTAGAGAATGCCTTAGACATTGAGTCTGCCAATACATTTCTATGTTTGAAGTTAAATAAATAGAAATATAGTGTATTTAATAATAATATTGTTCCATTAAGTAGTAAAGATCTCTTCACATACAGAGAAGATATTTACATAATATAGAAAAGTCTGTTAAGAAAACGAAACACTTCCTGAATATTATGTAGAATTATTGCTATCCCAATTTTATCAGCGTCAATTCACTACTTGTTCCAATCACAGTTCAATGAACTTGGCATGCTAGCTTAACAGTATGTAAACAAACAATAATGTTACTAAATACCCAGTATCTCAATACAACAGTTACTTTTTAAATATTAATTGGTTTATGGTGAGTGTGTGTAAGACTAGTGCAAGAGGTTGTATTTGATTTTCAGGGAATAAAAATGTGTAGTTTTATTTATTTGTTTAGAATTTGAGTGTGCTTTGTGTAGGTATGTGTTATTAGTATTACACGGGTACAGGGTTCCCTAGTCCAGGAGTCGTAAAAGAAGTTTTTTTTTTTGACACTAAGTGCTTTGTAACTTTATTTTTTACATTACATCTTTACGATGAAAATAAACATCGTGATTCATCGTGTTTATTATAAGAGTACTTTTTGAGTTTATCTTAGACATTACTGACTATTTGAAGATATCGTGAGAAATCTGCATTTATTATTTATAATTTGGCCATCTGCTTTACCTTTAATTTATTATTGAAAACATACATACATTTACATACATAGCTACGATACATACCAGTGTCCAGTCTATTGTCTTTTAACTAAGTAGGTAGGTGCTTATCTGAATAACATTACGTTTTGTTCCACTTAATAACTTACTGAACGCTGCCGCTGGGAGGATTTTTTTACAATACCTACATGACACCCGCATTAGGGATAGTCCTCTGTTAGAATGACTTATCAAACAATAACATCTACCTATATTTGGATACAACTACATACATGCGGGTCATAGAAAAATTGTACTTTTGAATTTTTATACATTTGATTCGAAATATTAACGATTTTGCGATTGACTATCAATACGCACACGCACTGCTCGCGTGCATATTGTATGCGAAACATGCAAATGTCTTTAGCATTGTTTCATTGATAACAAAAATAGCGTTTAAAAATATGTGCTGATTAGTAAAGTCTCAGAATTTGATGTATAAACCTTTATTCCAACGCTGCGCTGCCCGATAAAGTAGACAGATGTTTATAGGTAGCTAGGTTTACGATGCCCTAGCTCTCTTCATGTCATGTACTTACCTACTCGTAAAAGGCAGTATAGCCATTGTTTTTAGACCAGACAAAACAGAACACACATCGGCAGAACTCCAACCCCAGGATCAAATTAGGAAACAGATAACAAGTCATAGAGACTATTCTAATTAAAATAATTCAACAAAATACATCTAATGAACACGTTTAGATCATTGACACGTAGTTTACTTAGAAAGTGACCTCGAAAGGGATGCGTTACCTCACTCATATTAAACCTGTTGGTAAACATTGGTATAATTTTAAAATTACCTGCAAGTGCAATTTGTTAGTTTGGAATTTAATATATAATTATTTCCTATTATATAAATCAATCAAAATTCCATTTAAACTTTCTCTTAATACGTAAACAAGTAGGTATCCAATATTCTACAATTCCAAAATGATTAATAAATAATAAGTTTTTTTTCACCTCTGAAGAGTGATTCCGCTATGCATTATTATGAATACCTAAAGCTAAAAAGTGCAGTCTATTGTCCTAATTTCGGTAATCAATAGTCCTATTTTAACTGGTTTTTCATTGAACATAGCTACACTGGATCCAGGAATAGGCTTTTATATGCAAGGCAATTCTAAACTACTTATAGGATTCTGTTTTTTTAAATTTTGGGTATTTTATTACAAACTTGTGAGATAAATAAAATTACTTTTTTCGTATACGGCAACCGTCCTATTGGTTAGTTATGCATGTCCGATTAGTCAGGAAGTTAGTTAATACCAATAGTAGTAATGCTAGTTTTCCACCACAGGTGTGCGAGACGCTAAAGTTGACGTCCATCGTTTGATTTTCATAGCTTTAGCTCAGGTGGAATATGGTTCAATAAAGCGTCCATTTTATGTCGAAAATTATGGGATGCGACATTATCTATTATACGTCTATTTTTGTCCTACGTCCAAGTTTATACAAATTCTCTAAGGCTCTGCTCGCTATATAGAACTATGTGAAGATAATTAAAAAAGGATTCTTTTCTTTGACAACGGTTGAAGTAGAATTATCTCTATCACCCGCAAGTGACTTAATGTTTCTCCGTTTGATGTTAACTGTCAAATGAGAGAGAACAGTTAGCTTTGTCCTCGCTTACATTATAGCAAGTTTCTGGTGGATGATAGCCTTAAACTTATCTATGTGCAGCTGTTTATTGTTGACACTAGTATGACGTGGCCATGAGTCAACAGGCGACTAAAAATGAGTGTGGCTTAGTTTTACATATTCGATTTAAGCATGCCTTATAAAAGTTATAAAATAGCTAAGTGTTTCGATTATCTCGACGACCATCAACCATCTCTTACGCGTATTCAACATACATACAAAATACACCTAGATTTTCGGAAGTTATTAACACAAATACACACTTGTCACCGGTGCTAATCGAACCCACATACGACATAGACACACATACCATAAACAGAAACAGTGGTAGTTAGAAATGACGGACTTCTTTAACTTTTATTATTGTTATCATATTAATATACAGAAAACTAAAATTTCATTTTTATAATCTCATAGGAAACTTTACATAAATTGTATGCGAGATCGTGATGGATTGCCTTTGTGTGTCATTCATCATAACTTTCATGTCTGGCGTACCTACTTCGTCCTTCATTTTACTACATTCTATGTTCAAAATATGTCGTCGGCACACAAGCAGTAGGTAGGTACTAGGTTACAAAGGTACAAAGATTACAGACAGGGGAACAGAGGACTAAAAGCACTTCCAGATTTGCAATAACTATCCGTGGGTTACATAGGTACCTGTTTTAACCTACCTAAAGACGATACCTATCTCTGTGTGTCGGGAAATTAACTAAAATTTAATAAAGACCCATTAAAAATATGGACATCGCACAAATATTCGTTATTAGTCTAAGTTAGTCTAACCTAAACATTTAACGTAACACTTCACAAATCGCTAGTACTTTGCTGTTTGGGATTCACCTACTACACCTTAAGATTGTAATATAAGTTTTTGCGATAAAACAAAACAACATACGTTTCGTCAATCTAGTGATCCGCTGTCTAAGTTTCTTTAAAAATCAATTTACTTTGCTTAAATAAATGAACAAAACACGCTTTCCCCTTCACCGTATCGGTAAGGATTCATTATTAATCATTACCTATGCCTGTCACCTCGAATGGCTGTATCTTGGTGTTTATTATAGCATACTTGGTACCATTAATTATGATAATGTTTTGGAATATCAATCGAGTAGAACGCATGTTCTTGTATCTACAACACTCTGTATACAATTTGCATAAATCGTAGTTATACACGATTTCCTTCACGACTACGTTCGTCTTGTGATGGTAGACTTGCCGTCCGAAATGTGCAACGTCACTACTAAGCAGTCGCGCCACTCTACGACGCACTCACTGGTGTTTGGGCCAATATAGTAGCGATCGCGACTAACACTGTTTGTAAAGTTTAAGTCACTATCTCATTCTAGTATGTATCTTCGACAAAGAAAAATGGCTTGTGGAAAAGCCTTCGGCATATATATCTCTAATCTATAAAAATTAATCGTGTTGCTAAGCGTAAATCTCAAGAGCAGCTGAACCGATTTCGCTAATTCTTTTTTATAATATTCCTTAAAGTACGACGATGGTTCTTACGAAGAGAAAAAATTTAAAAATTGTCTGAAAAAAAAACACTTCTATATTCCCATACAAAAGTATCTTTATTTATACCAAAATGTTTAAAAAAATGTCCATCTGTGCGAAGCCGGGGCGGGCCGCTAGTAATAAATAAAGTTACAGTTTCTACTTTTGGAACTCCTCTATACCTGTAAAGGGTAATTCGTGAGCGCTAATGTAGGTACTGCTCAAGTTGATTACGTTGGCGTTCTCAAAATTTCAGACCTTTTTATTTATTTACTCATGCTGTTAGACGACAGATCTTCACAATAAAAGAATTACGCAGAATGAAATTCAACTCTACTAATATTATAAATGCGAAAGTTTGTGTTTGCGTGTTTGTTACCACTCAGCGCCTAAACGGCCTAAAGGCTGACTTTTTTCTGTGCAAGTACTTACCCTTTTTTTTTTTTTTTTTACGTGGGAAATGCATTACGCATACGCACCCGCCCGGGCAAGGCGGACTCTCCGACCGCACTCAAAGCGCGGCCAGCATACCGACTAAAACCCACAGTGTTCCTCCAGACGGCCAGAGTGTCGGGGTCACGGGAGTCGCTTGCGCATTCATCCGCGACCCCGACGGGCCATGGCCCGCTCACCGCGAGCGGGCCCTGTCCGATTTAGGGGCCTAGCCCCCCCTCCTTCGAGAGGCGCGTGCGTAACACGCGCACTGCCGTCTCGGGCCCGTGCTGTTCGGGCGGCGATTGCCCGATCGCCGCCCGCAGGCCAACTCGGCCGCAGAGGATAGGGAGAACGGCGCATCGCAATACCGACACTCCTCTTCCCCTGCGGCCCCACCGCGTCCGCAATCTGGCGGTTGCGGCCCCGCCGAGGCCGCGGAAGGTAGGGAGAGCGGCGCACCGTTATACCGGCACTCCTCTCCCGCCGCGGCCCCGCCACTCCTCAGCCGCAGTGTCGCCGAAACAACACTGCAGCCCGACCCAGTTGCGGTGCCGCCCAAATAGCACCACAACCCACCAGAGCTCCATCGTGGGCTTATCGGCAAAGCCCAGAGGAGCGGCGCCTCCTTGGGGTTCCTCTTGGTTCACCGTGGTCCTTGGTAACCACGGCTACTAAGCCCCCCCGCCGCGACAAGGCGAGAACCCCGTTGGGGGGGAAGTACTTACCCTACAGCAAGTAAGAACGTTTGGATATTATGATTCTCGAAGCGTGGTGGCTTTGGCAGGTAACAGGTAGCAAACGTGTGCATAATTGCTGCCCAAAAACGTTATAGTACTAAGCTTAATTTTCTAGTATGTTCTACAGGATACTATTAAAATAATATCATACCATCCGTTGCCAGACACTTTTTAGGGTGGCAAACTCCCGCCAGACGCCTTTAAAGTTTAATAAATGATAGGTGATTCTACTGAAAACGGATGATATTATAATTTATGATATTCTAATAGTATCCTGTAGAACATACTAAAAGATTACGCTTTATACTATAACGGTTTTGGGCAGCAATTATGCACACCTTTGCTACCTGTTACCTCCAAGCCACCACGGTTCGAGATTCATAATATCCAAACATTCTTACCTACAGGGTACTTGCACAGTAAAAATTCAGCCTTTATACTATGAATGAGGTAGGTCTGGCGTTCATGGGCTCTAACTTTACACATACAACTTGTAAAGACTAGTCTGGGTCTATTAGAATAGCTATGTTGAGTTTTACTGTGATTTTCTCTTAGAAAAACCAATTACAGTAGCCGATCAGACTATTGAAACCATAATCTATAAACACGTCATAGATCACCCGTGCTTCGCCAGCGGAGCTGTTCTTTAATTGTTGTTGTAAATAGTGAGTCGCATGAATAATGAGGAATGACGTCATTGTATCGCTTGCCCTGCTCACTCGCACCATGCGCTCAGTGCCCCATAGCAATTGATAAGCTCCGGACGTCTATATTATATTCTCTTTGGTTATGTATGAGTAACGCTACATTCATACCGCGGCCGCGCCAGCCAAATGTTGACGTGATCTCATGCAACATGTATACTGATTAAAAATAATTAAAAAAATAAATATAAAATGTTGAAACTGGATATATTATAAATTGTTGCTATACATACATTCAGATTTAACGGTTTTTTTATTTATTTTTTATTATGTATAAATTGTAGTTTTTTCTGACAAAATTGCGATTTATATACCAGTATTATATTATAATGAAACAGTTTTATTTGGTGACGAATGAAGTTGATTTCAAGGTAGTGTTAGTGGTAGTGGTTGTGTTCAGTGTAGAAAGAAATACTTAAATAATTATAATGAGTAGGTAAATAAACAGCAGCGGTATGTTTCATTGATTCGCATCTGTAATCACAACATTTGAAGACGCTTGAAAGGCCAATGAATATGTTTGAAAGTCTAGGTCCAGCCATCCTATAAATTCATAAAGTCCTAAACTTTTTTGAGTAAAGGCCGTTCTTTCTAGTAATCTAAATCTGTTCGAGAATACTCTCAATAGACATTTTCCGCGTTTACCAATCCGATTGTCAAGCCTGGTTGGTGGCAAATTCCTCCCTTTTTAAACGACTCAGTTTCAGGACGATTAATATTTTTTCTGAGAATGGTTCCATAGCACACGTAAAGTAGCCTGCTACTACTTAAATGTGATCGATCGTGCAGAAACTTCTGCTAAAACGGGCTCACTCTACATTTAGAATTGCTTCTATTTTTGGCGTAATACGTCTCTGAGGGAAGAGTTTATATACAGAAAATATTAAAGTTATTAAATGATATTTGACTATACCGACCTTGTCTATAAAGTAGCTATATCTAAATCTACCGATTGTTTTGAAATCGATGTTTTGTTGAAAAGTGGAGCTGTTAGCCAATAGTATGTATAGTACTAACACACCTACGACTTTAATTACATAGTGACACTAAAGGTGCATGACCAGTATACGTAGTATGATTGCGTAATTATTGTAGGGCTACCAGCGAGATGAACAATATTATAACAAATAATTGCTTTTATTTCATGCATGTTGTCAACTGAAAACAAACCGATTAGATTTGGTTTCCTTTAAGCATTCACCACGTAATACCGAATCTTTTTATATTTATGTAATCAATATAAATTACAATGTTTAATCTCCAATATAAAGTAAAACCAGCAAGTATACGAAATATTACTAAATAAATTACAAGTAACTGGGGACACTCGATACTGCTGGGCATACAGCTGTTAGGAATATAAATTGACGTGGGAATATGAGTATTCTTTACACAAACTTTACTTACAAAGTCAGCTTTATTGGCTATACTATCGTGTCGTTCGTAATGGTACATCACATACCTACCACAAAGCATATGATGACGGTGGCAAAACGAGGCAACTAGTTATACCTGTTCATTGATTTTTGCATTGACCGTTGCCATGGAGTTAGCACTTCAATCTGTTTTAAAACTGAGGATCTTAAGGAATGTTATTCTATAATAATATTAATCTTTTCGGAATAACCTTTCGTATTTTACTTATTATGAGTCTAGTTAATTTTCATTCTATGATTCGTACTTTCATAACAACTTTTTGTACTTCTCCAACCATCTAATCATTTAATATTGTGTTTCTTTAAAAAATATCATGATATTTTTACTTCACTTTTTGTATACAATGTTAAAGTCCATACTACATCATCCATTGAGTAACAAAAGGTAGGTAACGTTAAAACAAAATATGAACGGGTATGACCATCGCTAGTAAAATGAAGCATAACCCGCCTTGACCCCTTCGCACACATTGCTGCATTTGCTATTATGTCTAGCTACGTATTTAACAAATCGATAAGTTTCGTTGTCTGCAGCCGACAAGCGTACTTTTAAATAAAATATGGATAAGAATGTTATGTACGTTTTAAATAATATGGTACTATTGCTATGTGTTGCGTTTAGTAAGTAATATTAATGTCCTATCTTTATTTCATGGTTGTGACTTCTTAAATCGTCCTGAGTACCTTGACCCTTGAGTTACAAGTGGCGTGTCTTTCACTTTCAAGCAATTTGTATTGAAATACAAATTGCTTTGCTTCATAATACAGGCTAAAATTTACCCAAATACGTCCTTGTATCACCTACACAGTTGCCAAAAATAGTTCAAAAGTAAAACACAAGCACAATCATATTATTAGACTGCCCACACTTTGAAATATGTCTATACCTACTACCTGCAAGAGAGCCGAGAGATTGGTTTTAGATAGACGTTTTGGAAAGATAAATGGATTTTATATAAACCACTCTTAACAACCTTTTGATATAACTCTAGGTCCTCACATTTATGTAAGAACTGAGTGAATCGGTAGAACTTCGCGGTTCAGCATAATTGTCATGGTCAGCTTACGGGTGGATGACATTCTATAAACACATCGATACTCCATCGTGTCTCGAAGAGCACGTTAAGCTATCGATCCTCACTTTCTATTACAGATGACGACCATTCCTTATGTACAAATACACCGCTTTGTATAATATTACGGTGGTTACCTCCCCATTGTGCAATGTACCTACTTATTAAGAACTAGACCCTCGCATGACACTTTTTTTACCTATGTAAGTTTACAAGTAAGCGACCTACTTGTATGTTGAGTGAAAACAGTCAGTCTGTCATCCGCCTCAGAAGCAATGTTGATTCTGTTTATTGTTGTCCGCCTGGCACTGCTATCGTTAAAAAAATATTTGAGGCTTTTAATATAATTTGCTGCTAATATACATGGCATTGAAAGCTTACTTAATTAGTCTTCTAAATTGACCGCCAAAATCTCACTGCTTCATTAAATATTTAGGAATTCTAGATTCCATTTCTGACATTGCACTTGTGTATGTAATGTAAATATTGTGGATATCTCCATTGTTTTTGTTTAGTCTGTTCTCGCATCTTGCTTAGTCTATAATATGAAGAATTCACTACATTGTTGCAAGTCTAAGGACTTGTCATTTCGCATCTCATTATAGTAAACAACAAGGCGGGCGATCATCCGTCGCGGTTCGTGACGTAACCGTGCACGAACCGCCGCAGAAAGAGATCCGCCTAATGCCTCTCGGCCACGGAAATCACTGGGCTTAAAGCGACTTTAAAACCTTCCTTCTCTGTATACATACATGCTTTTATCGTCATGGCCTTGTATTGACCATTTAACATTGCGATTTTTGCGCCAATATATTTCGGTTTGAATGATATTGCCAGCTAGGGAAATTCTGTGTATAAACATAACAAGATAATACATGCACCTAAAAACCCGTTGTCAGCAGCCGCAAGAGGAGGCTCTAAGGGTACAGCCAACAATGCCCCTATGTCTTTGAAATACATGAGAGGATCCTTGACTTGCTTGTGTACCAGTAGCCAGTCAGTAACCGATTACCAAGAAATACAACCAGTGGTCTTGAAAAATGTTCGATGATAATAAGTGCGCGTAAGCCCCGACTGTAACATGTTGTATTAGTAATCATTTCATAAGGTTCGTCTAATCGATCGATATTAAAAGGCTTTTTTGTGCTTTAAATTGAAGCTTACCGCCTCCGCGCGGACGCATTAGTCCCTCCCGACATTTCTCATTTCAAGTGAAAAGTTAGTAATATAATATACCATTGCGCCCACGTAATTCTTAAATAATAAAAGGTTGCCTAAAAGAAATTACTTTTATCAATTATCCTGCTCATTGGATCTATTCATGTATAAATATTCCAAAAAAATTGACATACAGTAAAGATATTTCCAATTTATTTGTCAAGTCTTCAGATATCTGCCTACCAATTTGATTCTGTCGATACTTTCAACCTTTTCTCAGTAAATCATCATTAATTTGATACATTACGTCATTGCTTTGATGTGTTACGTCATTGATACTTGTATTTCTTTAATCATCACAACCACGTGCGACAGTGTACACCAAGATATTGTATTAAACAAAAGCCTTTTGAAAAAGTTTAAAAATATTGTTTTCTTTTCTGTAAATTGTTTGAAGCGAGCTGTAGCACTTAGATGGTATTTGTCATAAAACTTATTTTTGTAATAATAACAACATTTATAATGACTACTACTTTTAATAGAAGCCATAGAACATCACAATAGCTCAAATGATTTCGGGATCGCTGTTTGACTGCTTGGGCCCCAAATACCTTTACAAATCGTCACGTATCAAGCAGTACATTAAGTCTTCAAGCGATTTGTTGCATACCATAGCAAGTTGTGATACTTGTGATTTAGTTATCTGATAGCACGCTGTCGAGCTAATTGCATATAAGTATGTGTATATCATCGTTATAGTTGGGGCTTTACATAACACTCTGTAACTCTTCACTACTTGTTAGTTGTTCAGTCCCGATTCCCGATTCTCGATTGTTCCCCTCTCGATGATAGCGTCCAACATAAACTTGACAGTAGTCTTAATTTAGCAGTAGCCAGAGATAGATTACGTATCATTAAATAGGATGCGCACGACCAGTCCTGGTTTCATTCAGGTGATAATTTATAACTGCTCTGTACAATCGCTATTAATAAGACTGCTTGTCTCGCGAAATATTGTGATTCATCCCTCACGATATATATAAACTTATAAAAATGCTCTCAGTATTCCAGGGTCGTATGTAGAATATGGAACCAACCCGTCTTGTTTGTGCACTTCTACCTAAATATGACTATAGCAGTCACCAACCTGCCGGGCAAAAGAGAAGCTGCTTTCAAGCTGTTGATATATTGCACTAAACCATTTTTGTTACTGTCTAATGATGAAGAACAATCTCGGCTCATAGAGGCTTCTAATATTTTCAGCTGACCCTGCAACCATTTAAAAATGAGGCAAACTTGTGCTTTAAGCGCAAGATACGTATTGCTGTATGCAACATTTTTCTTTAGAGCATTGAAACCAGTAGTGTATTAATTATAAACTATGCAACGCGAAAGTTTGAAAGTTATCATTTAAAAATGATACAAATACCTAATCTTCTAATTTAAACCCGTATACTGATACGAATTCGATATGGTTCTCTTTTATGTAACTATGAGTTTCCGCCCGCAGCAAGTCCGCTTGCGAGTTGGTAACAAGCTAACAAGTACCAACTATTGGCTATCATTCTCTGATCTGTTCTATTCTACGCAATAAATAACACGCCATACCATACCCTATCAGCAATCGATTTGATGTAGAACCTTTTCACATTGATCCATTAGTATACGAATTTTAGAATCTCATCAAATTTTTGTAAAAAATATAGCAATGGCAAATTGCGCCAAGGTTCTTTAGTGACCTACAAATGTAATTAATGGGTTGCACCTTTGTTTTGAGCGAGGAAAGGACAAATAAATATTCTTTCGTATTTATTGTGATGTAAACGAAAATAGTCTTCTTCATTAGGATGACGTGTAAGTGGCGCTATTCTAAGTCCATTTTGTTTTTCATGGTACGAGGACGATTTCCTACTCACAATCTCGTGCATAAGAAATAATGTTATCATTAGCCTATCGCAGCTCATGTAATCAAATTACTCTTAAATTCTATTCAATGTAAAACATAATATTATAAAGTAATAAAATTACGTTCTAGTATAGACTACCGAGACGCTCATCTTCATTTAAAGTTATTCAGACATTGTAAGAAATCAGTTGGAAATCGACGAGAAACTTGTGCGGTAGATAATGAATGAAATATACTACATTCCTTTTAGCCCATTGTGTGTTTTTGTGTACCATGGCATTTCTTTTAAACTGTTACACGTAGTAATATGTTTACGAACAATCATTCCTTTTTAACCTTTACAAATTACTCTTTAGAGAAAATAACATGATAATTCATCTTCGCAATTTCTTTTGAAAACTGCATTATTTTTGAAATATCTCTCGGCTCTGAGAATTGCCTTATGTCCAAAAAGTTCAACCTTTTCTATTACAAGTTTTCTATGATGTTCATTGTATCTCAGTTGAAAATATTGAAAATAGACCGGTATTAGCATATTAAATATCCAGTGTTAAAATATCCTCTACTGTAGCTTCCGTTCATTTAGTATTCATTTCCAAACAATCATTTGATTGCTGTCTTAGTTAGGAATTCTACATATACAGTGTATAACGGTTATAAATATGCCGTGATTTGATAACCGTGAAGAAAACTTGTAAATACGCGTTACTTGTTTTTCTTAAGCTCCTTTTTCCCCCATTTAGACCGTTTTCTCTATTGTGCGTCTGCTTCGTTTCCAACCTACCTTCACAGGCTTCTCGAGGTGACCTCGAAGTACCGACTATTGTATGAGTACAAGAAACACTTTATTTGATTAAATTAATTAACACAATATGCTATAGTTTATAGTCAAGTGAACCAGATTTGTTTTGTCCAACTGATCTCATCTTTTTATCGGTTTGTCGCTCGATTCGTTGTCTCAGAGCTCCACATGGTGATAATTTTGGCTCAAAACTCATTAGATATACAGACGTGCCCGGCCTTATGAATTACATTGCCTAGCAGTGCGATGTTGCAGACTAGCAGTAATATACAGGCAAACGTACATTCTGAATTGATTGAATTTTTCTATAAGTTTGACTTAAATAACCATATCAATAGACGTAGTCTTCTTTTGTCGATTCTCATTATTTGTATCTAACTGTATTATCAATTCTCTTGCTTCGAATAAACTAAGCAATCGCCATCTTCAGTACTTTAAATTGTAGAAATGCTGAAGTTGGTAATGGTCTTGGCATGTTGTAAATAGTGAAGTTACTGGTTAGAATAGCTGTTTTCAGTAAGGTTACGCTAAAATAATTCATTAGAATAATGCTATTTTTGTTTAAGTTATTATTAGCAGCAAAAATATTTTGTTTAAATTTATACATAGTTTACCGGAATAACTCAGTTTTTATGCATTCAGCTTGAGCATGTCGATTGTCAAGCTACAAAATTGTAATAGAACTATTTTATGTTCTATTTCAAGATGAATACGGTGTACTATGGCTTCCTAGTGCACTGTATTCCTTTTTAATTACTGGTGAATCATACAAATATTTATATGGAATGGGAATCAAACCCAAGACACTCGACGTAACGGTAATAACGAGGCGACCATTTTAACCGTTAGACCACACGTGCAGTAAACATGACAATGACCATAATTCTACCTAACCCACAAAAAACCTGTTACTTTGAACGATGCCGCAGTCGGGTAAAATAGTTTTAAAAGTTCTTGTATCTTTAATTCGCATAATATACACACATGCAGTGTAATTGAACGAAATCAGATGACATTGTTTATTGTGCTAAGTATTGCATGTGCGACAGATAAACATGTGTTTAGAAAACAATATTATACAAACATGTGTTTGCAAGTTCAAATACCAACTTAATATTTTTATCAAATGAATTCGGACTTATTTTTGAAGCAGCAACAATAAACAATTTATTTTACATTATTTAGAAAGTTAAAACCTTGTTATTATATAGTTTTGTACGTTTTATTTGGTAAATAATGAATTTCTAGTCTAAACAGACTTGTAGGTAGATATCAATTATCGTAATGCTATGGTATAAAATTTATCGGCCTACCCAGAGCCGTGATGTGTATGGTACTACTGCGCTTAGTGCAAGTCGGGTGAAGTGCTATTGAGTGTTGAGAAATGTTCAGTGTGTGCTTAAGACTGGCCATTTAGTTGGCAAAACGTAGATGTGATCCATCCTTCAAATAAAAAGATTACTTGTATCTCAAAGGCTTTTACTGTTGTAAAAATCATCAAAATTAATACAGATCGTGCAAGCTTCAAAGCGGCCGAGGTACATTGCGGGAGCTGTAAAAGTAGATCAGTTTCAATTTGATTAGGATGCAATGCAAGTATAAATTAATCGATTAAGCAAAAAGTTTAACAACATATTAATCACAAAGTCCGTATTCATTCCAAAGTTATTTACGGTTGTACAATCGGACACAGCTTTAACACATAGGTTTGTTGCAAGATCGACATGAACGACCTTACTTTTACTCCAAACATCTTGTCCCCCATTTAATCCCATCGCCATCGCCGATAGGATGTACAAATCCGGTGTACTATCAAGTCTAAAGCTTTGCGATAAAATTTTGAATGCAATTGTGCGGTTTGTTGTGTGAACGTATCAGTTCCTTAAACCACAGCGTATACCTTTACTGAATAAAACCTTTATCAAAATGAACACGTGCCGCTTTATTGACCACAAAAATGCGACTACTGTCATTTTAAGGCGATGTATAAACCACAAACGAGTTTTTCCCCAGAACTTAGAACGTAGAGACTTAGAATATGAACGCAGCTCATAGTCGCAGCCGCAGGCACGATATTTTTGGTTGCCAATGCAGTGCTTTCGATAGAAGCACTAAAAACCACTACTCACTAGCGGGAAGACAGCACTATTTATGTAGTGCTATGATTAGGTCGTGTGCAACCGAGAACATCCATTTCTATGAGAAAATCGTCTCACGAGGATCCTCGCTGTGATCTAACTTAGAACTAAGTGTAAAAACTAGTGATAGTGATATTCAAGGCATGCGAGTTAGAAAAGATTCCTTAGCTTCGGCAACTCCCCCGTAATTTCTTTGTTCTTGCCAGCGTTTATAGGTTACAGTAAACTGCTTGCGGTGCAGCTCGTATGCTTGTTTGCCATCAAATACAAGTGACATGTGGATATGCGCCTATTGTACACGGTAGTAGATCCACGCTGGTTTCAGCATGAATGGGCCGGATCGTCCGGGGAAGTTCTACCCTTTCTTAGAAGATCGACGTAAGAGTAGTAGTATCCGTACTACTGCGTTTCGCTCGGTGAGTGAGAGCGCCGGAGGCCCAATTTCCCCCTTTTCCTCTTTCCTCACCTCCCTCATTCCCTTCCCCTAACCCCATTCCCAGCCGCCATAGTGGAGGCCACCATACCAGCAGTTTAAGAAGATGGTATGGTGGCCACCACTTCTAGATTCCACTGACTGCTTACCATCAGGCGGGGTTCACTTTGGTAGGCTAATATAAAAAAAAAAGTTGATTTAAGCTCATGTTCAGTTCAGCTGTTATAACTTACTTTTCACTAAAGTGCAGGTAAAATAAAATTAGGTACAAACCTTCAAAAATTATTTTTCGGTACGTAAACTTTCGCGCGCATCTGTTATCTGTCGCCTAGACTTTAGATGTTATTTTCTCGCGTCGAATCATTTGTAAAACTCTATTATCTATCATAGTGATTGTTAAACTAGCTAGACACTTGTAGGTCGAACAAAAGTTAATGAACTCTGAGCTTTCAATTATTTGTTTGCTAGTTGTGCGTTCCGGTTCGTCACGATTTTATGTTTTCACTTCAATGGTGCTAAAGCTAGTCTTGAAGTTATCTCGGTGCAAACATTGATTGCATTGCAATCTGCGGCTTAATCATGTTCCTTTAATGGTAATCGTAGTCATTTTACAATTTCTCTTAAGTTGTAGCTCTTATAGACGTGCGTCGATGTCACTATATACTGAGTGTGTCGCCTTTATAAGCGTCGTGCGTGATCTATTTTAAAATAATGAATAAAAAAGTATTGATCTCTAGTTAGTACATATCACTATGGATCGACTCGACGATCGACGGCCACCGTGTAAGTACGTATGTATTTATAATTAAAAGTTTTGTTTGCAGGCATCGGCAAACTATCCGGTGAAGGAAAGCACCTCGCGGACCCAGAGGTGCTCCGACGGCTGACGTCGTCGGTATCGTGCGCGCTAGACGAGGCGGCCGCGGCACTCACGCGCATGCGCAGCGACCAACCACCACCGCACCACCGACACCACCACCAGGACAAAAAGTAAACATACACTTTACTCCATTTATTTACCTTAGCATGCCAACTATAACAGTTTACACATTAAAAAAATAGTTCTTGTATGTAACCTATTATCAGACTTGTAATACTGTAATCATCATATAAAACAAATAAACAAATTCATAGTCAAAACAAATTTGGAACCGGAACACGCAACGCGGGCTGGTGGCGGCGGTCAACCAAGAGAAGAGAACGGACTCACGATCGATCAAAGTAGGAACGCGTTCCCATGATTTTAGCAGGGAAAATATTTCGACTGAATTACCATAGTGATTGATAATAATGATAACGATTGGCATTTACTTGTCTTTGAAAGTGAGACAGGATACATGAAATGTTCAAAACTAAATGTTCTAGTTAACCATTTATCAAGCTACTTATTGCATGTTTACTACTGGCGAATTTAGATCGGGATTTGTTCTTAAAGAAAGCTGGTTAAAGGATACAGTTATGACATGTTTTAAAACCCCGTTTAAAGCATTTCTCATTATCTCTTTCACTTTTCTATTGAGACATTATAGTAAATAGTAAAACACTAACCTACTGCAAGTCAGCTAACGAATACTTGAAACGTCATGCAACAGATACATTAGAAAATCTTTTTTGCGGTTATCGATGATCGTCGCGACACTACATTCAGTATTAAATTTATTGTAAGTAGTGTCCGTTCGTGAATCAATAGTGCTTTAGAAACGATCCTAGTTCGTGTTTCGATATCAATAATCTATTCTAGGCTGGCTTCTTTTATTCGGAGAGAAAGCTTTTGTATCCTAGCGAATTGCGGTATTATTGATTGTTTAAGGTGAAAATATTGAGACTAAAGACATGAAATTGATCATTAAATAGGTACCAATTTAATTACTATTTTAGGACAAAAGTATAAAATTTTGTTAATTTAGTTTGAATGCTACTTTGTTGAATTAGGTGTACTGTGTAGTAGTTTTAAACATTTTATTCATTTAATTAGACATGACCTTATCAGTTTGTGACATCATACGGAAGTGTTACAGTAATTTCGTATTCGCTTTGCGTACAGATTAAACGCATTCCAAAATTTTTACATTATTCCTTTGTTTCTTTTTGGATTGCTTTTGTGTATTCAAGTTCCTAATTATCGCCAATATTTATATATTTATTAAAATGGACACTATTTGATGATATAATATCAGCCTTGAACGCCTTGATATTTTACCTAAATGAACAAGGCGACTGCTAATATTTGGAACATGAAGTTGCTCTACAAAGAAACAAAGATTCCAGTAATAAATTTGCATTGACCTAAAACATCCACATTCTGATATTGAAACTGTAATATTTGTTCATTGTTTCCTAACCTAAGAAATTCAGCGATACAACCAATGCTAGAGACGAGCGATTATAAAAATATATCTTTATTATATCAATCAATGCTTATCTGCGATTTCTCTATCTTTTATCGTAAAATCTTTACATAAATAGCAAAAACTCCATAGTTCCATTCGTCTTGAGGTATCAAATTCGATGTTTTAAGCAGTGAGTATAGAGAAATTAAGCTAGAGAGA